>OX463227.1:57350157-58600157 GCA_949820135.1 Sylvilagus floridanus
ACTAAGGCTAGATGATTACTTGATGGTGGCCCAAGGTCAAGGAAACTGACACAGGGACTCAGGCTAGAGCCTGCCATTTTTACACGCAGAAGATGAGGAAATGTGTTTGCAGATCCTACACATATTCAAGCACAACTTGTACATAAAGAACACAGACATATTCAATATTTTTCCTTATCAGTTTTTAAAAGGTCTTATTTATTTGAAAGTCAGAGTGACTGGGAAGGAGAGACATGGAAAGAGAGATTGTCCATTCTCTGGTTCATTCCCCAAATGACCACAATGGAAGGAGCAGGGCCTGGATGAAGCCAGGAGACTGGAGCTTCATCTGGGTCTCCCTCAGGGGAGGCAGGGGCCCAAGCACTGGAGTCATCTTCCATTGCTTTCCCAGGCGCATTCTCAGGGGCTGGGTCAGAGGTGGAGCAGCTGGGACTCCAACCAGTGCTCAGAGCGGGATGCCTGTGGCTTCTTCACCCACTGCACCCTAACAGCAGCGCTTCCTAAGGACAGCGAGGGAGGGCATCAGCAGGCGTTTGGTGCTAGTAACAAAGAGGTGCCCGCTGTCTTCTGTCTTGATTGTGTGATGGGCAGCAGAGGGGAGGTGAGGACTCAGCCTGGAGGCACAGAAGGTCGCGTGCCCGTGGCTGTCCCACATCGGGGATGGAACCTACTTGTGACAAGCCGCCCTCAACAGCAGCTGCCTTGTGTGAACTGGGTTTTGCAGGGATATCATTCCTTTCAGGATCCCAGACTTCTGCCCACGCTGATTAGTCCTCGCCTCACCGCCTTCAACCCTGGCTGCACCTTTCCCAACCTGCATGCCTGCGAGCTGTTTCCTAGTTTGATGAAGAATCTCTGGAGACAAATTTCACTTGAGATTTAATCTTAACTCATGGAACCACTAATCATAATTAAAAATTATTCTAATTTTTAAAAATCATGCTTTTTTGATATGTTGTTATGAAGAGATTAGTGTGTCACAGATAAGTGGCTCCAGATATTTCCAAAGCAAGAATGTAATAAAATGAGATTTCTCCCTAACTTCAGTGTTACTGCAGTAATGGGGATTTGGGAATTAAAGTGAATATTTCTGGAAACATCATTCTCTTGGCAAACATAGGCTCAGCAACAGCAGCTGTAGGTACACTCAAGCCACACCAAAAGCTGGCAAAAGATGTAAAACTCAAGGAGAATCATGGTTTTGCCATTGTTTAAACTTGGAGAGCCCATTAGTTATACAGTCGTTGAGGACAATCTGATTTGAAATAATTTTCTTGGCAAAAAAATTAATGGAAACAGTGAAGATAATCTCACCTTATTTGGAAGAGGAAGAGAAATGTTTCATATTAAGCCACATCATGTGCATTAGTTTTGAGATGGCAGAACCCACACATGATGGCTGGCTTCATCCTTAGGCTCCTTTGTTGGCAAGAAGCCAAGACTTGCTGCTGCTGGGAGGAATTATGGAACTTGGTGTGGAGTAGGGGTCCTTGACAGCAGTCAGAGGGACCCCGGGATGCAGAGACCCTCGGAGAGAAGATCTGCAAGGTCCTCCCTTTTCCCCCTAAATGCGTGTGGCCAGGAAGCTCTTCTTCACTAAAGTCAGTCCAAACACTGTCTCAACAGATCCAGCCACAGAAAATGTAGGATTTCAGCCAGCTTCTTGTATGTAGGAATCACAGGGTTTTGCAAAACTAAAATGATAAAAGATTGTGAGGATAAAATAAAAACAATAATTTGACACCTTCTGCTGTAGATATTAATGTATGGAAATTCACCAAGTTAAAAAAAAAAAAAACAGCATTGCTGTGGGTCCAGCACCGTGGTTTAGCAGGCTAAACGGCCACCTGAGGCATGGGCATTCCACATGGACACTGCTTCCTAATCCAACTGCCTCCTCTTCTGATCTAGATCCCTGCTAAGGCACCTGGGAAAGCAATAGAAGATCTTGGTCCCCTTCTCCCAAGTAGGAGACCTGAAGAAGCTGCTGGCTCCTGGCTTTGGACAGCCCTGCTCCAGCCATTGTGATGTTATAGGGGTGACTTAATCTGTGGGGTGATTTTAGGCATTTTCTAGTACATGGGAATCACAGAGTTTGCAAAAAACAATCATAAGTTTCTAAGGTTAAAATTTAAAAAAGAATAATTTGGGACCTTCTGTTTAAGGTATATAATGTAAGGAAATTCACCAGGCTGAAAAAAAATTGCTGTGGGAAGTGTCATGTGTCATAGCAGGTTGAGCCACTGATTGGGTAATGGCTTCCAACATAGAGGCTAGTTCAAGAACTAGCTGCTCCACTTCTGACCCAGCTCCCTGCTAAATTCACCTGGGACACCACTGGAAAATGGCCCAAGTGCTTGGGTTTTTGCACCCAAGTGGCAGATGTGGAAGAAGCTCCTGGCTCCTGACCTCAGTCTTGCCCATTCCAGCCTTTGCAGCCATTTGGTGAGTCCACCAGTGGATAGAAGATCTCTCTTTCTGTCTTTCTGTCTCTCTCTCTTTATTAATTTCGCTCTCCTGTCTCCACGTTCCAGTCTCTGTAATTCCTCTGTCAAAGAAAATAAATACATCTTTTAAAAACATTGCTGTGTGTTTGGTGTCATAGAAGAAACAGGAACCCTAAGTAATTCAGATTATTGGGAGTGGTGCTGTGATATAGCAGGTACAGCCTCTGCCTGAGGTGCAGGCATGCTATAGGGGAACTGGCTCAAGTTAGGCTCCCCCACTTCCATCCAGCTCCTCCTACTGGCCCGGAAAAAGGAAGAAGACCAAGTAGTTGGGCCCATCACCTGAGTGCTGTCCTCAGATGAGCTCCTGACTTCTGGCATGGGACCAGTGCACCTCCAGCCATTGTAGCCATTTGGGGAGTCAAGCAGCAGATGGAAGACCTGTCTCTCAGTCTCTGGCTCTCTCTGTAACTCTGACTCACATATATAAGTAAATAAATCATTTAAAGAAAGAAATGAGGTTTTTGTGTGTATCGCTCAGGGCAGACGGCATGTGATTTACTTGTTTCAACAAGCACCCTTTTCAGAGCATACACATGATGTGGCTGATGATTGCAGCAGCACAGCAGCCTCATCGGGATGCATCTTGGCTACCCAGCTCAGTAGCTTCCCCCAAGAGTGGCCTTGCAGAATCAAAGAACACCTTTGTAAATCCTGTTTACTCAGGAATGCATCAGAGATGCTAATGCCTATGATGATCTGGGCCAGGATCTGATTAGGAGTAGGCACTGTTTTTTTTTTCCCTCTTTTTACTCACTAATATATATTGTTTTTAAGATTGAGCTGTGAAACTGAGTGTTTGGTTTAAATGGCAGTAGGTTTCCTACTTCGAGTTACAAAACTTTGAATTGTGTACTCAGAAATGTTAAGGTTGCTAATCACAGAACATGAAAACAGGGATGATGAAGGTTGTGCTTGATTGGAGTAGGTGTAGGCAGCACATGCCTTAGGGTGGGGCCCTGTGGGCGGAGCCTGTGTCCTGAGCACTATAAAAGGCCAGAGATTCAGAGGTCCAAGTCACTTCAGAGAGGAGCCCAGAGCAGGAGAGGTGAGGGATCTGGCAGGGGCCTCTCTGACCTCCAAGCAAGTCTCCAGCTCAAGGTGAGTTGTCTCTCTTCTGGGCCAGATCCGCAGCCCATTTCTCTTTGGCGACATCTTGTTTTCCCAACTCTCTTCCCTTTGGATGTTAGGAAGGAAAGAGCCAGTCTGTCCTAGTTCACAGAGCTTTCCTCAGCTTCCACTCCAACGTTATTTAAAATTTTAGTTTCACTTCAGGTCACTTTTTTTTTTTTTTTTGACATGCAGTGTGGACAGTGAGAGAGAGACAGAGAAAATGGTCATGCTTTTAACTTGGTTCATCCCCCAGATGGCAGCTATGACCAGTATGGGTCTGCTGGCCTACCGCACTGATCTGAAGCCTGGAGCCAGGTGCTTCCTCCTGGTCTCCCATGCTGGTGCAGGCCTAAGCTCTTGGGCCATCCTGCATTGACTTGCTGGGCCACAGCAGTGAGCTGGACTGGGAGAGGAGCAACCGGGACAGAATCCGGCGCTCCAACCAGGACTAGAACCCAGGGTGAGCACCCTGCAGGCAGAGGATTAGCCAAGAGACCCATGCTGCCAGCCAACAGTTTTTTTTTTTTTAAGTTTCATTTATTAATTTGAGTGGTGGAGTTACAGACAGTGAGAGGGAGAGACAGAGAGAAAGGTCTTCCTTCTGCTGGTTCATCCCCCAGTGGCAACAATGGCCAGAGCTGGGCGGATCCAAAGCCAGGATCCAGGTGCTTCTTCCTCGTCTTCTGTGGGGGTCCGGGGCCCAGGGACTTGGGCCATCTTCCACTGCATTCCCAGGCCCCAGCAGAGAGCTGAATTGGAAGAGGAGCATCCTAGACTAGAACCAGAGCCCATAGGGGATGCAGGCAAGCAGGCAGAGGATTGAACTACTGGGCCATGATGCTGGCCCCATTCAGATCACTTTTCATATGGAAATGCATTTTTGTTTAAGAGGAGAGGGTGGAGGAGGATGAGTGTGTCCAGCATAAGAATGTGTGGAACATTAATCCCATCTCTTTCTCTTCTAGCAGTATTTCATAAAAATTGTCCAGGTTTTCACTTAAAACCTAAAGTAAAGGCACGTACTATTTTAATAATTTCATGACACCTAACTAAAACATTTCACCATTGATGAATAATTAGATTCTGATCAGAATACCATAAAACAACTGGCTATGCATGGTCAGGTTTCTACTCAGCTTTTTTGAATGTATCGCATGATGAGTAAGGCAAGGTCTTTCAGACTGAACAAGCACCATTATAAATTGATAAATTTGCCTGAAAAAGAAGCATGCATGTTATGTGTGTCTTTGGGTTTTTTGTTGTTGTTCTTGCTGTTGATTAAAATTATTTGCATTTTTATCATATTTTAAAAAACATTCAAAGGTGTTTGAAACAGTGATTATGCACACTCTAGGATAGTGTGGCATTTTCAACCCATTTGAAAGGAAAGAGTTATTTTTTTAAATGCAGAGAAACCCTGAGGGATAGAGAGAGAAAGAGATTTCCCACCAGTGCATTCAGTCCCCAGATGACTTTAGCCCCTGGGCATTGGCCAGGCTGAAGCCAGGACCCAGGAACTCTATGCTGGTCTACCACCTGGTTGGCAGGAACCCAGGTATTTTTGCCATTTCCTTCTGTCTTCCCAGGCTCATTAGCAGGGAGCTGGATCAGAAGTGGAGCAGATAAGCCCCCAAAGGCTGCTCCAATTAGGATGCCAATGACACAGAAGCCCCATTGCATCAGGTTAATACATAGTGTGCTGATCAGGGGACAGTGCTGTGGCATACTGGGGACAACTGCCACCTGCAGTGCCAGCATCACCTATGGGTACCAGTTTGAGTCTCAGCTGCTCTTCTTCTTATCCAGCTCTCTGCTGTGTCCCAGGAAAGCAAATTCCTGGGACCTGTACCCACGTGGGAGACCCCAAAGAAGCTTAGGGTTCTTGTCTTTGGATTGGCCCAGCACCAGCGGTTGTGGCATTTTGGGAGTGAAAGAGTGGACTGAAGGCCTTTCTTTCACTTTCTTTGTAGATAAATAAATATTTATTTGTACTGATCGATTCTGGATAATTAATGTTTCACTTTCTTTGTCTAAACTAGAAATAAGATAATATTTTGTAAGGAAGCTTATATGTGTTATTGCTTTCAATTCTCTATGTTCCCTGAGGGAACATATTCTGTTTTCTTACTTGTCTGCATTTGCAGAGATTGGTGCAAGTCAAGAGCATGGAAACCTCTGAAATGTGTCATTGGCTGGTGGTGAAAGAAATGGCTGCAGGCTACCTGGTGGTTCTCATCACTGGCCTTTGCTGCATCCATGGCTTAATCCTTGGACTATGATAGTGACTGTTCTTTCTTGTGTGATTCCATTATCCAACCACAATCAAATGTGGGATTTGTGAAGTGTGGTGGGAGCTCTGCCAGCTATTCAGTGCATGTCCGTTTGCAGGGCTATTTTCAGGATTTGACCCTCACAGAGGAGGCTGGGCAGACTTCAGTGCTGGTTCTGATCATGGGGCTTTCCCTCCTCTAATCAGTCATGCCCAGCTGTCAGAATTAATCCATCCAGAGAATGGTAACCATGGACAGAAGGCCAGGGAGGAGGCTCTAGGTGAGGCTCTGGTGGTTGTGAAACTGTGGGAGGAGCTGGAGGGACTGGCAGGCATCTTCTTGGTCAGGAGAGCATCTTCTTGGCTTCAGCTCAAAGAGTTGATGGCAATGATATTTTTCTTCAACTTCACTCAAGGATTAGATTTTTTCAAGAATTTTAAAGCATTTCTTCTGATGCTGCTTTGTCAATAGAATTAACTCAACCAAGACATTCATCTTGCAGTGGATTTTGTTTGCTTCATTCATGTGATTTCTTTGAAATTCTCTGGATACCGTCGAGTCACTTTACTGTGAAGATGTTTCATGATTGTCTGTACGTTCTGGTTGGGTTCGATTAGGAAATTCTTTCATCTGGACTGCAGGTGACCAGCGCCATACTGACTGGGGTGGAGACTACATCCTACCAAGAGTTACTTGAACACCCACCTGGGCTTAGCTCCCAAACATCCTGGGAAATACCCCAAAGAAGACCCCAGACAAGGTAAGCTGCCTTGTGGCAATGACAATCTCTCCTGTCCTCTTTCTCTTGTCATCACTTGGATTTCAGGGAGGTTTTGAGTGTTTCCATTACATGTGATTCCATTACTAGGAATCCCTGTAGACTCAATGTCACCTCCATGTTTCTGTATCCATTTATGTTATTTAATTTGCATTGATTTAGCCATGTTCTGATCTCTGCAGAGCAGACGGTGCACTGAGGGCTCCTGACCAATTCCAGAAGCTTCTAAAGGGAACTGCCACCAGGTCACTGCCAAGGCGTGCTCCCCCGCTCCCCAGGGACCATGGCTAAGAACCTGCTAGCAGCAAGCACCTGTCCAATTTGCCTGCAATATTTCTCATGTCCCGTCTCTCTCTCCTGTGGACATGTCTTCTGCTTCAATTGTCTTCGGGACTTGGTGTCAGCAAGAGAGGATTTCGTGCTGGTTTGCCCCACATGTCGCTTAGTCAATGAGAAGATACCTATGCAACAGTGGCTAATCGGAATGCTGACCCTTCTAACCAGGCATCATGGTGGTCTCCTGGAGCAGAGTCTGACCCTTAGTGAGGAGGTTCTGAGGTTCCAGGAGGATGTGATCCTGGACACAGCTACCGCCCTGTCTCTCCTTGAGCTCTCCAGTGATCAGAGGAGCGTTGAATGTGGGAAGACCTCCAACAACCTGCTGGAAGACCCCAGTACGTTTCCTCACCTGGTCTGCATCCTGGGATCCCCCTGCTTCTCCTGGGGCCGCCATTACTGGGAGGTTGACGTAGGAGAAACCAGGAAGTGGGCCCTGGGTGTCTGGCAAGAGTCAGTCAACACGAAGGGAAATGGTGATTTAACCTCCGACCTTGGTTTCTGGATCATCTGCGTAGAGGCAGGACTCCTTCACCCCTGCACCAACAGAGAAGTAATCGTTCCTGCAAGCCCTAGTCTTCACCGTGTAGGAGTTTTCCTGGATGTGGATTTGGCAGAGATCAAGTTTTTTGATGTTGGAAATAAAGCTCTCATCTACATGCACAGGTTCCTCTCCACCTTGGAGCCTTTTCATCCGTTCTTCTGTTTTGAACTTTTTGAAGGTGCCACTGGTGCCCCACTGAGCATCTGCCTAGAACGTTCAGCCCTTCCGCAAGCTCTCAAGTGACAAAGACCTTTAGCCCTTGGTCGGGATCACCAGGAAGACACAATGTTAGCATATATTGTCCACACTTGGTAGACAGTTTATAGATTGTAGATTCCTGTGTTACATTAATTGTACAGCATTATTGAACAAGTCGCTAGATTAGCAACTAAATGACCTCTGTATTTTGAGTAGACTTCCTTACTAAATAAGGAAATATTTGGGGACACTAGGCACTGAGACCTCAGTTTGCTTGCCTTTGAATGGGAATAAAGATCTCTAAGAGCCAAAATGTTATGACGATTGCGAGACAACACTGTACACTTGTTTCGTAGTCGATAGAAACAGAGAATATTAGTTTAAAGTCGATTGTACATTTATGGGCAGAAATGTTTTTTCATGAATGTAGTCTCTTTTCTACTCAATTTCCAATAATGATAGTTGTCAGGAGATAAAGTGTTAAGCGTCCCATTTGCAATTCTCAAAACACAGCTGCACAAGGATTCCTGAAAGATGAAAACTGTGACTAAGTTACATCGGTGCTGACTCATACCTATTCTCATGGTGTTACCCTGGGCTCCCTTCAAGGAGTAACTTAGTGTGTGGTTGTCAAAGGGCACTGAAGGGGCTGGCTCTGTGGCACAGCGTGTAAAGCCTCCGCCTGCAGTGCAGACATCCCATATGGGCGCCAGTTCAAGTCCTGGCTGATAGGCCTAGGAAAGCAAAAGATGCCCCAATTCCTTGAGCCCCTTCACCTACGTGGGAAACCTGGAAGAAGATTCTGTCTCCTGGCTTTGGATCGGCGCAGTTCTTGCTTTGGCGTCCAGTTTGGGAGAGAACCAGCAGATACAAGACCTCTTTCTCTCTCTCTATCTCTCTATGACACTCTATTTCTAATGCCTCTCCTTCTTTCTCTGTGCAACTATGATTTTCAAATAAATAAATAAAAAATCTTTAAGAAATTAAAGCGATTGGATTTATGAGCATTAAAAATACATCTTTACAAAAGTCTTATTTGAAAGACTCATGGTCTGTGTCAACCTGTGCTTACTTTTGTTTCGTAATCGATAGACTTCCAGCGGTTCTTTGATGGAATTCATGGCATCACACATCTTCAGGGAGGTACTAATGAATTCCTGATAAACTTAAGAGAAAATTTACATGTATAAGTGTGATTGAGAGTTGTTTTGCACAAAATTATCTGAATAACGATATAACAACAGTATAGGATATCTGATTTATTTAAGTTGCAGGAAAAGGCCATTTAAAGTCAGTCTCTAAATATTACAAATGGGGCCGGCACAAGGCACATGGGTAAAGCCGCCACTTGCAGTGCCGGCATCCCGGCATCCCATGCGGGCATGGGATCCAGTCCTGGCTGCTCCACTTCCCTTCAAGCTCTCTGCTGTGGCCTGGGAAAGCATTGAAATGACCCATGTCCTTGGGTCTCTGCACTACGTTGGAAACCCTGAAGAAGCTCCTGGATCCGGGCTTCCAGCTCGGGATCTTTTTGACAACTGGGGAGTAAAGCAAGGATTGGAAGACTTCTCTGAGTCTCTCTCAGCTTCTGCCACTGACTCTGCTTAACTATATGTGTAACTATCACTTGAGGGACTATTAGTTATACAGTGGTTGAGAACAATCTGATTTGAAATAATTTTCTTGGCAAAAAAATTAATGGAAACAGTGAAGATAATCTCACCTTATTTGGAAAAGGAAAAAAAAAAGTTTCATTTTAATCCACAACTTGTGCATTAGTTGGATACAAAGGATGGCTGGCTTCATCCTTAGGGTCCTTTGTTGCCCAGAAACCAAGACTTGCTGCTGCTGGGAGGAATTATGGAACTTGATGTGGAGTAGGGGTCCTTGACAGCAGTCAGAGGGACCCCGGGATGCAGAGACCCTCGGAGAGAAGATCTGCAAGGTCCTCCCTTTTCCCCCTAAATGCGTGTGGCCAGGAAGCTCTTCTTCACTAAAGTCAGTCCAAACACTGTCTCAACAGATTCAGCCACAGAAAATGTAGGATTTCAGCCAGCTTCTTGTATGTAGGAATCACAGGGTTTTGCAAAACTAAAATGATAAAAGATTGTGAGGATAAAATAAAAACAATAATTTGACACCTTCTGCTGTAGATATTAATGTATGGAAATTCACCAAGTTAAAAAAAAAAAAACAACATTGCTGTGGGTCCAGCACCGTGGTTTAGCAGGCTAAACGGCCACCTGAGGCATGGGCATTCCACATGGACACTGCTTCCTAATCCAACTGCCTCCTCTTCTGATCTAGATCCCTGCTAAGGCACCTGGGAAAGCAATAGAAGATCTTGGTCCCCTTCTCCCAAGTAGGAGACCTGAAGAAGCTGCTGGCTCCTGGCTTTGGACAGCCCTGCTCCAGCCATTGTGATGTTATAGGGGTGACTTAATCTGTGGGGTGATTTTAGGCATTTTCTAGTACATGGGAATCACAGAGTTTGCAAAAAACAATCATAAGTTTCTGAGGTTAAAATTTAAAAAAGAATAATTTGGGACCTTCTGTTTAAGGTATATAATGTAAGGAAATTCACCAGGCTGAAAAAAAATTGCTGTGGGAAGTGTCATGTGTCATAGCAGGTTGAGCCACTGATTGGGTAATGGCTTCCAACATAGAGGCTAGTTCAAGAACTAGCTGCTCCACTTCTGACCCAGCTCCCTGCTAAATTCACCTGGGACACCACTGGAAAATGGCCCAAGTGCTTGGGTTTTGCACCCAAGTGGCAGATGTGGAAGAAGCTCCTGGCTCCTGACCTCAGTCTTGCCCATTCCAGCCTTTGCAGCCATTTGGTGAGTCCACCAGTGGATAGAAGATCTCTCTCTCTCTCTCTCTCTGTCTCTCTCTCTCTGTCTCTCTCTCCTTATGTCTCTTGGTCCCTGTCTCTGTAATTCCTCTGTCAAAGAAAATAAATACATCGTTTAAAAACCTTGCAGTCTGTTTGGTGTCATAGAAAAAACAGGAACCCTAAGTAATTCAGGTTATTGGGAGTGGTGCTGTGATATAGCAGGTACAGCCTCTGCCTGAGGTGCAGGCATGCTATATGGGCACTGGCTCGAGTTAGGCTCCCCCACTTCCGTCCAGCTCCCTCCTGCTGGCCCGGAAAAACAGAAGAAGACCAAGTGGTTGGGCCCCTCACCCGAGTGCTGTCCTCAGATGAGCTCCTGACTTCTGGCATGGGACCAGTGCACCTCCAGCCATTGTGGCCACTTGGGGAGTCAAGCAGCAGAGGGAAGACCTGTCTCTCAGTCTCTCACTCTCTGTACCTCTGACTCACATATATAAGTAAATAAATCATTTAAAGAAAGAAATGAGGTTTTGGTGTGTATCGCTCAGAGCAGACGGCATGTGATTTACTTGTTTCAACAAGCACCCTTTTCAGAGCACACACATGATGTGGCTGATGATTACAGCAGCACAGCAGCCTCATCTGGATGCATCTTCCCTACCCAGCCCAGTAGCTTCCCCCAAGAGTGGCCTTGCAGAATCAAAGAACACCTTTGTAAATCCTGTTTACTCTGGAATGCATCAGAGATGCTAATGCCTATGATGACCTGGGCCAGGATCTGATTAGGAGTAGGCACTGTTTTTTTTTTTTTTTCCTTTCTGTTTTTACTCTCTAATACATTTTGTTTTTAAGATTGAGCTGTGAAACTGAGTGTTTGGCTTAAATGGCAGTAGGTTTCCTACTTCGAGTTACAAAACTTTGAATTGTGTACTCTGAAATGTTAAGGTTGCTAATCACAGAACATGAAAACAGGGATGATGAAGGTTGTGCTTGATTGGAGTAGGTGTAGGCAGCACATGCCTTAGGGTGGGGCCCTGTGGGCGGAGCCTGTGTCCTGAGCACTATAAAAGGCCAGAGACTCAGAGCTCCAAGTCACTTCAGAGAGGAGCCCAGAGCAGGAGAGGTGAGGGATCTGGCAGGGGCCTCTCTGACCTCCAAGCAAGTCTCCAGCTCAAGGTGAGTTGTCTCTCTTCTGGGCCAGATCCGCAGCCCATTTCTCTGGCGACATCTTGTTTTCCCAACTCTCTTCCCTTTGGATGTTAGGAAGGAAAGAGCCAGTCTGTCCTAGTTCACAGAGCTTTCCTCAGCTTCCCCTCCAACATCATTTACAATTTTTCAGATTCACTTCAATTTTTTTTAAATGTTTATTTATTTTATTCAGAGGTAGATTTACAGACATTGAGAGGGAGAGACAGAGAGAAAGGTCTTTCTGCTTCTGAATCACTCCCCAAATGGACGCAGCAGCCGCAGCTGGGCCAATCCAAAGCCTGGAGCCAAGAACCTCTTCCTGGTCTCCTTTGTGGGTGCAGGGGCCCAGGAACTTGGACCATCTAACACTCCTTTCCTGGGCCATAGGAGACAGCTGGATTGGAAGAGGAGCATCATCATGGACTAGAACTGAGCCCATATGGGATGCAGGCAAGCAGGCAGAGGGTTAACTTATTGACCCATGATGCTGGCCTCATTCAGGTCACTTTTCATATGTGGATGCATTTTTCTTTAGGAGGAGGGGGAAGAGGAGGATAAGTGTGTGCAGCATAAGTATGTGTGCAACATTAATCCCATCTTTTCCTTTTCTAGCATTGTTTCATAAAAATTGTCCAGGTTTTCACTTAAATGCTAAAGTAAAGGCATGTACTATTTTTACTAATTTCATAATATCTAACTAAAACATTTCTTCATTGATGGATAATTACATTCTGATGAAAAAACATGATGCAATGGCTATACAAAGTCATGTTTCTTTTTCAGGTTTTTAGGATGTATCCCATGGTGAGTTAGGCAAGCTCTTTCAGACTGAAAAAAAACACAATGATCAATTTGCCTTAAAAAAGAAGGATGTGTATTGTGTGTTTCTGTGGGTTTTCTTTTTTTTTGATTTTCTTGCTGTTGATTAAAATTATTTGTGCCAGCCCAGTGGTTCTACAGGCTAATCCTCTGCCTTGCTGCGCCAGCACACCGAGTTCTAGTGCAGGTCGGGGGGCCAGATTCTGTCCCAGTTGCCCCTTTTCCAGGCCAGCTCTCTGCTGTGGCCCGGGAGTGCAGTGGAGGATAGTCCAAGTCCTTAGGCCCTGCACCCCATGGGAGACCAGCATAAGACTTGGCTCCTGCCATCGAATCAGAGCTGTGCGCAGGTTGCAGAGCACCGGCCACAGCGGCCATTTGAGGGTGAACCAATGGCAAAAGGAAGACCTTTCTCTGTCTTTCTCTCAATGTCCACACTGCCTGTCAAAAATGAAAAAATAAAAAAATTAAAATTTTTGCATTATTATCATATTTTAAAAACCAATTCAAAGAGGTTTAAAACTGCAATTATGCAATCTAGAATAGTGTGGTAGTTTCAAATCATTTGAAAGGAAACATGTATTTTTTTTTTTTAAATCAGAGAAATCCTGAGGGATAGAGAAAGAGGTCTCCCATCAATGGGTTCAGTCCCCAGATGACCTCAGCCCCTGGGTATTGGCCAGGCTGAAGCAGAACCCAGGAACTCCATGCTGGTCTACCACCTGGGTGGTAGGAATCAGGCATTTGCACCATCTTCTGCTGCTTTCCCCGTCTCATTAGCAGGGAGCTGGATCAGAAGTGGAGCAGATAAGCCTCCAATGGCTGCTCCAAGATAGGATGCCAGTGTCCCAAGTGGTGTCTTGTACTACCATTTCCCACGCAGGCCCCATTGCATCAGGTTTATACACAGTGTGCTGATCAGGGAACAGTGCTGTGGCATACTGGGGACAACTGCCGCCTGCAGTGCCAGCATCAAATATGAGCGCCAGTTTGAGACCTGCCCGCTCTTCTTATCCCCTCTGTGCTGTGGCCTAGGAAAGCAAATTCTTGGTACCCTGCACCACATGGGAGACCCCGAATTGGCACAGCTCCAGCGGTTCTGGCATTGGTGGAGTGAAACAGTGGACTGAAGACCTTTCTTTCACTCCCTTTGTAGATAAATAAATATTTATTTGTACTGATTGATTCTGGATAATTAATGTTTCCCTATCTGTGTCAATACTTGGAATAAGATAATGGGATGTAAGGAACCTTATATGTGCAATAGCTTCCAAAGTCTTTAATTTCCATTGGGAAATTATTATAATATCTTACATGTCTGCATTTGCATAGTTTCATGCAAGTAAAGAGCATGGGAACCTCTAAATTTTTCATTGATTGGAGCTGTGAGGAGAAGCTGTGGGCAACCTGGTGGTTCTAGGCACCCTTTTTAACACTCTGCATCCATGGCTTAATCCTTGGACTATGATAAGGACTGCTCTTCCTTGTGTGATTCCATTATCAAAACACAACGGAATGTGGGATTTGTGAAGTCTTGGTGGGAGCTCTGCCAGTTATTCAGTGCAGGTCCTTTTGTAGGGAGATTTTCAGGATTTGACCCTCACAGAGGCTGCGCAGACTTCAGTGCTGGTTCTGATCATGGGGCTTTCCCTCCTCCAATCAGCCATGCCCAGCCGTCAGAGTTAATCCATCCAGCGAGTGGTAACCTTGGACAGAAGGCCAGGGAGGAGGCTCTAGGTGAACTGGAGGTTGCAAAACTGTGGGAGTAGCTGGAGGGACTGGGGGGCATCTTCTTGGTCAGGAGCATCTTCTTGGCTTGTGCTCAGCCTCTTTTTATAGAGGAGTTGATGGCAATGATGATATTTTTATTCAACTTCACTCAAGGATTAGATTTTTTTTAAGCATTTCTTCTGATGCTGCTTTGTTGATAGAATTAACTCAACCAAGACATTCATCTTGCAGTGGATTTTGCTGTGAAGACATTACATGATTGTCTGTATGTTCTGGTTGGGTTTAGATGACAAAATTCTTTCTTCTGGACTGCAGGTGACCAGCGCCATACTGACTGGGGTGGAGACTGCATCCTACCAAGTATTACTTGAACACCCACCTGGGCTCAGTTCCCACACAGACAAGCTCTAGTCAGAGCAGACAGCTACTCCTGGGAGAGACTCCAAACAGGACCCAGACAAGGTAAGCTGCCTTGTGGCAATGACAATCTCTCCTGTCCTCTTTGTCTTGTCATCACTTGGATTTCGGGGAGGTTTTGAGTGTTTCCCTTACAAGTGATTCCATTACTAGGAATCTCTGTGGACTCGATGTTACCTCCCTGTTTCTGAATCCATTTATGTTATTTAATTTGCATTGATTTAGATACGTCCTGATCACTGCAGAGCAGACGGTGCACTGAGGGCTCCTGACCAACTCCAGAAGCTGCTGAAGGGAACTGCCACCAGGTCCTGCCAAGGCATGCTCCCACGCTCCCCCGGGACCATGGCTAAGAATTTACTAACACATACCACCTGTCCAATTTGCCTGGAAGATTTCTCATTTCCCGTCTCTCTCTCCTGTGGACATGTCTTCTGCTGCAATTGCATTCAAAGCTGGACTTCAGAAAGAAAGGAGGTCTGCCCCATCTGTCGCTCAGTCAATGAGAAGCCGCTTGTGGAAGACTGGCAAATCAGTGCTTTCACGCATTACTTCTGGCAGCATGGTCCTGTCCTGGGGCTGTGTCTGCACCTCAGTGAAGAGCTGTGGTTCTAAGAGGACGTGACCCTGGACGCAGCTACCGCCCACTCCCTCCTTGTGCTCTCTAGCGATCAGAGGAGCGTCCAGTGTGGGAAGCCCTCCCACAACCTGCTGGAAGACCCCAGGAGGTTCACTCACCTGGTCTGCGTCCTGGGCACTCCCTGTTTCTCCAGGGGCCGCCATTACTGGGAGGTTGAAGTAGGAGAAGCCAGGGAGTGGGCCCTGGGTGTCTGCCAGGAGTCAGTCGACAGGAAGTGGAAGGGTGATTTAACCTCCGACCATGGTTTCTGGATCATCTGCATGAAGGCAGGACTCCTTCACCCCTGCTCTGTCCCAGATGTAATCGTTCCTGCAAGCCCTAGTCTTCACCGTGTAGGAGTTTTCCTGGATGTGGATGTGGCAGAGATCAAGTTTTTTGATGTTGGCAACAAAGCTCTCATCTACAAGCACAGGTTCCTCTCCTCGCCTTTGCGTCCGTTCTTCTGTCCGGAACTTCCAAGAGAAGGTGCCACTGGTGCCCCACTGAGCATCTGCCTAGAACGTTCAGCCCATCTGCAAGCTCTCAAGCGACAAAGACCTTTGGCCCTTGGTCAGGATGACCAGGAAGACACAATGTTAGCATATACTGTCAACATTTGGACAGTTTATAGATTGTAGATTCTTGTGGAGCAATAATTGTATAGCATTTTTGAACTAGTCAGTAGATTTGCAACTAAAAGACCTTTGTATTTTGAGTAGATTTCCTCACTAAATAGGTATGTAGTTTTAGGGGACACTAGGCACTGGACCTCTATTTCCTCGTCTCTAAATTGGAATCAGGATCTCTAAGAGCCAACACTTTGTGGTGATTGCGAGACGTTTGTTTCATAGTCGACAGCAAACAGAGAATATTAGTTTTAAGTAGATTGCACATTTTTGGGGTAGACAAGTTTTTTCATGAATGTATTCTCTTTTCTACATAATTCCCAATAACGATAGTTCTCAGGACATAAAGTACTAAGCTTCTCAATTGTATATTCTCAAAACAAAGCCAAATGTAGTCTTAGAGGACTCTAGGCACTGAGACTTCTGTTTGCTCACCTCTGAAATGGAATCAGGATCTCTAGGAGCCAAAACGTTGTGACGATTGCAACACAACATTGTACGTTTGTTTCATAGTCGATAGCAAACAGAGAATATTAGTTTTAATTAGATTGTACATGTTGTGTGTAGAAATATTTTTTCATGAATGTATTCTCCTTTCTGCATAATTTCTGATAATGATAGTTGTCAGTAGATAAAGTATTAAGCGTCCCATTTGTATATTCTCAAAACACAGCTACATATGGTTTCTTGAAAGACAAAAACTGACTAAGTTATTGGTGCCTCCTCATGCCTATTCTCATGGAGTTGCCCTGGGCTTCCTTCAAGGAGTAACTTAGTGTGTGGTTGTAAAGTGGCACTGTCATGTGACAGGCAATGTGGTGGCAGTGTGCTCATCACAATGTCAAGGTGGGGAAATGGCAGAGCATCTGAGCCTTCTGCCATTGTTACACAGAGAGACATGGGTGATCTGACCTTGGATTCCTGTACCCCTGCCCATGGGTGTGCTTTCACCTGCAGAAACACCTGCCCCCTCTGAGATCAAAGAGCATCTCCCAGGCAGTTCCAGCCTCAGGACACTGCTGCTCATACTTCCACCTTTAACTCTTTTGCATGTCACTCATGTTAACTCTTTTGCATCTATACACCAAAAATAGTTTAGAGGTTGCTTTTGCACTTATGATTTATTATTTTCCTTTTTACAATTGACGTTTTAGTTTGCAATAAAACATATCAAATGCCTGCTAGTGGCCATTTGGGGAGTGAACCATCAAATGGAAGATCTGCCTCTCTGTCTCTACCTCTCTCTGTAACTCTGCTTTTCCAATCAATAAAATACATCTTTTAAAACATTTTTAAAAAATTGGATTTATGACCATTAAAAATAAATCTTAACAAAAGTTTAATTTGAAAGACGCGTGGTCTGTGGTCAATCTGTGCTTACTTTTGTTTTGTAATCAGTAGAACTTCCAGTGGTTCTTTGATGGCAGTCATGGCATCACACATTTTCAGGGAGGTGCTAATGACTTCCTGGCAAAACTTAAGAAAAAATTTATAATGTAAGTGTGATTGAGAGTTGTTCTGCACAAAATTAACTGATCAACGGTAAAACAACAGTATTGGACATCTGATTTATTTAAGTTGCGGGAGAGGGCATTTAAAATCAGTCTCTAAATATTACCAAATTGAGCTGGCACAGTGGCGCACAGGTAAAACCAGCACTTGCAGTGCTGGCATCCGGGCATCCCATGCGGGCGCGGGTTCCAGTCCTGGCTGTTCCACTTCCCTTCCAGCTCTCTGCTGTGGCCTGGGAAAGCACAGAAATGGCCCATGTCCTTGGACCCCTGCACTACGTGGGAGACCTGGAAGAAGCTCCTGGATCCGGGCTCCCAGCTCGGGCTGTTTTTGACAATTGGGGAGTGAACCCACAAATGGAAGACCTCTCTGTGTCTCTCTCTGCCTCTGCCACTGCCTCTGCTTCTCTCTCTGTGTAACTTGACTTTCAAGCAAATAACTAAATATTTAAAAAAAAGAAAAGAAAAGAAGCTGTCACTTTCTGCATTTACTTAGTTCTGGAACCAATTCTTGGGATTCATGGAGAGATGTTCTCTGTGCATATGTATGTATGTTACATAAGTGTTAATTTAGTACAGGTATTGCTTTCTCCCTTGCTTTTTCACTTGGCAATATTCATTTATATTATATATTATATATTTATGTGATATTAGGCATTAAGGTCTTCCATGTGCTGGTTCACTCCACAATTGGAGCAAGATCCAGAGCTGTGCCAATCTGAAGCCAGGAACCAGGAGCTTCCTCCGGATTGATCAGAATGGTGCAGGGGCCCAAGGACTTGGGCCATCTTCTACTAATTTGCTTGGCCGAGCAAGGAGCTAGATTGGAAGTGGAGCAGTTAGGACTTGAACTGTGCCCATGTGGGATGTTGGAGCTGAAGGCGGGAGCTTTGTGCACTACACCACAGTGCTGGTCCCAAGTGAAAAATTTCAGTATGTATCCTATGCATGTATTGTCTCATTTAAAAATGGAAGTGATGGTTAAGCTTGTGAGTATAAAACAAATTGAAAGCATGTCATTGTAAAAATGAAAAGAAAAAGGTAGGGGGTAGGAAGGGTGTTATGCTCTTAAAACAGCCTATGAAATGTGGTCCATTTATATAAATAAAAAATAAATACAAAATGAGGAAGCTATGCAACTAACATTTGTGTATCTCCAATAGAGTTGTTTGGATGAAAAAATTAAAGAAATAAAATAAAAATGTGAGGTATTGGAGCTATCACCTATGATGCTGGCATCTCATATAGGCACCAGATCCTGTCCCAGCTGCTCCACTTCCCATGCAGCTGCAGCTAATGAGCCTGAGAAAGCAGCAGAAAATGGCCCAAGTGTTTGGGACCCTGCCACCAAGGTGAGAGGCCAGCATGAAGCTTTTGGAGTTGTCCTGGCCAACCAGTGGTTGTTGTGGCCATCTGGGGAGAAAACCAGAAGATGCAAGATTCTCTCTCTCTCTCTCCTTCTGTATCTCTCCTCTGGCTGTCTCTCTGTAACTGACTTTCAATGTAAATAAATCTTAAATGAGGCATAACAATTCTAACCATGTATACACTACAGAAGCAATCATAAATATTCCTACAAGTACAATTTGTGTTAAAGAGAAACTTTTTCTATAGAAAAAATAATAAAAAATTTTGTTTGGAACATCACCTTGAACATGTACATATTAATTAAAATTAGTGTAATATCACATTATATGAGGGTACTTCAAACATTTGAAGTACCCTCATATAATATTATTTAAAGGTCTTTATTTTGATGCAAAAAACTGGAATCCAAACACATATTTTTCACATTTATTTTTCATGAGTTTTTAAGAACTCTCATATGTATGGATTTAAGTTTTTTTCACTAAAATAAATTTACCTTTTAAGTACATTTTCTACCTAGTGTTTGGAGTAGTCTCATAGATATAACAATCACTAGATGATCATTATAACTAAGCACTATTTCTTCACTCAAACAGTTTAAATGAGATAATTTTTCTAATATGATTTTATAAAAACTCCCATTCTAATTTCTGGTCTCATTTAGCAGCAAGGCCATGAACAGGATGCTCTGGGCAACAATTATCGGATTTTTCCAAGGGCTCACTTCCCCTTTGACACTAAGCAGCTCTCCAAAGGAGCATGTATTCATTTTCACCTTGCTATTGGTTTGGAAAGTTACTACTCATCTGTGTTCTCAATGCAGCTCCTTCCGAAATGGGTGGTTCCTCTCCTAGTGGGAGAAAGCCCGCTGATCTCCCCAGGCTGAGAGACAACAGGCCCACTGAGGAGCAGACTGACCAGGAGCCCAGAACAGACTCCCTGGGGACTGAGGAAACTCGTCAAGATACAGAAACCCTCTGAGGGAGTGCTGTGCCAGAGGAGCCAGGAGGCCATGGGACTGCCCTGCTGCTCAGAATATGCAGAACCCGCTGCTAGACCGAGGCTCAGACCATAGCTTGGAGCCCATCAGTGCCTCTGGACATCCGCCCCCTAGTCAGTGCGGAGGACTCCTGGCCCGGGGAAGGTGTCAGAGGAAGAGAATGTAGGGATAGGAGGTGAGGAGAGCCCTGGTTGATTTTACTTTTTTTTTTTTAAATTGACAGATAGAGTTGGACAGTGAGAGAGAGAGAGAGAGAGAGAGAGAGAGAGAGAGAGAGAGAAAGTTCTTCCTTCTGTTGGTTTACTCCCCAAACGGCTGCTACAGCCGGCACTCTTTGGATCTGAAGCCAGGAACCAGGTGCTTCCTCCCAGTCTCCCAGGTGAGTGCAGGTCCCCAAGCACCTGGGCCATCCTCCACTGTCCTCCTGGGCCACAGCAGAGAGCTGGACTGGAAGAGGGGCAACCGGGACTAAAACCCAGTGCCCATATGGGATGAAACCGGCATAAGGGGAGCATTAACCAAGTGAGCCATGGCCCCGACTCCTGTTTTTCAACTTTTAACAAATTCTTTGTGGATTTATTTGGAGAGAGAGCAATAGAATCTCCCATTAACTGGTTCATCCCCCTGGGTCAGGAACGAAGGCTGGAATTCCATTCGGGTCTCCCTGGTGGGTGTAGGAAAATAATTACTTGAGCTGCAATTCTATGTCTCTTTGGGAAGGAATTCTATAAAGATTCTAGAACATACGCGAAATCAGCTTATTTTAAGGCAGAATCCAGCTGAGAAGTGGTTGACTCAGGATCAGAAAAATACAAGACAAAAGACTTGGACAGATCAATGAGAGGCTTCGTTGTGTCTAAGGATTCAAAATGCAGGTGAGGTAGGGTACCAGGGGCCCACCTTTAAACTGAGTGCGGGAAGGACATGAAATAGAATAACCAAGAAAAACACCAGATCAGGATGTAAAGTACGTTCAGACAGATGGGTATCGTGCTCCAGAAGCAGAACTGCAAAACTGTTTGGCCCAGGCTGGCCTGCAGAGTGATACAGAGTGTACCTCAGCTGTTGACCTGTGGAGCCTAGGAATCATTTTACTGGAAATGTTCTCAGGAATGAAACTGAAACACACAGTCCGATCTCAGGAATGGAAGGCAAATAGTTCTGCTATTATTGATCACATATTTGCCAGTAAAGCAGTGGTGAATGCCGCAATTCCAGCCTATCACCTAAGAGACCTTATCAAAAGCATGCTTCATGATGATCCAAGCAGAAGAATTCCTGCTGAAATGGCATTGTGCAGTCCATTCTTTAGCATTCCTTTTGCCCCTCATATTGAAGACCTGGTGATGCGTCCTACTCCAGTGCTAAGACTGCTAAATGAGCTAGATGATGATTATCTTGAGAATGAAGAGGAATATGAAGATATTGTAGAAGATGTAAAAGAGGAATGTCAGAAATATGGACCAGTGGTATCTCTGCTTGTTCCAAAGGAAAATCCTGGCAGAGGGCAAGTCTTTGTCGAGTATGCCAATGCTGGTGATTCCAAAGCTGCTCAGAAATTACTGACTGGAAGGATGTTTGATGGGAAGTTTGTCGTGGCTACATTCTACCCACTGAGTGCCTACAAGAGGGGATATCTCTATCAAACCTTGCTTTAATCCTAACCTAAGGACTATTTCCTGTTTCTCCTCTCCATTTCCTGGGTTATTCTACTCCACATGTGAATGCAGTAGTACCTCTTTACTGTTTTAAGGAGGAACTTTGTACATTTATTTAATCCTATGAATGTGCAGCCATTGTCCAAGCAGTGACTGCATTGCAAACATTTGGCACTGAGTAGGACAAGACCTCTCAGCTTTAACATTGAGGGGTTTAGAACATCCATGTGGGCAACTTTTCTTTTCTTTCTTTCTTTCTTTTTTTTTTTTTTTTGTGCAGTAGGGCAAGATGCTGCTCTTCAGTATGTAACCTTAAAATTAATTATTTTTGTGATCATGAAACAAGGATGAATAATATGTTGTAGTGAATATTAACAAATTTGTTAGGGCTGGTGACATCATTTATAGATTATTACTTTTGTTGTCAGGTGGTTCTTATAGTTGATATCTGTAGCTGGCACTGGATGCTCTCAGTAACGTTAAGTAATTGTCAAACAACAGTTACCTACTATGTTCTTAACACTGAGTTGTGAATTTTTTTAAAGGAATACTATAGTACTGAATATTCCTTTAGAAACTGCAGTGAGCCTGTCTACTTTTTTTTTTTTTACTATTAAGGCTTTTAAAATAGAAAGCTGATGCATGATCTTGCACAATTTTTACGTCCAGTATGTATGCTTGAGTGAGTGTGCAAGTGTGAAAGTTGAAAAAATTTGAGTCAGTGTACTTTATAGTGTGAATCTGATGAGTTAGTGTAGTCCATACCCATCTTTTCCCTACCTGTTTCACATCTGTAAAATTTAGGGTGTATGTTTTAATTGAGAATTGGTCTGATAGAACAAGTACATAACAAAACAGTTCATTCCTGGGAGGCACAGAACAAATTGGAGTTTAGACTAGGGTTACATTAAGGCTCTTAAGGTGATTGGAGCAAAATTTTTTCTACATGTGAATCACCCCATTCTTCAATCTACTTTATACTTTAGACTCTAGATTGGCTCTTCTTTGTTGTCCTGAATCTCCTGTGCAAATAAAAAGATTTCCCAATAAGTGAAAAAAAAAAAAAAAGAAAAACACCAGGCATTTTCTATGTTTTATTGCAAACTAATATGTCAATTGTACAAAGGAAAATAGAATCATACATGCAAAATCAACCTCAAAACCATTTTGGTGGGTAGATGTCAGAGTTGACATGAGTGACAAGAATTCTTAAGTGGAAGCGTGAGCAGCAGTGTCCTGAGGCTGGAACTGGCTGGGAGATGCTCTTTGATCTCAGAGGGCGCAGGCGTTTCTGCAGGTGAAAGCACACCCATGGGCAGGGGTTCAGGGATCCAAGGTCAAGCACCCATGTCTCTCTGTGCAACAATGGCAGAAGGCCCAGAATGCTCTGCCGTTTCCCCACCTTGACATTCTGATGAGCACATGGCCCCCACATTACCTGTCACATGACAGTGCCCCTTTCACAACCACACACTAAGTTACTCCTTGAAGGAAGCCCAGGGCAACTCCAAGATAATAAGCATGAGGCAGCACCCTTATAACCCAGTCACATTTTCATCTTTCAAGAAATCTTATGTAGCTGTGTTTTGAGAATATACAATTGAGAAGCTTAGTACTTTATGTCCTGAGAACTATCGTTATTGGGAATTATGTAGAAAAGAAAATACATTCATTTAAAAACTTGTCTACCCAAAAAATGTGCAATCTACTTAAAACTAATATTCTCTGTTTGCTATCGACTATGAAACAAACGTCTCGCAATCATCACAAAGTGTTGGCTCTTAGAGATCCTGATTCCAATTAAGAGACGAGCAAATAGAGGTCCAGTGCCTAGTGTCCCCAAAGACTTCATAGCTATTTATGAGGAAATCTACTCAAAATACAGAGGTCTTTTAGTTGCAAATCTACCGACTAGTTCAAAAATGCTATACAATTATTGCACCACAAGAATCTACAATCTATAAACTGTCCAGCAAATGTTGACAGTGTATGCTAACATTGTGTCTTCCTGGTCATCCTGACCAAGGGCCAAAGGTCTTTGTCACTTGAGAGCTTGCAGATGGGCTGAACGTTCTAGGCAGATGCTCAGTGGGGCACCAGTGGCACCTTCTCTTGGAAGTTCCGGACAGAAGAACGGACGCAAAGGCAAGGAGAGGAACCTGTGCTTGTAGATGAGAGCTTTGTTGCCAACATCAAAAAACTTGATCTCTGCCACATCCACATCCAGGAAAACTCCTACACGGTGAAGACTAGGGCTTGCAGGAACGATTACATCTGGGACAGAGCAGGGGTGAAGGAGTCCTGCCTTCATGCAGATGATCCAGAAACCATGGTCGGAGGTTAAATCACCCTTCCACTTCCTGTCGACTGACTCCTGGCAGACACCCAGGGCCCACTCCCTGGCTTCTCCTACTTCAACCTCCCAATAATGGCGGCCCCAGGAGAAGCAGGGGGTGCCCAGGACGCAGACCAGGTGAGTGAACCTCCTGGGGTCTTCCAGCAGGTTGTGGGAGGTCTTCCCACATTCAACGCTCCTCTGATCACTAGAGAGCACAAGGAGGGAGTGGGCGGTAGCTGCGTCCAGGGTCACGTCCTCCTGGAACCACAGCTCTTCACTGAGGTGCAGACGCAGCCCCAGGACAGGACCATGCTGCCAGAAGTAATTCATGAAAGCACTGATTTGCCAGTCTTCCTCAAGTGGCTTCTCATTGACTGAGCGACAGATGGGGCAGACCTCCTTTCTTTCTGAAGTCCAGCTTTGAATGCAATTGAAGCAGAAGACATGTCCACAGGAGAGAGAGACGGGACATGAGAAATCTTCCAGGCAAATTGGACAGATGATATGTGTTAGCAGGTTCTCAGCCATGGTCCCTAGGGAGCACGCCTTGGCAGGACCTGGTGGCAGTTCCCTTTAGAAGCTTCTGGAGTTGGTCAGGAGCCCTCAGTGCACCGTCTGCTCTGCAGTGATCAGGACGTATCTAAATCAATGCAAATTAAATAACATAAATGGATTCAGAAACATGGAGGTAACATCGAGTCCACAGAGATTCCTAGTAATGGAATCACTTGTAAGGGAAACACTCAAAACCTCCCCGAAATCCAAGTGATGACAAGAGAAAGAGGACAGGAGAGATTGTCATTGCCACAAGGCAGCTTACCTTGTCTGGGTCTTGTTTGGAGTCTCTCCCAGGAGTAGCTGTCTGCTCTGACTAGAGCTTGTCTGTGTGGGAACTGAGCCCAGGTGGGTGTTCAAGTAATACTTGGTAGGATGCAGTCTCCACCTTAGTCAGTATGGCGCTGGTCACCTGCAGTCCAGAAGAAAGAATTTTGTCATCTAAACCCAACCAGAACATACAGACAATCATGTAATGTCTTCACAGCAAAATCCACTGCAAGATGAATGTCTTGGTTGAGTTAATTCTATTGACAAAGCAGCATCAGAAGAAATGTTTAAAAATTCTTAAAAAAATCTAATCCTTGAGTGAAGTTGAATAAAAATATCATCATTGCCATCAATTCCTCTATAAAAAGAAGCTGAGCACAAGCCAAGAAGATGCTCCTGACAAAGAAGATGCCCCCCAGTCCCTCCAGCTACTCCCACAGTTTCGCAACCTCCAGTTCACCTAGAGCCTCCTCCCTGGCCTTCTGTCCAAGGTTACCACTCGCTGGATGGATTAACTCTGACGGCTGGGCATGGCTGATTGGAGGAGGGAAAGCCCCATGATCAGAACCAGCACTGAAGTCTGCGCAGCCTCTGTGAGGGTCAAATCCTGAAGATGTCCCTACAAAAGGACCTGCACTGAATAACTGGCAGAGCTCCCACCAACACTTCACAAATCCCACATTTGATTGTGGTTGGATAATGGAATCACACAAGAAAGAGCAGTCCTTATCATAGTCCAAGGATTAAGCCATGGATGCAACCAAGGCCAGACTATTAAAAAGGGGGACAAGAGGCCGGCGCCGTGGCTCAACAGGCTAATCCTCCGCCTTGCGGCGCCGGCACACCGGGTTCTAGTCCCGGTCGGGCACCGGATTCTGTCCCGGTTGCCCCTCTTCCAGGCCAGCCCTCTGCTGTGGCCCAGGAGTGCAGTGGAGGTTGGCCCAGGTGCTTGGGCCCTGCACCCCATGGGGAGACCAGGAAAAGCACCTGGCTCCTGGCTCCTGCCATCAGATGAGCGCGGTGCGCCGGCCGCAGCGCGCCGACCACGGAGGCCATTGGAGGGTAAACCAACGGCAAAAGGAAGACCTTTCTCTCTGTATCTCTCTCTCACTGTCCACTCTGCCTGTAAAAAAAAAAAAAAAAAAGGGGGGGGGGGACAAGAACCACTAGGTAGCCTTCAGCATCTTCTCTCAGCTCCAGCCAATGACACATTTCTGAGGTTCCCATGCTCATTGATTCCACCACACTCTGGTAGATACAGACGGGTAAGAGAACAGAATATGTTCCCACATGGATCTTAGAGACTTTGGAAGCTATTGCACATAAGGTTCCTTACATTGCATTATCTTATTCCAAGTATTGACACAGAAAGGGAAACATTTTTCATCCAGCATCGATCAGTACAAATAAATATTTATTTATCTACAAAGAGAGTGAAAGAAAGGTCTTCAGTCCACTGTTTCACTCCACAAATGCCACAACTGTTGGAGCTGGGCCAATCCAAAGAAAGGAACCTTGAGCTCCTTTGGGGTCTCCCACGTGGTGCAGGGTCCCTAGAATTTGCTTTCCTAGGCCACAGCAGAGAGCTGGATAAGAAGAAGAGTGGGCAGGACTCAAACTGGTACCCATAGGTGATGCTGGCACTGCAGGCGGCAGTTGTCCCCAGTATGCCACAGCACAGTTCCCTGATCAGCACACTGTGTACAAACCTGATGCAATGGGGCTTGCGTGGAAAATGGTAGTTCAAGACACCACTTGGGACACTGGCTTCCTATCTTGGAGCAGTCATTGGAGGCTTATCTGCTCCACTTCTGATCCAGCTCCCTGCTAATGAGCCTGAGAAGACAGAAGGAAATGGCAAAAATACCTGGGTTCCTGCCACCCAGGTGGTAGACCAGCATGGAGTTTCTGGGTCCTGGCTTCAGCCTGGCCAATGCCCAGGGGCTGAGGTCATCTGGGACTGAACCCATTGATGGGAGATCTCTTTCTCTCTCTATCCCTCAGGGTTTCTCTGTCTTTAAGAAAATACTCTTTCTTTTCAAATGTGTTGAAAATGCCACATTATCCAGAGAATGCCTAATCACTGTTTTAAACACCTTTGAAGTGTTTTTTTAAAATTTGATTAAATTGCAAATGATTTTAATCAACAGCAAGAACAACAGCAAAAAACCCACAGACACATACACATGCATTCTTATTTTAAGGCAAATTCATCATTGTGTTTTTTCACAGTCTGAAAGAGCTTGCCTAACTCATCATGGGATACATTCAAAAAAGCTGAGTAGAAATCTGACCATGCATAGCCAGTAGTTTTATGGTATTCTGATCAGAATCTAATTGTCCATCAATGAAGAAATGATTTAGTTAGATATCATGAAATTAATAAAAATAGTATGGGCCTTAACTTCAGGTTTTAAGTGATAACCTGGACAATTTTTATGAAATACTGCTAGAAAAGAAAGAGATGGGATTAATGCTCCACACATACTTATGCTGGACACACTTATCCTCCTCCTCCCCCTCCTCTTAGATAAAAATGCATTTCCATATGAAAAGTGATATGAATGGGGCCAGCATCATGGCCCAGTAGTTCAATCCTCTGCCTGCTTGCCTGCATCCCCTATGGGCTCTGGTTCTAGTCTAGGATGCTCCTCTTCCAATTCAGCTCTCTGCCGGGGCCTGGGAATGCAGTGGAAGATGGCCCAAGTCCCTGGGCCCCGGACCCCCACAGAAGACGAGGAAGAAGCACCTGGATCCTGGCTTTGGATCCGCCCAGCTCTGGCCATTGTTGCCACTGGGGGTGAACCAGCAGAAGGAAGACCTTTCTCTCTGTCTCTCCCTCTCACTGTCTATAACTCCACCTCTCAAATAAATAAATGAAACTTAAAAACAAGAAACTGTTGGCTGGCAGCATGGCTCCCTTGGCTAATCCTCTGCCTGCAGGGTGGTCTCCCTGGGTTCTAGTCCCGGTCGGGGCGCCGGATTCTGTCCTGATTGCTCCTCTCCCAGTCTGCTCACTACTGTGGCCCTGGAAGGCAATGCAGCTTAGCCCAAGTGTTTGGGCTCTGTACCCGCATGGGAGACCAGGAGGAAGCACCTGGCTCCAGGCTTCAGATCAGCGCGGTGGGCCAGGAGACCAGTTCTGGTCATTGCTGCCATCTGGGTGTTAAACCAACTGAAAAGGATGACTGTTCTCTCTGTCTCTCTCTCACTGTCCACACTGCATGTCAAAAAAAAAAAAGTGACCTGAAGTGAAACTAAAATTTTAAATAACGTTGGAGTGGAAGCTGAGGAAAGCTCTGTGAACTAGGACAGACTGGCTCTTTCCTTCCTAACATCCAAAGGGAAGAGAGTTGGGAAAACAAGATGTCGCCAAAGAGAAATGGGCTGCGGATCTGGCCCAGAAGAGAGACAACTCACCTTGAGCTGGAGACTTGCTTGGAGGTCAGAGAGGCCCCTGCCAGATCCCTCACCTCTCCTGCTCTGGGCTCCTCTCTGAAGTGACTTGGACCTCTGAGTCTCTGGCCTTTTATAGTGCTCAGGACACAGGCTCCGCCCACAGGGCCCCACCCTAAGGCATGTGCTGCCTACACCTACTCCAATCAAGCACAACCTTCATCATCCCTGTTTTCATGTTCTGTGATTCGCAACCTTAACATTTCTGGATACACAATTCAAAGTTTTGTAACTCGAAGTAGGAAACCTACTGCCATTTAAGCCAAACACTCAGTTTCACAGCTCAATCTTAAAAGCAAAATGTATTAGAGAGTAAAAACAGGAAAAAAAAAAACAAAAAAAAACAGTGCCTACTCCTAATCAGATCCTGGCCAAGGTCATCATAGGCATTAGCATCTCTGATGCATTCCTGAGTAAACAGGATTTACAAAGGTGTTCTTTGATTCTGCAAGGCCACTCTTGGGGGAAGCTACTGGGCTGGGTAGGGAAGATGCATCCGGATGAGGCTGCTGTGCTGCTATAATCATCAGCCACATCATGTGTGTGCTCTGAAAAGGGTGCTTGTTGAAACAAGTAAATCACATGCCGTCTGCTCTGAGCGATACACACAAAAACCTCATTTCTTTCTTTAAATGATTTATTTACTTATATATTTGAGTCAGAGGTACAGAGAGAACAAGAGACTGAGAGACAGGTCTTCCCTCTGCTGCTTGACTCCCCAAGTGGCTACAATGGCTGGAGGTGCACTGGTCCCATGCCAGAAGTCAGGAGCTCATCTGAGGTCAGCACTCGGGTGAGGGGCCCAACCACTTGGTCTTCTTCTGTTTTTCAGGCAAGCAGGAGGGAGCTGGATAGAAGTGGGGGAGCCTAACTCGAGCCAGTGCCCATATAGCATGCGTGCACCTCAGGCAGAGGCTGTACCTGCTTTATCACAGCACCACTCCCAATAACCTGAATTACTTAGGGTTGCTGTTTCTTCTATGACTGCAAACACACAGCAATGTTTTTAAAAGTTGTGTTTATTTTCTTTGACAGAGGAGTTACTGAGAGAGGGACTGGGAGACAGAAGGAGAGAGAAATTAAGTTAGAGACAGATAGAGAGAGAGAGAGATCTTCTATCCACTGGTGGACTCACCGAATGACTGCAAAGGCTGGAATGGGCAAGACTGAGGTCAGGAGCCAGGAGCTTCTTCCACATCTGCCACTTGGGTGCAAAAACCCAAGCACTTGGGCCATTTTCCAGTGGTGTCCCAGGTGAATTTAGCAGGGAGCTGGATCAGAAGAATTCAAAATGCAGGTGAGGTAGGGTACCAGGGGCCCACCTTTAAACTAGGTACAGAATGGACATGAAATAGAATAACCAAGAATGAACACCAGGCGTTTTCTATGTTTTATTGCAAACTAATATGTCAATTGTACAAAGGAAAATATAATCATACATGCAAAATCAGCCTCAAAACCATTTTGGTGGGTAGATGTCAAAGAGTTCACATGAGTGACAAGAATTCTTACAGTGGAAGCATGAGCAGTAGTGTTCTGAGGCTGGAACTGACTGGGAGATGCTCTTTGATCTCAGAGGGGGTAGGTGTTTCTGCAGGTGAAAGCACACCCATGGGCAGGGGTTCAGGGATCCAAGGTCAAGCACCCATGTCTCTCTGTGCAACAATGGCAGAAGGCCCAGAATGCTCTGCCATTTCCCCACCTTGACATTCTGATGAGCACATGGCCCCCACATTACCTGTCACATGACAGTGCCCCTTTCACAACCACACACTAAGTTACTCCTTGAAGGAAGCCCAGGGCAACTTCATGAGAATAAGCATGATGCAGCACCCTTATAACCCAGTAACGGTTTTCATCTTTCAACAAATCTTATGCAGCTGTTTTGAAAATATACAAATGGGACGCTTAATACTTTATCTACTGACAACTACCATTATCAGAAATTATGTAGAAAGGAGAATACATTCATAAAAAGAAAACTTGTCTACAAAATAATGTACAATCTACTTAAAACTAATATTCTCTGATTGCTATCGACTATGAAACAAACGTCTCGCAATCATCACAAAGTTTTGGCTCTTAGAGATCCTGATTGCAATTAAGAGATGAGCAAACAGAGGTCCCAGTGCCTAGTGTCCCCTAAGACTACATAGCTATTTAGTGAGGAAGTCTACTCAAAATACAGAGGTCATTTAGTTGCAAATCTACCGACTAGTTCAAAAATGCTATACAATTATTGCACCACAAGAATCTACAATCTATAAACTGTCCAGCAAATGTTGACAGTATATGCTAACATTGTGTCGTCCTGGCCATCCTGACCAAGGGCCAAAGGTCTTTGTCACTTGAGAGCTTGCAGATGGGCTGAACATTCTAGGCAGATGCTCAGTGGGGCACCAGTGGCACCTTCAAAAAGGTACAAAACAGAAGAACGGATGAAAAGGCTCCAAGGTGGAGAGGAACCTGTGCATGTAGATGAGAGCTTTATTTCCAACATCAAAAAACTTGATCTCTCCCAAATCTACATCCAGGAAAACTCCTACACGGTGAAGACTAGGGCTTGCAGGAACGATTACTTCTGTGTTGGTGCAAGGGTGAATGAGTCCTCCCTCTACAAAGATGATCCAGAAACCGTGGGCAGAGGTTAAATCATCATTTCTCTTTGTGTTGACTGACTTTTGCCAGACTCCCAGCGTCCACTCCTTGGCTTCTCCTACTTCAACCTCCCAGTAATGGCGGCCCCAGTAGAAGATGCGGTTTCCCAGGACACAGACCAGGTGAGGAAACCTACTGGGGTCTTCCTGCAGGTTGTGGGAGGACTTCACACTCTGGACGCTCCTCTGATCACTGGAGAGCTCAAGGAGGGAGTGGGCGGTAGCTGTGTCCAGGACCTCGTGCTCCTGGAAACTCAGAACCTCCTCACTAAGGAGCAGACTCTGCTCCAGGAGACCACCGTGACGCTTGGTTAGAAGGGTCAGGTTTCCGATTAGCCACTGTTGCATAGGTATCTTCTCATTGACTAAGCGACATGTGGGGCAAACCAGCATGAAATCCTCTCTTGCTGACACCAAGTCGCGAAGACAATCGAAGCAGAAGACATGTCCACAGGAGAGAGAGACGGGATATGAGAAATATTCCAGGCAAATTGGACAGGTGCTTGCTGCTAGCAGGTTCTTAGACATGGTCCCTGGGGAGCACGCCTTGGCAGGACCTGGTGGCAGTTCCCTTTAGAAGCTTCTGGAGTTGGTCAGGAGCCCTCAGTGCACCGTCTGCTCTGCAGTGATCAGGACGTATCTAAATCAATGCAAATTAAATAACATAAATGGATTCAGAAACATGGAGGTAACATCGAGTCCACAGAGATTCCTAGTAATGGAATCACTTGTAAGGGAAACACTCAAAACCTCCCCGAAATCCAAGTGATGACAAGAGAAAGAGGACAGGAGAGATTGTCATTGCCACAAGGCAGCTTACCTTGTCTGGGTCCTGTTTGGAGTCTTTCCCAGGAGTAGCTGTCTGCTCTGACTAGAGCTTGTCTGTGTGGGAACTGAGCCCAGGTGGGTGTTCAAGTAATACTTGGTAGGATGCAGTCTCCACCCTAGTCAGTATGGCGCTGGTCACCTGCAGTCCAGAAGAAAGAATTTTGTCATCTAAACCCAACCAGAACATACAGACAATCATGTAATGTCTTCACAGCAAAATCCACTGCAAGATGAATGTCTTGGATGAGTTAATTCTATTGACAAAGCAGCATCAGAAGAAATGTTTAAAAATTCTTAAAAAAATCTAATCCTTGAGTGAAGTTGAATAAAAATATCATCATTGCCATCAATTCCTCTATAAAAAGAAGCTGAGCACAAGCCAAGAAGATGCTCCTGACAAAGAAGATGCCCCCCAGTCCCTCCAGCTACTCCCACAGTTTTGCAACCTCCAGTTCATCTAGAGCCTCCTCCCTGGCCTTCTGTCCAAGGTTACCACTTGCTGGATGGATTAACTCTGACAGCTAGGCATGGCAGATTGGAGGAGGGAAAGCCTCCTGATCAGAACCAGCACTGAAGTCTGCGCAGCCTCTGTGAGGGTCAAATCCTGAAGATCTCCCTACAAAAGGACCTGCACTAAATAACTGGCAGAGCTCCCACCAAGACTTCACAAATCCCACATTCCGTTGTGTTTTGATAATGGAATCACACAAGGAAGAGCAGTCCTTATCATAGTCCAAGGATTAAGCCATGGATGCAACCAAGGCCAGACTATTAAAAAGGGGGACAAGAACCACTAGGTAGCCTTCAGCATCTTCTCTCAGCTCCAGCCAATGACACATTTCTGAGGTTCCCATGCTCATTGATTCCACCACATTCTGGTAAATACAGACGGGTAAGAGAACAGAATATGTTCCCACATGGATCTTAGAGACTTTGGAAGCTATTGCACATATAAGGTTCCTTACATTGCATTATCTTATTCCAAGTATTGACACAGAAAGGGAAACATTTTTCATCCAGTATCGATCAGTACAAATAAATGTTTATTTATCTAAAAAGAGAGTGAAAGAAAGGTCTTCAGTCCACTGTTTCACTCCACAAATGCCACAACTGTTGGAGCTGGGCCAATCCAAAGAAAGGAACCTTGAGCTCCTTTGGGGTCTCCCACGTGGTGCAGGGACCCTAGAATTTGCTTTCCTAGGCCACAGCAGAGAGCTGGATAAGAAGAAGAGTGGGCAGGACTCAAACTGGTACCCATAGGTGATGCTGGCACTGCAGGCGGCAGTTGTCCCCAGTATGCCACAGCACAGTTCCCTGATCAGCACACTGTGTACAAACCTGATGCAATGGGGCTTGCGTGGAAAATGGTAGTTCAAGACACCACTTGGGACACTGGCTTCCTATCTTGGAGCAGTCATTGGAGGCTTATCTGCTCCACTTCTGATCCAGCTCCCTGCTAATGAGCCTGAGAAGACAGAAGGAAATGGCAAAAATACCTGGGTTCCTGCCACCCAGGTGGTAGACCAGCATGGAGTTTCTGGGTCCTGGCTTCAGCCTGGCCAATGCCCAGGGGCTGAGGTCATCTGGGACTGAACCCATTGATGGGAGATCTCTTTCTCTCTCTATCCCTCAGGGTTTCTCTGTCTTTAAGAAAATACTCTTTCTTTTCAAATGTGTTGAAAATGCCACATTATCCAGAGAATGCCTAATCACTGTTTTAAACACCTTTGAAGTGTTTTTTTAAAATTTGATTAAATTGCAAATGATTTTAATCAACAGCAAGAACAACAGCAAAAAACCCACAGACACATACACATGCATTCTTATTTTAAGGCAAATTCATCATTGTGTTTTTTCACAGTCTGAAAGAGCTTGCCTAACTCATCATGGGATACATTCAAAAAAGCTGAGTAGAAATCTGACCATGCATAGCCAGTAGTTTTATGGTATTCTGATCAGAATCTAATTGTCCATCAATGAAGAAATGATTTAGTTAGATATCATGAAATTAATAAAAATAGTATGGGCCTTAACTTCAGGTTTTAAGTGATAACCTGGACAATTTTTATGAAATACTGCTAGAAAAGAAAGAGATGGGATTAATGCTCCACACATACTTATGCTGGACACACTTATCCTCCTCCTCCCCCTCCTCTTAGATAAAAATGCATTTCCATATGAAAAGTGATATGAATGGGGCCAGCATCATGGCCCAGTAGTTCAATCCTCTGCCTGCTTGCCTGCATCCCCTATGGGCTCTGGTTCTAGTCTAGGATGCTCCTCTTCCAATTCAGCTCTCTGCCGGGGCCTGGGAATGCAGTGGAAGATGGCCCAAGTCCCTGGGCCCCGGACCCCCACAGAAGACGAGGAAGAAGCACCTGGATCCTGGCTTTGGATCCGCCCAGCTCTGGCCATTGTTGCCACTGGGGGTGAACCAGCAGAAGGAAGACCTTTCTCTCTGTCTCTCCCTCTCACTGTCTATAACTCCACCTCTCAAATAAATAAATGAAACTTAAAAACAAGAAACTGTTGGCTGGCAGCATGGGTCTCTTGGCTAATCCTCTGCCTGCAGGGTGGTCTCCCTGGGTTCTAGTCCTGGTTGGGGCGCCGGATTCTGTCCCGGTTGCTCTCTCCCAGTCGGCTCACTACTGTGGCCCTGGAAGGCAATGCAGCATAGCCCAAGTGCTTGGGCTCTGCACCCGCATGGGAGACCAGGAGGAAGCACCTGGCTCCAGGCTTCAGATCAGCGCGTGGGCCAGGAGACCAGTTCTGGTCATTGCTGCCATCTGGGTGTTAAACCAACTGAAAAGGATGACTGTTCTCTCTGTCTCTCTCTCACTGTCCACACTGCATGTCAAAAAAAAAAAAGTGACCTGAAGTGAAACTAAAATTTTAAATAACGTTGGAGTGGAAGCTGAGGAAAGCTCTGTGAACTAGGACAGACTGGCTCTTTCCTTCCTAACATCCAAAGGGAAGAGAGTTGGGAAAACAAGATGTCGCCAGAGAAATGGGCTGCGGATCTGGCCCAGAAGAGAGACAACTCACCTTGAGCTGGAGACTTGCTTGGAGGTCAGAGAGGCCCCTGCCAGATCCCTCACCTCTCCTGCTCTGGGCTCCTCTCTGAAGTGACTTGGAGCTCTGAGTCTCTGGCCTTTTATAGTGCTCAGGACACAGGCTCCGCCCACAGGGCCCCACCCTAAGGCATGTGCTGCCTACACCTACTCCAATCAAGCACAACCTTCATCATCCCTGTTTTCATGTTCTGTGATTCGCAACCTTAACATTTCTGAGTACACAATTCAAAGTTTTGTAACTCGAAGTAGGAAACCTACTGCCATTTAAGCCAAACACTCAGTTTCACAGCTCAATCTTAAAATCAAAATGTATTAGAGAGTAAAAACAGAAAAAAAAAAAAAACAGTGCCTACTCCTAATCAGATCCTGGCCCAGGTCATCATAGGCATTAACATCTCTGATGCATTCCTGAGTAAACAGGATTTACAAAGGTGTTCTTTGATTCTGCAAGGCCACTCTTGGGGGAAGCTACTGGGCTGGGTAGGGAAGATGCATCCCCATGAGGCTGCTGTGCTGCTGTAATCATCAGCCACATCATGTGTGTGCTCTGAAAAGGGTGCTTGTTGAAACAAGTAAATCACATGCCGTCTGCCCTGAGCGATACACACAAAAACCTCATTTCTTTCTTAAAAGGATTTATTTACTTATATATGTGAGTCAGAGTTACAGAGAGAGCCAGAGACTGAGAGACAGGTCTTCCATCTGCTGCTTGACTCCCCAAGTGGCTACAATGGCTGGAGGTGCACTGGTCCCATGCCAGAAGTCAGGAGCTCATCTGAGGACAGCACTCGGGGGAGGGGCCCAACCACTTGGTTTTCTTCTTTTTTTCCGGGCCAGCAAGAGGGAGCTGGATGGAAGTGGGGGAGCCTAACTCGAGCCAGTGCCCATATAGCATGGGTGCACCTCAGGCAGAGGCTGTACCTGCTATATCACAGCACTACTCCCAATAACCTGAATTACTTAGGGTTCCTGTTTTTTCTACGACACCAAACAGACTGCAATGTTTTTAAAAGTTGTATTTATTTTCTTTTTTTTTTTTTATTTTTTTTTTATTTTTTTTATTTTTTTTTTTTTATAAAGCTTTTATTTAAAGAATATAAATTTCCAAAGAACAGCTCATGGACCACAATGGCTCCCCCCACACACAACTTCCCTCCCTCCCCCCACCCTCCCCTTTTCCCGCTCCCTCTCCCCTTCCATTCACATCAAGATTCATTTTCAATTCTTTTTATACACAGGAGATCAATTTAGTACGTATTACGTAAAGATTTCAACGGTTTGCCCTCGCATAGAGACACAAAATGATAATACTGTTGGAGTACTAGTTATAGTATTAATTCACAATGTACAGCACATTAAGGACAGAGATCCTACATGATTTTTTTTTTTTAAAAATTGATTAATTGTCTATGCAATTTCCAGTTTAACACCAAGATTTTTTTTTTCATTTGCAATTATCTTTATATAAAGAAGATCGATTCAATATATACTATGTAAGGATTTCATCAGTTTGCACCCACACAGAAACACAAAGTGTAAAAATACTGTTTCAGTACTAGTAATAGCATCACTTCACATTGGATAACACACTAAGGACAGATCCCCCATGAGACGCAAGTACACAGTGACTCCTGATGTTGATTTAACAATTTGACACTCTTGTTTATGGCGTCAGTAATCTCCCTAGGCTCTGGTCATGAGTTGCCGAGGCTATGGAAGCCTTTAGGGTTAGCCGACTTCGATCTTATTCCCACAGGGCCATAGTCAAAGTGGAAGTTCTCTCCTCCCTTCAGAGAAAGGTACCTCCTTCTTTGATGGCCCCGTTCTTTCCACTGGGATCTCACTCGCAGAGATCTTTCATTTAGGTCTTCTGTTTTTTCCAGAGTGTCTTAGCTTTCCATGCCTAAAATATTCTCAATTATTTTCTTTGACATAGGAATTACAGAGAGAGGGATTGAGAGACAAAAGGAGAGAGAGACAGAGAGAGAGAGAGAGATCTTCTATCCACTGGTGGACTCACCAAATGGCTGCAAAGGCTGGAGCTGGGCAAGAGCAAGGCTAGGAGTCAGGAGCTTCTTCCACATCTGCCACTTGGGTGCAAAACCCAAGCACTTGGGCCATTTTCCAGTGGTGTCCCAGGTGAATTTGGCAGGGAGCTGGATCAGAAGTGGAGCAGCTAGTTCTTGAACTAGCCTCTATGTTGGAAGGCATTACCCAATCAGTGGCTCAACCTGCTATGTCACATGACACTTCTCACAGCAATTTTTTTTCAGCCTGGTGAATTTCCTTACATTATATACCTTTAACAGAAGGTCTCAAATTATTCTTTTTTAAATTTTAACCTTAGAAACTTATGATTGTTTTTTGCAAACTCTGTGATTCCCATGTACTAGAAAATGCCTAAAATCACCCCACAGATTAAGTTACCCCTATAAAATCACAATGGCTGGAGCAGGGCTGTCCAAAGCCAGGAGCCAGCAGCTTCTTCAGGTCTCCTACTTGGGAGAAGGGGACCAAGATCTTCTGCTGCTTTCCCAGGTGCCTTAGCAGGGATCTAGATCAGAAGAGGAGGCAGTTGGATTAGGAAGCAGTGTCCATGTGGAATGCCCATGCCTCAGGTGGCCGTTTAGCCTGCTAAACCACGGTGCTGGTCCCACAGCAATGCTGGTTTTTTTTTTTTTAACTTGGTGAATTTCCATACATTAATATCTACAGAGGAAGGTGTCAAATTATTGTTTTTATTTTATCCTCACAATCTTTTATCATTTTTGATTTGCAAAACCCTGTGATTCCTACATACAAGAAGCTGGCTGAAATCCTACATTTTCTGTGGCTGGATCTGTTGAGACGGTGTTTGGACTGACTTTAGTGAAGAAGAGCTTCCTGGCCACACGCATTTAGGGGGAAAAGGGAGGACCTTGCAGATCTTCTCTCCGAGGGTCTCTGCATCCCGGGGTCCCTCTGACTGCTGTCAAGGACCCCTATTCCACACCAAGTTCCATAATTCCTCCCAGCAGCAGCAAGTCTTGGTTTCTGGGCAACCAAAGACTCTAAGGATGAAGCCAGCCATCATTTGTATGGCTTCTGCCATCTCAAAACTAATGCACAAGTTGTGGATTAAAATGAAACTTTTTTTTTTCCTTTTCCAAATAAGGTGAGATTATCTTCACTGTTTCCATTAATTTTTTTGCCAAGAAAATTATTTCAAATCAGATTGTTCTCAACCACTGTATAACTAATAGTCCCTCAAGTGATAGTTACACATATAGTTAAGCAGAGTCAGTGGCAGAAGCTGAGAGAGACTCAGAGAAGTCTTCCAATCCTTGCTTTACTCCCCAGTTGTCAAAAAGATCCCGAGCTGGAAGCCCGGATCCAGGAGCTTCTTCAGGGTTTCCAACGTAGTGCAGAGACCCAAGGACATGGGTCATTTCAATGCTTTCCCAGGCCACAGCAGAGAGCTTGAAGGGAAGTGGAGCAGCCAGGACTGGATCCCATGCCCGCATGGGATGCCGGGATGCCGGCACTGCAAGTGGCGGCTTTACCCATGTGCCTTGTGCCGGCCCCATTTGTAATATTTAGAGACTGACTTTAAATGGCCTTTTCCTGCAACTTAAATAAATCAGATATCCTATACTGTTGTTATATCGTTATTCAGATAATTTTGTGCAAAACAACTCTCAATCACACTTATACATGTAAATTTTCTCTTAAGTTTATCAGGAATTCATTAGTACCTCCCTGAAGATGTGTGATGCCATGAATTCCATCAAAGAACCGCTGGAAGTCTATCGATTACGAAACAAAAGTAAGCACAGGTTGACACAGACCATGAGTCTTTCAAATAAGACTTTTGTAAAGATGTATTTTTAATGCTCATAAATCCAATCGCTTTAATTTCTTAAAGATTTTTTATTTATTTATTTGAAAATCATAGTTGCACAGAGAAAGAAGGAGAGGCATTAGAAATAGAGTGTCATAGAGAGATAGAGAGAGAGAAAGAGGTCTTGTATCTGCTGGTTCTCTCCCAAACTGGACGCCAAAGCAAGAACTGCGCCGATCCAAAGCCAGGAGACAGAATCTTCTTCCAGGTTTCCCACGTAGGTGAAGGGGCTCAAGGAATTGGGGCATCTTTTGCTTTCCTAGGCCTATCAGCCAGGACTTGAACTGGCGCCCATATGGGATGTCTGCACTGCAGGCGGAGGCTTTACACGCTGTGCCACAGAGCCAGCCCCTTCAGTGCCCTTTGACAACCACACACTAAGTTACTCCTTGAAGGGAGCCCAGGGTAACACCATGAGAATAGGTATGAGTCAGCACCGATGTAACTTAGTCACAGTTTTCATCTTTCAGGAATTCTTGTGCAGCTGTGTTTTGAGAATTGCAAATGGGACGCTTAATACTTTATCTCTTGACAACTATCATTATTGGAAATTGAGTAGAAAAGAGACTACATTCATGAAAAAACATTTCTGCCCATAAATGTACAATCGACTTTAAACTAATATTCTCTGTTTCTATCGACTACGAAACAAGTGTACAGTGTTGTCTCGCAATCGTCATAACATTTTGGCTCTTAGAGATCTTTATTCCCATTCAAAGGCAAGCAAACTGAGGTCTCAGTGCCTAGTGTCCCCAAATATTTCCTTATTTAGTAAGGAAGTCTACTCAAAATACAGAGGTCATTTAGTTGCAAATCTAGCGACTTGTTCAATAATGCTGTACAATTAATGTAACACAGGAATCTACAATCTATAAACTGTCTACCAAGTGTGGACAATATATGCTAACATTGTGTCTTCCTGGTCATCCCGACCAAGGGCTAAAGGTCTTTGTCACTTGAGAGCTTGCGGAAGGGCTGAACGTTCTAGGCAGATGCTCAGTGGGGCACCAGTGGCACCTTCAAAAAGTTCAAAACAGAAGAACGGATGAAAAGGCTCCAAGGTGGAGAGGAACCTGTGCATGTAGATGAGAGCTTTATTTCCAACATCAAAAAACTTGATCTCTGCCAAATCCACATCCAGGAAAACTCCTACACGGTGAAGACTAGGGCTTGCAGGAACGATTACTTCTCTGTTGGTGCAGGGGTGAAGGAGTCCTGCCTCTACGCAGATGATCCAGAAACCAAGGTCGGAGGTTAAATCACCATTTCCCTTCGTGTTGACTGACTCTTGCCAGACACCCAGGGCCCACTTCCTGGTTTCTCCTACATCAACCTCCCAGTAATGGCGGCCCCAGGAGAAGCAGGGGGTTCCCAGGATGCAGACCAGGTGAGGAAACGTACTGGGGTCTTCCAGCAGGTTGTTGGAGGTCTTCCCACATTCAACGCTCCTCTGATCACTGGAGAGCTCAAGGAGAGACAGGGCGGTAGCTGTGTCCAGGATCACATCCTCCTGGAACCTCAGAACCTCCTCACTAAGGGTCAGACTCTGCTCCAGGAGACCACCATGATGCCTGGTTAGAAGGGTCAGCATTCCGATTAGCCACTGTTCCATAAGTAACTTCTCACAGACTAAGCGACATGTGGGGCAAACAAGCACGAAATCCTCTCTTGCTGACACCAAGTCGCAAAGACAATCTAAGCAGAAGACATGTCCACAGGAGAGAGAGACGGGATATGAGAAATATTCCAGGCAAATTGGACAGGTGCTTGCTGCTAGCAGGTTCTTAGCCATGGTCCCTGGGGAGCGGGGGAGCACGCCTTGGCAGTGACCTGGTGGCAGTTCCCTTTAGAAGCTTCTGGAGTTGGTCAGGAGCCCTCAGTGCACCGTCTGCTCTGCAGAGATCAGAACATAGCTAAATCAATGCAAATTAAATAACATAAATGGATACAGAAACATGGAGGTGACATTGAGTCTACAGGGATTCCTAGTAATGGAATCACATGTAATGGAAACACTCAAAACCTCCCCGAAATCCAAGTGATGACAAGAGAAAGAGGACAGGAGAGATTGTCATTGCCACAAGGCAGCTTACCTTGTCTGGGGTCTTCTTTGGGGTATTTCCCAGGATGTTTGGGAGCTAAGCCCAGGTGGGTGTTCAAGTAACTCTTGGTAGGATGTAGTCTCCACCCCAGTCAGTATGGCGCTGGTCACCTGCAGTCCAGATGAAAGAATTTCCTAATCGAACCCAACCAGAAAGTACAGACAATCATGTAACATCTTCACAGTAAAGTGACTCGACAGTATCCAGAGAATTTCAAAGAAATCACATGAATGAAGCAAACAAAATCCACTGCAAGATGAATGTCTTGGTTGAGTTAATTCTATTGACAAAGCAGCATCAGAAGAAATGCTTTAAAATTCTTGAAAAAATCTAATCCTTGAGTGAAGTTGAAGAAAAATATCATTGCCATCAACTCTTTGAGCTGAAGCCAAGAAGATGCTCTCCTGACCAAGAAGATGCCTGCCAGTCCCTCCAGCTCCAGCCACAGTTTCACAACCTCCAGAGCCTCACCTAGAGCCTCCTCCCTGGCCTTCTGTCCATGGTTACCATTCTCTGGATGGATTAATTCTGACAGCTGGGCAAGACTGATTAGAGGAGGGAAAGCCCCATGATCAGAACCAGCACTGAAGTCTGCCCAGCCTCCTCTGTGAGGGTCAAATCCTGAAAATAGCCCTGCAAACGGACATGCACTGAATAACTGGCAGAGCTCCCACCACACTTCACAAATCCCACATATGATTGTGGTTGGATAATGGAATCACACAAGAAAGAGCAGTCACTATCATAGTCCAAGGATTAAGCCATGGATGCAGCAAAGGCCAGTGATGAGAACCACCAGGTAGCCTGCAGCCATTTCTTTCACCGCCAGCCAATGACACATTTCAGAGGTTTCCATGCTCTTGACTTGCACCAATCTCTGCAAATGCAGACAAGTAAGATAACAGAATATGTTCCCTCAGGGAACATAGAGAATTGAAAGCTATAACACATATAAGCTTCCTTACAAAATATTATCTTATTTCTAGTCTAGACAAAGACAGTGAAACATTAATTATCCAGAATCGATCAGTACAAATAAATATTTATTTATCTACAAAGAAAGTGAAAGAAAGGCCTTCAGTCCACTCTTTCACTCCCAAAATGCCACAACCGCTGGTGCTGGGCCAATCCAAAGACAAGAACCCTAAGCTTCTTTGGGTCTCCCACGTGGTACAGGGTCCCAGGAATTTGCTTTCCTGGGACACAGCAGAGAGCTGGATAAGAAGAAGAGCAGCTGAGACTCAAACTGGTACCCATAGGTGATGCTGGCACTGCAGGTGGCAGTTGTCCCCAGTATGCCACAGCACTGTCCCCTGATCAGCACACTGTGTATAAACCTGATGCAATGGGGCTTCTGTGTCATTGGCATCCTAATTGGAGCAGCCTTTGGGGGCTTATCTGCTCCACTTCTGATCCAGCTCCCTGCTAATGAGCCTGGGAAGACAGAAGGAAATGGCAAAAATACCTGGGTTCCTGCCAACCAGGTGGTAGACCAGCATAGAGTTCCTGGGTCCTGGCTTCAGCCTGGCCAATGCCCAGGGGCTGAAGTCATCTGGGGACTGAACGCACTGATGGGAAATCTCTTTCTCTCTCTATCCCTCAGGGTTTCTCTGCATTTAAAAAAATAACTCTTTCCTTTCAAATGGGTTGAAAATGCCACACTATCCTAGAGTGTGCATAATCACTGTTTCAAACACCTTTGAATGTTTTTTAAAATATGATAAAAATGCAAATAATTTTAATCAACAGCAAGAACAACAACAAAAAACCCAAAGACACACATAACATGCATGCTTCTTTTTCAGGCAAATTTATCATGATGCTTTTTCAGTCTGAAAGACCTTGCCTAACTCATCATGTGATACATTCAAAAAAGCTGAGTAGAAACCTGACCATGCATAGCCATTTGTTTTATGGTATTCTGATCAGAATCTAATTATTCATCAATGGTGAAATGTTTTAGTTAGGTGTCATGAAATTATTAAAATAGTACGTGCCTTTACTTTAGGTTTTAAGTGAAAACCTGGACAATTTTTATGAAATACTGCTAGAAAAGAAAGAGATGGGATTAATGCTCCACACATTCTTATGCTGGACACACTTATCCTCCTCCTCCCCCTCCTCTTAAACAAAAATGCAATTCCATATGAAAAGTGATCTGAATGGGGCCAGCATCATGGCCCAGTAGTTCAATCCTCTGCCTGCTTGCCTGCATCCCCTATGGGCTCTGGTTCTAGTCTAGGATGCTCCTCTTCCAATTCAGCTCTCTGCTGGGGCCTGGGAATGCAGTGGAAGATGGCCCAAGTCCCTGGGCCCCGGACCCCCACAGAAGACGAGGAAGAAGCACCTGGATCCTGGCTTTGGATCCACCCAGCTCTGGCCATTGTTGCCACTGGGGGGTGAACCAGCAGAAGGAAGACCTTTCTCTGTGTCTCTCCCTCTCACTCTCTGTAACTCCACCACTCAAATTAATAAATGAAACTTAAAAAAAAAAAAAACTGTTGGCTGGCAGCATGGCTCCCTTGGCTAATCCTCTGCCTGCAGGGTGCTCACCCTGGGTTCTAGTCCTGGTTGGGGCGCTGGATTCTGTCCCGGTTGCTCCTCTCCCAGACCAGCTCACTGCAGTGGCCCAGGAAGTCAATGCAGGATGGCCCAAGAGCTTAGGCCTGCACCCGCATGGGAGACCAGGAGGAAGCACCTGGCTCCAGGCTTCAGATCAGTGCGGTAGGCCAGCAGACCCGTACTGGTCATAGCTGCCATCTGGGGGATGAACCAACTGCAAAGGATGACCGTTCTCTCTGTCTCTCTCTCACTGTCCACACTGCATGTCAAAAAAAAAAAAGTGACCTGAAGTGAAACTAAAATTTTAAATAACGTTGGAGTGGAAGCTGAGGAAAGCTCTGTGAACTAGGACAGACTGGCTCTTTCCTTCCTAACATCCAAAGGGAAGAGAGTTGGGAAAACAAGATGTTTCCAAAGAGAAATGGGCTGGGGATCTGGCCCAGAAGAGAGACAACTCACCTTGAGCTGGAGACTTGCTTGGAGGTCAGAGAGGCCCCTGCCAGATCCCTCACCTCTCCTGCTCTGGGCTCCTCTCTGAAGTGACTTGGACCTCTGAGTCTCTGGCCTTTTATAGTGCTCAGGACACAGGCTCCGCCCACAGGGCCCCACCCTAAGGCATGTGCTGCCTACACCTACTCCAATCAAGCACAACCTTCATCATCCCTGTTTTCATGTTCTGTGATTAGCAACCTTAACATTTCTGGATACACAATTCAAAGTTTTGTAACTCGAAGTAGGAAACCTACTGCCATTTAAGCCAAACACTCAGTTTCACAGCTCAATCTTAAAAACAAACTATATTAGAGAGCAAAAACAGAAAGAAAAAAAAAACAAAACAGTGCCTATTCCAAATCACATCCTGGCCCAGGATATCATAGGCATTAGCATCTCTGATGCATTCCTGAGTCAACAGGATTTACAAAGGTGTTCTTTGATTCTGCAAGGCCACTCTTGGGGGAAGCTACTGGGCTGGGTAGGGAAGATGCATCCCCATGAGGCTGCTGTGCTGCTGTAATCATCAGCCACATCATGTGTGTGCTCTGAAAAGGGTGCTTGTTGAAACAAGTAAATCACATGCCGTCTGCCCTGAGCGATACACACAAAAACCTCATTTCTTTCTTTAAATGATTTATTTACTTATATATGTGAGTCAGAGTTACAGAGAGAGCCAGAGACTGAGAGACAAGTCTTCCATCTGCTGCTTGACTCCCCAAGTGGCTACAATGGCTGGAGGTGCACTGGTCCCATGCCAGAAGTCAGGAGCTCATCTGAGGACAGCACTCGGGTGAGGGGCCCAACCACTTGATCTTCTTCTGTTTTACCGGGCCAGCAGGAGGGAGCTGGATGGAAGTGGGGGAGCCTAACTCGAACCAGTGCCCATATAGCATGCCTGCACCTCAGGCAGAGGCTGTACCTGCTATATCACTGCACTGCTCCCAATAACCTGAATTACTTAGGGTTCCTGTTTTTTCTATGACACCAAACACACAGCAATGTTTTTAAAAGATGTATTTATTTTCTATGACAAAGGAATTACAGAGAGAGGGACACAGAAACAGAAGGAGAGAGAGAGAGAATGAGAGACAGAGAGAGAGAGAGACAGAGAGAGAGTTAGAGAGAGAGAGAGATCTTCTATCCACTGGTGGACTCACCAAATGCCTGCAAAGGCTGGAATGGGCAAGACTGAGGTCAGGAGCCAGGAGCTTCTTCCACATCTGCCACTTGGGTGCAAAACCCAAGCACTTGGGCCATTTTCCAGTGGTGTCCCAGGTGAATTTAGCAGGGAGCTGAGTCAGAAGTGGAGCAGCTAGGTCTTGAACTAGCATCTATGTTGGAAGCCATTACCCAATCAGTGGCTCAACCTGCTATGACACATGACACTTCCCACAGCAATTTTTTTTTCAGCCTGATGAATTTCCTTACATTATATACCTTTAACAGAAGGTCTCAAATTATTCTTTTTTAAATTTTAACCTCAGAAACTTATGATTGTTTTTTGAAAACTCTGTGATTCCTATGTACTAGAAAATGCCTTAAATCACACCCCACCCCACCCCTCCCCGCGATGAATTCATCCCCTAAATGGCCACAATGGCTCGAGCAGGGCTTACCGAAGCCAGGAGCCAGCAGCTTCTTCAGGTCTCCTACTTGGGAGAAGGGGACCAAGATCTTCTATTGCTTTCCCAGGTGCCTTAGCAGGGATCTAGATCAGAAGAGGAGGCAGTTGGATTAGGAAGCAGTGTCCATGTGGAATGCCCATGCCTCAGGTGGCCGTTTAGCCTGCTAAACCACGGTGCTGGTCCCACAGCAATGTTGTTTTTTTTTTTAACTTGGTGAATTTCCATACATTAATATCTACAGCAGAAGGTGTCAAATTATTGTTTTTATTTTATCCTCACAATCTTTTATCATTTTAGTTTTGCAAAACCCTGTGATTCCTACATACAAGAAGCTGGCTGAAATCCTACATTTTCTGTGGCTGGATCTGTTGAGATGGTGTTTGGACTGACTTTAGTGAAGAAGAGCTTCCTGGCCACAGGCATTTAGGGGGAAAAGGGAGGACCTTGCAGATCTTCTCTCCGAGGGTCTCTGCATCCCGGGGTCCCTCTGACTGCTGTCAAGGACCCCTACTCCACACCAAGTTCCATAATTCCTCCCAGTAGCACAAGTCTTGGCTTCTTGGCAACAAAGGACCCTAAGGATGAAGCCAGCCATCATGTGTGGGTTCTGCCATCTCAAAACTAAAGCACATGTTGTGGCTTAATATGAAACATTTCTCTTCCTCTTCCAAATAAGGTGAGATTATCTTCACTGTTTCCATTAATTTTTTTGCCAAGAAAATTATTTCAAATCAGATTGTCCTCAACGACTGTATAACTAATGGGTTCTCAAAGTGTTAACAATGGCAAAGCCCGTGTTATACTTGAGTTTTACGTATTTGCAGCTCTTTTTTTATTTTTCATTTTTTATTTTTTTCTTTTTAATTTTTTAATTTAGTAAATATAAATTTCCAAAGTACAGTTTATGGATTACAATGGCTTCCCCCCCATAATTTCCCTCCCACTCACACCCCTCCCATCTCCTGCTCCCTCTTCCATTCCTTTCACATCAAGATCCATTTTCAATTATCTTTATATAAAGAAGATATATACAGAAGATCGATTTAGTATATATTAAGTAAAGATTTCATCAGTTTGAACCCACAAAGAAACACAAAGTGTAGAATACTGTTTCAGTACTAGTTATAGCATTACTTCACATTGGACAACACATTAAGGACAGATCCCACATGAGTTAAGTACACAGTGACTCCTTTTGTTGACTTAACAATTTGACACTCTTGTTTTTGGCGTCAGTAATCTCCCTAGGCTCTAGTCATGAGTTGCCAAGGCTATGGAAGCCTTTTGAGTTTGCCGACTTATATCTTATTCCGACAGGGTCATAGTCAAAGTGGAAGTTCTCTCCTCCCTTCAGAGAAAGGTACCTCCTTCTTTGAGGGCCCCATTCTTTCCACTGGGATCTCACTCGCAGAGATCTTTCATTTAGGTCTTCTTCTTTTTTTTTTTTCCAGAGTGTCTTGGCTTTCCATGCCTAAAATACTCTCATGGGCTCTTGAGCCAGATCAGAATGCCTTAAGGGCTGATTCTGAGGCCAGAGTGCTATTTAGGACATCTGCCATTCTATGAGTCTGTTGTGTATCCCTCTTCCCATGATGGATCGTTCTCTCCCTTTTTGATTCTATCAGTTAGTATTAGCAGACACTAGTCTTGTTTGTGTTTTCCCTTTGACTCTTAGACCTATCAGTGTGATCAATTGTGAACTGAAATTGATCACTTGGACTAGTGAGATGGCATTGGTACATGCCACCTTGATGGGATTGTATTAGAATCCCCTGGCACGATTCTAACTCCACCATTTGGGGCAAGTCCAATTGAGCTCTTGTGCTGACTGTTGATGTACAATGTAATCCTTTATCCACTTTAGTGTTTTTTCTTCGTTTTGTTCTAGTACTATTGGTTGAACTCTGTAATTAACACACAATTATTCTTAGGTGTTTAAATGTTAACTGAAAAGTGATCCCTGTTAAATATAAGAGTGGGAAAAAGAGAGGGAGGAGATGTACACTTTGGGACATGCTCAATCTTTTGCAGCTCTTGGTGTGGCCTGAGTGTACCTTCACCTGCTATTGCTGAGCCTGTGTTTGCCAGTATCAAGTCATCAAGTAGCCTTTGTCACTGCAATTGGGTTCATCCTTTTCCAGGCCCTGGGCAGAGGCCCAAGGGCACGGTGTAAATCCACTTGGGTGAGTCTGTCAGCAACCAGGATGCACTTGATACCCTCCCCCTCCCGTGGGGCTTTAATCTCTGTGTTTTAAGAGCTAAAGGTGAGGGGCCAGCACCATGGTGCAGTAGGTTAATGCCTCAGTTGCCGGCATCCCATATGGGTGCCTGTTCCATCCTGGCTGCTCCACTTCCTTTCCAGCTCTCTGCTGAGGCCTGGGAAAGTACATAAATGGCCCAAGTCCTTGGGCCCCTGCACTACGTGGGAGACCTGGAAGAAGCTCCTGGATCCGGGCTTCAAATCAGCACAGCTCCAGCCGTTCTTGACAATTTGGTAGTGAACCAATGAATGGAAGACCTCTCTGTGCCTGTCTCTCCCTCTGCCTCTGCTTCTCTCTCTGTGTAACTTCACTTAAAAGTAAATAAATAGATCTTTAAAAAAGAAAAGAAGGAGAAGAGAGGAAAAGAAGCTGTCACTTGTCTGCATTCACCTCATTCTGGTGCCAATTGCTTGGGATTCATGGAGAGGTGTTCCCTGTGTATATGTTGTATGTTACCTAAATGTTAATTTAGTACCGGTATTGCTTTCTACCTTGCTTTTTCACTTGGCAATATTCATTTATATTATATATTATATATTTATATGATAATAGATAGAGAGGTCTTCCATCTGCTGGTTCACTCCACAATTGGAGCAAGATCCAGAGCTGTGCCAATCTGAAGCCAGGAACCAGGAGCTTCTTCCAGGTCTCTCAAGCTGCTGCAGGGGCCCAAGGACTTGGGCCATCTTCTCCTGCTTTCCCAGGCCATAGCAGTGAGCTGGATTGATAGTGAAGCTGTTGGAACTTGAACTGTGCCCATATGGGATGTTGGCACATAAGCAGTGGCTTTATTCACTATGCCACAGTATGGGCCCAAGTGAAAAATTTCAGTATGTATCCTATGCATGTATTGTCTCTTTTAAAAATGGAAGTGATGGTTAAGCTTGTGAGTATAAAACAAATTGAAAGCATGTCATTGTAAAAATGAAGAGAAAGAAAGGTAGGAGGTAGGAAGTGTATTATGCTCTTAAAACAGCCTATGAAATGTGGTCCCTTTATTTAAATAAAAAATAAATATGAAATGGGGAAGCTATGCAACTCACATTTATGTATCCCTAATAGAGTTGTTTGGATGAAAAAATTAAAGAAATAAAATAAAAATGTGAGGTGTTGGAGCTATCACCTATGATGCTGGCATCTCATACAAGCACCAGATCCTGTCCCAGCTGCTCCACTTCCCATGCAGCTGCAGCTAATGAGCCTGAGAAAGCAGCAGAAAATGACCCAAGTGTTTGGGACCCTGCCACCAAGGTGAGAGGCCAGCATGAAGCTTTTGGAGTTGTCCTGGCCAACCAGTGGTTGTTGTGGCCATCTGGGGAGAAAACCAGAAGATGCAAGATTCTCTCTCTCTCTCTCTCCTTCTGTATCTCTCCTCTGGCTGTCTCTCTGTAACTGACTTTCAATGTAAATAAATCTTAAATGAGGCATAACAATTCTAACTATGTATACACTACCGAAACAATCATACATAAATATTTCTACAAGTACAATTTGTGTTAAAGAGAAACTTTTTCTATAGAAAAAATAATAAAAAATTTTGTTTGGGACATCACCTTGAAAATGTACATATTAATTTAAATTAGTTAATATCACATTATATGAGGTACTTCAAAAGTTCATGGAAAATATTAAGGTGCTTATTTTGATGCAAAAAAATGGAATCCAAACACATATTTTTCACATTTATTTTCCATGAGTTTTTAAGAACTCTCATATGCATGGATTTAAGCTTTTTTTCACCAAAATAAATTTATCTTTTAAATATATTTTCTGCCTAGTGTTTGGAGTAGCCTCATACGTAACAAACATCAGATGATCATTGCAAATAAGCACTATTTTTACTCACAAACAGATAAAATCAGATACTTTTTCTAATGTGATTTTATAAAAACTCCCACTGCAATTTCTGGTCAACTTTGGCAGGAAGGCCATAAACAGGATGCTCTGGGCAGCAAGGATTCTGATTTTCCCAAGGGCTCACTTCCCCTTTGACACTAAGCAGCTCTCCAAAGGAGCATGTATTCATCTTCACCTTGCTATTGGAGCAAGGAGCCCAGACAGACTCCCTGGGGACTGAGGAAAGTCATCAAGATACAGAAACCCTCTGAGGGAGTGCTGTGCCAGAGCCGAGCCAGGAGGCCATGGGACTCTCCTGCTGCTCAGAATATGCAGAACCCACTGCTAGACCGAAGCTTGGAGCCCATCAGTGCCTCTGACATCTGCCCCCTAGTCAGTGTGGAGGACTCCTGGCCCGGGCAGGCCTGAGAGGAAATTGGAAGGAGGCCATTGGTGTGGACTCAGACACTGCAAGCCCATGGGGAGCTGAGCTGCAGTGGCTGCGCGTTGGTTAACTAACTGCAGGAGGCTTGCACCCAGTTAGCCAGTTAAGCTGTTAGCAGCGACGCTTAAGTTTCCTGTAAGTGCTGCCAGAACACGTTTTGGTGCAAGTTTTGTGAGGCTGCTTTACTTCTGTGGACATCCAGATTCAAGAATCATTTTGTTTGGTTCTGTTTCATTCTGTCTTGTTTGTGATTGTAAAAATGAAAGCTGAATTTAATTAGTCTAAGATTTTTCTTTTTCACAAGATTTTAGTGTAGTATAGGGGCATAGTGTAGGGAGATAATATAGGGGCTGGAGTTGAGGAGATCCCTGGTTGTTTTTCTACTTTTTTTATTATTATTATTTTTTTATTTGACAGATAGTGTTAGACAGTGAGAGAGAGAAAGAGAAAGGTCTTCCTTCCATTGGTTCACTCCCTAAAAGAAGCTATGCCTGGCGCTGTATGAATCTAAAGCCATGAGCCACGTGCTTCCTCCCAGTCTCCCTTGCGGGTGCAGGGCCCAAGCACTTGGGCCATCCTCCACTGCCCTCCTGGGCCACAGCAGAGAGCTGGACTGGAAGAGGAGCAGCCAGGACTAGAACCCGACGGCCATATGGGATGCCAGCACAACAGGTGGGGGACTAACCAAGTGAGCCACGGTGCTGGTCCCTGTTTTTCTACTTTTAACAAATTCTTTGTGAATTTATTTGGAGGGAGAGCAATAGAGTCTCCCATCAACTGGTTCATCCCTCTGGCTCAGGATCAAAGGCTGGAACTCTATCCAGGTAGGAATGTAAGTACTTGAGCTGCAATTCTAAGTCTCTTTGGGAAGGAATTCAAAGAAAGATTCTAGAACATGCCAGCAAATCTGCCCAGTTGGGGCAGTTATCAACTGAAAAGTTGTTGAATCATTCAGAAAAAGACAAGACAAAAGACTTGGACAGATCAAAAGGGAGCTTCGTGGGTCTAAGGCTAGAAATGCAGGTGAGGTAGGGTACCAGGGGCCACAACTTTAAACTGGGTGCGGAAGGACATGAAATAGAATAACCAAGTAAAACACCAGGCGTTTTCTATGTTTTATTGCAAACAAAAACGTCAATTGTACAAATGAAAATAAAATCACAAGTGCAAAAGCAACCTCAAAAACCGTTTTTGGAGTATAGATGTCAAAGAGTTCACGAGTTCACTCCCCATAGTCCAAAACGGCCAGAGCTGTGCTGGTTTGAAGCCAGGGGCCAGGAGCTTCTTCGGTATCTCTCACGTAGTGCAGGGGTCCAAGGACTTGGGCCATTTCTGTGCTTGCTCAGGCCACAGCAGAGAGCTGGATTGGAAGTAAACACAGGTTGACTGCAGACCGTGAGATTTTCAAATAAGACTTTTTTTGAGATTTATTTTTAATGCTCATACATCCAATTTTTAAAAAATTTTAAAAGATATATTTTATTTATTAGAAAAGCAAGTTACAGAGAGAGGGAGGGACAGAGAGGGAGATCTTCCATTTGATGGTTCACTCCCCAAATGGCCACTACAGCCTGCGTTTTATGTTTTATTGCAAACAAAAAAACTTCAATCCTATGAATGATAGTAGTAAACCATAAGTGCAAAAGCAACCTCAAAAACCATTTGTGGTGTATAGATGTTAAAGAGTTAACATGAGGGCCGGCGCCAGGGCTAACTAGGCTAATCCTGTACCTGCGGTGCTGACACTTGCATTTAGTTCATGTCGGGGCGCCGGATTCTGTCCTGGCTGCTCCTCTTCCAGTCCAGCTCTCTGCTGTGGCCCTGGAGGGCAATGGAGGATGGGCCCTGCACCCGCATGGGAGACCAGGAGGAAACACCTGGCTCCTGGCTTCAGATCGGCGCAGCATGTCAGCCATAGCGGCAATTTGGTGGGTGAACCAACGGATGGAAGACCTTTCTCTCTGACATTCTCTCTCTCTGTCTAACTCTGCCTGTCAACAACAACAACAACAACAAAAACAAGAGTTAACATGAGTGACAAGAATTCTTACAGTGAAAGCGTGAGCAGCAGTGTCCTGAGGCTGGAACTGCCTGGGAGATGCTCTTTGATCTCAGAGGGCGCAAGTGTTTCTGCAGGTGAAAGCACACCCATGGACAGGGGTTCAGGGATCCAAGGTCAGATCACCCATATCTCTCTGTGTAACAATGGCAGAAGGCCCAAAATGCTTTGCCATTTCCCGACCTTGAAATTCTGATGAGCACACTGCCACCACATTACCTGTCACATGACAGTGCCATTTATTTTTTAAAATTTATTTATTATTTGAAATTCAGCGTTACACAGAGAGAGAAGGAGAGGCAGAGAGAGTGAGAATGAGAGAGAGAGAGAAAGAGAGAGGGAGGTCTTCCATCCGCTGGTTTTCTCCCCAATTGGACACCAAAGCCAGAGCTGAGCTGATTGGAAGCCGTGAGCCAAGAGCTTCTTCCGAACTTCCGACATGGGTGAAGGGGCTCAAGGAACTGGACCATCTTCTATTGCTTTCCCAGTACTAGCAGCCGGGACTTGAACTGGCGCCCATATGGGATGTCTGCACTGCAAGCGGAGGCTTTACATACTTTGCCACAGAGCCAGCCCCTTCAGTGCCCTTTGACAGCCACACACTAAGTTACTCCTTGAAGGGAGCCCAGGGCAACTCCATGAGAATAAACATGAGTCAGCACCGATATAACTTAGTCACAGCTTTCATCTTTCAGGAATCCTTGTGCAGCTGTGTTTTGAAGCCGGAGGCATCACAATTCCAGATTTCAAGACATACTACAGGGCAGCTATAATCAAAACAGCCTGGTACTGGTACAAAAACAGATGGATAGACCAATGGAACAGAATAGAAACACCGGAGATCAATCCAAACCTCTATAACCAACTCATATTCAACAAAGGACCTAAAACCAACCCCTGGAACAAGGACAGCCTCTTCAACAAATGGTGCTGGGAAAACTGGATGTCCACATGTTGAAGTATGAAGCAAGACCCCTATCTTACACCTTATACAAAAATCCACTCAACATGGATCAAAGATCTAGAGATGCGCCACGACACCATGAAACTAATTGAGAGCATAGGTGAAACCCTTCAAGATATTGGAACAGGTGAAGAATTCCTGGAGAAGACCCCAGAGGCATGGGTAATCAGAGATAAAATAAACAAATGGGATTACCTCAAATTGAAGAGTTTCTTTACAGCAAAGGAAACAGTCAGGAAAGTGAAGAGGCAACCAACAGAATGGGAGACGTTATTCGCAAATTACACAGCAGATAAAGGAGTAACAACTAGAATCTATAAAATGATCAAAAAACACAACAGAATCAAAACAAACAACCCAATAAAAAATGGGCCATGGACCTTAACAGACATTTTTCAAAAGAGGAAATCCAAATGGCCAACAGACACATGAAAAAATGCTCAAGATCCCTAGCCATCAGGGAAATGCAGATCAAAACCACAATGAGGTTTCACCTCACCCCAGTTAGATTGGCTTACATACAGAAATCAACCAACAACAGATGCTGGTGAGGATGTGGGGAAAAAGGGACACTAATCCACTGTTGGTGGGAATGCAAACTGGTAAAGCCACTATGGAAGACAGTTTGGAGAGTCCTCAGAAACCTGAATATAGCACTACCACAGGACCCAGCCATCCCACTCCTTGGAATTTACCCAAATGGAATTAAAGGGGAGAAAAAAAGAGCCATTTGCACCTCAATATTTGTTGCAGCTCAATTCACAATAGCTAAGTCATGGAATCAACCTAAATGTCCATCAACGGATGACTGGATAAAGAAACTATAGGATATGTATTCTATGGAACATTATGCAGCAGTAAAACACAATGAAATCTGGGCATTTACAACAAAATGGAGGAAGCTGGGAAACATCATGCTGAGTGAAATAAGCCAGTCCAAAAGGGACAAATATCATATGTTCTCCCTGATTGATGGCAACTAAAGGAGCATCTAAAATGACACCCATTGAAGTGAGATGGACACTATGAGAGACAATGACATGATCAGCCCTTGTCTAGACTATTGAGGAACAACTTACTATTTTATTCCTTTTAGTATCTTTGTTGTTGTTGTTGTTGTTGTTGCTAAGTGAAATGGACACTATGAGAGACAATGACATGATCAGCCCTTGTCTAGACTGTTGAGGAACAACTTACTATTTTATTGCTTTTAGTATTTTTGTTGTTGTTGTCGCTCTGTTTGTTCTACATAAGATGACTGGTTGAACTCTGTAATCAATGCACAATCATTCTTAGGCATTTAAAATTAACAGAAAAGTGATCTCTGTTAAACACAGGAGAGGGAATAAGAGAGGGAGGAGATATATAGGTTGGCACATGCTCACTCAGACTTACTTCCAATGGTGGAACTAGAAATGTGCCAGGGGATTTCAACTCAGTCTTACCAAGGAGGCAGGTACCAATGCCAGCGCACTTGGTAAAGTGATAAGTATAAATACACAACTGGTCAAAAAGATAGGGTATGTGTCGAAGAGATTTCACAAATAAGACCAGTGTAAGCAAATAATGAAGGATAGAATTAAAAGGGAGAGAATGATCCTGCGGGGGAAGCAGGACACACAGCAGACTCATAGAATGGCAAACGCCCAAAACAGCACTCCTGCCTCAGAATCAACCCTTGGGACATTCAAATCTGGCTAAAAGGTCCATGAGAGTCTCACAGGCATGGAAAGCCATGACACGGTGGCAAAAACCAATCTAAATGAAAGATCCTGGTGAACAAGACCCCAGCGGAAGGAACAGGCCATCAAGGAGGGACGCACCTTTCTCTGAAGGGAGGAAGGAACCTCCACTGTGATACGGCCTTGACTAAACAAGTTCAGAGTCGTGAACTCAAGGGGCTTCCATAGCCTAGACAGCTCATAGCAAGAGTCTTGCTGACGTCATAAAAAAAGAGTGCCAACTGTTAAATCAACAACGGGAGTCACTGGGTACATGCTGCCCACATAGGATCTCTGCCCTTAATGTGTTTTACTATGAAACTTAAAAACACTACTTGTCAAACAATACCCTATACCTTGTGCGGTTGTGTGACTGCAGCCTGTTGAAATCCTTGCTTAGTATATACTAAGTTGATATTCAGTATATGAAGGTAATTGAAAATGAAACTTGATGAAGGGTGGAATGGGAGAGGGAGAGGGGGAAGGGAGGGCCACGGGAGGGAGGGAGGTTGGGGGGGTGAAGCCACAACAATACAAAAGTTGCACTTTGTAAATTCACATTTAGTAAATAAAAAATAATAACTATATAACAAACAAAAAAAAGAAAAAAAAGAATTTAATACTTTACCCTTTTAGTATTTCTTATGTTCTACTTAAAACTATTGGTTGAACTCTGTAATTAATACACAATTATTCTTAGGTGTTTAATTAATGCTATAACTAGTACTAAAATAGTATTTTACACTTTGTGTTTCTGTGTGGATGCAAACTGTTGAACTCTTTACTTAAAATATGCTAAATGGATCTTCTGTATATATAAAGATGATTGAAAATTAATCTTGATGTGAATGGAAGAGAGGAGGGGGTGGGAGAGGGGAGTGTTGTGGGTGGGAGGGAAGATATGGGGGGGGGGGGGGAAGCTATTGTAATCCATAAGCTGTAATCCGGAAATTTATGTTCATTAAATAAAATTTTAAAAAAGAGAGAATTACAAATGGGAAGCTTAATACTTTATCTCCTGACAACTATCATTATTAGGAATTATGTACAAAAGAGAATACATTCATGAAAAAACATGTCTACCCAAAAAAATGTACAATCGACTTAAAACTAATATTCTCTCTTTGCTATAAACTATGAAACAAGCGTACAGTGTTGTCTCGCCATTGTCAAAACGTTTTGGCTCTTAGAGATCCTTACTCCCATTCAGAGATGAACAGATGGAGAACTCAGTGCCTAGTGTCCCCAAATATTTCCGTATGTAGTGAGGAAATCTACTCAAAATCAGAGGTCTTTTAGTTGCAAATCTACCGACTAGTTCAAAAATGCTATACAATTATTGCTCCACAAGAATCTACAATCTATAAACTGTCCACCAAGTGTTGACAGTATATGCTAACATTGTGTCTTCCTGGTCATCCTGACCAAGGGCCAAAGGTCTTTGTCACTTGAGAGCTTGCAGATGGGCTGAACGTTCTAGGCAGATGCTCAGTGGGGCACCAGTGGCACCTTCTCTTGGAAGTTCCGGACAGAAGTACGGACGCAAAGGCTCCAAGGTGGAAAGGAACCTGTGCATGTAAGATGAGAGCGTTATTTCCAGCATCAAACAACTTGATCTCTGCCACATCCACATCCAGGAAAACTCCTACACGGTGAAGACTAGGGCTTGCAGGAATGATTACTTCTGTGTTGGTGCAGGGGTGAAGGAGTCCTGCCTTCATGCAGATGATCCAGAAACCGTGGTCTGAGGTTAAGTCATCCTTCTACTTCCTGTAAACTGACTCCTGGGGAGCAGGAGGTCTCCCTCTGTGTCCTACTTGCTGACAGACTCACCCGAGTGGATTTACACCGTGCCCTCGGGCCTCTGCCCAGGGTCTGGAAAAGGATGAACCTACTTGAGGTGACTAAGGCTACCTGACTACCTGATGGTGGCCCAGGTGAAGGAAACTGACACAGGGACTCAGGCTAGAGCCTGCCATTTTTACACGCAGAAGACGAGGAAATGTGTTTGCAGATCCTAAACACATTCCAGCACACCTTGTACATAAAGCACACAATATTTTTCCTTAACAGTTTTTAAAATGTCTTATTTATTTGAAAGTCAGAGTGACTGGGAAGGAGAGACAGGGAAAGAGAGATTGTCCGTTCTCTGGTTCATTCCCCAAATGACCACAATGGATGGAGCAGGGCCTGGATGAAGCCAGGAGACTGGAGCTCCATCTGGGTCTCCCAAATGGGAGGCAGAGGCCCAAGCACTTCCATTGCCTTCCCAGGCGCATTCTCAGGGGCTGGGTCAGAGGTGGAGCAGCTGGGACTCCAACCGGTGCTCAGAGCGGGATGCCTGTGGCTTCTTCACCCACTGCACCCTAACAGCAGCGCTTCCTAAGGACAGCGAGGGAGGGCATCAGCAGGCGTTTGGTGCTAGTAACTCAGAGGTGCCCGCTGTCTTCTGTCTTGATTGTGTGATGGGCAGCAGAGGGGAGGTGAGGACTCAGCCTGGAGGCACAGGAGGTCGCGTGCCCGTGGCTGTCCCACATCGGGGATGGAAGCTGCTTGTGACAAGCCGCCCCCAACAGCGGCTGCCTTGTGTGAACTGGGTTTTGCAGGGATATCATTCCTTTCAGGATCCCAGACTCCTGCCCACACTGATTAGTCCTCGCCTCACTGCCTTCAACCCTGGCTGCACCTTTCCCAACCTGCGTGCCTGCAAGCTGCTTCCTAGTTTAATGAAGAATCTCTGGAGACAAATTTCATTTGATTTTTAACCTTATTCATAAAACCACTAATGATAATTAAAAATTATTCTAATTTAAACAATCATGCTTTTTTGATATGTTGTTATGAGAATATTAGTGTGTCGCATATAATGGCTCCAGATATTTCCAAAGCAGGAACGTAATAAAATGAGATTTCTCCCTAACTTCAGTGTTACTGCAGTAACGGGGATTTGGGAATTAAAGTGAATATTTCTGGAAACATCTTTCTCTTGGCAAACATAGGCTCAGAAACAGCCGGAGTAGGTACATTCAAGCCACACCAAGAGCGGGCTAACATGTAAAACTCAAGAAGACCCACAGCTTTGCCATTGTTGACACATTGAGAGCCCATTAATTATACTGTGGTTGAGAACACTCTGATTTGAAATAATTTTGTCAACAAAAAAATTCAATGGAAACAGTGAAGATATTCCCACTTTATTTGGAAGGAAGAAAAATGTTTCATGTTAAGCTGCACCATGTGCTTTACTGATGTTTTCAAGCATATTGCTAAGAGCAGATCACGTGTGATTTATTTGTTTCAACAAGCACCCTTTTCAGAGCACACACATGATGTGGCTGATGATTACAGCAGCACAGCAGCCTCATCCGGATGCATCTACCCTACCCAGCCCAGTAGCTTCCCCCAAGAGTGGCCTTGCAGAATCAAAGAACACCTTTGTAAATCCTGTTTACTCAGGAATGCATCAGAGATGCTAATGCCTATGATGACCTGGGCCAGGATCTGATATGTTTAGGCACTTGTGTATGTGTGTGTGTTTCTGTGTGTGTTTATGCTCTAATACATTTTGTTTTTAAGATTGAGCTGTGAAACAAGAGTGTCTAGTTTAAATGGCAGTACATTTGCTATTTGAGTTAAAAAATTTTGAATTGTGTACTCAGAAATGTTAAGGGTGCTTAATCACAAAACATGAAAACAGGGATGATGAAGGTTGTGCTTGATTGGATGAAGTAGGCAGCACATGCCTTAGGGTGGGCCCTGTGGGCGGAGCCTGTGTCCTGAGCACTATAAAAGGCCAGAGACTCAGAGCTCCAAGTCACTTCAGAGAGGAGCCCAGAGCAGGAGAGGTGAGGGATCTGGCAGGGGCCTCTCAGAACTCCAAGCAAGTCTCCAGCTCAAGGTGAGTTGTCTCTCTTCTGGGCCAGATCCCCAGCCCATTTCTCTTTGGTCACAACTTATTTTCCCAACTCTCTTCCCTATGGATGTTAGGAAGGAAAGAGCCAGTCTGTCCTAGTTCACAGAGCTTTGCTCAGCTTCCCCTCCAACATTATTTAAAATTTTACAGTTTCACTTGAGGTCACTTTTTTTTTTTAAGATTTTATTTATGTATTTGAGAGGTAGAGTTACAGACACTGAGAGGGAGAGACAGGAATGTATTCCTTCCACTGCATCACTCCACAAATGGACCCAGCAGCCGCAGCTGCGCCAATCTGAAGTCAGGAGCCAGGAACCTCTTCCTGGACTCCTGTGTGGGTGCAGAGGCTCAGGTACTTGGACCATCTAACACTCCTTTCCTGGGCCACAAGAGACAGCTGGATTGGAAGAGGAGCATCCTGGACTAGAACCAGAGGCCATTGGGGATGCAGGCAAGCAGGCAGAGGATTGAACTACTGGGCCATGATGCTGGCCCCATTCAGAACACTTCATATGTAAATGCTTTCTCTTTAGGATGAGGGGGAAGAGGAGGATAAGTGTGTGCAGCATAAGTATGTGTGCAGCATTAATCCCATCTCTTCCTTTTCTAGCATTAATTCATAAAAAATTTCTAGGTTTTTACTTAAATCCTAAAGTAAAGGCATGTACTATTTTTTCTAAATTTACGATACCTAACTAAATCATTTCTTCATTGATGGATACTTACATTCTGATCAGAATACCATAAAACAACTGGCTATGCATGGTTAGTTTTCTAACGTGTTTTGGATGTATCCCATGGTGAGATAGGCAAGCTCTTTCAGACTGTGAAAAAATACCATCTTCAATTTGCCTGAAAAAGTAGAATGCCTGTTGTGACTGTTGGTTTTCTGTTGTTCTTGCTGTTGATTAAAATTTTCTGGATAATGTGGCACTTTCAACACATTTGAAAGGAAAGATATATTTTTTTAAAGACAGAGAAACCATGAGGGATAGAGAGAGAAAGAGATCTCCCATCAATGGGTTCAGTCACCAGATGACCTCAGCCCCTGGGCACTGGCCAGGCTGAAGCCAGGACCCAGGAACTCCATGCTGGTCTACCACCTGGGTGGCAGGATCCCAGGTATTTGCATCATCATCTGCTGCTTTCCCAGGCTCATTAGCAGGGAGCTGGATCAGAAGTGGAGCAGATAAGCCTCCAATGGCTGCTCCAAGATAGGATGCCAGTGTCCCAAGTGGTGTCTTGAACTACCATTCCCCACGCAGGCCCCATTGCATCAGGTTTATAAACAGTGTGCTGATCAGGGGACAGCGCTGTGGCTTACTGGAGACAACTGCTGCCTGCAGTGCCAGCATCACATATGGTTTCCTGTTTGAATTCGGCTGCTCTTCTCCTAATCCAGCTGTATGCTGTGGCCCAGGAAAGCAAATTCCGGGGACCCTGTACCATGTGGGAGACCCCTAAGGAACTCAGGTTCTTGCCTTTGGATTTGCCCAGCTCCAGCGGTTGTGGATTTGGGGAGTGAAACAGTGGACTGAAGACCTTTCTTTCACTCTCTTTGTAGATAAAAAATATTTATTTGTACTGATCGATTCTGGATAATTAGTGTTTCCCTATCTGTTTCAATACTTGGAATAAGAATTTGCGATATAAGGAAGCTTATGTGCAGTAGCTTCCAAACTCTTTAATATCCATGTGGGAACATATTCTGTTCTCTTACCAGTCTGTATCTGCAGAGCTTGGTGGAATCAATGAGCATGGAACCTCTGAAATGTGTCATTGGCTGGAGCTGGGAGAAGATGCTGAAGGCTACCTGGTGGTTCTTGTCCCCCTTTTTAAAAGTCTGGCCTTGGTTGCATCCATGGCTTAATCCTTGGACTATGATAAGGACTACTCTTTCTTGTGTGAATCCATTATCCAACCACAATCAAATGTGGGATTTGTGAAGTGTTGGTGGGAACTCTGCCATTTATTCAGTGCATGTCCTTTTGTAGAGTGATCTTCAGGATTTGACCCACACAGAAGAGGCTGTGCAGACTTCAGTGCTGGTTCTGATCATGGGGCTTTCCCTCCTCCAATCAGCCATGCCCAGCTGTCAGAGTTAATCCATCCAGAGAGTGGTAACCATGGACAGAAGGCCAGGGAGGAGGTTCTAGGTGAACTGGAGGTTGCAAAACTGTGGGAGCAGCTGGAGGGACTGGGGGGCATCTTCTTGGTCAGGAGCATCTTCTTGGCTTGTGCTCAGCCTCTATTTATAGAGCAATTGATGGCAATGATGATATTTTTATTCAAATTCACTCAAGGATTAGATTTTTTTAAGAATTTTTAAGCATTTCTTCTGATGCTGCTTTGTCAGTAGAATTAACTCAACCAAGACATTCATCTTGCAATGGATTTTGCAGTGAAAACATTACATGATTTTTTGTACGTTCTGGATGGGTTTTGATGAGGAAATTCTTTCTTCTGGACTGCAGGTGACCAGCGCCATACTGACTAGGGTGGAGACTGCATCCTACTAAGAGTTACTTGAACACCCACCTAGGCTCAGTTCCCACACAGAGAAGCTCTAGTCATAGCAGACAGCTGCTCCTGGGAGAGACTCCAAACAAGACCCATACAAGGTAAGCTGCCTTGTGGCAATGACAATCTCTCCTGTCCTCTTTCTCTTGTCATCACTTGGATTTCGGGGAGGTTTGGAGTGTTTCCCTTACAAGTGATTCCATTACTAGGAATCTCTGTGGACTCGATGTTACCTCCCTGTTTCTGAATCCATTTATGTTATTTAATTTGCATTGATTTAGATACATCCTGATCACTGCAGAGCAGACAGTGCACTGAGGGCTCCTGACCAACTCCAGAAGCTTCTAAAGGGAACTGCCACCATGTCACAGCCAAGGCATGCTCCCCTGGGACCATGTCTAAGAACCTGCTAGCAGCGAGCACCTGTCCAATTTGCCTGCAATATTTCTCATGTCCCGTCTCTCTCTCCTGTGGACATGTCTTCTGCTTAGATTGTCTTCGCTACTTGGTGTCAGCAAGAGAGGATTTCGTGCTGGTTTGCCCCACATGTCGCTTAGTCAATGAGAAGATACCTATGGAACAGTGGCTAATCGGAATGCTGACCCTTCTAACCAGGCATCACGGTGGTCTCCTGGAGCAGAGTCTGCTCTTTAGTGAGGAGGTTCTGAGGTTCCAGTAGCACAAGGTCCTGGACACAGCTACCGCCCACTCCCTCCTTGAGCTCTCCAGTGATCAGAGGAGCGTCCAGAGTGTGAAGTCCTCCCACAACCTGCAGGAAGACCCCAGTAGGTTTCCTCACCTGGTCTGTGTCCTGGGAAACCGCAGCTTCTCCTGGGGCCGCCATTACTGGGAGGTTGAAGTAGGAGAAGTCAAGGAGTGGACGCTGGGAGTCTGGCAAGAGTCAGTCAACACAAAGAGAAATGATGATTTAACCTCTGCCCACGGTTTCTGGATCATCTTTGTAGAGGGAGGACTCATTCACCCTTGCACCAACACAGAAGTAATTGTTCCTGCAAGCCCTAGTCCTCACCGTGTAGGAGTTTTCCTGGATGTAGATTTGGGAGAGATCAAGTTTTTTGATGTTGGAAATAAAGCTCTCATCTACATGCACAGGTTCCTCTCCACCTTGGAGCCTTTTCATCCATTCTTCTGTTTTGTACCTTTTTGAAGGTGCCACTGGTGCCCCACTGAGCATCTGCCTAGAACGTTCAGCCCATCTGCAAGCTCTCAAGTGACAAAGGCCTTTGGCCCTTGGTCAGGATGGCCAAGACGACACAATGTTAGCATATACTGTCAACATTTGCTGGACAGTTTATAGATTGTAGATTCTTGTGGTGCAATAATTGTATAGCATTTTTGAACTAGTCGGTAGATTTGCAACTAAATGACCTCTGTATTTTGAGTAGATTTCCTCACTAAATAGCTATGTAGTCTTAGGGGACACTAGGCACTGGGACCTCTGTTTGCTCATCTCTTAATTGCAATCAGGATCTCTAAGAGCCAAACTTTGTGATGATTGCAAGACGTTTGTTTCATAGTCGACAGCAAACAGAGAATATTAGTTTTAAGTAGATTGCACATTATTTGGGTAGACAAGTTTTTTTTTATGAATGTATTCTCCTTTCTACATAATTTCTGATAATGATAGTTGTCAGTAGATAAAGTATTAAGCGTCCCACTTGTATATTTTCAAAACAGCTGCATAAGATTTGTTGAAAGATGAAAACTGTTACTGGGTTATAAGGGTGCTGCATCATGCTTATTCTCATGAAGTTGCCCTGGGCTTCCTTCAAGGAGTAACTTAGTGTGTGGTTGTGAAAGGGGCACTGTCATGTGACAGGTAATGTGGGGGCCATGTGCTCATCAGAATGTCAAGGTGGGGAAATGGCAGAGCATTCTGAGCCTTCTGCCATTGTTGCACAGAGAGACATGGGTGCTCTGACCTTGGATCCCTGAACCCCTGCCCATTGGTGTGCTTTCACCTGCAGAAACACCTGCCCCCTCTTAGATGAAAGAGCATCTCCCAGCCAGTTCCAGCCTCAGGACACTACTGCTCATGCTTCCACTGTAAGAATTCTTGTCACTCATGTGAACTCTTTGACATCTACCCAACAAAAATGGTTTTGAGGTTGATTTTGCATGTATGATTCTATTTTCCTTTGTACAATTGACATATTAGTTTGCAATAAAACATAGAAAATGCCTGGTGTTTATTCTTGGTTATTCTATTTCATGTCCATTCTGTACCCAGTTTAAAGGTGGGCCCCTGGTACCCTACCTCACCTGCATTTTGAATTCTTCTGACCCAGCTCCCTGCTAAATTCACCTGGGACACCACTGGAAAATGGCCCAAGTGCTTGGGTTTTTGCACCCAAGTGGCAGATGTGGAAGAAGCTCCTGGCTCCTGACCTCAGTCTTGCCCATTCCAGCCTTTGCAGCCATTTGGTGAGTCCACCAGTGGATAGAAGATCTCTCTCTCTCTCTCTCTGTCTCTAACTTAATTTCTCTCTCCTTCTGTCTCCTCGTTCCTCTCTCTGTAACTCCTCTGTCAAAGATTATTTTCTTTCTTACACCTTTTAAAAACATTGCTGTGTGTTTACAGTCATAGAAGAAACAGCAACCCTAAGTAATTCAGGTTATTGGGAGTAGTGCTGTGATATAGCAGGTACAGCCTCTGCCTGAGGTGCACCCATGCTATATGGGCACTGGCTCGAGTTAGACTCCCCCACTTCCATCCAGCTCCCTCTTGCTGGCCCGGAAAAAAAGAAGAAAACCAAGTGGTTGGGCCCCTCCCCCGAGTGCTGTCCTCAGATGAGCTCCTGACTTCTGGCATGGGACCAGTGCACCTCCAGCCATTGTAGCCACTTGGGGAGTCAAGCAGCAGAGGGAAGACCTGTCTCTCAGTCTCTTGCTCTCTCTGTACCTCTGACTCAAATATATAAGTAAATAAATCATTTAAAGAAAGAAATGAGGTTTTTGTGTGTATCGCTCAGAGCAGACGGCATGTGATTTACTTGTTTCATCAAGCACCCTTTTCAGAGCACACACATTATGTGGCTGATGATTACAGCAGCACAGCAGCCTCATCGGGATGCATCTTCCCTACCCAGCCCATTAACTTCCCCCAAGAGTGGCCTTGCAGAATCAAAGAACACCTTTGTAAATCCTGTTTACTCAGGAATGCATCAGAGATGCTAATGCCTATGATGACCTGGGCCAGGATCTGATATGTTTAGGCACTTGTGTATGTGTGTGTGTTTCTGTGTGTGTTTATGCTCTAATACATTTTGTTTTTAAGATTGAGCTGTGAAACAAGAGTGTCTAGTTTAAATGGCAGTACATTTGCTATTTGAGTTAAAAAATTTTGAATTGTGTACTCAGAAATGTTAAGGGTGCTTAATCACAGAACATGAAAATAGGGATGATGAAGGTTGTGCTTGATTGGATGAAGTAGGCAGCACATGCCTTAGGGTGGGCCCTGTGGGCGGAGCCTGTGTCCTGAGCACTATAAAAGGCCAGAGACTCAGAGGTCCATGTCACTTCAGAGGAGCCCAGAGCAGGAGAGGTGAGGGATCTGGCAGGGGCCTCTCAGAACTCCAAGCAAGTCTCTATCTCAAGGTGAGTTGTCTCTCTTCTGGGCCAGAACTGCAGCCCATTTCTCTTTGGTGACAACAGCTATTTAGTGAGGAAATCTACTCAAAATACAGAGGTCATTTAGTTGCAAATCTACAGACTTGTTCAAAAATGCTATACAATTATTGCTCCACAAGAATCTACAATCTATAAACTGTCCACCAAGTGTTGACAGTATATGCTAACATTGTGTCTTCCTGGTCATCCTGACCAAGGGCCAAAGGCCTTTGTCACTTGAGAGCTTGCAGATGGGCTGAACGTTCTAGGCAGATGCTCAGTGGGGCACCAGTGGCACCTTCTCTTGGAAGTTCCGGATAGAAGAACGGACGCAAAGGCTCCAAGGTGGAGAGGAACCTGTGCATGTAGATGAGAGCGTTATTTCCAGCATCAAACAACTTGATCTCTGCCACCTCCACATCCAGGAAAACTCCTACACGGTGAAGACTAGGGCTTGCAGGAACGATTACATCTGGGACAGAGCAGGGGTGAAGGAGTCCTGCCTTCATGCAGATGATCCAGAAACCGTGGTCGGAGGTTAAATCACCCTTCCACTTCCTGTCGACTGACTCCTGGCAGACACCCAGGGCCCACTCCCTGGCTTCTTCCAGCAGGTTGTGGGAGGGCTTCCCACACTGGACGCTCCTCTGATTGCTAGAGAGCACAAGGAGGGAGTGGGCGGTAGCTGCGTCCAGGGTCACGTCCTCCTGGAACCACAGCTCTTCACTGAGGTGCAGACGCAGCCCCAGGACAGGACACTGCTGCCTGAAGTAATGCGTGAAAGCTCTGATTTGCCACTCTTCCATAAGTGGTTTCTCATTGACTGAGCGACAGATGGGGCAGACATCCTCTCTTTCTGAAGTCCAGTTTTGAATGCAATCAAAGCAGAAGACATGCCCATAGGAGAGTGAAACGGGATTTAATCTTCCAGGCAAATTGGACAGGTGGTATGTGTTAGCAGGTTCTTAGCCATGGTCCCTGGGGAACTCGCCTTGGCAGTGACCTGGTGGCAGTTCCCTTCAGCCACTTCTGGATTTGGTCAGGAGCCCTCAGTGCACCGTCAGCTCTGCAGTGATCAGGATGTATACATAAATGGATTCAGAAACATGCATGTGACATCGAGTCCACAGAGATTCCTAGTAATGGAATCACTTGTAAGGGAAACACTCAAAACCTTCCCGAAATCCAAGTGATGACAAGAGAAAGAGACAGCAGAGATTGTCATTGCCACAAGGCAGCTTACCTTGTCTGGGTCTTGTTTGGGGTCTCTCCCAGGAGTAGCTGTCTGCTATGACTAGAGCTTCTCTGTGTGGGAACTGAGCCCAGGTGGGTGTTCAAGTAATACTTGGTAGGATGCAGTCTCCACCTTAGTCAGTATGGCGCTGGTCACCTGCAGTCCAGAAGAAAGCATTTCCTCAGTGAAAAGCAACCAGAACATACAGAAAATCATGTAATGTCTTCACAGCAAAATCCACTGCAAGATGAATGTCTTGGTTGAGTTAATTCTACTGACAAAGCAGCATCAGAAGAAATGCTTAAAAATTCTTAAAAAAATCTAATCCTTGAGTGAATTTGAATAAAAATATCATCATTGCCATCAACTCCTCTATAAAAAGAGGCTGAACACAAGCCAAGAAGATACTCCTGACCAAGAAGATGCCCCCCAGTCCCTCCAGCTGCTCCCACAGTTTCACAACCTCCAGTTCACCTAGAACCTCCTCCCTGGCCTGTCCATGGTTACCACTCTCTGGATGGATTAACTCTGACAGCTGGGCATGGCTGATTGGAGGAGGGAAAGCCCCATGATCAGAACCAGCACTGAAGTCTGCACAGCCTCTTCTGTGAGGGTCAAATCCTGAAGATCTCTCTACAAAAGGACCTGCACTGAATAACTGGCAGAGCTCCCACCAAGACTTCACAAATCCCACATTTGATTGTGGTTGGATAATGGAATCACCCAAGAAAGAGCAGTCCTTATCATAGTCCAAGGATTAAGCCATGGATGCAACCAAGGCCTGACTATTGTTCTCAAAACACAGCTGCATAAGATTTCTTGAAAGATGAAAACTGACTAAGTTATATCGGTGCTGACTCATACTTATTCTCATGGAGTTGCCCTGGGCTCCCTTCAAGGAATAACTTAGTGTTGGTTGTCAAAGGGCACTGAAGGGGCTGGCTCTGTGGCACAGTATGTAAAGCCTCCGCCTGCAGTGAAGACATCCCATATGGGCACCAGTTCAAGTCCCGGCTGCTAGTACTGGGAAAGCAATAGAAGATGGTCCAGTTCCTTGAGCCCCTTCACCCACGTGGGAAAACCAGAAGAAGCTCTTGGCTCATGGTTTCCAATCAGCTCAGCTCTGGTTTTGGCGTCCAATTTGGGAGAAATCCAGTGGATGGAAGACCTCCCTCTCTCTTTCTCTCTCTCTCTCATTCTCACTCTCTCTGCCTCTCCTTCTCTCTGTGTAACCCTGAATTTCAAATAAATAAATAAATCTTTAAAAAATAAACAGCACTGTCATGTGATAGGTAATGTGGTGCCAGTGTGCTCATCACAATGTCAAGGTGGGGAAATGGCAGAGCATTCTGGGCCTTCTGCCATTGTTACACAGAGAGAAATGGGTGCTCTGACCTTGGATTCCTGTACTGCTGCCCATGGGCGTGCTTTCACCTGCAGAAACACCTGCCCTCTCTAAGATCAAAGAGCATCTCCCAGCCAGTTCCAGCCTCAGGACACTACTGCTCATGCTTCCACTGTAAGAATTCTTGTCACTCATGTGAACTCTTTGACATGTATAAACCAAAAATAGTTTTTGAGGTTGCTTTTGCATTTGTGATTTTATTTTCATCTGTACAATTGACGTTTTTGATTGCAATAAATCATAGAAAATGCCTGGGTTTTTTTTGGTTATTCTATTTCATGTCCATTCTGTACCCAGTTTAAAGTTGGGCCCCTGTTACCCTACCTCACCTGCATTTTGAATCCTTAGACCCAAGGATGCCTCTCATTGATCTGTCCAAGTCTTTTGTCTTGTGTTTTTCTGATGCATCTCAGTTGATATCTGCCCCAAAAGGAATGGTTTTATGGGCATGTTCTACAATCTTTCTTTGAATTCCTTCCTAAAGAGACTTAGCATTGCAGCTCAAGTAATTATATTCATACACCCCCATGGGAGACCTGGATAGAGTCCAGCCTTTGATCCTGACCCAGGGGAATGAACCAGTTGATGGGAGATTCTATTGCTCTCCCTCCAAATAAATTCAGAAATAATGTTTTATTTTTACAGGCAGAGTAGACAGTGAGAGAGAAAGAGAGAGAGAGAGTGAGAAAGGTCTTCCTTTTGCCGTTGGTTCATCCTCCAATGGCCAACGCGGCCAGCACACTGTGCTGATCCCAAGCCAGGATCAGGTGCTTCTCCTGGTCTCCCATGGGGTGCAGGGCCCAAGCACTTGGGCCATCCTCCACTGCACTCCCGGGCCATAGCAGAGAGCTGGACTGGAAGAGGAGCACCCAGGACAGAATCCAGCGCCCCAACCAGGAATAGAACCGGGTGTGCCGGCGCCGCAAGGCAGAGGATTAGCCTATTGAGCCACAGCACCGGCCCAGAAGGAATATTTTTAAAGTAGAAAAATAGGGGCAAGCACCATGGCTTACTTGGTTAATACTCCGCCTTTTGTGCCGGCGCCCATACGGCCATCAGGTTCTAGTCCCGGTTGCTCCTCTTCCAGTCCAGCTCTCTGCTGTGGCCCAGGAGTGCAGTGGAGGATGGCCCAAGTGCTTGGGCCCTGCACCCCATGGGAGACCAGGAGGAAGCACCAGGCTCCTGGCTTCAGATCCATGGCGCCGGCCGTAGTTGCCTTTTGCAGAAAGAACCAATGGAAGGAAGACCTTTTTGTCCTTTTCTCTCTCTCACTGTCTCAATCTGTCAAATAAAAAAAAAAAAAAGTAGAAAAACAACCAGGGATCTCCTCAACAACAACCCCAATATTCTTTTTTTTTCTGTATCAATTCAATTTATTATTTTTTTATAACGCTTTTATTTAAAGAATATAAATTTCCAAAATACAGCTTATAGATTACAATGGCTTCCCCCCCATAACTTCCCACCCACCCGCAATCCCCCCCTTTCCCACTCCCTCTCCCCTTGCTTCACATCAAGATTCATTTTCAACTCTCTTTATACACAGAAGATCAGTTTACTATATATTAAGTAAAGATTTCAACAGTTTGCCCCCACACAGCAACACAAAGTGAAAAATACTGTTGGAGTACTAGTTATAGTATTAATTCACAATGTATAGCACATTAAGGACAGAGATCCTACATGATATATTTTTTTAAAAATTGATTAATTTTCTAGGCAATTTCCAATTTAACACCAAGATTTTTTTTTTCATTTTCAATTATCTTTATATACAGAAGATAGATTCAGTATATACTAAGTAAAGATTTCATCAGTTTGCACCCACAAAGAAACACAAAGTGTAAAATACTGTTTCAGTGCTAGTTATAGCATTACTTTACATTGGACAACACATTAAGGACAGATCCCACATGAGACGTAAGTACACAGTGACTCCTGAAGTTGATTTAACAATTTGACACTCTTGTTTATGGCATCAGTAATCTCCCTAGGCTCTAGTCATGAGTTGCCAAGGCTATGGAAGCCTTTAGGGTTCGCTGACTTCAATCTTATTCCAACAGGGTCATAGTCAAAGTGGAAGTTCTCTCCTCCCTTCAGAGAAAGGTACCTCCTTCTTTGATGGCCCCATTCGTTCCACTGGGATCTCACTCACAGAGATCTTTCATTTAGGTCTTCTTTTTTTTCAAGAGTGTCTTGGCTTTCCATGCCTAGAATATTCTCATGGGCTCTTGAGCCAGATCTGAATGCCTTAAGGGCTGATTCTGAGGCCAGAGTGCTATTTAGGACATCTGCCATTCTATGAGTCTGCTGTGTATCTCGCTTCCCATGTTGGATCATTCTCTCCCTTTTTGATTCTATCAGTTAGTATTAGCAGACACTAGTCTTGTTTGTGTGATCCCTTTGACTCTTAGACCTATCAGTGTGATCAATTGTGAACTGAAATTGATCACTTGGACTAGTGAGATGGCCTTGGTACATGCCACCTTGATGGGATTGTATTGGAATTCCCTGGCACAATTCTAACTCCATCATTTGGGGCAGTTCCGATTGAGCATGTCCCAAATTGTTCATCTCCTCCCTCTCTTATTCCCACTCTTATATTTCACAGGGATCACTTTTCAGTTAAAATTTAAACACCTAAGAATAATTGTTTGTTAATTACAGAGTTCAACCAATAGTACTAGAATAAAAAAATTACTAAAATGGATAAAGTATTACATTGTACAACAACAGTCAGCACAAGAGCTGATCAAGTTACTGTTTCTCATAGTGTCCATTTCACTTCAATAGGTTTCACCTTTGGTGCTCAATTAGTTGTCACCGATCGGGAGAACATATGATATTTGTCCCTTTGGGACTGGCTTAATTCACTCAGAATGATGTTTTCAAGATTCCTCCATCTTATTGCAAATGACCGGATTTCATTGTTTTTGACTGCTGTATAGTATTCTATAGAGTACATGTCCCATAATTTCTTTATCCAAATGTACGCTTTGAATTCCCTCTGATCTTTTGCTGTGAGGTTCACTTCGTTTACCTTCTTTCATGTTGATGGCCGTGTTTCTGTGTTTCTGTGTGTAACACATCTTTAAGTATCTTTTGCAGGGCTGGACGAGTGGCAACAAATTCTTTCAATTTTTGTTTGTTATGAAAGGTCTTTATTTCACCTTCATTCACAAATGAGAGCTTGGCAGGATATAATATTCTGGGCTGGCAGTTTTTCTCTCTAAGTACCTGGGCTATGTCTCGTCATTCCCTTCTAGCTTGTAGGGTTTCTGATGAGAAGTCTGCTGTGAGTCTAATTGGAGATCCTCTGAGTGTAATTTGACGTTTCTCTCTTGCGCATTTTAGGATCTTTTCTTTCTGTTTCACTGTGGTGAGTTTAATTACAACGAGTCGTGGTGAGGACCTCTTTTGGTCATGTTTACTAGGGGTTCTATGAGCTTCCTGTACTAGGATGTCTCTGTCCTTCTCCAAAACTGGGAAATTTTTGCTATTATCTCACTAAAAAGACATTCTAATTCCTTTCTCCCTCTCCATGCCTTCAGGAACTCCTAGAACTCGAATGTTGGGTTTTTTAATAGTATCCTGTAGATTCCCAACAATATTTTTTAGATTTCTAATTTCCTCTTCTTGTCTTTGGTTTGACTGTATAGTTTCCTGTGCTCTGTCTTCTAAGTCCGATATTCTCTCTTCTGCCTCACCCATTCTGTTTGTAAGGCTCTCTAATGTGTTTTACATTTGATCTATTGAATTCTTCACTTCATTATGATTTCTCGTCACTATCACAGTTTCGTGTTCTACCAGTTGTTTCATTTCAGCTTGATTTCTCCTTAATATTTCATTTTCATGAGAGAGATTTTCTACCTTGTCCATTAAGGATTTCTGTAGTTCAAGAATTTGTTTTTGAGTACTTATTAGTGTTCTTATCAATTTTTTGAGATCTGCTTCTTGCATCTCTTCTATCTCATCATCTTTGTAATCTTGAATTGGGGTGTCTTTTTCATTTGGGGATGCCATAGTGTCTTCCTTGTTCTTATTACCTCGGTTTTTGCGTTTGTTGTTTGGCATATTGGTTTCTTCACTGTGGTGTTTTTTTCTTGTTATACTATGACTCTAGATTAAGTGGACTGTCTGCTTTTGATGGAGCCTTAGAGGCTTGAGATGGGTGTGGCCTGAGAGCTCTGTTTGGTTCCTCAGGGTTGAGGGTGTGTCAAAGGAGACACTCCCAGGTTAGGCGTGGTAAATCTCTCTCTGTTAGTTTGTTTTTTTTTGTTTTTTGGTTTTTTTTTTTTTTTTTTGGTTCAAAAGGGAAGTAATTCCACACAGCTGAATGGAATTGGGGGTGGTTAGCAGGCGAATGATATACCCACAGGAGCCAGAGTTCGGAAGCTCTTTCCCAAGGACCAGAGAAGGAATCTTTGCTGCCCTTTGTGTGGGCTCAGATTCTCCTGTAGTCTCCCACTGGGCTGCCAAGGCTTCTGAACTGTAGCGTCTCTGGAGAGTACTCACATGAATTCGTGATTTCCGTGAGTTCTCTCCCCCACCGTCTCTTTTTTCACAGTCTCAGTTCATTAGCACCACACATTCATTAGGTTCTAATCTCCTGTTATTTCACCCCTCCCACCCAGAGTCAGGTTTTTCTGCTAGGCTCAGGGCCGGTGCAGACCCGAGGTCGCCCTGCTTATGACGTATTCCAAAATGGCACCTGCTCTTTGTCTTGCTCACCTTTGAGAGGTGAGCGGAGAGAGAGAAGCTCGTGTCCGTACGGGTCACTTTTTTTTTTTTTCCCTCTCTCTCTCTCTCTTCTAGTTAGCCTGGTGAACTTTTCCCTGCAGGGTTTCAAGCCTTGTTCGCTCTAGGCTCCCTTTTCCGCTTCCCTCCTGGTATCTCGGGCTATTGAGATTCTGCTCACCTCGTGTTCCAGCGCTGGTGTGTTGAATCTGCTGCTGGTGTCCCATACTGCGGGCTCCCACGCTCTCCATGCAGGTCCACTGTGAATCTCCAGTTCCGGAAGGGTTTCCTCTGCTGTTTCTTCCCCTACTCTTCCTTGAACCTGCAGTATCTCCACTTTTATTAAACTGTCTCTCCCCAGACTATCGGTGTGCTCCCTTCCTATTCCGCCATCTTGCCGCTCTCAAGCCTCCCAACCCCTATATTCTTTCCCTACACTATGCCCCTATACTACGCTAAATCTTGTGAAAAAGAAAAATCTAAGACTAATTAAATTCAGCTTTCATTTTTACAATCACAAACAAGACAGAATGAAACAGAACCAAACAAAATGATTCTTGAATCTGAATGTCCACAGAAGTAAAGCAGCCTCACAAAACTTGCACCAAAACGTGTTCTGGCAGCACTTACAGGAAACTTAAGCGTCGCTGCTAACAGCTTAACTGGCTAACTGGGTGCAAGCCTCCTGCAGTTAGTTAACCAACGCGCAGCCACTGCAGCTCAGCTCCCCATGGGCTTGCAGTGTCTGAGTCCACACCAATGGCCTCCTTCCAATTTCCTCTCAGGCCTGCCCGGGCCAGGAGTCCTCCGCACTGACTAGGGGACAGATGTCCAGAGGCACTGATGGGCTCCAAGCTTCAGTCTAGCAGTGGGTTCTGCACATTCTGAGCAGCAGGAGAGTCCCATGGCCTCCTGGCTCGCTCGGCTCTGGCACAGCACTCCCTCAGAGGGTTTCTGTATCTTGATGACTTTCCTCAGTCCCCAGGGAGTCTGTCTGGGCTCCTTGCTCCAATAGCAAGGTGAAGATGAATACATGCTCCTTTGGAGAGCTGCTTAGTGTCAAAGGGGAAGTGAGCCCTTGGAAAAATCGGAATCCTTGCTGCCCAGAGCACCCTGTTCATGGCCTTGCTACCAAAGTTGACCAGAAATTGCAGTGGGAGTTTTTATAAAATCACGTTAGAAAAATCATTTGATTTAATCTGTTTGGGTGAAGAAATTGTGCTTATTTGCAATGATCATCTGATGTTTGTTACATGTATGAGGCGACTCCAAACACTGGGCAGAAAATGTATTAAAAAGATAAATTTATTTTGGTGAAAAAAAGTTGAAATCCATACATATGTGAGTTCTTAAAAACTCATGGAAAATAAATAGGAAAAATCTGTGTTTGGATTTCAGGTTTTTTGCATTAAAATAAGCACCTTAAATAATATTTCCCTCAAAAAAAGTTACTCATTAACACAAATTATACTTGTAGAAATATTTAGGATTGTTTCTGTAGTGTATACATATTTGGCCTTATTTAAGTTTTATTTATATTGAAAGTCAGTTACAGAGAGACAAGGAGAGGAGAGATACAGAAGGAGAGAGAGAGAGAGAATCTTGCATCTTCTGGTTTTCTCCCCAGATGGCCACAACAACCACTGGTTGGCCAGGACAACTCCAAAAGCTTCATGCTGGCCTCTCACCTGGGTGGCAGGGTCCCAAACACTTGGGCCATTTTCTGCTGCTTTCTCAGGCTCATTAGCTGCAGCTGCATGGGAAGTGGAGCAGCTGGGACAGGATCTGGTGCCTATATGAGATGCCAGCATCATAAGTGATAGCTCCAACACCTCACATTTTTATTTTATTTCTTTAATTTTTTTCATCCAAACAACTTTATTGGGGATACATAAATGTGAGTTGCATAGCTTCCCCATTTTGTCTTTTATTTATATATATACATTTCATAGGCTGTTTTATACCCTTCCTACCTCCTACATTTCTTTTTCATTTTTACAATGACATGCTTTCAAATTGTTTTATACTCACAAGCTTAACCATCACTTCCATTTTTAAATGAGACAATACATGCATAGGATACATACTGAAAGTTTCACTTGGGACCGGCACTGTGGTGTAGTGCACAAAGCCCCCGCCTGCAGTTCCAACATCCCATATGGGCACCAGATCAAGTCCTGACTGCTCCACTTCCAATCCAGCTCCCTGCTGTGGCCTGGGAAAGTAGGAGGAGATGGCTCAAGTCTTTGGGCCCCTGCACTGGCTTGAGAGACCTGGAAGAAGCTCCTGGTTCCTGGCTTCAGATTGGCACAGCTCTGGATCTTGCTCCAATTGTGGACTGAACCAGCAGATGGAAGACCTCTCTTCCTAATATCATATAAATATATAATATAAATGAATATTACCAAGTGAAAAAAGCATGGTGCAAAGCAATACCTGTACTAAATTAACATTCAGGTAACATACAACATATACACAGAGAACACCTCTCCATGAATCCCAAGCAATTGGTACCAGAACGAGGTGAATGCTGACAAGTGACAGCTTCTTTTCCTTTCTTATTTATTTACTGAAAGTGAGAGTTACATAGAGAGAGAAGCAGAGGCAGTGGCAGAGGCAGAGAGAGACAGAGAGGTCTTCCATTCCTTGCTTCACTCCCCAATTGTCAAAAACAACCCAAGCTGGAAGCCCAGATCCAGGAGCTTCTTCCAGGTCTCCCACGTAGTGCAGGGGCCCAAGGACTTGGGCCATTTCTGTGCTTTCCCAGGCCACAGCAGAGAGCTGGAAGGGAAGTGGAGCAGCCAGGATTGCACCTGCGCCTACCTGGGATGCCAGGATGCCGGCACTGCAAATGGCAGTTTTACCCATGTGCCTTGTGCCGGCCCCATTTGTAATATTTAGAGACTGACTTTAAATGGCCTTTCCCGCAACTTAAATAAATCAGATATCCTATACTGTTGTTTTATTATTAATCAGTTAATTTTGTGGAAAACAACTCTCAAACACACTTATACATGCAAGTTTTCTCTTAAGTTTTGCCAGGAAGTCATTAGCACCTCCCTGAAAATGTGTGACGCCATGACTATCATCAAAGAACCACTGGAAGTTCTACTGATTACAAAACAAAAGTAAGCACAGGTTGACCGCAGACCATGAGTCTTTCAAATAAGACTTTTGTAGAGATTTATTTTTAATACTCATAAATCCAATATCTTTAATTAAAGATTTATTTATTATTTGAAAATCAGAGTTCCATAGAGAGAGGAGGAGAGGCATAGAAAGAGTCATAGAGAGAAAGGTAGAGAGAGAAAGAGAGGGCTTTCCAATGTACAAAACAGAAGAACGGACACAAAGGCTCCAAGGTGGAGAGGAACCTGTGCATGTAGATGAGAGCGTTATTTCCAACATCAAAAAACTTGATCTCTCCCAAATCCACATCCAGGAAAACTCCTACACGGTGAGGACTAGGGCTTGCAGGAACGACTACATCTGGGACAGAACAGGGGTGAATGAGTCATCCCTCTATGCAGATGATCCAGAAACCAAGGTCAGAGGTTTAATCATTTTCCCTCTTTGTGTTGACTGACTCTTGCCAGACACCCAGGGTCCACTCCTTGGCTTCTGCTGCTTCAACCTCCCAGTAATGGTGGCCCCAGGAGAGGCAGGGTTTCCCAGGACACAGACCAGGTGAGTGAACCTCCTGGGGTCTGCCAGCAGGTTGTGGGAGGGCTTCCCACACTGAACACTCCTCAGATCACTGGAGAGCACAAGGAGGGAGTGGGCGGTAGCTGCGTCCAGGGCCACATCCTCCCAGAACCTCAGAACCACCTCACTAAGGATCAGACTGTGCACCAGGAGACCACCGTGATGCCTGGTTAGAAGGGTCAGCTTTCCGATTTGCCACTCTTGCATAGGTACCTTCTCACTGACAGAGCGACAGGTGGGGCAAACCAGCATAAAATCCTCTCTTCTTTACAACCAGTCATGAATGCAATTGAAACAGAAGACATGTCCACAGGAGAGAGAGACGGGACATGAGAAATATTCCAGGCAAATTGGACAGGTGCTTGCTGCTAGCAGGTTCTAAGCCATTTTCCCAAGGGAGCACGCCTTGGCAGTGACCTGGTGACAGTTCCCTTCAGCAGCTTCAGGAGTTGGTCAGGAGCCCTGAGTGCACCATCTGCTCTGCAGTGATAAAAACGTATCTAAATAATGCAAAAAAATATTATTAATGGATTCAGAAACATGCAGGTGACATCAAATCCACAGAGATTCCTAGTAATTGAATCACTTGTAAGGGAAACACTCAAAACCTTCCCGAAATCCAAGTGATGACAAGAGAAGGAGGACAGCAGAGATTGTCATTGCCACAAGGCAGCTTACCTTGTCTGGGTCCTGTTTGGAGTCTCTCCCAGGAGTAGCTGTGTGCTCTGACTAGAGCTTCTCTGTGTGGGAACTGAGCCCAGGTGGGTGTTCAAGTAATACTTGGTAGGATGCAGTCTCCACCACAGTCAGTATGGTGCTGGTCACCTGCAGTCCAGAAGAAAGAATTTTGTCATCAAAACCCAACCAGAACATACAGAAAATCATGTAACTTCACATGTTACATGTCTTCACATGCAAAATGCACTGGAAGATGAATATCTTGGTTGAGTTAATTATACTGACAAAGCAGCATCAGAAGAAATGCTTTAAAGTTCTTAAAAATATCTTATCCTTGAGTGAACTTGAATAAAAATATCATCATTGCCATCAACTCCTTGAGCTGAAGCCAAGAAGATGCACCTGTCCAAGAAGTTGTCCCCCAGTCCCTCCAGCTGCTCCCACAGTTTCACAACCTCCAGTTCACGTAGAGCCTCCTCCCTGGCCTTCTGTCCATGGTTACCACTCGCTGGATAGATTAACTCTGACAGCTGGGCATGGCTGATTGGAGGAGGGAAAGCCCCATGATCAGAACCAGCACTGAAGTCTGCTCAGCCTCTGTGAGGGTCAAATCCTGAAGATCTCCCTACAAAAGGACCTGCACTGAATAACTGGCAGAGCTCCCACCAACACTTCACAAATCCCACATTTGATTGTGGTTGGATAATGGAATTCCACAAGAAAGAGCAGTCATTATCATAGTCCAAGGATTAAGCCATGGATGCAACCAAGGCCAGACTTTTAAAAAGGGGGACAAGAACCACCAGGTAGCCTTCAGCATCTTCTCCTAGCTCCAGCCAATGACACATTTCAGAGGTTCCCATGCTCATTGATTCCACCAAACTCTGTAGATATAGACGGGTAAGAGAACAGAATATGTTCCCACATGGATCTTAAAGACTTTGGAAGCTATTACACATATAAGCTACTTTACATCCCATTATCTTATTTGATGTGAAGACACAGCAGGGAAACATTAATTATCCAGAATCGATCAGTACAAATAAATATTTATCTACAAAGAGAGTGAAAGAAAGGTCTTCAGGTCACTGTTTCACTCCCCAAATGCCACAACTGCTGGAACCGGGCCAATCCAAAGAAAGGTATCTTAAGGTTCTTCTGGGTCTCCCACGTGGTGCTGGGTCCCAAGAATTTGCTTTCCTGGGCCACAGCAGAGAGCTGGATAAGTAGAAGAGCAGCCGGGAACCAAACTGGCAGGCAGCAGTTGTCCCCAGTATGCCACAGCGCTGTCCCCGATGAGCACACTGTGTATAAACCTGATGCAATGGAGCCTGCGTGGGGAATGGTAGTCCAAGACACCTCTTGGGACACTGGCATCCTATTTTGGAACAGCCATTGGAGGCTTATCTGCTCCACTTCTGATCCAGTTCCCTGCTAATGAGACGGGGAAAGCAGCAGAAGATGGTGCAAATACCTGGGTTCCTGCCACCCAGGTGGTAGACCAGCATGGAGTTCCTGGGTCCTGGCTTGAGCCTGGCCTTAGCTCAGGGGCTGAGGTCATCTGGTGACTGAATGCACTGATGGGAGATCTCTTTCTCTCTCTATCCCTCAGGGTTTCTCTGCCTTTAAAAAATAACTCTTTCCTTTCAAATGTGTTGAAAATGCCACATTATCCCAAGTGTGCATAATCGCAGTTTTAAACACCTTTGAAGTATTTTTTAAAATATGATAAAAATGCAAATAATTTTAATCAACAGCAAGAACAACAACAAAAAACCCACAGATGCATACAACATGCATCCTTATTTTTCAGGCAAATTGAACACGGTGTTTTTTCACAGTCTGAAAGAGCTTGCCTAACTCACCATGGGATACATTCAAAAAAGCTGAGAAAGAAACTTGACCATGTATAGCCAGTTGGTTTATGGTATTATGATCCAGAATGTAATTATCCATCAATGAAGAAATGTTTTAGTTAGAATCATGAAATTAGTAAAAATAATACATGCCTTTACTTTAGAATTTAAGTGAAAACCTAGATAAGTTTTGTGAAATAATGCTATAAAAGGAGATGGTATTTATGCTGCACACATATTATAGCTAAATAAAAATATATTTACATATGAAATGTGACCTGATGTGAACCTGTAAAATTTAAAATGATGTTGGAGTGGATGCTGAGCAAAGCTCTGTGAACTAGGACAGACTGGCTCTTTCCTTCCTAACATCCAAAGGGGAGAGAGTTGGGAAAACAAGTTGTCACCAAAGAGAAATGGGCTGCGGATCTGGCCCAGAAGAGAGACAACTCACCTTGAGCTGGAGACTTGCTTGGAGGTCAGAGAGGCCCCTGCCAGATCCCTCACCTCTCCTGCTCTGGGCTCCTCTCTGAAGTGACTTGGAGCTCTGAGTCTCTGGCCTTTTATAGTGCTCAGGACACAGGCTCCGCCCACAGGGCCCCACCCTAAGGCATGTGCTACCTACACCTACTCCAATCAAGCAGAACCTTCATCATCCCTGTTTTCATGTTCTGTGATTAAGCACCCTAACATTTCTGAGTACACAATTCATAATTTTGTTAACTCAAAGTAGGAAGCCTACTGCCATCTGAACTAGACACTCTCATTTCACAAAACCAAATGCATTAGAGAGTAAACACACACACACACACACACACACAAAATCCCAGTGTCTTAACCTAATCAGATCCTGGTCAACCTCATCATTAGGCATTAGCATCTCTGATGCATTCCTGAGTCAACAGGATTTACAAAGGTGTTCTTTGATTCTGCAAGGCCACTCTTGGGGGAAGCTACTGGGCTGGGTAGGGAAGATGCATCCGGATGAGGCTGCTGTGCTGCTGTAATCATCAGCCACATCATGTGTGTGCTCTGAAAAGGGTGCTTGATGAAACAAGTAAATCACAGGCATTCTGAGCGATACACACAAAAACCTGTTATTTCTATTTAGAACAACTTATTTATTTATATATTTATTTATTTGTGTGTTTAGCTGTCCTCCTATAGATTCCGATGGACTTTTTTCAGCCACATCTAGTGTATTCAGTATTTTGGGATGACTCTGTAAACAGATGAAGCCAATACTGTATTAAAGGTACCAACTGAGAGAAAGTATGCTTAACAGAGGTTGCTAAGAATAGAAAGTAATTAGATTCAATTGGTAATTTACAAAAGGAGTTAGATTTTTTAAAAAGCTATTGAAACTGCTATATTGTTCTATTATGTTCTGCTATATATGTATACATATTGTATGTCTACATGGGAAAATTTCTTAAGATTTTTATTTTAATTGCTGATTAATTTAAACTGCTAAAATTATTCAAAGATTTATTTTAATTCATGTGACTTGAATCTCTGTATCAGATGTTTTAAATTTATTGGTAGAAAGCAACCAAAATCATTTTATATGCTTGTTCTTGATTTTGCTGGTTACACAAGCTACACCATGTTAGATATTTAATAGATGTTTCCAAATACATGTATTCTTAAAATTTATAGAAGACATTGGACCTTCTGGTAAATGTTTTCCTAAATTGTTATCTAATGGTTGAATCTGCTTGCTAAGTTTGAATTTGATATCACTACTGTCAGTAAGCAATTTGGGACTTGCTCCCTTATTTCTCTATTCTAAGCCCGACTTGTTCTTTCATTTCTCTGTTTTCTTCAAGGTAGGAAACTCATTCTATTATGAAGGAATCTCCAAGATGCAACATTTGATCTTTATATCTTATAAAAGGGATGGCTAACATTTTCTGTAATAGCATAGCTAAAATGAAAGCTTAAATTATAATTTCACAGCTAAAATTACTTTGCCATCAGCACAATAAACAGGTAGACCTCTCTTTCAGACCAAAGGGAAAGAAAGTTTTAAAGTAAGGACATAGCTTTCCTCATGGACATTGTCTGCCTCAACATAAACCACTATATAACATACCTGTAACTATAGACTTGTAGTTTAGGCCACCAAAGATTAGAGATGGGACTTGAGCACCCCCTTGACTTGTATCCTCTGGTCTGCTTTAACAAAAACCAGGAGGAAAGGAAAGCTAGCATCAGAAGCAATGTAAAGATATGTGGCGGGTCTATTAATGGCTGCTCTATTCAGTGATCTGCCCTCAAGGAGACCCAACAGACCAGTCCACTGCAGTGGCTTTCAATGTGGTGAGCCTGGGCTTCCGCAGAAGTCAGCTTGTGAAGAGCCCTGACAGCTCTGCCAGCCAAGAGTTGGATCACTGGAAATAGAACTGCCGTGGAGTCAAAGGACGCCCAGGTCAGAGCCACGGATCTTATTGGTTCTAAGCTGAAAAGCCCTTCACTCAGCCCTGCTTCCAAAGCGACCACCACAGCTGAGGAGACGGCCAAATAGGGTCAGTAACATTGCAGGCAGAGCTGTAAATTTCCTGTTAGAGATGCCACCTACTTTTACCTGGCCAGTTCACCTCCCAGGCCAGCTGGGTAATGGAAGTCAACAGGGTCCCTTCCCCAAGGAGGTTCACATCTCCCTTAGGATGTACCCTATGAAGAGATAGATAAGTCTGGGCCTCATAATTTACAAGGCTTTAAAGCCCACCTGATTACTATCAAGCCCCTTCCATCAGGTTCTATTTGCCTCTTAATCAGAAAACTTAGTTGTAGCTTATATAACACCTTTCTTAGGTTCTCTAATAATGACTCTATCCTTTGTATCTAGCCCACTTGGGCCTCATTCCTTTGTAATCATAGCCTCTACTGTAACACCAATGGCTCTACTCCCAACCTGTGTGTACTGATGGTCCTCTCCCCCTCTTAATGTTGTATGATTGTCCAGAATTTCTCTACAGAAAAACCCTGCTACCTGCAAAAGTTAAGTGGCCTTTTCTCCCAGTCTTGGCTGGGATCAGCTTTAAGCTATATCCATCAAACTGTCCTCACAAGGGTCCAGAGACCCCTCCTCATTTCCTCTCCTCTATGAAATCCTCTCATTACTTGGTTAATGCCACTCTTAGGATCATTGATTGCTATTCTCACCCTGACTTTTATACTACAGTGTCTGTTTAAGTGTTTACAGCAGGTGATAATGGAACAGACCAAGGCCCTCAGCAACCCAGCTGTCAACCAAATGCTGCTAGAGGGATATACTCAGCCCCCCACCCAGGAAACAGCAGCTTGAGACATCGCCCCATGCCAGCAAAGAGTACCTCCGGAGAGTACCTCGTTGCCCCATGTCAGCAGGAAGTAGCTCTAAAGACAGATCATTGTCGCTCTACCCCTCCTGGACTTTTGGGACTAATGTAATCCCATACAATGCCTGCTTTATAAAAAACAAAAGGGGGGAATGTTAGGAAAGTGATGCAGTTTTATCTATGGCGTGATCTACACCCTGATTTACATCCTATGCCCTGGCTCCCACCACCATTGTTGAAAGCCAGGTAGCCATGTGGCCCAGTATCTGCCCCACCCCCATCCTAATGGGATTTGCTGCTCCTGCTTCCCTGCCTGCCCTCCAGCAAAGTTTTAAAAGGACCTATTCCTGAACACGTGCTCTCTTGTCTCCTCTCCTCTCCTCTTCTCATCTCTCTTCTCTCTGCTCTCTCTCTCTCTTCTGTCTTCACTAGCTCCTCTCCTCTCTGTCTCTCTTATACTCTCCTCTCCCTTTTACCCTCTTCGCTCCTTTTCTCTAGCCTGCTGGTTTTCCACAATAAACCCTTTCCCTTACAAAAAGAGAGAGAGAGAAAGAGAGAGAGAGTTACAAGGGAAAGACAAAGACACAGAGACACAGAGAGGGAGAGACAGAGCTGAAGCCGATCCCAAGCCAGGAGCCAGGAGTTTCTTCCTGTTCACCCACTGGGGTGTAGGGGCCCAAGGACTTGAACCTTCTTCTACAGTTTTCCCAGACCATCAGGAGGGAGCTGGATCAGAAGTGGGATAGCCTAACTCAAACCAGCTCCCATATAGGATGCCTGCACCTCAGGCAGAGGCTTTACCCATTATGTCACAGCAAGTGACCCAATAATCTTAGTGTTCCTATTTTTCCTATGAGGCCAAACACACACAATTTTTTTTTAAAGATTTACTTATTTTATTGGATGGTAGAGTTAAAGAGAGAGGGAGGGAGAGACAGAGAGAGACAAAAAGAGAGAGATCTTCCATCTGCTGGTTCACTCCCCAAATGGCCACAACAGCCAGAGCTGGGGATAGACCAAAGCCAGGAGTTTCTTTAACATCTCCCACGTGGGTGCAAAAACCCAAGCACTTAGGCCATTTTCCGATGTTTTCCCAGGTACATTAGCAGAGAGCTGGATCAGAAGAGGAGCAGCAGGGACATGAACCAGCATCCATATGGGAAGCTATTTTTGAAGGTGGTGGCTCAACCTGCTATGACACAGCATCAGTCCCATAGCAATTTTTTTTTAGCCTGGTGAATTTCCATACATTATATACCTACAACAGAAGATCTCAAATTATTTTTTTTAATTTTAACCTCAAAAAACTTTTATAATTTTTGTTTTGCACATCTGTGATTCCTACATAACCCACAAGTGAATTCACCTCCCAAAATGGCTGCAACAGCTTGAGACCAAAGCCAGGAGCCAGGAGCTTTTTCCAGGTCTCCTACTTGGGTGCAGGGGTCCAAGGACTTGGGCCACCTTGTGCTGCTTTCTCAGGTGCATTAGCAGAAGAGACACATCCGGAATAGGAGCCAGCATCCATAAGGAATGCCAGTGCCTCAGGTGGCAGCTTAGCCTGCTACACCACTGTGCCTGTCCCAGAGCAATGTTTTTTTAACCTGGTGAATTTCTGTACATTAATACCTACAGCAAAAGGCCTCAAACTATTTTTTTACTTTAACCACACAATATTTTATAATTTTTGTTTTGTAAAACTCTGTGATTCACTCCTGTGCAGAGTTCCCGGTGCTCGTGTAGCTGCTGACTCTCAGAGCACGGATCCATTTGAGAGTTCGCGGGCTCCTGGGAGGCCGTCGGTGGTGCCTGGCAAAGAGGAGACCAGCCTATGGGTGCTTGATGCTCCACACGGGTCCCTCTCCACCCTCCTGGTACCCCTACCTGGTGGGCACCATGCAGCTGAAGCCTGGCTTGCAGCCTCCCCGGTCAGGCCCCTGGGCACCGGCGCTGCCCAGCACAGACTGGTGTCAGATGAACATATTTGCTTCCCAGGGCTGGATGAGGAGGTCCAGTGTGTGGTCACTTAGTAAGCAATAGATAAATGACCCTTTGCCATCAGCTGCCTCCAGGAAGCAAGAGTGAAGGCAACTGTGGAATCCAGAGAGAAACTATGCCGAAAAGCAGATTATTTTTTAAGATTTATTTTTCATTTATTTGAAAGGCAGGGAAACAGAAAAAGAGATCTTTCATCTCTTGGTTTACTTCCCAAATGGCTGCAACAGCCAGGGATGGACCAGGCCAAAGCCAGGAACCTAGAACTCCATCCAGATCTCCCACATGAGTAGCAGGGATCCAGGCACTTGACCATCGTCTGCTGCCTTCTCAGGTGCATTAGCAGGGTGCTGGATCAGAAGGGAAGCAGCCAGGGCTTGACTCTGTGCTCCGATATGGGGTCCTGGCATTGCAGGCGGCGGCTTAACTGCTGCCCCAAAAGCAGCTTTTGAACTTCATATGAAGTCAGGAGGCCAGGGTCTATGGGTGGATTTCCCACCTTGACCTGGGCACAAGAAGTTGACACAAGAATGCAAACTTTTGGGGCCGGCGCTGTGGCGCAGTAGGTTAACACCTGGCTTGAAGCACCAGCATCCCACTTGGGCGCTGGTTCAAGTCTTGGCTGCTCCACTTCCCATCCAGCTCTCTGCTATGGCCTGGGAAAGCAGTGGAAGATGACCCAAGTCCTTAGGCCCCTGCACCCATGTGGGAGACCTGGAAGAAGCTCCTGGCTCCTATCTTCAGATTGGCACAGTTCCAGCCATTGCAGCCAATGGGGGAGTGAACCATCAGATGGAATACCTCTCTCTCTCTCTCTCTCTCTCTCTCTCTCTCTCTCTGCCTCTCCTCTTTCTGTGTAACTCTAACTTTCAAGTAAAATAAATAAATCTTAAGAATGCAAACTCTTGAACTCAGCAGGGGCTGTAGCTAAGCAACTGTCCCAAGTGACAGAGGCCTTTCACACCTAGAGTCAGCCGGCCAAGGGATGTCACTTCTGCGGCTGCCCTAGCTGCTCTGTGCCTCTCGCCCCACTCCCCCATGACAAGGATTTCGCCCTTGGTGACCTGGTCCCGTGAGAAGTGCTGTTCCGTCAGCCTTTCCTCTGAGCGCTGATCAGGGTCATCTGCGTTCCCTGGGACAAGTTCTCTGAGTCGGCGGGGATGGATGCTGGCCAAGTGTTTGGGAAGGCGGCTCTGGTGTGGAGAGCGTGGGCTATGGTGGTGGTGGTGGCTCGCCTGCCTGGAACAACAGCGGTGTGTGATACCAGTAACGGGTTGTGAGTGAAAGAAGCGAGCAGGAGACAGAATGGGAAAAGAGGCACTTTCAGTGCTGTGTCGCCGCCTCCAGGTAACTGTCCTTACCTCACTTCCTTCTCCCTGCTTTCTCCCTCCCAGAGACCCCAGCATCCCCCTTTTTTTTAAGATTTATTTATTTATTTGCAAGTCAGAGCTGCAGAGAAAGAGGGAGTGAGAGGCAGAGAGAGATAAAGGTCTTCCATCCGCTGGTTCACTCCCCGGATGGCTGCAGTGGCTGGAGTCTCACAGATCTGAGGCCAGGAGCCAGGAGCTTCTTTCGGGTCTCCCACGCAGGTGCAGGGGCTCAGGGACTTGGGCCATCTTCTGCTGCTTTCCCAGGCCATGGCGGGGAGCTGGATTGGAGATGGAGCAGCCGGGACTTGAGTCTGTGCCCATGTGGAATGCTGGTACTGCAGGCAGCGGCTTTACCTGCTGTACCAGAGCGCAGACCCCTGACATCTGTTTTAATTTGGATGATAGCATGTGAGGCCTCCAGCATCCCTGGGCAGAATACCAATGTCCACATTCCCTTTGTCGCCTGGAAACAAGCAGAGCCCAGCACCTGCGGGGCCCCTGGCCTCCCCTCGTTGCTCCCTTGCAGGTCGGCTGGCAGCACAGTTCCCTGGCAACTCTCCGAAGGCAGGGTTCCTTCTGCCTGGTCCATCCACTGGGCCTGAAGACCCAGTCCGGAGGCTGGTCTGACACATGGCTCTGGTGAACATCGCAGAGTCACTGCCCAAACAGCCTGGGGCCAGGGCACACAGGGCAGTGTTCAGCCTCTGCTCTGAACCGAAGCTACCCAGCCCCAAAGGCAGAGAGCTGGGAGGGGGCCAGGAGGGCAGATGTTGATGTGCAGCCATCCTTCCAGACGCTCCACCTGGGACTTAGAACAGAGCGTTGCTCAGTAGACAGTGGTGATGCCGGTGATGGCTTCTTCCCTGTCCCCGGTCACTTTGCTCCTTCTACCCTGGATCCCCTTTATGGACGTGCTGCCCAGCAGTGTCCACCTGGCCTTCAAGGTCCACCCACCTCCAGCACTGTTGCCCTGTGTGTTCTGGAGCCTTTCTTGGGCCTATCCAGTTTAAGAACACCTCATAGGGCCGGCGCCGTGGCTCAACAGGCTAATCCTCCGCCTTGCGGTGCCGGCACACCGGGTTCTAGTCCCGGTCGGGGCGCCGGATTCTGTCCTGGTTGCCCCTCTTCCAGGCCAGCCCTCTGCTGTGGCCCAGGAGTGCAGTGGAGGATGGCCCAAGTGCTTGGGCCCTGCACCCCATGGGAGACCAGGAAAAAGCACCTAGCACCTGGCTCCTGCCATCGGATGAGCGCGGTGCGCTGGCCGCAGCGCGCTGACCGCGACAGCCATTGGAGGGTGAACCAACGGCAAAGGAAGACCTTTCTCTCTGTCTCTCTCTCACTGTCCACTCTGCCTTTCAAAAAAAAAAAAAAAAAACCACCTCATATTAAAAAAAAAAAAAAAACCAACTCTGATTCCTGCATATGAGAAGCTGGCTGAAATCCTACATTTTCTGCAGCTAGATCTGTTGAGACGGTGTTTGCATTGGCTTGCAGGTCACAGGCATTTAGGGGGAAAAGGGAGGACCTTGCAGATCTTCTCTCAGAGGGTCTCTGTATCCTGGGGTCCCTCTGACTGCTGTCAAGGACCCCTACTCCACACCAAGTTCCATAATTCCTCCCAGCAGCAGCAAGTCTTGGCTTCTTGGCAACCAAAGACTCAAAGGATGAACTCAGCCATCATTTGTATGGCTTCTGCCATCTCAAAACTAATGCACATGGTGTGGCTTAATATGAAACATTTCTCTCCCTCTTCCAAATAAGGTGAGATTATCTTCACTGTTTCCATTTAATTTTTTTGTTGTTTCAAATAAGATTGTTCTTGACTGCTATGAAACCAATAGGCTTTCTAAGTTTTAGTAATGGCAAAGCCGTGGTTCTCCTAGAGTTGTTTTTTTTTTTTTTTTTTTTTTTGACAGGCAGAGTGGACAGTGAGAGAGACAGAGAGAAAGGTCTTCCTTTGCCGTTGGTTCACCCTCCAATGGCCGCCGCGGCCAGCGCACTACAGCCCACGTACTGCGCTGATCCAAAGCCAGGAGCCAGGTGCTTCTCCTGGTCTACCATGGGGTGCAGGGCCCAAGCACTTGGGCCATCCTCCACTGCACTCCCAGGCCACAGCAGAGGGCTAGCCTGGAAGAGGGGCAACCGGGACAGAATCCGGTGCCCCGACTGGGACTAGAACCCGGTGTGCTGGAGCCACAAGGCAGAGGATTAGCCTGTTGAGCCACAACGCCAGCCTCTCCGAGAGTTTTACATCTTTTGCAAGCTCTTGGTGTGGCTTGAGTGTACCTACACCTGCTGTTGCTGAGCCTATGTTTGCCAAGAGAAAGATGTTTCTAGAAATATTCACTTTAATTCCCAAATCCCCATTACTGCAGTAACACTGAAGTTAGGGAGAAATCTCACTTTTATTATGTTCATGCTTTAGAAATATTTGCAGCCACTTGTCTGTGAAACTTTAATATCCTTTTAACAACATATCAAAAGACATGCATGCTCTTTTTTTAATTAGAATAACTTTTAATTATCATTAGCGGTTACAAGAGTTAAGATTAAAAATCAAATGAAGTTTGTTTCCAGAGATTCTTCATTAAATAAAAAATCATCTAGCACACATGCCAGTTAGGAAAGGTGCAGCCAGGGTTGAAGGCGGTGAGGCGAGGACTAATCAGTGTGGGCAGGAGTCTGGGATCCTGAAAGGAATGATATCCCTGCAAAACCCAGTTCACACAAGGCAGCCTCTGTTGGGGGCAGCTTGTCACAAGCAGCTTCCATCCCCGATGTGGGACAGCCACGGGCACGCGACCTCTTGTGCCTCCAGGCTGAGTCCTCACCTCCCCTCTGCTGCCCATCACACAATCAAGACAGAAGACAGAGGACACCTCTGAGTTACTAGCACCAAACGCCTGCTGATGCCCTCCCTCGCTGTCCTTAGGAAGAGCTGCTGTTAGGGTGCAGTGGGTGAATAAGCCACAGGCATCCTGCTCTAAGCACCGGTTGGAGTCCCAGTTGCTCCACTTCTGACCCAGCCCCTGAGAATGCGCCTGGGAGAGCAATGGAAGTGCTTGGGCCCCTGCCTCCCATGATGGAGACCCAGATGGAGCTCCAGTCTCCTGGCTTCATCCAGGCCCTGCTCCATCCATTGTGGTCATTTGGGGAATGAACCAGAGAACGGACAATCTCTCTTTCCCTGTCTCTCCTTCCCAGTCACTCTGACTTTCAAATAAATAAGACTTTTTTAAAAACTGTTAATGAAAAATATTAAATATGTCTGTGTGCTTTGTGTACAAGGTGTGCTCCAATGTGTGTAGGATCTGCAAACACATTTCCTCGTCTTCTCACAGGAACCATCTCATTCTTCCATGATAGATACAATAGTAGTCACAGTTATTAACATGATCCCATATTCAGTCGGTAGTTCCTTCACATTAGTAAATGAAACCTGGACCAACACTGCAGTGCCAGCATCCCATATGGGCACCAGATTGAGTCCCAGCTGCTCCACTTTCAGTCCCGCTCTGTGCTCTGGCCTGGGAAAGTAGTGGAAGATGGCCCAAGTGCTTGTGCCCCTGCACCCACATGGGACACCCAGAAGAAGCTCCTGGCTCCTAGCTTCGGAATGCCTCAGCTCCGGCTGACATGGCTATCTGGGGAGTGAACCAGCAGATGGAAGATATTTTCGTCTGTAACTGTACCCATCAATTAAGTAAATACAATCTTGAATAAGTAAATAACTAGACCCTCCTGAGCACTTACTTGCTGAGGGGAAGGAAGCACCCTTTCCATCTTCATCTCTGATCGTGAATTCCAGCCCACCCACCGCCGCAAGCTGTGTGCATTAGTAAGCCCTCTCTGTTGCCTACATTTGGTCAGCTTTCCTGTGGCACAGAAGTAAACATCTATCCTGTTCAAATAAGTGCATTTACCATAGTTCTGGTTTTTGTGTTCAAGCCAAGGAAGAGCCAATTAAAACGCATGCCAATCTAATTTCCGTAGCTTCTTGGAAATATGGGTCCATGCTGCTTTGGCGATCATCATCTCTCAACACCCCTCGTCCAGGAACCTGGAAATCCAGGTTCCTGCTTCATCTGCTTCTCTATTTTTCATGTCCTCACTGAAGACCTGGAGTTGGCGCACTGGATGTGCTAGACTTCTAAACATCCTTGCCAGTACTTGCCCGCCTGGGCATCGCTCTCCCTGGTTTTGTAAAAATTCTATTAGTGACTTCCTTAGCATGGCGATGTTGCAGACAAGGAGAGCAATGACTGATCAGCAGAGTCAGCACAGTCCTGTGAGTGCAGCAGAGAACGCCTTAGGCAGTTAAATCTTTCTATCACGGATCACCCAGACACAGCATAGCATCTTAGCAGCCTGCTGCCCATGGACATGTGGCCAGTCAAAACAGCCCAATCCAATCACCATTCCCCTCCACAAGTTGCCAGGAAAACCAGCAATACCCCAAGCTTTGCTCAAAAAGTGCAATTATCATTGAAGTACTCTGTTAAATACCAGGGAAGCCCTTCAAACACAAAACAAAAGTTAATGTATGAGTGACACAGTTGAAGACTTTTACGTTCCAATATAATGAAGGGGAATGGCATCAAATGTGTGAAAAGCAGGAGGCCTCTGGCCTGGCAGATAAGAGCAACTCCTCTGTGGCCTACATTCCTCATCCCAGTGCCCAGGTCAGAGTCCCAGCTGGGCTCCTGACCTGGACTTCAAGCTAATGGGCACCCTGGTGAGCTGATGTTAATGGCTAAGGTCTTTGAGTTCCTGACAGCTACATGGGAGACCTGGACTGAGCTCCCAGCTACTAGCTTGGGTTTGACCCAGTCCTGGCAGTTGTGGGCATTGAGAGAGTGAACAAGTGGATTGGAGATGTCACTCTGTCTCTCTGCTGATCTAACAGATAAAATCAATAAAAAATTAAGATATACACTAAGTGGAAGGCACTTGGCCTGGTGGTTGGGGTATTCCCCATATCAGAATGTGTGGGTTCAGCACCTGTCTCCAGCTCCTAACTCTACTTCCTCCTGATAGGGATCTTGTGGAACCTCAAAATGGTTAGCATATGAGAGGAAACAACTCAGCTGGTGTTGTGGTGCAGTGGGTTAAGCCACCCCTACAACACCTGCATCCCATATAAGCGCCAGTTTGAGGCCCCGCTGCTCCGTTTCAGATCCAGCTCCCTGGATGGGCTGAGGAGGCAGCATTGTCATCATGGCCCAAGTGCTTGGGCCCCTGCCAGCCTCATGGAATCCTGGTTTGGGCCTGGCCCAGCCCTAGCTCTTGTGGGCATTTGGGAAGTGAAGAAGCAGATGAAGATAATTTTCTTTTTATCACTCCTTCTCTCTGTCTCCTTCTGCCTTTCAAATAAATAAATCTTCTTCTTAGAAGAATAGTAAACAGCAACTGGGAACCAGGGGCATGGCTGAGATTACTATGAATGCTACAGAGAGTGAGAAAGAAGGACTTAGGTTAGCGCCCCCAAAACACCAGCACTTACCGGAAGGAGCAAACCCCCAAAAGACGGTGTATCAGACTCTGAAGAGAGACCCCTGCAAACAGCCACCCACCTGTGGAATCTCAAGACCACAAGGCCAACAGAAAATGCCCAGTGGTCTCAGCTAAGTGGGTCAACCTGGATATTAGCACTGCGAACCAGAACAGAAGTCCAACCTGGGCGTTGCAGGAGATTGTGACACTGGAAGAGCTCTACAGTCTAAAAGGACAAGAAGGCCGGGTTCTAGTCTGGGTCGGGGTGCTGGATTCTGTCCCGGTTGCCCCTCTTCCAGTCCAGATCTCTGCTGTGGCCCGGGAGTGCAGTGGAGGATGGCCCAAGTGCTTGGGCCCTGCACCCACATGGGCAACCGGGAGGAAGCACCTGGCTCCTGGCTTCAGATCAGCGTGGTGCGCCGGCCGTAGCAGCCATTTGGGGGGTAAACCAATGGCAAAAGGAAGACCTTTCTCTCGGTCTCTCTCTCTCTCAATGTCCACTCTGCCTGTCAAAAAAAGACATCTGGTTTGCACACTGGAATACCTGGATACAATTCTACTCTCCAGTTTCTAACTTACAGCTAATGCACACTCTGGGACGCAGCAGTGAAGACGCAATAACTGGGTTCCTGGATTGAATTTGGCCCTGGCCATGTGGGCATCTGGGGAGTTAATCAGCAAATGCGAGCTCTTTCTCTCTCTCCACCTACTTTTTTCTCTGCCCCTCAAATAAATAAATTAGTAAATGTTAAAAAAGTGAGAAAGGGTCCGGCGCTGTGGTGCAGCGGGTTTAAACCCTGGCCAGAAGCGCCAGCATTCCATATAGGCACAGATTCTAGTCCCAGCTGCTCCACTTCCCATTCAGCTCTCTGCTATGGCCTGGGAAAGCAGTAGAAGATGGCCCAAGTCCTTGGGCCCCTGCACCCACGTGGGAGGCCCGGAAGAAGTTCCTGGCTCCTTTCTTCGGATCAGCGGAGTTCCAACCGTTGTGGACATCTGGAGAGTGAACCATCAGATGGAAGACCTCACTCTCTGTCTACCTCCCTCTGTAACTCTGTCTTTCAAATAAATAAAATAAATTTTTTTAAAAAATGAGAGAGAATGATATTCCAGAAGAATATCAAATACTTGTTTATAAGCAAACAGACCTACATGAATCTTTAACTTACTCAGATACATAATCCAGCTATCTTAACTGGAATTGCATGCTTTGCGATTTGATTTTAAAAGCCCAGAATGATTTTTTGTCTGCTCTCTGGGATGCCAAGAAAAGCGGTTACAAATTGTATGAACTGATTCGCCCTCACTCAGGAAATTTCCCTACAACCCCTACACTGATCAGCTCATGACTCTGGATGAATATACCTGCATACTTGCGCATCTTTTTCTGATATCCATGAAACCTCCCGCTTACCAAAGGCACGTGACTCCCATTGATGGGTTCTGTGCTTGCCCACAAGGTCTGGGATGATGAACACGGAAGTCAGGGGCGCCTGTTCCCGCAGATGCACGGTAGATGGCGCTGTGCCCCAGACTCCCAAGCCCCTCCACCTTGCAGGGACTGCCGACCAAAAAGATTCCATCGCTGGGCAAGGATGCTGCTTTTCCCAGCCCATGTGAGGAAGAGCTTGTCCTCCTAGGAAGCGATTTCCCTACATAAAGTTGGTTTTGCTGATCAGTAAGCCGCAATAACTTGAATTTCTCTGATACCAAAGCACGTTAAGCTTCTCTAATGTAAGACTGAAAAAAACAATCTGTGTTATGTAACTCTTCTTCATGCATAGCATAATCTTTCAGGTATATGGTGTGCTGCCTTCCCCATGCTCCGTATTTTAATGTTTAAAAACATGAATAAGCAGTCTGAACATTTGATAAGCAAACAGGATTGGCCGGCACCGCGGCTCACTTGGCTAATCCTCCGCCTGCGGCGCCAGCACCCCAGGTTCTAGTGCCAGTTGGGGCGCCGGATTCTGTCCCGGTCGCTCCTCTTCCAGTCCAGCTCTCTGCTGTGGCCCGGGAGGGCAGTGAAGGATGGCCCAAGTGCTTGGGCCCTGCACCCACATGGGAGACCAGGAAGAAGTACCCGGCTCCTGGCTTTGGATAGGTGCAGAGCCGGCCGTAGCGGCCATTAAGGGAGTGAACCAACGGAAGAAAGACTATTCTCTCTGTCTCTCTCCATTGTCTATAACGCTCTCTTTCTGTCTCTCTCTCTCACTATCTAACTCTGCCTGGCCAAAAAAAAAAAAAAAAAAAATTCCAGGCTTCAATTGTTGGAGGTGTTCATAGTTTCTCGGAAGGACATGGTCAAACAAAATATCATTTGAACCCTTCACTCTTTTTTAAGATTTATGTCTTTATTTGAGAAACAGAATTACAGACAGAGAGGGAGAGACAGAGACCTTCCATCTACCTGTTCATTCCTCAAATGGCCACAACATTCAGAGCTGGGCAGATCCAAAGGCACATTAGCAGGGAGCTGGATCAGAAGTGGAGCAGCCAGGACTCAAACTGGCACCATATGGGATGCTGGCGTCTAAGGCAGAGACTTAGCCCACTACGCCACAGCTGCAGCCACAGAGCCCCTCTCTGTAAACATCCCCTGTCATAGTTAGGCTCACACACAGCTTCAGCCTGAAGCCCTCCAGGCCTCTCCTTGCCTTTCTCTCCTCACCCCCCAACACCATCCACATCCCCACTATCCCAGGCTAAATCACTGCTGTCTCTCAGCTTCAACTGCCCTAGCAGCTCCTGGCCTTGCATCCACTCTGTCTTCAGGCTTTTGGTCACTCAGTCCCACCACTCCCTGCCCCATGGCTAAACTTCATCATTGTTGCTAAGGCAAAGATCCAAGTCCTTAGCCAAGCCTGTAAGGCCATGTGTTGCCAGTGTCTGGGAGCCATCTGCCTCTTGGGTATTCTGTCCCATCACTCCCAACTTAGATTCTCCATGCACGGTCCTTCCTTCACTTCTGAGATGTGCTACCTCCTCCCTCCCCGCAGTGCCTGACTGTCCTGATAAAATGCTCCATTGGCCTGGATGCTTCCTCCCTCCCTTCAGCCCCTGATTTACTTCTCCCCACCCTTTAAACCGGCCTACGTCTCTTCCCATTGATAAACCATCTCTGCGAACCTCATTCTTTTCCTTTGGAATACTTACCTGAGCCTGTAAGTATTATTCCTATTGTGACTGCATTCTTTTTTTTTTTTTTTTTTTTTTTTGACAGGCAGAGTGGACAGTGAGAGAGAGACAGAGAGAAAGGTCTTCCTTTTGCCATTGGTTCACCCTGCAATGGCTGCCGCGGCTGGCGCACCGTGGCCTGCACACCGCGCTTATCCGAAGGCAGGAGCCAGGTGCTTCTCCTGGTCTCCCATGGGGTGCAGGGCCCAAGCACTTGGGCCATCCACCACTGCCCTCCCAGGCCACAGCAGAGAGCTGGCCTGGAAGAGGGGCAACTGGGACAGAATCCAGCGCCCCGACCGGGACTAGAACCCGGTGTGCCAGCGCCGCAGGCGGAGGATTAGTCTATTGAGCCGCGGCGCCAGCCATTGTGATTGTATTCTATCAAGTAATTAAGCTACTTAACGTGACTACTAGTTTAGAGTCTATATGTCCTAGCAGACTATGAGTTCCATGAAGACAAGAGCAGCTTCCGCTCACGGTTATGTCCTGGACACATCACCAGGGTCAGCTTCTTGGATGTGTGATCTACACAGCTACAGAGAGAGGTACAGAAGCACTCCAGGCCTTTCCCTCCTGCTCTCATTGTCTTCGGATTCTTAAGTTTTTTTAACAAGGGGCATTTTGAACTAGGAGCTACAAACTATGTGGGCTGTTTTGCAGCTAGCATAGTGCTTGATACATGGAAGGTGTTCAACAAATATATCTTCAGCAAATAAATAATCTTATGCAAAATAACCTATACACAGGCGACTATGCAGCCAATCTTACGAAAGATACAATTTCATGAAATTCATGTAAAAAAGGAAGCCCATCCAATAACCTACACCCGAGATTTCCGTAACATGGCTAAAACAATTTATTGACAGTTAGAGGAGGGCAGATGGTAGGTACAGCAATTAAGACACCACTTGTGACATCCCGATCCCATATTAGAGTGCTTGATTTCAAGTTTAGCCCCACTTATAATTCCTGCTTCCTGCTTGTGTGCACCCTGGGAAGCAGCAGGTGATGGCATAAGTAGTTGCGTCCCTACCATCTATGTGGGTGATATGAAATGAGTTCTGGGCTCCAAGCTTCAGCTTGGCCTGGCTCCAACTATTGCAGCCATTTGGGGAGTGAACCAGCAGATGGAAGATCTCTCTTCTATCTGTCTCCGTCTCTATCTTTATCTCTCTCTCCTTCTATTCCTCCTTTTTTTTAAAATATTTTTATTAATTTATTTGAAAGGCAGAGTTATTAGGAGATTAAGGGGGAGGGAGAAAGATATTTTCTGTCTGCTGGTTCACTCCCCAAATGGCTGAACGTCTGGGGCTGGGACAGGCCAAAGCCAGAGATCCGGAACTCCATCCAGGTCTCCCACATGGGTGCAGGGGCCCAGGTACTTGGGCCATCTTCTACTGCTTTTTCAAGCACATTAGCAGGGAGCTGGATCACAAGTGGAGTAGCCAGGACTCAAAATATTTTCATATGGGATGCCAGCATCACAGGCAACAGTTTGACCAATAGGGGCATGTAGCCAGCCCCATCTCCCTTTCAAATACATGCATACATACAGAATCAATTTTAAAAGTAAGCAGTTGGAGGAAAGCTAAAAACTTCTGATCTCTCTGAGAAATAATAACAAACTTAAGTTCACTGAAGCATACATGAGAGCACTTCAAAAAGTTGATGGAGGGACCAGCGTTGTCACATAGAAGGTTAAGCCACCACCTATGAAGCCAGTCTGCCATATGGGCACCAGTTTGTGTCCTGGCTGCTCCGCTTCCAATCCAGCTCCCTGTTAATGGCCTGGGAAAAGCAGCAGAAGATGGCCTGGGTGCTTGGACCCCTGCCACCCACATGGGAGACCTTGATGAAGCTCCTGGCTCCTGGCTTCAGCCTAGCCCAGCCCTGGCCATCTGCCATCTGGGGAGTGAACCAGCGGATGGAAGATATCTCTCTCTTTCTGTCTCTCCTTCCCTCTCTGTAACTCTGACTTTCAAATAAATAAACAAATGTTTTCAAAAAGTTGATGGGAAATGGAATTTAAAAGGCTAATTTTTGTGCAAAAAGTTTTTAAATCTATTCATGGTTTCTTCGTGTTACCCATTTTCCATGAACTTTTTGAAGACCCTCCTATGTATGAATTTCAAATTTTTTTGTACCAAAGTAAACTTATCTTTTAATACACTTTCTATCTTTTTTTAAAGCATCATCATTATCTGATAACGTGATTGACATCGAAACAAAGTACATGGAGGGATGATGGAGAGAACTATGGCCTAGTGCTATACTGAATATCATCAGAAGCCTGGACGTGCTGAAGTCACCCTCTCCTGCTTTATGCTTGTATATAGAAGCAACCCTACCACCTGTCAAATACATTGTGCCTTCATTAGTCACACTGAGGCATGTATAAGTCTGAACATGGAAAATTTTAGAAATAATATCCAGACTGACCGCTCATTTTCCATTCATTCATCCATTGATTCATGGCAACAATAATTGAAGTGAATTAACAAGAATCTGCTCTATAACACAAAAGTTGATAGGTGCTAAAGGCATAAAATGAGTGGCTTCAGCTTTGGCTTGAGAAACTCCCACTTGAGAATGGTTAACTCAATTAACCAGAATGGAGTATATGGTTGTCTATTCCCAGCATGGAGCAAAAGACATTTTCATCAGAAGAAGGAGTCAGTGATGAGTAAGGAAGCCACAATAGCACTATTTACAACTCCCAGGTGGAAGAGTCCAGATTCTACCTAACATTGGAGGAATTTGCTTATGTGTCTTCCGTAGGTCACATTCTCCTTACGAACCAGGAGGGTACATTCAACTCCTCCATCTGCCCCCCCAACATAGTCCCGCACAATGCCCAGTATAGCATTATTAAATCTCTAATTGGAATGACTTGAAATACAACGTGCCTTGAGGAAAAAGATTGATGTTTCAAGTATAAGTAGAATGACTGAGTGAATGGAGAGGTGAGTGTTTCAAATGTAACAAGTACCTGGAGTAAAATTTTTGAAATTATTTATCTTCCCAATGAACTGCTGAAAAATTAGTCTTTCTGGGTCCCTATACCTGTTAACTGCCACATGCTTAAAAATGATGACCCTACTAAAAATGGAACAGTCAAATTTGTAACAGGCTTCTTTTTGTTTTATTTTTAAGGTGAATTTCTATTAAATGACTTTTTATATTTTTAAAGGAAGAAGCATCAAAGACTTGTTTTGAAATCATCCTCCAAAATTCACATATGTGAACATGCCCAGTCCCCTGAAAAATATGTCCTACTAAAGCTCAAGGATTCTGCATCAGCTCATTCAGTCATGGAGTTTTTCTTTCAGATTTATAAAGCAAGACTCTAGTGCGAATAGACAGTGAGGGAACTTTTTATGAATAGCTCATCTATTATCATGGTTCATGACATTCTACAATGCAATTATTGTAAAATGTATCACAACATAACTGAAAGTCTAGAAATGGAAATGGGAGGTAATAGGAGGGGCAAAATTACACTAGAAAATGCAAATGCTGTTTTATTTGCCAATTAAATTTAAAACATAATGAAGTGGGTGTAGAAATTGATTGAAAAATTAATTGAGAGAAACAAATTTGTAATATTTCTGTAAAGGACATCTGTAGTAAATTCTGCTCTGACATAGTTCCTCAGAAAGTAAAGCTCTTCCTGTTAGTTGTAACTTGAACCCAGGTTAAAGATCTTTAGAGCATGTCAGAATAACCCAGTTTCTACCATAAAGTCAATTGATGAGCTCATGAATTTGGCTAGACTTGAACAGGCAACAGGGAATTTTTTCCATTACAAGCCCCATTCAATTTCTCTCTCTCTATGGGCCCCTATACCTACATGGGAGACCCAGAAGAAACTCCTGGCTCCTGGCTTTGGATCAGCTTAGCTCAGGCCATTTAGACCATTTGGGGAGTGAACCAGCAGATGGAAGACCTCTCTCTCTGTCCCTCCCTCTCTCAGTCTATAACCTGCCTCTCAAGTAAATAAATAAACCTTTTATTTAAAAATAACATTTGACTTGTAGAATGTTCTCCAACTGGATTTGTCTGATTGTGCCCTCATAATTAGATTCAGATCAAATTTAGCTAGAGTTTTAAAACAGTATCATAATAGTGTTTACTACCAGTATCTTTAAGTAAAAGACAATTCTTAAAAAGAAGAATTTGGTCATCTTTCAGTATTAAAAGCATCAAAGGGAAGAGATAAAGAATTGCTCATCTGTTTTGGTGCAGGGTTTTTTTTTTTTTTTTACATTAGATCCAAACGGTATATTTGTGAGATGTGTGTGAATCTTGAAACTTCTGAGCCTGTTTTTAAGTGATTCAACCAGCCTATCTTTTATTCCTCCACTCAGGGATTTTTTGAACTTGAGAATTTAGAAAGTGATTGTTCATTATCCAAATCCTTTTAGGAGAGAAAAAATATTGGGCAACACTCTAAAGGAAGAATGTTAGTTGCTGGGATAAGAGACAAAATTGATGACTTTCCCACTGATTCGTCAGCCAATTTCGCCCCTCCCTAGAACCCAGTTCTCCAGAGATTAAAACATGCTTGAATTGGAGTAGGCATTTCCTTCCTTCTGTTCAGTGCCAGTTCTCAGAGGAAAGCATTCATTCTGCTTTTTGATTCTTGTAGCTCAGAGACAGTAATGAAAAGACCTGCTGCTTCCTAGAGTGTAAGGATTTCATTTGAGGGCTTCAGGGCAGGAAAGAGAAGGGGTGGGTGTATCAGGCGTGGGTGTGAGAATGATTTTCTCCAGGGCCAGTTATTGGGCCACAGCCCAGAGTGAACTATTCATCCACCTTACACTGCACCAGGAAACCGCAATGGATGATGGGGAAGTCACTAAATGACCCTGCCACTTGCTGTCAGCTTTCGTTATGTCTCCCAGATGCAGATGTCCTGAAAGTGGATGCAATTTTCTGTTTGTACCCACAGGGGGAGTAAAAGCTGCACCTCTCAGTAGGTTGATAAACTGAATGAAGTAAAACAAAATGAGGATAATCCTCCCATAAATATCTGGAAGTTGGGTCTGTCCCCATAGTGCTGTGGTCTTACATTACCGAATGCAAAAAGGTCAAAGCCTGCGTTCATTAAGTCCTACTTTTAAGTACTGATCGGATGGGGAAGATAAAAGATCTCTTGACACAGGCAAGGAACTATTCAGACATCTGGCGCTCTAAAGGTAGACCCTACTTGATCCATGTTGATCTGAGAATGTTTACTTTCACTATTGAGCTTCACGATAGAAGAAAAAGAAACTTGAAATAAAGTACATAAATCTTACTGGGCTCCTTGCAACATGAAATTGCTGCCTGTTTCCAATTAAGGACACATGAGTTGAAAGCACGGGGTTGGTTTGGAGGTTTTCTTTTGTTTCCTATTATTTGAAGCAAAGAGAAAATTTTGGTCAGGCCACACAGTGGATTTGGCCAAGCCAAGGAGTTTCCAAGACAAGGGACTTTCATTGATAAAACCAGAGCAGACTCACAGAAACTTAAACAACTGGTCATCCTAGCAAGCCTAAAATGTGCAAAGCTCCCAAAACATAGACTACATCAACTACTTGAATTATTATAATTTTTACCTTATCTCTAATTTAGTAAAGCAAAGATACACATTCCTTACCGGACTTACACTGCAGAGAGTTTTGGGTACATATGAGTGCCCTGGAACACAAGTCACCTGGGCTTTAATATGAAATACTTGAATAGTTTGGAAAATAATCCCCATGCCTTTTTCAAGACCTACTTTGTGATGTTTGCTTCTAAGAATACTTAAATTTATTCTCTCTTAATTCTATCCCTTAAGCTAAAAGAAAAAGCCACTTTGAAATCTACAACTCTGCTGGGCCTGGTTTTCTAGGTGAATGACCACAGACAACAGAAACAGAGAAAGGAATTGGCTCTGGTGACCAGGATGTCTGTCAATTCTCTAGTTTTCCTGTGCCACAGAGAACATTTGCTAATCATGTCAGCAGTAAAAACTCCCTTGTTCACAAAGCGGACTTCATTAAGATGATTAGATACTTCAGCCACAGCTCAGTACCCATTGTCCATCTTGGCAGGCAGGAAATAGCAGTGTGGCTTTGGTTTTACCCCTGTGTCGATCTGGCCCAGGTGGGCTGTGGGTTCCATGTATGGTCAATGTGATTGCCACGCTGGTGGCCACAGGATTCAGCATCTGGGGCCGCCCTGCCCCAGGATAGGACTGTAGGGATGAACTACCCCTTTTTGGACACCTTCCTGGCTGATTCTGAGTGACACACCAGCTGCAGATTTGGGACAAATCAGAGCTCAGGGCGTCACTGAGGCAGTGAGAACAGATTTGAACTGGACTTGCCTCAGATCTCAACTTAGGGTGCCACCTAGTGCCGAGGTTGCAGAAGTGTCTGTCCACAGGCAGAGAAGAACAAACTGCTTAGAATTTCTGCAAGGCTAGTCACAGATAAGGCTAGATCACAGGTCTGGAAAAAGTAACTGAATCCCTCAGTGTGTAGAAGGCATTCTACGCCAACAAGCATCAAGAATGCTCAGGGAGACATGACCTCATCTGAAAAAACAAAATTAGATGCCAATAACCAAGCACCTTGGATGGGACCTGGCTACTTGCTTTGGATTGGTGCAGCACCCCGGCCATAGCAGCCACTTGGGGGGGAGGGGGGGTAAACCAACGGAAAAGGAAGACCTTTCTCTCTCTCTCTCTCTCTCTCACTGTCTAACTCTGCCTATCAAAAAAAAATTTTTAAAAATCAAACAGGATCATTTGAGCTGAAAACTACTCTAAGAGAAACTATAAGGTAGCAAAAGTAGAATATATCAAACAAAAGACTCTGTGAGCCTGAACACAGGCTATTTAAAAATAAGTTTATTTTCTCACACACACAAAAAAAGTTGAAGCCATTGCATACAAAAAGTCTTTAGAAACTTTATGGAATCTTTGTATTATGAAAAAAAAGTAGATTTCAAAATATTTCAACAAAAATAAATTTATCTTTTAATCCTATTTTTCTTCAAACCTTTTGAAGTACCCTTGTACATGTAAATAGCACTGGTGTGTGTGTGTGCATGAGGGAGTATCTATGGAAAATTCTCATTATCTTATAATTCCCTTTTTCTATGAGCTTTTTGAAGTCCTTTTGTAAAAATATATGGCACATATATATTAACAGATAAATTTACATCTCCTTATTGGTATCACATCAAAAGTAACGTCATTTAATAGTAAAGTTAGCTTTTATTAACTCGAATCTTTCTTATCACACAAATACATGAACTCATAGTTGATGTTCACATCCAAAAATTTAGAGAGCCATAATACTTATTTAGTATATTAAAATTTGTTAAATACTATCTTGAGATTCTGAAATATTAATGCATCTTCAAAATACTGTAAATTTCTTATCAAAACCACTAAAGTTGGAGTGGCAAATAGTTGGACTAACAGTTAAGATGTCCACATTCTATATTGGAATATCTGGGTTCAAGTTTCAGCTCCACTTATGATTCCAACTTCCTGCTAATGAGAACCCTAGGAGGCAGCAAGTAATGGCTCATGTAGTTAGGTCCCTGCCATCATGTGGGAGATATGGATTGGGTTCCCAGCTCCTGGCTTCAGTCTGGCCCAGCCCCATCTGTTGAGGGTACTTGTGGAGTTGATTGCAATTTTCTCTCTCTCTATCTCTCTCGCTGCCTTTCAAACAAATAAATATATTTTAAAAGTGGTAAAATTGAGGTGGGATGGATATGCATAAAAACTGAAATATTTGACATAGGTTTTCAATTTTTAAACAGCCAAAACTACATAGCCAGAGATATCAAGTCCAAACCCTAAGATTGCTCCGATACGCTGGTATCACAATTTCTACAAGCATTTTACTTGTGATTTTCTCTTATTTATGATGAGCTCCAGACATAAATTTGAAGTCGATCTTATTTGGTTTGGGTATATATATTATTACAGGAACAAATAAATCTCTGATAATTTTACTAATTTGTCCGCAAAAAATGAATCTACCTATTTTTAATCTAATAAATACTAACTTTGATTATAAATATAACTCTTAAAAATTGTGTGATCTAGAAATTCAAGTGCTTTTGAAATATTCTGTAATTTTCAATCTTTTTAGTTAAAAAAAGTATTTAAAAATCTATTAGTCATCAAATTGGGATATCACTATTTTAAAACAGTCTTAGCTGCTCTAATATCCTGCTAAATATTCCTCAATAATAAAACTTCTAATTGGCTATCTCTGTTATGAAAAATTCAGAAAAGCATCTTTCATTTTTCAAGTAATTCCTTGCTCATTTATAATATGTATGCCTCAAGCAAGAATGTGTATTTGCACACTGCTATTGTAAAACTACAAATTGGTACAATATTTCACTTTGGATGGATTTAGTTATCTTGAAATGATTACATTTTCTCCGTGAAATCAAAAATTCATACAGCTCTTCATGCATTATCTGATTTAATCTGCATAGCAATGTGAAATATTATCAGCCCAATTTTAAAAGACAAGCAAACCAGGGCACAGAGGAGCTACGAATCTGTGGAAGCACAAATATTAAGAGATGATATGACTCACAAACCTTCCCTGATGGTTGTCACTCGATCTTGCCTTCAGCAAACTTCAGTTATGGTAGAGGAGGGGGTCCACATGGGAGCAAAGGACTACGAGGAGGCAGAAGGCTACGAGGTGGCCCGGATGCTGGAGAAACCAAGGAAATGCTTCATATTTTCAAGAAGAGGGAGTGGCCAGCTTTGCCAAGTGCAACACACAGACTCAGAAAAACAGACTGAAAAAGATCTCTTAGATCTTGGTCACATTTTAATGACCTTAATGAGAACAGTTAAGGAATGGTGGACACAAAAGCCAAATTTCTCTATGAGGTAATAAAGCAGAGTCAGGGGTACATCCCACTCCTTGGGAAATTTTAAGTTCTCTAAAGAAAGGAGAAAGATATTTGATGGTGGCCCATGAGGAAAATAGCCCCAGAGATGTTTCGTTTTGTAGGAACTTGGGGAGAGAGCAAGCATGGAGATACAGGCGAGATGGGTCCTAGCTGTAGAAATGAGAAGCCAGAGTTCAGGGCGGCCTGGGGGAGAGGGCGACAGTCGGGGTGTCTGTGCATTGGGTCAGCACTTGAACTTCAGGAAGGAGCAAGCTGTCCTCCGAGAAAGGAAGACAGATCACAGGAGCCCCTGTGCGTGTGGAGCGAGGGGAGCAGTTAGGAACCAGCTGGTGGCTGGTGGAGGACTTAGCCGGGACCTGACTGTCCACACTGTCCACGTGAAAGAGGAGCAAGGTCATCTGCCGAGACACAAGACAGGTCACCGACAGGAGGTCAGAAGAAGTGTGGTGTCTGGGAATCTTTGAGGGACCCGCAGAGTACAACAACCATAAACAAGTAAAGTGCTGGCAGGAGCTCCTGAGAACGCAGCCGGGCTGCAGGCCAATCCTTTCAAGTTCCCAGGAAGGGAGCTCTCTCCACCCCGGGTGTTTGCTCTCCTGCACACGGCAACGGGAAAGGCAGATAGAGCCAGCATTCGGTTTTGCCATGCAAAAGCAACGAAAGAAGGCAGTCAGCAAGAAGACCACAACAGGCAAGACTCGTTCCAGGCCAGAAATAAAGCTAAGTCCTTGTACAGGTGTTGGTGAAGTTCCTGATGTTCCATATATTCCAGTGCCCCACTTAAGACTGTTAAATCATATGCTCAGGCTGTTTTCTAAAGAGTTCAACTATTTCAGAGTGTGGGAGCACTGCTCCTGGGGTGTAAGGAAATGAACTTTTAAATCAGGACCTTACAGCGCAACATCAGAAACCGAGAGAAATACACTAGCTTCTGTACATCCCACAGAGAAAATGGATGAGTGAGCCTGTGAATTCAAAGCAGTATTTGTGGGATGGTGGAGTGGGCCTCAGTAAGAATTTCTGTCCCGGCTAGCACAGTCAAGGCCATGGCTGATTTTAACAAAACCGACGCCATCCGTGGTTCACAAACCAGTGATCCCAAATAAAAGAATCTTGGAGCAGGAGGAGAGGGTTAAGCCCATTCAGGACACCTATCCAGTTTCCAGAGAAGGAAACATCCATCACAGGTGATAAAGCATTTTGTAGCAAGGTTCAGAATGACAGTCTAATCCTGCTCTTTATCCTGAAATCTCCCAAGTTAGAATGTAATTTTTTTCTTCACAATAGCTTATGGATTCCTTATTCTTAAACACCTAAAATTAATCACTTTTAAATATTTTAGAAGCAACCCAGAGACATCATTCAAGACTTTTGTGCAGGCACTCCAAGTTTTTGCAGATTTAATATAATTTAAAACAGGGATTTATAAAAATACAGCATATCATGTACTAAAACCTTTACTCCAAATCTTACTACCTGAGTGGCTAAGTTAAGTCAACCTCTCTTTATCTCTGTTTTACATACAAAGAATAGGTAGAAAAATGCTGGCTTACAAAGTTATGCAAAAATTATATAAAAAGTACTTAACAAAGACAATGGAATGTGAAGAGTATTTTTTTTATTTTATTTTATTTTTTATCTTTTTTTTTTTTTGACAGGCAGAGTGGACAGTGAGAGAGAGAGAGACAGAGAGAAAGGTCTTCCTTTGCGGTTGGTTCACCCTCCAATGGCTGCCATGGTCGGCGCGCTGCGGCCGGCGCACCGCGCTCATCCGATGGCAGGAGCCAGGAGCCAGGTGCTTTTCCTGGTCTCCCATCGGGTGCAGGGCCCAAGCACTTGGGCCATCCTCCACTGCCCTCCCAGGCCACAGCAGAGGGCTGGCCTGGAAGAGGGGCAACCGGGACAGAATCCAGCGCCCCGACCAGGACTAGAACCCGGTGTGCCGGCGCCGCAAGGCGGAGGATTAGCCTGTTGAGCCACGGCGCCGGCAGTGAAGAGTATTTTTTAAAAAAAAACACCTATTGCTGCTGCTCCTGTGTAGATTTTTTTTTTTTTTTGGTAGTAACAGAGAAATGCTTCCCAGTAGAAAAGATACTGTGGGTCAGGGGACGCATCACCTCTGAGACATATTCTCTACATTGGAAACATCAAGTCTTCAGCATCTCCAAAGGCTAAAGCTTAGTTTAGCCATCAGATGGCCATGGGACCACCCTACATTCTCCTGCCCCTCCTCTCGGTTTCCTCTCTCTCGGATGTGCCCTGGTCTGCTCTCTTCCCCCAGTGGTGCTCACGGTGTGCCTCACAGTTCAAAACACTCACATCGCTGGTTCTTGTCTACCTTCCTCAACACAAGGTGAACGCTAAAGAACAAAATAGTTACCTTACGGCCGGCACCGTGGCTCAATAGGCTAATCCTCCGCCTTTCGGTGCTGGCACATCGGGTTCTAGTCCCTGTCAAGGCACTGGAGTCTGTCCCGGTTGCCCCTCTTCCAGGCCAGCTCTCTGCTGTGGCCAGGGAGTGCAGTGGAGGATGGCCCAGGTCCTTGGGCCCTGCACCACATGGGAGACCAGGAGAGGCACCTGGCTCCTGCCTTCGGCCGCAGCGCACCGGCCATGGCGGCCATTGGAGGGTGAACCAAAAGCAAAGGAAGAACTTTCTCTGTGTGTGTCTCTCTCTCACTGTCCACTCTGCCTGTCAAAAAAAAAATAGTTACCTTACTCAATGGGTAGTCCCAGTCACTAGGCAGATAACAGAGACTGATGAGTGATGAGGAAGCAGGACCAGATCCCTAGACCAGGTCCTTTGCCATGAACTTCAGGGAACCCTCCGCTTAAAGACGTGATGAACTAACGTGCACTTCAGCTGATTGAACTGGGTGTCTCCACTTTTACATCACAGAGAATGATGATTGCCCTCTCTGCTTGTCTTCCATCCAAAATGTTCTGATTTCTAGCTGGCTCCTTGAGCTAGCAAGAAGAAGATGAAAATTATAAAATAGTAAAATTTAGGTGCTTGTAACAGAATCAAAGAGCCTTAGTGAAGAACTCAGATTCCTCAATATGCTCAAAGGTAAGTAGGTCAGTGGGAACAATCTAATTCAGGGTAAATTAGCCCAAAACAATGCAGTTTTGACCTACAAATTAACGTGGAGCCTCAGATAATGAGGGCTTCAAAAGGATCAGCTTGTGAAGAGTGTGTTTGTAAATGTCAAAAGGAGACACCTGGCTTACCTGTACCTAGAAAGACAATAAAAGATGAAAAATAAAGCTTACTCTTTCTGGAGGAAGGAAACTAAAGACAACGGGGCCCTCTCTACCATCCACATTGTCCTGCTGTTGAAAATGTAAAAAAAAAAAGGGGGGAGGGCTGGAACAGTGGCATAGTAGGTTAAGCATCTGCCTACTGTGCTGGCATCCCATATGGACACCGGTTCACATTCTGGGTGCTCCACTTCCTATCCAGCTCCCTGCTAATATGCGTGGGAAAGCAGCAGAAGATGATCCAAGTGTGTGGACTCCAGCACCTGTGTGGGAGACCTGAAAGAAGCTCTTGGCTCCTGACTTCAGACTGTCTCAGCCATTTGGGGAGTGAACCAGCAGATGGAAGATCTCTCTCTGTAACTTTGCCTCCCAAGTAAATAAATAAATCTTAAAAAGAAAGAAAGAAAATGTAAAAAAGAGAAGAGAGGCAGGGATGGCAGATTTTTAACTAGGTCTGCCAGAATTGTGCACCTTTGGATTGAGCGCTTTTCAATTCTGGTTTAGACCAAGTTCCCCCCACTCCTCAGGTAGTGAGTGGAGAATTGGAACTGGCACAGTGACTATGGCCTCAGGGATGTGACACAGTTGAATAAGACCAAGTTAGTGGAACCCTTTGTGAAGGGTGACCTGGGGTGACAGTGACTTCCACAGAAGTCCCCAACACACTGCAGGCTGCTCACTATCTCATAGCAACTTGTCTCAGGAGTTTTCTTCTAACCCACCCAATCCTGTTGCAATCCCAATTTTATATATTCCTTACCCTAATAAGTTTGGGTAGTGTGGATCATCAACAATACTCCAACGATGTTACTGGTGGCCTTCCGAATCCCCAGATTCCAGAATGCAGATCAAGCCATTATTTCCCTTCTTTTCCTCAGTGAGAAGCTAAATGAAGCACACCAACTTTAAATGCAACGGATGGTGCTCACTCATTCAAGATTTCTTTCACATGGGTTTCTTTGTCAAGACACGTGCAATTCAAACTGAGTACAATTCTACTTGCTGTGGGCCCTTAAAGTGCTTGTGAACACTGAAAACCTCGGTGCTCAGCCTGTTGAGACCCTGATAATACCCATCCAGATCAGATTGGCCGACTTGGTGGCCCAATTTGTCAGGTAAGTGCTGGCATTTCTGCTCACCGTGTGCTCCGCATTCACTTTGTATTTATCAGTTGACAAAACACTTGCTGAGCTCGGATTCTGTATCCAGCCCACAAAATACAAAATAAAATAAAATGCAACTCCTTATCCTTGAATACTGTACAATGTACTGTGGGGAGATAAGAAAATTATATAAAGGGGCTTCAAAAAGTTCATGGAAATTAAATTAAAAGATTATGTTGATGTAAAATGAAATTTTTGCATATAAAGCACCTTCAAAGTCTTCATGGAAAATGCAAATATGAAAAATTATGCATGTATTTTAATTTATTTGCACAAATAAACTTATCTTCTGTTCTTCCATGAGCTTTTTGAAGTGCTCTTATATGACAATCCTGGGAGCAAATTGCTACAGGATACAATTGCTTTTGTTTTGTTTTTTTAAGAGAATAACTTTTCTTAAGTTAGAAGCTTACAAACAAAATTAATTTCAAGAGTACAGTCCTACATTTAAAGCATATTTATTCCCTTGTTAACCACAGTAATTTGTTGTAGAGAAATTGAGAATTAGGAAACAGTAACCTTGGTGCTATCTACTCCTAACTGAATAGATCTCATCAGATGACAGTAAGCGTGGAGTGACAACCATGCTATCAGGCAGCAAAGCTAAAACCTGAACCTAGCAGAGGCATCTCTCTTCCCATAACCATGAGCTCCAAGGAGAAAGAGAGAGAGAGAGAAAGAGAGAGGGAGGGAGGGAGGGAGGGAGAGAGGATGTGTTTTATTGTATTTCATGTTGAAAACTTTAGGCAAGTCAAATTTGGTAGAGTTTGAGCAAAGAGTAATTCATGAATGGGGCAGCACTCACAGAAGAGGTTCAGAGAGCTCCACCCAGCAGGGTGAGCAGTGAGCATGTACAGGCCAGATACATTAGCAAGTAGAAAAGCCACCTGATTGGCTATGGTGACATGGTATAATGAGCTGACTGCCAATGATTAGCTGAAATCTGGCTTCTTCTAATTGGCTGAAACTCAGCTGCTTGTCATACTCCTAAGTTAGGTTTTGGTGTGTTTTGCAGAAATTCAAAGTACAGAGTCAGCCTTGGGCTAATAGACTTATGTTTATTTAACCTAAAACTTAATTGGTCCTGACTGGATAGCTCATAGGCTGATGAGGACAGTGATCTTTCAACTATAAATAAAAAGTGTCCAAATATTACTAAACCAAATGACACTAGAATATCCGCCCTGAAGACAGCTCCCCAGGAGAGCATCAATCCAGAGCATTCAATAGGAGTTTTGTGGATAACCATTCACAAATATTCTGGAGCAAGATTTCTTTACAGGACTTTGTCACAAAGCCCCCTGAGAACTCAGAACATAGCATAAATTTCCCATTCATCAGATCATCCACCATCAGTAATTCTATTACACAGATTTCTAAGTTCCAACAGCTGCCATCTTTTATGCTTCACTTAAGAATGTGAGTTTTGGGGCCAGTGCTGTAGCACAGTGGGTTAAGTCCCAGCCTACTGTGCCGGCACCCCATATGGCCGCTGGTTCAAGTCCTGGCTGCTCCACTTCCAATCCAGCTCTCTGCTATGGTCTGGGAAAGCAGTAGAACATGGCCCAAGTCCTTGGGCCCCTGCACCCATGTGGGAGACCCAGAAGAAGCTCCTGGCTCCTGGCTTCAGGTCAGCTCAGCTCTAGCCATTGCAGTCATTTGAGGAGTGAACCAGTGGATGGAAGACCTCTCTCTCTCTCTCTCTCTCTCTCTCTCTCTCTCTGCCTCTTCCTCTACCTCTACCTCTATCTGTAACTCTATCTTTCAAATAAATAAAATAAATCTTAAAAAAATGTGAGTTTTTCAGCTTCTTCACGATTGATAAGAACTTCCAGATGCAGCTAGATCACTCTATATGGACAATGCAAACAGTCAGAAATGATACAATCTACAGAGTTTCAAATAACCTTACATGGGACACAAATCCATAGCACTGAAGGATCATGGTAAACCTTGTCTAATGTTAACATGAACATGACATGAAAGTCACAGAAATGAAAGGGAATCACTCAATAAAATGAGGTAAGGTGAAAAAAAGCACAGATTCTGAAGTCAGATGTATCTGAGTATTAAGAGCAGTGGTGTAAACTTACGTAATTTACTTTCTCAGGGGCACCAGTACTTCTCTGAAGAGTGAGGAAGAAGAGTCGCAGCCTGTGCTGCAGAGGCATCACAAAGTTACACGACCTGTGTCTGTGAAGTGCCTCCATGGTACACGTAACAGTGCCTCTGTTCTAAGGACAGGAGAGGACATTTGTAGAATTCTACAAAGTTATATCCATTTAAATTATTAGCTCTAAAGAAGGGATATTTTTCTAGACTCCTATCTCTAAACCATATTTTAATATTGAGGGGGAAAGGGAGGATTTTTTGAGGCAGTGAAAGCTTTTGGCAACATGAGATAGGACTTCATAGTTAGCAGCTAATGTATCCCAGGCAAACTCTGTAACCTTGAACCAAGGATGCAAACCTATAACATTGACACAAAGCAATATTGAGATGGAAATGAATTCGTTTCGCTCTCTGCCTTCCTAATGAACCCATCACTCATTCTTTCAACAAGACCTAGCGTGATTTTGACTGTTTCCTGGATTCTGTTTTGTATTGGAAGAAGGATGGCAGACACAATCCACCTATGACATATCTTGATGTAAACATACTTTTGCAAGCTGATGCTATCTTTGGGACTGTTATTGGGATACTTTGTTGTATTCCTGGAAAACAGAGAAAACTGTGCCCAGTTGAGACCCTCCAGCAAACAGAATGAAGATAGCCCACCACTGGGGGCTCAACTCCAAGCATTATTCAGAACCCTTTATGGAACTTGTTCAAAAACACTTTAACATACTTCTGAAATGTTTCATAAAGAACAAAGGAAGGACGTAAAATTGACCACAGACTTTCACTGGTGATTAGAGAAGTTGGACATTATTTAGACGTTACTTGATTTACAATGAGACTGTATCCTGATAAACCCCTCATAAGTTGAAAATATCTTAAGTTAGTGATGCATTTAATACACCTCATCTACTGAACATCATAGCTCTGCAACACAACCTACTGTAGTGCTGGCTGTTTGCACATGGTTGTGTGGTTGACCTGCAGTTGCAGCTGACTGCTGCTGTCCAGCACCACAACAAACAGTTGTACCACAAAACACCAGCCAGGGAAAAAGGATAAAGTCAAATTTTGAAGTACAATTTCTGCTTAACACATATCATTTTTATACCATTGTGAAGGCAAAAAATTCTGAATAGAAGCATCATAACTTGCAGTTGTCTGTACTGTATGTGCAGTTGGTATCTTCTCTCCTGTGATTTGTGTGTTCATGACAATTGCCAACTTTTCTATTTTGGTGTTTATCATTTTCCATATTATTTAGAGTTTTTATGGTCAGGAATAGCAATATAATTATCAAACACATCGCAAATATTTTCCAAGACTTTAGAAACAATAAAATCTGTCTTTGCTTTTGTGTTCTCATTCATAAAAATCTCTCTTTTTCTTAAGATTTATTTATTTATTTGAAAGTCAGAGTTACACAGAGATAGGCAGAAAGAAAGAGAGGTCTTCCATCCTCTGGTTCAATCCCCAGTTTGCTACAACAGCAGGAGCTGCGCTATTCTGAAGTCAGGAGCCAGGAGTTTCTTCCAGGTCTCACAGATGGATGCAGGGCCCAAGGACTTGGGCCATCTCCTACTGCTTTCCCAGGCCATAGCAGAGATGGGAAGTGGAGCAGCTGGGTCTCGAACCAGTGCCCAAGTGGGATGCTGGTGCTTCAGGCCAGGGCATTAACCCGCTGTACCACAGCACCGGCCCCTAAAATCTCTCTTTCTTAAAATCTTCTATTACCACAGAGATGTGTAGGAAGATGAAAACTGAAGAGTGCGTCTTTGATTAGATGATTAGAATGTCTCTGGTCACATCCTGCGCACTTGTGAGGTTTTCCGCCACCTTGCAGAAGTATAAACAATGAGGGCGGGCTGCTATTCAGAAATGTGTGTACTACCTATGGGTGGAGGAATCCGACTCCCATTGAGGACACTGATTTCGGCCTTTTACTTTGCAGATCTGCAATGCTCTCAGAGAGATGGTGTTTCTCCCACACAGCGGCAGTCACCCTCATGGTGATTAATTCTTAATCAGAAGGGAATTCCATGTCCCTGTATTAGGATAGCTCATGCAAAAAAAGGAGATTACTTCAAGTGTCAAAATGAGATAGATAGAGAACAATCATTATTTTTATTTTACAGAAGAAAATGAATTTCAGAGGGTTTAAGTAATACCAATGTGGTATTCCAGTGTGGAAAAAAAAATCAGGCTATAATCTTATCAGAAAACATAGTCTTGTGAATGAGACGACATACTGAAGGAACAGTTAGGAGTATGCAAGAGAAAATACACAAATTAAATACAAATAAAAATAATAAACATCAAATGCAATAAAATATTATAATGTATAGTCCTAAAAATAAATGTCAAACAAATCATTGAGAAATGATTTAATCAATATTGACTATATTATTAGAGATGGTTGATGGAAATATTGGTATTTCAAATGGAAGCCGGACTTTGGCAAGCAGAGAGGGACAGAAAAATTTTTAGATGCAAATAGAATGAAAAAGCACTGAGGCTGGAGTGTAAGCCTGGTGTGAGGAGAAAGGAAGCCCGGCTGGATTAGAAACAGGATATCAGCAGACTGGAGAAAGCAAATCATAACTTTTCAAAAGATTTATTTATTTATTTGAGCCAGGAGCTTCCTCCAGGTCTCCCATGTGGGTGTAGGGGCCCAAGCACTTGGGCCGTCTTCCACTGTTTTCCCTAGCAATAAACAGAGAGCTGGATTGGAAGTGCAGCAGCCAGGACTCGAACTGGCACCCATGTGGGATGCTGGCACTGCAGGCTGAGGCTTAGCCCACTACACCACAGCGCTGGCGCAGCAAATTATAACCTCAAGGGCCCAGAATATCAGGGCAAAATCTGAAAACTAAACATGTAATAGAGAGATATTGCAGGTATTTTTCACAGAGGGGAGGCAACTGATTAAAGAAGGGTTCCTCCTTTAGAAAGAGGGGTATGATAAGCACGTGCTATGAAGACAGAAGGAAAAATTATTGGGGAAAAGAAAAAGAACAGTTAAAATGCTGACAGAGACAACTACACATGAAGCAAGACGGCCTTATGATGGTAGTGGGCATAGAAAGAAAGGGGTACATTCAGAATCACAGAAGCTGAAAAAACTTCTTCCCAAGAGTTGAATCTCAAGAAGTAGAACTACTCGGAAACTAGAGAAGCGAGATAGGTAAAGTGGGAGTTTAACTTAGGATGTGAAACGGCTAAGGCAACTGTGGAGGAAAGCTGGAGAAGAGGGACAAATGAAATATATGTGTATGTATGTATATGTAAGTGCCAAATACAAACACACCACTGTGCTCACATAAGAGGTACGCAGTAAATACTTGTTCCCTCTCCCCCCTCCAGGAGCCTGGAGGTGACAAAGCTTAAAAGGCTCCTGCTCCAGATACGATAAATAGGATTGTGAGAATACTACAATACTTCAAAAATTTCATGGGGAAAATGGGATTCAAAGATGTTTAGGGGCTGGCATTGTGACATTGTGGGTAAAGCTGCTGCCTGTGACGCCAGCATCCCATATGGGAACGGTTCTTGTACAAGCTGCTCTACTTCAATCCAGCTCCCTGCAAATGGCCTGGGGAAACCAGCTGAAGATGGTCTAATTACTTGGCCCCTGCTACCTATGTGGGAGACCTGGAAGAAGCTCCTGTCTCCTGGCTTTGGCCTGGCCTAACCCGGGCTGAGGTCATCTGGAGCGTGAACCAGCAAATGGAAGCGCGTGCTCTCTCTCTCTCTCTCTCTCTCTCTCTCTCTCTCTTTCTCTTCTTCTCTCTTTGTAACTATGACCTTCAAAGAGGATGAAAGTGAACCTGCCTCATTAGTGCAGAGCATCAGTCTCAAAGTAAATAAAAAGATCTTTTTTAAAAAGAGATAAGTTTATTTCAATGCAAAAAAAATTTGAAATCCATAGTTTTTCATGAAGTTTTTAAGAACCTTCATAGGAACTGATTTCAAAACTTTTGCACCAAAATACATTATCTTTTTTGAAGAGTTATTTTATTTATTTGAAAGTCTGCTGATTCACTTCCCAAACAGCTGCAATGGCCAGAGCTGGGCCAAGCTGAAGCCAGGAGCCAAGAGCTTCTTCTGGGTCTCCCACATGGGTACAGGGGCCCAAGGACTTGGACCATCTTTCACTGTTCTCCCAGGCCATTAGAAGAAGCTGGATTGGAAGTAAAGCAGCCAGGATCAAACTAGTGCCCATGTGGGATGCCAGCATTGCAGGTGGCAGCTTAACCCACTATGCGACAGTGCTGGCCCCCCCAAAATAAATTACCTTTTAATTCCATTTTCCATATTTTTAAGTACCCTTGTAGATGAGCTCTCAGATATAAGTGTAGAGATATTTTTAAAATGAAATTTAACATTTGAAACTTAGATAAACATATACATATATAAACTGTGTTGCTCAGCAGTGTATTATGGCAATCATTGAAAAATGCAAACATTCTTCAAATCAAGTGAGTTTCAAATTACGGCTCTAGCCTTATGATATTTATCCTTCTATAAATCTCTTATTCAAAATATTTATCCACTGTGTTCTTAGTTTTCTTATCTGCGAAATAGGAATGGTTAAGCACTTGCCAAAAAGAATTATTGTAAGGAAGAAATTATATATGTCATTATGTTAGCATATTGAGCTTTATAGCAACAATAGCATAAACACCCATTCTTATTTCACTTCTATTATATTGTTTTAATTAAATTGTTCTCTTTGTAAAAAATCGAGGTCAAAGGAGTAAGATTGAAGGAGCAGTCGCAGTTCAGGGGTTGGGAGAATCTGACAAAGACGATTAAGGGGCAGAGGGAGTCTCCATTTCCTCCGAAAATTGTGCGATTCCCTTCCAAAGCATTAGGTTGAAAGCCTCCTGTTCACTGGTAAGGGTGCGAATGGTAAAATTCATCGAGAAAGCAGAGTTATCTGCCAAGGAGACCCATTTGAAAGTGAAATAGAGGTCAGAACCCCACTCTAACATGGAAATTGGAAACCGCCAGATGTTCCAATGATGTGATATAGTTCAAAAAGGGCAGAATTGTCGGATTATTAACTGTGCCAACTGGCATCATTGAATTTATGTTTTCTTGTTATGTTAAATGTAAAATCATAATAGAAACATTAAAAATCTGAGTAGGTTCATGGAAGGGCAAGATAAATCGAATTTTACTGTAATAAGCAAAACTAACAGCAGAGGGCTCCCTTCAACACCCGTTAAAATCTCAAGGCAGATGCCAAATGGGGGTGTTTTTTATTTTCCAGTAACATCTGTTTACAATTGAAAATACATTGAATCAAAAACAACTATTTGTAAATAAATATAAAATATAGTATTTAGATCTTCAGGAGTTAAATTTCGTTTATTTCTTCCCCCCTCCACTGTGCTTTTTGCTAATGAGAAATTTTATCTGAAATTATTAATGCAATAATTCAAATTGATTTAGGTGTAAAATGTCTCAAGATGGTAGATTAATTTTTACAACCACCCTAAAGTATTTCAGACTATCACCTGATGACACAGACAGCATTTCCATAAAATTACAATTTTTGACCTATAATCTCTACATTCAAATGTACAAATTGCAAGCACAAAAGGACTTCACTCTGTGAGCAGGAATCTCTCATTATTTGAGGCCATTGAGAAAACTTACTTCCGGTTAAACATCAAGATGCTTTAATTTCAAATCAAAATCCTATTTATATTTTTAAAAAGTATTTTTAAAAGTATATTTTTAAAGTATTTTAAATCACTAACACATTGCTCTACACAGTAGACTGCGTATCATCCTTGTTTTCAGTTACCTATTTTTAATTTATTATGAAATATGTGAGTAAAAGCAGGCTTTGCCTCAAAATGTTGTCATTCAATTTGCACATTATCCTCAGAAAAGTCAGTTTTACTGTAAGTCAAGGAAGATATTTGCTTGAATACTTATTTTTATTTAGATGTTTATTTTTGATGTCTTCTTTGGATGCATTAAGGTACATCATTAACCACTCCGGGAGTCAGCAAAACCCAACCCAGAGAGCCAAATGTAGCCGTCTGCCCACAATCTAAAAATGACTATAACATTTTAAAACTATTAGAAAACATCAAAAGAAACATGTTATTTTAAACCATGTAAAATTATTATGAAATTCAAGTTTCAGTGTCCATAAAGTTTTGAATTTCATCAATAAAAACCTGTGGGAATTTTTTATGTAAATACTTACATGATAACTTTAATTTTGCCTCTTGGTCCACAAAGCCTAAAATGTTTTATTTACTACCTGGCTGAATCCAAGAAAAGCTGCCAAGTCATGAATTGGGCCAGACCTGAAGACCAGACAGTTCTTCAACACTCCTTGGGTTCTTTACAAATGATAAAAGATTTGTGCCATTAACATTGGAAGCAAATGGTCTGTAACAGCAGGTCCCCAACTAAGCTGTACTTCAGATTTACGTGAGTAGCTTCAGAAACTATTCTTGCTTGTATCCCAGCCCCAGAGATTGTGATTTAATAAGTTTGTGGTAAAGTTTTTGCTTTGAAAGTCTTAAAACACACCCAAATGATTCTAATGTGGAGTTGCTTTGGCAAATTCAATCCACCCAACTGCTGCAACTTTTGCCCCTTCCTCTGAGCCTCCGGGAATCAGCACCAGCCCACGTTCTCCTGACTATTGGAAACATCCCATTCTCAGCACCACAGCCTCCACTGCCAGCATACAGTAGCTTCTTCACCAACTGAGATCAAGACCAGCCCATCACCAAGTCCACCACTCCTACTTCCTGGATGGAACTCCTTCCTTCCATAAGTCCATCCTCGTCCCCCCTGCATTCTAGAGAAGCTCTACGGTGGTCAAATGCATTGTGACAAACAGTGATATTAGAGGGGTATGGAGTATATGATAACTCTTTGTACAGCTCTATAATTCTCGTTCTGTAAGTTTAAAATGATTCTGAAATAGAAACTTTTAAAAAATAGCCTTGAATCCCTTCAAACAGAGCTGAACTTGATTCCTTGTTCTACTAATAAGATATGTGAAAAGGATCAAATTATTGCCGTTTAACTACGAATTTCATTTTTCATGTGATAGGGTTTTAAATCATAATTGCCTCCCAGGAATCTTTGAGACTACTAAATGGGATTGCTTGTTCCTTAAAGCATGGCCCTCAGACTAGCATCGTCAACACCACTGGGGCCTTTTTTAAACACTCGGAATCCCCAGTTCCCACGCAGGCCTTCTGAATCAGAATCTGCATTATAATAGGCCCATAGTGATGTGTGTGTTCATTAGAGGTGGAGAATCATGGTGCCGGGAAGCTTTTTTATTTCACACCCATGTCTTCTTTTCTTAGCCCTTCTACAGTACCTGATACACAGCATGTTGGTGGGCCCTTGAAGCTGGTTCTTACGTATAAGAGTTCTGTTTGAGTTTAAAAAAAAAAAAAAATGATCTATCAGCTGGCATGAGTTGGGTAAGAGGTACAAGGTCATCTTCCTGCAACTTATCAACAGATACTCCCTGTGGACAGATGTGATCCCACAGGTGCACACCTCCTGAGCTCAGAGCCCTGCTGCAATTTACAAAAAGCTGCCCTCAGGGCTGATGCTGACCTGTTTCAGAGCATGTGACTTGCCAAGTGAGGCAGAACCTCAGCCAGGTGCCCTTGGGCAGGATGTGGCAACCAGGAAGAGGAGGTAAAAAAGATGAGGTGAGATTAGATGGTGTGGTGGAGTGGACTGAAGGGATGGAGTCCAGGAAATGCCCCCATGGTGGTGGGCAATGGGGAAAAAGTAAGGTAGACAGTGGGCCTGGGCTTGTTAAGGGAGACTTCTGGAAAGAGGTAGGATTTGACACAAGTCCCGTGGGTTTGTAAAATTGAGGTAAGGGGGTAAAGTGGAATTACCCACAGGTTGGGCATCCCCAATCTGAAATGCTCCAAATTCCAAAATGTTTTGAGAATCAACATGATACCACAGCAGAATATCCTACACATGACTTCATATGACAGATCACACACAAAATGCAGGTGCACGGAAAATGTTGTATAAAACTACCTTCCATCTATGTACATAAGGTACTTATGAAACATACAAGAATTTCATGTTCAGACTTGGGTCCCCTCCCCAAGATAACCTCATTATGTGTGCAAATATTCCAAAATCTGGGAAAATCCAAAATCGGAAACACGTCTGGGCCCCAGCATTTTTTTTTTTTTTTTTTTTTTTTTTTTTGGACAGGCAGAGTTAGACAGTGAGAGACAGAGAGAAAGGTCTTCCTTTGCTGTTGGTTCACCCTCCAATGGCCGCTGCGCCTGGTGCACAGCGTTGATCTGAAGCCGGGAGTCAGGTGCTTCTCCTGGTCTCCCATGTGGATGCAGGGCCCAAGCACTTGGGCCACCCTCCACTGCCCTCCCTGGCCACAGCAGAGAGCTGGCCTGGAAGAGGGGCAACCGGGACAGAATCCAGTGCCCCGACTGGGACTAGAACCCAGTGTGCTGGTGCCGCAAGGCAGAGGATTAGCCTTTTGAACCGCGGCGCCAGCCCCCAGCATTTTCAAATAAGGGATACTCTACTAGTACTTAACATTGTAATAAATGCTGTGGGGTTATGACAGAAATGATGTTTAGGGAATGGCAGCAGGTAGCACTCTGTGGCAGGAGGAGCAGTGGAATACCAGGTGCGAGGTAGCTATTGAAGAGTCTCTAGTCCTTGTATTTGAGTATATTCCAGTTTATTTTCTTCCAAAGCTATCCTCAAGTATGCTAAATCAGGCTCTTCCTAACAGTATCTGAAGCCTGTTCCATGTTTTCTGGGTCACTGTATTCTTTAAGATTTCAACTTAGTATATACTAAATTGATCTTCTGTAAAAAAAAAGATAATTGAAAATGAATCTTCATGAAGAATGGGATGGGAGAGGGAGTGGGAGATGGGATGGTTGCTGGTGGGAGGGTGGTTATGGGGGGAAAAGCCATTAAAATCCAAAAGTTGTACTTTGGAAATTTATAGTTATTATATAAAAGTTTAAAATAAGTAAGTAAATAATATATAAAAGTTAAAAAAAAAAGATTCATGCTGTATCCAACTCAAATCTTTCTCCGCCCTACCCCCTCTTCCCACCAGCCAGGGAGTGGTCTTTATCAGCTTTCTTCCCCTCCCTCCTCTTCCTGTATCCTCCAATGTTGGGCAGGGCTGTGGGCTGCCCCTCCCTGCTCCCAGGCAGCTCCCGGGTGCCTCACCCTCCTCAGTTGTTCCCTGCACTGGCGCTTCCTAGAGAAACTTGGCCACTCTCTGGGTGACGCCCTGAGGACATGATTGCCTCACTGTCTGTGGTCCCTTCCTGGAGGATTCCTCTTCTAGAGATGGCTGACCCTGTTAAAAGATAAACTTTGGGCCAGACAACAGTTCATGAATTGGACAGCTCCAAATGGCAAGTAGTTTGGGGTTCCCAAAGATGGGGCTCTGGGAGCAGTTTTTATAGAGTGAATACAGAAACAGAGCACAAAACTACTTGATTGGTTAAAGTCTGAACATTTTTTATTTGGATTAGTCTTGGTAGAAAATCAAAGACAATATCAAAAGTTCTTCAGAAACTTGTGGAAAATGGAATTAAAAAAATAAGTATTTTGACGCAAAACTCTTTTTAATCCATGCACAAGATTTTCACAGTATGCATTTTATGTGAACTTTTTGAAGACTTCCCCCTGTAATTGGCATCTAGTTGGTCACTTGGGATTGGCTGAGCTTAAGTTTCATTTTCTTAAATTCTGAGTTAGATTTAGGTTTGCATATGTAGAAACCCAGGACATTAGGGTCAGCCTACGGACCTCCAATCTAATTGTCTTAACACTTCAACCTCATCAGTTTCTAGGTCTGCAGGAGGGCATGAATACAGGTGGGATTTCCAATATCCTATGTCAATGTAGGGCAGCGAGGCAATGAGAAATGCTGGTGATCTCTTCACTGGATAGGCCCCTCCCCAACATGCAAGTGCACATGAAATACAGGACCATGTGTGAACACATGCACACACACTTAGCAGCTCAGAGACAGACTATCAGCTCTCCTAAGCCAGCAGATGCTCAAACACAGAATGAAGTATGTCTGCCCCTCTTCAGCCATCCCCAAGTCTAAGAGTGAATCTCTTGGACCACACTCTCCTGCCTCCAACAGAAGAAATGAGAGGAACTGAACATTTTACTCCTCCAAATGACTTTTCAGTTTTCCTTGATCAGCAGGGCATGAGTGATGGTGCAGTGGTAAATCCCAGTATACTGGAATAACACCTCAGAAAGTCCTGCAAACAGATGGTAGGCCCTGGGAGCTGCAGTTCTCCAGGCAAACATTGGGAGCACACTCTCCACTTTGGTCCTCACTGACATTTCTGAAACAGTAGAGGAATTGCACCCAGACCCTGATGGCATAGTTAGAAGAGTAAGAAACTCATTCTCAGGGAAGGGAAGCTGATTGCCCAAATATACATACCAAACAAGAGTTGGGATTCCAATAAAGCATCATGCTTCATCCAACTGGTTCAATTTACCTGTTCCTAACCTGAAAGCTTTGAGCTAGGTGACTGGAAGAAAATGAAAGCCAATAGCCCTGTCAGAATGCACAGCCGTTCATCTATCCCAGTGAATATCCCTATATGCTGCTTACAGATGGATATAATCAGCTGGTTCACAATGCTGGGCCAAACTCATACATCAGTTTCAAGCATCTCAATGTGCTATGTTAGTTACCAGAAAAGTTAAAACCCACTCCCCATTACAAAGTGGATCTGAGCCCACAGATTCTGACTCACTGACCACTGGGCAACTGCTAAAAGGCATGAACACGACCAGTTAGTGAACAAGGAAGAGCTAGGCTTTGAGAACTCTGCTCCAATTGCATCAGGCATTCCAACCTATAGGCAGGGACAGCTACACTTCAGCCAGCTTCCTGTGCCTTCAGAAAGATCACGCTGGAGATCACCATAACTAAACATCAGGCCAGGTCTGTAAAGCCAGGGAAGAGAGACCATTCCACCATTCTCTAAAGCATTTGGTTCATCTCTGTGGGCAAAATCATTTGCAGACCTGTATTAGAGGTAGGACACTGAGTGTTTACTTTACATCTTCTAGGTACTAGATATTATGCCACCTTTCACTTCCCTGGGGATTGGAAGGCTGGCCTATGTACAGACACCACTCAGAAAGCTGGTGAGGGCTCTGCCTGGGAGGGGCATAGATACCACTGGCTTAGACAAAGGCACTTGAAGGGCAACCCAAGTCAAACATTACTCCAGTAGACAAGTATTTCTCCCAGAGCACCTGCTCTCTGCTCCATTACTAGATATATCTTCTCTATGAGCCAAAAAGAGATTTGCTTCCATTTTTTTCTAAAGGTGCAATGGAAAATACAGTGATTTGGCTAAATCCTCACTGGCTTGTCCATCCCTGTGCTTGCACTGATCTGTGTTGCCAGTGCTCAAGGTCGCCAGTGCTTTCCAGGTGAAAAGTCTGCTCTTCCTTTCTTGGTATAATTCGTTTTGAATTGGCACCACCTGGGGACTCGTTGGTCGCTTCACTTAACTGACTTGCCAGTCCTGGTTTAAAATCAGACTTTTAGAAAAGAAAGGAAGAGAGGCAGGAGGTGAAAGGTATTAAGGTTAATTCTAGCTCCTAGGTTTATAGTCTGAACTCATGGCTCTTTGAAGTGGAATTAACATTGTAGGGAAGGAGCTCCAGACAGCACCGCTGCCAAAGAGCCATTACGAAGCCTCGCTTCATGGTTAGATGATGCATTGCCCTCGTTTAGATGTGTGTCCTCTTTCTCTTGAGGGAGGTGATCAGTAAATATTTAATGGGTGAATGAAAGCGTAAATAAATGACCAGCGGCAACCTGAGTGTTTAAGTGGCTTTCTGTAGGAACTAATGGTCCTTGACAGCTGCTGGAAGAAAACAAAGGCACCAAGAAAAGCCTCCAGGACACAACCCTGAGGGATTGTTGCTGACCCCAGCACCATGGTATTGGTCAGAGAGGAACCAGCAGATTTATAACATTTAAAACATGCATTGGAAACCACTGTTGTTGAGGCTGCTGTACCCAGAGGAACTATCTCACAGTGTGGAATGCTGAACCAGCTTCCTTTGTAGCAGTAGCCCAATCCTGTTTTTACAAAGAACCAAGCAATCAATTATCTTAATAGAAGAAATTTTTTTAAAAAATGTAGGAAATAAGAGAGATAATGCAAGAAGTGAATAAAAAGAAAGGGAAGGGAAGACAGGAGGGAGAAGGGGAGAGAGACAGAAAGAAAATGAATGAGAAGAGAGAGAAGGAAATTGAGAGAAGGCAGAGACTGATTTCTTCATCATGAGCCTACCTTCCTTCAGAATTCAGCCATGAAATCAAGATCATGCCTCTGTTAGAGGGAAGGCATTAAGCTTGAACCTGTGCCATGGATGAGACATCAATTTTCTGCTAATGCCACTGAGAAAAGATGAAAAACCTCCAAAGGTTTGCAGCAGCTTAGTGGTGACTGGGAGCCTGCAATCTTTTTGCCAAGTTTATTTCAGAAATGGAAAAAGAATGAAGTGCAACAACAAAATTTATGGTCCCCCTTGGTCCACAGCTGAAACAAGCTCCAGTGTGAGACGTTAATGTAATAGTCCCTCAAGTGTTTTGTTTTCCAATGTGTTCTTCCCTGCTCCAAGGGAACTAATGTTTAGTAGAAAATGCAACTCAGTGTAATTCAAGGAACGGGCATTGTTAGAATGTCTGCGTTTACCTTTGAAATACTTTAAGCATAAATAATGTGTGTTTGTTGAAGCAGAGCCTTAGTTATTTTCTGTTGTTTGAAGCAGAAATTTGCACTCTAGGAGTGGTGAGTTAGCTAGTTAGTTAGTAGTTCATTGGGAAGCCCAGACTCCAAAGGCTAGTACAAGTCTTCAGCTAGCCTTCCCTCTGTTTACATCAGGAGCTTAGGAAATAAGCAAAAAGAATATTAGAAACGGGTTCTCACTGCTGAAGTGAATCATATGCCATATATACACATAAACAATGAAAGGAACAATATGCCACATATACACATAAGCTAATAAAATGGTTCCCGGACACTCCTCCTCCTGGAGTAAGAGTCTAACAAGGGGCTGCGCATCGCAGTGCGGCAGGTTAAGCTGCTGCCTGGGATGCCCAAGTCCCTTATCAGAAGGCCAGGTCGAGTCCCGCCTTCTCATCCAGCTTTCTACTACTGTGCCTGGGAAGAAGGCAGATGATGGCCCGAGTACTTGGTCCGAGCCACCCTTGTGAGAGATGGAGATCCAGGCTCCCAGTTTCAGCCGGGGGCCAACACTGGCTATTGTGGGCATTTGGGGAATAAACCAGCAGACAGAAGATCTTTCTCTCTCTCGCTTGCTCTAGCTCTTGCTCTCCTTTTTTCTCTCTCATTATGCCTTTAAACAAACAAATGAATAAATAAATAAAATTTTTTTAAAAATTCTAATGAGGACTGTAGCTTGTTGCCCCGTCCTATATCCACCTGGCAAATCAGAAGATTTTTAATTGTCTGATAGCAAGTCTCAGAGTAACTGAGTTCTCCTCCAGGGCGTCAGTGTACCTTCTTCAAAAAAGCAAACCTTCCCTGCAAGGAGTAGAGAAAGTAGAAAAACCTAAAGGCAGGTTTTAGGATCTTCTTAGACTTAAAGGGTGGTTGATATGCAAGGTAGCACATGTGTAGGTGAACGAAACTAAAGGACCAATGTTCACCATAAGGATTCTCATTAATAATAATGAATGATAAAATTAGCAATAACAATTTATATTTATAATAATTAATATAAGAATTCCTTATAGTACTAAGGATTTTTGTTAAATAAGTAGACTCCAGCGGCTCTTATCCAAAAGAAGAAACAACCATGTGAGATGATGGATATGTCAATTTGCTTTGCTATGGTAGCAACATCTATTTGTGTTTTATAACATCACAGTGTAAACCTCAAATATACACAATAAAATTTAGTTAAAAAGTAAAGAGTAGATGGCGCAAACTGGCCTGACCTTGCTATGTAATAAATGATAGCAAATGTCTATATGTCACTCAGAATTTGAGCATTTCTTTTTTTTAACATTTATTTTTATTTATTTGAAAGATTGAGTTACAGAAAGGGAGAGACAGAGAGATCTTCCATCCACTGATTCACTCTCCATATGGCTACAATGACCAGGGCTGTGCCAAGCCAAAGCAAGAAGCCAAGAGATTTTTCTAGGTCTCCCACATGGGTGTGGTGGCCCATGCACTTGGATCATCTTCTACTGCTTTCCTACGTGCATTAGCAGGGAGCTGGACTGGAAGTGGGGCAGCTGAGTCTTGAACCAGTACCCATATGAGATGCCAGCATTGCAGCAAGAAGCTTTTTGTGCTACAAAACAATGACAGCCCCAGAATTTGAGCATTTCTTTCATCAACTTCTTGTACCAAGTGGGTGAGGGAGGAGCTAACTATCAGCTTTACAAACAAATAGTTTCCTGCTATTTACCAAAAATAACAACTCAAGAGTTGTACATGTCCAAAATGAGCTGAGTCAGTTTACAACAGATAAATAATCAAGATAAATAGGTAGAGCTACTGCTGCTTTCTAATTTGCCCTTTAAGTGTTGAAAAGAAGAGCTCAAAAAAGAATCCCTAGTGCACCAACCCCCTCAGGCCTGGATATTGGGTGACAAATTTTAGTCACTGCTTACAGGAGCTATCCCTGCTTGCGACTTTGACTTAATCCTTGTGATCACTGAACTGGCTGCTTTGTCCTGGCCAGTTGGTCCTCAGCAAGAACACTGGTTTGAACACTGCAACATTTGCTTAGCTTCCTATCCTGCATTCTGCTTGGTGTATATACCAAATATGTCTATATTTCATTATGAGTTTAACATTTATGTAGATATTAGTATAATGAGGGATATTAGTGTACATTTTAGACAGAATGTATTCCACTAAACTGAGTATTGACTTCCAGAAATGTCAAACATGAAATCAACAACTCAGCAACATACCATACAAAATACAGGTCTTTGACATGGCTTATGTTCAGCAAGTACATTTTCAGTTAAGACTTGAATCACAACTGTAGAATAGCAATAGCATGGACAAAGAGTGTTTGAGTCAACATTTAGAAGGTTGAGGATGGCACATTGGCTCATCATACCTAATATTTTTAAGTATATTTCCTTAGTAATTTCAGAACATCTTACCAAGAGTTTTCATCTCCTAATTTGCAAAGCATCTCAGGACTCCCTTAGCAGATTTATAAAATGAAGAATAAGAATTTTTATGTACAGTCCTACAGTATGTCAAGAAGACAAAGATCAGATGCAAACAATGACTCTTTGATCATATCTTTTTTTTAATCCAAAGAATACAGGTAGCTAACCTAAAAATTAAATGGCGCTAAACATATAAAGAAAAATAACAGTAAATTGTCCACCCATATCCATACCCTGTTCACCAATGGCATTTCTTTTCATTCTTTAGTTATTTCTCACGGTATTCACCTCCACATTTTTGAACTCTATACATAGGTGTTCTTCTCTGCTTATGAGTTTGACTCAGTTATCTATTGGCCTCCTATATAGAAAGTTGAAGATTCTACTAACTCTTGAGCTCATTGATAAGATTGAAAGTACATGGGCCGGCGCTAATCCTCCGCCTTGCGGCGCCGGCACACCAGGTTCTAGTCCCGGTCAGGGCACTGGATTCTGTCCCGGTTGCCCCTCTTCCAGGCCAGCTCTCTGCTGTGGCCCAGGAGTGCAGTGGAGGATGGCCCAAGTGCTTGGGCCCTGCACCCCATGGGAGACCAGGAGAAGTACCTGGCTCCTGCCTTTGGATCAGTGCGGTGCGCCGGCCGCAGCGCACCGGCCGCGGCGGCCATTGGAGGGTGAACCAACGGCGAAAGGAAGACCTTTCTCTCTGTTTCTCTCTCTCACTGTCCACTCTGCCTGTCAAAAAAAAAAAAAAAAAGTACATGAAAACTCAGAATACAGAAAGGGAAGATTTGAGATTTCAGAATCCTTTGGAGAAACTGATGTTTTGAAAGCCAGTCCTTTCTTCCAGGGCAAGGATGTAATGTCAGTTTCAAATTCCTTTGCCACAAGGCTAAAGATAATGGGATAAAGGGATTGGTAACTGGTACCTACAGTGGGAACACAGGAGACATCTGCTGAACTCCTGCCCAGGAAATCCAGAAAAAGAGAGAGAAGCCAGCATGGCTGCTTTGCTGCCAGGAGAGACAGAAAGCTGAGGCTGTATTAGGAAGACTGCTCTCAAAAATAGATCAAAGGTCTGTGAAAATTGAGAGCCAGATGTGCAACCTATGGTAGGTATGGTGGACATACCCTGAGGCAACCTTCAATAAGTCACAATTCTGTAAAAACCCTCCTTTTAAAATGTGGGCAGAACTGATTGTTTGGTTCCAACAATAGAATATAGCAAGGTAGTTTGAGTCACTCTCTTGATGATGGTACACTGAATGGTAAAGCAATGGAATGTCACTCCCACTGCCTATTCTTGATTAGGCAAAGGTGACAGGATAGTCATTTCTGTTATTATATTACATTATATTATATTATTATTATATCACGTTATGTTACATTATGTAAGATTCCATCTCAGTAAACTGGGTAGAGAGATTCTCCTTCAATCTTTCAAAGACTAAGCTGTCAAATTGCCAAAGGATCTGTAAGAGGGATATGTGAAAAAACAAAATACAAATGCCCTCTAAGAGTTGAGAACAGCACCCAACTGTAGGACCTCAGTCCTACAAATGCCTAGAACTGAATTCCAACAATTACAAGCTCCAGACCTCAACTTCAGAAAGGAACACAAGCCATCGAACACCCTGACTGCAAGATTGGGACCCTAAGCAAAAATGCCTGATAGGACACAGCCATGCTCCTGACCCACAAAAACACAGATAAGAAGTGAATATTGCCTTAATCTACTATGCTTGCTGCAATTTTTTATGCATCTATCAAAAACTAATAGGATAGAAACATAGGTCTGGGATAATATAAGAAGGAACCCTGCCCATAGCACAAAGGGACCCCCAATAACAGGAATCTCGGGCTGATGACCCTGTTGGAGAACCAGAAGCAACCTTCCATAGGAGAGCATGTACAGCCCATCGTATCACAGGGGTTGAAGAGACAGAGGTCCCTGATGCTAGCAGTCTCCAAACAACTCCCTCCAAAGAACTCTTAAATGGGAGAAATAGCCAGGTAAAGTATCTGCCAAGCCTAGAGGGCTCAAAGACTTCCAAGCCCAGGGAAAATTCCCTATTCTCTGACCCAGTGGTGTGTTAGTAAACATCTGTGGGAGAAAAAGAAAGCTTCATTTGTAGCACTTGTAGCCAGTCTCCATGGTGTAGATACACCTAACAAGGCTTGACCAACAGTTTAACAACCAGCTCACGGCATTCCTGATATTTGACAATTGGCTGTGTGGAGCTAACACTAACACACCATCACTACCTCTCGTTCAGGAATCAGTCAGCCTGGAATGAGAAGGCACAGAGCAGAAACCTGATCTTCAACAAAAGTTTTCTGTGGTGAGAGAGGTGAGAAGACACTTTGTCTTGAATGGACATTATAGGGTGAATTAATAACCTTGGACTGGAAATTTAGAGTTGAGAGTTCATCTCTGTGACTTAAGATGTAGAATTTCCTATTATACAAGTTGAGTATCTCTGACCCAAAACACTTGAAAGCAGAAGAGTTTCAGACTTCAAACTTTTTTTTTCAGATTTTGGAATGCTTGCCAATACATAATGAGATATTTAGGCTTTGCAACAATTTAAACATGAAAGTCATTTATGTTTTATATATACCTTATACACGTAGCCTAAAGGTAATTTTATACAATATTTTTGGTGCATTTGGATCTTGACCATCACAGGAAGTAAAGTCTACTTATGGTGTCATGTCAGTTCTCAAAAAGTTTTAGATATGGGGGCATTTTGGATTTTGCATTTCTTTATTCAATGTATGCCACAGGTTTTCCTGCACAAAGAAACATAATGTGGTAATAAATTAATTTTCTGGCCGGTGCCGTGGCTCAACAGGCTAATCCTCTGCCTTGCAGCACCGGCACACCAGGTTCTGGTCCGGTTGGGGCACTGGTTCTGTCCCGGTTGCCCCCCTTCCAGGCCAGCCCTCTGCTGTGGCCCCAGAGTGCAGTGGAGGATGGCCCAGGTGCTTGGGCCCTGCACCCATGGGGAGACCAGGAGAAGCACCTGGCACCTGGCTCCTGCCATCGGATGAGCGCGGTGCGCCGGCCGCAGCGCGCTGACCGCACCGGCCATTGGAGGGTGAACCAACGGCAAAGGAAGACCTTTCTTTCTGTCTCTCTCTCTCACTGTCCACTCTGCCTGTCAAAAAAAAATTAATTTTCTGTATAGCTTAACTATTCAATGTATACATTAAAAATGCAGAGCCACTACTTCCTTTTCTAAATAAGTTTTTATAAGGTTTATTTATTTACTTATTTATTTGAAAGGTAGAGAAGAATACACATATAGAGCTAGAGACAGAGAAAGAGATCTTTCATCCCTTGACTCTCTCCCCAAAGCCTGTAACAGCAAGGGCTGAGCCAGGTTGAAACCATGAGCCAGGAACTTCTTCTAAATCTCCCACATGGATACAAGGAACCAAGTACCTGGGCTGTGATCTTCTGCCTCCCAGGCACATTAGCAGGGAACTGGAATTGGAAGCGGAAGTAAGACTGAAACCCTGGCACTCTGACATGAAATGGAAGCATCCCAATTGGCAGCTAAGCCCACTGTACCCCAAGTCTCATCCTTTCATTTTTTTTCAACTTCTTTTTAATATTCCTCTCTCCCCAAATAGGCCTTTAGGTGTGAGGTGGCTCCCATATTCTGAAGTTCTAAATTTAAAAGTGAACAATTACACGGCTGAGAGAAGTTGTTTTCCTGACGTGTTCCTCCATGTAAAGGTAACGGCCAGCCCCTGTCCCGCAGGAAGCTCCCAGCATTAACACTGCTCCCCCATACGGACATGCATGCAGGTGCAGTACAGTGAGGGATCTCGTGAGGACACCAGGGGGAAACGAGCACATTTTAGAATCGGTTAAGGACTCCATGGCTTTGCATACCTAAACAAACCTGACAGCTAAATGGGAAGAGACAACTGGAGCTAAAAGTGAATATTTGCCTCAGGAAACTCACGGTGTGCAAAAGAGCAAAGAAACTGAAATCCTTGTTGGAGTTAGACCCCTGGGGTCAAGGTGAATCTGGACGATTTCACTGGATTTCTACTCAGAAGCTCTCGGGTGAGTCATCTGGGAGCAGTTTGTGCAGTTGCTACGGGTTACCCCGCTTTTAGAACATTCTCCAAGGGATCGAGGCCATGAAATTTCCCTCCACGTATGCTGAATTCTGGAGGAAGATCATTTCGTTATATATCAAACAGCTGGGCATAAGTAGCACACAGCAGATGTTCCTTGTACCATGTTATTATGGTACTTCCCAAGCCGAAGGCTTACGTCTGTCGGGACTGCTCAAGTGAAAACCAGCCAAATAAACACTGTTTGATAGAAGGAGCTCAAAAGCAATGAGCCCCTTTGACATATTTATGTCTTCATAGAATTTTTTGGACTGTTCTTGCTCTTAGCAGCTGACTTTAATAATTCTCTCTTCAGAGAAAACAGAAACAAATAGAAGAAAACTCTCACAGGCTTCTACCAAATGATCTACCCATGTTTCCAACTTCTTCCCTAGGTGAAATGTCCATCCTCCTGCAAGTCCCTTCTTCTGGGCACTAGATTCCATTGCTCTTGCCTAATCAAGGATAGAGTCCACTAATTCTCCTCTGTGTCTCCAACACCTTTTATTTCCATTGTCTGCTGGATTATTCTATCAGGATTCAAACCTGCCACTATTTGTGCCACCTTAAATAGAAAACACACACACACATGTTTTGTCCCTGCTTTCCCTACCAACTACTGCCCCCTTTCCTTGTTCCCCTTTCCAGAGAGCCATCTGATTGTCTCAAGTTCCTTTCATCCCGTTATGCCCTAAATCCCCTCATCCAGGCACTTGCCCCCATCATTCAACTGAACTGTTCTTAACAATGTCATCAGCAGTTCCCACGTTACTGAACCCAGTGGTCAGTCTCACTGACTACCTTACTTGATCTGGCAGCTTGGCATGTGCCAGGTTGATCACTCACTCTTCCTTCATGCAGTTCCTGTTTGTGGTTTCTAGGACAACACACTCTGGTTCTCCTTCCTCCTCACAGGTTACCCCTTCTCAGTGTCTTGATTGTTTCTACTTCTTCCTGACAACTTAGTGCTAGAGAGTCCTAAGGCTCAGTCCTTGGCCTGTTTTCTTCTCCAATTACCCTCACGTGCTCAGTGAGCTCATCACGTCCCATGACCTTAGTCATCATTGCTATGCTAATGATTCCTAAATATATATTTCCAATGAAGACTTTGCTCCCAAATTCTAGGATTATGTAGCCAGCTCTCTCCTTCATATCTCTGCTTGGATGCCTAACCTCTCAAGGCTAACAGATTCAAAACTGTAGTCCTGATCTTCCCCTCAAACCAGATCCACCTGTTGCCTTCTCCATCTCAATTGAGGCAACTCCTTCCATCCAGGTGCTCAGGCCCAAAGCCTGTAACAGAAAAATCCCTGACTCTTCCATCACAAGTAGTAAGGAGACCACACTGACTTTCCTTTCAAAATACATGTACCAGAACTCTGACCACTTGTCACCACCTCCACAGCTCCCAGGATGATTCCAGTCACTGTTCTTTCTGCTCTGAGTTCCTGTAATAGCCTCCCAGTCTCCTGGTATCTACTGTTTCCTCCTAGCATCTTCTGTAACACAATGGCCAGAGCAACTGACTTAAAACAAGAGCTGTTATTCCTCTGCTTAAAAGCCTGTAGTCCTCCAAATCCCCCTGCAAACCGATTGTCTCAGGGGAGGCTACCGCAGATTCTTGAGGCTGAGGGACACTGCCAGCTTCCTGAGTTAGGCAAGAAGGGCTGCCTGCATGGCAAAGTCAGCTGAATTTTAGAAATTCAATTTCTTCAGCTACATTGACTGTTCGCATCCCAGTTTAGGGTATGCTCCTTCCCAATGTCCTGATTTCAACATAAGAAATCCTGAGAGGGGCAAGTGTTTGGTGCATCAGTAAAGACACCATTTGTGATGTCCTTATACCAGATCAGAGTGCTTGGTTTTGTGTCCCATTCCAGCTTCCTGCTGATGTGCACCCTGAGCAGTGGCATGTAGTGACTCGAGTATGTGGATCCCAGCCACCCCCATGGTAGACCTAAGTTTTAGGCTCCTTGCTTTGGCATGGTCCAACCCCAGTGTTGCAGGCATTTGGGGAATAAAGCAGTAGATGGAAGATCTCTCTGCCCATCTCTCTTTCCCTCTCTGTCCCTATGCTTTTCAAATAAATTAAAATAAAGAAATACATGTTTAAAAGTAGATCCTGTGAGATTTTTAAATATAATTTTATTGCTTGTGTATGCCCTATTGATTATGTCACAGAGCTTTCAATGTCATAGTTTTCTTGTCATTAATTTTTCCATCATTTATAGCTTTAGATTCAATGTCCTTATTAAACAAATTTGAAAGAGGGCTTTTAAGTTTTTTAAAGAGATATGTTTATTTGAAAGTTAGAGTTTTAGAAAGAGAGATTTTTCAACAGCTGGGTCATTCCCCAGATGGTAGCAATGGCCAGGTTTGATCCAGGCCAAAGCCAGAAGCCAAGAGCTTCAGCCAAGTCTCCCATATGGATGGCAGAGGCCCAAATACTTGGGCCATTTTCCACTACTTTTCCTAGTCCATTAGCAGGAAGCTGGATCATAAGTGGAATAGGACACAAACTGGCACCATGCCACAATACCAGCCCCTTCATTTTTTTTTTTTAAGGTTTATGTATTTCTTTTAAAGGCAGAGAAAGAGAGGAATCTTTTATCTCTGATTCACTACCCAAATTACTGCAAAGGTTAGATTGGGTCAGGCCACAGCCAGAAGTCTGGAACTTATTCCAGGCCTCCCATGTAGGTGTCAGAGGCCCAAGCACTTGGGCTATCTTCCAGTGCTTTCCCAGGTACATTAGCAGGTAGCTGCATCAGAAATGGAGCAGCCAGTACTCGAACTGGTACCAATATGGGATGCCTGCATCAGGCGGTGGCTTAGCCCACTGTACCATAATACCAATCCCAAATTTATAAATGCATGCATTATTTAAAGTATTTTATTCCTGTTTATTTTTGTTGAAGTGCTGTGAGATAATATATTATCTGCAGTTTCTTCTCTCTTGAATGCATTGTGATTTTTATTTGAGGTCTAATATTCAAACAGTATTACTGTTCTTGTATGTTCGAAAGGTAAATGCGTTTCTTTAGAGCTCGTTAATATGTTAGTTTTGTATATCAAATTCCCTCTGGCCTTACCTATTTAGTGTTGACTTGTCAATTCCTACAAAAGCATATTAAAATTAATGTTTATGGATGTTAAACAACAAGCACCGGTAGTGGCTCCACGTTTCTACAATGACTGCAAAGCTCTCGTGCCTCAGTTATTCCTCCAGCTTCTCGTCCTCCCTTCTGCAAGGTCGCCCTTCAGTGGATTCCTGACAGCCTCTTTGTGGTTGCCCAAGCATAACCTTTCCTCTAGCGAGTCCTTCTGCCTGGAATGTTCTCCTCCCAGATCTCTCAGCTGACTCTTTCTGCTTCTTGGAATCCTTGCTCCAATCTCACCTCTTCAATTAGAGTTACCTCTCACCCCATCTACTATGCAAGGGCTCTTCCTCACTCCTGCTCTGTTTCTCCTCTTTCCCAAAGCATTTATATCCCACTCAAACACCCCATACAATTTACTTGTTTTATTTATTTTTATGGCATATCTTCCCTAATTAAACCTAAACTCAGTTAAAGACAGATGCTTGTCTATTTTGTCCATTGATATATTCCAAAATCCTGGAACTTTGCCTGGTAGTAAGTGATTTATAAACATTGCACAAATGAATACCTATCCTTAGATGGAAGCTGAAGTTTGAGTCAACCTTTGTAGGAATGTTCATTGTAGTCTAAGACTTTCCTCAACTCTCTATGAAAAAAATAAATGAGCTGTACATTAGCAACAGACCCTCTTATGAAATAAGGTCACAATGCAGCTAAATTTTAGTTATTTCATTTAAAAGTACAATTTAGGTCATACAAAATTATGTTATTGCCTTTAAACAGATTCCCTTGATCAGTGTCTCTTAATGTTTGTTGGCTCACTTTCCACATTGAGAATCACTAGGAAAATGTACCTACATATGTTTTCCTTCAATTTCTGAGAATTCGAAGAACTCCTGACATTTCGTGAATCTCTGGGTATTCATAAACCCCAGTAAGAAGCTTTATGAACACTCACAGAAACATCCTCAGATACACGTGGCTTCTCTAATTTCAATCTTTTGTTACCAGTATGGATTTTTGTTTAAAGCTTCCCTCTACCTACATCCTACCAAGTTGAAATTTTGGGTTTTTTTTCATGTTTATTGAAATAACCTTAGAGTGTTTTAGTTTGAAAAACAAACAAAAAAAAAACCTATAGAAATACCAGAGAATCATATGAAAATCATACTTGATAGGTATCATATGTAAATTTTCAATTCAGAGAAAAAGGAATGCAAAATGAGGTGTAGAAATAATTTCCTGGTCCTTAAATATTTAATAAGTTCTTGCATTCATTTTTATCAAATGGCAAAAGTTATACTGTATCTACAAATAAAATATTTGGAATATATGGTTTCACACAATTTTGTGGGAAAAGTTATTCAACATAAATATATTTCTTATTGTTAGAGTTCTTTAAGTCTTATTAAGTAATATATCCTTAATGTTGATTATGAATGATAATTCTAAGTTCTCAAAGCAATTGTCTACCATAAAAAGCATCATACAAGTCTACATAGGGGAAACCTGTCATGAGCATTTATGTTAGTCCTATAAATAAGCAGTTTCATAACACCTGGCCTATGTGAGAATCTCCTGTGACCTTTGACAGTTATAGGCAGCTTCCCTATCTCAAGGACAGAATCAGAATATTGCAGGTGGAGCCCAGACATGCATATTTCAAAAAATGCCCAGATGACATTTTCAAAACAAGTTGAGAAGCACAGCACAGGAAGTGGGAAGCCAAGCATTTTGTTTTTTAATTTTTATTTTTGAAGAATATTTGATACATAGAAAAGACACTAGGTTAGTGCAGAGCGCCCATGTATCTTTCACCTAGTCTCCTATAACCATTAACATCTTATATACACATGGGACATCGGTGAAAACCATGCTCTTAGCATTGGCACATTACTGTTGACTGCACAAGAGATTCCATTTGGATTCCACCAGTTTTTCCAGAGTGTCCTTTGTCTCTCCCAGGATACAATCCTGGATACCACTTCACTTGGCACTTACAATTTCTCTTTAGATGCCTCCAATCTCTGAAAGTTTCTTAATCTTCCCCATATCATGACACTTTTTGAAGAGTACTTGTCAGGCATTTTGTAGAAAAATCCTTCAATTTCAGTTCATCTGGTTGTTTTCTTGTGATTTGGGGAAAATACTCCAAATGATTGAATATTGGAGTAAGACAGAGGGAAGAGTTAAAGAACTATAATGTTTTAAGATGGACTGGATCTGTCAGCAGTGATAACATTTACTAATGTTTCTATACAACACAAATCAAAAGAGGATTAGGGAGAAGATAATCAATTTGGAGCATCGGCAATGTGTTGAACTTGCAATGCCTCAGGTCTTCCAGCTGGAGCAGTTTAACTATCAGTTAGAAATTTGTGCCTAGTGCTCAGATAAAAAGGGTCTAGATGAAGGCAGAAGATGTTGGAGCTCAAGCCAAGGGATTGGGTGAGATCTCTCCGGGTGGTTTGCAAAGCTGAAGAAAAGAAGAACAAATACAGCTGGAGATTTAGATACCATTTAAGAATTGGCTGGAGAAAGAGAAAGCAGTAAGAGAGAGAAAGGGGCTAAGAATTGATCTAAGAGCTAAGAGGAGAATTGATTATAGTGTCCCTAAAGTCACAGAGCAGGGTTCAGAGAATGGGGCAGTCAATGACATCAGTTGGGCAGTCCCCAAAGATGAGGTTTCCAAGGACCAAAGAGGTAACAAATGTCACCTCTGCTTCCAAGAATGTCATGGTGAACAAAACCAGGAGTGGAGCATGCTAGCTAAGGAAGTTGGGGTAGGACTGAGCTGTTGTTTCCTTCCTTTCCTGATTAGGACCCGAAAGACTGACAAGCCAAAGGATCGCAGGCAAGAAGGCTCACAGGAGGCCAAGTAGGCTGGTTGAGTATCTTGCCCCTACGTTACCTTGATGCCCAAAGCCTAGTGAGGAATTACTACAAGTGTGAAGAAAATGGAAATTCTTAGTGTGGGTTCAGTGAAGGCAGAGCTGACAGAAAATATTGTGAACCTTCACAAACTACACGTAGGGAATGCAAGAGGAAATAATAAACAAGATCATTTATTTCAAATTGTTGTTTGGGGAAGCTTTGGGGAAGCTTTTGTCACACACAGTTTTGTTTTGTTTTGTTTTGTTTTTTTAAGATGTATTTATTTATTTGAAAGAGCTACACACAGAAAGGAGAGGCGGGGGGAGAGGGAGCGGTCTTCTGTCGGCTAGTTCACTCCTCAGGCTGCAATGGCCAGAGCTGTGCAGATCCGAAGCCAGGAGCTAGGAGCTTCCTCTGGATCTCCCACGTGTGTGCAGGGGCCCAAGGACTTGGGCCATCTTCTACTGCCTTCCTAAGCCATAGCAGAGAGCTGGATCGGAAATGGAGCAGCTGGGACTTGAACCAGCGCCCATATAAGGGATGCTGGCACTGCAGGCAGCAGCTCTACCCATTAAGCCACAGCACCGGCCCCATACACAGTTAAGCTACAGTTTTAAAAAATCTAGGATTACTTGGAAAAAACTTAATACTGTGTATAACCCAGTTTTGTGCTTTATACTCTGAAATCAGCCAATCCATAACACTCAAGTATTTCAAGAACAATGTGTTTCCTGAAGGCTTCAGATACATGATGAGCTTGAGTAGGGATGGAACTCCAGTTATCCACCATAACACCGTACACAGCATCCAAACATCAAAAAGAAAATCCACACTTCCTTCCTCAACTGGGAGAAAATGTTTTGGACTCATCTGAACAAACAACTTCAATTTATTTATTTATGCTACATTTTTACAGAAGAATGTATTGAAAACATAAACAATACTGAGCTGAAATGTGGGCTTTTTATTTATTGAATGGCTCTTTTAAGAAATAATGTTGTGAGTCACAAAATATAATACAATTTGGAATCTCTTGATATGAACAAGCATACAATTAAACTAAAAGAAAAAGAAATATTTAAAATTAACTTAATTTTTAACAAATTATAATAAGAGCACTGGTTTAAATCAAATTTTCACTGAATACAGAAAAATCTGCACTATATTTTAATTGACTATAGTATACTTTATACTGTACACTTTTTTTTTTTTTGCACAGGCAGAGTAGACAGTGAGAGAGAGAGACAGAGAGAAAGGTCTTCCTTGTTCCGTTCACCCTCCAGGAGGCCGCCATGGCCTGCGCGTTGCAGCCAGTGCGCTGCGCCGATCCAAAGCCAGGAGCCAGGTGCTCCCTCCTGGTCTCCCATGTGAGTACAGGGCCCAAGGACCCGGGGCATCCTCCACTGCCTTCCCAAGCCACAGCAGAGAGCTGGCCTGGAAGAGGAGCAACCGGGACAGAATCTGGCACCCCAACCGGGACTAGAACCCAGGGTGCCGGTGCCACAGATGGAGAATTAGCCTAGTGAGCCACGGCACCGGCCTATACTGTACACTTACACTGATTCTGTGTTCTCTTTATATTATGGTATAGTATCTATAGAAAAGCCTCTTTGGTGAGGAGTGAGAAACAGAGCCTCAAGTCTCAGTTCCAGCTTTATTGCCAAGAGTTAAGTCTTTCTCCTTTCTGGATTTCGGTTGAAATATATTTCGTAGATCCTTTGATTTCAATCTCCTATATTAAACATGTGCAAATCCATTGTCATCTCTGGGAAGCAGAGAGATAAAATTATCTGACGGGAAGATTAAGGCAGAAAGAATTTCATTGACTTACTGAATAAAAACAAGAAAGACATCAAAAGAGATGGGGCGGGGGTGAGGGGGGAACAAAAGCTCTCGGTTTAGTTGGCATAGTGGGAGTGGCTAATAGCACTCTGGAATCAAACTGCCTAGGTTCAAATCCAGCTTTTGTGGCAGACTAGCTGGAACCCTAAAGTGGGTTTTTGTTTTTGCTTTTTCAATGCAAAGAGACAAAGACAGAGTTCTTCCATGCACTGGCTCACTCCCAAATACCTGCAACAGTCTAAACTGGACCAGGCCAAAGCCTGGAGCCCAGAACTCAGTCCGGGTTTCCCTCCAGAGTAGCAGGGACCCAAGTACTTGGGTCATCGCTTGCTCCCTCCCCGAGTGTTCATAACAGGAAGCTCGAATTGGAAGCAAAGCCAAGACTCAAACCCAGGCACTCTGCTGTGGTATGTGAGCCTCCCAAGCAGCATCTCCACCGCTGCCCCGAACACCTGCTACTGCAGGGGGTTATTTAGTCTCAGTATCCCTGTCGTAAAAACGGGTTAAGAGTAGTCCTTACTGCTCAGAGTTGTTGTGAGAATTGAATGAGTTAATATGCGAAAAATGGTCAAAACAGTGCCTCACACATAAAATGACTTAAAAACAAGTTAGTTTTCCGTGTTGCTTGCATTCACTTTCTGGTATCTAACCTGCAAGGGTTTGAATTTCTTAAAAACAAGAATGTGTTAGGCAAACATGCAACAGATTGCGCTGCTGCTCATAGTCACTCAAGCAGGAGCCAAGCCAGATTTTAAGCGGCCTGATGATTATACAATTTAGGAGGCCAATTTCAAGATACAGAACACAGAATTATGACTTGTGAATGCAACAGGGCCCCTGACTGCCAGAAGCCAGGCATTTAAGAACCCTGACGCTTAAGCAAGCTTTGTGTCCTTGTAGAGCCCTGCTCTGCCCTCCACAGCACTTTATACACAGAGTGTATTGCTGCAACTCGAACGCTCTCTGGTTACCCTTGCTATAAAGCAGAACAAATGTAAGAATAGAATTCTGCAAATTAGCTACAGCATAAGCCTGACTGCACTGAGATTCTTGGATCCCTTACAACTGCAGGCTGAGAAACATACAAAAATGCTCAACATTGGAAGAGATCAACTCAATGTTTTTATTATTACAGCATGCTTTATGTGCAGGCCCAGAGGCCAGCTCTGTCATTACTGGGTCCTGAAATGCACAAGGAGCAGGCGGGAGCTGTGAGCCTGCCAAGGAGCAGGGCCCCCCAGCAGCTGCCTGTGCAGTGTGTGTGTGTTTGGAGCCAGCTTTCTCAGACAGTGCTCAGGAAGGGCTCAAGTTACAGAACGCCTGGGAGAAGCTGGACTGTTATTTATTCCAAGAGAATACAGCTGAGGGGGGAAGAGAGAGTGTAGGGAGAAAGGGAAAGGAAGTTAAAGATGTTTCCTCTCTGTTCTTTTGAAAGGCAATGAGGAATCGTCCCCAGTGGCTTCACTCTGACAGGGGCACCAACCTCTTGAGGACTTGCCCATTAGGCACCGAACAGAGAGCTAGGATTTGGGAGGATGGGGGTCTGTGAAGGCAAATACCTGAGAACTTTCTTTCTTTTTTTTTTTATTAATTTTTCTTATAAGCCATCCTAAACCCCAAAGTCGTTATTTATCGATACAAACTCTACACAGCAAATTCTTTGTACTGATAGAAGGTCCTTTCCTTTGGGAGGAAGCAAGGAGACTGTATAGGAGAAGAGGAAAGAAGAGGAATCTTAGAATTATCTTTATAGCTCATCTATAAAGCGGTTTGGTGGGAGGCGGCATAGCTTAGTCATTAACGTGGATTTGGGATGCTGGGCCTGGCTCCATCACTTTTAAACTGCATCCAGGGCAATAGGTAGACCTTTTAGGAGACACTGGGCATTGACCTCAAGGGAGCGCCAAGCAGATTGCACCTTTACATAAATTATCTCATGCAGGAAGAAAGCAACCCTATCTCCTAGCAAGACACCCAGCAACAGTGTACTCCGCAAACACGCCTATGGTTATTATTTCTGTTACGCAAGACTTGAGATTTTTTTAGTCAAATGCATCGATCACATATGCAGTCAAAGGAATAGGGCCTGGAGTTGTTTTAAAGTAGCAATTATTAAACCCTTTTTTGTTTTTTTCTTCATTGTTTACTTGTTTCTCCAACTGTAAAGTTGTTCTCTCAATTTTTAAAATGTGAAAAGTCACCAACCAAAGGGCCCTTCCATAAGCATTTCTAAAAACAGCTGGCTTTTACTGAAATTGCATTAAGAAGCAAAGGCCTGAATAAAAACACAGTGTTTGAAAAGTTGTCATTAACATCTATGAAAGCAATATTATATGTTTAAGTTTCAGACTCCCTGAAATCTGTCCTTGGAAGGACACTGGGACCTGTTGCAGAAGTAGAAAGTGTGGTCTCCGTCCCTGGGGAGTTAAAGAGAGCAACTGGCTGTACACAGAATCACATAGATAAATACAGCAGAAACACATAAGCAAACATTTATACATAGCTGAACACAGCTGCATAGGTTTACACAGATGCTAAATAACCCATCTGTGGTTATTAAAAAATAGAGGTTATTACAGTGCTTGGCCAACAGGATACAGAACAGTAGAAGCTTCAGAAGGCTTCCCTGACTGCTAAATAGTGTGCTATTAAATAGTGTGCAAAGGAAATTCAGAGATGAGTGAAGAAAGGAATTCCAAACTATGGAAAGGCCAGGTGTACTTGCACATTAGAATGAGGCGGAACAATTGTTTTTGGCAATTATTCATGACTGACTTGAGCATTTCTGTTGTGCCAAGAATTCACCTTTCCACATATTATCTCACTTTATCACCACAACAATTCAATAAGGTTGTGTCATTGTCACATTTTACAGATGAGAAAGTTGAGTCTCAAAGAAACTAAGTGCCTTGAGCAAAATTCATGTCTATTGGTTAACAGGTGCCTATATTGAGATCTGAATGAGTCTTGTCTGACTCAAATGTCCCCCTCTTAAGCTATTGCTCTACTTCCCTGCTGTTATACACTAAAAAGGTAAGAAAATGGGGAGGGGGGGATCTATTTAAAAACTACTGTGGTTCCCAAAGCCCCTTCAATGTCCAAATGAAGATCATGATTAGACCAATCTGCAGCAGATGCCAAACAGGTAGGGTGTAGAAAAGAAAGTTTTGGAAGAGGAGAGACCAGTAAGAGGGCACCGGTGGTACACATCCACCTGCCTTCTACTGCATTACTGATAGGGGAAGGGGTTTGACCTAGCAGTTAAGACATTGGTTGTGATACCTAAAATCCACATCAAAGTGCTGGGCTTCCATGCCTGCCTCTAGCCCCTGATTCCAGCTTCTGGCTAATGCAGACCCTGGAAGACATGAGTAAACACTCAAGTAGTTGGCTTCCTGCCAACCATATGGAAGACCTGGATGTGTTCCTCAGTCCAGCCCCAGCAGCTGTTGGCATTTGGGGAGTGATTCTGTGGAAAGGAGCTCTTTTCTCAGTCTTTTTTGTCTCTCTGCTTCTCAAATAAGTTTTAAAAGATTGAATCATATGAACAAATTATTCCTTTTTACTAGGTGAATTTATTTGACTTATACACTTCAGCTCCCTACTAAACATCACAGCATCACAACACCACAGAGTAGAAGGCACATCTTCCAGGGCCAGTATTGTAGCATAGCAGATGAAGCCACCACCTGTGACATTGGCATTCCAAATGGGTGCTGGTTCAAGTCCTGTCCACTCAACTTCCAATCCATCTCTCTGCTAATGTGCCTGAGAAAGCAGCAGGAGATGGTCCAATTGCTTGGACCCCTGCACCCACATGGGACACTTGGTGAAAGCTCCTGGCTCCTGGCTTTGGCCTGGCTCAACCCTTGCTATTGTGGCCATTTGGGGAGTGAATGAGCAGATGGAAGATCCTTCTCTCTTTGTCTCTCCCTCTTTCTGTGTGACTCTGCCTCTCAAATAAACAAAATAAACCAAAGAAGAAGAAGAAGAAGAGGAGGAGGAGGAAATCTTCCTAAATATGCACATAATGCACATAGATAAACTGGAAGGACACTGGTTAACCATTTGGTTACCTGACCAATTAGCAACTGAGCAGGACAAATAACTGTTAACCTAAAAACCCTTGTATTAGGCAACCCGTTTTAAAAGAATTCCCTCTAAAACATTCCCTGCAAATCTACCCATTAAGATAAGGGCAAATCTTTGGAGAAAGATGTCCAGGTTCTACAACCTACTTACTCTGTGACCTTGAACCACCTTCCTAAATGTCTAGACTTCATCTGTGATGGATGCATAATTCCGTCTGGGGATGATGGGGCAGGTCAACTGAGACGATGCGTGAAAAACATGTAGTACAGTGCTTAGCCAGTAAGTGCTCAGACAGATTAGCTGTTGCTATCACAAGATGGATAAGGCACCTTAAAAGCTCTTCAAACCAGTCAGAGGCATCCTTTCACAGTTTGCTACTGAAATCAGTACTGTGATTCGTGTATTTGGAATACAGTTTCTGTCATTTAGGGCGTCTGTGTAAGGCAAGCACATTTTTGCTGTACATGACCTCACTTATTCATATGAGATAAAGGACCGTCTGGTTAAGTACAGCACACTGGGACTCCAGGAACCAAATCCTGCAGCTTCAGGGAACTAGGGTGGTTGCCCTTGCTAAAGTGAACTTTTTCTCTGGGGCTTTGTGCTTCTCTCAGGCTTCCTGTGATTCTATGGAGGACGCAAGTGCACTGGGTTTGCAGTTGTAATGCAGCTGAATGACACTCACGTTGCATGAGGTTTTGTTTGGATGCTGCTCTGTCAAGACGATGTGGAGTGCGGGTGGGGGAGTACAGTCTAGTGCAGCTGTTCATCATTACCCAGAGAACCCCGAGAAGCCTCCCAATTAACCTTCGTGTGTAATAAAACCAATCATTACATGAAAACAAGAATTTCCCATTTACTGAAATGATATTTGCCTTGTAATTGCCGTCTGGAAATGTTGAACCAAGGAGAAAACATTAAGGAAATTGCCCTCCTCCTCCCCACAAATTTAAGCTTGGTGGTTATTTTTTAAAAAGAGAAGAAAGAATATCACTTGGTACTCTAAGCTACGTTGTCTTGATTTCAGGGCAAGCATAGAAACATATATTGTGTGTTTTCATGTAAAATAATATACAATTACTTGCTTAAAGCAGAAATAAACTTATGAAGGATTTAAATATGTTCACCAGTACTTAGAGCTTACAAATCCAGGTAGCAGAAATTAACTTTGAAAATGTATTTTCTTTATATACATGCTTGATCTTTTCAGAGAAAGAAAATGCATCATTAACATAAATAAGAAATCTATCACCCATCACCATAAAATTTAATCAGGCAGTTAAATTATACCATTTTTGAGGCATTACTATATTTATCACTATGCAAGGCTGGATGGGTAAAATAAGATTTAGGGTGAGGAGAGTAACCTCATGCATTTTGTGTCTAGTAGGCCCCCAGATGTATAATTGAATTTAATTGAACCAAATTGACATCAATTGACCAATTATGAGACTCTGTCACTTTCCTTAAATCTCCATCTAACTATGGAATTAATGTATAGACATATGAATTTGTTAAAATATAGTTTTGAGGCCGGCGCCATGGCTCAACAGGCTAATCCTCCACCTTGCGGCACCGGCACACCGGGTTCTAGTCCCGGTCGGGGCACCGGATTCTGTCCCGGTTGCCCCTCTTCCAGGCCAGCCCTCTGCTGTGGCCCGGGAGTGCAGTGGAGGATGGCCCAGGTGCTTGGGCCCTGCACCCCATGGGGAGACCAGGAAAAGCACCTGGCTCCTGGCTCCTGCCATCGGACGAGCGCGGTGCGCCGGCCGCAGCGCGCCGACCGCGGCGGCCATTGGAGGGTGAACCAACGGCAAAGGAAGACCTTTCTCTCTGTCTCTCTCTCTCACTGTCCACTCTGCCTGTAAAAAAAATATATATATATAGTTTTGAATAACACTATACAACTAGAATATTTTTATTTCAAAATAATTATGGACATACAGGAAGTTGCAAAAATGGTGGAGTCCTGTGAACCTTTGATCCAGAGTCCAAAGTAGCATTTTATATTAATATCCAAACCAGGAAATTGATATTAGCACTTACTGCTAACTAGACTACAGACTTTATTCATTTTAAGCAATTTTTACCTGTAACTCAATTGAAGGTAGGGAGGTTGTTCATGTATAGTTGAGGGTGTGGATGGGAAGATGTGTATAGTGAAATGCGGTCTGTCCCTATACTGTATAGACTCCTGTAACCACCACCGCAATCAGGATACTGAATTCTACTATCACTTGGACTACCCCTTTGTAGTCACAACCACTCTCATCCCTGTAACCACTAACCTGTTCTCCGTTTCTATAACTTTGCCATTTCAAGAATGTATCATATGAAAAAAAAAAGAATGCATCATATGAGGGTGAAAAGAGTTTTGAGGGTTTTTTTTTTTTTTGGCTAAGCATAATGCCTTGACATCTATCCAGTTGTTGACTGTGTCAGTAATTTGTTCAATTTTATTGTTAAGTAGAATTCATCATGATATAGACCATGATAGATCAGTTTGTTTAACCACTCACCCATTAAAGACCATTTGGGTTATTTCCAACATTTGGCTACTACAATTAGAGCTCTAAGTATTCATGTATAAGTATTTTCTCAACCAAAATTTTCATTTCTTTGTGGTAAATGCTCAGGGGTAAAAACGCTGGATCATATGACAGTTGCATGGTTAGTGTTGTAAGAAACTGCTATGCATTCCTAACAACTCTACGTCACATCCATTTTCTCCATATTCTCTGCAGCATTTAGTGTTACTACTATTTTTTATTTTAGCTTTCAATTTACCTTTCCCTAACACACAACTGCAATTTAAGTAATATAGGGTTAGGGTTACGGTTAGAGTTAGGGGTTAGGAGAGTTAAATTGACTGTCAAATTGTATGAAAAATTTTTTCTCTTCTATTCTGGTAGTTCTCAAATTTGATGTCATATTAGAATCACCTGGGAAGCTTTAAAACTGTCCCAAATCTGAGAGCACATCTCAGATCAATTAAATCTGAAATCCTTAATATCGACCCAGTCTTTATTACTTTTTAAAAAAAGATTTATTTTATTTATTTGAAAGGCAGAGTTACAGAGAGAGGTAGAGACAGAGGGAGGGAGAGAGAAAGGGAGAGAGAGAGAGAGATCTTCCATCCACTGGTTCACTCCCCAAATGTCCACAATGACCAGAACCAGGCACCCCAGGCCAGGCCAAAGCCAGGAACCCAATTCTTCCAGGTCTTCCATTCCTGGGCACAGGGGCCCAAGCACTTGGGCCATCCTCCATTGCTTTCCCATGCGCATTAGCAGGGAGCTGGATTGGAAGCAGAACATTCAGGACTCGACCAGTGGCCCATATGGGACGTTGATGCTGCAGGCTAGGGCTTCAACCTGCTGCACCACAGCAACAGCCACATCATTGCTTTTATTTGTTAATGTTTGCCATGATGCAGCCAAAGTTGAGGACCAATGCTAAATCTAATCTCTATGCTGTTTCATCCAGACACTAGAAATATGAATTGTTCAAACATCTTTTCCGTCTTCCTATAACGTGTTCTTCAGGAAAAAAAAAGTAATAAGCTAATTAGCAGGCTCCTCTTATACTTTCTGTCTCACATTTTTCATTCTGTAGCAATGAATTATTTGTGGTTTGTCATATATACCATTTTGTTTCATGCAAAATCCCTGGAGTTAGAACCTAAGAATGTGAATTTCTAACCAAAGTATCTCAAGTGACCATGAAGCACGCCCACATTTGGAAGCCACTCTATTCCCACCAATGGGAAAGTGGCTTATTTGATGATTCATTCCTCACTATTCCTCATTCATTCATTCATTCATCCAATAAATATTAGGTTAGTGCTTCATATGTGCCAAGCACTGGAGAAAATAGCTGTGGTGCAAGGGCAGAAGGTCCCAGCAGATAAGGAAATGTGTGAAAAGAGAGTGGGTAAGCACGAGGTTTCAGGGAGCCCTCGAGTGGCTCTTAGACTTGAAGGATGGGAGGGAAGTGAAGGGCAGGGATAAGAGAAAGCAACATGCTTGAAGGCTAACAACAAAAGAACATGGCTTGATCAGAAAAATTTTAAAACTTTGGTCTGGCTAGACCGGAAGCGAAGCAACTAAAGATAAGCATTGCATGCATCAATGATAGTAATTTAATGCCTCTAATAATGTCATATCAATAAATAAGGACTGATGGCTGTGAACAGATGAAGTCATTTTTCTTAAGTATACAGTAAATGCTAATTGCAGTTTGAAGAGCTTTGGGATATTCAGTTGGAAACATTGCTCACCCCATTAAACTCCACTAAGGACACTTTTTGGAAATCTTCTGACCTTGAAAGAAGTGGTTAGCCTCAACTTCAGGGTCAAGAGATTTGCCTTAGGTACTTATTTCAGACTCTTACTCTTGTAGGAACTGAGTACTCTCTGTGTTAATCCAAGTGGCCATCTCTGACTAAGGAAACTGCTCTGCTCCCTAAACAACTAACATTTCACTTTTCAAATACACACGGACTGTGCAGCTCAGCATCCACAGATGTTGTTCTGCTGCTGCTTCCCAGCCTGTGGGGGAGGGAGCATGAAGAGGCATGTAAGGCTGAGATCCCAACGGAAGCCCTTCAAGTCACTAAAATGGCTGCAGTACGAAACTACTGAAGATAACTGAAAAGGAAAAGAAGATCAGTAACATTTAATTCTCAAAGAGTAACTGAAAAAAACAAACAAAAAAAGGCAAGTTTCATTTCACTGGGGATCTTTGCTGTTCCAGGACACTTCTAAGTTCACTCAGGGATATTTTGTTTGTATTCATGTTTCGTCAAAATTTATGAGCTGAAGATCATTTCCTGAAACTGACACATTCGTACAGTCCCTGCCAATGCTGAAATAAATTTTACTTTATCAAGCAAAATTCTTCAGGCTCACAGTTTTTTGTTTTGTTTCATTTTTTGTTTTTGTTTTTGTTTTTGTTTTCGATTTATTTGAAAGCAGAACTATAGAGTCGGGGGAGGAGGGTGGTCTCCATCCACTGGGTCATTCCCCAAATGGCTACAACAGCCAAAGCTGGGCCAGGCTGAAGCCAGGAGCCAGGAGCTTCTTCTAGGTCCCCAACATGGGCACAGGGGCCCAAGCAGTTGGGCCATCCTCCTCTGCTTTCCCAGGTGCATTAGCAGGAGCTAGATCAGAAGTGGAGCAGCCAGACACAAACCGGCGCCCACGTGGATGCCTGCACCTCAGGCAGTGGCTCTTCCCGCTGCGCCATAGTACTGGCCCTAAGGCTCACAATTTTAAAACCATTAAGTGCTCTTGTAAGGCTTTTCTTCCTCCTCAGGAATGAAACCAATGCATCAACTCATGGGAGAGCCATCACCCCAAGAGACTCTATCATGGGTGTCACCATTAACCATTATGAATTCACGGAAGCATTCAAGCTCCCTGATCCACTGCCATCACCACGAGACCATGTAGACAATCAGCTGTGGGGCAGATCTTTCGATCAATCTGAGGATATTTTGGGAAACCACAAAGCAGAGCGGGACTGTCTTAGAAAATTCGGGGCTTATGCTCTGTACTTTTACCCTCAACTGACTGACAATATAGATGGTGCTGGCACGAATGAAGATGCAGCCAAAAGAATAATTATTCTTGAATATGTAACAAACAATTGCTGAAGACCTTATATTTATCTTTTCTCAGTGTCAGCAGTGTACAAATCCTTTGAAAGCTCTGAACACTTTTTTTTTCAGTTTTTTTTTGACAGGCGGAGTGGACAGTGAGAGAGAGAGAGAGAGACAGAGAAAGAAAGGTCTTCCTTTTCCGTTGGTTCACCCCACAATGGCTGCTGCGGCTGGCACGCTGCGACCTGCGCACAGCACTGATCCGAAGCCAGGAGCCAGGTGCTTCTTCCCAGTCTCCCATGTGGGAGCAGGGCTCAAGCACTTGGGCCATCCTCCACTGCACTCCCGGGCCACAGCAGGGAGCTGGCCTGGAAGAGGGGCAACCGGGACAAAATCCGGCGCCCCGACTGGGACTAGAACCTGGGGTGCTGGCGCCACAGGCAGAGGATTAGCCAGCTCTGAACACTTTAATGAAGTGTGCATTAAGAAAATTAACCCCTATCTTACTGGTTTCTTCAGCTACTAACCTTTGCCATTTATAAAACAAAACTCTCAATCAGAATTGAAGCCAGAGGGGTGTGTGTGTGTGTTGTGTATGTGTGTAGGTATGAGTGTGTGTGTATGCTCACGCAGGCTGGGGTAGTAGGGGTCAGAGACAGAATGCAATAGTAAAAGGGCTAGCACTCTGGTGTAGCAGATAAAGCTGTAGCCTACAGTGCCAGCATCCCATATAGGTGCCAGTTCGAGTCCTGGCTGCTCCACTTCTGATCCGGCTCCCTGCTAATGCACCTGGGAAAGTAGTGGAGGATGATCCAAGTGCTTGGGCCCCTGCACCCACCTGGGTCACCCAGAAGAAGCTTCAAGCTCCTAGCTTTGGATCAGCTAGCTCCATTAGGCCATTTGGGGAGTGAACCAATGGATGGAAGACCTTTCTCTCTGTCTCTCCCTCTCTCTGACTCTGCCTCTGCCTCTACCTCTGCTTCTCTGTAATTATGCCTTTCAAATAAATACATATTTTTTTAAAAATAATACAATGTAAAGAGATTCTACCAAATCTTCATCAAATATCTTAAGCCAGTAGTTCATTCCATCCATGACTGCTCTATTCGGAATGCAGTTCTGGAGGAGTCAGCACTTAGAATGCCATCACTAACCCCAGAACATCCCTGGAGACTATGTGTGTCTGTCGTTTTCCCCAGCTATCCGTTCATGTTCACCCAACTTTAGCTCTTTGGTTAATGGAATATTCCACTCAAGAATAAATGAAAATAGTCTCGAAATCACAGCCAACCTGGGGGGAACTAGCCTTTCTACTTTATGTGTCTCTTCCCTGACCATTTCAAAACCTAAATAAGACAGGCAAGAGGAGCAGCCAATTTCAAGCTATTTTTTCTTCCTTCCCATCTTAGTTCTTGAGCCTGTCCCTTGCCTTAACAGTCTTGTTTTCCCTTCTTGTCATCTAGCAGCCAAGAATACTGAATGCAGTTTGAAGAAATAACTTCATACTATGGAAACATTTTCTTTATTAAGACAGCTGACAGCATATGGGATACATATATTCATTCTCTAGACTGCAATGCCATTTTTAGGGCAGAGAGGGGGTTTGGAGATGATCTTATTTATGCCGTTTTTCAAATTTCAGATGCTGTGGATAAAAGGCAAAGCTTGCCATTTTCCATTTTTTATGAGTTTATGAGATTAGGGAGTGTTTTCTCCACCCTGTGATTTTGACATGACTTTGAAAATTGCCTGACAACTCTGGACAAGATTTTGATTTTGTAAAGCCCTGCTGATCTCTTAAATGAAGAAACAAAATATAGCTAATTAGTAAGGATTTTTTTCAGGTCTACTTGGAAAAGACAGAAAAAGTGATCATCACAAATATGGCCAGTGCAGAGTGCAGGCCTTTATGCACATTGACTTTCTGCAAGAATGAGCTCTCTTTGCAGCTCACATATTAAGCCCTGGCATGGTTTATAAGTTGGCTATTCCTTCCTTGCCTTACCCTCCCTGTCTTCCTTGCAACTCCAACTTCTCTCTTCCATGAGAGTGAAGCTGCAGCATGGTAAAAGGAAATGATTTCATCTGGGTGGAGAAAGGAAAAGACACAATTTTGGCCCCAAATGCTCAAGTCCCATGTGCTGTACCAGAAAACCAGCTGCTGAATCACAGGCTGAGTCTTACTAAGTGGCAGGGCCTTGCTCTGTTGGCCTCCCTATGGGATGGAGCAGCACAGGGAGGAGACAGGGAAGAGAAGCAACCAAGACTTGCATTTGGTTACATGTTCCTAACTATCTTTATCCTGTAGCCCTTCCCTTTTGATTTGTACAGGAACATGTCTCGCCAGAGTGTTTCTCTGGCTGTTATAACTTAGATCTCACATAATGTAAAAAGGGGTACATGTGTGACTAGGCTTTTCTACCTAAAATTGTACAAAATGTCCATGCTTTAGATTCTTGCACCATGTGCTGATTCTGAAAACTAATCTAGGACCATATTCCAAAAATAGAGACTTTTTAAAAACCTGAATTTAAGATTCTATCCAAAATTCAGAAAAGCACAGTTAATCCTTAGGGAGGAAAATGTCATAGTCATGGGCTAATTAAAGGTATCTCTGCTCATCATTTCATTCTTTCACCCCAGCATGCTTCATGGTGGAAGACATGCAAACAGGACTGAAATGGGCCAGGTGTCAGGGTCACAATCATCTGAGTGGGTGCCGGTGGGCTTCTTTTGGGCAGGGAGGGGAAGTGAAGTCAGCTTCTGGGCTAAGCAAGTCAACTCCTGAAGAGCTCGGTTTGTGAACAGATGTGATCTCACCACCGTACAACCATCTCCTTTCCTTCCCACCGTCCCTACCATTGCACTCTGACAAGCCTACCGCTCTATTCCTCTCACTAGGGCAGGGATGGGCTAGTTTAGAGAATAGATCTCTTACACATCAACTCCTGGAAATCTCAGCTGTTGGTTTACCAGAGTTTATTCCTCATACACTCTGGGCCTTCAGATACAAAGAGCCAAATGGATCACAGTCTTGCTTTATGACATGCTCTAATCACTGATACATGTATGAGCCATCTTCAAAAATTCATGGAAAATGCATATTATGTAAAAAACTATCCACTGCTTTAAAAAAAAAAGTACCAAAATAAACTTATACTAATGTGCTGAGGCATGTCTAAACAGAATCTAGTTTAAGGCAATAAGAAGAAAAGAACATCAGTTTGAAAAGAGTCCCCACCACAGTAACATAAATTCTGCTAAAACTGATGCAAGAACAAACATAAAATTAATGATGATGCTTGGGTGGAGCGATAGTGAAGTCATTGATAGATCAGAAAAAGTTTGTGGAGAAATTCCCTCAAAGAAATCATTAGTTTACAAATGGATACCAATTTTAAGAAAGAATAAGAAAATGTTGAAGTGTCCACAGAGGCAATTCATCCACATTCATCCACATCAATTTTTTTATAAAGCTTTTATTTAAAAAATATAAATTTCCGAAGTACAGCTTATGGATTACAATGGCTCCCCCCCACATAACTTCCCTCCCTCCCGCTACCCTCCCCTCTCCCGCTCCCTCTCCCCTTCTGTTCACATCAAGATTCATTTTCAATTCTCTTTATATACAGAAGATTAGTTTAGTACATATTTCGTAAAGATTTCAGCAGTTTGCCCTCACATAGAGACACAAACTGTAAATACTGTTGGAGTACTAGTTATAGTATTAATTCACAATGTACAGCACATTAAAGACAGAGATCCTACATGATTTTTTTTAAAGAATTGATTGATTATCTATGCAATTTCCAGTTTAACACCAAGTTTTTTTTAATCATTTGCTATTATCTTTATACACAGAAGATCGATTTAATATATACTATGTAAAGATTTCATCAGTTTGCACCCACACAGAAACACAAAGTGAAAAAATACTGTTTCAATACTAGTAATAGCATTATTTCACATTGGATAACACATTAAGGACAGATCCCTCATGAGACGTAAGTACACAGTGACTCCTGAAGTTGATTTAACAATTTGACACTCTTGTTAATGGCATCAGTAATCTCCCTAGGCTCTAGTCATGAGTTGCCGAGGCTATGGAAGCCTTTAGGGTTCGCCGACTTTGATCTTAATCCGACAGGGTCATAGTCAAAGTGGAAGTTCTCTCCTCCCTTCAGAGAAAGGTACCTCCTTCTTTGATGGCCCCATTCTTTCCACTGGGATCTCACTCACAGAGATCTTTCATTTAGGTCTTCCTTTTTTTTTTGGTTTTTTTTGTTTTTGTTTTTGTTTTCCAGAGTGTCTTAGCTTTCCATGCCTAAAATATTCTCATGGGCTCTTGAGCCAGATCCGAATGCCTTAAGGGCTGATTCTGAGGCCAGAGTGCTATTTAGGACATCTGCCATTCTATGAGTCTGCTGTGTATCTCGCTTCCCATGTTGGATCATTCTCTCCCTTTTTCATTCTACCACATCAATTTTTTAAAAGATTTATTTATTTATTTATTTATTTATTTATTTATTTATTTATTTGAAAGACAGAGTTACAGAGAGGCAGAGGCAGAGAGAGAGAGAGAGAAAGGTCTTCCATCTCTGGTTCACTCCCCAGATGGCTGCAATGGCCAGAGCTGCACCAATCCAAAACCAGGAGCTTGAAGCTTCTTCCGGGGCTCCCATGGAGGTGCAGGGGCCCAAGGACTTGGGCCATCTTCTACTGTTTTCCTAGGCCATAACAGAGAGCTGGATCAGAAGTGGAGGAGCCAGGACTCGAACCCGGCATGGCACGTGATGACTTTACCTCCTACACCACAGCGTCAGCCCCACATCAAAATTTTTTAAAATATTGATTGATTGATTGATTTTAGAGTCAGAGAAATGGAGAGAGAAAGAGAAACAGAACTTGTGCAATATCTGGAGCTGTGCCAGGCCAAGATCAGGAGCCAGAAATGCAGTCCAGGTCTCCCATGTGGGCGGCAGGAACACAACCAACTTGAGCCATCACTGCTACTTTATAAGATTTGCTTCAGCAGGAACCTGGCATCAGGAACGGAGATGGAATGCCCAGGCATTCCAATATGGGATGTGAATTTCTTAATGTATGTCCTACTAGGCCAAACACCTGCTTCCATCCATACCTATCTGCGAGAAAAAAGTCAATCATATTTGTGCCTTAATTAAAGGAGACCTACAATTAAAAAGCAGAAACCATAGCATCGTAGAGGTCTCTTAACTGGTTCAGCTAACACATTTCTGACTGAAAAATTAAAGTGAAGCCATCTTTTTGTTCGATGGGTGCCAAAGCTATTATGCCAATATCAAGTGTAAACAAGAGTGGAACTTTGAATGGAAATTTTATACAAGTGGAATCAGAATCCGGAAGCAGTTCTTGAAGGACTCTGACAACAGATGAAACGTGAATGGACAATCCTGAATACAAAGCACAATCAAAGCAATGGCCACCAGGAGGTCCTGGCAACCGTTTCTTAGAACTCTCAAGCATTTTGCTTGTTGGCTTTAAGGAAAGCCAAAGAAAAATGACACCTGCTTATTTGGATAGTGTTTTGAGAAACTCAGTCTTTAGCAGAGAAGTGCCCAGGAAAGCTCACCAGAAAGTCCTTCTCCATCATGACAATCTTCTTGCTCATTGTTAACATCACACAAGGGCAGTTTTGCAATAATGTCCATGAGAAATCACTGGGCATCCACTTTACAGTCTTGGCTCGGTTGCTTCTGCCTTCTTTTTGTTTCCTAATATTTACAATCTTTAAGGATACTCATTTTTTTTCGTTAATAATGTAAAAATGACTGCAGTGGCCTGGTTAAATTCCCAGGGCCCTCTGTTCTTCAGGGATGGACTAAAAGGCTGGCATCATCACCTACAAAATATCCTGAACTTGGATGAACTTAGATTGAGAAATAAATTTTATAGTTCTTATTTTATCTTTTAATTCCACTGTCCATGAAACTTTGAAGTCCTTCTATATGTTCTGCTTTTATTTATATGGCTATTTTAAAATAGTTTAATATGGCCTTATGAAACTACCTCTCTTACCCACCCCCCAGAAGAAGCTAGAACTTAGTAGATAATCTACACGTACCCATATGGTTCTTCCTCATTCCCTCGCCAACCTGCATCCCCAAAGCAACATTATCCTGAATGCAGGGCTGATCATCTTCTTGCTTTCATTATCAAGAATCCAGTTATTTTATCTATATGCGTTCAAAAATTTTTATTGTCTTTAATTTTGGAAAATGGATATAATGCTGTTGGTATTATTGTTGGGAATTGATATTTTAAGTTATAAAAATTATATTTTTAAGTTAACGGATATAATGCTGTTGGTATTATTGTTGGGAATTGATATTTTTAAGTTAATATTGCATTTCTGGGGCAGGAGTACAGCCTACAAGTTAACTTGCATGCTCACCTGTGTCCCACAGGAAAGTACCCGAGTTCAGTCCTGGCTCTAGCTCTGGATTCTAGCTTCCTCCCACTGCATATCCTGTGAGGTAGCAGTGATGGTCCAAGTAATTGGTTTCCTGCCCCCCACATTGGAAACCTGAATTGAGTTCCTAGCTCCTAACATCAGACCAAGCACAACCATTATGGGCATTTGAAATGTGACCCAACAGATGGAAATTATCTCTCTCTCTCTCTCAAATAAATAGGTTAAAATTTGAGAAAAATAAATTGCTAAAATTAATCCACTCATTTAGATTGTAATCTTCCTTTATCTAAATGTTACACAGTTTATTCACCCACTGGCAGGATAGTTAGATTATTGGTATTTGCCTTGTTGCAAACAGCACAATATGTGCCTATGTCCTGCTGTGCATGTACAGAGTTTCCCCTGGCAATTCACCTAGGAGTAGAACAGCTGGGCCAAAGAGTATGAAGACATCCACTTTACAGTATCACTCCAAACAGATCATCAAGGGCTTTGCTAATCTGATGTGAAAAGCTTCAAAGTTTGCATAAGAATCATATTAGGGAAGATTTGTGTGTTGCGGTTTATGTGTTATGATTAAGTTCTCTGTTCAATAAACTGTTTAAATTTATTTTCATAGAGAACAGGCTCAGCCATCCTCAATAAAGTATTGTTTTATGAATCTCCAAGTGTAAGGAGCTTTTCCTAGTGTTGTTCTTGCTAATCTCTGAGCTAGGGGAGTATTGTGAGGGACACTAACATATACATAATGAAATTCTGGTATCTGAAGTGGACAATCAGATACATTACACTGCAGATACTGCCTTACAGACTTTATCTGTGTGCTGTGTGAACCACAATTATAGCAGTACCCTCTTTCTGCCAGTTAATTACAGAGAACTGCTTTCATTTTCAAGAAAGAATACAGTTAAATACATCACAACCAAACTGTCAAAACTAAAGAAAAAGAGATGCTTTTGAAAGTAGCCAGAGGCCGGCGCCGTGGCTCAACAGGCTAATCCTCCGCCTTGCGGCGCCGGCACACTGGGTTCTAGTCCCGGTCGGGGTGCCGGATTCTGTCCCGGTTGCCCCTCTTCCAGGCCAGCCCTCTGCTGTGGCCCGGGAGTGCAGTGGAGGATGGCCCAGGTGCTTGGGCCCTGCACCCCATGGGGAGACCAGGAAAAGCACCTGGCTCCTGGCTCCTGCCATCGGATGAGCGCGGTGTGCCGGCCACAGCGCGCCAGCCGCGGCGGCCATTGGAGGGTGAACCAACAGCAAAAGGAAGACCTTTCTCTCTGTCTCTCTCTCTCACTGTCCACTCTGCCTGTCAAAAAAAAAAAAAAAAAAAGTAGCCAGAGAAAAAAGATTCATCACTTGAAGTTACCCTCAATAATATTGACATTGAATTTTCATCAGAAATAGCACAGACTTGAAGGTGGTAAAATGACCTAAAGTGATTAAAGCAAAGGATTATCAATCAAGTACTCTACATCCAGTAAAACTGTCTTTCAAAAATGAAGAAGTTAAACTAGCTTTATAAATCAGTACTTAGAAAGCCATGTTCATTATGTTCTGTGCCCCGAGCATTAAAACATGAAATTAAGTATTAGACTGCTAACTTCTGCAGAAAAGTTAATTTGAGGTTTTGATCAAGTTGCTATGAATATATAGATCAATTTGAGAAGCCCCATCTTAACAACATTAAATCTTTTGACTTAAGGACATGTTTTTTTGCCTAGTTTTAGTTCTTAACTTATCCAATATTCTTTTTGTCCCTTTCACTCTCTCCTCTTTTTCTGGAACTCCCATTAAGTATATTTTAGTATTGCTTGAGAGTGTCCTAATATCGCTGAGCCTCTGGTTATTTTTCTTCATTATTTTCTCAGTGTCTTTTATACCAAATAATCTCAGCTGACCAATCTTCAAGTTCACTGATTCTTTATTCTGCCAACTCTTGAGCCCTTCTAGTGAATTTTTCAAGTATTACACTTTTCAATTTCAAAATTTCTAACTGATTCCTTTATTATTTCTGCCTCCTTATTGTTATTTTATATCTGTTGATCCTGTATTTTTATGCAAATCATGTAATTTTTGGAAAGATTTTTGCCTGCTTTTTTTATTACTCTCAAATTTACAAAACAAAAATTGTGAGGCAGTAATATGAGTTTCCATATATCCCCCACCCCCTTCTGACACAAATATTACTATACTTGTCACAATTAGCTCTTTTAACATATTTACAATATGTGATTTAACATCTTTATAAGCTCTAATATTTAGACTTTTCTCAGGAATAATTTCTGTTGACTATTTTTCCCCTGTGTAAGGGCCTATGTTACTTTGCATATCTTGTACTTTTGTTTATTGGAAACTAGATATAATGAACAACATTTGAGTGATATGACAACTCTGTAAGTTTTATCTAAAATCTCTGCCGTCACTCAAGATTTCAGTTTTCTATAATTTGTTTAGTGACTATTCTGCACTGATTCTTCGTCACTTTGGTCCACTGAATTCTCTGCTTGATTAGTTTAGTGGTCACCAAATTGTTTTTGCGGAGATTTCCTTAACTCTTGAGCCAGTAAGTTTCTCAACCTTGCCAAGAGAATTTTTGTGTGTTCAGTGACATATTGTCCACCATACAGCAGGAAGATTACAACTCTATCTTAGTCTTCACTTCCTGTTAAGCACAGAGCCTCTTGGGGCCAGTACTGTTGCATAGTGGATGAACGCCCTGGCCTTCAGCACCAGCATCCCCTAAATGGACACTGGTTCTAGTCCTGGCTGCTCCACTTCCTATACAGCTCCCTGCTATATCCTGGGAAAGCAGTAGAAGATGGCCCAAGTCTTTCGGCTCATGCACGCATGTGGAAGACCCAGAGAAGGTTCCTGGCTCCTGGATTTGGATCGGCTCAGCTCCAGCTGAAGTGGCCATTTGGGGAGTGAACTAGCTGATGGAAGACCTCTTCTCTCTCTACTTCTATCTCTCTCTGTCTCCACCTCTCTCTGGAACTCTGTCTTTCAAATAAATAAAATAAATATTTGAAAACACACACACACAGAGAGAGCCTCTAATTCAGCAGAGGAGAGAGATCAATGCCTTCTCAGCTCTTTCTTGAGCATGTGCACAGACTTGCACATTTTAGTGGCCTTCTAGATTCTCAAAAACATGTAAGGGTTTTCAAAGTCATTTCTTGGCATCTCATTCTCCCATATTCTTCTTAGACTATATTTATTTTTCAGCTGCTTGTTAGCCCAAACTGGTGTAGCTGCCTCAGGCAGCTGTGATGTTAAACAATTGCCCCAGATTTTCTTTAACTAATGCTTAAAGATAGAAATGCACACACAGAGGGAACTGAGCAGTATCAAACAAAGACCATCTAGGGATAGAACTTTACACAATCTGCCAAACATGCCAAAGAATGAAAATTTCTGGGAGACAGGATTTGGGGGATTTCTAAACTCTCCCTTCCCCTTGTGTGGCTGCTTAGGCTCCTCACTTTCACAGGTACTGTAGTTATGAGGTTGTTGGATTTCAGGTCTACCATGGAGCTAGTGAAAGGGGCATAGGAACAGTAAACTGCAAAGCTCACTTTTCTTACTGTGCTTCAGATTGAGTGCTTATTTTTTAATGAAAAAAGTATTTACCTCAAATTGTTGCAACTATTTGGCTAAGTTTCTATTCATCATCATAATTTCATAGATTTTTATTCTAAAATTGTCAAAACAAATATTGTACATTCATGTTTCTTTTTTTCATTTTAGGTGCTTTTGTCATTTCTTTGGAGAGAGATATGTAAATAAAAATAAAGAGAATGTTTCATATTATAAAAAAGAAAGAATCCAAATGCTGCACAGATTTTTTTAATATCTGAATTTAATTTTTTAAATGCCTTCCCTTCTCCCTCTTGCTACATTATCAGATATAACTTTACCTTACCTCACAGATGTGCTTAATTTCCCCTTTGAAATGCTGGTCTCATCCATGATAGGTTTGGAAATCACTAACCAGACTTGTTACAATTGTGTGCGACATGTGAGTAAATGGGCTCTGAGAAACAGTTTGAAGAGGCTCGTTTTCAAGTCAAGTGGATTTCACAAACTTTATAACTTAACTTTTAAAGATAAGAGGTCTCTTTTGTTCACTTTCTCATTCTTAGTTGTGTTTTAGATGAGAAATTTCACTAAATGTTCAAATTCCATCTATTTCAGATGGCTCAACAGAGGACTGAGACTACGATTCAGGTTCTATTTCACATCAGATATTTGATTGCTATATGGCTGAGCACCAAGCTAAATCATCTTTTACATCTTTCAGTGTTCGCAACTACAGAATAAAACAGTCATCTCACAGAGTTAGTTGTTATCACATACCTTCAACTTCCACACACCACAAAGTATTATCCTAAAGAATTAAGATTACCTTGAAACTTGTTGATCTCCATCTAGAAATCTTTAGAAAAGAATGCCAAGGTTTCTGAATCTTTCAATAGGCAAAAGGCCAAGGAATTGACCCATCCTAGCAAATATTTCAGCAGATATTATAATCATATCATGCCAGGTTCTAAGACAGATTAATAATTAAAAAGAAAAACTCAAATATTATATATCTAAAGATATTCTAAGTTTTTCTTAAACTAATATATAAAGTAGCGTTGTTCTGAATTGGGTAAAATAAAGAAAGAAGGCAGTATATTTATTCTTCCAGTAACCTTTACTAAAGTAGTGAATGGCAAACTCTATGTTGCAAATATGGACAGAAACTTATCTACTTCCTTCGAGAACTGAAAAATGTTTTCCTATCTTGAATCTCTGAAGACTACAGATTTTGTTGTGGGGCATTAGCAAATTTGATACAATCAGAGGCTGAACTGGCCTTTGCATATAGGATAGGGTCTTACCCTTTTAAAGTTCTTGGACTCTGCCTCCACCATGTGAAGAGATCCAGGCAAGTCTTCTGGAAAATGAAAGGAATTTTGTTGGAGAACCAAGTTTCCTGGCTGACAGCCAGCCTACTCCCAAAAACAGAACGATTGATTGACCCACAGCTAACTTCAGGCTTATGTAGGAGACCAAACATATTCTAAGAATCATCTGGATGAGCCCAGTATAATTTTCTGACTCCAGAATCATGAACTAAATAAATGGTACTACTTGAAACACTAAGTTTTGGTGTGATTTGTTACTGTATCATACATCATCAGTGCATTCAACCCTCCCTTCTTGCTGGCAGCGTACAAATTACTTAAAGTGATTCCAAGAATAATGACTTTAACCACTCTTCTAAGTCTTGATTGATCTAAGCCATTGATCTGTTGTTTTGTCCCTTATGTCTTGCCATTTATAGATTATTGTCTGATCCATTGATATTTATAAATTGTAATTGATCTATTTCCATTGATTAGAAAGTAATAAGTATGTGAGCCCACTTGGCCAGAGAAGTCTGAGGGGCAATCTGCCTGAGGCTGTAGCCTTCTCTGCTTCTAGATAAAAACAAAGACGGCTTTGAGATGTGGAACTGCAGCAGCCATTTTGCTCTGAGCCTAAGAATGGAGCCAACATATAAAGGAAAGAAGAACTAAGAGACCCTCAGAAGAGCAGAGCTGGAACCCTCACATCCTAAATTTCTGTATCTCGGTCTGTTGTTATGGGAGACCCTAAATTTTTCCTATTGTCTATGCCAGTGTAGGAGTTTCCAGTTGTGTGCATTCCAGGTAGAACATCCACCTTCCATGAACACACTCCCCATACATTAGGACATAAGAACTGGTAAGGAGAGTGTGACACTTATAACATTTTATAGTCATCCCATAAAATTTGTTTCCATTCGTTTGTTTCTTTAATTTTTAGGTTTTGGGATTTTTTTTAAGAGAAACACATACAAATAAATACTTATTTCCCATCATTTCATACATTTTGATTTCATATAGTCTAGAAATATTCTTTTTTATGTGAAAAATAAAAGTAAAAAATTCTATAGTAGCAGTGAATATGGTTTCTAGGCCATAATTTTAAAGCTACATAGAGGCTGGGGTGGATATAACCAAAGTCTGTTCTAAGACCAAAGAGGAAGTACAATGCATTTGTTCATCTGTGCTAGTTTATAGTTAGCTTTTTGTAAAATCCAAATGTATCAGTGCATTTGAATAATCTTGAAGCGTAGTTTTCTACTTGGTGATATATGGAAATAGTAGTTTCAATGGAAATGAATAAAGACCACTTAAAAGACACATCTTTTGTGATCAAATTAGAGATGGAGTGAGATATCTGATGATCACTGAGAAGAATTTTGAGCCATGGTAATAGTAAGTATGAAGTTGTTATATGCCATTTCCAAATATTCATGCATCTGTGATTATTTTCACGCCTATTATGGAAATTTCTGGCAATAAACTGCACAGATATTGATTTTCCAGAATCAGAGACAGTGCCAGGGAACAATTCCACCACTCTTTTGCATGGCTCTCACCATATTTGGCTCTTTCATATAGTTCACTTCGAACAAACTCAGTAAAATAATACATCAAAATGCTTTTATTAGAAAATGACATTTTTGTATGCATGCATTTGCCAAAATGCGTTCCTTTACTTTCTGAGAAACTTCAACAGATTTCTCTTGAAGAAAAAATTATCTTTTGGTCTAATAAGTAAAGAAATGCAGAGAACCTGTTCTATTTAGAGGTTCACAATGCAAAATTCTGAGAATGACTGCAGTTAAAATATTTTGACTGTTTAATCCATTGTTCCGTAAGATGCTGGTTTGTGAAATGCTGCTTTAATAAAGTCTATTGACTTGGCAATGGATGATAAATGAGGTTCAACAAAATGATAATAGTAAAAATTATCCCGGAGGGGCTAGCACTGTGGCACAGTAGGCTGGGCCTCTGCCCGTGGTGCCAGCATTCCATGTACTCTCTAGTTCATGTCCTGGCTGCTCCTCTTCCAATCCTGCACTCCACTGATAGCCTGGGAGAGCAGTAGAGAGTGGCCGAGGTGTTTGGGCCCATGTACTCCTAGTGGGAGACTCAGAAGAAGTTCCTGGCTCCTGGCTTCAGATCAGCCCAGCTTTAGCCATTGCGGCCATTTGAGGAGTCAACCAGTGGTTGGAGGACCTTTCTCTCTGTTTCTCCCTCTCTATGTAGCTCTGCCTCTCAAGTAAATAAATATTTTTAAAAATTATGCTGTCATGTGTGCCTAGATAACTGGAAGAATGTTGAGTCTGTTAACAAGAAAGCAAGCACGAAGATGGTTGCAGGTGAGATAAAGGATGAGCTCCATTCCAAGCACACTGAGGTTGATGGAAAGATATTTGGAGGAATATAACACTCCAGCTGCTGGGAATTCAAGTCTAGAGCTTATTTTGAGGATCTGACCAGAGATGCAGGTTTTACAGTCATATACAGAATCAGTAATAAAAGTCAGGGCAGTAGGTCATACTACAAAGGAAATTATGAAGAGAGGAGAGACTGCTGAAGGCAGAATGTCTTCCTGTATTAAGGGAGTCATCTTGAGAAAGATATGTAGAGAATACAGAACTATGTTTCTGTAGAAATCAAAAGAAGAAGGGGTCTTGAGGAGGAATAAATGCCACCCAGAGGTTTAAAAATACTAAGACCTTAAATAAGATCAGGAATGTAGTGATTTGAAGTGAGTGGGGACCTTCCGGAGAGCATGTGGCATTATGATGAGGATCTAAACCTTATGGAAAGGGTTAGGAATTGAGGGAGTGCAGAGAAAAGAACAGTGAGGCACAATAATTTTATCAACTATGAAGGGAATATAAAAGATAGCTCGATAGCTTAAGAAATAGCAGAACAGAGGGATTGTCACCTTTCTTTTTTTTTTTTTTTTTTTTTTTTTTTGACAGGCAGAGTGGACAGTGAGAGAGAGAGACAGAGAGAAAGGTCTTCCTTTGCCGTTGGTTCACCCTCCAATGGCCGCCGCAGATGGCGCGCTGCGGCCGGCGCACCGCGCTCGTCCGATGGCAGGAGCCAGGAGCCAGGTGCTTTTCCTGGTCTCCCCATGGGGTGCAGGGCCCAAGCACCTGGGCCATCCTCCACTGCACTCCTGGGCCACAGCAGAGGGCTGGCCTGGAAGAGGGGCAACCGGGACAGAATCCGGCGCCCCGACCGGGACTAGAACCCGGTGTGCCGGCGCCGCAAGGCGGAGGATTAGCCTGTTGAGCCACGGCGCCGGCCGGAATGTCACCTTTCTAAAAGGTAAGGTGGTCTAAGCTCCTTTGGAGGCACAGGGAGTGAATACAGATACATGTAAAACGGGAAACACTGAAAAAGTTTTCAAAGAAGATAGACAGACTCATCTCTGGTTTACTCCCCAAATGTCTGCAATAGCTAGGGCTGGGTCACGCCAAAGCTGGGAGCCAAGAACCCATCTGGATCTCCCATGTGAGAGTAGTTGGCTAGGACCCAACTGCCTGAGCAGTCACCTGCTGCTTCCCAAGCTGCACAATAGCATGAAGCTAGATTGGGGAATGCAGCTGGGATTCAAACTCAGGCACTCCAATATGGGATGTAGGTGTCTTAACCTATCCCCAAAAATCCTGCCCCCCAAATCCCAAAATCTTAAATAGGCGTACAATTCAACCTAACAACCTCTCTGACATTATTCTGTCCCACAGAAAATCTCTTGTACATATGCAAGGATTTTCATTGTAAGATTAGGTATAACAGCAAAAATATGAAGGGTCTAAGTGTCCTTCAATAAATGAATGTTTAAATAAGTCACAGGAGACCAACATTGTGACATAACAGGTTAAGCAGCTACCTGCAACATCCCATACATGTACTGGTTTGAGTCCCAGCTACTCCACTTCCAGTCCAACTCCCTGCTGGTGTGCCTGGGAAAACAGTGGAAGGTGGCCCAACTCTTTGAGCCCCTGCGTCTATGTGGGAGATAAAGAAGAAGCTCCTAGCTCCTGGCTTCTGCCTGGCCCTGCTCTGGCTGTTACAGCCATTTGAGGAGTTAACCAGCAGACGGCAGATCTCTCGCTAAATTTCTCTCCCTCTTTCTCTCTCTCTCTGTGACTATGCCTTTCAGGTAAATAAAATAAATCCTTGGAAAAAACTAAACATAGTAGCAGACCTGTTCTATAGAACATCATGCATCTATTAGAGATAATGAGCAAAATGTAATTGTCCTGAAATGGGATAAAGCTCAGAATATCCTTACATTGCACTGTAAGTTTCACTAGAGTGGGAACCATGGCTGTTTCTCACCCTTGTATACCCATGCCTTAGCATAGAGCTTGGCCCACAGTTAGTAAGTGTTCAATAAATATTTGTTGAATATAATGGAGTGCTGAGTTTTAAAAACAAGTTGCGCCAGATTCTGTCCCGGTTGCCCCTCTTCCAGGCCAGCCCTCTGCTGTGGCCCAGGAGTGCAGTGGAGGATGGCCCAAGTGCTTGGGCCCTGCACCCCATGGGAGACCAGGAAAAAGCACCTTGCACCTGGCTCCTGCCATCGGATGAGCGCGGTGCGCCGGCCGCAGCGCGCCAACCACGGCAGCCATTGGAGGGTGAACCAACGGCAAAGGAAGACCTTTCTCTCTGTCTCTCTCTCTCACTGTCCACTCTGCCTGACAAAAATATAAAAAAAAAAAAAAACCAAGTTGCAAAATAACATGTATAACATGATTTGGATTTATCTTATATAAAACTATATAATACATATTGCTACACACTATACAAATATACACACACAAATGTGGGGTCTTCAAAAATCTCATGGAAATGCATGTTATTTTTTAAAAGTTTAAAGAAAATGCAAATGAAAAGAAAAGACCATGCAAGGATTTCAAAAAACTTTTGCACCAAACAAAACAAACTTATTATTTAATTCCATTTTTCCATGAACTTTTTGAACTCTAAATTTATGCATAGATTTTTCATAATACACACTTTCCACAAACTTTTAGTTTGTGTGTGTGTGTGTGTGTGTGTGTGTGTGTGTAACCTAGAAGTATACCTCACAAATTATAACAGTTATATCTGGAATTATTTTTGGTGGGATACAGAATAAAAGTATGTTTATTTTTGTTTCTATTACTTCTGTATTATTACGTTTTCATAAGTATGAATTTCTCTCATACTTTCAGTATGTCAGTAAAAAATTTAAGCCACAAGGAAAAATGGAACAAAGAGTGTGCTTAACTGTAGCAAGGGCCAAGCTCCTCTTTTTAAAAGACAGTAAGTAATGAATGATGAAGTTATAGAAAGGGGGAGCTGAGCACGCTCCTCAACAAAGTGGGGGCCAATGTCACCTGTGAGAATGGGAGCAGTGGTGAAGGGCTGACATTTGAGGAAGGCTGAAAAGATTCAGAACATGGACTTTGTTTCAGAGCTGGGGAGACACTGGAGAACATGTAAGCCAACTCCCCTATCCACTTTACGAAGGTTATGTTAAGAGTTGCCAAAAAACACAGTTAGTGACTTATAATATTTGTCCAGTAAAACAGTCTCAAAAATGTGCAAAAAATGAATGACTGGACTTCTAGGCATGGTGAGGGCCCTAATAAGGTTAAAACCAAGAAGCTGTGGAATAATTCTATGACAGTTTGTGGCAGTGCCTTACAGCCTGTGTGCTGCAACAGAAGCAAAGAAGAATGGGAGGAGAATGGAACAGATGTTAAGGGGAGATGGTGATGAGTACAGAGAGGTAAAAAGTGTTTCATATAATGAATGACAGAATGAGAATCTGGCACTTGTCAACTAATGAGGAAAATTTTGAGTTTAAGAAAATAGCAGCAAAGTGAGAGACTGACTCTTTCATTGATGACCAATAAATTCGCCATTAGACTGACTGATTGACTCAAGTGAGGGATATACCAATGGATTGGTCCACTTTTTTTTTTCCAAAAAATCATGACTATGTTAATGCCCTGGTCAAGAGAAGTGGGTGGAGAGTTTGCACCAGTTGTGGAGACAGCACCCACTGGCTCAATAAAACATGAAATCCAAAGGCCTGGAGGTTTCCAGAATCCCCATGTGGATTCTGACTTACCACGTTGGTGTAAGCAAGCATCTCAGCCCCTCTTTAATGTAGTGCCTAATTAAGGCTAAAAAGTCCTGGAAATTTCTGAAATAGACTCACCTACTCAACCAGCCTCCCAGCAGCAGCTGTTGGATACACTGTTGATATCCTGCCTTCTGCCAAGATCCTACTGGCTTTTCCCCTGCTATTTCTGATGTCCAGCCATGATGCAATAATGGAGTTGTCAGGGTGGAGTGTGGACTTCAGCATCCAGTATTGTCTACTACTCCAACAAAAAATCAAAAGTGACTGTTTAAGTTATTAAAAGTGGTGGGAATGGGCAGACAGAAGGCAGACAATGTTCTGATCTCCGTGTGATTGCTTTGTGTTTTAATGCTCCTGGCTTTTGGCTTTTTGTTTATTTTTAAGTATCTTTTCTTTTTATGGTTTGTCCTTACGACTATGCCACACATAGACCAGAAAGGTTAAGTTTGCCCACGTCCTACTTTAGCCAATGACGCCACTCAAAACTGCTTAAAGGTCTAGGTCTTAGCTATTTCAGAGGGAGTCAATAAGAACATTTTTCCACTAAATAATGAGTTCTACTTGGTCTAAGTAGTAGGTTGTATGAAATGTGTGAGCAAACAAGGAATTCACAGCTCAAGTTATATCTATGCTAATCCACCATGGTCCTCAGCTTCCTTCAGACGAACAGACACTCCCTGCTCTACTTGGGTCAGTCAGGTTTGTGTCTTGGGCTTGTGAACCCCACATTTTATCATAGTTCATTCTTTTGTTTTTGCTATTTGTAATTATATCCTTAAGATCTTCCCAAATAGCAAGAATAAAATGACTTGCATTAAAAAAATGAAGGTTAAAATGAAGGAAATGGAATTCAACTTCTTTGAAATACTATAACTTAATGTTTTTGAATGGCTCTGCATTGGCTGAATCCAACTACCCTCTTCTGCTAGTAAAGTCATGGTTTCCTGCTACAGGGTCCTGCGTAGCTTGCCTGGTGTTTTTTCATCTCTCACACTACAAGACTTGATGTCCTATTGTTCTCAGAGACATGCACCACAGGGCCTGCAAAGGGTAGTTTGATAGAGGGGTGAATCAGGGACAGGAGAGATATTTACAAATTCTTTTCCTTTTGTGGTCTCAAGCAGCGTTACTTTTTTTTCTGGTCCACAGTTCCAAATCTGGCAGAGTTTAAAGCAATAACTCATATTCGTCTCCCCTTTGTTTTATTTGATTTGTTGCATGAACTGTCCACAAGCTTTCCTCAGGCACCTAAACTATAGCTTCAGGCAGGAACTACCAGACCCTGGGCTCAATCAACCCAGCAAGGAAAGCCATGGAATAGTCATATATGTGTCATTGTCTAAACTATCCATCTGCTCCTGGTAAGGCCAGAACAGGAGCCTAGAAATAGGTCCTCTATAACAGCATCAAAGCTTTGAGGCTGAATGAGACTGTGTGCTTATCTTGTATCATTTTTACTGTACAGAGGGTGAAAAGGAATATGGAGGAACTTAACAGACTAGCTCAAGGCTGTGGTTAGCAAGGGACAGCCCTGGGATGACAGCATTAAGCTTCCAATCCCCAGTCCCTGCCCTTTGCCCCAAATCCTCCATGAAACTGTTCATCAATACCTATCTTAACACCAGATTAAATATCACACCACAGATGCTCCTTGACTTCCAGTGGGGTTGCATCCAGATAAATCCATCCTAAGTTGAAAATATCATAAGTCAGAAATACTTTCTGTGCGTCCAAACTACTGAATATCCTATGTCAGGCAGATGGCTGAGGTGTGCCAACTGCTTACCCTCATAAGCACGCAGTGAACTAGGATCACGTGTGGCTTGGCTGTGTCCAGCATCATGAGAGCATATGAAACTACATATGGCTCAACATTCATCACTGGTGTAGGGAACATCAAAATTCAAACCACACTTTCCATCTAATGCATAACACTCTCACACTATAGTAATGCCTTAAATCAGAAGTCAAACCATCATAAGCCAAAACACCATCAGACCTCTCCAAAGGCTATGGTAGAAATGCCATAAGCCCACATTTAGAGGCTGCCTGTAGAAAATGCTTCTTTCAAGATCATGGGTACATCATTATTTTCCCCCAGAGGGTCTCTTTCCTATAAGACTGAGTCATGACAAGCTCAATCTTTAAATTCCCTGTGTGCAGACATCTCAGTTAATAAAGATGGAAAACAAATCTTCACTTTCATTCAGTTGTCTAGAAATGAAATGTTCCTCCTTCCAATTATGCGTTTCTTCTCTCCTGTTCCAAAATCAATTTCTTATGATTGATATTTTGGGTTTTTTCCAATATATATTCATTTAAAAGTGATAATAATTTAATTGGTTCTTAAGACTGATGGATGGAGCCAGCACTGTGGCACAATGGGTAAAGCCTCCCCTGCAGTGCCCGTATCATATATAGGCACTGGTTCGAGACCCGGCTGCTCCACTTCCAATCCAGCTCTCTACTATGGCCTGGGAAAGCAGTAGAATATGGTCCAAGTCCATGGTCTCCTACACCTGCATGGGAGAAAGCAGAGAAAGCTCCTGGCTCCTGGCTTCCAATCTGCGCAGATCCGGCCATTGCGACCAACTGGGGAGTGAACCAACGGATGGAAGACTTTCTCTCTCTCTCTCTCTCTCTCTCTCTCTCTCTCTCTCTCTGCCTCTCCTTCTCTCTGTGTAACTGGATTTCAAATAAATGAATCTTTAAAAAAAAGAAAAAGAACTGATGGATAAGAATACTGAACATCACTCTCCCTTTACATCCTTGATCCTCAGTTGTCACTTAATTTGGGTTGTAAAATCAAAAATGCCAAAAATTGATGACTTCAGGCAGGGGTCAGAAGAAATGGGGGGAAAAAATCACACTGACTGAGAACTTGATCAGCCTCTGGGTCATGTTCTACAACTCACAAATGATTCCATTCCATGTCTCTTAGCTTCAAGTTCCATGATGATGCTCACCCCAGAGTTGTCAGGAAGAGTAGTGGGACAATGTAAGTGACAGAATTGTATACACTCAGAATAATGGAAACTATGGCCAATATAAAATGCCATGTAGCATCTGAATCTGAGTGCCTGAGAATATCAGACAGGAGGTGTTTTCTAAATTATGGTCTAGTCCCCTGGAAAAGACTAGGAAGTTTTAGTATGTCTATTTCTAAAAATGGAAATTCAAATAGAGAATTCAGTAAATTGAGGACAAGATTCATACTAAATCACATTGCATTAAAATAGTCAAGTAAGGACAGAATGGTTGGGACCTTGAATTATCTGGATGGTGCTAAGAATTAAGATGAGAACTCTGATCAAGGTCTAGATGTTGAGGCTGGTATTGTGGCACAGCAGGTTAAGCCACGGCTTGTGACACCAGAATCCCATATCAGAATTCTGGTTCAAGTCCTGGCTGCTCTGCTTCCAATCCAATTTTCCACCAATGCACCTGGGAAGGCAGCAGAAAATGGCCCAAGTACTTGGGCCCCTGCCACATATGTGGAAGATCAGGATGGAATTCCTAGCTCAAATCTTCATTCTGGCCTAGATCTAGCTATTGTGGACATTTGGAAAGTGAACCACCAATGGAAGATATTTCTCTCTCTCTCTCTCTTTCTCTCTCTCTCTCTCTCTCCCTCTCTCCCTCTCCCTCTTTAATAAGGATTGACTTATTTATTTGAAAGTCAGTCTCACAAAGAGAGAGGGAGAGACAGAGAGATCATCCCTCCAACTGGTTCACTCCCCAGGTTGGGCCAGGCTGAAGCCAGGAGCCAGGAGCTTCCTCCAGATCTCATGTGTGGGTAGCAGGGTCCCAAGCACTTGGGCTATCCTCCACTGCTTTCCTCGGGGCATTAGCAGGGAGCTGGATCAGAAATGGAGAATCCAGGGCACAAACTCTCTCTCTCTGCCTTTCAATTAAATAAATAAATCTTTTATTTAAAAAACTAGATGTTATCTTATATCCATAATGAGACCATACTATGCAATAGCTGATTAGCCATCAACATGAGAAATGGTAATATATATGAAATACCATGTGAATAATATCACCTGTGATTGTTAAGTCATAGCTTCTGAATACTAAAATGACTAAAAGAAGGGTACTTACTGCATTATGCTTCAGAGAATAGAGGCTTCTGTTAAATTTATAATCATCAACCTACCCCTGTGTCTTCTAACCGTCTCCGGAACATAGTTGTCATCTAACGACAGTAGTATTGCTAATATTATTAGTAAAAGTAGCTAAAGTTTACTGAGTGCTCATTACATGTCAGGCATTATTCTGGATGATTTACAGAGGAGATCTCATTTTACTCTCACAAAAACGCTCTGACGCAAGTACACACTGCTTTGTAGATATGACGACTAAGGCTTTGAGAATAACAGCTCCAAATCCCACAGGTGAGAATTAGGAGAATGGTGGACATAAACCTTCTGAATCCATAGACTAGGCTTTTAACAACTACATTTAACTTATATTTTAATAAATGTCTGCAGATTGGTGAACTTATGAAAAACCAATATATTCTATACATGTGTTTTGCTTTCCTAACCACTTGCTCTTGAGGAAGAACATTCCCTCTCAGTAAATCACCTCCTTCTGTTTCTCTTTGATTTACTCATTACAGTCTTTCAAAACCATGTGTTACTCAAATTCTTACTATTGTTTTTGATAGACTTACAGATGATTTTTATTTTCTTATACATTTTTAAAATGTTTTATTAACATAAAGAGAACAAATTTCATGTATTTCATAGACACAGTTCTAAGAAGATAACCATACTTCCCTCACTCCCTCAATCTCACTCCTTCCTTTCTTTTCTTTTTTCCTTTAATTTTTTTTTGACAGGAAGAGTAGACAGTGAGAGAGAGAGAGAGAGAGAGGCAGAGAGAAAGGTCTTCCTTTTTTTCCATTGGTTCACCCTCCCAATGGCCGCTGTGACCGGCGTGCTGTGGCCAGAGCACCACGCCTATCCGAAGCCAGGAGCCAAGTGCTTCCCCTGGTCTCCCATGCGGATGCAGGGCCCAAGGACCTAGGCCATCCTCCACTGCACTCCTGGGCCACAGCAGAGAGCTGGACCAGAAGAGGAGCAACCAGGACAGAATCTGGCGCCCCGACCAGGACTAGGACCCACACTTTCAATTTATTTTACAATCAAAGGCTTAATGAACTACTAATTATAATGTTCAATAAATAAAAAGTAGAAAGACTACTGTTTATAGACAAGGGCAATAAACAATTATTAAATCATAAGATGTCAGTTTCCTTCTTTTAATATTTTTGTATTTTATATTAACCACAATATATCAGAAAATATGATATTTGTATTTTTGGGACTGACTCATTTCACTAAGCATAATGGTCTCTAGTTGCATCCATTTTGTTGCAAAGACAGGATTTCATTCTTTTTTTTTTTTTTTTTTTTTTTGACAGGCAGAGTTAGACAGTGAGAGAGACAGAGAAAGGTCTTCCTTTTCTGTTGGTTCACCCCCCAAGTGGCCACCACGGCCAGTGTGCTGCACCAATCCAAAGCCAGGAGCCAGGTGCCTCCTCCTGGTCTTCCATGCGGGTGCAGGGCCCAAGGACCTGCACTCCCAGGCCACAGCAGAGAGCTGGACTGGAAGAGGAGCAACCAGGACAGAATCCAGTGCCCCGACCGGGACTAGAACCCAGGGTGCCGGCGCCGCAGGCGGAGGATTAGCCTAGTGAACTGCAGCGCCAGCCTAGGATTTCATTCTTTTTTAAGGCTGAGTAGCATTCCATAATGTGTGTGTCTCTGTGTATGTGTGTGTGTGTGTGTGTGTGTCACCTTTTCTTCATCCAGTCATCAGCTGATGGACATCCGTAAAGGGAATGTTTCTAGATCTTAGCTATTGTGAATTAAGCGCTTATAAACATGGGAATACAAATAACTCTTTCATATGCTGATTTAATTTCCTTTGGGTAAATTCCCAGGAATTGGAGAGCTGGGTCATACCGTAGATCAATTTTCAGATTTCTGAGGAGTATCCATATTGTTTTCCACAATGATTGTGCCCACCAACACGGTATTAGGGTACCTTTATCTCTACATCCTACCAGCACTTATTATTTTTTGATTTTTGGACGACAGCCATTCTAGCTTGGATGAGGTGAAACCACAATGTAGTTTATTTTATTTTATTTTATTTTATTTTATTATTATTTTTTTAAAATAAGAGTTAGAGAGAGAGGTAGAGACAGAGAGAGAGGTCTTTCATCCGCTGGTGACCCCAGATGGTCACAATGGCTGGAGCTGAGCCGATCCGAAGCCAGGAGCTAGGAGCTTCTTCCAGGTCTCCCACGTGGGGATAGGGGCCCAAGGACTTGGGCCATCTTCCACTGCTTTCCCAGGCCATAGCAGTGAGCTGAATTGGAAGAGGAGCAGCTGAGACTAGAACCGGCACCCATACGGGATGCCAGCACTTTAGGCCAGGGCATTAAGCTGCTGTGCCACAGCGCCAGCCCCCACATTGTAGATTTGATTTGCATTTCTCTGATGGCTAGTACTCCTGAGCATTTTTTCATCTATCTGTTGGCCATTTGTATTTCATCCTTTGAAAAACACCTGCTCATGTCCTTTGCTCATTTCTTAACTATAGTTTATTTTGTTGTTTGTGAGTTTTTTTAATTCCTTATATATCCCAAGTATTAATCCTTTATCAGATGCATACTTTGTAAATATTTTCTCCCATTCTCTTGGTTGTCTCTTCACTTTGTTGAGTGTTTCCTTTTCAGTGCAGCAGTCTATAGCTTGATGTATTCCCATTTGCTTAGTTTTGTTTTATTGCCTGTGCTTCTGGAGTTTTTTCCAAAAATTTTGCCTATGCCAATGTCTTGCAGAGTTTCCCTAATTTTTCCTCTAGTAATTTGATGGTATCAGGTCATACATTTAGATCCTTCATCCACTCCAAATTGATTTTTTGATAAGGTATAAAGCAGGGGTCTTGTTTCATAGTTCTGCATGTGGAGATTCGACACCATTTGTTGAGGACTGTTGTTTCTCCAGGGTGTGCTTTTAACATATTTGTCAAAGACTAGTTGGTTGTGTATGTGTGGATTAATTTCTGAGTTTCTACTCCATTCCATTCTCTAGTATCTATTTTTGTGCCAGTCACAGGCTGTTTTGATTATAACTGTCCTGTAGTATGTCTTCAAATCTGGTATTGTTATGCCTCTGGCTTTGTTTTTGTTGTTTAAGAGTGCATTAGTTATTCAGGGTCTTTTGTGTTTCCTTATGAATTTTAGGATAATTTTTTTCTAGATCCAAGAATGTCCTTGATTTTTTGGTTGGGATCACACTGAATCTATAAATTGCTTTGGACAGTATGACCATTTTAATTATATTAATTCTTTCAGTTCATGACTGTGGAATATTTTTCCATTTTTTAAAGATTTATTTATTTATTTGAAAGGCAGCATTAGAGAATGCTGAGTGGCAGAGTCAGAGAGAGGTCTTCCATCCGCTGGTTCACTCCCCAAACAGCCACAATGGCCAGAGCTGGGCCGATCCAAAGCTAGGAGCCAGGAGAGCGCTTCTTCTGCAGCAGGGAGCTGGATTAGAAGTGGAGCCACCAGGTCTCAAACCAGAGCCTATATGGGATGCTGGCAGTGCAGCCGGCAGCTTTACCCACTATGACACAGCACCAACCCCTATTTTTCCATTTTGTGTGTGTGTCTTTTTTTACTTCTTTCCTTAAGGATTTGTAATTTTCATTGTACAAATCCTTCAGATCCTTGGTTAAATTTATTCCAAGATATTTAAGTTTTTTTTGTAACTATTGTGAATGGTACTGATCTTAAAGGTTCTTTCTCAGCCATGGTATTGTTTGTATATGCAAATGCTATTGATTTTTAAATGTTGGTTTTATAAACTGTAACTTTTCCAAACTCTCATTAATTCCACTAGTCTCTTAGTAGAGTCTTTTGTTTTCCCTATAAATAGGGTCATACAATTTGCAACGGGTATACTTTGACTTCTTCCTTTCCAATTAGTATCACTTTGATTTCTTTTTCTTGCCCAATGGCTCTGGCTAAAACTTTCAGAATTACATTGAATAGTAATGTTTGTCTGGTTCTGGATCTTAGTGGAAATGTTTCCAGCTTTCCCCACTCAATATGATGCTGGCTGTGGGTTTGTCATACATTGCTTTGTTTGTGTTGAGATGTTTCTTCCATATTTAGTTTGCTTAAGGTTTTTACCATGGAAGTATACTGTATTTTATCAAATGCTTTCTCTGCATCAATTAAGATAATCATGTGAGTTTTTTTAATAAAGAGAGATTTATTTTTATTTATTTGAAAGGCAGAGTTACAGAGAGAGAGGTAGAAACAGAGAAAGAGAGAGAGGTCTTCCATCCACTAGTTCACTCCTCAAATGGCCACAACAACCAAGAATGGGCCAAAGCCAGGAGCCAGGAACTTCTTCCAGGTCTCCCACTCCTGGGTGTAGGGACCCAAGCACTTGGGCCATCCTCCACTGCTTTCTCAGGTGCATTAGCAGGGAGATGGATAAGAAGTGGAGCAGCCAGGACTCAAACTGGCATCCATATGGGATGTGAGCGCTGCAGGCTGGGGTTTTAACCTGCTGTACCACAGCGCCAGCCACAAACATGTGGTTTTTATTCATCAATTTGTTAATGGGATGTACCACATTTATTGATGTGCATATGTTGAACCACCCCTGCATCCCTGGGACACATCCTCTTTGGTCCTGGCAGATGATCGTTTAGATTTGTTGTCGGATTTCCTTAGCTAGCATCTTGTTGAATATTTTTGCATCAATGTTCATCAGTGATATCGGTGTGTAGTTCTCTTTCTTTATTTTATCTTTTTCTGGTTCTGAAATTAAAGTGTTGCTGGTCTCAGAGAAGGAGTTTGAGAGTATCCCCTCCCTTCAAATTGTTTTTGAGTAGCTTAAGAAGAATTTGGATTAGTTCTTTTTAAAAGTTTGGTAGAATTTGGCAGTGAAACCATCCTGTCCTGGGCTTTTCTTTGCTGGAAGGGTCTTTATTACTGATTCAGTCTCTATCTTGGTTATTGGTCTATTTAGGTTTTCTACGTCTTCATGTCTCAATTTTGGTTAATTGTATGTATCCAGAAATCTATCTATTTATTCTAGATTTTTCAGTTTGTTGGCATATAGCATAATTCCTGATGATTCTTTTTATTTCAGTGGCATCAGTTTTAATTTCTCCCTTCCCATCTGTGATTTTAGTAATTTGGGTTCCCCTTCCTGTTTTTCTTTTGTTTAGTTGGGGCGATGGTTTGTCAATTTTGTTTCTTTTTTCCAAAAAAAAAAAAAAAAGGTCAGCTTTTCATTTCACTGATCTTTTGTCTGTTTTTCTTTAATTTCAATTTTGTTTATATATTCCCTAATTTTTATTATTTCTTTTCTCCTACTAAATTTGAGTTTGATTTGTTCTTGTTTTTCTAGGTCCTTGAAATACACTATTAAATCATTTATTTGGTATCTTTCAAATTTTTTGATGTAGGCATTGATTGCTATAAACTTTCCCCTCAACACTGCTTTTGCAGTATCCCATAAATACGTCGTGTTACCACTTTCATTTGTTTCAAGGAATTTTTTAAGTTCCCTGTGATTTCTTTCTATGATCTACTCAAGAGCATGTTGTTCTGTCTTCACCTGTTTGTATATTTTCCAGAGTTTCTTATGTTCCTAATTTCCAGCATCATTCCATTGTGGTCAGAAAATGCATGATATATGCCAGGGGATTCCAATACAATCCCATCAAGGTGGCATGTACCAATGCCATCTCACTAGTCTAAGTGATCAATTTCAGTTCACAATTGATCACACTGATAGGTCTAAGAGTCAAAGGGATCACACAAACAAGACTAGTGTCTGCTAATACTAACTGATAGAATCAAAAAGGGAAAGAATGATCCAACATGGGAAGCGAGATACACAGCAGACTGGTAGAATACACAGCAGACTCATAGAATGGCAGATGTCCTAAATAGCACTCTGGCCTCAGAATCAGCCCTTAAGGCATTCGGATCTGGCTCAAGAGCCCATGAGAATATTTTAGGCATGGAAAGCCAAGACACTGTGGCAAAAAAAAAAGAAGACCTAAATGAAAGATCTCTGCGAGTGAGATCCCAGTGGAAAGAACAGGGCCATCAAAGAACGAGGTACCTTTCTCTGAAAGGAGGAGAGAACTTCCACTTTGACTATGACCCTGTCGGAATAAGACCAAAGTCAGCGAACCCTAAAGGCTTCCATAGCCTCAGCAACTCATGACTAGAGCCTAGGGAGATTACTGAGGCCATAAACAAGAGTGTCAAATTGTTAAATCAACATCAGGAGTCACTGTGTACTTACTCTCATGAGGGATCTGTCCTTAATGTGTTGTCCAAGGTGAAGTAATGCTATAACTAGTACTGAAACAGTATTTTTACACTTTGTGTTTCTATGTGGGTGCAAACTGATGAAATCTTTACTTAGTATATACTGAATCGATCTTCTGTATATAAAGATAATTGAAAATGATTTAAAAAAACTTGGTGTTAAATTGGAAATTACATAGATAATTAATCAATTTTTTTTTTTTTTGGCAGACAGAGTTAGTGAGAGAGAGAGAGAGAGAGAGAGAGAGAGAGAGAAAGGTCTTCCTTTGCCGTTGGTTCACCCTCCAATGGCTGCCACAGATGGCGCGCTGCGGCCGGCGCACCGCGCTCATCCGATGGCAGGAGCCAGGTGCTAGGTGCTTTTACCTGGTCTCCCATGGGGTGCAGGGTCCAAGCACCTGGGCCATCCTCCACTGCACTCCCGGGCCACAGCAGAGGGCTGGCCTGGAAGAGGGGCAACCGGGACAGAATCCGGCGCCCCGACCGGGACTAGAACCCGGTGTGCCGGCGCCGCAAGGTGGAGGATTAGCCTGTTGAGCCACAGCGCCGGCCAATTAATCAATTTTTTAAAAAAATCATGTAAGATCTCTGTCCTTAATGTGCTGTACATTGTGAATTAATACTATAACTAGTACTCCAACAGTATTTTTCACCTTGTGTCTCTTTGTGAGGGCAAACTATTGAAATCTTTACATAATATGTACTAAACTGATCTTCTGTATATAAAGAGAATTGAAAAGGGAAAAAAAAGAAAATGCATGATATTTCAGGTTTTTTTTTAATTTGTTGAAACTTGTTTTATAGCCTCGCATGTGGTCTATCCTATAGAATGCTCCATGCACTGATGAAAACAACATATATTCTGCAGTTGTGGGATGAAATGTTCTGTAGATATCAATTAGATCCATTTGGTCGAAGTATATATTAGTTCTGCTCTTTATTGATGTTTGTGCCTACTTGATCAGTTCATTGATTAAAATGAAGTGTTGAAGTCTCCCATTATTATTGTATTGGAACTTATGTCTCCCTTTAGATCCATTAATATTTGCTTTAAATAGCTAGGCACCCTGTAATTGGGTGCATATATTTACTGTAGTCACATCTTCCTATTGAGTTAATCTTTTTCCTTTTTTTTTTTTATTTTGTTTCTTTCTTTTGAGTTAATCTTTTAATCATTACATAATGCCCATCTTAGTCCCTTTTAGCAGTTTTTGTCTTAAAGTTTATTTTGTCTGATATTAAGATAGCTATTCCTGCTCACATTTGGTTTCCATTTACATGGAATATCTTTTCTATCGCTTCACTTTCAGTCTCTGTATTTTTGTCAATGAGGTGTGTTTCTTGTAGGTATCATATAGTTGGGTTCTGTTTTTTAATCCATTCAGCCAGTTTGTTTCTTTTAATTGAAGAGTTTCATCAATTTGCATTCAAGATTATTATTGACAAGTAATGATTTGCTCTTGCCATTTTTTTCCATAGATATCCATATTGTTTGCTTTGGCTCTCCTTTGTACTGTTATTGGGAAGATTTTGCCTTCACATTCTTTCACCAACGCTGGTTATCTTTCTCTGTTTCTGTGTGTTGTACATCTTTGATAGTCATTTTTAAGGCTGGCTGGGTCCTTTTGATTTTCACTACAGAAAATCCAACTCAACTTGGCAATAAAATTATTTCTCATATTATGGAATTGGAAAATTCAGATTCTATCACTAAATAACCTCTTTCAGGACCCATTTTTTTCTTTTTCTCCATTTTGCTTTCTGTGGTGTCACTTTCTCCAAAAGGTAGCATTTTTTAGGATTGTCAAAGATTCCAAGAGTGACTAAGTCTTTATTCCACATACAAAGGTGAAAAGTTGTTTATCTCTGGAAGCTCTCTCCAAAGCATGAGAATCACATTTTCCAGAAGACCCTACCAAATCTCTTCTTCCAGTTGATTGGATAGTATTGCTAAACCAATAATTATGTTTCAGGATGGGATGGGATTACATTGATTAGGCTTGATCTAAATTTCCCAAACCAAAGCAATGAGGTGTTAGCACAGAGACCACATGGAAGAAGAATAATAAATCCAGGGGAAATATAAGTAGCTACTAAAATCTGTCTCCTATTTGTCTATTAGAGTCATCAGCATCACCAGGGTCCCAGTAATGTCAGCATAAGTACAAGACTAGCAATTGCCATGAAAAATAATTGGCTGGCTTAAAGGGAATAACCCATGTTCTATGGCTTGCTCTCCTAGTAAGAAACTGCACACATTACAATGCCATATATCATCACAATTACTCATTTTTATATACACACACTGTTTAATAACTACTCAAAAGAAAAGTGGCCTTGGGAACTGGTTTAATGGAAATTGTTATCTTTTTTATTAAATAAAAGAAATATTTTAAGCACTTAGCTTGAGGTAAATATAATTAAAATCAATGTGAGATTTTTAGGAATACAAGTGACCAAGAAGAAGAAAGCAAATGTCAGAAAGAAAGGAAGGGAACTACTGGTGGGTTATTTAAAAGTAGTCAAAATAGTTGAAGTAGACCCAGGGCCAATAATTAATGAAAGCAAGTCAGTAATGAACTTTCCTAAAAGGTGAGTTGTATTATGGGTAGAAACTAATCCACAGTAACTACAGACAGGCAACATCTTCCACCAGCAGAGTAGCCAACATGCTGTAGCTTAGCAAGTTCTTCAGTGCATGTATTGGTGAGAAAACCCTACCAGGGCCAGTGCTGTGCAACCGTGGGTTAAAACCCCAGCCTGAAGCACCAGCATCCCATATGGGTGCAAATTTAAGTCCCAGCCATTCCACTTCCAATCCAGCTCCATGCTAACATGCCTGGAAAAGCAGCAGAGGATGACCCAAGTGCTTGGGCCCCTGCACCCATATGGGAGACCTGGAGGAAGCTCTTGGCTCTTTGCTTCAGCTTGGCCCAGCACCAGTTACTGCAGCCACTGAGGAATGAACCAGTGGATGAAAGACCTCTCTTTCTGTCTCTACCCCTCTCTGTAAACTGTTTTTCAAATAAATCTTTAAAAAAAAAAAAAACTACTGAACACTCTCTTTCCTGGCTTATCCTCCCATTGGCTAGCTCCATTCAAGCTTAAATTCATCTGTTTCAAGGAAGCAGTGACATTACAAACTGAGATATCTGTGCTACACCTGGATTACTCCCTGGGATGGAGAGTTGTGTTTGGATGACAGGGTGACAGTTCCTAACATTATTCTGTTTTCGTCACTTGAGGCCTAGATAATTATTGCAGCAATCTCCCAGTTGGCCCACTAGCCTCCAGCCTCTCTCCACACCACTGCATCCTCATTGTTATCCAATGATCTTTCCTAACTTCTCTATGATTCGTTCTCACTCCCCTCTCTCTCCCCCCAAGTAAATTAAAAAACAGTCAGGCGATACCCATCTGCACTATCTTATCTCCCATTGTCACCCAACCAACTCTGTGCAAAGCTTACCAAATGGGACAATTTGTCTTTGCCTGGATGTGAGTATGTTTTCCTATTCCTATGATGATGCCTGTGCTATTCCATTTACCGGAAATTCCTTTCCCCAAACATCTCCTGAGTCTATCTTCCCACATTTTGCTCCTATACATGCATGGAGATACAGCTCCAATGCTTAATGCATTATGTTCTCATTGATCTCAAGGGGATTCCTCTGTTAATTCTCCATTGTTATGAATTTAGACTTATCTTGGGCTTTTAGTTACTTGAATTGTAAGCACAGGAATTGTGTTATAAATCTCCATGACTGGACTATAAGGATGTTCTATACCATTATCTACAGTGTCCTACACATTATAATCTCAGTATAAAAAGAAGCATGTATGCATTGTACTCATGTTATGGATATAAATGATGTTTTTAAAAGAAGATTTATTTATTTATTTGAAAAGCAGAGGCAGAGAGAGAGAGAGAGAGAGAGAGAGAGAGAGAGAGAAAGTCTTCCAACTGTTGGTTCACTCCCCAAATGTCTGCAATGGCCAGAGCTGCGCAGATCCGAAGCCAGGATCCGGGAGCTTCTTCCGGGTCTCCCACATGGGTGCAGGGGCTCAAGCACTGGGGCCAGCCTCTACTGCTTTCCCAGGCTGTAGAAGAGAGCTGGATTGGAAGTGGAGCAACCAGGACTTGAACCAGCACCCATATGGGATGCCAGCACTGCAGACAGTAGCTTTAATCTGCTGAGCCACAGTGCCGGCCCCTATGATGATTTAAAGATAGATATTTCTTTAAAGTAAAGAATGCAGTATAAGTATCTGATCTAACAAGCATCTCAAATAAAAACTTGTCCAAAACTAAATTCTTCATCATCTCCATTATCTGCAACTGGATCTTCTCATAGTCCTTCCCATTCAGGTAATGGCAAATCCATCATACAAACATGCTTAGACCAAAAACACAAAAAGCATCCTGAGTCTTTCTTGCTGTCATCTCCTGCATCCAGAAAATCTTGCTGCCCCTGCATTCAAAACACATCCAGAGGGTCATGCATTGCCATTCGCTGGGTCCACTGCATGGGCTGCCTGCAGTCTCTATCAAAATGTCAGCTCAGGTTCAAGTCCCTGCTACTCTATTTCCCATCCAGCTTCTTGCTAATGCATCCTCGGGAGCAGCTGATGATGGCTCGAGTGTGGGGTCCCTGCCACCCATGTAGAAAACCTACATGGAGTTCCAAGATCCTGGCTTCAGCCTGGCACAGCACTGGCTGTTGCAAGCACTTAGAGAGTAAACAAGCAAATGGAAATGAAATCAATCTCTCTCTCTCTCTCCATCCCTCTCTCTCTCTTTCTCCCATTCTCCCTCACTCCCTCCCTTTCAAGTAGGTAAAAATAAAATATTTTTATAAACTAAAACTAGAATTGCTAATATCTTGCAGCGAGCTGCCATCATCCTCACCTGTGTATTTACAATAGCCTACAAATTACACCTATATCCTATGTCACCTCTTTTCCTACTGTCTGTTGTCTACAGAGAGATTATGCCAGATCCTGTCATTCCTATGCACAGAACACTCCAAGTGCTTCCCATCTCACTCAGGAGTTCTGCAAAATCACCCCACAGTTCCTTTACCTTTGTTGACTTTATCTCCAACTACTCCTCACCTCCAATCGCTTCCCTCCAGCCTCTTCCTCAACAAAGTAAGCAGCTTCCTCCTTTGCCGGGCCTGGTTTCTGCCCTTTCTCTCTGGCCTGCTCTTGGACACTGACAGCTGCCCGGCTTGCCCTCACTTTCCAGTCTCTGCTCAGATACTCTCTTGTCAGTGCGCTCTCCCTGCTGGTGCGACTTGAAGCAGCCCCGTCCCACAGTCACAGGCTAACACACTCTATCCTTCTTCCTCTGTGTGATTCTTCTCCAGAGCACTTACCATTTGACATACTCTGCATTTCTCTTGTCTGACCATTTATTCCCTATCTCTCTCCTACCCTTGCTCAACTAGAATGTAAACACCACAAAGACACAAATTTTTGTCTGATTCCCTCCTTACTAGACAGTCCAGAAAATAGAGCTTGCGAAGGAGAATGAATGGATGATGAATAAACCTTATTCAGAGTTTTAAATATCCAGAGGATAAGGAATATGGTGGACAATGACTTGAGAATTTTTATCCTAAATGTCTGAACCTGTACATTTGGTCTTTTAGAACCAACTCAGTTTCTCACTTATCAGAGGAGCAATAATTTCCAACTGCAGAGCACTGTGAAAATTTGAGACATTATTATAGTTTTGCCTTTTCTGAGTTTCTTCTCAAATCAATCGATTTCCTAAACAGAGCATGTCCAGCATGCATTCTTTGGCAAATAACTCAAGGATACACAGGTATGTTTTAAGGCTTTTGAGATAAGATCTTATAGACTGGTTCCTGCAGCTGCTCACAGAAGACAGGACAGAATAGATTTTAACTCTCCTTCATACCTATGCACCCACCACAGTGACAGCAGTCTCCTTGATGGACAGTCCCTTTGCGGGCCTGGGAATGAGGTGGGCGTGGACACAAAGAGTCAGTTTGTAAGAACTCCCTTTATCACCCTGCCCTATTCTTAATTATGTCATTTCAGTATCAAGTCCCTGGAGCTCCTGCTTCATATTGATTTCTCCCCTGAGTTAACTGGTATTGACACCGGCCAGTCTCCATGGACTACATTACCAGGAGCACCTGTCACTGCCCCTGAACACTGATGAAGTAATTATCTTGCTCCACGAGAAGAGGTGGCCACAGCAGAGGCAGGTCAATCATCCTTGTGGAGACCATTCTCTCTCGTGTGCTGGTTTCATCCATCTGGTGGAACCATGTGTATCAGGATTGCTGTTATCATTCTCAAGTGCTTTCTGGGCCCCGTGTTCCTGGACACTCTCCCTGTCCTGGAGGAATTTGGAGATTGTGTGAGAATTCCTCAGCCTCCTAACTGATGTCTCCCCACTGCCTTCCACTGAAGCCCCATCCACACAAGGTGACCCTCCCCAGGTGCAAATCCGAACCCTGCAAGCGATTCGCAGTAACACATTAGATTTACACTGATATGGAGGAAAGTTTAATGTATTATGTAAAGTTTAATTTATTTTGTCTTTTAAAAAGCTGGAACATGAACACGCATAGGATATATATGCAAAAGAATGTGTAAAATATGACCATGATAGAATATCTTGATACAGATGTAACTGAAGTCTGAAGATGATATTTGCACCAAAACATTTTCAATATTGTTTTCCCCCAGAGTAGCATAATTCTGGTGACTGACTTCCTTCCTTTTGGCATCTACAATTTCCAATGTCAGTATAATTATTTAAATTATTTAATTGCAAATAGAGCATGTCATTTCTAGGCTTAAATTTCTTCACCTAAAAAAAGTGAAAATTTGCCGGCACCACAGATCACTAGGCTAATCCTCCGCCTGCGGCGCTGGCACCCTGGGTTCTAGTCCCGGTCGGGGCGCCGATTCTGTCCTGGTTGCTCCTCTTCCTGTCCAGCTCTCTGCTGTGGCCCGGGAGGGCAGCGGAGGATGGCCCAAGTGCTTGGACCTTACACCCACACGGGAGACCAGGAAGAAGCACCTGGCTCCTGGCTTCGGATTGGCGCAGCGCGCCGGCCGTAATGCACCAGCCGTAGCAGCCACTTGGGGGGTGAACCAACAGAAAAAGGAAGACCTTTCTCTTGTCTCTCTCTCTCTCACTGTCTAGCTCTGCCTGTCAAAAAAAAAAAAAAAGTGAAAATTTTACAATGAGTTTAATCATAGCAGCAAATAATAAAGCTGTCCTCTGTCACTCAAGTGACAGCAGCAAATGAAGACTGTGTCTGTCCAGCTGTCACTCTGTCTCCTCAAAGACTCAGAGCGTGCTTTACAAATGACCACAGCAAACAGTCACTCCATATGAAGAGTAACAGCGGTAGTGTGAAGAAGTGGATGGAGGCCTTTAAGAATTGCTTTTTTTCTGGGATGGGCATTTGGCCAGCAGTTAGGTCCCCACTTGGGATCTCTGCATCCCATATCAAAGTGCCTGGTTCAAGTCCCTGCCCTTGGGCTTCTGACCCAGGTTCCTGCTAAGGTATACCCTAGAAAGTAGCACGTGATGGATCAAGTACATGAGTCCTTGCTAAACATGTGGGAAACCTGGATTGAGTTTCTGGCTCCAGCCTGGTCCAACCATGACTATTGCAGGCATTTAGGGAGTGAATCAGCAGGTGGAAGATCTTTCTCTCTCTCTCTGTCTCTGTCTGTCTGTCTCTCTCTCTTTCTCTCTGCCTTTCAAATAAAAATGCAAATAAATTATTTTTAAAAGTTGTTCTCCCACCCCTATTTGCTTTTGCAAGGTTGGGTTCAACAATAAATATTTCTGTGACTAGCTCGCCAGTGTTCATGTTTGCATCAAGAGAGGGTTTCAGCTAGAGGGCATTGCTGAAAGGCCAGCAGGAGTCTGGGAAAGCCACTTCTCACATGGACTCTGAAGAGAGGGACTGCATGCTGTGAGCAGGGAGCTCAGAGGGCACCCAGTAACCACATGGCTTCCTCATCCTCCTGCGGCATCACAATGTCTGAGGCAGTATCTGTTGCAGGTGGAGTTCTCCAGTCCTGGAGCATACCTCCTCCCCTCCTCCCATCAGGTAAGACTCAACACAGTTGTCCTCTTCTTCTGGAGCTTTCCCTGACAAGCCCAGCCACATCTGCTCCATATGTTAGTGCCTGTCTGAATTTCCCTCTTTGAACGTCTGCTAACCATTTTGCATCCCTGCTTATATCTGTCCCACCAGACTTATCTTCTTGGCAGTTAGGATCGTACTCTTGTCTTTTTGTTCTCATCATCTAAACTTGGCATACTGAAGTGTTCAATAAATGATGATTAGATAAATGAATGGATGGATGGATGACTGGAAGCACAGAGAGATCAAACGATGGAAGGATGGATAGGTGGATGGATAAGTGGATGGATGGATGGATGGATGGATGGGTGGATGGGAAAAAACTGTAGGTAGCATATGGTCAGATCTAAATGAGTCTGTGACGAAGCAGCAGCATAGTAGACAGCACATACTATACACATCCTGAACAAAATCCCAAGAAAATGAACAGGAGGCAGAATAAGTCGTAAAAGGCCTCTGTCCACTTCCCAGAACTCTTGCTGCTGCTCCTCAGACAGCCCGGACCGTCCGCAGGGTCACTTTGAAAGCACTCTCTCAGTCTGCGAGGAGAGGAGCATCAGCAGGAAGCCAGATACCATCTCCCACTTTTTTTTTTTTTGACAGGCAGAGTGGACAGTGAGAGAGAGAGACAGAGAGAAAGGTCTTCCTTTGCCGTTGGTTCACCCTCCAATGGCTGCCGCGGATGGCGCGCTGTGGCCAGCACACCGCGCTCATCCGATGGCAGGAGCCAGGTGCTAGGTGCTTTTTCCTGGTCTCCCATGGGGTGCAGGGCCCAAGCACTTGGGCCATCCTCCACTGCACTCCTGGGCCACAGCAGAGGGCTGGCCTGGAAGAGGGGCAACCCACTTTCTGTTCCGTCACTCGAGTACCGGTTAGAGACTTCAAAGTAGGGGAGATGTCAGCTTGAGCTTGTTTCTCTGATCAATCTCGTTATAAAATTTTTGTCGCTAGTACACAGTCCCCACAACAATCCTCTGTCTAGTTATGTCAAGATTAGCGCCTACGATTCCAAAATAACATCTGACGCCACTTTCTATTTCCAGAAGGGCACATGGGATGTGTTAACAACACCCGCGCTAGATCCATGGATGCTGAGGACAGGCCCACAGCCAAGTGCTGAAGTTAGTAGGTGGCCCTGATGGTTATCTGCAGATAACTGCACTGGGGGACTCACAAGGGAATTCCAGAACCTTCTTTTGATAAAGCCTCAAAACCACCAGATCTGCTGCTGCCAAAACCAAAAATAGCTCGGTCGAGTTGGGAAACCGTTGGTGTGGAGGTTGGAAGGTGTGGGGCCCTCATTTTGTATCCATTGGCTTTGTGTCCTCAGCCAAACCACCTCTCAGAACACCCATGCTTTCGTCCATGAGCTGGGGATGACCAGCAGGACTCTCTTGATCCACAAGTAGGTCTAAGTCCCAAAGGAGATAACAGCCAGGAAGGTCCTTGGTGACTCCCTGTCCTCAATCCCAGGGGAGAGAAAAAGGGAGGGGTATCATCAGAAAGCAGCCACGCTGAAAATTCTCCCCAACTGTACTTTTAACAGAAATAAAATCCTCCTAACTCAGGCCTTTGATGTTCTGGGAGTAGCCCTTCGGTGAGAGATCATTCTCTTTGTTCTACTGCCTTCTAATTTGCTCTAAGATAGTCATCACTGGCCTCTCCTCGCCTGCCTGCCTTGTTGTTCTATGATCCATGACTGCTGTGTTCATGGTTAATTCAGGGACAGGCCCAAGGGCTGTCAGAAACAGGAGTGGATATTCTCAGCATACGGGAGGTTACCTGAGTCACAGGATAAATAAACACGGCTGCCTTTCCTCTTTAAAGAATCATTCTGTTCCTAGTAAGGACTTGGAAATAGCAAAATTCAACAGCATTCATTGAGCACTGTGGGAGTGCTTTGTTTACATGATTTCATTTACTATTCATAGGAACAGCGACAGAGGAAGCATCGTCCCCATTTTATGATGAGGAAACTGTGTGTCCATCCCCCAGAACCACTGTAAACAGGGTCAGGATTTTAACCCTGTCTTATTTCATACAAAAACCCAAGCTCCTGTGGATCATGCCCTATTGCCTCAAAACTAGCAATTGTACCTGCAGGAAGAAGATGAAGTAGAAAAATTAAGCATATGCTTAATCAAAAATTAAACGTTCGCAGATCTTAAACAAACACCCTCTTTGCTCAGGCATTCTTACAGAACCTGGCCTGCTGGGCAGGGAGAAGAGGTACCAGTTCAGTAAACAGCATCTGACTGACAGCTAAACAACAGGATATAATCCTTCAGAAAACAAATACAATCACTATGAGTGTGCCGAAGCATTCTGTACCTGAAGTCAGAATAATAAATATAAATCATAGTATTTCTTACAGATTTATTTATTTATTTGAAGGGGTTGCAGAGAACGAGAGAAAGACTGGTTTGCTCCCTAAATGGCCCCAAAGGTCAGGGCCGAGCCAGGCCAAAGCCAGGAGTAAGGAGCTTCATCTCGGTCTCCCACGTGAGTGGCAGGAGCATAAAACACTTGGGCCATCTTCTGCTGCCTTTCCCAGGCCATTAGCAGCAACAGCTGGGACACGAACTGGCTCCCATACAGGATGCTTACATTGCAGGAGGCTTTACCCGCTGTGCCACAACACCAGTCCTATTTTTTTAAAATCATGATTAGGTCTTAGGACATGGCACACACCATGTGGTCATATTTTTTTTTTTATTTCACAGGTAGAGTTATACACAGTGAGAGAGAGAGAGAGAGAGAGAGATAGAGAGAGAGAGAGAAAGGTCTTCCTTTCTTTGGTTCACCACTCCCCAAATGGCCGCCAGGGCCGGCACTGCATCGATCCAAAGCCAGGAGCCAGGTGCTTCTTCTTGGTCTCCCATGTGGGTGCAGGGGCCCAAGCACTTGGCCATCCTCCACTGCCCTCCCGGGCCACAGCAGAGAGCTGGACTGGAAGAGGAACAACCGGGACTAGAACAGAACCCGGTGCCCATATGGGATGCCAGTGCTACAGGTGGAGAATTAACCAAGTGAGCCATGGCGTCAGACCCAACACCAGCCCTATTTAACAGTACTTTTGATGTTATTTTTTACAGGGAGTATGGGGCAGGAGAGTTGAGCATTATTGTTCTCAGGATCTAGTGATCTTCTTTCCCAATTTAAGTCTCTAAAGATACCAACCAAACCATACATTTTTAAGTTCTTTGGCTTAATTAAGTAGGTAAGCCTACCAAGTAGAAGAATGTATGTGGAAGAAGATGAACACAATGTAGCTTAGTGGTTCCCTACAGACTACATTTATATCTTCAAGTGAAAATACCACAAACAGCAGGGAATCCCAAAGAACTCTTTTCGCTTCTTCCAGCTTTGGCACGTTCATAACACATTTTCTCATTCAACCTCAAGGACCTTCCCATCACTTTTACCTGAGCTCTGCTAATACTTCTGTTATTTCCCCATTGCCAAGGGTGGTACCCACTTTGCAGGATTATCACAAAGACAAGATTGAATGAATAGTCCATGCAAAATTTTTGCCACACAGGAGGCACTCAACAAACAGGAGTGCCTCTCTCTCTCTCCTGCTTCGAATTCATGGGTCTTTATTTCGCAAGTCTCAATGTGGTATAGATGTTAAGGATGTTTGGAATCAGTGAGGCCCAGATTCAAACCTCACCTCAGCTTTCTACCAGCTGTGTGACCTTTGGCAAATATCCTACTCTCTCAGAACCTCTTTCTTCTATTACATAAAGAAAAAATAATAGCCCCACCCCCCATGCCCCCAGCAGGGATACTTTGAGATTCACAATAACATTGGCCAAGTATCTAGCACATGATAGGCACAAAAGTGCAAAATAATCATGGTTTTCTTTATCCTTGGATCACACGACTTATGAAATGGATAACGCTTAGATTGTAGGAAAACCCTTTATTGCATGATTGTTATTTCAGACACCTAGAAACTTCCCTGAGTGTCTCACTGCATGTTTCCACTATGCATGGGTCTCAGGGAAATGCTTAAAGCCCCAGCAGGCAGCCAATGTCAACACAGGTACCTCTCAGCCTTGGCGGCCACAGCCAATCTGCTGAAGTACCCCCTGGTCCAACTTGCAGCCCAGCTACTTACTCCCCAAAGCCTTGGAAAGCTCTCAGGATTCAGACAGATGCTGTAGGCTGGAGACTGCAGACCAAGAGGAAGAGGTCGCGGCTGTGGGCAGTGTATTGACAGGCTCTTACACTGTAAGCCTTGTTTCAGGTCCCTCACAATGCACCTCTTTAGGCTGAAAACAAGATGTTCTTTGTAAATAAAAGTTCATGCATGTGAGTAATGAAGTCATTTTCCAGCTCTGTAGTGAAAGATATTCTTCTCTCAAGCCCCCTGGGTGTGGACTGTGGGCAGGAAGAGGGGTGTCCAGCCACTCTCTCCAGACGAGATAGGAGCACAAAGAGGCAGCAGTCCCTCAACAGCACACGAGAAAGTTTGCTCTAGAAAGCGGGCACCCTGCCCCCCTGCGTTCTCGGAGCTCCTCTGCCTGCCTGGGGCTCTGGCCCGGATCCCCTTTTCCACCCACTTTCCTGCAAACCAGCGGGCCCACATAAAAGATTTAGATAACTATAAATGAAACATCCGGCACCTTGACTAAATAAATAAGACTCGGGAGGAAGCCACCGCAAAAGCTGAATATTCATCTGGCAGTCCTGGGGGGTATGGGAGGGGATCACTGGAAACCGGGCCCGGAGGGGAGGCTGCCAGGGAAAGGCCGACCTGGGTGTCAGAAAAGCAGCTTGGAGTGGGAGGGCCTGGCGGTGGAAGGTGAAAAGGGAGTGGCGAGGATGGGCGTGGGAAGGGAGCCGGAGCCGCGCGGCCCGCAGTCCTGACCCTGCCCGGGAGGAGGCGGCTGGAGCTCCCGGGGCCCCTCCGTTCCCCGTTCCCCGCTACCTCCTTTGGATGCTGGCTTCAGGCTCCGTCTCTCTGTAGGTTCTGGAGCCAGAGCCTCGGGGGTGGGGGAGGGAAGAAGAGAGAGAGAGAGAAGATAGAGGAGAGAGAGAGAGAGAGAGAGAGAGAGAGAGAGAGAGAGAGAGAGAGAGAGAGAGAGAGAGGAGAGACACGCTTACTCTCACTCTCCCTTTTTTGACGAAGTCGCTGCCGGGCTTCTCTCATCTGGACACCGCGGACGCAGGGACGGTGACCCACGCCAGGCTGCGCCGCACTCCGGGGGCCGAAGAACCGCAGCCCGAGCGCCTCCCTGCAAGCAGCCCCTCTGCCGTCCGCGGAGGGATGGCTCGGGGCTCTGCCTGGCGCGCTCTCCTGCCTCTGTGGCTCTTCTGGGGCGCTGCCTGCTCCAGCGCGGCGTCGGGGGACGACGGAGCTTTTCCTTTTGACATTGAAGGGAGCTCAGCCGTGGGCAGGCAAGACCCGCCCGAGACGAGCGAGTCCCGCGTGGTTCCGGGACGCCTGCCGCCTGCTGTCGAGGTACAGTGTCCCTGCCACTAACACCCCTGCTGGGGCAACGGCGCCCCGCCACCCCTGCCGCACTCGCCCCTTTCTCTCTCCCTTCCCCTCTGCTCTGAGGGCTTCTGCTGGACTGACTAGGGCAGTTCAGAAACTGGAAAGAGAGTTGTACTGAGTTGATTTGGTGTGTTGCAAAGTTGAGTCTTTGCAACTCAGAATGGCTCAATGCATGCGTCCTCTCTGAGTCTCCTGCTGGGCTTTCACCTGGACTGCAGCAGCTGTCAGCGCCTGTGACTCTTGTGTGTCCCACTGGAGGCATTTGGGCAGGGCCACAGCACTTGCCGTGTCTGCCTGGTCACGGGCTTCCTGCTCCTTGGGGCTGTAGGGATGGAGGGAAGGATGCGGCAGAACCGACCCTTTGTCTTGAAATAGACACAAGGTCTCCAGCCCCAGGGCAGGCTTGAGGGGGTGAGGGACCGCTGTTAGGAAACTACCCAGAAGACACTTAGAGCAGAAACCTGCCATCCTATTCCAGAAGCAGAGTGAATCAAGCATCACCCCCAAATAAGAAGGATCAGGATGTGTGATGTGCAGTTGATGATACGCTCATCCCAACAACTTCTGCTTGAACCTCTCAGGAGGGTTTAAGATGCAAACATAGCCAAAGCGTAGAAACTTGGCCAGGGTAGGTGAACCCAGAGTGATTTAAGAGCTCCCGAAGCCTAGAGAGACACCAGCAGGGCCAGTGCGTGGGAGATGCTAAGCAGGAGGAAAATGAAGTCACCTAAGTTCATGGGAAAGGAAGGAGGAATTGATCGGACAGCGCACACGCGCACACGCACACACACACACACACACACACACGCTATGGGTACAGCAACCGCACAACGGAAACAGTTATGCAAATCGACACTATTTCCAAAACCACGCAGCTCTGGACTATTGCTATTAACTCTACTTATTGTTGATATAGCTTCAATTGTTGATTATTAATGATTAAAAACAGGCGCATGGACATGGTCCCTCTTCAGAGTGAGGCCTACCCTGCTCCCTAAACTGGAAGGATGAGGAGGCCAGAGTTTCCCAAGCTCTCACTGTGGTGCAAAATGTAACCTCCATGAGAAAAAGGGGGCATGGCTATGGATCAACCTCCACTGGGGAGAGGCCAGACCAGGGAGACACCACACAAGGGAAGGCTGCCTTCTCTATAGTCTTGGAATGAACTGCAGGAAAACGTTATCCCCACCTGTTGCTTTGAGCTTGGGAAGTCCCTGAATGACATGCTTCACTTATGACTAAGATTGGCAGATAAAGTACAGAAGGCACAAATAAATCTGAATTTCAGATAAACGATGAATTTTGGCCATGTCTCAAATATTGCATAAAATATATCCATAGTAAAAACTATTTTATTGTTCATCTGAAATTCAAATTTATCCAGGCATTTTTATTTTTGTTTAATCAAAAGAGGCAAACACATACACAACTGTTTTGTGGTTTTTTTTTGTTGTTGTTGTTGTTAACTCCATCCTATAAAACAAATTAAGAAAATAATTGTTTGTGTTTTAGGATACCTTAAAATTAGCAATTTCTTCTATGCTCATGTATTCAGTGAAAAAATAGGCAGATGTCATAGCAGAGTGTTTAGATGGCAGGCTTTCAGCCAGATGGTCCCAAGTTAAATTTCAGACTCCTTGACCTACAGTTGCCTAAATTACAGATAAAGAAACTGAGGATTATAGACGCTATTGTTGTCTACTTCATACCTCATACAGTTGTGATAGTGAAATGAGATAAAACATAGAGGGTGCTTAACAAAACGCCTGATATAGTGTGATAGTGTGTTTTCATATGCTCAGGGTTATGACTGTAAAAAATATGTGGATGTAGGTCTAAAAGACACCCTTATTACTTTATGTTTTCAATGGTGCCATTTTACTCATTACTGCTGTAGCTCTGTTTGTCTATATTCTTCCAGCCAGCAACAATGTCCTGTAAAGAGTTAAATAGTCTAATAGGTTCAAAATGTCACTTGAGGCCTTTAGTTCAGGGAAAAAGAAAGAAGATACTAGTTGTTCCAGGAAGGCCAAAGTATATGGTTTTGAAAGGGTGGGATTGATGTAATTATGTTCCCACTGCATATTTTCACATAATGCCTCCAGTTAGCCTGTGGTCCCATAGCAATCCCAACACCACACCAGAAGGTTTCCCATGCCTTTTATTGCCAGTAAGCAGACCTTGGCTCAAATATATTTGTGAAATTTAATAACATGGTAAAACTACTTCATTGGATTGGTCCAGGAGATTGTGTGTGTGTGAGAGAGAGAGAGAGAGAAAGAGAGAGAGAATGAGAGACCACAGACTTCTTATTTATGGGAGAGGTCCAAACTGTGGATGGGAGGATGTTCTAAAAATAGACTGGCTTTATTTGCATTGGATTGATATGAATGATTATTCCTCAATTCTCCTTCAAAGGGAAGGAAGACAAATACTAAGGCAGCATGGGGCAGTGGGAGGTATTTGGCTAAGTGCCTGCCTGCGGTTCTCCCAAACTCCCTGATAGCAGGCTTTTGTCCTCCGCACCTCTGGGCCCTCAGCTGGAAACATGGACTCTGGCCTGCTGTGGTGCTTGGGGAAAGCTGAGCCACAGAAGCATGGCATACGCAGAGGAAAAGCATGGAGATCACTGGCTGCCCAAGAAGGAAGCCCCTCCTTTCCTGGTGAAACAAGCCCAAGCCTCCCCAGGAGGCAAAGAATTTGAAAAGAAACAGCCAAGGGTAGCTCTCAGCTGGTTATGAGGAGAATTTTCCCAATTTCTTTGTATTTTTTGACAAGCAATTTACTGAGACCATTATTGCTGGGTTTATGGGGAGAATAGTGATTCTCCATAGGTGAGTGTGGGCATTGGGGGATCTGGGTTGTTTCAGTAAGCATCCTCAGTAGTCTAATAGTTCACATTTGAGAAAGGGACGTCTACTCATTTTATTACACATACTACAGCAAGTAAAGCTAGGCAGATCTCTGTCTCTTTTCTAAAAAAATATTTGTTTATTTTATTTGAAAGGCAGAGTTATAGAGAGAAGGAGAGAGACAGAGCAACACAGAGAGAGAGAGACGGAGACAGAGACAGAGACAGAGACAACTTGGATCTGCTGGTTCACTCCCCAGATGGCCACAACTGCCAGAGCTGGGCCAGTCAGAAGACAGGAGCCAGAAGCCAGGGGCTTCATCTGGGTCTCCCACGTAGGTAAAGGGCCCAAGCACTTGAGCTGTCTTCCGCTGCTTTCCCAGGCACATTAGTAGGGAGCTGGAGTGGAAGCAGAGCAGCCAGGTGTCGATCTCTTCTTGACCAGTTAAAATGGCAGAATCACTGAGGATGTGTGCAGCAATGGAGAGGAAGAACTACCCCCCCCCCCCATGGAGCCAGTACCACTATGTCCTTGCTCATTGAAAAGAATTAGGAGTTAAACAAGGTCAAGAGCACTAGGTTAGAGATTGACAGTGGTGGTTAGAAAGGAGCCACACAGAGACTCTGAGGATTAGAGGGGATAAGGATCCTGCTGAAAGGGCCAATTGGGAGGTGGTGGAGGGGGACAGCAGTGCTGTCACTGCTTTAATAGACAAATGAGAAAATAAGGGAAATTATTGACCATACTGAACAAATTATTGTGAGAGAAGAAAACAGGACTTTATTTCCTAACAATGCATTTTGCTGCTATTGTCATTACTGTTGTGTTAACTTCCCTACAAGGAAACCTGACTGATCTGCTTTTTCAAACCAGGCACTAAGAAGAACACTAGCTCTGTAGGCCCTTTCCTGCTGACTTCCCTGTTGATATGCAATCTCACCCCCCAACACATTGCTAGAGTCCCTGCCAGGGAGGGATTCTGGAACGGTTATTCAGACACTTTTTAGATCTATTTCAATATTTGCTTTCACTTTATTTTTCTTGGTCTCCTACTTTGAGAAGGGAGGCTACCATAAGGACCTCCAGTTACTGGCCTGGCCTGTTGTACTATACTTCTATTCCAAACATTTGACTAGGAAATTTGACTTTCCTGTATGCAGATATTATTTTATTCACTTTTCATTCAATGAGCAAGTTGGAAGCTTTACCATGAACAGAGCAATAAAATAATCACTAGGAGGGGTTGAAAGAAGGTGTAGTCCCACACCTACCCTAAGAGATAAGCAATCTCAGAAAGAAAAAATATACATAGCCACCATATAAAGCAGAATGAATTAACGTTCTGTAAGAGTGGTACAAACTAGGTACCATGGAGGTAATGTTGGAAAAGGATGACTCCAGAGAAAAATCTGGAGTGATCAACAAACACCAAGGAAGGGTTTTAAATAGGTGTTTTAGAAGGATTGGAAAACAGTCATGTCAGTGGCTTGTCACTGTCACTCCTCGAGTAGTTACCACCTGCTGGACAGTGATGAAAGCATTGCCCATGAATTATTTCCTTTAACCTTTATTATAAGTGAATGGGACTGATATAATTATTAATTTACTTCACAAACATGGAAACTGAAGCACAGGCTGCCTACCTGCTAAGTGGCACAGCTAGGAAGGAATATAGAAAAGCAGTGCAGCTGTATAAGAGTGTCTAGAAAGAAATGACTGGTCAAATAGAAGTATACCCAGGGAAATTTCAGTCAGTTTGGGGATTTCTTAAAGTGAAGAAATAAAAAATGCCATTCAAAATCTTTTATGCAGCACTTGCTACATGAGTAGCATACATTGTGTAAAATCTTAGGAATACCAATGAAGTGAGATAATTTCCTTTCCCCTTTTCCTCTTTCCTTTTCTAATAACTGCTTTTTAAACTATTCATGTATAAAAGGAAAAAAAGTAACACTGTTGATTTCTACTATGTCCCATGAAACTACGTGTATTATCTAAGTTAGTACCCAATAGTGAAAATTATACTCCTTTTAAAGATGAATAAATTGATGTTGATGATAGTAAACTTTGTCCAGGTTTCCAGATTCCATTCTATTTTCCCAGTTTACCAAAGGCTCTCCTTATAGACAGTCATTTTTTTAACCGTGGAATTTTCTTGAACCTATTTGCCTTTATAATCCAGCATGTTTCCTGCAGATGAGGCTACAGCCTACATTAGAATGCTGATTTCCATTAGTAGAGAATTCAAAGAGTACATCTAAAGAGTGCATGCTTTACTGTATAGATTTTGTGATAATATTTCTGGAAAATATAGAATCCCATTACTTAGATTACAAGAGTTTTCCAGTTCACTCAGAGGAAGTGGGAAGTGTTTTTTAATGTGATAAAATATAATCACCATAAATATAATCACCATAAAATATAATCACCATAAATGTTACCAATTTAACCTTTTTCAGGTTTTCAATGACATTAAGTCCATTCACATTTTTATACAATCATCACCACCATCCATCTTCATAACTTTCTCATCTTCCACATGGAAATCCATTAAACAAGAATTTCCTATTAATACCCCCTCCCAGCCTTGGCAACCAACAATCTACCTTCTGCTTTCTGTCTCTATGAATTTGACTACTCTAGGTATCTCATATAAGCACAGTCATACAGTATTTATCATGGTGTGTCTGGCTTATTTCAGTTTTAGCGTAACATCTTCAGACTTTAGCTTTGTTGTAGCGTGTATCAGAATTGCACTCCTTTTTAAGACTGAATACTATTCTGTGATGGGGCAGTCATTTGGTGTAGCAGTTAAAATGCCACTTGAGATGCCCACATCCTGCATCAGAGTACCTGGGTTCAAGTCCCAGCTCTACTCCCATTCCAATTGCCTGCTAATGCACACCTGACCTGGGACCTTACACTCATGTAGAAGACCTAGATTGAGTTCCCAGGTCCTGCCTTCAGCCAGGCCCGGCATTGGTACTTGTGGGCATTGGAGGAGTGAAGTAGGGAATGAGAGATCTCTGTTTCTGTCTCTCTGTGTCTTGCTGACTTTCAAACAAATAAAATCAAAATCAAAATTCATTTTAGGAACAAATGTATCACATTTTGTTTATCTATTCATCTATCAATAGACATGAGTCATCAGGTTTTATCTACCTTTTGGCTATTGTGAATATTGTCTCTATGAACATTGATGTACAAGTATTTGAGTCTCTGCTTTCAGTTCTTTGAAGCATATACCCAGAAAGGAAATTTCTGGGTGGTATGGTTCAAAGAAAGTTTTAAAATGCATATTCTTATAGTACAGTGAAAGGAATGCATCGTATGAGTTGTGGGGACCTACATAATAGGAGAAGAAGAAAGGGATGCCTCTTCCCAAAGGCCAGCTGTCACTTTGGATGCATTGCCAGGTCTTTGGATGTTTTGTTTTGCTTGTTTTTTGTGAAGTTGATTTATTTTTATTTATTTGAAAGGCAGAGCAACAGAGATAAAGACACAGATGCAGGGAGGAGAGAGAGAAGAGAGGAGAGAGAGGAGAAAGAGGAGAGAGAGGAGAGAGAGAGAGAGGAGAGAGAGAGAGAGAGAGAGGAGAGAGAGGAGAGAGAAAGAGAGAGAGATTCTTCCATGTACTGCTTTACTACGCAAACACCTGCAACAACCAGGGCTGGGCCAAACTGAAGCCAGGAATGAGACACTCCAACAGGGTCTCCCACAGGAGTGGTACGGACAGAACCATCATCTGCTGCCTCTCAGGTACATTAGCACAAAGCTAAATTAGAATCCAAGACTGGACTGGACCCCAGTCTCTCTGATATGGGATATGGGTGTCCTGAGCAGTGGCTTAACCCATTTTTTTTTCTTGTTTGACTTTTTTCAAAGGAAAAGAGAATCTGAATTCCTAAGTGAAATTGCTGACTCATTTTTTTTTAATTCCCTGTAGGCCAAGTATATCTAAGGGCCAGATTCAGCCCAAGGGATATTTATTTGCAGCCTCTAGCTTACAGTATTTGAAATTAACCTTTCCTCAGAAGCAGGATATGAGCTTATGGGCATATAGATGTGATGTGAGTTCCACTTCAGCTCTTTAACTTTGGGCAAATTAATCTTTTAGAGGCTCAGTTCCTTTGATTGTAAATAATAGAAATTCTTTTGCTTCACAAGATTGTTGTGAAAATTTAAATGAAAAAGTACAGCTACCTAAAACAAAATTAGCCCTCAGTTGTCTCATTCTGTCCTCATTTCCTTCTCTTCTATTATCTACATCTGTGTGCCAGTAAAGAATTATAAAATCTTGTTTAAAGTATTTTATTATTGAAATCTTTTTGTTCTGTGAATTTGATGACTTTCAATTTTTAAAATTTATTTGAGAGAAAGAGAGATACAGAGGGACCCAGTGCCGTGGCTCACTTGGCTAATCCTCTGCCTGCAGCATTGGCACTGGGTTCTAGTCCCAGTTGCTCCTCTTCTAGTCCAGCTCTCTGCTGTGGCCTAGGAGTGCGGTGGAGGATGGCCCAAGTGCTTGGGCCCTGCACCCGCATGGGAGACCAGGAGGAAACACCTGGCTCCTGGCTTTGGATCAGTGCAGTGCTGGCCATAGCGGCCATTTGGGGGTGAACCAACAGAAGGAAGACCTTTCTCTCTCTCTCTCTCACTCTCTATAACTCTACCTGACAAATAAATAAATAAATCTTAAAAAAAAAATAAAAACAGAGAGAGATACAGAAATACAGAACTCTCATCCATTGGTTCACTCCCCAAATGCTGCCAACTGCCAACTTGAGTCAAGAGGTGAAAGATGGGCACTCAGTCCAGGTCTCCCACTGAGTGCAGGGACCTAACTACATTGGCTGTCATCTCTGCCTGCCAGGGTCCACATTAACAAGCATCTAGCATCCAGATGCTGGAGGTGGGTGTCCAACCCAGGCACTCCAACGCGGGACATGGGCATTCTTTTTTTTTTTTTTTTTTTGGACAGGTAGAGTTATAGACAGTGAGAGAGAGACAGAGAGAAAGGCCTTCCTTCCATAGGTTCACTCCCCAAATGGCCACAAAGGCCAGCGCTGTGCCGATCTGAAGCCAGGACCAGGTGCTTCTTCCTGGTCTCCCATGCGGGTGCCATCCTCCACTGCCTTCCCAGGCCACAGTAGAGAGCTGGACTGGAAAAGGAGCAGCTGGGACTAGAACCGGGCACCCATATGGGATGCTGACACCGCAGGTGGAGGATTAACCAAGTGAGCCACAGTACCGGCCCCATGGACATGGGCATTCTAACTGGCAGCTTAATGGCGAGGTCAAGCGCCCACCCTGACTTTCAACTTTCGCTTACAAAACTACTGATTATCCAACATTGCAGAAAGAGGCTGTAGTTTAGTTTTATAATCCTTTTCTTTAATGTTCATTAAACAACCTTTCCTCAACAATTGACTGATCTAAACAGTTAAAAGAAATGAAGAGTTTTTTTAAATCTCTAGAAAAAGTAAACAAAACTCCATCACTTTTGACGTGACAAAGACAATGATCGCTTTTTTTCACAAATCTTCTAATCAGATTTATCACATTTTCTTGAAATAAATGTCAGAAATATTCCCCTCATTTCGGATGTTTCTTTGTTCATAATAACCATATTTTATATAATAATGGTCAGGAATAATTGAGACATTTGATTGGTTATAAACCATTAAAATCAGATTGCCAGTGCATGCTTTGAGCTCAAAAACAGCATCTATAAATAACTATTTGTTTTCTAAAACAAATAAATTGCCTAGGTCTAGGTCCTTGATATATAGTGACCATCCAGAAGAATATTTAAATTTCTACTCCTGTATTTGCAAAAGAGCAGCATTCTTTTTTTCCAACTGTTTTTTCTTTTTACTCCTAGTGTGGTAAAGTTAAATTCTGGGAAATGGTTTACTAAAGGGAAGTTTAACCACAGATGTTTGTAATTCCAACTTAAGTTTCCCATCAAAGCTTTAATGAAATTCAGCTGCCAGCAGTTCAGCCCTGAATCTGAGTCTTTTTATCATGAGAAACTTGGGGGAAACAACATTCCAAGGATGAATGGTAGTGGGAAAATTTCCATATTCAAGCCTAAGTCCTCTGCATAAAGAAAAAACACATAAAGAAACAAGTTCTGTTATTAAAAAAAAAAAATCTAGGGGAGCAGTGAGCAGATGTACTCGGTATAAAATGCAAAATGATGTCTTTTCGCTCCCAGGACTTTTATGTTGTGTTTTGGTTGAAGCTAGATGCTGTGTTTCCTAAATGGAGTGAAGTATCTACAGTTATGACTCCATGAGAATTGGTGAGTTAGCGAAATCTCATTACATTAACAGCCTGTGCACTAGCACAAATCTCTTGGAGACTGGGACAGGAATCCATGCACTGATCAGCTAATAGGGCTCTTGAACGTGGTGCAGATTAAATTATTCCCTCCCTTAGCTGGAGCTGCATGATTGTGTTAAAAGAAATCAGGGACTCTAGGGATCAAAGAGGTCTTCAGTAAAGCTGGCATTGAGGACGTGACTGCTACATGGAATACTATTGTCTGTGTACAAAGTGCATTACAGTATGTCATACTGAACTAAGCAGCTCTGGAAGCCAAATGTCAGCCCAAATGAATGAATAATATAGACAACCAGCTGGAGGCAAGAGACCTTTCTAATGAGCCTCAGATCTTGGAATGCTAAGACTCTAGAATCATCTAGAATCACAGCACAAATTCAAGGCTTAAAATCGTGGTAAGCTGCCTCTTCAACAGCAGCATTAGTCCACAGTGACTTTCAAGCTTCATGGTAATGGTGTTGTGTGTTTCCTCTTAATAAATAGTGATACAACTGGACGAGCTAAGCGTGCCCTCTTCCTACTGATCTGCCATGAGTCCTGCTAGCAGCAGATTGGCTGTCTCAATCCCCATGTCCCAGATGAGGTGTTAAATGCTGATTATTTGCAGGCTGGACAAAGTGTGGATGTTTGGAGACAGGCTGCTGTGTCAGCATATTGCATGAATAATCGCCTCTTTCTACGTTGTTCCCTGCAATTGCACTTTCCTGGTCAATGCCAGTAGACACCTGAAATTCCATTCCTAAGAGACAAGCCTTGAAGCCTCTGGTGCAGCACAGAATTTAGCACAGAGGAGACACATTTGCATGCAGAGCCAATGGGAAGTTATCATTAGATGTATACCTTGCAGGATGAAACAATAAATCAAGGGAGTCGGAGAGTGTTAGATCTAGAAAGGAAGTTTAGAGATTCAGCCCTCTCGATTTGTAGTTGAGAATACTTAGCTGAGAGAGAGTGGAGGTTGGGGTGCTTCCTCCCAAGGACACAAAGCTCATTAGGGACTGGATCTTCTGACTTTTGGCCTTATGTTCTTTCTGATTGTTTCAGTGGACTTAATCATCATCAGCATCGGAACCACAGGTCATGACATGAATGTGTCTAGATAGCTTTTAATGGGAAATTGTTTACTTCTAATATACGATTATCCACTTTATGCTTTATTGTTTTTATTTATCACTAAGATGAATTATCTGTAGGAGATTCTCACAGAATTAAATAGAGCTGGACTGCATTTGGAATTAACTACAATGGTCCTCGTCTTTGTCACTAACCACCAGATGATGTTTGTCAGGTCAAATCCCTCACTTCCTGGGGCCTCAGTTTTCTCTGTATGAAAAACAACCACAGCAACCAAAACATGGTTACTTCTAGGGACAAAAGTCTACCATTGTCTAATAAACCAAGTGTATACAAGTTAAAGGGGACCTAAGTTAAGGAACACAATCATATAGTAATAGTTATCATCCTCATCAAAAACCTTAAGCTAATAGAGTCTAGAGCTTGAGGAAAACATAGGTTCTTGAACTGCTGGGGAGAGTGAAGGGGGAAGCACTTTAATAGGGGTAATTTTCCCTGTTCCTAACTCCAGATGTGGGGCTGATGATAACCTGCAGGTCAGGGCACCAGCCTGGCCATGGAAATGAGCCTCTCCAATGTGACGCAGCAAGGAGGTCTCTGAGAAAGCATTAGCAACAAACACCTAAGTGTGTTTAAGGTGTGACACCATGTGACCTATAAATGTTCCTGCCACCTACTTTTCTAGAGTCTTCAGGATGACCCTAAACAGGAAACTCCACTACAAAAAGATAATAAAATATGACAATGGAAGAGACACACTACTACGGGGAGACACATGTCAGTTCATAATAGTTAAGTGCCAAGTGGCATAGGGTCCAGGGAGGAGACTGGGAGACAGACATTGATTCATTATAAGCACCAACTGAAATCATCACATTATATCACACAGAACACCATTGTCCACCAAATCATAATAATACTGCAAAGAAAAAGCCAAACTTGGAATCTGGCTCTAGATTGGGCAGGACACATCATTTGGAAGCAAATATCTTCAGTGAACTGGAAGCCAAAACTGTCAGTGTGTGAGGGAACCTGCCAAGGTGCGTGAATGCCCTAATTGTTGTTGGCTACAGGGAAGAGGACTTTAAAACTTTGCTACTTATAGTGTGGTGCAAAGATGACAGCATGAGCCTCACCTGGGCATGTGTTAGGGCTACAGAATTTCAGGATCCTCTCTGTAGTCAGCATCTACAGCTTGAATTGGATATAGAGAAAATTGTAACCCCAGGAAAAGAAGGTATTTTTACGCAATTATGGAGAGTAGGGGCAAAAAAGTAAAGCCAAGCAAACCATGGTGAGGTTTGGTGGTGAGGGGGCTCACAGCTCACCCAGGTACAAGACACTAGCACTAAAAATTTTAAAAATAATAAAAAACAAGCCCCAAAGCCAGCTGTTGTTCCAGGCCCCAGAGGGAGCTGAGAAGGTAATATCACTTCCTGAATGCACAGCCTATGACATGCACAGATTAAGATGTTTTAAGAAAAGACATGGAGTGACATAGAAGATTTTCAACTGCCACTTAACCCTTCCTAGCATTGGTGTCCTACACACTGAGACAGGAAATGAGACCCCTGGAGACTCTGTATCCTTGAGGGAGGAGAGGCAGGGGAATAGCATACTACGGAATTTGCTTGAAAATAGGATGTTGCTCAGACTCTTCTGAAAAGGATGGGACTGTGATATTTTGGTTGCTAACAAGGGCATCATCCTAATAGGTAATGTGTTTCCAGGGAGTGCAGGATGTAGTGTGTAGAGTGTAATGTGAACTGAGAAGATAATGAGAGATGGAAGGGCCAATTTCCCAAAATGGAAACGGAAACAGTGTTCCTGCAATGGGTACTTTTCTAGAGGGACTGAGATCTGCAGGAATGTGCTTTCACATCATGATGTGTGCTTCCTTCTGTATCAGAGCAGGCATCCTGTGCTCCTGGCAGGCTCCAGGCCACACTGACACAGCCTCAACCCTGAGACTACTACTATATAACAGCCTTAAAGTACCCCTGTGCTCTAACCCATTGGTGTCGGTGTACTGGTTGATTCCCAAGATCCTTTTAACTTGAACAACTGAACTCTTGATTAGCACTTTCTGTGACCATACTGTTCTAAGCATTTTATGAGTACTATTAATTATTTTATTCTTCATCATAAGCCTATGAGAAAGGCAGTAATATAACCCAGATGAGGAAATTGGGTCATATAGCAGTTGAGTAACTTAAACCCATGGCTGGGAAATCTGGCTTCACACTCTTAACCTCTGGGTTGTGATGACCCCCATACCATCTGTTTCAAAATTCAGAGTGCCTCAGCAATAGCTCAGCTACCAAAGTTTCTCAGTTCCAACCAGGAAGGCAAGAGAGCTCTTAACAGATAACAAGCCTGTAAATAACATTTAAATTAGGGCTATGTTGAAGCTTTGACTTTCCTTTAAATTTTAAAGTTACAGAGTAAACTGCATCTACCACCTCAGTCACTCTGGGAAGTTCTTCCTTAGACATGAGAGGAATAAAACTTGACACAAGTTCTAGATGTGTATATAATTGTGGGTCTCCAGCTATGCTGCTCATTAATTTTTCAGTAGAGTTCCAAGTCTATTTTGTGGACCTACAACTTAAAAGAACTCAAAAAGGATGAGGAAAGAGCTTGAACTACAGTAAAAACAAGACCCCAGGGGAAGTGATTAGACAAAGTATGTCAATCACAGGAAAACCTAGTGAAGGTTTAGAAACAGTGTGCCTTTTAAACTGTTTCTCTACAAATTACAATAGAAAAAGAAAGGAAGTTGAGCAACAGAGAGGATTCAAGTCAGACCTAACAGAAACTTAGCCTTCTAACTCCTTTTCTGGCTATTACCAAGCACTATACAGAACAACGTGTCTGAAAAAAATGAGTTTCTCATTCAGCACAAGAGAGGAAGAGCCCAATTCTCAGAGGTACCATTTAAGACATCAGTGATTCTACCCAGAGTGGACTCAAGCAGTCTGTGCCCTCCTGGACTAGGAGAATGCCTGTGACATTGGTCGGCTGTGGAATCCATTGTAAACTGGAACGCAGGGGTGGTAGTGGTGAGGGGTGTATCAAAGTGCTTTAAATTCGCACATTTTACTATTTCTCTTCTTCCTCCAGCCTTGTGTTTTGAAACATTTCATCTGCTGTTTTAGCCAGATAAGGCTGCTAATACCCTAGATTGGGTGGGGTATTAGCAACAGACAGAAATTTGTTTTCTCTCAGTTCTGGAGACCAGAAGTCCAAGAGCAAGATGCTGGCAAGGTCAGCTGGTGAGGACTCCCTTCCTGGCTTGCAAATGGCCACCTTCTTGATGTGTCCTTACATGACCTTTCTTCCGTAAACACGTGGAGAACTAGGACTCTGATAACTCTTCCTCTTCCTATAAAGACAACAGTTTTATTGCCTTGAAATCCTTTCTTATGCTCTCATTTAACCTGTATTATCTCCTCAGAGGCCCTACCTACAAATATAGTCACATTGGGGGGTTACAGCTTCAACATATGAAATGTGAGGAAGCACATTCAGTTCATAGCATCTATCAAATGAAATATATTGAATAGTAACTCATTTTTAATCAAGCAAAGTAATGCATAACTGCAAATTAAAACTTCTGATAAAATAACTTAATCAGTGATATCACTCTATTTTAAATAAGACCAAAAGAAAAATTTATTATTTACTTTTTTTTTTTTTTTGGACAGGTAGAGTGGACAGTGAGAGAGAGAGACAGAGAGAAAGGTCTTCCTTTTCCATTGTTTCACCCCTCAATGGCTGCTGCAGCCGGCACATTGCGCTGATCCGAAGCCAGGAGCCAGGTGCTTCTCCTGGTCTCCCGTGGGGTGCAGGGCCCAAGCACTTGGGCCATCCTCCACTGCACTCCTGGGCCACAGCAGAGAGCTGGCCTAGAAGAGGAGCGACCAGGACAGAACCGGCGCCCTGACCGGGACTAGAACCTGGGGTGCCCGTGTCGCAGGCGGAAGATTAGCCTATTGAGTTGTGGCACCGGCCTATCATTTACTTTTAGTTATACATTTTTATGGACATGTCACTATTATGTTTAATCCTATATTTTGAAATATGGAAAATAGTATATCAGGTCTTATATTACCACCTTACTGTTTTCCTTAGGTGTCCAGGTACACCTGATCGATCCACACCAATATTTTTTTCTCTCTTATTTAGCAAAAAGGTACCTGTTCTCTCAGCAACTGCCAGTATGCTACAAAGATGAATAAAATTCATCAAAAGAGATAAGACATGTACACTGGTGATGTTATACACTAAATTGCTATAAAAATTATTGAAGACTTTAGAAGGAACATTTACTCTTGGTGGGAAACGCCCTGGTGACTTCATAGGAAAGGTAGGATTTCTTTTTTTGACAGGCAGAGTTAGACAGTGAGAGAGAGAGACAGACAGACAGACAGACAGACAGAGAGAAAGGTCTTCCTTCCGTTGGTTCACTCCCCAAATGGATCGCTCTGCGCCAATCCGAAGCCAGGAGCCAGGTGATTCCTCCTGGTCTCCCATGCGGGTGCAGGGCCCAAGCACCTGGGCCACAGCAGAGAGCTGGACTGGAAGAGGAGCAGCCAGGACAGAATCTGGAGCCCCAACTGGGACTAGAACCCTGGGTGCCAGTGCCGCCAGTGGAGGATTAGCTAAGTGAGCTGTGGCACCAGCCGAAAGGTAGGATTTCAGTTGAATCTTAGAGGAAAAGAAAGCAAACTTGGGGACTAGAATGAATGAGGGCAAAGAGAAAAGATTTCTTTTAAGAGGGAAATAGTCCCCATTGGTACTGGACAACAAGGAACAATTGAAGATTTCAGAGCAGAAGGGAAACACAATGAGAATTGTGCTTTGTCAACATGAATCTGTAAACAGGCTACTGAATTGGTCAGGAGGCAACAGAGAGCCTGAATCAGGATAACCTATGTCATGCATTGCTGACTGTCCAGGAGAGAGCAAGAAGGACCTGCATTTGGTTGATGGCCAGTAGCCTAGAAAAGAGAGAATAAATGTTGGGATCATTGCCAAGGTTCTACCAAGCTGGCAAGGCTGAGGGAGAAATCAAAGATGCTGCTGATGTTTATAGAGATTTGTTAAATCATGGGAAAAGTCTCTGCAGGGACCTTTTAACTTCAGACCTACTAAATTAGAGACTTCCAGGCTGGGACTCCGTGGACATGCTTTGTATTCAATGTGGGATGGAGAGGGGAGGGTGAGCAGCAAGGGGCTGTGACCTTACTTCCTTCAACCAGGGCATCTTCATTTTTATTTGTTTTATGGATGAACTCCACATGAAATTTTACAGATTTTTTTTAAAAATTTCTCTGCTCTAAAATGTTTGGGAATCACTATGCTGGAGCGTCTCAAATTATTATTAGAAATCAAGATAAGTCTCCAAAATATTACCCTAAATCTTATTCAAATCAGTGTCTCGGAGGAAGTTTCCCAGCCATATACACCCTTGCCTTGGGCCAGCACACATTACTGATTGCACAGAGCTACTGATGCCCTGAGCACCTCTGTAACAGCTCCAAACACGAGCTAGAAATATTTAAACAATTGGTGCTCTCCTGAGAGATATTTTTATGCTTCCTGTTCCCTGTCTGATGATATTTTTGGCCATATCCTAGGAATTTAGGAAATTGCACTTTTGTCTTGGTCATCACCTGGGAGTGCTAAGGGAAACAACAAAGGAGTTTTGGGGAGAGGTTAAGGTAGTAGTGCACAGACCAGATAACCACTATCTATCTTCTGATCCTCATAGGAACAGCCAGGCAATCAGATTTCATTTTTCTAAAGCAATTACTCTATCACAATGAGTATTATATTACCTTAAGAGGCAAACCACAGTTTTTTACCTGTATCCTGAGCACAAAAGACAGCTCTCTGTCTTGCTCTGCTCTCCCCATCACACTCTATCTGTGCTGAAGCCATTTTCATGGCCTCCAAAGGCCAAATGGCTTCCGTTATGAATGTTATGTCTATGGAAATGGAGATAATAAACAAAAAGGCTTTTCTTTATTTGAATAAAAAATGGCACCATAAGCATTTTGAAGTGTCAGTAAGGCAAGCTACAACTTGTTTTATTTTGCTTTATAAAATGTGCAGTATACCTAGGAAGAACTGATTTTTAATGATTTAGGAAGGCCTCCTGTAAATTTCTCAATCCACAGTTTGAAGAGTTTGGCTTTTAAAAAAACTATTGATACTGATGTTGGACAAATGTTATCCACAACTGCCAACTATTGGAAAATCCAATGACTCAGTTGGAAAACAATATTAATATTTACAAAGCTTTTATGGCTTACCAAGTGTTTTCCTACATATTTACACCTTTAATATCCCCAAATATAGAATAAATTAGGCAGACCAATGGTTAGTGGTCTAATTTATAAAAGGCATTGGGATACTAAATGATTAGCTGAAGTCTCCTAGCAAGTAACCTTACTGAGAAAGGAGGAAGTTTGGTAAAATCCTAGACTGCTAGGATAGGAAGAGCCTAGAAATAATTGTGCTGCTAATTCATTGAAGAGGAGGAAACTAGAGCCAGAAATTGAGTTACTTCCTCAATGTCCCACAGAGAATGTCTAGAACTGGAACACAACCAAGTCTCCTGGCTTTGAGGCAGCCCTCTTTCCCTGCATCACAGAGCATGGATGCCATCAAAGGAATATATAATGGTGGTAGGGAGCACCTGGAGATCTGTGTTGGCACATTCAATGAGCTGTATCAGATGGCAGCATGTCCATCTTTATCTTCTGGTTGTGTCTTTTGTGGCCATTTGGGTCTTGAAACTAAGTAATTAAATCACGAAACATTGGAAGTTCTCTTGGTCTTTGGACATTTTATTAATCTCAATTTTAAATTGAATTTATAACTATATCATTCATCCCTTTTCTATCATTTCAGAAGTTTTTACTATGTGACTACTAATCTCTTGAACCATGAGCCCAGCACCTGCACTAAAAACGTAAGAATTCAATTGCAATAAGATATCAGAATTTCTGGTTAGAGTTTTCCAGTGGTCACATAAAAATAAACAACACATCTTTGATTTTAAAAGGAAGAGAGAAAGATCTATTTAAAAAATAGCAATAATCCTTTTATTTGAAAACAATTGAAGAGCTAATTTTTAAAATTCCCAGACCACATCATGTCTGGTGACCTCCTTCACAGAATAAGGTTTGCCACATGACTTTAAGGAATTTTTCTATCATGTAGCAAAACAAACAATAAAACATGAGGAATTAATCAAGAAAATACAATATGTGCTCACACCAAAGGGGTCTATCTGGCAGCTGTACCCCACTGTGATTTTCCTGATCTGCTTTATAACAAGCCTGAGTTTCAGCATCTCTGGTTTTACGTGGAGAGCTTTGCCACTGCTGATTTCAAAGCCTGGTCACCCCAGTCTTCCTACAGCAAGGTTGTATAGAATGCCTGTCCTCAAAGAAAATCTTGGCAGAACTGAAGAGCACTGTGGTATATTACAGGGACTTTTCTGTGAATAGCTTCTCCAATGTGCCCTGAACCTACTAGAGGACAAAGAATTAGGGGGATTAAAGGGTGGAGGAAGGAGGTACTCAGCAAAATCGGAAGGTCTTTGGAAGGCAGGATGGCTCCAACCTGCTACTCTTTCCATGGTTCATTTTCAACATAGCGGGTGTTGTCATGCTTCCCTCTCTTCCCAGTCGTTGAATGTGAGAAGGATCCTCATACTGAAACCTTATAAAGTCAGAGTAATCTCCCTAATCTCAAACAGTGTTCATGTAGATGAAGAACATTTTCCTCTGGCTTGTGTTTTTGAACATGCAGTAGCAAGCATTTTGATATTTTTTTCTGTGGAACATTTTTTTTTCTGCTCTTCCACTCTATTATCTTAAAAACTGTGGACCTTAATTTTAGCTATTAGACATTATATCTTCATCTCAGATTATCTAAACTATTTTTATTTTCATTTGATTATAATTTGTTTTTTAATCTGCTAATATAAGGTCATATTCATCTAGAAAAAAGTGCTTTGGGCCGGCGCCGTGGCTCAACAGGCTAATCCTCCGCCTTGCGGCGCCGGCACACCGGGTTCTAGTCCCGGTCGGGGCGCCGGATTCTGTCCCAGTTGCCCCTCTTCCAGGCCAGCCCTCTGCTGTGGCCCAGGAGTGCAGTGGAGGATGGCCCAAGTGCTTGGGCCCTGCTCCCCATGGGAGACCAGGATAAGCACCTAGCACCTGGCTCCTGCCATCGGATGAGCGCAGTGCGCCGGCCGCAGTGCGCAGTCCTTGGCAGCCATTGGAGGGTGAACCAACGGCAAAGGAAGACCTTTCTCTCTGTCTCTCTCTCTCACTGTCCACTCTGCCTGTCCAAAAAAAAAAAAAAAAAGTGCTTTGTCCTTGAAGCTATGAATCAGCTATGAATTTCTTCCAAGAAATTTATAAAACTTAACTAAAATATAGTCAAATCTTTAAATGAGAACAATTGTTTGCTGTATTTCAGCTACTCAGTGACTGGGCTACTAAGAGTAGAATGGGTTTTTTTTTTTTAATAATTATTTTATTTATTTGAAAACCAGGGTTACAGAGAGAGAGAGAGAGAGGGAGAGAGAGAGAGAAAGAGAGGTCTTCCATCTACTGTTTCATTCCCAAAATGGCCTCAAGAGCTGGAGCTGAGCTATCCAAAGCCAGGAGCCAGGAGCCTCCTCCGGGTCTCCCACAGGGGTGCAGGGGCCCAAGGACTTGGGCCATCTTTTGCTGCTTTCCCAGGCACATTAGCAGAGAACTGGATTGGAAGTGGAGCAGCCAGACTCAAACCAGTGCCCATATGGAATGCTTCCGCTGTGCCACAGCACTGGTCCCAAGAGTAGAATGTTGTAAACCAAGTGGTTTTTTTCTTTACCTCTTGATAGGCACTAAATCAATTAAATCAAACTTATACTCAAAGAGCTACCAAACCAAGTGTTTCCACCATTGTTTTGCTCCAGCTCACACTGGATAAAATGCACCAGATAGCAGAATGAAAAAGAATAAAATTAAAATACTCTTTTTTCACAGTTGAGTGACATTCTCCTTCCAAAATTCCTAACTTTCAAACCGCAGAAGAGTAACTCATGGAATCCTGATGCCCACAAAGAATTAACAAGATTTCCAGCTATGCCTCATACTTATTTCAGGGATTAGGGCACGCCTCCAATGTTATCTCAAATGTGTGGAGACATAGTGGGATGTCTGAGTGAGTAGTAAGCTAGATGGTGACTGGGGATGTTGCACAAGTTTAATGGCTAGTATTAAACTAATCCTTCCAAAGAAAGTCCCAGCAAGTAGAAAAAAGTAAATCCATTTGGTATTATTGAGAAAGATTACCAATAGTGGAGAATGCCTACGTTGAGCAATAAAACAACAGACCCATTACAACTTTGAGCCTTTGTACCTTACGGACAGTCACTGTAAACGCTCTATGATTTCCAGCCTTCCAGCTTCAATTTACCCTCTACAAACTCTGCACAAATGCCACCTCCTTCAAGGACCCATGCTTGATCCCTCCCCACTCCAGGTTATAATCTCTCCCTCCTTTATTTTCTGAGCATTTCTCTGCACCTCTCATTTTATTTTGAATCTTCGCTCTTTCTTCTGTATATCACAGTAAGTTACAAACACACTTGATGAGCTCACACCAAACTGCAGGCCAACAGGGTCCATGATTCACCTTTTGATTCCCCAAATTACCTGTGCAAGTATCTTTAGTATAATTGGTACTCACGAAAAAAGAATTGCTTGTACATTCTTCAGTCGTTTGTTAAATGCCTGCTTTGTGCCAGACCTCACACTGGGCCCCCATAAACACTAGTAGATGAACTGACTAAATGACCATAGCCAACACTGAAAGCCAGCATGGTGCCTGGTTTTCTGTTTGTGGCATGTGGACATTCTGATATAACTCTGATGCCTCAGTCAGTATTGGGCTGGACATCAACAGTGAACCATGGCGCCCCTTGGCTGCTCATTCCAGGAGCTCTGCACTGCAGGCAAGAATGCCTTTTAAGCTAAAAGCTTTGTCTTTCCCACTGTATATGGAAAAATTGACTATGCACTTTCATGGAGAAGGTCTAGCTTAGAAATGTTTATATTGGAACAAGCCCCATCTCTAAATCTGGGCTTGTTACTGAATGGTATTTTGTTTCCTTGGATCAGGGAAGGGGTCTGGAAACATCTGTAACTGAAGTATTGTTTTAAAATCAGCAGAATTTCCCCCCCCTCAAATGACAGATAACAGAATTGCTTTAAATCAAACATTTTCAGCCTTCCCGATCCATTTCCTTTCATAAATGTGCATCATTTTGTTGTCATTAAAATGGCAGTGCAAGGACTGGATTTGCAGCATATCAGGCATTGTCATCTCGCCTGTAGACATTTCTTTTCACTTCAGTCTGTGTACTTCTTCTTCCCTTTTATGAGCATACCAAAGCAGAACAGCTATCTGGATCACAACAGCTGTTTTGGGGGCAAAATTTCAAAGCAGCAAACAGATGACAGATTGTAAAATGCATCTGAACTATCCTCCAGAGTTTTTACTAATAAGAAATGTGCAGATTATTTATGCCACTTATGAATTTTGCCGCTTATGAATGAAATAAACATGTTAACTAAATAGTATTTTGCAAAAATCCCAAGATGAAATATTAGGGGAGAGAAGTAAAGGAGAAAATTCATAGGAGATATTCTCAAATAACATGAAAAGGATAGAAATGCTATAGTAGTTTTGAATCTCATTCATGTTCTAAAAACGGAAGAAATTGCATATTACAACATGATACTATCATTAAAAGTTTTAAATATTTGCCACTTCTTGGAAGATTTTTGTTTCATTTTGTTTTAAATTAGCTTCCAAGATTATAATCAGGGGGTGTTCAGAATGATAACACATTTGTCTTGCTCTCTTTAAGCAGCTGGTGCTTAGTATATTTGCTTATTTATGAACTATTGGAAACTGTCCCTATCACCAGAGTCCCTGAACCAGACTGCCCTTCTGAAATACTTGATCCTTGGTTTGACTATCCTTTCTCAGCACATTAGGTGCTTGGCACATTGTAGATGAGCAGATAACTGTTAAGTTAATCCTAGCCCCACATTTCACCAATAAGAACGTGAGGGGTAGAGTTTCATTGTTATTTCTATTATAAAACACATTAATGGCAGAGTAGAAGCTGAACACACATCCTAAATTTGGAGTCAGCCACAGTCCCTCTGTGAAATCTATCCTCCCTTACTGTTTTAAGGAAAAGGTGTTGGTTTCATAGCTCAGTCAAATGTGCAATATTGGTATTTTATCAGTACAATTTATGGCCCATAGTGTTCCTATTAGGAGCAACCACATGAATGTGCCATGTATTTTGCCCTATTAGACATCTGCTCCTGATACAGGAGGGGAAGCACCTGCACATCCTGGTGCATATTACACCAAGGGCATCCTTTCCCAGGGCCCATTGTCAGATCCCTCAGATGGAACAAGGGAGGTGTCAGGAACACAGCTGGATGTCATAGAACCAGCTTCTAATGGGAGCTGACTTCTCCAATGTGTAATCTACACTATTTGCTTCACAGCTATTTCTACCTGCACTACAAAAAAAAAAAACTGTTAAGAACTAAAATAGAAGCTATAAATTATTGTATAGATTGTCATATGCCAAGACAAGTAAACAGAGGGCTCATTGGCAGTGTTTCCTATCTCTGTTCAGTCAAACATCTCTAGGGCAAGCAACAACCTGGGTTAGCTCAAGTGTTTGCCCCACTCCAACTCCTCCTCCTTCTCTTTCCCTCTCTTAAATGCCTGGGGGCAGTTTGAAGATATTTTTATGATAACTGCACTCCCCAGTGAATTAAGGGGGGGGCACACAGAGTATCTTCAATGAGATTTTTTTATAAACTTGAGCAAAGTTGATTCTTATCCCATATATCCTTGAGAAAGAGATGGACAGCGTAGAATTGTTTGCAGCTGCAGAAGAGATATCCTACAGTCTTCATCATCATGCTCTTCATCATCATCTTTGAAGAATGTGGTATAGTGAAAAATGGAAAGAGCACTGGAAGTTCCACTGACCTGCTCTGTGTAGCCTGTGGATAAGCCCCTTACTTTGCTAGGTCTGAAGTTTCCTAAACTTAGAATTAGGGGTTAAGTAAAACGTAAGGTCCTTGCCATGTCCAGTATCTTATGATTCTGTAATTCCAAGACACATTCAATACATATTTACTAAGCACCTATTGTTTGAAGATTCAATGGCAAATCAGATGAGTTCAGTTTGTCTTCTCAGGAAATTAAATCTTCTGAGGCATAAAGACAATTAGTCAGGAACTTCACGTGTCACTGCTGAGCCTTGTGCCACAAAAAGAGAAAGAGCTGCAGCTTACTGAGGAGGTGCCCATTGGCACAGACAAGTCCAAAAGCAAGACAAGAAACTAATAGCTACTGAACTCTTTCTCTGCCCTCATATTGGAGTTTAAATGGACATTACTAGTTGATCCTCATAGCGAATCTAGAAGACTACACAGTGATCTTTCCCATATTTTGTCAGAACTGGAAACTGGGACCTAGATTTGAATCACCTGGGCAAGGACCCCCAGTGGTAGAGTTAAAACTGGATTCTAGATGATCTCAGGGTTTCCTATTCCAGGTTGTCTCCAAAAGATACACCCACAGGGAAGTATATCTACTGAATGAATAGACTGCAGTGTATCACATCAGTGCCCTTGGAAGATAAACCAATGAGGTGTAGAACCTGGAAGCATCCCAAATGCAAGCCCAATGGGAGGGAAAATGCATTCATTCAGTCCATAGGTATTTACTGAAGAGCCACCGAGTACATGGTGGACAAATGGGGACTTGAGCCTGGATATACACATGAACATTTCTTAAAATGCTGAACATGGATTGTCATCAAATCCTGGCATTTCGGGTGGTTAGTGCTAAAGAAGTAGAACCTAAAAGTGCCTGTTCCTGGTTCAGGTGGAGGGGATTTGTAGAATCATGAGAGAGAGAGAGAGAGAGAGAGAGAGAGAGAGAGAGAGAGAAAATAGTTGAAAAGAACTTTCCACTACATGTGAATTGCCCTTAATTCATTCAGTTTAAGGTTTAATTTTACAGAAAAACTTGTCAAAATTGATACATTGAAATGGATTCCATCTTTGATACCAACCCTGATCTATTTTGATGCCCTGAAAGATCAGCTGGACAAGGGGAAAATGTGACTTTCTCAGATAGTTATAAATTATGATAGAAGTGTCCAAAAGTATGAAGTGCAATCTGTTGCTCATTAGTGCAGGTTCAATCCTCAGATGGATAGAATTCAATTTGTTAGTTCTTTCTGTCCCTCACTCATTATTTCAGAAATGTGCCTTGCACTTGCAGCCTTGTTGTTTCCTAACTATGGACCTGAATGAGACCACTTAAAATTCTTTTGTCACCACTAAATTAATGTTTAGAATAATTACAGTTTAAGAGAATTTTCCACTTCAGCAGAGAACAATTATCTCTCAAGAACTGATTAAAGTTTTATGAAATGTGAAGTTCCAGGAGGATGTTGTAGAGATCATGGGTGTTGCTATGGTTTTGGCTGTTTTCAGAGATCAGACCTGAGCAAGGCTGAGAGGTAGGGCCAGCTGAAGAGACAGAAAACATGAATGATGCACTGTTCCCCACCAACAAAGAGTAAGGAGTGGGACCATGAACAAGAGGTAATTGAAAACAATTCAAATATAAACAATCCCAAACCTTTGATCTAAATCCTGTTTTGTCCACAGAGTAACCATGATTTCTTTTTTTTTCTAAGATTTATTTATTTATTTGAAAGGCAGAGTTATACACAGAGAGAAGGAGAGGCAGAGCGAGAGAGGTCTTCCATCTGCTGGTTCACTCCCCAATTGGCCGCAATGGCCAGAGGTGTGCAGATCCAAAGCCAGGAGCCAGGAGCTTTTTCCAGGTCTCCCACATGGGTGCAAGGGCTCAAGCACTTGGGCCATCTTCTACTGCTTTCTCAGGTCAGAGCAGAGAGCTGGATTGGAAGTGAAGCAGCCGGGACTTGAACCAGCACCCATATGGGATGCCTGCACTGCAGGTGGTGGCTTTACCCACTATGCCACAGAACCAGCCCCAGTCACCATGATTTCTGGTGTCACATTATATATATATATATATATATATATATATATATATATATATATATTAAGTAATAGATAACCTTGCTTTTGTTTTAGGGTTTAAATGCATCCTAAGTGGTAAGTCAACATCTTTTAAATGAACTTTTGAAAATTTGGTGAAGGTACCTTGATTTTTTGAAAGAGTCCTTGACTGTCAGGTGTCTGAGAAAGTCAGATGTCCTTTCACACATCTACTAGACCAATGGAGGGTCCCTGGGTAAAGAGCTGGTAGATTGATTCTTTCCCAGCTCTACTTGAGAGCCTCCTGCTGCAGGCCTGAGAATGAGGGTGCTGCTTACTCTGCACCTGCAGCCTGCAGATCCAAGATCTGCCCCTCCTGCTTTGCTCTGCATCTGGAGGCTGACCTCAAAGACTACAATGTCAACCTCCCTTTGGTAGCAGGAAAGTAGTAGAAGGGAGAGTTTCCTGCTTTTGGGCAGAAGCTGTGGCTCTCAAGACTGTAGTTCCCGCCAGCAGTCTCTCCTCCTCCACAGCTCTGGCTTTCCCTGGGTTGGTGTCACAAACTTTCTTTACCCCTTGGGCCTCAGAGATGGAAGATCTTTACAAATTCCAGTTTCAAGACTCCCAAAGCCTTTCTATTCCTTGCTCCATTAACCTGCCCACTCTTCTGTAAACCACCAGTCCCTTGAGTTCTCTTCATTCTCTTCACTTGAATCCTCTGCAGTAACTTCTGTTTCCTGCTGGGCTTTTGATTGGCTGCTCCACTGCCTCATTGACAGCCTCTGTTCTGATATCTATAGCTTTTTCCATTTCCTTTCATCCAGAGAAATCCTTTCCAAAAGTACCTACCTAAATCAACTGTTTTAATATACAAATTACTTTACCTTCATAAAAAGATTATATTCCAAAAATTAGCATAAGGGCTTAATCTTAAATTCCCCAATTTATCTTTATTTGATCTGATTATTGCACAATCTTTTCCTGATTCTCCCTTCAGCTGCAGACCATCTGGAGAAGGCAACCTTTGACCTCGCTTGTGAGTCACACTTGTTATACTCTGTGAATCTAAGCCCAGAGACAATTGGGGTTCCCATTATTAGCTGTGTTTGGTCCCTGAGGAAGCAGAATTCTCTAAGTTTAGGCCCCAACTACTTTCTTAGGCCAGAAATCAGGCCTGTAAACCCTCTTACATGGATTCTAATATGGTGCTTTCTCAGTGAGTTGGAAAGTGAAAGTGTTGTGCAGAATTTTGAGAATCTTTTTACCTCTCATTAAATTAGTAACAACCAACTAGAATAAATAAGTACTCCAGTTTGCACAGGTAGACATGTAGTTTTATTGCTGCAGTGAAGTAATTAGTAGAAATCAAATCAAAAATGACCAGAGCACTTTAGAGGAATTTAAAAGCTAATGCATGCTTTAACTGATATAGACACAAAACTAAGTGCAAGGCAGCCACATGGAATGAGGTAGCTTCTTGCTGCAAGATGGAAAACAAAGGAAGAAGGAATTAGGTAAGGCATGTTCTTATGCCTATTGTTTTAACTGTGTTTAATGATAATGGCACACAAAGTGAATAACCAGGAAGTTAGGAAAATTATACGCAACATCTGAATCTATTGTCAAGATTCTGTTAGTCACTTCCTAGAGATGATGTTTTAGAGACTTTACCAGTTCTAAATGAGGAAATCCAATATCCAGACAACCTAAGTAGGATTTTGTTTTCCTTTCTTTATCTCTTCACTGCACCCTTTCCTTCTTTCTCTCAGTCTTTTCTAAAAATTTGTATACCCACCATATAGCTTAAGAAATATAATACTACTGATAGAGTTAAAGACTATACGCCTTCCCTCAAGCTCATTTCTTTCCTTTACCCTTAACTGGACTGATCTCTTAGATTCTTATTCATCTGTTCACACTTTTCTTTATGTTTATGTATTCCTACATTATACATTAGGCAGTATTATTTCTACATTTTTTAAATTATATATCGATATATGATATATATACACATATCATACTGACTCCTTTTGTAGGTGGATTTTTTCCTTAATATCTTATTTAAAAGATGCATTCATAATTGGAGGGACCTTCACTTGTGAGTTTTGCCAAATTGCTCTCCAAAATGTTTACACAATTCGCCCTCCTTTAATTCATTCTTTACAAAGTCAAATAAGTGATTTCCCACTGACATTGTCAGCATCTCTCTGCTAATCACTGTGATAAGTGATGAGGCTATAAAGATGAATAAGACACGACCTCTATTCTAAAGGAGCCCACAATGATTTCAGGGAGGCAAGCACATAAATTAAAAATTGTGATATTGCTATACCACGTGCTGTAATGAGACATGTGCAAAATGAGGGAAGGAGTTTGCAGATGATGCAGGGGAGAGACACCCCAGGCCTCTATGCCACTATTTGCAAAGACAGTGTAGGTAAGAGCGTAGTACAAATAGGGGGCAGGGGGCAGTTGACATGTGTTTTAAACAGAGTGGAGGGAGCCAAAGGTGACCTAAAAGTGTTAGTTGAGATTAGATTGTAAAAGAGGAGACTTGAAAGTCATACTAAGGAATTGCCTTTACTAATACAAAGAGCCATTGGGAGGTTGGGAACAGAGAAGTTATATGGTAAGGTTTTAAAAAATCAATTCTGGTAATAAAGAACAAGTTGGTGGGAAAAAATCTTGCAGTAGCGGGTGCAGTAGAGTGGGGAATAATTGTAATAATGTAGAAGAAACAAACACCCAAATCTTGGTAAGCTGTAGAGTTTGGAAGAGAGGAAGACTCATTCTAGTAATATTCAGAGGTAGACTGTAAACTCCATGAGGCCATGGTCACAAACAGTGGTTGGAGGTGGGAACAGTGTAGCCCAGGTGGAAGCAATCAGGGTGTACATTGTGTTTAGAGAACTTAAAAGCAGTAACAAAATGTAACAAAACTCAGTCTGCTTTTTATTATCCCCATGTGTCAGTAATACAATGTCAATGACAAAAGTCTCCCTGAAAAATCTTTTGTAATTTAAGTTCTAAGAAGTTGCTGTGGTTACTGTTGTTTTGATAATAGAACAAACATGTAAGCTTCAAATTACAATTACTAAGCTTTTAATAAATTATATATTTCTGTTTGGAAATTAATTTGGAGAACTTCTAGTTCTACAGTTCATCCCAACACAGGTAGGAGTTTAAGTTTATAACAGTTCATAATTGTGTAAGGTTATAACAGTTCAGAATAATATTATGCAGCTTCAGAGAGGAATGCGAAAGACCACGTATGAAGATTTGGAATAAACAATGGTAGCACAGTCATTGTGAAAAGGAAGAGACAGAACTTGAGTACTTTCGTTGTGTCATTCTATCTGCAAACTATCCTCTGATCCTTCTGGAGTTTACTATTTGGAAACATTTCAACAAATTAATTTATTGCAAAATATATTAATATAATTTAAATTATTTACTCATTATCTTTTCTTTTCAAGTTCTGTAATCTTTATCAATTATTTAGGTATAAGGATACAAATAGACTTGAAAGAGGCTATAAGTTGGACATGAGTAACATCCAATGCCTGCACAAATGGGGAAAGACTTTTCTACTATGTTTCCTTTTCAATGAAAATCAATTAACTATCTATCACAACCATTGAAAAGCTTTGCTGCTTTCCTTTAGTACACAGAAGAGGAGTCATTGTCATTTACAGATAATTCAACCTTTAAACCTCTTGTAAAAGAAAAAGGTATCTTAGGCCGATATGTGCAAGACAGTGGGAAATTGGTAATTATCAAATTGTCTCAACTGGGGCATCTGTTCAGGACAGCAGTTCAAATGGGCTAGGGACACCTGCATCCCATATGCAGGTGCATGGGTTCAACTCCAAGCTCTGCTTCTGATTCCACCTTCCTGCTGATTCTTACCCTGGGAGGCAGCAGGTGATGGCTCATGTACTTGAGTCCCTGCCACCCATGTGGCAAACCTGGATTGAATTCCAGGTTCCTGGCTTCAGATTGATCCACCCCTGGTTTTTGTGGGCATTTGGGGAGTGAACCAGTGGGTAGAAAAGATCTCTCTCTTTCTCTGTCTCTCTCTCTTTGTCTCTGTCTTTTTCTACCCCCCTCTCTCTTTCATATAAACTAAAAACAAAATATTGGATCATCTAAAAGCCCCTAGCTCAGTGCTTGATGACTGTCAATAAAAACCCAAATGGAGATGAAATGTCCATAATCTCACAATGCTGAGTCTTTCTAAATGGTCAAGGAATCACATCAAAATTGCCAAAGTGGTAGTGGGCATCTGGTCTAGTGGTTAACGGACTTTCGTCTTATGTCCCCATATCAGAATGCCTGGGTTTGATACCCAGCTCCCAATTCCAGCTTCCTGCTCATGTGCACCCTGGAAGGCAGTGGCACTTGGGTCTCTGTCGTTCCTGTGGGAGACTCAGATTGGGTTTCCAGTTTTCAGCTTTAGTCTTGCCCAGTTTAGCTGTTGTGAGCATTTGGGGAGTGAACCAGCAGATGGAAATATTTATCTCTATCAGCTCTATCTCTGTTCTCTCTTCCCTACCCTGTCTTCTCAAATAAATAATTGCTTTTAAATCCAAATGCCTATAACTCTGAAGTCATTTCTCTCTATTTGCTCTTATAGCTAGCCCTGTGGTACGCATCTCTTCCTTTCTTGGAAATGTGTCCATGGCATTTGCTCCAGTAAATTAAATAAAACTGAGTCAGTTTTCAGATGAAAAAAAAAAAAAAATCTGGCAGAGGCTATGTTGTGTAACCATAGCTCAAAAGGCAAGGAGTGAAAAGAAAAAGCCAGTTACAGGGTGCAATGTGAGGAGAATCCAGAGCAGAAAGAAGCCAGATGTTAGCAGGAGATTTATTTCAAGAAAAAACAAAGGAAAAAAGGCACCACTGAAGCCCTATTATGTTATAAAAGTGATAATCACTACTATAAATGAGTGAAAATTAGTGCTCAAAAACTGTTTTAAATAACTTTTCAGGGAGAAAATTAAGATTCATCAATATTAATGTACATAATCATTCCCAAATCCAGCATTTCAAAAGGAAAATCTGTATGGCTTTAGGGGCCTTGAACTTCCTCCTTTGATCTTTCTAATTATACACATAAAGCGGACTATTTATTAGCAAGAGTTAGAAGTATTTCAATATGCTACAGTCCAAACAAATATTTGATTAACAGGGTTTAGAGATAGCTATTTGAGATCTGTGGGTGGAACACTGGTTTCCACCCATGAGAATACCCATGAAGCCCATAAAGAATGCTAAGGATTAGCCAACAAGAAGCCTGTGGGATGCCTACTCATTTGATTAGTATCCCCCCACTCTTTACAAATTGTGAGGGCCTGGCTTAAAGAGGTCAAGACATCTCTGTTCTCATTGGAATTCCTCAAGACCTGAGTCATTGTCTCTATTTCATTGGGGATTAAATTAAGAGACTGTTTTGGACAAGGCATGGCAGAGATGGGTGCTAAGTCCATGCCCAAAGGGAGCTCTAAAGAGCCAGCTAGGAGAAACCATCATCACAGTCTGGTTTCACCTTTTGTCCTCATTTTATTATGCCAAATGTAAGAAGAGAGGCCATTCAACTGGCTGAATCTCCAAGAACTGTTGAAACCACTTTCCTAATCAAGCTATGGTGAAATCACTGTCAAAAACTAAAAATTAGCTTTTCTTACTAAAATGTGGGGAATTTCAATTACGTAAACAAGAGCTTAGAAACACTCAAGGGAGGGTCCATGCGCAATTCTCTCCAGATTCAAGTAAAATCAATCAGGAAATCAGGAAGCTAACTTCTTGCTAACTGCAGCACATTGCATAATGCATTTAACTCATTTTGGAACTCGGCATATAGGCTTACATATAAAAATTCAGGACATGTTAGCCTTTACCTGAGAAAATATAGAGCCAAAAATGATATCAATAGTTTAATTTGGAACTTCTTTCCATTTCAGATATTTTGCCTTTATTTTTTTTAGTAGATGCAGAAAAAAATGGCCCTTGGGATGTCTACTCATTTAATAAATTTGTATGTTTTCTGAAGTCATTATTCCCAAGCAAAGGCTAGATTGATAATTTTCAATAGATTAAATTGTGTTGCTCCCCACTAGAAGATCTTTGAATACCATCTGATTCTTCTGCCCAAGTTTTAAGCAGATAGAGATCAGCATTGTTCAGGACCCACTGTCTCTGAGTAAGAGCACAAAGCTTAGCTCCTAAGTGAGCATCCTCTATGTTAAGGTGACTTCCATCATTTACTAAAGTGAAAAATGAAACTCGCTAATACTAAGCCTAAAGCTGAACTCGTTGTTGCTTGGAAACTAGAAAAGCAAGTAGGTTTGTTATATACATACAAAAACCAAAGCAGTAAGATGCTTTAATGCCAACTGTCAAAATTGATGAATACTAATTTGGAAGCTAGAAGTGATTCTAGACAGCACTGAATGAATTCAGAATACAGATATATAAATATAGTTAGCTTTCTACTTTGAGCCTTGGTAAATTGAAGCAAAGGCGGGTGAACTAACATTCTGGAAGTCTAATCTAGGAAGTAAAATGAGTTGAGTCAATATTCATAAAATGTTTGTACAGCCTTGTTGAAGACACAATGCAAATATGTGTTCATAGAAACATAGAATTTATAAATGTCTATTTTGGTGCAAAAAAATGAAGTCCATACATAGCTTTTTTCTTAATAAGCATTTTCCATGAACTTTTGAAGTACCCTCATATCTTGTTCAATTATAGTGCAGATCTTATTAGAATAGGCACGAGGGCTATACATTAGACTCATTATAATAGAATTTTATATTTATTAATTCATTCTCATTTGTTGGACTTAGAAATTAGAGTCTGAATTCCCTGTGGGACATAAATACCTATTCAGAGACCTCAAAAGTTGTCTCATACCTTTAGACTTTAGGTTCGTTCTAAAACTCATCAATTTTTACCATTGTTGGCTTATTTTAATGGGTCATCAAGGATCTTGAATTTCTAGAGAATTCTATTAAAGCATTTAAATTATTTTCTCAATAAGTCTTTTTGAAAGAAATTTTGAAGTTCTCAGAGATTTGGTGTCTGTGCAAACAGTGACTTCCAGTCAATTAATCAGCTCCTTCTGTGATGGCATTTGGGAACAGAGGAAGATTTTTGAAAAGCTTTTAACTTAAAATTGTATTACTTAGCTTGGTATCCACTTTATTTGATAATTCTAAATGACTTTTTAAAAAAGATTTATTTTATTTATTTTTAATTTTTTTTTTTTTGACAGGCAGAGTGGACAGTGAGAGAGAGAGAGACAGAGAGAAAGGTCTTCCTTTGCCCTTGGTTCATCCTCCATTGACCACCGTGGCCGGGCACGCTGATCCAAAGGCAGGAGCCAGGTGCTTCTCCTGGTCTCCCATGGGGTGCAGGGCCCAAGCACGTGGGCCATCCTCCACTACACTCCCTGGCCACAGTAGAGAGCTGGCCTGGAAGAGGGGCAATCGGGACAGAATCCGGTGCCCCGACAGGGACTAGAACCAGGTGTGCCGGTGCCGCAAGGTGGAGGATTAGCCTAGTGAGCTGTGGCGCTGGCTATTTATTTATTTTGAAAGTCAGAGTTACATAGAGAGAGAAGGAGAGGCAGAAAGAGAGGTCTTCCATCCGATGGTTCACTCCCCAATTGGCCACAACAGCCTGAGCTACGCCGATCCAAAGCCAGGAGCCAGGAGCCTCTTCTGGGTCTCCCACATAGGTGCAGGGGCCCAAGGACTTGGGCCATCTTCTACTGTTTTCCCAGGTCATAGCACAGAGCTGGATTGGAAGTGGAGCAGAGGGAACTAGAACCAGTGCCCATATGGAATGTCAGCACTGCAGGCAGTGACTTTATCCACTGCGCCATAGCACCGGCCCCTATTTTATTTATTTTGATAGGCAGAGTCACAGACACGGGAGAGAGGGGAGAGAGAGGTTTTCCATCTGCTGGTTCACTCCCCAAATGGCCACAACGATGGGAGCTAGGCCAATCTGAAGCCAAAAGCCAGGAGCCAAAAGCCAGTTCCCAACATGGGCCCAAGCACTTGGACCATCTTCTGCTGCTTTCCCAAGCCATTAGTAGGGAACTGGATCAGAAGTGGAGCAGCCTGGACAGGAATTGGCACCCATAAGGGATGCCAGCACTGCAGGCAGTGGTTTAACCCACCACACCAAAACGCTGGCCCCTAAATGACTTTTATGATACAGATTGAGCTATTCTTCAAAGAAAAATGATTTAAAATTTTTAAGAAAATTCAAAAGATGTTCTGTACAGAGACAATGTTGTTATTGTCAGTCTGCAATTCTCAAAGGGACTTCTTTGAATGAGGACTAGAATTATTATAGTTGCATAAATGTTATCCTCTTTGTTGAAAAACAATCTTAATTCATTATATCTTATGAAATAATATTATGATCCATAATAGACCTGTGTAAATAATACCTCCTGCAATGATAATAACATGTACTACCATCCCTAAGTCCCATAAGTGCAAGTGGCACCCAATACCATACTACTTATCTCCTAAAATTCGCCTACTACTAATTTGTATAAATGTAAAATTAGGCAATGCTGTGGCTTGGGTATTAACTTGGATGTTGAATGTCCCCCAAAGTTCTATTTGGTAAAGGCTTATTCTCCAGGGTGGTACTCTTGGGAGGTAGTAGAAACTTTAGGAGGTGGGGCCTGGCAAGAGGATCTTAGGCACTGGGGGCATCCCAAAAATGTTGTTAAAAAATCCTGAATTTGAGCAGAACTTCTCTCTCTCCCTGGTCACCATGTACGGGATCCTCTGCATGCACTCCACCATGCACCACTGAGGCCTTTGCCAAGCCTGCGTAATACTGTTTGGACTTTCAGCCTCCAAAACTATGAACCAAATAAACTTCTCCTTCCTACATAAGTAGCTTGCCTAAGGTATTTCATTGTAGTAATAAAAAGGCAGGAACACATACATCGATTTTTACTCCAAGCCAGATCTCAGATTCATCATAACAAAGTAAGCAAATGGGAATTTTCATTCTTATCCTTCAAAAGCATAAGATTAATCCAATCTTAATAGCAAAGCAGGAGGCAAGCTGTAATAACAGAACCAGTTAATAATGAAAAGCTACAAATGATTTAGAACAAAGTAATTGAGCAAAAAGCAATTTGGCTAAATAAATTATTTAAAAAGTAAATATTCTCACTCAATGGATTTTATATTAATAACTATAAATGATGTGCTGATTTTGAAAGTTTTTTTCTGAGCCTATTTTGAAAGTTTTTTTGCTGAGATTTAAAGAAGATATTTTACAATCATTTTAATCAATTTCAGCCTGCTTTGGAATAGCAGCACAAAATTTGAAAATCACCTAAATGTTCAATAAGAAAGGTTTGGTTAACTATATTAAGGATATAGCAGATGGTTAGGAGCTCAAACCTGAGAGAAAAGCAAGGGATCTAAATCCATGTAAGCCTTAAAGTCTTAATCTGTGAAATGAAGATAACAGAATCTACCTCCAGATTCAGTTCATGGAGTAAACTGAGAGGATCATGCAACATGGCCATCAGAGCTACTTAAACATGATATTCACATTCAGTTCATTAAATGTTGAAATACATAAATTCTATCTGTTTGTTTGTATATGAGGGGCTGCATGTGTAGGGGAGAAGAACAAGATCTGGAGCTGTCTGAAACTCTGTCAAAGTTGTATGCCACTGATGGTAATAATGACAACACTTCAAAAAGTTCACAGAAATTTGAGTATTGTGAAAAAACCATGCATGAGTTTTTTTTAAATGCATCAAAATAATAAACAAATCTTTGAATTCTATCTTTCCATAAACTTCTTGAAATCTCTTCCTATGTTATAATTGTCATCTTCATCAATAGTATCCTTGTTGCTAGTATTGATTTTTTAATTAAGGCTATGGAACCATCCTAGATGGTACGGATCCTCCACGTGGTCTCTAACATCTTCCACCCATGCAATTTTGATGCCTCTGGACAGTCTTCCCATGCAGGAAAGGAGGCTTGATGTGGCATCTAAAACTTGATACCGTATATGCACACATAGGCATATGCACATACACATACAGTTACACATTCAATCTCTGGTTAGTAAACTCCAGGGACTCCTCCAAAAGAACACAGACGCTAGTTTGTGGGATTTGAATCTGATAACTCAACTCTCACAGGTGTTATAATGGCTAAGGATGATGATTATCAACCAAGAACAAAACTGGAAAATATCACTGTGCTTCCATTCTTGGAAACATCTACCTATTCATAGTATATGTACCCCTATGAAGTTTCAAAGATTCAGTTAAAAGGAAATCGCAGCACTCTCTGTAGCCAGGATGAAATATTTCCACACAAAAGAAACAATCTTAACAGCTCTTCTCTCACAATACTTAAACTTCTCTTGAGCCAAATAAAAATGCCATTGCAGGGAAGCCCCTACAGTTCTACACCACAAGGTACAGGTTGCCCAGTCCCTGGGCTTTAGCCCTGTCATCAGAAGCCCCTCTTGCCCAGGACCCTTATTCTTTAACCTTTATGGTGTCTTTATGTGATGTTAAATGGATAGCTGGACAGGAAAATATATTTCTTTCAGGTGGGCAAAGCCCAACAGGAAAGCAGCTTGCCAGATTTCTACTCCTGCAACTCCTGCCTTCCTGGGACAGGGCCAGATCACTGCTTGACACAGCCCTGTCCTGCCTCCCATTTCTCCCCATCTCCCACAGAATGAAACCAGAGCCAAAGCATCCTTCCTCCAAGGTCATGGCCTTAATCTGGGGAGTGTACACTGAATAATGACAGGCTGTCCGTGAAGTCTCCTCCTCAACTTGGCACGGTATGAAGATTTCATGTTGTGTGCAGTCCATTTATGAAGTGACGACTGGACTTTTGAGAATGACTGGAGACCAAACCCAGTCCTAGCAGAGTAGTGGGTGCATTAGCAGTGGACACTACTGGCTTCCAAAAGCAGATAGGCCTCGGATATGCTACATTGGACCAAACCCTTCACATCACCAAGTATTCTTTGAGCCTTTAAAATATACAAGGTACCGTGAGATGCTTTCCAAACCTGGTCGAATATCAAAACCTTTGGGGAGCTTTTGAAAGATGCAGATCCTTCACAATTTTTCTGCAATTCTAAAGTTATTCTAAACTATACAGTGTATTTATTTAAAAGAATACAGATCCCTCAACTTCATCATCGGAACTAGTTGTTCAGAAGTCCCCCTGATAACTTTAATATGGTCATAGGGCTCAGAAACCAGAGTTGCAGAGGCTACCAAGATAATTAATATTAAGACTCTCCCTGCTCATATCCATTCCTCTTATAACCAAAACCCTGCAGTAGTGTCAAACTTGAGGGGCCATCAAATAGATTTCTTGGATCATGACTAGGATAGATTTTAAATAAAATAAGGGAATGTTTTAGGTATATCGTGCATAATAAAATTAACTATTGCTTTATGAATCTTCTGCAGCACATACATGTGTGTATATAGATATACTTATATCTGCATCCATATCAATATTTATACCAATAGAAATGTAGATATAAATATCTGTATATAGATACAGATGCCTATCTGTGATCTGCATCCCAGTGAAAGCATGTATGTTTCATTTGGGGGCAAAAGCTTCAAACATGAAATTAAGTGATCTAAACTGAACACTTCCTATTGCAATTTTAGTTCCCCAAGAAAAAGGCTCACCATCAACCACAAATTCCCTGCTGTTAAGTCTCAAATTGGCTCCCTCTTGGGCTTAATTTCTCTCACTTTGAAGGATGGAATTTCCTTGCCTTTTATTTTTAAACAAATGTCATTATTCTCTATCGAACTGCCTTTAAATTAATACATTAAGTTTGAGTTTTAGGGCCCAAACTGGTGGTAGTATTATACTGTGAATGGTGCCTAGTCTTTCTTTTCATTACAGAGGACCAAGAAAAATAAAATGAGAGGAAATAGGTTTGCATAGCAGTCAGAAGGACTTCAGCCACATGTAATGAAAAATTTCCTGGTAGCCAAGACAGTACAAAATACAATGGGTCAATGAGGGGTGTGATGTGAAATCTCGTACTCTGTAAGTCTGTGGAAACAATTCAGATGTTTATCTGTCTGGAATTCTTTAGAGGTAAGCCTGGCTGGCGGGCAGGGAGTGGACTTCCAGGCCATGAAGGCATTGCTGCCCTGCATCCTTGAGACATTCCAGAGAAACACCAAACACATATCTAGAGACCCAGCAACACAAGCCACGAGCAACCTCACGACAGCACCCCTACTGGGGCACCTCTGGCCTTTGGGGAGGGCCTCTTGTGCAGGATGACATCCCCACATGCAGCTTAGCACGTCTGAGTGCTGTTCTCGCACCCCGAGGAGGAGGGAAGACAACGCCTATCAAAGTGAGGAAGTACATGAAATATATGAACAGCACCCAGCTGGGGCCCGGTAGAAGAACTCATGCATATCAGCATCCTTATCCCTCCCTTGAAAATGTTAGGATCTGAAGTACACATTTTTTAGTAATGCAAGCTGATGAAGGACACTGCTCGAAGTTATCAGACCATAACCAATAATTCTGGAACCAGAAGTCTTTATTTGTAGGGAACATAATGCAAGTTCTCACCCCAATAGTTAGGCTCTGCTGTTAGCTGGGAATGGGAGAAAACATTAGAAAAAAATTTTCCCCTTACTGTTAACCTAGAGACTTATTCTTCCTTACAATGCTAGGATCGTGTTAACGATATTTGTGTTCTTCTGAAAAGTGGAAAAAGAGGGAAAATAATTTTGCAAAACAGGAGATAGTATATATGTGGTCTGTTATTGAATGGCATCAAAAAGAGCTCATTTTAGGATGTTTTTATAACGAAATGTTTAGATAATCTAGCAATCTTACCCTCTTCTTAGGCTCAGAAAATGCTGACCCAAATGGATCTTTTGACAATTAAAATGCTTTTGCTGTGTCTCTTGCAGAAATGCGATGCTGGATTCTTCCGAGCTGGGTCAGGGGAATGCTTGCCCTGCGACTGCAATGGCAACTCCAACGAGTGCGCCGACGGCTCTGGAGTCTGCATGGTACGTCAGGGGCACCCGTCACCCTTCACACACTTCGCGGGCCTTTGCATCTTGGGTGGGATTGGAACTGTGTTCCTGGAGGTTTCAGCTACGTAGGGGCAAACTGCTGATTCAGCTCGTGCTGTACCTGTCGACGTTTTCTGTAACACACACGCGGTAAAGTACCTTCGGTTAGAAGGGCCACCCAGACGTGTGCTTGAAGCGCACGTGCCCTGGAGGCTCCTGCCTCGCCACTCTCTGCAGCTGCTTTCGTGCTGTAGGCTCCTGGCCGTGGGATTGAAACTAATACACAGAGGAGGAAACCATCCGTCCAAATTCCTCGGTAATAATGTCTTTAGTCATATGTTTGGCTTCCCTCCACGTGAACCAGAACAAAGCAGGTGTTCGCAGCCTATTTTAGAACACGAGGTAATCAGGTCTCTGGGTCAAAATTAGCTTAAAAGAAAATTTTAAATTTGAACCAAACAACCAAGGAACGTGAAAGCTTTGGCCCTGTGGTCTTTGTAATTCTGTGTTGAAGCCCACAAGAGAGTTTTATTCTTTACCTGGAATAAATTCCCCAATAGCGTGTTCTTCAGTGAAACACGGCACTGAGGAAGGAGACCGAGAAGCCTTTGAGTAGGAAAGTGCTGGCTCCATGGTTTCCGTTTTCCCTGACTGTGGTGACAACCATGTGGAGTGGGTACTGGAGTACTTACCAGCGGTGCCTTTGCTAGAAACCACAGGGGATGCTTTCAAGGATTTCTATCCTAATCTCCTGTTCCTCTTCAAGAGCTATTCGAAACAGAAGAAAAATTTAATTCTTCAAGTTCCTTGTCTAGCGAAAGAGGCTTTCCAAAACCACCAGAGTAGTTTTACATAAACTACAAGGAAACTTAGTGAAATGCACTCAAAATTACCATAAGTTCCCTATTAAACAGATTATTTTGATAAGTAGCCTCTGAGGCGAGTGCATGAAGGTGCTTTTATTTTAAACATTACGTTGAGATGACAATTAGGACATTTTTATTTATCTTAACTCTAAAAGGCTCTATTTTTCTGGGGACAGAGAATTAAATGGCAAAACGTTAAACTGTGCTATCTCTTTATAGTCTTTGTATACTCCTGTTATTTCTATTTTCCCTTCCCCCATCCTCTTAAATAACCATAACATCCAGGATGTCCTTTGTGGCCGTGTAGGCAAATGCAGCTGCCAAAGTCTACCCCCTTCCTAATGCTTCCATCTCCGGTTTCCTGTTATTTTAATCCCTGTGACATTTCATGGGGAAAATCCCATGGATACACTTGAAGTGATAATGTACATCTCTGATAATATGGCCAATTAAAGACCCTTTGTTATCTGCCTTTTTTTATATATATATAAAGCTTTTATTTAAAGAATATAAATTTCCAAAGAACAGCTTATGGATCACAATGGCTCCCCCCCCCACAACCTCCCTCCCTCCCCCTACCCTCCCCTCTCCCGCTCCCTCCCCCCCTCCGCCCACATCAAGATTCATTTTCAATTCTCTTTATACACAGAAGATCAATTTAGTACATATTACGTAAAGATTTCAACGGTTTGCCCTCGCATAGAGACACAAAATGATAATACTGTTGGAGTGCTAGTTATAGTATTAATTCACAATGTACAGCACATTAAGGACAGAGATCCTACATGATTTTTTTTTTTAAAAATTGATTAATTGTCTATGCAATTTCCAGTTTAACACCAAGATTTTTTAATCATTTGCAATTATCTTTATATAAAGAAGATCGATTCAATATATACTATGTAAAGATTTCACCAGTTTGCACCCACTCAGAAACACAAAGTGCAAAAATACTGTTTCAGTACTAGTAATAGCATTATTTCACATTGGATAACACATTAAGGACAGATCCCTCATGAGACGTAAGTACACAGTGACTCCTGATGTTGATTTAACAATTTGACACAGTGTCTGCTAATACTAACTGATATCTGCTTTTTTAAAAATATAAGACAGTAAGGACTGTGGAGCCCATCGGCTGCTGTTAATAAGGTCAGTCCATAAGAGAGAGAAGACTGAAATAAAGACAGATGTCCCTCCTGCCAGCACCCACAGAGCACTGGCTAAGCCACTCCTCTTTACAACCACATTGTCAGAACGAGAACACGCCTGGTTTTATCTCTCACCAAGTCGTGAGCTGCGGAGAGGGACAGTCTTTAACCAATTCTGTCTCAATCGCGGGGGTAGACCAGCTTCTATAAATGTTTGGGATGGGCGAGGGTGGAACATTTGCATGCACACTCAGAGAAGTTGCCAATCTTCCTGCAACTTCTTTGTTCTGAGACAGAAAATTAAAACTAAAAGAAATAGCCATTCTACTATTCTTACTGGTGGTTCCCCCATCATATCCTATGCAGAGGGAAATATCCTTTTCCCTCTCATTTAAATAATATATGTTCAGCATAAGCAAATAAAGCAAATAAGAACCAGTATAGAACAATATGATGTCTAAAATACAAAGTAAAAAAATCAACCACAATCCTATCCCCCAGAACTATACATATAGATATACTTGTATTTTTATAAATTTAATTTTAAAATTAAAAAGGACATACTTTGTATTTAATTAAATGAAAATGAAGGAATTGAGAAGGTTATTTTGTCACCTAGTTGGCACAGATAGTAACTATATGGTATCACCTTATTAAGAAAATGAATGCATTGATTACTAAAATAAGCCAACCCAATGCTAGGGCCTTTAATTTGGTAATTCATAAGGTTGTTGGGTCACTCCCTAGTCTACTCATGGAGCAGACCTGTCCCGGCTCATTCTCATTCATCAGAGAGCCCCAGAAACAGAGGCTCCAACATGATCACTTCTTTGTAGCTCGCTGTGGTCATCAGTGTCAGAATACTTCACGTCCAAAGTCTCTGGCTGTATAGCTCACTGGAGTCACCTACTGCTTTGTACTCATCAGCGTGAGAATGTAAGAGGAACTGAATGCCACTGTCCGTTCTTCCTTCCTCTCCCAACTGGCACTCATTCCTCTAATATTTCCCACTTCAGTTAATGACAACTGCCTCTTTTATTTTTTTGTTTTAGATTTATTTATTTTATTTGAAAGGCAGAGTTACAGAGAGGCAGAGGCAGGGGCAGGAGGGAGGTCTTCCATCCACTGGTTCACTCCCTAGATGGCCTCAATGGGCCAGAGCTGCACAAATCTGAAGGCAGGAGCCAGAAGTTTCTTTCAGGTCTCCCACGTAGGTGCAAGGGCCCAACACTTGGGCCATCTTCCACTGCTTTCCCAGGCCATAGCAGAGAGCTGGATTGAAAGAGGAGCAGCCGAGACTCAAACCAGAGCCCACATGGGATGCCAGCACTGCAGGCGGTGGATTTACCCACTATTCCACAGTGCCAGCCCCATAACACCTTCTTGTGGCTCCCTGCTGCTTACAGGCCAGAGATGCTGCATCAACCTCTTTTCTTCTTCCTTTTTTTTTTTTTTTTGACAGGCAGAGTGGACAGTGAGAGAGAGAGAGACAGAGAGAAAGGTCTTCCTTTGCCCTTGGTTCACCCTCCAATGGCCACCACGTTGATCTGAAGGCAGAGCCAGGTGCTTCTCCTGGTCTCCCATGGGGAGCAGGGCCCAAGCACTTGGGCCATTCTCCACTGCACTCCCAGGACACAGCAGAGAGCTGACCTGGAAGAGGGGCAACCAGGACAGAATCTGGCGTTCCCACCGGGGCTAGAACCCAGTGTGCCGGCACCACAAGGTGGAGGATTAGCCTATTGAGCTGCGGCGCCGGCTTTTCTTCTTCTTCAGCATTCAGTTAGACACTGAGTACTGTCAATGCAATCTGGAATAGAGCTTCCTCTCTCTACAACCTGCTCTTCCTTAATTCACAACCCCAGCCTCCCCCGACAGTTCTCCTGGCTCCCAACTGTCCATAATCCCTACTACAGAATCTCCTTCCTCTCATCTGTTCCCTGCCTGATGGTGCCAATGTCTTTCAAAAACAGCCTACTGAAGGCAACCTTCTTGCTGACATCCTGCAGGAGTTTCTGCTTCAGGTGCACTGAGCACACAGCCACCCGGATTCAGTCTCTGCCACACACTGTGCCTGAAGCTACTCCCTTAGACTCCACCCAGGATTTCTGGAAGTCTGACTTCAAGGCCTCTGTCCAATGCCATCAGCTTCATTAAGCCTTCTCCCACTTTCTCAGGGAGACACTGATGCTTCCTGTCCCTGTGTTCAGTATTAAAAACATACCTTATATGTACCTCAATCACAGCCTTGAGCACATGATGTTACTCTTTATTTACCTCTCTGTTTCCTTCATGGGGCCATGGGGTATTCCACAGCAAGAACTAGGTGTTCCTCAATCTAATAATAGCCACAAGCTCCTTGTCTATCAGGATATCAACACACTCTAGGTTTGTTAAGTGAATGAATGCATTGGTTACTAAAATAAGCTAACATAAATAGAAGGCTCTTTAATTTGATAATCTGTGAGATTCTTGGGTCACTCCTTTATTCAGGAAGATGTGCTGTGTTATGCTAGAGAATCAGCCTCCAGCCTCACCCTGAGTAACTACTTAACACTGCTGCCCATACTAGATATTTCTGTCCAAACTCTTGCTTCTCAGGTTGTAGTCTAAACCAGCAGTGCTGGTGATATTGGCAGCTTGTTAGAAATGCAGACTGTAAGGCCCCATCCCAGATGCCATGATCAGAATCTGCATTTACATCAGATCCCCAAATACATTCATGTGCACATTGAAGTGCAAGAAGTACTGATTGAGGCAAGAGCAATTCTCAAACTCTCTGGTCTCATAAGCCCTCTTCACACTTGTGAATTACTGACACTACCAAAGAGCTGTGTTTACATAGACTGTATCTATTTATCGCAATTGAAATTCAAACAGAAACATTTGTTATATTACTTCTTCATCAATTCACTTGAAAATAGAAATAATAAACTTGTTGCGTGTTAGCAGAAGTACTTTTTATACAACATGCATATATTTTACAAATTAAAAATACATTTAATGTCTGGCTTTGTAGAAGACAACTAGATTCTCCCATCTGCTTCTTCATCAATCTGTGATCATGTCTTGTGTCATGTAATCTTTAGAAAAAAAAAATCACCTTATATTACATGAGAAAACAAGATCACAAAACATAAATAAAATTTTAGTATTATTTTGAAAATAGTTTTGACGTCCCTGGACACTTTGCAACTCATGGATGTATTCTTGCTTAAAGTACACTGACACATGACACAAGGCTAGCTTGACCTTCCAGGCCTTCTTCCCATAGTCTACTGCTCCTGTGACCAAGTGGATAAAAGACATGTTTCTCATGGGGAAGAGACACAACAGGTGCCCTAATGTCATTCTTAACACGTACCTGCAGTCATGTCTAGATGTAGCTGTCTTAACCACCAGATAAAGATTAAAAATGCTTACTCCATTTTTAAATGGAGTCAATTTTTTTAATAAACTAAATTTTCCCCTCAAACAATATTTGTTCAGTGTTGTCAGTTTGGCTTTCTGTGTATTAAGTGGCAGAACATTGAAGATAAAGGGGAATTCTGCATTCTCAGAACAAAAGATTTTCAGAGGGAGGTCTAGTCTAAATCTTCATTTTACAGATAAGGGAACAGAGACTCTGGAAAACAGAAGCCCTAGGGACCTTTTCTCCCTGCCACCAGCGCTCATCCGCCGATCTCCCAAACTGTGCATCAGTACCTTTCAAGGAATTTCATATGAAACCCTTTAAATGAAGGCAGATGAAGAAAGTCAATATTTGTACTCTGAGCGTTTAGGGGTCAGGAAGGATTTGGCTTTTGAGGGTAGTTGCTTCCTGTGGCTGCCATGGCAGAACTAAAGCCCTGAAGAATGAAGAATCCAAAGCATCCTACAAGTCATAAAGGGACAGAGTTAATTAGCTATTTTTTCAGCTTTATATTCACTTTATATTTAACACAAAGAACAGTCTAAGAACATACAATGAGCCTGTTTTCCTCTGCACAGATGGGCTTCATCTGTCCAACCTCGGACAAATTTGACTCCAGTCCATGAGCAGCCCTGCCAGATTGCTTATAACTTGGGGTTTGAACCATAAGGTCGTTGAGTAAGGCTCATTGGTTTTCCCTGTTGAGAAATTGCCACCAATTTCAAGTTAGCTTGAAGTGCATTTCATTTCCTTTATGAGTGCTTGCTCTAGACACCAATTTATTAATTTGCCATTTCTTCACTATTTTCCCAGCAAACATTTCTTGAAGGTTGACTTAGAGCAAGACCCAGCATTAGAAATTGTGAAGGAAATATGTTAGCATTCTGCTCTCTGCATATCATACTTTATTGTGCAATTTCTCATTGATCCGTCAGGCAATATCAACTAATCCGCAAATTTTATTCTGCTAATGTAATTCTAATCAAGGGCCAAAGATTGTCCACAACTAATGGCTCATCAGATACCTGAAGAGTGTTCATCCACATTAAGATTACCCACATTGTTGTCCCACATTTAGATTCTGCCCTGTTAACTAATGTGCTATGCTTCATTTGAAGCTCAAACTGTTGGTAAAATAATCTGATAGTGGCCAGTGCCGCAGCTCACTAGGCTAATCCTCCACCTTGCGGCACCGGCACACCGGGTTCTAGTCCCGGTCGGGGCACCAGATTCTGTCCTGGTTGCCCCTCTTCCAGGCCAGCTCTCTTCTGTGGCCAGGGAGTGCAGTGGAGGATGGCCCAAGTGCTTGGGCCCTGCTCCCCATGGGAGACCAGGAGAAGCACCTGGCTCCTGCCTCAGGATTAGCGCCGTGCGCTGGCCACAGCACGCCGGCCGTGGCAGCCATTGGAGGGTGAACCAAGGGCAAAGAAAGACCTTTCTCTCTGTCTCTCTCTCTCTCTCACTGTCCACTCTGCCTGTCAAATAAATAAATAAATAACTGATAGCTTTAAATGCAGTCACTTGATACCTGTTTGGAAAAAGTGCCTTTTTTCTAACAATATTACAGAAGTAGTATAATATGGAAGTTAACAATTATTCCTCTGGAGCCAGATTGCCTGAATTTGAATCTCAAGTTTGCTGACTACTTGTGTGACATTGGGCAATTTGCTTGACCACTCTATGCCTCCCTCTTTTCACATGGAAAATGGGCAAAAAGTGGAAACCTACCTTAGGATTTGGGTGAGAGTTTAATTAATTCATCTATGTGAAATGCTTGGAGAAAGACTTAGCTATTATTTTGTTCTGAGCCTCAGAGTAAGACAAGAATAAAGAGCTCAGAGTTCAGTCCCTGGTTGTTGCCTTCACCAAGGCACAGAGTACTGTTGGGAAAAGTTGTTGAAACTCTGCTACCTCCATATTACTAAGGTACCTGCTCAAACAGGAGGGTACCTCTTTAATGGAATTTTAATTTGTACAGTACAGTTTTTCACCGAAAACATGATTTGAAATTTTTATAATCTATTGAGTGTAAAGATAAAATACCATAGTTCTAATGGTCTTGCCTTGGACCACCCAATACAATCTGATAGGAGAAAGGAAAGCTGTCTGTGTATTAGCATGACTACCTTTGAAACAGGTAGTGCTCCATTTCTGATCCAGCTCCCTGCTAATACACTTGGGAGAGCTGCAGAAGATGGCCTAACTGCTTGAGCCCCTGCACCCATGTGGGAAACCCTGAAGAAGCTCCTAGCTTCTAGCTTCGGATCGGCCCAGCTCCGGCCATTGCAGCCATTTGTGGAGAGAACCAGCAGATCGGAGATCTCTCTCTGTCTCTACCTCTCTCTATATAACTCTGCCTTTCAAATAAATAAATATATCGTTAAAACAATAACTGAAATGAGTAACTAGTTAATAATCCTTTCAGCACACAAACTCTGAGAGTATCAGGCTGCTAGTATAGATACAAAAGACCAGAACAGGGGTGGCTGCTATGCCTACCAGTTAAGATATCATTTGGGACACCTGTGTTCCATATTGGAGTGTCTGGGTCCATGTCCCCAGCTCTGTACCCAAATCCCACTTCCTAAAAATGCACCCTGCAAGGCAGCAGAGGACAGCTCAAGTACTTAGGTCCCTGTCACCTACATGAGAAATCCATATTGAGTTCCAGGCTCCCAGTTTCAACCTGGCTCAGCTCCATCTATTATGGGCATTTGGGAATTGAACCCACAGAAAGGAATTCTCTGTTCTCCATCTCTCCTCTCCCCCACTCACCTTTGAAACAAATGAAATAAATAAATATATTTTTCCAAAAGAAGTTCAGGTTGAATCCATCCACCACTTGTCCATGTTCTTAGCTTGTCTGGCATCAACAGCACTCCTTTGTGCTGGCCAGTACAGCCAGTACATCTGTCAGGCCTGATGTCTTTGCCGGAGTGTTGCTTGCTTCCTCGATTTTCTATCCGTGAATGTCTTTGCATCCTTGTCAGTTTTCCTGTCTTTTGTCTCACAGCACTGCCTGAGGAACACAACAGGAGAACATTGTGAAAAATGTCCAGATGGTTACATCAGCGATTCCATCAGGGGACCACCTCAGTTCTGCCAGCCTTGTCCCTGTCCCCTTCCTCACTTGGCCAAGTAAGTCCTAAAGGAAGATGATGTTCTCTAATGTTTATCCCCCTGTGAGGTCCTAGCCAGGATTCTGAGGTTCATCCACAGTAAGACTGAATACCTCATACTGGAGCGAGACGGGAAAGATGAAGGAAAGGTCTCTAAATAAACTTTTGAGCATTTGCAGTATAAGTGATAAGTCTATTCACAGAATATTGGAATGAATCATAGTATCAGTGAATTCTCCCAAGTTTTATAAGCAAAGCTGCTTCATCTTTTCTTGGCTATCCTTTGACCTAAAGAAATCACTACTGGTAATGCCAACAGAATCATTATAATAAAACATTCGCAACAATATTGGTTCTCCTTGCCTCTCACAGAATAGTTATTTCCATACAAGAGGCAGGAAAATATGTTTTCTAATCAGAATTAGAACACAAACAGATGCATACTTTAGGAAAATCAACTCATAGAATTTTTGTGAGGCCGGCGCCGTAGCTCAACAGGCTAATCCTCCGCCTTGCGGCGCCGGCACACCGGGTTCTAGTCCCGGTCGGGGCACCGGATTCTGTCCCGGTTGCCCCTCTTCCAGGCCAGCCCTCTGCTGTGGCCCAGGAGTGCAGTGGAGGATGGCCCAGGTGCTTGGGCCCTGCACCCCATGGGGAGACCAGGAAAAGCACCTGGCTCCTGGCTCCTGCCATCGGACGAGCGCGGTGCGCCGGCCACAGCGCGCCATCCACGGCGGCCATTGGAGGGTGAACCAACGGCAAAGGAAGACCTTTCTCTCTGTCTCTCTCTCTCACTGTCCACTCTGCCTGTAAAAAAAAAAAAAAAAAAAAAAAAAAAAAGAATTTTTGTGAGAAAACTAATTCTTGCTTCTGGCTCTTTTGACCTGGTTGAGAACTGAAACAGAACAGGTATACCACTTAATAGAATTCTTTTCAGACATATAGTATCATGTCAAGTCATGAGTGGCCATTTTATTGACTTAAAAATGACAATATGTAGAACTTAAATGGTATAGTGGCATTTGGTTTTCCAAATATCAACTGATTTTCTGACATGAATAGCTGACCTACAATCAATTCAATCCTAGCACTAAGACCCCACAAGGTTAGGGGTTCAGTTGCATCAGACTTTCTTCACTTCAGGTGTCCTGGGATCCACAGGCTACCCAAACTTCTGCCCAGAAAACTACAAAGTTGTAGATTCCCTTTTAACCCATCCCTAGGGTTCAAGTTCCCTAGAATGACTCACAGAACTAAGAAGTTGCTATTCTTATGATTATAGATTTATTATAATGCATACAATCCAGAAAGAGCCAAACAGAAGCAATGTACAGAGCAAAACAAGGAGGCGTGGGGATGGGGAGAGGGTGCAGAGTTCTCGTTCCTTGCAGGAGCACCACTCTCTCAAATGATTTGTACCTGAACAACTCAGAGGCCCCCAGACTGTGTTGTTCAAGAGTTGTTTTTTTTTTTTTTTTTAATGCATTTACTTGAGAGGCAAAGATACAGGGTGATCTTCTATCTGCAGATTCACTCCTGAAATACCTGCAAAAACCTGGTTTGGAGGCTGGGAAAGGCCAAAGGTAGGAGCCAGGAATTCAATCCAAGTCTCCTACACAGTGGCAAGAATCCAAGTACTTGAGACATCACTTGCTCCTCATAAAGTGAATATTAGCAAGAAGCTGGATTGAAGGCAGAACTGGGACTCAAACCAGGTCCCACATTGGAATCCCAACCAGTGTCTTAACTGCTATGCTAAACATTGATCTCTGGGGTTCTACAGTTTTTACTCTCTGGTGCAGTGAGTTAAGCTGCCAAGTGCAGTGTCGGCATCTCATGTGGGTGCTGGTTTGAGTCCCAGCTGCTCCACTTTCTATCCAACTCACTGCTAATGATCTGGGAAAATAGCAGAGGATGTCCCAAGTGCTTGGGCCCCTGCACCTGCGTGGTAGACACAGAAGATGCTCCTGGCTCCTGGCTTTCTGCATGGCCTAGCTCCAGCTATCGCAACCATTTGGGGAGTGAACTAGTAGATGGAAGATCTCTCTTTCTCTCTCTCTCTCTCTCTCTCTCTCTCTCTCTCTCTCTGTGTGTGTGTGTGTGTGTGTGTGTGTCCCTCCTCTTTCTCTCTGTAATTCTGACTTTCAAATATACAAATAAATCTTTTTTAAAAAATGAAGACTCCTAGCCAGCGCCGCGGCTCAACAGGCTAATCCTCCACCTTGCGGCGCCGGCACACCGGGTTCTGGTCCTGGTCAGGGCACCGGATTCTGTCCCGGTTGCCCCTCTTCCAGGCCAGCTCTCTGCTGTGACCAGGGAATGCAGTGGAGGATGGCCCAAGTGCTTGGGCCCTGTACCCCATGGGAGACCAGGAGAAGCACCTGGCTCCTGCCATCGGATCAGCGCAGCGTGCCGGCGGCAGCGGCCATTGGAGGGTGAACCAAGGGCAAAGGAAGACCTTTCTCTCTGTCTCTCTCTCTCTCACTGTCCACTCTGCCTGTCAAAAAAAATTTTTAAAAAAATGAAGACTCCTTCCATTGGCATGATTTCTTAAGTCCTTGGTCAGTTTGGTCATTGGCGACTGAACTCAATCTCCAGTTCCTCTCCCCTGCCTGGAGGTTGGGAGGGTGATGTTGAAAGTTCTAACCTTCTAATCACATTGTCAGGCCCTCTGGGACCAGCTTCCACTCTGAAGCTATCTGGGGGTCCATCCAACAGCCCCTCATTAGCATCAACTCAGGGATGATCAGAAGAAGCTTGTTACAAACAACAGAAGGCAGCCTTATCACTTGGGAAATTGAAAGGGTGACAGAAGCCCTGTGCTAAGAACCAGGGACAAAGAGCAGATACATGTAAGCACACCACAGGTGGAAAGAGTAAGCAACCTAGGTTCATATTGCTATTTGGACAATTGCTATTTTGATCCTGGTCAGGTTCCTCTCTCCTCTGCCTCACTTTCCATGGGGTGTGAGATTAAGGAGATGAGGTTCAGATTTTAGCTCTATATCTTGATTCCTGTATCTGCTTTGGATCTCAGTGCTTTCCTTGGTAAATCCAATCTGGGTGTAGGGATCTGTCAGTGCCTTGCATGTGGAAGGTGTAGCAGATGTTGGCTTTGCTGAACACATAACATTGTATTTTTTCTAATACTTGTATTTCATCTTTTCCAGGCACTGTTTCAAGTGTTTGGCTGTAATATCTATGTTAACTGACAGCTAATATAAGGATCACATTAAGTAAGGCACGTAAAGTGACTTTTTAAAAGCCTGACTCGCTATCACACACATCTATACTCACATACTCACTTGTAAAAGACAAGGTGACAACCAGATGTCCCCCTAATTTTTTCCTATCTTTTAAATCAATATTAACTAACATTTCCCCTAATGGCTTGTGATATGTTCAAATCCTGTGACCATTTTGACAACAAAGAACTCAGACGTTTCACAGCCCTCTGTTCCTTTAGAAACCATTAAGCTGCCTCAGAACTTGCTGGGTGATTTTTCATGTCTGATAGTATTAATAATGTGTGCAAAATGGATGGCACTGATGGTAAGAGCAGAAAATGCAAATTAAATGTTCTGTTATTTTCACTCAAGGCTGCTCTGATTTATGGGCTCCTTTTGCCTCATCTAGGTATAATCTTTAATTGTCCGTTAATATTCTGCTCTTAAACATTAACTGCATCTGATGAGATGTTTAGCATCTCTGCTTTTGCCATGGTATGGATATTTTGTTAAATGTATCTACCCCCAACTTCCTATTATAAAGGGTCTCACTCATTCTTCCATTACAAACCAGAAACTTGCCACTGGGTAGCGTCTCCAGTCCTGGAAGAGGAAACAGGTTCAAATGCACCAAGGACACCATTTCAGGGCCAGTGTTGTGGCTCTGCAGGTTACGCTGCCATGTGGGACTCCCTCATCTTGTATCAGAAGGCAGGTTCAAGTCCTGGCTCTTCCACTTCCAATTCAGTTTCCTGCTATCATGCGTGGGAAGACAGCAGGTAATAGGTGAAGACCTAGGGCTCCTGTCAATCATCTGGGAGACACGGATGGAGTTCCAGACTCCTAGCTTTGGCCTGGCTCAACCCTGTTGTGGGCTTTTGAGAAGTGAACTAATGGATGGAAGATTCTCTCTCTCTCTCTCTCTCTCTCTCTCTCTCTCTGTCACTTTGCCTTTCAAATGAATAAATACATGTTTGGGGGGGGTATCAACATCACTATCTGTGTGTGTGTGTGTGTGTGTGTGTGTGTGTGTGTGTGAGAGAGAGAGAGAGAGAGAGAGAGAGGAGATCCAGAGTTCAAAGCAGCAGTCGAGGGTCTTGGGAATGTGCTCCAAAGGTGGGCACATCATGGTAGATATGGAAACTGAAGTCTCTATAACACAGATTCCAGGTATTAAAATGTGCTGAAAATTAAAACAAAGACACAAATATGCTGTGTCCAAGGAAACATTGGGTGAAAATAGAGAGAAATTGGGAACGGTTTGAGAGACCTTCTCTTGAGATTTTACAGATTTTTCTCTGCAGTAACAAAAGCTGTACTTCCACAGTCTCTAGGGTTAAAATCTGTGGTCATTGGACTGAATAAATTTGCTTAAATCCCAGGAAGTGCTAACCTTTGATCTGGCCTATTATTAAGTTGACAAATCCTAAATACTAGTCTGATAGCTTATCAAAATTTAAATGTCCCATTGCCTCTTTCAGCTTCTTTCTAATACTCATATTACTTGCTTTCTATAAAAATGAAGTGACAGGGCTTTTCAGAAGGACTCCTAGTATGGGATGGGTATGGTGTGGCACAGATGTTAAGATGCCATGAAGTGCCAGGGTTCAATCCCTGCCCTGCTTCCCCTCCAGTGCCCTGCTGGTACACACCCTGGGATACAGTAGGTGATGGTTCAGTGGTTAGGACTGTCACCCATGTAGGTGACCTGGATGGAGATATATACTCCTGGCTTTAGCCTGTCTATCCTTGACTTTTGTGGGCAACTGGGAAGTGAACCAGCACATAGAAAATCCATATGTGTTTGTGTTTTGCTCTGTCTTTAAAAGCAATCACTAAATTAAAGAAAGACACCCAGCATGGAATCAGAATTGGACCTGAAAAGTCCATGAATTGAGGCCGCAGACCCAGAATTTGGATTTCCAGTTCCAGTAGCCACATCAGTAAGCAAGGAAATAATGCTTGAAGGAATAAAGCAAGCTAAGGGTGGAACCTATTTTTCTTTATGTTCCCTAAGGGTTTTCCAAGTGCAAAACACATCCCTCAACTTGAAGGGGGCACCACAGTGGTTGGAGTGGGCTGAGAAGGGTGCAGAGTTTCAATTTTCCTAGTCAAAAACAGATAAGCCAAGAAAACATTAAAGTTAATGCCGATGGCTAACAAAAATGAACCATCAATGGCCGCTGTATCGACCAATGGCTGTTTAGTTTCCCCAGGGACTATAAGCATCAAGTTCATTTACTTATATTGAGGTTGGCCAGACAACCTCCACGTCTCACTGTAGCTATGCTAAGTGCTCCAGTTAAGGAAAATGTCTTCTCTTTGAAACAGTAAGGCATCAGCTAAAGGCAGACAATGGCTGACATCCCCAGAAGAAATGCCAACCCGCAAGGTGTGGGCAGGCTGCAGGCTGGGACACCTCCAGCCAAAATGCATGGGAAGGGGTTAGCTCACGCTCCACGCACTTCCCCTGACAGTGTTTCTCTAAGCAGGCTGAGGAGGGAGACGTAAAATAAAGAGCCAGATGAATGCAATTTCACTGGAGTGTTTTTACCATACTGTTAGAGAAAATAAATTGTGGTATTGCCTTTCACTGGGAAGCACATATTGTCTTCTGACTGATTTTATAAACATCTTCAGACAAAGCAAACACATCCATTTGCGTTCCTCCAAAGAACATTAGGGTAAAATTGCTGATACACGCAGGAACGTGAGAGCGGCAGGTCACACTCCATTGATTATAGAGTACCTAAGCCAAAACTAATTTCAAAGTCTTTAAAATATCTTGCTCACTCTCTCTCCTCTCCCTCTGTCTCTCTGTCACACACACACACACACACACACACACACTCACTATTTTTTCTTTCCTGTGTTCTAATTGTATTATCATTAAAAAGAAAAAGAAGGAAAGGAAAGGGCATGGCCCCATGGATTTTCACTGACTGAGCCTTGCTTTGTGACTTTGAACAACTCCAAACAGCCTCTGTACCCTTAACCCCAACCTTTAAGGTGTACCTAGAAGAAATCAAGGTTCTGTTGAGGTTATGCAGTATGGCTTAAGACAGATTCCTGACCTTTAAAAGAAGAGAGAATATTGGGAAAATATGGGAAAGTTTTTTTAAGATTTATTTATCTATTTGAGAGTCGTAGTTACGCAGAGAAAGCAAAGAGACACACAGAGAGTTAGAAAGACCTTCCACCTACTGGTTCACTCCCCAGATGGCTGCAATGGCTTGGCTTAGGCCAGGCCAAAGCTAGGATGCAGGAGCTTCATCCGGGTCTCCCACGTGGGTGTAGGGGCTGAAGCACTTGGCCCATCTTCAACTGCTTTCCCAGGTGCATTAACAGAGAGCTGGATTGGAAGTGGAGCAGACAGGACTCGAACCAGCGCCCATATGGGATGCCGACATTGCAGGTAGTTGCTTTACCCACTATGCCACAACCCTGGCCAGAGAGAAATTTTCAAACATAGAAATAATAATCAGGGGCCGGTGCCATGGCTCAACAGGCTAATCCTCCACCTAGTAGCACTGGCACACCAGGTTCTAGTCCCGGTCGGGGCACCGGATTCTGTCCCGGTTGCCCCTCTTCCAGGCCAGCTCTCTACTGTGGCCAGGGAGTGCAGTGGAGGATGGCCCAAGTGCTTGGGCCCTGCACCCCATGGGAGACCAGGAGAAGCACCTGGCTCCTGCCATTGGATCAGCGCAGTACACCTGCCACAGCACGCCGGCTGTGGTGGCCATTGGAGGGTGAACCAACGGCAAAGGAAGACCTTTCTCTCTGTCTCTCTCTCTCACTGTCCACTCTGCCTGTCAAAATAATAATAATAATAACAATAATCAGGAAATTCACATATAAATCTAAAATTGCAGGTTGCTTTTGTTTATTTTACTTCTGACTTTGGAATTTGTATTTTAGACTTGTATGAGAAATGTTACACATATTTGTGTATATTCTGATATGCCACAAATTCCCACTGCTTCAAACAAAAATAATGGAGCCCCTCTGGGGAGAAACAAGCTAGAAGGAGCTGGGAAATGGCCCCACTCGTTTCTGTCTGGGACTGCTGGTCCAAGCTTTCTGGAAAGGGAAGGATTGAATCGAAATGTAGAGCGAAAATGATCACAGCGGTTAGAACTTAAAGGTCATCTAGGTAGTGATGACCTGAGCAACAGTTAAGCCAGTCTCTTCAGCGATGTGTGCAGCTGGCTTCTAACATTCACCTACAATTGCAGTTTTGCAGAATCCTGCTACAGGAAAAACGGAGCTGTTCGGTGTATCTGTCACGAAAACTACTCTGGACCTAACTGTGAAAGGTAGGCTGTTGAAATCCGCTATTTTCCAGGTGTATCAAAGGAAGCTTTCCATTTCTCACACACATCAGCTCTACCTTGTTCCTATTCAGTGGGCCCTGAAGTGGATGTTTAAGAGGAGGGCATTGGGGGGGCCTCATTTCAGAGCCCCTTGGGGGAACTTTCTCCAAATCCCATGCCCCAGACATGGCTGTAGCATTGTTCTCCCTTGGGATCCTGGCTAGCCTCACAATCAGGATAAATGAGGCAGGAAAGGAAAATGGGAGTATGTGTATGTGTATTTTAAGAAAATTGTCTAGAAATTTTTGGCAACACTCCTCTCTCTCCATTGTTGAAAACCAGTACTACAGTTAATGATCTGAAAAAAAAAAAAAAAAAGAGAGTGCAGCTTCCTGGGTAAACAAAAAGGAAACTCTCAACCATTGAAAGTTGAAAAAAGCACAAATTTATTATTTAACCCATTCTCACCCCCATCTCCTGATAAGCAGAGTCCACCAGGGGAGGACATTCTGAATCCCTCTTTGGTATTTACACAGGACTCTTTTCAAAATTGCTCTGGGCTTTGCTCACGTAAGACAGGCTTGGCCCGTTCAGGAAGTTTCCCATTCACCCCACCTGCTGCTAGCTGCTCAGTTTTCTAAAGTGGCTCTCCCTGAAGGAGACTCACAAACCAATCTTCCTACTTCTAACAGAAATGCCTGTGACGGTGGCCTCATCGTTGTGTTTAAGCAGAAGGAAGCATGAAGACAGGGAGGGAAGAAGGGTGAGGAGGCACTTGTTAGCACCTACCCACACAGCTGCAGGTGGCCCTCCTCAGTCACAGCACACCAACTGCGGGCCCTGCATCGGGCTCACAAATTCAGCCTGGGCCCCAAGACCTAAGCCTTGCATTACAAGCACTCCTGTTTCCAAAGAAACCACCTTCCACGTCTCCCAGAGTAGTTTGGGCACTCTTTTTGTAGAAGTCAGTGTCTGTGCTACAGAGAATACCTCTGCATGGTTATGATGACTATTAAATGTGCATAATTCTCACCAAAAGGTTATGGAATTTTCCATTGTTGTTGTTTTTCATAAGAGGGAAAGGGAAAGTTGAGAGCCACCTGAATTTCATCCATTAGGAGGGACTGACAGAGATGATCAGATTACATCGGGTTGATGATTGATGTTTGTGACAAGCAGTTCTCTCTTTCTTTACTTCGGAAGGCAGGAATAGGAGGCACGTGATGTGCTCATTTTCTGGCTCAGTGGGGGTCTGAGCAGATTGTTGATGGGCCAGAGATGGAGCCTTTTTCTCCTGAGAGTCTGAGGATAAACTCAGTTCAGCTTGATAACAGCAGAGCGGCACTGCTAATGGATGTTCAGTGCCTCCCATGAGGGGAGTTAGTGGCCTTTGGTAGAACCCTGCTAACCAAATGCATGGCCTCCCAGAGGTGAAAAAGCCTGGGCCCTAAGATGCTGTTCTGCAAAATAGCACAGGGGTTCAGGGGAGGGCTCTGTGGGCAACAGTGACCCCGTCCCTGGCACAGGATACCATGCCCAGGCTGGACATGGGATTGGACAGAATAAACCCCTCCACCCACATCAGAGGCTCATGGGATCTGCCATTCTCCAGTAAGACTGGGTTAGCCCTGGTCCTTATCCTGGTCCTAGAATGGTGGGATCTAGAAAAGAATACTCATTTGGAAAGCAGCAGTGGTGCTTAAAAAAAAAGCTTTGGCATTGGCCTGGCTAATCACCACTTTGTCATCCTCTTAGACAAGTTAGTGATCTAAGTGCCAGTTTCCATTTCTACAGAAAGGAGCAAATGAGAACACCCACCTCATAGATCTTTTGTAAGAGAACACTGTAATGCTTTTAGGCTGGTACCTGGCATTTAATAAGTGCTCAATAAAAATTAACTGATGACAACACAAGTCATTGTCATCACTGTCCAAGTTCTGCCACTGGGACAAGCCGGCCCATTTCCCTAAATCTTTGTTTATTTAGCTAGACAGTGTGGCTTCAAACTAAACAGTGCCATTTCATATCTCTGGGATCTTCCTATGTCAGCCCCACAACCACAGTGAGACAAGGTTGTGTCTTGTCTTTTGGCAGGTGATGGTGGTGATGGGACTTGTCTAAAGATGGGGGAAGCAGGATTGGAAGTTTGGCTTCAAAGCCTGGATTCTTTCTGTTGTCCAACAAACCCCCAAACTAGTTGGAGGAGTTACTGTAGAACCCCCAAACTGGGCCCACTCACCCAATACACAGAAAGCCAATCACTGACATCAGGGTAGTGGAAGAAAGTAGATGTTTATGGCAAACCACAGACCAAGAAGCCAGTCTGCTATTGCTTAATTCCTGGGCTCCTCAAGAAGTTAGGGGTGAAGCTTCTCACAGGTTAAATTGGGGCTGAGAGGTACATAATCAGCTGTCCAAGTTCCTGGTTGGTCAGTGTGCTCAGACCTTCCTTTGATTGGCCAGTGATGCTGAGCTCTTTGGGGAATTTGTGATGTCCAAGTGGACTCCAGTTGGTCTTGGGGTTACATGAAGGTGACTGAACCTGGAATTCCCTTAAACAAACCCTTCTGGACAAAAAGGCCAGAGGTTCTTATCTAGGGAGAAGCAAATGACTCCTTGAGACCAGTGATAAGAAGCTTGTAAGGCTAGCTGGATCACTCCCTCAAGTCAGTGAATTCCTTTTGATAACAGACAGGCAAGAACATCTTGGGCTAAGGGAGACAGACAAGAGGCTGGGTCTTGCTTTCACATAATAGGGGTTCCATTTCATTTCCTTGTCTCAGTCCTGCTTTTCTCAGTGGTCTTCTTAAGGCTCTTCTACGGTAAAGGGTCTATTAAAGTTAATCAGTGAGATGAGGCTCTGCTGTGCAGGGAACAATGGCTGATCTACAGAGAGTCTTGACAGGAGGTAGCATATACAAAAGGGCTGGAAGTAAACATCCTTTCTAAGACTTCCTCTGCATTTCAAGGGACCTTTGAACAACTTTCTCTGCCACTTCTTCCCGGTGCTGTCCACTCTCTCTAACTCCCTACCCCCTTTTACAGGAATGTACTGAGGTCTTTCACAATCCAGGGTGGAGCAGGTCAGAATGCAGATCTATCTAAGACACAGGCTTTGTCCTTAGGGAACTTCTAGCTAGAGGAGGAGACTGAAAATCATCCTTTGCAAGGATGGGGGGAAAAAAAAGGAAATGTAAACAGAAAGACAAGCAAAGTCTACTCAAGAGACTAGGATTTCTTTCCCATCGAGGGCCTGGTTCCTCTAGCAGGAGGTTACCTGGGTTGCTTTGATTTACATTTGACCCTGGGGCTGAGAGGGAAGGGTTTCTCTTGGGAACATCACAGTCAAGTTCTCAAGTTGTCTGAATTAAGCTTCCTCTAATCCATGTTTTCAGTGTGTTTGTGAACTTGGACCTCTCCCCCAGAGCTTTGCAAAATATGCGACTGATTTGTATGGCTATCTATTTCAAACAAAAGTAAAAAGTAGTCTAAACTAAAAGACTCTAGGTCTTCCTGAACTTAGACATCATGTCATCAACTGGTGGTTTTTAAATGTGTGTGTAAGGATCTCTTGAGATCTTTGGATTCCTGAACCTTCCCCAAGCTCCCCTCCAGCACCCGCTGACAAAGAACTTCTAGGGGGAAGGCCAGGGAACCAACTTTTGGCTGCTCATTGGGTTCTCATGAGCCAGAGTGCTCCCTGTTTTGTGAAAAGCTGATTTGTGATTCCTCAACCTTCAATACCACACCCACTGGTAGGAAATGTTTATCACATTGTAGCCTAAGAGCCTCTGGTGTTCTCAGAAATATTCCGTGGGGGAGGGAAGAGGCTCATGGGTTCTCAGAGAATATTTTCTTAGTTCTATGTTGAATTTCCATGATAATCTTGAGGGAATGTTCACAAAAATGTGTTTGGGTTTTTCTAACAAGAAAAGATCTGCCTCAGTGCTATGGAGAAAATAATAAGGATGACACGTGTCAATGACACATTAGAGGCAGTTGGAGGTCGAATGGCATGACGTCAAGGCATTGTGAATTGGTGAGAAGGATGAGTCATCAGCACACAACAGGATATGCATGCATGTAGATCTTTATCACCTCATGCTGCAAGTGGCCATCAGTGGCAACAAGACACCATTCATTGTCCTAAATTAATGTTGGAAATTTGGATTTGATTATTGCCTTGGTGTGATTCCTGGCTCTAGCTCCTGACTCCAACTTCCTGCTAGTTCGGACCCTGAGAAGCAGCTGTGATGCCGGAAATGACTGGGTTCTGGCCACCCACATAGGAAACCTGGATTGAATTCCTAGCTCCCAACTTCAACCCCTGGGCCCAGGCCCAGGGCCATTGTGGAGAGCTGAGAAATGAATCAGTAGATGGGTGCTCTCTTTTTCTCCCTTTGAAATTAAAAAAAGAAAAGACATACATAGTGATGAGAGCCGGCTTTTATTCCCCCTTCTGTCCCCCATAACACTAAGGTCCATGCTTCTTAATCTGCCCTGGCCCCTGCCTGTTTCTTCTCTATAGTCATTCTCATCTCAGCAAAATGGAAACCTGTGGCCCAGAGGAGACTTGAGTCAGTGTATAGGTCTTATAGTCAGATTTTGGCCATTCTCATTCTCATCTCAGTGTGCCTTTCACTCTGCAGCTAAGTAGTAAACCTTAAGCATGAGGACTCTGAATCTCAGAGCCATGAGGAGACTTGATCTCAAGCCATACAATTGGTGAGTGATATTTCCAAAACCAAAGCTCAGGACCCTGAGTGTTAAATCCGGGTTTCAGTTGACAAACATATGGTCTCAATGCCTGTGTTCCATATTACCTGCCATGGCAGTTCTAATAGTATACTTTCATCTATTGAGTTTTGTGGTAGAATGAAAAATGTGCAAAGACTTCATGATGCTTTTTCACAAGGATCCTGTTGCTTAAGGAGCAAGAGAGAAGAATGGGAGCAAATTAGAGCTAACTCAAAGCAACCTTAAAATTCAAACAGGAAAGGCAAAATAGAGCACCATTAGAGATGATGATAGCGATACCAATGATAGCTGTTTTGATGTTGGCCTTAATGAGGGGAAAAAAGGATAAGGAAGAGGAAAAAGAGAAAGTTAACACTTAGTGAGGCTCAATATGATGCAGATTTAGTCTAATTCTCCCTGAAGGCATCAAGTTTTTAAACTTAAGCTGTTCTGTTGTTTGCACTGAGTGCTTCTTGTGATTTGCTGCCCTATACCATGCCCTCACTGGATTCCTGCTCTCTGATCTTAAATAGGTTTCTTACATTTTCCTATCCTATTTCCCAGTCTTTCATAAAGAAGTAGAGAGCATTCTTATGGCACCTACTTCATAACAGATGTTTTCCTTCTTTGTTTAACTAAATAAGATGATTTTAAATCACAATGGCAGCTATAGAGTGACCTTCCTCCCAAAAGTCTCTGTGTTCCCCATGCCATAAGTTTAGGCACTTTTGATGAAGGCATTCAATGATGACTGCACACCCCTAGGTGGAGAAGAAGCAGAGGAAGAGGAAAGAGTTCCCCAAATTTCCAAAATAATAGTTTTCCATCAAAATTTACTTTTTTCCAAACAACGTATCTTTTGATTTTCTACTTTGCCAGAATAGAAGGGTCACTAACTGAAATGACAGAGTTCAGATGGCAAGTGCTGTCACTTGTGCTGTCAGTTTATCAGCTCTGTTTCCCAAGACGGATCAAGTCATTGAGAGACCTTGAAAGGAGATTGTGGGGAAAAAATAGGGTTAGCATAAACTGGGCATGAGGGCTCCACTGCTGACTGGAAATCCAACTACTGTTGTTTTGTATCTTTGTTATTAGCTCTTTAAGGGCAGGATTAGACACATAGATAGCATTTGATTATTCAACTGTTTTACTCATTCTTTTATTAATTAGTTAGCTCATTAATACCAGACTTGTGGAGTGGAAAAAGCATTAAACCTCATGTCCCACGAGAGGTTTGAGCCCTACAGCAGAGAATAAGTCATTTAGCTTCTCTGCACACTAGACCTCTTATCGAAAAATGCAGGGGCTTATAGGGGCTATCAAGAGGTAAAGCTTTTACGCTTGTTCTGTTTGGACTACAACTTCAGAGTTGCCTCTGAATCTTTCTCAACACTCCAAGTAACTCAAAGTATATTTCTACAATAACTGAGATTCCAAATTACAGAATAGAAAATGTGTTTTGTGGGAAACCAGGAAACAATCTATGGATATCAAATGCTGTGGAATTAAATGGAGAAAAGAAAGAAACTTGCATCTGGCCTCTGTGAACCAAAACAATCCCATCACCCTCACACTTCAAATCTCCAGCTCCACAACTGAGCTGGCAGATCTGAGACCCGTTTCAGTGAGCTGAGTTTAGTATTCTGTTGGGTGAACTTCAGCAAATGGTAGTGATTCCAGCCAGCCACATGTTCCGCAGAGTAAAAAATGTATGTTGGCTTGGGGGCCAGAAGACCTATAAATCTGAAGGCTAGAGACGTGAGAAAATATGACTAGCAAAACTCCCTGAAATGTCTCTTTGTGGCTTCCATGGAACTTACAATTATCTTCGTCTTCATCATAGACCTTGATTTCTAGAATTCATGACATTGTGTGGAATTATGTTTAATTCATTTCCTGTTTTTTTAGAACATGGGCTTTTCTCTCTTCCTTCCTGTCTTCCTGCTTTTCCTGTTTCTGTCTCCTATGCCTTACATAGAGTGGACATGAATTATCTCTCTGTTGGCTGAATCTACTCATTCATTTATAGCAGCCTCAGTGTGGTCCCGGGTGGAGTGAAGGAAAGAACATCAGGTCAGAAGGTCTGGGCCTCATTCTGTGACGAAAACCAAAATCATTTCTCATCTTCAGAATGCCAGGCCTGTGTGGCCTCTCTCCCAGGTGTCTGTGGTAACTAAAGAAGCTCACATAGGTGAAGCTGTCAGATACAATGCAAACACAGAGCTTGCACTGTAGTTTGAACCTGCTCCATTGTTAAAACTACACCAGAAAACTGAGACACAGGAGCAAAGGCTGAGAGAACACAGACAACATGGAAAACAGTGATTTTGTTAGGGTCCTGGAGTGACAGGTGTGAATTTTTTCATTTTCCTATTTTTCAAATTTTCAGAATCACAGTCCTCTTATTTAAAAGGAAACCTTTTTAAAAAATGCAGTGTCTTATTATTACTGGCCAGCGCTCTCTGATTTTCTTGGAAAATCCTCCCTTCCTTTCCACCCCCAAGGCCAAGTCCTCAGCTCAGGCCCTCCACCCCACCCCAAACGCCCCGTGCCAGCCTGCAGCCCATTCTGCAATCCGAAGCCAACACTGGCTTCCTTCGCTTGTATGGCATGCAAAAACCTTCACTGATTGTCTTTCCTTTGCTCTCCTGAGCCAGCATGGACTCCTCAGCCTGGCCTTAGATCCCAGGTGGTGTGACCACACATTCTTTCCAGCCACTCCCAGGATCTTCAGCTCCAGTTAGCCCATCTTCCACACTGGTTAAGGGCCACAGCAAAGGAGAGGCCACACACAATCAACCAACCACATGTGGAGTTTGACCCGTATAATATCCTTACTTACAAACTTTGAGCCAACCTTTTAAAATTGTGATTTCACATAAAAATCCAAATTTCCACTTTCTTCTTCAAAAACAGAAAGATCTGGCAATGTAAGTCTTTCTTTCCCTCAAGGCCACAGTCTAGCAACCAGTGACTAGAGTCTAGTGGCAGTCACCCCATTCAGTGGGGCCCAAGGTCCCACCACTCAAAGCAGAGCCTCTGCTGGCCCAAAGGGCACCTATGCGAAAAGCAGAGAAGGGTATCTCCTCCTCCGAGCAAAAGCTACCCCACCCAAAGCACAACTTGGCAAGGCAAGCAAAGACTGGATGGATTTCCCTCTCCACTCTCCAACTCTGCCAAGCTCCTTCCTTATGACCAAATAGCATGACCAGAAGCACTGGCTCTGCCCCCACTCTAATGCAGGTCGGCACCTGGCCCCTCTAGACTCATATCTAACACAGCCAAAATGATGGCCATCTGGCCCCAGTTCTTTTTATCTGTGGTACTCGCAGCTCTGCCACCTGCGCTTTGTTACCTTTGCTCAGCCACAGGATGGCTGCCAGGAGCAGAGTTCTACTCGCCATCTCTTATCCACCAGAAGATGGAAGCAATGCCTTTCTCAACCCTCAAACAAGATTCTGAGCTCTTCTCTAACTTAATCACTCCTAAGCCAATCCCTTCCGGCTAAGATAACTCAGCACTTACTGGCTTAGGCTTAGTAACTTGGATAATTCATTAAAGCAAGACAGCTGGTGATTTAGACCAGTGTTTCTCAATGAAGGTGTTATTAACATTTTGGCCAACACACTTTGTAGCTGTGCTCTGCTGATTCTTCTCACTGCAGTACATTTAACACATCTGGCCCCACCCATCGTATGCAAGCCATCATACCAATCTCTGCCATGGCCAAAAATGCCCCATATACTAGTTCAATCCAGACACTCCTACATCTTGGGACCTGGCTAAACTGAACTACCTGTAACACAAGAGAGAGGGATGGTTCTTTAAAAAACCTGATGAGAGAGTAGGGATGAATTCTGGGATGATAAGCTACAACCATCCTCTGCATCTTTCTTCTATCTAGGAAAAAAGACAAAAAGGAAGGAAAAACTATGAATGCTAAATGTTTAACATGTGGTATTTCCCTTCAGATGTGCTCCTGGTTACTATGGAAACCCCTTACTTGTTGGGAGCACCTGCAAGAAATGTGACTGCAGTGGAAATTCAGATCCCAACCTGATCTTTGAAGACTGTGATGAAGTCACTGGCCAGTGTAGGAATTGCTTGCGTAACACCACAGGATTCAAGTGTGAACGCTGTGCTCCTGGCTACTATGGGGATGCAAGGAGAGCCAAGAACTGTGCAGGTACAGTACTATAAATCCTGGCCAGCAGGGCCCTCTGTCAACTCTGTGTTTAGATAAAGAATTTACCTTTGGGAAGTATTGCAAGTGCCCCCTTGTCATCACTTTTCCAGGACAAGGTACATTCTCAGATATGTGCATCCCCAACTCACCAGGGACAGAAATTTTTATCAAGGCTCCCTAATATAATGTAACTCATGGGTAGAATGAGCCAGGAGACACACAAATCAATTTTTGTTTTATTATCTTAAATTTTTCCAAGCTATTTATAAACTTCTAATTGCATTTTCCATGAACTTTCATTCATTCATTCATTCATTTATTCACTCATTCATTGATTTGGAAGGCGGAAACAAAGAAAGAGAAACAAAGAAAGAGGATGAGATAGAGAAAGCAAGAGAGAAAGCACTTCCATCTCCTGGTTCACTCCCCCCAAATGGCTGTAACAACCAGGTCTGGGCCAGTCTGAAGCCAGGAGCCAGGAACTCCATCCTGGTCTCTCATATGGGTGGCAGTGGCCATCTTCCAATACCTTCCCAGGCGCATTAGCAGGAAGCTGAGTTGAAAGCAGAGCAGCTAAGACTCAAGCCTGCAATCTGAAATGAAGCAGCTTAACCCACTGCAGCACAATGCAAATTGAACTTCCAGAGTTATCAATTAGTGACCAGAAGACTGAATGAAATATTTCATGGTTCAAATCATTTTTGTAATTCACACCTTTCAGTTACATTTGGTAAAACTGACTTCAGTGAAATGGATTAGTAAGCCAAAGGTACAATTTAATCACTCCTTGCCCCATTTCCTGATGGTATCAAAGTAAATATTTTAGGGGTAGTATAAGAAACCTCCCTGGTTAAACTTCAGTTAGACTGACATGTACACATTTTATCCATAATTTTGCCAATCCATTTGCCACATAGAGGGAAGCTCTTTATAAGTGAAGTTACATTGCTTTCCTTTGAAGTCAAGGGCCAGCAGAGATTATTTCTTATTTTTATGTGACTTTGAAGGGAGCAAAGGAAGAAAAGAGATATTGCAGTCTTGTGGCCTAACTTCTACAGGAAATCCTCTCGCTGAAAGAGATTCCCCTTGAGAAGGTTTGATAAGCGGAGAGTTTAAAATTGAGAAGGGAACACAGATGATCTGCAGAAGTCACAATGAAAGTGAATGTGCAATGTGCACAGAGCCATAACACCAAGGGTGACAGTGGGAAGGAAGGAACACGTGCCCGATCAGAGTGACATGAGAGAGAGAGAGAGAGAGAGAGAGAGAGATCATCAGAGTTTAGGCAATATCAAAGACAAAAAGATCAATCTAAGTATTTACCAAGCTTACATTTAAACTGTGGAGATCACCCTTAGAATAGAAACTAATAAAGTAGAATCTCTCTGAATGGTTCAATAAATCTGCATTTTGTGAAACATTAAACAGCTGAAATGTGTTAAACGGACATCCTTATTAAAGTTAATTTTTTCTTGATTATTCTGTAAAGAATGTTGAGAGATGGAGAGAACATTCATGCTTTTATTCCAGTTTGTTGCTACTGTAGATAACTTATGGAATTTGTGTTCAAGTATTAAAAATTCATTTGCACACTAAATGGAACATGAACAGTCTGATAAGAAGGGGTTTTTGTTTTCTCTAAAAGGCATTAGTGTAAATCATCAGTCCATGAGTAATGGGCTCTCAGGTCTTTGAAATTCATGTAAATATATTCCTAATTCTTTCCGTGGCATTCTCCCTGGCCATCCCAATGTTAGCTATCATTTGGAAGCCTGGAGTCTGTCTTGCCAAGGTTGGAGCGTGTGGGAGCCAAGGATTGCTCCTGGGCCGCCTCACTCGCTGCTCTCGGGACTACTCCCCGCTCACACCTGGCAGTGACCAACCCTGAGCTGGATTCAACTAGAGACTCCCTCTGCAGTGAGAAGAGAGCTTTCCATTTCAAGCTGAGCACCGGGCTCTGTGGCTGTTGAGTACCTTGTGACATTTACCAGGATCTATTTGGACTAAAGCAGTCAGTCAGATCAGAATCCCAGTGAACTAGGAGAGGGATCTTGGAAATTTCAGCTTCAAGTTCTCTCCAGGGTCACCTTCGAAAATCATATTGGCCTAGACTGAGTGGGGTGAGGGACAAAATCGCTATGTCATGGATTCCACACCCTCTTGAGAAGTAATTCTCATGGAAGAACTGTAGCCTGCTAACCAGTATTTCTAGAAACCGTGGACATTTTGCCATCTTTGAAGCACTGAGAAGCAAATCCCTGGTCTTTTGTTTTTGTTTCCCACAGTGTGCAATTGCGGGGGAGGCCCCTGTGACAGCGTAACCGGAGAATGCTTAGAAGAAGGTTCTGAACTCCCTACAGGCATGGACTGCCCAACCATCAGTAAAAATAACAGTATATGATTGACTAACCCCACTTTCTCTAATGTGCTGCAGGTGTGGGATTACAAAAAGCTATGCAGTATCACTCTCCCTACAGACTGCTTCAGCTCCACCCCTGGATTTAACCCTGTGTGCACCACAACTAAATGATCCCAGCACCAACCTACTTGATGGTGCATTTGATTCCAGCTGGCACAGAGGCAGCTTCCACTTACATAGCTCCGGTTTAGAAAACTGATTCTACCAAGGCTTTATGGTTAGCATCTTGCCTAAAGGCAATGTGAGAAACACAACTCCCAGTGAAAGAGCCTCATTTTAGCTCCCTTTCTTAGATTGTCTCTTGAGAACCTCAGATAAAATAATATGGAGACAATGCTTTACAACAGTTGGGGGTGCAGAGATACCAAGAGACTTAAGTGGCTCTGCCTAAGTCGCTCCAAATCTGAAGTGGGTACTTCAATACCCAATATGAAATACTCAATCCTTAGAAAACGGAGCTGCTGTCTTTTTTTCCCCTGGATTTCACTGTCACCTCTGTTAATCAAGAGAAATGATACTGGAAACCAAAGTTTTGGTTTAAAGACCAAGACAAGAGTATCTTGATCTCCTAGTTCCTCTGAGTAGAAGAGAGTCATCAATGGTGCAAGATGGGAGGCACGATTGAGGTGAAGTTTACACAGAAATGGAATAGGTGGTCCCCAGGCGATGTTGCTGTAAGGACATCAGGATGCCAGCCTCACCTACACCTCTCCCGCACCAGCCTGATGTGCCAGCCGGGAACTCCTTCCCTTGAGAGAGTTTGTAAGCAAGACCATATCAAACTTCAAATAACAAATTAACATATTAACAAGGATTAACACTTTAGTCTTTGGTTATCAGCTTTCTAGTAGGGAGCACAGTCTGAGGGGTGGCCAAGACAGGTCTCAAAACATGCCACATCATTCCCTTGAGTGCCCAACAGGACTGTGCTGGACCCCAGGGGCTGATGCCAGGGATCAGAGGAAGCCAAGTGTGAAAAGCAAGGAGCAGTGAGAAGCTGGGACCTGCCTCTGCCTCTGCCTCGGCCTCTGCCCCTGCCTCTGGCCTGCCCGCGGTTCAGCATGAACTTGGTGGCACCACTGCGGAAGTGCTCATGCAAATGGAAAGCAGGGTGGTGGGGAGAAGTAGAGCCCTCCCAGGGGCAGGGCCAAGCCAGGTGCCAGCACCAGAACACAGAGAAGAGGAAATAGGAGAAGAGGGGTGCCCAGCAAATCGCCAGCTCCACTGGAGCACCAGGAAAGAGTCCAATACCCAGGCATTCCCTTCACTAAGGAAAGGTGGGCGGGGCTTCTGCGCTTCCTCTTTCCCGCAGCGGTGGTGTTTGCTTCAGCCTACTTGCCCTGCCGTAGGTGTTTAATTTTCCTTGGGTTTTAAGCGGGGAGAGTACCCGATGTAGTTTGCCTCATCTTAGGTTCTGTGCCCCTCTGAGTGTTAGGACTCATTCTGTGGCCCAGGACACAAAAATAGACATGGTGATGTACAAGGAAATTCGCACTGGGGATCTACTTCAAGTGACATGTTTCCACATTGCCTTGACTCTGCCCCTTTCACCTCCAGGCTGCGATAAGTGCATCTGGGACCTGACGGATGACCTGCGGCTGGCAGCACTCTCCATGGAGGAAAGCAAATCCGGGCTGCTGAGCGTGTCTTCCGGAGCCGCTGCTCATAGGCACGTGAATGAAATGAACTCCACCATCTACCTCCTCAAAGTACGCGTGCGGGATGATGCACCTTCACTGTCCTCCTACTAACAACTCCCTCTGGACCCTCTGAGACCCACCTGTAACCGAGGTTACCTAGAGAATGAATAAGACTAGTACCTACGTGTAAAATTACTGTTTTTACAGTTACTTCCTTGGTGAAGCTGCACATGAGTTGTTCATTCTTGACTAGAAATGGTACCACAAAGCTTAGCCTCAATTTGCAGGGTTTTGGGGAGTTTCTCTAAAAGTATCTCTCTCTCTCTCTCTCTCTCTCTCTCTCTCTCTCTCTCCCCATCCTTCCCTCACTCCCTCCATCCTTCCCCCTTCCCCACTCTTAGTTGATCTTTTCTTCTCAAACTCTCTCTCTCTCTCTCTCTCTCTCTCTCTCTCTCTCAGACACACACAAACATACACACACACACACTCAAGTACACAAACATACACTCATGTCCTCTTCTGCTTATGGGTCCACTGATTAATAAATTCAAATAGCTAATGATAAAAAAAAAAAAAAACCTAGACTACAAAGGTCCTTTTACCTCTAAGTTTTAAGCCTTTTATTCTCCTTAAATCATGGACTTGGACTTCTGTCAAAACCAAAGGTTATTTTTTAAGCAATCTTAATTAGCTAAAGGACAATAGTTTAATACCAGCACATTATTTTACTGGTTAGTTGGCTTAGTGTAGTGATTAAGAGCATAAGCTTTGAAACCAGATTGCCTGTGCTGAGTTTTCAGCTCTGACACTAGCTGTGTAACCTCGATTCCATTATTTAACCTCTTTACTCTTCAGGTTCTTCATCTGGAAAGGAAGATAATCATTGCACCTATCTCATGCATGGGTTGCTGGGAGAATTCAATGAGTTGATATTTGTCAAACACTTAGAATAGTACCTGGCATGGTCAGTCCTTATTGCACAGCAATTGGCCAAACTAAAAATCATAAAATGTGGAGCTGGGTGGAATTTTAGCAAATGTCTAATCTGAACTTAGGAATCATTCTTATCCAGGCTTACCTGTGTAGACATAGGAAGGTACTGAGTCTCAGAGGTGGGCACTCAGGTCTCTTGATACCCTTCAAATCGTCTTTCCTCAAAAGCACAATTTCAAAGTGTGTATCAGATAGCTGACAGGAAGTCAGTGCCAAGTTTGAAGGGTTCACCCCAAATTGATTCAAGAATTGCTACATTTAGATCAAACGCCTCAAAAATGTTAAAAAAAAAAATGGAGGAGGGGCAAGTGGAGTAAAGTAAAGCAAATTACTCTCTTTACACCAAAAAGAGGAAAATGCATTTCTGAACTCCATCTGCATTGATCCTGGTGAGTTGATCCATTTGTCCAAGGCCAGACCAAATTGGAATGGTAAAGCTCAATCACTAGCCTACATTGGATCTTTGCACAAATTAGAAAAAGATGCCCCTTCCTCACTGCCAGCCCAGGCCCAGGCCAGAGTCTCTGACCCAGTGAGTAGAGCTGGGACCCTGCCCCTTGTGCCAGCCTGAAGCAGCTCAACAACAGAGGCCCACACTGCGCTCAGTCCTCTTACACTGAGTGTATGGGTATTTTTAAAACCTGTTGTACATGCAAACTAACTATTTTCAAAACACATTTTTCCACAGGCAAGATTGTCAGAGAGAGAAAACCAGTATGTCCTAAGAAAGTTACAAGTCAACAATGCTGAGAACACAATGAAGAGCCTTCTGTCTGACATAGAGGAATTAGCTGAAAAGGTATGTATTCAGTTCCTGGGACAGCCTTCAAAGACAAGGATTTAGCTGGTGTGGGCTTGGCTAGTCACAAATGATTGAGGCTTAACACAGCCCAGAAAAAATTCAGTGACCCATGTGCCTTAAAATAAAACAAAAACAGACCCATGGAGAAAGTTAACATACTCGGTCTCCACTCGCTTCCCGTTTTGATTGGTTTGCTTAAAAAAAAAAAAAAAAAAAAACTATGTTTATGGGAGATTTTCTATTTATTTACTTCTGGTTAATATAGTTGATGTAAGTTTCCATTAGGATTGTCATTCAGCTGTTTACCTTAGCATTTTATGACTAAGAGCTGTAGAGCACATAGAAGTATACTTTATTATATACAATACAAAATTTAACTGTTTGCCATAACACTTTTGGTGGTCACTTTATGCCATAAACTAAAATAAATTCCAGACAAAGAGTTGAGAAAAAATCTCAAATCCACAAGAAAATAAAACTAAATAATTATTATATCTCAAAAGGAAATAACAATACAATTAAATACAATATGAAGAATTACAGTTAAAAAGAGACAATAGATTTGACAGGATGAAATTTCAAACAGCCAGTAAAGCAGTTAAATAAATAGAAATTTTAAATAGCCTGATAAAATCACTGAGGGAAATACAACTTGTAAAAACCCTCACAAATTAGCAAAATATCAAAAAATGAGCAGATTCAATGTGAGAGACCATTTACTATACTCCCCAAAAGCCTAATGGAAAAGCATCTATCCATCCTCCATACTATTAAAAAATAATCATATTTAATATATTGCAATGTTTACCACATTTTTCCCCTGAGTTTGCTCCCCCAGTGCTGGCCAGAGTACTCTGCATGAGTATTTGACATTAATTTGACAAACTTTTCAAAACCTTTCTTGTTTCCTACAAAAAATTAAGGCTAAAATAACTCTAGTATTAGTTCTTTGACTTGACCTCTCCTAAACTTTTAAGAGATTATGCTTCTAAAAATGTGAATTACTCTCATGGTATCCTTGGAAGGTTCACATCCTTTAAAATCCCTATGAAAATTGTGTCCCTAATTCCCTTGCGGTGGTACATTTTCATGCAGCCGGAACATCTAAGTTTCAAAGCAAAGTCCAAAGAAAGAAATCTTTGTGCAAACTCATTGTTACTTCATTTTGGTGTCTTGGTGGGAACTTGTCACCAGTGTCTCCATTCTGGAGGGAATGTTTTCACCAAGATTAGCTCTGCCTGCAGCTCAGACAGCTTACTCATCCTTTGCTTGTACAGTTTCCCCACTTCTAACCCAAGTTAAATGCAAGCCTTTTTAGGGAGGAAACAATGCAAGCTTGCAAATGACATCGCAGTAGAAGAAACTCCTGGGTGATGAGAACAGACCACCAAAGCGGGAACTGGATATTAAAGGCGCTTGCAATTTTCTCCCAGCTGTTTCCATCAGTTCTTGTTGAAAAGAACATTCTGCTGGCCATAACAACAGCTCTGATGGTGCAAGAACCTAAGGAAACATTTCAAAATAAATGCCCAGACTGGTTTTAATGACTTCTCAAGTATCCTTCAAGCCCTTAGACCAGAGAAGTCCGTGACTGATTCTTAAAAGAATTTAAGGAAAGCTGTGCCTTAGAAATCAATAGAGTAGTTAATATTTGTGACTTCAAGTGGAATGAAGGATTTCATTATTTGCTCCCATAGTGATAAAAATCAGAGTCATGTCGCTTCTTGAATTCAACAAATAATATCTCTGTTTGCAAACTAGCATCACATGGATCTCATGTGACCCAAGTTTCACAAACTACATTGACCTAAAGTCTCTGATTTTGAGCCAACCTCCATATGCAGCCCCTTTTAGGAAGTTCCACAGCCCTTTCTAGTTCCCTATTTCCAGAAACCCCCCAGAGGATTCCCATGCATCTGTGTTCACAAACAGCCGGTGCCCAGAAGGACCTCCCGGATGCCACCACTGATCATGTCGGTCATGCAATTAACAAGCACCAGGCCAGGATTTCACTCTCCTTGTTCCTGGAGCCATGATGTTCAAGGTCATAGTGCAGCTGGGCTGCAAGCAGAGGTAGAGATGGGGGCCCACTTCCAATCTCAGTGCTGTCTCACCATCTGGTTCCTGACCATCCACTGCAGAGCTCTGATTCTCAGAACTCAATCTCCAACCATGGCTCAGCAGGCATTGCACCATCCACCCCCCCCTTCTCCATCTCTGCTCTCCTCCCTCCTCCATCAGGCAAGTTTCCTGCATACAAAGAGGTCCTTAGAAAGTAGGTCCCCTCCACATGTCAAAAGCATATGAACTTCATCACTGGTCCTGCTAAAATGGCAGGAGGAAAATCAGTATAGATTTCTATTCCAGAAGCATTACTGAACACCTCATATACAACAGTTTTTGTGCTAAATGTTAGGAATAGTGAAATGAATATAAGGCCCTTCTCTTAAGGTACTCACAATCTAGTGGGGAAACATACATTAAAAAAAAAATGTGGCATTGAATGTAGTAACAGAAGCATGGCACAGGCTAAGGTAACTCTAACAAAGAACTGGTGAACTCTTTTAGCAGGGGTACCTTAGGGAAGGCTTCTCAGAGAGGTCAATATGAACTTGGGAATTGAGAATGACTGGGAATTTATTAAGTATGTACAAGCAAGGGGAAAGTACTACAAAGGCAGGGAGATGTAAAACAAAATGATGTGTTCTGGGACTAGAAGAACTTTGGCCTTGGCCATGCAGAAGAGTAATCATAAGGCAAAGAACAGGAGATAATGCTGAAGTTATTGGAGGCCAGATCACAAGGAATCCTGCCCATCATGCTGGAGAACACATGAAATTCACCCCATGGGCTTGGAACTCATTGAAGGTCCTGTGTAGAGCACTGAGTTCACAGAGTTGTGCCTCAGACACATTCCTCTGCCTGTGGATGATAGACTAGCAGTGAAGACTGATGTGGTTAGGGACCTGGGCTAGGAGACTGAGCAGGAGTTCAGACTGAGGAGTCATTATTTGCCCTCTTGACTTAATTAGAAAAGGATGTGCAGTAGATAGGGATGAACTGAGACTGTGGCAGGAGAGAAGAGAAAAAAAAAAAAAAAGAGGCCAGCATAGCAAATGGAATAAAAAAATTCCTGGTGACCAGTTGGAAGAGTAGCAAGGAAGGAAGCAGTGTCATAGGGAAATGGATGACCAGGCCTGAAAACGCAGGATGCTCTACTCTGGATATCTTAGGAGGGAGCTCTCCGTGGAAACTCCAGAAAGCAGTGAGATATTTGAGTCTACAGCTCAGGGCCAGAAAGGTATTTGGACGTCATTAACATTTAAGAGGAAGGTAGGCCACAGAAATGACTATCGCTGTACAGATTCTGAGGTAGCACGCTGGTGTTCCTACTATTGCTATGTCCAGGACCACTCCGTTTCTACTTGCATCCTTGAGTAATCTGCAGTTTCTCCCTTTTCATCCGCAAAGTGTTCTGGTTTAAATGCCCTAGATATTGCCCATCATCCTAACTGAATGTGGTTTATTTTTTTCTAATTAGTGATCTAGATAGACCACCCTTTACGCCCTGTATTACCAAAAACTCTTGCCACTTTTAAAATCAAATACATGCAAGTATAATTCACCATGAGCAGTGATAAGTGGTCAATCCGTGTGTAATATAAACCACCAGCCAGTTTATAGTTGTGAGATACCCTTTTTTTTATTTCAGCTTTTCTTTAAGCAGGTATGCCTATTTTACCATGTGATCCTGTCGCTCTTTTCCTTTCATAGCAAAATTACAGAGAAAATAAAATTTCAAACAAGATCTCATTGGAACATGCATTATATTCAGTAATGTTGCAACTTACATACTTAATATACATATTTAGTACAAATCTCCCCCTTTGTACCACTAATTGGGGCTTTATCGTTCTATATGTATGTCTTGCAGCGCCCTCTGGCGTTTGTTATAAAGAAGGTACGATCTCCTACAGGTATGACTGCTTCCAGCTGTCTTATCACTGCAGTCAGGGTTTCCATAGCAAAAGATAAGTTTACTGATACAGAAATAACAGGAGGCTCTGGCAAAATATATATATATTATATATATATATATATGATTTCTTGTGCTTTGCGAATCTAACTTCATTTATACTGTATCAAAAATCAACTTGTTAGAATTTTCAAATGTTTTCTATTTGTGACCACATTTTTTAAAGCAGTGAGGGATGACATCAAGAATAAGATTTCATTTATTTTCTACACAATCTAATATTCAAATCATCATAATTTTTGTCTCTCTGGAAAGCATTAATTAGAACAAGCCGAGAGGAAGACGGGAAAGAGCACAGTGACTCAGAACGCAGTGTCTGTTCATGAAGGGGGTGATGGCCACATTACCCCTGCACAGGGACCTCCAGCACCCCAAAGGCTTGGCTTTGGTCAGAGGGAATTCCTGACTTGCCTGTTAAGAAACCTCTGCGCAGAGCTTGCTGTGATACCATTTCTGCATTCCTTTCCTTCGCCATCTTGCAGCACCACATGCTTAGGTTACATCTGAAAAGTGCGAATCTGTCCCAGGTAAAATCATAGCACAATCCCTGGCATAGATCGCTGTGTGGAAGGAGAGAAGTTTGCAGCTATCTCTTGCCTATCCTAGTGCACTCTGTACCATGGGTCCACCAGCACTCTGTGTGTCATGTCTATCCTGCAGTTCGTTGAGGCATTGCTGCACTTTGTTAAAGAGCTGAGTCAAAACAGCACCAGACAAGGCAACTGGGCATTTGCTAGATGCTGGATGGAAGACCTCCTTTCCTCTTAAATATAACCCATGAATCAGTCTTCCTAATCCCAAAAGAAGTATGAATTCCCCATGCTGAGGATACAAGGCAGTGTTCTGGTCCTCAACACTGTGCTTTCAGCTTCCAAGAGCAGAGCTCCACTCCCCTATGCCAAGTCCTTTGGAGCACTTATTTGTACACAAGTGTCATTAGTGTTGAAGGAATGTGCAATGAAGCCCCCAAAACATCACTGGGCCCAGGGAGCATAATCCTTTACATTTACCTGGTCATTCAGTTTCAGCATTGCTTGGGCCACCTGGGAGCCACTGACTGCATGGTTTATTTCAAGGTCTGCCTACTTTCTCAACAGTTTTCTTTTTGAAGCCTTAAACTCTTCATTCAGCACAAGATCAAACTGATCAGCAGACGTGGGTAATTCTCTAGTCTGGCATCTTGAGATAGACTTAAAAGTCAAAAGATAAATTACATACGAAAGCTGGTTTGGTTTGGATTGAATTATGATTGATGACATGGGAAGGCATCGGACTTTATAGCATTCTGAGATTCTCAAACTGGTTATCACATCAGCCTTCATGCATAATTCCTGCAACAGTTTGATATGTTATAGATCTTTCATGTGCCAGGAAAATTTATGTTTATGCAATATATTATGCCCTCCCATCCCCACATGCACAAACACAACATGCTTTTCTCATAAATTTAATCTAGCATGCATTTGGATTATCTGTAGGGAAGTCAAGCCTCACGGAAGGGGCATCTGGTTGAGAAGGAAAGCATGGAGACCGTCGACCACGCGACTAAACTTGTAAAACAAGCCCACGACATGAGGGACAAAATCCAAGGTAAACATGCCCTCTTCTGCTGCAGCCTGATGGCAAGGAAACGTGCGTGTTCCTAGCAACAATAAAAACAATGACTACTGTTAGCTCTTGCCATGTACCAGGAACCTGTGAGAGTGTTAGAAGTTTACCCTTATGAAAAGTCTTCATCTCAAGTTCCTCCGAGATTTCTGAGCTCTCATTCCTCCTTACTAACTGTTGCTCTTAAAGAATAAATGTATCGGGGCGGCATTTGGTACAGCATTTAAGATGCAGCTCGTGATGCTTATATCCCGTATCGGAGTGCCTGAATTTGAGTCCCGCCTCTGTTTCTGGTCCAACTTCCTGCTAATGTGTACCATAGGAGGCAGCAGGTGATGGCTGGAGGACTTGGGTCCCTGCCACTCACATGGGAGGCCCAGATTGCTCCTGGATTGGCTTGCCCAGCCCCAGCTGTTTCAGGCACTCGGGGAGTCCAGCAAATGGTTCTCTCCCTCTTCCCCTCCCTCTCCCTCACCCTCTCCCTCTCCCTCTCCCTCTCCCTCTCCCTCTCCCTCTCCCTCTCCCTCTCCCTCTCCCTCTCCCTCTCCCTCTCCCTCTCCCTCTCCCCTCCCCCTCCCCCTCCCCCTCCCCCTCCCTCTCCCTTTCTCTTTCAAATCAAAAATGAAAACTGTCTTTTAAAAAATCACTTAGAACAAATATCGCTTCTCGGCCTTTTGGCTAAGATCAAGTGTAAAAATCACTTAGAACAAAAAGACTAGATTTCCAAAATTTTCTCTTTCACACACTTCATGGAAGTATAATGCCAGGACACCTATCGGGCAGAGGAAATCTCATGCTATGGTGTCCCTAAAATGCAAGAATTGAATAGAAGTCACACATTTTTCCTATAGGGCAATATAGAATGGCAATAAACTGATCAAACTCATCCTAAATTTCTCCTTGATGCTGTCTCCCAGGCATCAGGGTGAAAACTTGCTCAGGTCCTCATCCCAGAAGAAAAGGGAGGAAGATTCTGGATGAGAGTAACTTCTGATAAGTACAGGCTGCAAATTGAACACTATCTAAATAGTGTACCGAAAGCCAGCCTTCCATTTACCAACAGAAAACAGGAGATTTCATTTGCTCTAGAATAAACAGAATTTCCTTCATTTAGAGTCTGCCAAGACCTTGTATTTGTGTGTTTCCATAGTCCTTATTATACTGTATATTAAGGACTGGATGACAACACCAAGTCTGTCTCAGGGTGCAATGATAGTAAAGAGACCCACAGTAAGGGATTCCCTTTTCTTGAGGTATTGAGAATATTCCAGGAAAGGGGATCCATAGGACCAAAATTAGTCATTTGCCTCATTTCTTGTGTTGCCTATAATACACAGTAAGAACAAATGACAAATATTTCAAACGCTCCCCACTGCTATCCTTACTTTCACCTGATTTTGCGTTTACCTACAAAGTATTCTTTTCCTTTACCATTTTAGAGTTTTTATTTATGTATTCAAAAAGTAAGATTGATCCTAGACACTCAGATGACTTCATTAAATAAGAAATACATGCCCCTTTAGTCACCAATTAAAACTAAAAACCTGGCAAGTCATTCAAAGGAAACTCTTCACCTTTGCTGTGCTAACCCAAATTTTGTTTCCAAGGTGTTTCATTTGGGAAGAATATGAACCCTTTTAGTTGACATTTTAGGCATAGAAAAAGATTTTAAAAAGTGTAAATAGGGAATAATAACTTCCACCAGTTTTTACCTTTTTAAAATAATGTATCAGTAGTCTCCAAAAGCCCATGGAAAAGTGTTATTGTCTTATGAGAAATTTCCTTTTTTGTAATCTATTCTAGACATGAATAAAAACAGGTCAAAATTATAAACATAATATTTACCTCTAAATGCCAAATAATTCAGCATTGTAAGTGCTGGAGCTAAGGGGAAAATATCATATTTAATTTCAGAGGTTAATGTTTTAGACTTGACGTGAAGAGAGAATGTTTAATTTGTTCATAGTTTTTAAAGAATACCTTGATTTCCCTATAACCTTCCCAATAATATTATATCATTAAAGACTTCTCAGCTCATTTCTTTTCCTTCCTTGAGAATCCAGGAATGCGACACAACACCAATACCATGTCATTCCTCATTCCCAACTACCTCTCAAATAGCTCCTGGTGACTTTCAAGCTATTATCCACATAAAATACAACCCTTTATCTTGGTGTGATTTATGTCACGCCAGTGTTTGTTTACCCATCTTGTCTGGTCAACCACATAGATCACGGTAAACCACAGGCATACAATTTCATTTATGCCAAGAAGATAAAACACCTCCTCTTGGAGCTGCTATAAGACAGGGTGGCAATTACATACCTTTCTGCAGATCATGTGGAGAAGGAATGAGTGAGTCAGAACTGGACCAGGGGCTGGCACTGTGGCACAGCAGGTTAACGCCCTGGCCTGAAGCGCCAGCATCCCATATGGGCACTGGTTCGAGATTCAGCTGCTCCACTTCCGATCCAACTCTCTGCTATGGCCTGGGAAAGCAGTACAAGATGGCCCAAGTCCTTGGGCCCCTCCACCCATGTGGGAGACATGGGAGAAGCTCCTGGCTCCTGGCTTCAGATCAACACAGCTCCGGCCATTATGGCCATCTGGGGAGTGAACCATCGGATGGAAGACTTTCTCTCTCTGTCTCTGTCTCTCTCTCTCTCTCTCTCTCTCTCTCTCTCTCTCTGCCTCTCCTCTCTCTGTGTCACTCTGACTTTCAAATAAATTAATTAATTAAAAAAAAAAAGAACTGGGCCAGCTCCTCTAGTGTTAGACAAGCCATCTAACCCTCTGAGCCTTCATATTCCCTCCAGTTCTAAAATTCTCCATCCTACTTGTGGAAGTGAGGTGAAAATAGCCCACTCTTGACTAGCATACTGCAGAAGGCAAATAGCAATGGCCAAAGCCAAATACAAATGAGTAATAACTCCCATCTGACCATAACAAACCCCTCTTTCAGATGGAGTCTTTAAAAGCAATGTGAAAGACTCATTTGGACTATCTACTCTCACTTTGAAGTAGAGCTCCCTTGGTTTTTTTCCTTGGAGTATGCGATGACCTTGATGCTGATGTGTGCGTGTGATGCAGACACCACCAGTAGGCTGTCTTTGAAGGGGCCTCTCTTTCCATTTCAGGATCAGCCCTACCCTGTGCCCTCCCGCCCTCACTCTTTTGTGTTCAGTGAGATCATTTCCCCCTACTGGCTTACTTCACTGCGCTCTTCCTTCCAGAGATCAACAGCAAGATGCTATACTATGGAGAAGAGCAGGAACTTGGCCCTGAGGAAATCTCTGAGAAGCTGGTGTTGGCCCAGAAGATGCTGGATGAGATCAGACGCCGCCAGCCATTCTTCACCCAGCAGGACCTTGTGAATGAGGAAGTGGACGAGGCACAGGAACGTAAGTGTCTCAACTCACTTCCAACCCAGCATGTGTCTGCTTTCTTTGTGGGTTCCAGAGGGGACACAAAGCTGCAGAACAAAGGAATCCATTCTCAACATTCAAGGCTGCTTGGAATGTACGTATGACTCTGTGGAGTCATCCAGGACAACTCAACTCTGTGGCCAAAAATATTAGATCCATGCCTGACTCTGAATCCCTGAGAAGCAGCTGGGATCCCACAAGGAATCTGCAGAACTTTTTCTCCCATGCGTAGGAGGCAGGGACTTAGCAGTGGATGACAATGTGTAAAACAGGGAAAGACTAAGGGGAGCCAATTCCTAGACTTCAGTAAGTGAAATTTCATTGAGAAAGCAGAAATGCTAGAATATTCCTGTTCTGAGGGGCATGATTGGCTTTTAATAACTTTTAACGCCATGGCTCACTTGGTTAATCCTCCACCTGTGGCACTGGCATCCCATATGGGTTCTGGGTTCTAGTCCCGGTTGCTCCTCTTCCAGTCCAGCTCTCTGCTGTGGCCCAGAAAGGCAGTGGAGGATGGCCCAACTGCATGGGAGACCAGGAGGAAGCACCTGGATTCTGGCTTCAGATTGGCGTAGCTCCGGCCGTAGTGGCCATTTGGGGGCTGAACCAATGGAAGGAAGACCTTTCTCTCTGTCTTTCTCTCTCACTGCCTAACTCTGTCAAATAACTTTTAACTCAATAGAAATTTAGTATTTCCTCTAATGAAACCACAGTGAGATGCTTGAATGTATTACCTGGCAACTTTATCATTTATCAATTACTACTTAAAAATCTACTCTAAACACACTTATTTAAAACAATAGCCACTTATTCACTCATGATTTCATGAGTTACCAATTCTGGCTGAATTCAGCCTGGACAGCCCACCTCTGCTCCATGCACATGGACTGAGCCCACTGAGGCTAGCTGGGAAGGCTAGGCCTCTCCCTCCATGCAGGGTCTTCCTTTTATGGAGGCTAGCACAGACTTGTTCACATGGTGGCGGCCTTTCAGGAGGGCAAGAATGGAGAGCGCAAGGTCTCTGGAGGTGTAGATTTGGAACTCAACAGCTTTGCATTCATTCTGTTGGTCCAGACCAGCCTAGATTCAGGAAGTAGGGGAGATAACTCTGTTCTTGATGGGAAAAGTTGCAAAGAAGTTGTGTTCATTGTAATGTATATAATAAACAGAGGAAGTTATAGGTTTGCATGTAATGTTTTAACTGTTGCTGACATCTTACAGCACTGTATAAATTCAGCAATAACTCAAAATTATGGCAGTCATTAGATCCGCCTCTGGATCTTGTTATTGAATGCATTAATAAAGAAGTATATATATATTATATTACCAATTTGATTTTAAAATATATTGGTCTCTTTTCTAAATGTATTTTCTTTTCCTATGTATTTTATTAATGCATTTTTAAATTATCAGAAGGAATCTGAAGATTTCTGAAGATTGTAAAAGGATCACTAGCATGAAGACACCTAAAAGGCACTAGTTTGTTTTCTGATAATTTTCACTATCAGCTTCTGCTAACAATTATTGTGAATATTCAGGGAAGAAGATCATTTTTTAACTTTTATTTAATAAATATAAATTTCCAAATCACAGCTTTTGGATTACAGTGGCTTTTTCCCCCCATAACCTCCCTCCCACCCGCAACCATCCCATATCTCACTCCCTCTCCCATCCCATTCACATCAAGATTCATTTTCAATTATCTTTATATACAGAAGATCAATTTAGTATATACAAAGTAAAGATTTCAACAGTTTGCACCTACAGAGAAACATAAAGTGTAAAGTACTGTTTGAGTACTAGTTATAGCATTAATTCACATAGTACAACACATTAAGGACAGAGATCCTACATGGAGAGTAAGTGTACAGTGACTCCTGTTGTTGATTTAACAATTGACACTCTTGTTTATGGCATCAGTAATCACCTGAGGCTCTTGTCATGAGTTGCCAAGGCTATGGAAACCTTTGAGTTCGCCAACTCCAATCTTATTTAAACAAGGTGGAAGTTCTCTCCTCCCTTCAGAGAAAGGTACCTCCTTCCTTGATGGCTCCTTGTTTCCGCTGGGATCTCACTCACAGAGATCTTTCATATAGGTCTTTTTTTTTCCCAGAGTGAGAAGACCATTTTTGACGTGAAGGTTTATTGCGGTAGCAAATGTATAATGTGTTAGAAACAGTAAGAACCAAAAGTCTCAGTTCTGAGTCACGATGAGGTCCATAGTAATGAAAGCTGGTGCTCTAATAAATAGCCAGATGTTTCCAGACTCTTTGCCTACTTTGGAGTCTGGTAAGATTGCTCTGAGAGAATGGAACCAATCACATCTCCCACTGAGCCACCATCCAGCAGTGAACACATCTTCAGCCATTTTCTTTATGCAACCATTAACTTGTGTCTTCTGCTCACTGCAATGAAAAAAAATACAAAACCTCAACAAGACAGACTGATATTCTCTGGAGAAAAACAGAATTAAGACACACAGATAGCCCAGGTGCCTTTGAAAAGAGAATAAAGTTTAAGAATATCATATCAGGCCGGCGCCGTGGCTCAACAGGCTAATCCTCCGCCTTGCGGCGCCGGCACACCGGGTTCTAGTCCCGGTCGGGGCACCGATTCTGTCCCGGTTGCCCCTCTTCCAGGCCAGCCCTCTGCTGTGGCCCAGGAGTGCAGTGGAGGATGGCCCAGGTGCTTGGCCCTGCACCCCATGGGGAGACCAGGAAAAGCACCTGGCTCCTGGTTCCTGCCATCGGACGAGCGCGGCGCGCCGGCCGCAGCGCGCCGTCTGCGGCGGCCATTGGAGAGTGAACCAACGGCAAAAGGAAGACCTTTCTCTCTGTCTCTCTCTCTCACTGTCCACTCTGCCTGTAAAAAAAAAAAAAAAAAAAAAAAAGAATATCATATCATTGCATTTAATCTTTATTTCATTCAAAATCATGTTTAGGATTTAACCTAGAAGAGTTAACTAGACACAGTTGTTTGGAGAGAATACAGTGAGTAGCCGTGAACGTCATTTTACCTTAATACTAACAAGATAATTTGGGGAAGTTTTCATAGTAAAAATGACAATATATCCAAATCCATTTTAAATGGTAAAATTATTAATAATCTCGGTAAAAATAAACATAGTATAATGACATGTTTTCCACATAAAACAGAATCTGTATGGTAAAACCAAATCTTTCTTTTAATTGACTGTTGTCCTAGCCCCTATAAAACGGGGTGTTTTTACTTCAAATGTAAAATGTGGGGCTGGGGGTGAACATTTGTCCTAGTTGTTGAGATGCCGCTCAGGGCACCTGTCTCCCACGTCAGAATACCTAGGTTTAATATCTGGCTCCAGCTCCTGACTCCAGCTTCCTACTAATGCAGACCCTGGGAGGCAGTAGTGATGGCTCATATACTTGAGTTCCTGCCATTAACATGGGAGACCTCAATTGAGTTCCCTGTTCCTGATCCCTGGCTTCAGCTCCAGCCCAGATCTGATCATTGCAGACACTTGGGAAGGGAACCCGTGAATGGAGGCTCTCTTTGTCTCTGTCTCAGAAAAAAAGAAAAAAATTTCTTTAAAAAGAAACACTACCAAAGAAAGCCAGACTATTTCTGTGAACAATAGCTTCAACATCAATTGCTACAGAAGGCATAGCCTGACAGTGTTGCACTTTGCTAACTGCTAGAAGGAAGGGAGGAGACAGAAACAGCCCAAACTGAGTTTCTATTTCCACTTCTTGGCAGTGTTGAGCCAGGCTGAGAGCTGGCAGCGGCTGCACAATGACACCCGCTCCCTGATTCCTGTTGTCTTGGAGCAGCTGGATGACTACAATGCTAAGTTGTCAGAACTCCAGGAATCACTGGACCAGGCCCTGGACCACGTCAGGGACGCCGAAGACATGAACAGGGCCACAGCAGCCAGGCAGCGGGACCATGAGGTAGAGTGACCCTAACTAAATACATTTTAGGAAAAGACAACTTAAAATTATACCAATAAGGGACATTTTGTATAAATTTTTTAAAATACTGGTGTATTTCAGTATTCATATTTTCAAAAAATAATGCATACTTTCTGCTACAGTAAATTACTAATGTAAGTGTGTGTTTCAAAGATTAAGCTAAAATGATGACCATTGGTTCCTGCTTTGATGATAATGCAATTGTCAGAGTGCTTGTGCCTGTTGGTGGGTGGGTAAGCAGGGTGCTATTCTTATGCATGAAAAATTTTTATCCTGAGGGCCCTAGAAGAGCAAAGCAGATCAGAGTTGTATGTTCCAGGTATGTGTGATTTTTGGAAAGGCACATTACCCATGGCATGTGTCAGTTTTGGAAAAGCGTGATTAGCGGATCTCTCAGCCTAGGGAAATCAACTCAAGCCGAGGCCATGCAAATACCAAGAAGTGAGGAAAATTCCAAGACGTGGCATCCAGCGGGACATCCACAGATAGAGAGCTGAGGACTGTGGCGGTCACCCGTCCACTCACCCCCCTCCTCCCCGCCAAGCACCACCTGTACTCAAAACCACCACCCTCAAGAGGAGTAGCCTTCTGATGAGATGATGTGTGCATGTTTGGACACTCTTAGAAAGATTAGCATGAAAAAGCATGTGAACAAACAGAATTATAATGAGAAAATGCCTAAATCAGCTGTGTGCTTTTATTGTTGGAAAGAAAAAATCAACTTTCACTATGCTCCTTGCCCTGATTTTCAGTCATCACTGCCCCTCAGTAAGAGTCATCATAAAATTTCTTACATAAAAATGAGTTATACTTAGCACCATGCATTTCAAGTAGGAGCAAACCCTTAGGCGATACTCTTTAGAATTCCACTGATCAAGAGAGCAGTCTTTGTCAACCTGATGCTTGATTATCTTACGCAGTAGAGGTATAACACCAAATCTTGTTTCAGAAGTCACTGGGACTCACCTTGTCCTTGAATCCTTCCGTTTCCACACATCCAGCCAACTGCAGGATCATCCCAAGTTTATCATCTTAGTGTTGTTTTTGGCTCTTTCTCATCTTTTACATTCCTCAAATTCTCTGGCTCTGACCTTCATCATTTCTCAACCAAAGCATCTTGCTCCTCTCTCTCCTCCATTCCTGCTCCTTGCAGCCCTCATCTACATCACAAGGATGGCTTGCCCTCCCCAAACCCTCATTTCCTCTTTACCACCTATAGCAGTGGTTTTGACGCTATGGCTTGTGAACCATTTTATAACAAGGGATTATGAAATAAGTTTGAATGTTTCCTGCCAGTGTTTCTTTAAAAATAAAATGAAATAGGATAGAAATGTCAAAGTGCTAGTAAGGTATGGTCTCATCATCTTTCTGCCATGTATGTGTCATGGGTTGCAACATATAACACATGTCTTGTGAGTCATGGTTAACAACACTTGAGAAATAGTGCCCTATAAAGACAATCTTTCATGTGGCACGTGATGCCCTATTGATCTGCACCTCCCAGGCCCCTCAGCCTTACCTCTTGCTTTTCCTTGAGTCACACATTCAGTTCAGACAGCATCACACTTCCTGCAATCCTCCAACCCATAATGCTTCGTGCACAGCTCTGGTTCTATATTGGAACCACCTGCTAATGGATTTGACTTTTCCCCTACAGCAGGGGCTTCAAGATGTCAGGGAATCAGGTGTTCTTCATCAAGTTCATAAGCATTTAGTTCAGTGTCTGGCACAAAGGAGTGATTCAGTGAACATTTGTTGATTTACTGAACGTCTTCAAGGATCTTCCGTTATGAGACCCTGTAGCTTCGCAGGCTGCACCCAAAGTTATTGAAGATCTATTTTCAACTCCAAGCAGGAAGTGATTCTTCCCATCATGAGATATTGAAAACCACACTGTTAACCTGTAGGGTGACACTGTTCTATTCCCAAGAGAGGATTCAGAGCATTTAGGTAAGTGAGAAACAACACTGCAAACTTCTACAATTCTAGGGGTTCAAAAGTGAAGCCCCAGGGCCATGTTCAGTACTGAGGACCCTCAAGGGAGAAGAAAACCTATCAACCCAGAGCAGTTCCAATAAGATGAGGGCCAGCTATGGCCCGGGGGCAACCCCAGCCCAACCAGAGCTGTCCCCCTAGCCTCAAGCAATAAGATTTCACTGCAGAGAAAAGTGAGTACCAGTTGTAGCAAACTCGTGTCTCTCATTTGAGCCTGTGAATTGTGAGTCTTAACAAAGTGCTTTGTCTTCCACTTAGACCTTTGTTAGGAACACTCGCAGTATACTGCATGTTAACATGTTAGCTTCTTTAATGATGGATTTTTAGGACTGGATCTTTAGTTATAAGTGCTTTGACAAGTCTGCAAAAAGGAAGGGCAATGCACAATCAAAACCCAAACAATCTACATAGACAGAGACCAGCAGCTTTGCTAATGGTTGGTAAATGTCAGAGTCTAAGTCAAGGCACAGTGAACTTTGTGAACGCAAAAAGCAGTGAGTAAGCGGACAGTGTCACCCACATAAAAAGACTTGAGTTCTAAAAGTGAATAAATGCCTAAATAGCTCTAAATTAAAGTGTTATCATTTTATGAGACTATTTATTTGAAAGGCAGATGGGGGCAGAGAGAGAGAGAGAGAGAATATCTTTCATTTGATGGTTCACTCACCCAGATGGCCACAATAGCCAGGTCCGGGCCAAGCTGAAGCCAGGAGCCAGGAACTCCATCCTGATCTCCCATATGGGTGGCAGGGTGGGCCATCCTATGCTGCTTTCCTAGGCCCATTAGCAGGAAGCTGGATTGGAACCAAGCAACCAGGACTGGAACCATCATTCTTGTATGGGATGGCAGCATTGCAGATGGCAGTTTAACCTGCTGAGCCACAATGCTAGCCTGGAAATTAAACTTTTCTTATACACAATTTTAAAACCTCATGCATGTGAATACCAGGAACTTGGCATTTTGGTGATTCCAATATATGGTGGGTCTCATTTTAGCTTAACTGACTCTTCCACTATTTCCAATGGGAGAACAAGATCCTAGAGAACAGCATAGAAGTGAGGATGAGGAGTTGGGGTTTTTTTTGTTTTGTTTTGTTTTGTTTTGTTTTGACAGGCAGAGTGGACAGTGAGAGAGAGAGAGACAGAGAGAAAGGTCTTCCTTTGCCCTTGGTTCACCCTACAATGGCCGCCGCGGCCGGCACACCGCGTTCATCCGATGGCAGGAGCCAGGTGCCAGGTGCTTTTTCCTGGTCTCCCATGGGGTGCAGGGCCCAAGCACCTGGGCCATCCTCCACTGCACTCTGGGGCCACAGCAGAGAGCTGGCCTGGAAGAGGGGCAACCGGGACAGAATCCGGCGCCCCAACCGGACCAGAACCTGGTGTGCCGGTGCTGCAAGGCGGAGGATTAGCCTGTTGAGCCACGGCGCCGGCCGAGTTGAGGAGTTTTAAAGTCCCTCACAGTCTGCATTCTCCTTCCCTTCCCAACCTTTGCAGTTGGCATCAGCCAAAGCTCTGCCCCTTTTGTCCTCCTCTCCTCCCTCGGTGACTTCACTCTGTCTCTCCACATCAGCTTTTGATTTATTGGTCTTCACCCTGATCCCTAACTGAGCCCATGGTGCAGCATTCATGCTAGCATCTGTCTGCAGGAATAGACACGTGACTGTGGCCTGCTACTCTTTGCTAAAAATCAACTCATTTCCTCCAGCTCTCCTTCCTACATCTTTCCATTCCTGTCCAGGCTGCTTTTATCCCTCCCAAGGCCACAGGTTTTCTGCCTGTTTCCTCTGCTCATCGCATGTCCTGGCTCTTCCCTGTAATCTGTGTTTCATTCTGGCTAGTCAGTAAGCCAAGTGTCTCCCTCAGCAGAATTCCTCCCCTACTGAAGGCCAGTCATTCTTACATTGCCACAGTATCATACTCTTTATTTTTTAGAAAGCTTTTATTTAATAAATATAAATTTCATAGGTACAGCTTTTAGAATATAGCAGTTCTTCTCCCCATACTTGCCCTCCTACCCCCAAACCATCCCACCTCCTACTCCCTCTCCCATACCATTCTGCATTAAGATTCATTCTTAATTATCTTTATATACAGAAGATCAACTCTACACTAAATAAAGATCTCAACAATTTGAACCCACACAGACACACAAAGTATAAAGTACTGTTTGAAGACTAGTTTTACCATTAATTCTCATAGTATAACTCATTCAGGACAGAGGTCCTACATGGGGAGTAAGTGCACAGTGACTCCTGTTGTTGATTTAACAATTGACACCCTTATTTATGACATCAGTGATCACCCGAGGCTCTTGTCATGAGCTGCCAAGGCTATGGAAGCCTCTTGAGTCCACAGACTCCATCAGTATTTAGAGCCATAAGCAAAGTGGAAGTTTTCTCCTCCCTTCAGAGAAAAGTACATCCTTCTTTGATGGCTCCTTCTTTCCACTGGGATCTCGTTCACAGAGATCCTTTATAGTATCATACTCTTTTGAAACTTCAGTTTAAAGTATGGAACACACACTTGTTCATACATATCAAGTTCATAGCCAAGGTCAGATAGTCCATCTTAACCCCAAGCTCAGAGTCATGACTACCAGGAAGAGTTCCTCCTTCTTTTACTGGGGCAGCCATCAGCTGGACCTCTGGAACGACCATTTGGCTTCATCACCCTCATCCCCTCATCATATGTTCTGTGTTCCCAACTATAAGGCATTACTAATTCCTGAATAATAAACTATGCATCCTATGTGTGTATGCTAAGCATTTACTCAACTGTAAGCAACCAAAGGGCAGCACTCAAGCCCTGGACAAATTATATTTTCCTAGCACCTAACATAATGCCTTGTGTTTGTTACACTTGATGATGAACAGATGCAAAGACAAAAGCATAGAGAACCCTCAAGTTCCATGGAAGTGATTGTGTATGTTGGATATTCTTGGTTATATTATTTTTATATTAACTTGGACCTCTAAATTATGAAACACTACTGTAGGCATTCTTTTGTATACTTTTGCATATTTCCTGTCATGGAGCTTGAGATTCTTCAAAGAAATTTCAAATCCAATCCTTCCTTTCCAGGGGTAGGGAAAACTGTTTTCTGGAAAGGGCCATTTGGATATTTATAAGATTATTTGCAGGTCACACAAAATCGCCAACTTAAAAATTAGCCCAATGTAGATATGTTGAATTTCAAGTCCTACCTGCAGTTGCCTTGGCAGGGCCAGACCAGATGATTATGCAAACCTTATATTGCCTGCAGGCTGGACAATTCCCACTCCTAGATGTAGTAGTTTTTTCTACAACAAAATGGTTTTGAGTGGATCTGACTTTATTGCAGTTTAACTCTGTTTAGAAAGAAAACTTGAGGGCTTCAATTTCATGTTTCACCACTAGACCTACAGCATGGGTTAGAAAAGAATAACACCTACATTTCAGTCTTAATGCATAACCCAAATTATACACAAAGATTAAGCATTTAATCACTTCTCAACTTTTTGGCTAAGATCAAGTGATGTTCAAACAGTAGCTACACAATTAATAATTACATTATTTATTTTGTCATCCTACTCCTAATTCAAAAGAGTAATATAATGATAAAAATATTTATAAGATGAATATGTTTATTTTAAAAGCACATAAAAACACTCTTTTAAAAGATCTAGTTATTTATTTCTAAAGGCAAATACAGAGAAAGAGAGAGCTTTCATCCACTGGTTTACTCCCCAGATGGCCACTACAGCCAGGGCTGGGTCAGGCCAAAGCCGGGAGCCAGGAGTTTCTTCCAGGTCTCCTACATGAATGCAGGGGCCCAAGGACTTGGGCCATTTTCTGCTGTTTTTCCAGGCACATTATCAGGGAACTGGATGGGAAGTGAAGCATCTGGGACTCAAACCAGCATCCAAATGAGATGCTGGTGCTGCAGGCAGCAGCTTAACCTGCTAGGCCACAACACTGGCCCCTTAAACATCCTCTTGATGCAAGGACATTAAGCCTAATATATTGAAACTTTCTGGGGCCAATTATTCTTTTCTACACAAAGACAGGTAGTTATACAGCTCTATAGAAAAGCAATAGTATAAAGTATGTGTCTTTTTTTAATGAAATCTTTTTATTTATTTTGTGACAAACTGTCTTGTCTTTTTTTTTTTTAAAGATTTATTTGAAAGTAAGACTTACAGTGAGAGAAGGAGAGGCAGAGAGAGAGAGGGGTCTTTCATTCATCCACTGGTTCACTCCCCAAATGGCCACAATGGCTGGAGCTATACCAGTCCAAAGCCAGGAGCCAGGAGTTTCCTCCAGGTCTCCTACATGGGTGCAGGGGCCCAAGGACTTGGGTCATCTTCCACTGCTTTCCCGGGCCATAGCAGAGAGCTGGATTGGAAGTGGAACAGCTGGGACTTGAACCAATGCCCATATGGGATGCCAGCACTGCAGGTGGCAGCTTTTGCCCGCTATACCAAGGCACTCCAAGTATGTGTCTTAAAGCAAGCAAAGGGAAGGAGGTAGAAAAAAAAAAAAAAGCTACCATGATTTAACTCTCCAGGGCTGTTTCCCTTCTACAGAGTCTGAGTAATGACCTCCTCTGTAAGCTCTTGTATTTGGGTAGCTGTAAAAGAACACTGCACATACTCTGCCTGCAGCCAGAGCCCGGCTTCAAAGCTGTGTGCTAACAGCTCTGCATGGCAAGTTTATCTGTAGTAGTTGGGAAATTAATTGCTTCAATTTAGTTTCCCCCACTTACCATATACAGCTCTAGACAGATATAAATACAATTAGCTTTGGGCCGGCGCCGTGGCTCAACAGGCTAATCCTCCGCCTTGCGGCGCCGGCACACCGGGTTCTAGTCCCGGTTGGGGCACCGATTCTGTCCCGGTTGCCCCTCTTCCAGGCCAGCCCTCTGCTGTGGCCCGGGAGTGCAGTGGAGGATGGCCCAGGTGCTTGGGCCCTGCACCCCATGGGGAGACCAGGAAAAGCACCTGGCTCCTGGCTCCTGCCATCAGACGAGCGCGGTGCGCCGGCCGCAGCGCGCCGTCCGCGGCAGCCATTGGAGGGTGAACCAACGGCAAAAGGAAGACCTTTCTCTCTGTCTCTCTCTCTCACTGTCCACTCTGCCTGTAAAAAAAAAATAAATAAATAAATAAATACAATTAGCTTTAAAACACATCAAGATATTCCAACGGAAAGATAGACAGATTGGATAAAAGAAAGTTTTAAAAGCTAACAATTATGAAAATGACATGATGAGCACTATTTCCGTATGTTTCAAAATTCCTTTCACATATGCAAAAAACAGAAAAAGTTTTCTTATCCTAAAAAACTTAGAAACAGTCTTGAGAATGCAGAGTTTTGGCTATGAGAATCCTAAGCAGTGCTTTTTAAAGAGTATTTTATCTGGGCTGGTTGTGGCGCATCAGATAGAGATGCTTCTGTGAGGCCAGCATCCCATACAAGCACTGGTTCCAGTCTCGGCTGCTCCACTTCTGATCCAGCTCTCTGCTTTTATGCCTGACAAAGGAGCAAAAAATGGTCCAAGCGCTTGGGCCCCTGTATCCCTGTACTCCTGTACCCCTGTGGGAGACTTGGGTAAGTTCCAGGCTTCTGGCTTCGGCCTGGCCTAGCCCTGACCATTATGGCCATCTGGGGAGTGAAAGAGCAGATGGAATCTCTCTCTGTCTATGTCTGTCTCTATCTGTCTCTGTCTCTGCCTCTCTCTCTGTCTCTCTCTCCCTCTCTCTGCAACTCTGCCTTTCAAATAAAGAAAATATTTTTTTTAAAGTGGATATTCAAATGCCATTCTTTTCTGTCTGTAGCCTGCGGGCAATGTGTTTGGAGAAGGTGGGTTCCATTTTTACTTTCCACTGACTCAGGAAGATTGCAGGGAGTGAAAAAGGACACTAAGATGAACTCAGAATGTTTTAAAGTATTTCCTCCTACATCTAGACTTCCGTAATTATTTCTATGAAATCACAGGTTTTACTGTAACATATATCGCAACTCTATCTTGAGTTACTGTTTCTAAAGGAATTTGAACTCATTTTTTACTCACATTGTGAAATGAGTCTTTTACTTTTCCCCCTAAAATTTCATTCTGTGTCACTTTCAAATTCTGGACTCATTTGAAGCCCTACAATATTTCTTCAGCAGCACAATATCCCTGCCTCTAGACCTAACGTGAAGGTAGAAATTGGGGCATTCATCAAAAAGTGTATGAACACTTCAGAAAGTCAGAGCTTCTGACATAAAGAGCTCAGAGTAGTATGAAACAAGATCTCAAATTTAATTCCCAAAAGGACAGTAAGATTATTTTGTGTATAGTTTGTTCTTGTCCAAGTGATCCCAAAGTTCGTACATGATAAATGCTCTTTAATTAATGTATTCCCACTTACTGCAAATATAGAGCCCAGGTTCAAACCTGTCTCCATAGACGCTCTATACATTACTGGGGAAAGGGTCAAATGCCCTCTCTAAAGTGCTACCTGTCATCACCATGTTCCTGAAGTTGTATTTATGAAACAAGTGATGCTTGTATACCTTAAATAAAAGGTTTCTGGGAGAAAAAAGAGTGTTGCCTTTGAGACACTGATGTTAATAAAAAAACAATCATAATAAGATAACAATCATAAGTGCTTCAGATCTCCTATGGTGCTTGCATTTGTAATCTCCACGTTTAATGAGAAGACCATGCATCGGGCAGGTGGTGCTCTCCAAGGGTGCACAGCAATTAAGTGATGGGACTGCCATAGGAACCCAAAGACAGCAAGTTGACATTTACCACTCTCCCTGCTGCTTGCTCTAAAGATGCTTTCTCTTCTTTCTCCTCTGGCTCTTCCTTCCTGCAGAAACAGCATGAGAAAGTGCGGGAACAAGTGGAGGTGGTGAACACGTCTCTCAGTGCATCTGTGGACTCTCTGAGGACGCCTCGTCTGACTCTTTTGGAACTTGATGATATAATAAAGGTAGGACACATATGACTCGCTTGGGTTTGTATTTATAGCAGGTTCAAACAGCTGCTCAGTGTCACAAAAGAAAGAAGCTAGCAGGCATCATGAAAATAAGATCAGGGGACTGTGTTTTTTCAGCTTCCTGCACCACACGGTGGTTCATAGCTGCATATGGCTGCTTACAATTAGAGAAGGTTAACATTTTCATTCTTCAGTTGCATGAGCCAAACTCCAAGTCCTCAGCAGCCACATATGGCGCAGGGCTACTGTGGTCAACAGCACAGCCAACACTGAAGAAAGTTCCATTGAAAGTGCTGACCTGGAGCCATGTCTATCCTACTCACTCCTTACACGTAATGTTGTGTGTTTAATAAAACTGGCATGCAAAATCTACACATGTCCAAGTAAACGCTTTCCAGTAAAATGCAGTGACCCAAACTGCTCATGAAATTACTCAACCCATTTTTCTTTCCTCTTAAAGGACACCGTTTAAGGTCATCTGATCGCCATCTCATTCTTTAAATGTTTAAGCAGCAAGCTGCCTTTTCCTCTCCACTGGAACTTCCATTGTTGTCCTTGGTGATGCTAAAAGCCTTTTGGCTGAGCTCACCAACTCCCTGTTCCCCAGCTCTTTGAGTTTCTCTTCCCCAAGCGTTTCCTTCAGCCTCCCTCTGTTGGCCCACCTGTTGCCACACTCAGATCTGTCATCAATGGCTGCTTCCTCCATAGCCCACCTCCCAGCGTTTCCCTCCCCAAGCACTCTCCTTACACTGGAATGCCCACGTCAGCAGTCTGGCCACATCAAGACCTCTTCCTCATGTATTTTACCCCGCTCACAGCTTCTCTTCCCTCCTTGAGCCATGGAAGTTATCAATATAATAATTCTTTGAAAATATCCTTCAACTTCCATACCCACCTGTTCCTTGTTGTACCCACCTGAGGATTCTCTCCCTCTCTGCCCACAAGCACAAGTATCCTCAGCATCATGGCTGTACCCAAGATGTGAAACCCAGCTGATGGGAAGCCTGCCTCTCCTGCCATCATTTCTAGATGGTGGCTTTGCTCATGCTTCCCTGCAAGATTAGAAACGCATGAGAGAACTTCCTTCAGCCTTCCTCCCCAAGAGATTTTGTTAGGAAGGGACAGAAAAGTTGTACAGTAACAGGGACATGTGAGGATCACTGCGGGGGGGGGGGGGCAGTGTTTCATTTTGGTTTTAGATCAGAAATGTCACAGCATGTCTGAATGTTAGGGAAGCTATCATTAGGTAAAAAGGCATGGAGGATGCGGGATGAATAAACAAATGCCTGTTTATAGTGTTTTAAACCTATGTGGACCTGGCCTGAAATTTACTGAAATTCATAAAAAAGAATAGAGATTTTCCTTTGCTGCTCTCAGGGAAAAATATTTTTAAGTTCTTCTAAATTCAATTTATTTAATTCTTTTTAAAGAATATTTATTTATGTATGTATATGTTTTTGAAAATCAGAGTTACAGGAAGAGAAGCAGAGAGAGAGAGAGAGAGAGAGAGAGAGAGATTTTCCATCCTCTGGTTCACTCCCCAGATGGCCATTCTGGTCAGACCAGGAGCCAGGAGCTTCATCTGGGTCTCCCGCTGGGTTGGGCCATCCTCTGCTGCTTTTCCCAGACCATTAGCAGGGAGCTGGGTCAGAAGTGGAGCAGCCAGGACTCAAACCTCAAACCGGTGCCCATATGCGAAGCCTACATCACAGGCAGTAGCTTTACCCTACAATGCTGCCGCCTTTAATTCTTTAAATATTTTTCCTTAGAATGCATCAGGGATTTATGCAGAAATAGACGGAGCCAAGACCGAGCTACAAAGAAAACTATCCAACCTAAGTAACCTCAGTTATGACTTAGTGCAAGAAGCTATTGACCATGCCCGGAACCTGCAACAAGAAGCTGATGAGTTGAGCAGGTAATATAACAATGCTTGAAATTTAAATGTCTACATGGGTTGAATAAGACATTGTAATTCGATTCCCCTCGCCAGAGTTTCTGAAATAAAGGATTAGCAGTTTGGTTATGACTTATTTGTTTATGTTTTGATTTGGTTGGTTGTTGCTCCCTGTAAGAGTCAATCATTGTTTATTGCAATTGTTTGGAGAGGATGGTTTTCAATTAAAAAAAAAAATCTAAGATTAGAGGGGTCTGTGTTCTAGCTGGAAAGTGAGGTTCTATTTCACAGTTATTAATAGGGTGACCTGAGGCAATTTGGTTTAGAGCATAATTGCTGCCTAAAATATTGTATAAATCAGATACTCTTATAAGGTTTAATTTTATCACCACCTATTTATTCCACAGATAGCATTAGCTTTCTGCACCCAGGTTTCTTAAGGGAAGCTTAATGATTGGGAGTAATACAGTTGACTTCTGATAAATACTCCAGTCATTCCACAGTGCCCAGCAGTAACTATTTGATTTCAACACCTGTTAAGAGAAAATCAATTGACAATTTTCCTTGCAGCATCTGGAGGAGTCATGCACCCTTTGGTCACTCAATTAATGTTAATTGAAATGTACTGAAAGATTGGAATTGAATCCATGACCCTGAAATAACAGGCAAATAATGAGATCATTGTAGAGACAGACTGCCGATTTGGCAGTTAGAAACAAGGACCAGTAAAGATCAAGAATAAAATAAGAACAAATCATCTCATCTACAAAGCATAAATTGCATTTCTATTCCTTATTACCAAAATGTTCAAACACCCTTCCAAATCTCCTGAGATGAGATGGAGGGGGAGATACCAGGTGAAAACTTAATGTGTGAGGTAGTGTTCTATTTAGTTCAGTGTCACCCCCAGGAAATGCGCATTGATGGAGGCAGGACAATGGCGCTTTGATGAAATGCAGCATTGGTAGAATATTGCTTTTGAGATCCCTCCTAGGGCTCTTTATTTTTGCTTTTTCCATTTTTTAATAACTATCCCCCCTTGATGGGGGTTCCAAAACAATCCTCTAAACGCTGCTCTGCGATAGGCTGAGTTCTAGCCTGGTCTGTGGAGGTTTCTGTGTGCTTTACAGGACACATGATCAGCAATGTCACCCGCCCTGAAGCCCCCTCTGTGTCTAGAATACCTCTGGCTGAACATATTCATGGACGCATTCAAATTGGTTTCCATTTTCCCTTCAAAATGTAAATATTCCTTAGTGTCTCCCTGCTGAGCACAATCATTTGCATGTTGTGCTTACAGACAGACATAATTCATCTAGAAGTTTCCATTTCAAAAGCACATTTTTTTTGGAGTCTTGTTGTCAGACCTGTTTGGTGCCTGGTAACAAAAACTAGCAAATACAGGATTTTGTTTCAGGTCTTTGTTATATCTCAGTACTCTAGTCAGCAAAATTTAAAAACATTAAAAAATATTTGTAGTAATTTGTTTCCTTGTTCCCATTTTTAGAACTTTTTCTTATCTAAATTGCCCTGATGTAATCACTACTATTATCCTCATTTTTTTCTTCCGGTTAAGAAAGGTGAAAATGAAAATATTTTTTGTGGATCCCCACTGTGCATAATGGAAAAGTCAAGCCTATTGTAGAGGAGATGGAAGGTTAATGGACAGAAGGGAGGAAAGTAGCTGAGGAAATACAGAGGAAGTTGCTCAGAGCCTAAGACAGTATACAGGGACTGGAAGGATGGAGGAAGCTGAGACACAAGAGAGCAAACGACCTATTGGTCATGTACTTTGAAGAAAGCAGCCAGTCTGGCCTCTGCAGTTTCATGTGCTGGGTCACAAAGAACCTTCCAGATATGACTTATGGATAAAGCGATTCTAACCTTCAGTGTTAGGGATTGAGATATAAATAAGGGACTGGTGGATTTAAGATTTAATAAAATTAAAACACGGGGTTTAGGATGAACTGCAGAAGTGGGGATAGAGTTTATATCATAGAAGATGTATTTGTTAATAAAAATTATCTGAACACCAGTACAAATTGAAATTCCAATTCAGGAAAGTGTTTAGGTATAAAATTAAGCCCTGATTTAAAAAAATTTTTTTTGTTTGTTTATTTGAAAGGCAGAGTGACAGAAAGAAGAAGACAGAGAAACAGAGAGAAAGACCCTCCATCTGCTTGCTCACTCTCCAAATGCCCACAGTAGTCAGAGCTGGACAAGTCCAAAGCCAAGATCCTGGAACTCCATCCAGGTGTCCAACAAAGGTGGCAAAGACCCAAGCACTTGGGCCATCACCCACTGCCTCTCTAGGTACAATAGCAGGAAGCTGGATTGGAAGCAGGGTAGCCAGGACTCAAATCAGCTCACCAGTACGGATGCAAGCAGCCCAAGCAGGAGTTTAGCCAACTGCAGCACCACAAGGCTTGCCTTTGAGCCCTGATGCTTACTGGATGCCAATTGTAGTAAACCAAGCATTTCACACATTTATCCCAATTTATGGCACATTAGTCCTCATAGGCACATGCTATTAGCAGCCTCTGCATGTGAGAGTGCCCAGTTGCATGAGGGTTTTCAGGAAATGTTCAATGAACCTTATGCAGACCAGAAAGGCAAAGTCAGAGACTCTGATGTGTAAGGACAGGGGTGAGGGAGGACTGAGCCAGGACAGTAGACTTCAGTGGTGCAGCCAAGCCTCGAGAGTGAGACAGTCAGGAATAATGTGTGCCCAGCAAACCATGCACCCTTTCTCTGAACCTCAGCTTCTTTTATGGAGGGGGCATAATGAGGATGATTTAGGTATGCAGTAGGTGGCAGTAACTACGAGTCCATTCCTCTGCCTGACCTCCACCATATAACCATTCTTGCTCATAGAGGCACAGAAGGCTGCTTTTAAATCATTATTCCCTTTTCCTGTGGCTTCTGTTGATTCCTGCCATGGAGTCAACATGGGGTGGAGTCTTGGGGTAGGCAAAGGCAGAGGAATGCAGAGATGTGTCCCTAGGACAGGCAGCACAGGAAAACCTTGCAATCCAGGTGACCCTGAATAACAGGAACAAAGTATTTCTGATCAAGGAAGTATTAAAATCAAGCTCTGAGATGGGTATTTGGCCTAGTGGTTAAGATGTCCAGATCCCATAACTGAGTACCTGGGTTTAAGTCCTGGCTACACTCCTGCTAAAGTGTACCCTAGGAGGCAGCAGGTGATGGCTCAAGTAGTTGGGTCCCTGCCACCTATGTAAGAGACCTGGATTAAATTTCCAGCTACTGGCTCCAGCCCTAGTCCAGCCCCAGCCATTATGGACATTTAGGGAGTGGACAAATTGATGGAAACAAGCTTCCTCCAACCCCATCTCTCTCTGTCTTTCTCTCTCTCCTCCCTTTCTTTCAAATTAAAAGAAAAATCAAGCCGTAAAAGTGCCCCATTTCCCAAGGAGGTAAAATGGAAAAATAAAGGCAAGTTTATTTATTAACAGGAATTTGCACAGTTCAGATATGCATGGACTGGTACAGAAAGCATTGGATGCATCAAATGTCTATGAAAACATTGCTAATTACGTTAGTGAAGCCAATGAAACGGCAGAATTGGCTTTGAACATCACTGATCGAATTTATGATGTAAGTACCTCCTTGTTTTAAAGTTCATTCATATCTGCATGCTGCCTCTTCCCCCTTGATGACTTTTCTGTTTTTATGTCATCTCTTGACTTTCCAATGTAAAATTCAAATGGTGAAAATAGCAGAAAGGACAGGGGAACTAAGAAAGATCATTTTACTAATGCTGTGAAGCTTTCTGTTCGCAAGGTCTTCATGATATGTGGGCTCAAGTCAGAAATGCCAGTTCCTTTGACAGGTTTTTAAGCCAAAGTCCCTGGAGAAAACAGATTTAAAACTAGATCCTGCTGCTGAGGAAGATGCTTCATGCATGCATTCAGATTTTGTCAACCAAGAATGATTTACTGAGTGCCACTTCTGGGGGGCCTTAGCAAGAGCACTGTTTCAGGTTCACTGAATTTTCCTGAACTAACATTTATCTTGAAAATACCAAGGGCATTCTTTTCATAGGTTCACATTTGACCTTGGTGTTGAACTATAAAAACAAAGTTGTCTGAATTTTGCTTTGCATTTAGCAGATAAACTGTGCATTTAAATCCTAAAGCCATACAAAACTGATTTCTTCTGTCATTCTTTTGCTTTCTGCCCAATTCCTTTGCAGGCTGTGAATGGGATTGATACTCAAATAATTTACCATAAAGATGAAAGTGATAACCTTCTCAGTCAAGCCAGAGAGCTACAAGCAAGAGCAGATTCGAGTAAATATTTTCACTTTCCTAATTTCCTTCTGATTTATAGCTGTTTCTCTCCTTTCATACATACAGACAGAGATTTCCAAAATCTGGGGTGAAAGAAGAAATAATATTACAACTGAACAGTGCATCAGAATTTCCTTCTCAGGACCAAGTAATAAAATAGCAAAGACTTTTAATCTTTTAAGATAAATTGTCATTACAAATTTAACTTCCCATGTCATACAATTATGTGGAAACATAATTATCCAACATATGATGGATATGCTTGCTAATAAAATGGGCTAATTAGTAGAAACATACCATAAATACCAATTTTCAAGGACACATGCCATAACATGCACTTAATATTAAAAACTACATGGCACATAATTTAATCTTGAACAATTCAGAAGGCCCTCTACAATTTAGGTTAAGGCATCACTGTAAAAATCGCTTAGGATAACAAGAGACTACAATGCTATCTGTTATGTGTACTTCGTGGTAGTTTGTGGTCTCCAACCAACTGCATTTAGAACAAACCTCATAACTATATGGAAAGAATCACTTCCAAATGCCAGTGCTTTTATCTGCTAAGGCAAGCACATCTGAGAGTAGAAGGAAGGAAAACTAAAAGTGGACTTTAGTCCATTTTAAATCCCCTGTGTTTCTTTTAAACACAATTCAATGGACTAAGAATGTCAGCAAACATTACTGAGCTCATTCCTAAGAATACTGGAGCAATGACTAATGAGGTTGGAAATTCATTATCTGGCTAATTTCTAACTACAAACTAAAAACAAAAGCCAAGTTTGAAACTGAACACTTCTCTTCATTTTATCAAAGCAATTAATCTCAATCCAACCATGCATTTCTGTCTGTTCTTTGGCAAAGAACCGCTACATGGAGAAAATAAAAGCACTTTGTTCATATATGAAATATTTAATTACCACAAAGCAGCTGTTATTTTATGTTTTCTAGATAAATAAAGGCAATAAAAATGCTTAGTTTCCCTACTCTAATTAATTTATTATATAAATCTAGTCCTGAACATACTTTTTGGAAAATAATTAGCAGTAAAGCATTAGAATATTAGCAGTAAAGTATGTTTAAATAAACATTGCCATATGCACATATGGCATTCATTTCTTGTGTTGAAGACCAAAATATATGAGTCTTCATAAGGCAGTGACTTAAATATTTTATTTTCCTTGAAGATTTGTCATGTATTTTCTCAGTCCCGTCATCATTGAGTTATGGAACCTCATGAAAGCAACTTTTCTATTCTGAGAATGACATATATTCAAAGTTCCATATTTTATGACCAATAAATCTCTTTCATTAGCCTCTTTGAATATTTTGCAGACCTGATCACCTATTTCAGAGCCTTTTATTGTTAGATCTCTTTCTGTATTTGTTTACAAAAGGCACAATGGAGAGCTGAGACTATGTGGCTCAGAACTTTATAGGACTGCGGCCAGTTCATAATATAGGTTTGTGGTAAATATTCAGGTTTTTGGCTCGAACCATTATCATCTACTGAGTTACATTGTAATTTCAGATTATTGTTCCTTCATTCTCAAAAGACTTTCAATGATCCATAATCTTTATTTTCCAGCACTCCTGCCTTTCATTCCTAATGTCGAATAATTAACAATCCACAATAAACTCAGGAAGCTGCTATTTAAGAGGATCTTCTTCTGAATTAATTTGTAAAATTAAAACTGCTTAGATAAGACAATAAACTCACTTTTTATGAAAAATTTCTTCTTAGAAACATCCAGTCCCAAATAAATTTTCTTTCTATTTTCATCAACAGCTCCAAATATATTTAGACAGTTAAATGTATTCTTTCTCAGTGTATTAGGATGTACTTTTGCATTCACAAGACCCAAATATCACAATATTTGGAAATTGAAACTAAAAAGAGAGAATATGTAATAGAACACTGGAACTGCAAAGTATGTTTAGTCCACTTTGAATTCTAGGAAATTTTCTGCACTACCCAGAGGAAATAAAAAAGAAGAGGTCATACTCGGTTACAGTGTACTTGGTGACTGTATCAACTAAACACTACCTATTTTACATCCATGCTATCCATGTATGGGAGGGAAAAATGATAAACCAAGCACAAGACTACATGATGGAAAAGAGGAAGTGGGACATAGGAGTGTATTGTTACAAGCCTATTGGAAAGCAAGCGAATAGCATGATAAGAGATTAGGAAGCTATGCTGCTCTTTGTCTAGAAGCACTAATGTGCACCTGTTCATACAACCCAAGAGGGCAGACAAGATCAGATAGCCCATCCTTTTTTTAAAAAAATTATTTATTTATCTGAAAGGCAGAGTTAAGCAGAGAGGGAAAGATAGAGAGAGAAAGATCTTCAGTTACTCTCTAAAAATGAAGAGTCAATCTTAAGTTCGCTCTCCAAATGGCTGCAACACAGGCCCAAAGCCAGGAGCCAGGAGCTCCTTCCAGGTCTCCCACGTGGGTGGCAGAGGCCCTAGCACATGGGCCATCTTCTGCTGCCTTTCCCAGGCCTTAGCAGAGAGCCGAATTGGAAGTGGAGAAGCCAGGATTCAAACCAGATGCCAGACTGCAGGCAGCTTAACCTGCTGCACCATAGTGCCAGACCCCAGATAATCCAGCCTCACCCTCAGTTCAGAACGATCACTAACTGACAGGAGTTCACAGATTTCCTGATGCTTTGAAGGTAAACAAAACACAAAAACAAATAAAGAAATTAGTTGCTTCTTTAGATCATGGCATATGACACTGTGACATTTTGGGATTCACTCAAAGATAACCCCAGTTTAAGGACTGTGCCATACACACACTTCAACAATATTTTGTAAGAAAAAGACTATCCAAACTGACATGCAAAGATTAGAAAATCTGCTAGAACTGTACATACATACAGATAAGATATAAAATAAATTCAATTAATTAAACCCTTCCCACAAAGAAATCTCGACATCCCAGTGATTTCTTTTAAACATTAAAAGGAGAAACAACATCACTTTTATATAAAATTCTACAGAAAATAGAAAAAAAGGTGATATTCTCCAACTTAGTCTGTGAAGCCAGCAAAACTTAAATAAGGACATATAAAAAAGTGCAAGTATTAGTCAATTTCTCTTACAAACAGAGGTGCAAAAAATCTTGAAGTATTATTAAATCAGAAGCTGGCATTTGGTCTAGCAGTTAAGACACCCAAGGCAGAGTGCCTGGGTTCCAGGACCAGCTCTGGCTCTCAATTCCAGCTTCCTGCCAATAAAAACCTTAGGAAGACAGCAGGTGATGGCTTAAGTAGTTGGGTACCTGCCACCCACATGGGAGACCTGGATTGAGTTCCTGGCTCCTGACTTCAGCCCCAGCCAAGCCTCAGACCAATGTTGTTGGCTTCTGCAGAGTAAACCATTGGATAGGCTCTATCGCTCGCTCGTTTGCGCTCTCTCTCTCTCTCTCTCTTTCTCTCTCTTTAACTCTGCCTTTAAAATAAATGAATCCTTAAAAATTACATCATTTGCAATAGCAGCAAAAACCTAAAAATAAATTTGATGAAGGAAGCTAAGATCTCTATTCATAAAACTACCATACACTATTGAAAATATTAAATAAGGTCTAAATAAGAATTTAGAACTAATGTAGAATAAATACATACTGTAATCATTGAGAAGACTCAAATTTATAAAAAATATAATTCTCTCAAATTTATAGATCCAATATGCTGCCAAGTAAAATACCATAAATCTGTATTTGCATGTGTGTGTGTGTGTGTAGAATGATTCTGGAATTTCTATGGAAATGGGAGGGAAATAAGCTTGTAGAGTAGAAACAAAGCTAGAAGATATTAACTACAAGGTATAAAAATTTAATTATAACTGTCCAAAAAAAGAAAACAATACAAAAATTTCAGAACTGTATCATGTCTTTGAATAAAGTTTAAAAACAGGAACTATTAACAAATTGATATAGAAATCAGAATAGTGGCCATCATGGGGTAATGAAAGGGACCCCAGAGAGTTTCCCGGGTGATGATAGCATTGAATTTTATGATCTTGGTGGATGCTAGTTCTATTTGGTGTTCACTCTGAGAAAATCATCAAGCCATGTATTTATGACATGTACCCTTTCCTAGATGTAAGCTATCAATTCAAATTTTATTAAAAAGAAAAAACAACTATTCTTACATAAATATCCAACCATCATCATTTATATGGAAGATTTTCTCTTCTTTTCAGCTCTTTATCTGTTGTGTTATGAGATATAATGAGTCACAGCAATGCTGTCATTTTCAAAGACCTGAGCTATTATGGCATACTGATCACTCCCAAGCAGTGTCATAAGATACCTGCAATCTTGCACCTCTTGTTCTAAATGCCGCTTTCAAAAATTGAAGGCTCCAGGGTACAAATCTGAATTTTATTGAAATGAAGACCTCTTCAAGGTGTCTTGGCTCCACTGGTACTTTTGTCTGCTTCTTCCCATAGGCAATGAGGAAGCAGTGGCTGACACCAGCAGGCGTGTGGGTGGAGCCTTGGCCAGGAAGAGTGCCCTTCGAAACAGGCTCAATGATGCCATCAAGAGACTGCAAGCAACAGAGAGAGGTAAGGGAGACCAAGAACTGACATTGCGCCTGTCTGTTCACGGGACTGTACAACAAATCTTTGGGGAAGGAGTAGGTGACTCCTTACCTGCCAATCTTTATAATATTTTCCAGTGACAAAAGAAACTAGAATTATCACTCAAAAATTATCCTAGAAAATAAATGCTAAAACTGTAATCATACCACCTAGGGGAGACCTTTAAATTGGAGAGCATTTTCTCCCTGTGTTTTGTGTGTGTGTGTGTGTGTGTGTGTGTGTGTGTGTGTGTTTTCTCGTGCAGTCATGCTATTTACACTGTTTAACAACCTGCTTTCTTGTGGATGTCCTTCCTCAATTACAATAGACCCTACTTTGGTTATTGGATTTCTTGTGTTTTTTTTTTTTTTTTTTGACAGGCAGAGTGGACAGTGAGAGAGAGAGAGACAGAGAGAAAGGTCTTCCTTTGCCGTTGGTTCACCCTCCAATGGCCGCCGCGGCCGGCACACTGCGGCCGGCGCACCACGCTCATCCAATGGCAGGAGCCAGGTGCCAGGTGCTTTTCCTGGTCTCCCATGGGGTGCAGGGCCCAAGCACTTGGGCCATCCTCCACTGCACTCCCGGGCCACAGCAGAGGGCTGGCCTGGAAGAGGGGCAACTGGGACAGAATCCGGCACCCCAGCCGGGACTAGAACCCGGTGTACCAGCGCCGCAAGGCGGAGGATTAGCCTGTTGAGCCACGGTGCCGGCCAGATTTCTTGGTTTTTGACCCTGACTGTCAACATTTTCTGTCTGTTATATGTTAAGTCATTCTTATCATATAAGCAGGGAGGCCAATGAGCCAATTGAGAACAAAAAGCCTAAACTGGGACTGGAGTGGCGTCTTGGAAAGATGTAAATGGAAGCAGATGTGCTTTCCACACACAGTGAAAGTTAAAACTCCACTTTTGGGTGCGAGTGCTTTACTGAGAGCAAACCGTAGCTTCAGTGCTGCGTCACACGGGAGCTCTGGCTAGCAGAGTGGTCTGGGCAGCCACTGAGAAGCCTCAGACCAGCATCATCAGAATGAGTGTTCACTGATGCTTACTGGTTGTGGGCTGTGCTATGTTCAATGAGCCTTCTCTCTTGGTTGATAAGTGTCCCCATTGCCTTTGCACTGATAAGAACTCCGAGGGTTGTCAAGTTCAGGAACTTACTCCAATAGGCACAGCTAGTAAGAAGCAGATTCAACAGTGAAACCAACATTCTTCAAAAACCAGAGCCTATGAGGTTGAATTAAATATTTCCTTACTATAATAATTCAAATTTACAACATCACCTATAAGTGATAGCAAATTATTTTAATTAGGGACATAATCCCTAACCCTTATAGAAAAATTAGAAAATGGAGGGTCCAGCATGGTGGCAAAGTCCCAATGTTGTGCCTGCAACACTGGCATCCCATATGGACATCAATTCAAATCCCAGCAGCTCCATTTCCGATCCAGCTCCCTGTTAATGTACCTGGGAAAGCAGTGAGAGATGGTCCAAGTGCTTGGGCCCCTGCGGCTATGAGAGAGACTCAGATGAAACTCCAGGCTCCTGGCTTCAGCCAGGCCCAACCTAGGCTGTTTTGGCCGTTTGGAGAGTGAATGGAAGATCTCTCTGTCTCTCCCTCACCCCCGCCTTTCAAATAAATCTTTAAAAAAAAAAAAAATTAGAAAATACAGATAAGGAAAACAGCAAAGAAAAATCTCCCATGATCCCATTGCCCAAACAAAATATTTTGTTGTAAACTTGTATTAGTTTTACTTTAAATATATAATTTTTTTAATTTATTTGATAGGTAGAGTTATAGATAGAGAGAGACAGAGAGAAAGGTCTTCCCTCCACTGGTTCACTCCCCAAATGGCTGCCATGGCCGGTGCTGCACCAATCCAAAGCCAGAAGCCAAGTGCTTCCTCCTGGTTTCCCATGTGGGTGCTGGGGCCCAAGCACTTAGGCCATCCTCCACTGCCCTCCCGGGCCACAGCAGAGAGCTGGACTAGAAGAACAGCAGCCGGGACTAGAACCCAGCGCCCATATGGGATGCTGGTGCAGCAGGCGGAGGATTAACCAAGTGAGCCACGGTGCAGGCCTAAATATATAATTTTTAACAAAAATGGGATTTCATCATTGTCACTATTTTGAAACTTACCTTCTGATTCAAGAATACCTTTTCTTGTTGATTTTCTGCTGTACAATAGCATCATTTTTATAGCAAAAGTGTTCTAAAAGAATACCTTTTTTTAAGATTTATTTTATTTATTTTAAAGACAGAGTTACAGAGAGAGGTAGAGACAGAGAGGATTTTCCATCTGCTGGTTCAATCTCCAAATGACTGCAATGGTTGAAATAATGCCAGGCCAAAGCCAGGTACCCAAGACCTCTCTGGGTCTCCTACATGAGTGCAGGGGCCCAAGGACTTGGGCTATCTTCCACTGCTTTCCCAGGAGCATTAGCAGGGAGCTAGATCAGAAGTGGAGCAAGTGGGACTCAAACTGTTGCCCATATGGGATGCTGGCACTGCAGGCTGGGGCTTTAACCCCCTGTGCCACAGCACCAGCCCCAAGAATACTCTTTTGTAAAAGAAAATATTTACAATGAGTTTCAGACCCAAGCATCTTATGAGTTAAAATCTCATAGACATTTTCTATGGCTTTCTCACCAGTCCTCTAACTGAGGAACTACTACTACCCTTCTTTTAAGTTTACTTCTTATTTGAAAATGTTTTAAGTGAGTCCCATTATTTAAAACCTTTCAAACTCACATACCAACACTGTTTACACCATTCTTGTGCACCTAACTTACACCATAGCTAATATTGACAGATCTTGGCTTGAAAGCCCTGGGTTTGAGGTCTGTTTCACTGCCATGATTAATGGATGTTGATGATCCCTGACCAATGTCTGTTCCTCTGCTGTGTGAACGGCCCCGTGTTCTCTGTGCAGGTGATACCCAGCAGCTCCTGGGTCAGTCCAGGCTGATCATCACCGAGGCTAATAAGACCACAATGGAGGTCCAACAGGCCACCGCGCCTATGGCTGGCAACCTATCCAACTGGTCACAGAATCTCCAAAACTTTGACTCTTCTGCTTACAACACTGCAGTGGATTCTGCTAGAGACGCAGGTATCACTTACAAGCTTCCCATTTTGCATTCCTGTGGAGGAATTGTCCATGAAACTCTATGTCCCTTTTATTAGGAGCCAGTTTTCTTCATCGGGTTTTGGATTAGAAAATTGTATAAGCTTGGAAAAAAGGGAAAATGTGCTCAGCTCACCAATCTATTTACTTATATGGATATACATATTATATATATATATATATATATTGCATAAATACATACTAGGTAGATTGGTATAGAATCATACTTTTTTGTATGTGAAATAATGATAGCAATTGTTTCTATCAGTTTAGCAACTGCTTTTCCCCTTTAGGGAAGAAGATTAATCAAATGTTAAAGTAAGTAAACTTTTAAAAAAAAACTCTGTTTAGTTTTTAGGGAAATAAAGTTACAAAGTGGCCTTGATTTTATTAGACAGCATGGCTTTTCTCTTATTTGAGTAAAGCAGGTATCAAGAACTGAATACAATAAAGTATAGCTTTAGCTTTCCACTAAGAACAGTGGCCAACTTGAATACACCATTTGACAGCAATGAAAAGGAAGTGTTTTGAATGTCTACCTTGTCTAATTAGTTAGACATAGGAATTAAAATTACACACTACTTGAAAATTTTCCTGTGTCCATTCTTAACATTTTTATTTCATCTCTTCATAACATCTTCCACTATCATGACAAATCATGATTAAAACACCTGGCTCTCCAGTGTGGTTTTACAAACCTTCGTTACCCGCATCTGAGTTAAGAAACAAGTTGATGAATCCATATATGATCTATCTGTCATGAGAAATTTTACTCTAATTTACAAATATTTATTCCCATAAAAGTTAAGTCATTCTTTTGTATTCATGATTTTTTTTCATGAATTCTTCTCTGTAACTACTCAATTACTTTTAAAATGGCATATATCCAGAACTACCTAGCACCTATGGAAATGGCTTCTGGCTACAGTGTTTTCCTTAAATAGCATTTTGTGGTTCAAAACAAAGAAAGTAAATGAGAGAGTGACATGATATAGAAATTTAAAAAGACTGAAATATAAGATGGCTCCCTGTTTCTGAGAGAATCGCAACTGAGAGATGACCCTGTCTTATATATAAGCTACATTTCTAAAATCACAAGTCATGCTTTAAATATGCTTCGTTACCCTTGATTTTTAAAGACTATTATAATATAAAATGGTCCTATAATCAATGATCCAAACAACAGCTATTTACTTCTGTTTTAATCAGTGCAACAAACTAGGAGTTGCCATTATTTTACTTCATTCTATTCTTTGAGCTGGAAAAATATCTTGTTCCCAGGTCAGAGAAAAGACGCTTTTGTGATCCTGCACTGATGTAACCTGAATCTGGACTCAGCTTGGCCCAGCAGCTAATGCTCAGTGATGGTGGTCCTATCTTTATGTAGCAGGATACCCCCAACATGTTCATTCTGTAGTCCACTGGTTCTCAAGCATATTGTTTGGGCATCAGAATCGCATGGAGGGCTTGTTAAACAGACTGCACCCTCCACTCCCAGAATTTCCAACTCAGCAGATTTGAGATGGGCCAAAGAATTTGCTTTTCTAACAAGTTTCCTGGTAATGCTGATGCTACTGGTTTAGGGACCAAACTCGCAGAGCCACTGTTCAGCCAACGAAGCTTCAGAAAAAGTTATACCATTCTCTGTGCTTTGGGTTTTTCTCGTCAACCTGTGTCTTTATTACTTAGCCTCTTTTCTATGCATACATTGTGAATTCAAAACAAACAAAAGAGACCTAAGAAGTAGATCAATCGCACACCTGGGGAGTGAACAGGTGCACAGCTGCATAGGCGGGGTCGAGGCCACCTTGTGCCTAGCCACTGCCTCTCTTGCTATCTGCTTTGACCCTCCACACCCAGAGGTTGTTTTGTTCTCCAGCAGGAGGTCCAGGACTAAAATTTGAAAAAGTTCAGTAAGTTCTACTTGTAGCATCACTCTTGGCTAGGCCTGTAGACCATGGCTGCCCACCTACACCTTGGCACAGCAGGCACTCTCCTGGATGCTGCAGGATTTCCTCCATCTGGCTCTGCCTCTGCTGGGACAGCAGCAGCACCTGTGGGATGTGTCCATGGGCGTCCTGAAAAATGACTTTGCTACCTCTTTTTGCCCAACATTCTCTTGACTTGGTATATCAGTTATTGTTAGAAATGCAAGCAGGACCAGTACTACGTGGTTAAAGGGGCAACTGCATATTTGTCTTGGATCCTGCCCTTGACTAATACTCAGTATTGAACATCACCACGTTCCACGTGCAATTCATAAATCAAAATGTACTATACATGTCACAAAATAGAAATTGATTATGCTTTGGGCTTTACTTTGCACTTTGCAGGGTTAAAAATCATTCCTTATGGTTCGAGCAGAATTAACCGTGTCTTGTTGTCTCTCCCTGAGATTTACTTACTATTGAGATGTTGACTCAAATGATTAATTTGCCTGAACTGCAGTGAGAAATCTGTCAGAGGTTGTCCCTCAGCTCCTGGATCAGCTTCGCACTGTAGAGCAGAAACGGCCTGCGAGCAATGTTTCCGCCAGCATTCAGAGAATCCGAGAACTCATTGCACAGACCAGAAGTGTTGCTAGCAAGGTGGGTAAGGCACAAGGAGTCACAAGGCAGCAGTGAGAACATGAGCAGGAACACGAAGCCGAAACTCCTCAAGCAGGAGGTCTAGGGGCTATAAAGGTCCTACTGAGTTATCCAACTTGGAAGTTCCCAGCTCTACTGGTTCATTAGAAGATCCTGAGGAGTTTTGAAAAATGCATCAGTTCCTGGTCCCAGTCTCAAAGCAATGTATCAGGACCTCTGCAGAAAGGTCTCAACATTTGTACTGTTTTTCAGCTCCCAGGTTGTCCTAATGTGTAGCCAGGACTAAAAACCACCAAACTGGGGCCAGTGTTGTGGCACAGCGGTTGAAGCCACCGCCTGTGACACCAGCATCCCACGTGAGTGCTGGTACTCCTGACTGTTCCACTTGTCATCCAGTTCCCTGCTAATGCACCTGGGAAAGCAGCGGAGGATGCCCTAAGTTCTTGGGCCCCTACACCCAAGTGGGAGACCAGGATGGAGTTCTAGGCTCCTGGCATTGACCTGGCCCATCCCTGACTTTTGCAGCCATCTGGGGGAGAGAACTAGTTAGATGGAAGATATTTCCCTCTCTCTCCCTCTCTGTCTTTTTTACTCTCTCTTTCTCTCCCTCTTCCTCTATCTCTTTCTCTCTTGCTCTCACTTTTGCTCCACCTTTCAAATAAATAAATACTGCCTTCAAAAATTTTTAAAAAACCACTAAATTATTTTAATCAACAAAGCTAATATGAAAAAGAAACCAAGTAACCCCCAAATTATTTGGTATATTATTATTATTATTACTAATATAACAGCTCTGTTAGTGCAACTGTCATGTGGAATAAGTTTCTACTACCTCTTTAAGAAATTCTCTGGTCAATACCGATTGTGTAAAGCTCTCATTGAATGCTCTGCAGGCTTGACAGAGAATGCAGGGACCAGCCACGCTGAATAAATTCAACAAAGACCTTGACCTAAAGACAGGACCACAGGAGCTTACACAGGAGCAACCTAGCAGCACCATGGCTGCAGCCAGTATTGCTAAAATGACAATCGACATCTTCACTATGGCAAAGTGGGGCTTGTTTTTAGACCTCTTTGTAATTTGCCTTCTATTGATTTATAGACCAGCCTCATTTTTCACCACCAAATTATATAGTTTGATTTTCTCAATTAAGAATTTCCCTGAACAGACTGTTGGCCCCAATTACTGAACAGAAAGAAGAGTAAAAAGAAAAAAATCACTCTTTTTATAAGGAAGGAGATTATTCTTGATAAATACACCTATGTTTAAATGGCAATGATAAATAGTCCTATACCACAAATTGCTTATCTAGACGCCCCAGCCAACATTTTCAATAACGACTTATCTTAAAGGAACATCAAGAAATAGCTTTCTTGAAGCCAGGTTTCTGTAAGTACATTCTTGTAATATTGTTTTTATAAAGTATAACTTGGAATCCTTAATCACATGAGCGTATTTTTTTTTAACTTTTGTCTTTTTATTTGTGAGGCAAAGAAACAGAGACACCGACAGACAGACAGGAAGAGCTCCCATCTTTGGTTCACTTCCCAAATGCCTGCAACGATTAGCAAGAGTAGGAAGTAGGAACTCAATCCAGGTCTCCCGCATGGGTGGCAGGAACCCCATGATTTGATCCATCACTTCTGTCTCCTAGGTCTGCATTGTTGGAAAGCTGAAATCAGTAGCTGGAGCCAAGCATCAAACTCAGGCACTTGCATGTGTGCCACAGGCATAGCATCCCAACTGGCATCCTAACCGCTTAGCCAAATGCCTACTCCTAAAACTATTTTCCAAAGGGAGTCTTGGCCCCACCTTTGGGACTCAGTTCCCCAAAATGAGATGCTTCCCATGCAGTCATACATCCTTCTCAGACTCTCAATCTTTACAAAAATACCTCATGTCCACACTGTTTAATTGTTTGTTAAGACATATTGGATCTTTATTCAACCAGAAACATAGGACAGCTGTACGCCAGGCAACATTGGCCAAATCAATATTAATTGATCGATTTAGTCATTCATAAAGATATGCACAAACAGCATGAGTATACAAAGTCACCCATTTCTGTATAAAATTCATCCATGAAGCCGGCCAGTGTGACATGTCAAGTTGGATCTCTTAGAAATATGCTAAAATTTGCTGTGGTGCCTTTCTGATAATCACTAAAGAAACACCTTAGGGTTGAGTATTTGCCACAGTGGTTAAGATGTTACTTGGGTTACCCACTCCTCATTTCAAAGTGCTTGGGTTCAAATCCCAGCTCCACTTCTGATTCTAGCATCCTGCTAATGTACACCGTGAGAGGCAACAAATGATGACTCAAGTACTTGGGTTCCAGCAACCCACAAGGTAGACCTAGTCTGAATTCCTGAGTCTCAGCCTGGCCCATCCATGACTGTTGCAGGCATCTGGGGGCATGAACCAGCAGATGGAAGACTTTCTCTCTCTCCCTCCCCCCATCTCCTTCCCTCCCTATCTTCTCTCTCACTCTCATTTTGGGAGTAAACCAAAAGGTGGAAGCTTTTTCTGTCTCTTTCTGCCTTTCAAATAAAATGAAAATAAATAAGTAAAAATTTTGAAAAGCATCTAATGAACTGTCCATTACAATTATTATAATCAAAGAGCTAAGCACTAGGAAGGACTTTGTAGTTACTGTCTTTCATTCTCACACAAATTTAAAAAGTTAAGTGAATTACTCATGGTTATATAGCTAATAAGTAGCAGAGCCAGGTTTCAAAACCTAATCTAAGACTATAAAAAACTGTGTCTACACCCCCTCCCAACTGCACAGATGTGGTAAAGGATGTGGCTCTCAGCCTCACCCCCTGCTTGTTTGTATGAGCACCCTTGGGAACAAGTTCTTATACTAGTGCCCAAGATTAGCTAGACACCCATACTTTAAAAAATCCATGGAAAATAGAATTAAAATTTTTTTCAAATCAATGCATAGTTTTTTTGTAAAACCTATTTTCTAGGAACTTTTTGAAAACCTCTCATACTTCATCCAGTAGTTTTTGTATAAATCTTATGGAGTATTTTTATCTTTTGTTTAAAAGACAGAGAAGCAGACAGAAACCCAGAGAGAGAGAGAGAGAGAGAGAGAATCTTCTATCTGTTACTCCCCAAATGTCTACAACAGCCAAGGATGGACCAGGACAAAGCCAGGAGCCAGGAACTCAATCCATGTCTCCCATGTGGGTGATAGGGACCCAAGGCTTGAATCATCACCTGCTGCCTCCCAGGGTCTACATTAGCAGAGAGCTGTGATCAGAAGCAGAGCCAGGACTTGAACCCAGGAAGTCTGATGTGTGATTCAGGCATGTCAAGTGGCATGTTAAATGCTGTTCCAAAAATTCAGTCCTGGGTTTTGTGAGTTAACTGTTTGACCAAATATCCCTTCAAGTTGTTAAGTCCACTCGATCCACGTGTATAGTGAATTGTAGATTTCATATTTTTCCTCATTCTTGCATCTAGTTTATCACCAATTTTGTTTTCATCTCAATTTAAATTGTTATATCATAATCTTACTGAAATCCTTCCTCCAACAAGATGAGGATATAAATAAATGAAAGTGTGGGTGAAAGTAGAGCTCAGAGGGCCCTGTCAGGAGTAGGTGAGACCATTTGAGAATCAGGGAAAAGCACCTACCCATTTCCACAGAATACTTTCAGTGAAACAAATTTATAACTGCAGATCCAAGTCTCCATGATGTTCGATGGACAGTCAGCCGTTGAAGTGCACCCCAAAGCCAGTATGGATGACCTAAAGGCCTTCACCTCCCTCAGCCTGTACATGAAGCCCCCCGTGAAGCAGCCAGAAGAGCCTGGGACTGCAGATCAGTTTGTCCTGTACCTCGGAAGCAAGAATGTAAGTGCATGAGCCTATAAAGAAGGAGATGATATTAAAAAAGGAAAGCTACCTTTCCTCTTGCCTACAGCAAAGCCACCTAGGCAAATAAACAAAATTCCCACTTTGCCAACCCTGCTAACATGCATCCTCTTAATGGCAAGAATCAAGCAATGATTGAAGGACAAGTCTGGGTGGGATATTGCTGGGATTGCTTCATATCAGCATCACACGACTGACTTTGGTGAGTCCAAAGAGTGTTTCAAAGCCTTTCCATAACACGGCTTATTATGTTGATGCTGAATTCTGTTTGAAGAGGTGGAGCAATCCGTGTTGTCAGGAGGCATTATGTCCCTGAGTGAGCCTAACAATGTTCACACACTCCTGGCAGCCATCAGATTTCCTGCAGCCCGCAGTTACTCAGCTCCTTGTCTAGGATGGTGTCTGAGCAGGTCCATGGGCAGCAGGCTGTATTGTGGCTGCAGGAGACCTGGGGAGCAGAGCCACTGTTCAATCTAACTGGAGTTATGAGTAAAAAAAAAATCAGATCAGAAGTCACTTATACACAGCCAAGCATTTGGATTGCAGATTGTCCTTTAAAGAAAGGAAACTAAAAGGCGATATTCATCCATATGAATTTCCCTCAAATAACTTCTTGATATTTCAGGCCAAAAAAGAATATATGGGTCTTGCAATCAAAAATGATAACCTGGTGTACGTTTATAATTTGGGAACCAAGGATGTGGAGATTCCACTTGACTCCAAGCCTGTCAGCTCCTGGCCAGCTTACTTCAGCATTGTCAAGATTGAAAGGTAACCTGAACCCAAGCTTCCAGCTTCTATGCACATTTCGTGAGATATCTATCAAATGTACAAATGTTCATATACTCTTCCTGAGGGTAGTATACATAGTATTTTTTATTCTTGTTCCTCTGCTTCTATTATTCCTATATTCCTTCCCAAATGCCTTAGTGAAAAAGAAAAGATTAGAAAAAATATCAGCACTTCTGAATAGTAATGTCATCATTGGATCTTTTTACCTGGCCAACCCATGAATAACTCCGAGGTAGTTAATGTCTTCTATCCCTATCTCCTGGATTGTTGATATTCTGTGAATGAGTTAATGTGACTAAATCATATCATCAACTGTGTGATAAGGGAACATTAACATTTGACACATAAAAAATAGTGTTTTGTACAAATTATCTGGCTCATAAAGGATGAACAAGCTTTATTTCCACAGGGTAGGAAAACATGGAAAAGTGTTTTTAACAGTCCCAAGTTTAAGTAGCACAGCAGAGGAGAAATTTATTAAAAAGGGGGAGTTTGCAGGGGATGACTCCTTGCTGGATCTGGACCCTGAGGACACTGTGTTTTATGTCGGCGGGGTGCCTTCCAACTTCAAGGTAAGCTCACCAGCTATCTTTGACTTATTCTAAATCTCACTGATCTTTTTATAAATCTGTAGAACGCATAATGATCATTTTAAGAGCTTAGCTCAGTGGGTAGCAGAATTCTGAACCAGACTCTATAAATCTGGTCTATGCAACCCATATTTTCATAGCATCAGATGCTCTCAAGCTACAGCTAAAACTTTAAGATCAATGAATTTCATTCTGATACATGCTTATGCAGTTAATGCTGTCTCTACCTGCTTCAGAAGTGTCTGTACAATGTGGAGCCAACGCAGTTGAAATCTAGCTTTCAGCTTTGCAGATAACAGTTTTAAAACTCATTTATGTCAACTTATAGATGCATGAAAAAAAGCATGCAGGATGAATGAGGGCATGGGACCTAGAGGAGAACATGAAACCTGATGAAGGGTAGACAAGGGCCAGGCCCAGGGATGCGGGAAGTAGACCTTGGGTTTCCATTCCAGGGCTGTTACTTCCTTATTGCAGGCACATGACTGAACCTCTCTGAGAATTAGTTTCCCTCTCTCTATGTGAGAACAGGAATGCCTGCCTCACAGAGCTGGTGTGAGGAGTGATTTTATCATGAAGTCACTGCCCAGCATATGACTGGCACATAACCCATGCTCCATAAATCTACCCTCTCTACTGTGATATGCACAACTCACTGTTTTTCTAAATGAGCTGGAATAAAATAGACACAAACTCGGGTCCCAGAAAACACTACCTCAGTGGGTAGGTTACCTTGACATTCTATTAGCTTCCTTGTCTGTTTTGGGTGAAGTATTACATGGGGCAGATGACTTGACTTTGTCTGTTGCACAGCTTCCTGCCAGCTTAAACCTGCCTGGCTTCTCTGGCTGCCTGGAATTGGCCACTTTGAATAATGATGTGATCAGCTTGTACAACTTTAAGCACATCTACAACATGGATCCCTCCAAGTCGGTGCCCTGTGCCAGGTAAGAGTCATTTATGGACACTAGAAAGACTTATATTCATGCAAGAGCATCAGACAGGACACGTGTGGCCAACATTCAGGTTCTCGGGAGTGGGTGTTACGGTGCAGTGGGTTAAGCTACCACTTGGGATGCCCACATCCTTTATCAAAGTCCCTGGTATCAAGGCCCACCTCCACTGCTGACCCAGCTTCCTACAGACATGCCTGGGAGACATAATACTTGGGTTTCTGCCATCCACCTCAGAAACCCAGCTGGTATTACTGGCCGAAGCCCAGCTGTTGTGGACATTTTGAGAATAAACCAACATTTGGAAAAATCTCTGTAACTCCTTCTCTGTCACTCTGCCTTTGTAATAGATAAAATAATTTCCTTAAAAAGTCAGGTTCATAGATTTTTCTTGGGGGACACCAGCTTTGAACCTGCACAAGAGTCACACCTGCAAAAAACTTCAGATTTTCTCTATCATGGATGAGCACACACAAATACTAAGTGTTAACTTGTTTGCAGCTTTGACCTAGGATTCCAGACTGGGGTTTCCTCAGAGACTTCAACTGTCTCAGCATATAGGGTATGGAAGAAATCCATTACAAACAGTTCATTTAGCTTGCCTCTGAGTACTTTGTCTCTCTTCCATGCAGACAATTGGACCTCATAAAATGCCATGGAAGACATTCTGAGGGTGGGTGCAAAGGGCCTCCTTCGAGAAGCGTAACAGAGACTGTTGTGCACATGACCCTCGTGTCTCCATTCCAGGGATAAACTGGCCTTCACTCAGAGCCGGGCTGCCAGCTACTTCTTCGATGGCTCGAGTTACGCCGTGGTGAGGGATATCACCAGGAGAGGGAAATTTGGTCAGGTTACTCGCTTTGACATAGAAGTCCGAACCCCAGCTGACAATGGCCTTGTGCTCCTGATGGTCAATGGAGTGAGTGAAAATAAAAGTCCTGCTTCTCTTTTATTCCCCTTGCTTTCTGTTGTTTCCAGGAACCTACCTGGGTTGAGTGTGTCATGCCATCACATTGAATTTATAGTTTAAAAAGCAAAATTGGATTTTTTTTCCTTTGGGGAAAAGTGATGACAGCAATAAATAAAAGCAGCCGTGAAATGCATTGCTCCTCATGACACTTTTTAGATGTATATCAAATATGCCCTGTAGTAACCTAAGGGAAACTTGAGAAAAATCAGTACCACGATCTAAGTGAACCCTGTGCCTGAAGAAACTTAACATTGGTCTCCTAACCTTTCTATGTCATATTCCCTAATTAAAATAAAAAGGGCTTACATTTTATATATACAGATATAGCTATATGTAATCTTTCAAAATTATATATAGATATAATTATGGTATAAAACAATAAAAACTAGCAATAAAAGGCAAACTATAAAAGGAAATAAAATATTAAATATTTAAAATAAAGTTGAAATAAAATTGTTAGTTTTATTTACTAATGATATAAACCCTTTTGCTCCCATTAAAATTATTGTTAATAGCAGTGTTAGTGATAACAATGTAATTAAATATATTAAATATCTTTACAATCTTGTTAAACTCTTTGTGATTACAGTGATTCTAAAGTCTTGTCCTAAGTCCAGTTTATTTCCATACTAAGTTTTATTGGCTGTCATAACTGAATAAGATACCTTACAAAAATAAAAAAAATGTGAGAAGTGTATCATTAGCTGTGCCTACTACACTGCACATCATTTTCATTCTCTAAAAGTTTGTGTTAGAAACTTGGCTGGTACATTTCATCTTTCCTGATGTCAGTTCTTACAAGTTAATCAGGTATTGTATTATTTTGTAAACTTTAATAAAAGGGTTCAGAGCCTTGAAAATCTTCCCTTGAAAGATTTTCAAACAAGTTAGAAATTTCTTCCCACAAATACTTTTTTTTAAGGCAGATTTGGAAGTTTTTATAGATAGCATACTAACATAGTTTTCAATAAACTCATATAACAATAGAAAATTTTCCAAATATCTTAGAAAAGGTCTCTCCTCAGTATGACCTTCTTAAAGAAAGGGAAAAAGCTACTTTCTTAGCTATTGTTATAATACCCTTAATTTGATATTTCAGATTTTTTTAAAGTAACAAATATATCTTGTATTACTGAAAGACATTTCTCATCACCAATAAAGTTCAACAATTAAGAATAATTTATTTTCTTAAAAAAGGTGTAACCCTCTTTACACTTGAGAGCACTGTTAGTAATTTGCAGGAAGTAATCAGCAAACATTTATGTGTCCTAAAATATTGTCATTGCACTCTGCATATCAGTGCAAAATCATTGCAAAAATCCCCCATTATGAAGTCACGTCCCCCATAGATCCATGGAATTAGGCAATAAAAGCTGCAGGTAAATTGCAATAGGCTAAAAGCAAAAATATGGGCAAGGAGTAACGTGTGCAACTGCACTCAGAAAGCCTCACCTATCATGTGAATCCTGGAAAAGTCTAACAAAAAGGAGGAAATGAGGCCTGAGTCAGTAATCCATGTGTTAAGCACTAAAGATTGGTGTCTTGCTCGACCCTAAAATTTTTAAATGAGTATAAATAGAAGTTGAAATATTTTCTTCCTTAAACTCAATGGATCATGTGCCACACTCCCAGGGCAAATAAATGACGCAGGAGACTGTTTTCTGTACAATAGGGACTTTACTACAATACTTTATTTTCAAATCTATTGGATTCTGTTCTCTTTGAAATATTTTCTGAAACAAGAAAAGTTGACTAGTAAATTACTCGAGTGTTAGAGAATTGTGTTGTTGGTTTTAAACATCCTGTAGTCCAAGTGCATAATAATTTCATATTTATTTACATAAACCCAATGCTTTAAAATAATACAGAAATGGCATTCTTCTTAAATCCGTATTTGCTGATAATTTGGAAGGATTCTTTTCAGTATACCTTGAGGTCAATTTTCAATATTGCCAATTTTTATCTTAAAATGAATGAAATTGCATCTATTAGTCTGATATAATTTTTTAAAATGACCTCAAATATGATATATTATAATATTTTAAAGCCTTTAAAATGTCTGCAATATAGACTGAAAACTTATTTATAAAATAGAATAAAAACATGAAGATGATTATTTTAAACTGTGTGATAGTAATACTTTTGTATAGTCTTGTAAGACAAAGCGGCTGATATGGAAGTAATCGTCATTTTTATTTCATAGTAAAAATTTCATGAGACCTTCCTAGTCTTAAAATAATATGAGTAATAAAGAATACAGTGTTATTTCTCACAATCAGCTTAATCCAACTCCACGTTCATGATAACAGATGTTCCCATCTTATCACTTCCTTCTTTCTACAGAGTATGTTTTTCAGCCTAGAAATGCGCAATGGTTACCTACATGTGTTCTATGACTTTGGATTTAGCAGTGGCCCTGTACATCTTGAAGACACGTTGAAGAAAGCTCAAATTAATGATGCAAAATACCACGAGGTACGAATTACTCTAGTTTGGGTGGTTTTGTTTTTGTTCTTTATACTCAACCCTGTTGGTCTAATCAAGTGGTCAGGTGAAATAGGCAAGATTGTGATTAAACTGAATACTTTGACATCAGAGCACCTGGAGGACCCTCATCTGCTCAGAGACCCCAGGAAAACACCTGGTTTATAAGAATAGACGTTTTTGTCATACTGATGGGTCTAATAAAACTGTCACTGAAAGATTCCTTTTAATTGTTTCATTGACCAAAAGGCTCCTGTGAGTGCTAAATACCTTGATGACAGTGGCACAATTCATTTGTTGAAAATACTAGAATGTAGATATGACACATGGTCATTTTGCATTTATCCTTTGATCCCCTCTAAATGTAAAGAAAAAGTACATATAAGTAAACAAAATTTTCTTTTAAACTGTATAGCCAAGATTTAGAAAATGCTAACCAACTTTTCTTTACAAAGATAACCCCAGAGAGTGAAATAGGCATGAACTAAACTGATAATATTCTTCAACTGCTTTCATTAGCAGCTCCTTTCAAATCTACAATTTAATAAAGCATAATATCATTTAATATGCAATAGATAGGAGGTTATATTTCCCTTTTGAGTTCTAAGTCCATGGCCTTCATGAGGACATTTTACAATAAAAGGAGAATATTTTGAATATTTCTGTGGCTAGCATTTTCCCAGATTCATTAGAGCTGCTCATTATGTCACTAAGGATAATAGCTGGTAATATGTAATCTGCCATCCAGAAGGCACCTGCCTGAAATTACAGTAGTGGTAGCACAGGCTGGTGGGTTAGGGGATATGAAAAGATGCTGTTTCATGGGTACAAAGTTTCAGTTATGCTAGATAAATAAGTTCTAGACATCTGCTATACAATATAGTGCCCATAGTTAACAATATAGTGTTGTGCACTTCAGCATTTGTTAAGAGGGTAGGTCTCATGTTATGCATTCTTAATACACACGCACAAAAAAGTGAGGGCCACAAGAATACTCTGGCAGGTGCTAGATATGTCTGTCATGTCCACAGGTATTTGCATGTCCAAACTCATCAAATTACACATTTAATATGTGTAATTCTTTATATATTAGTTGTACCTCAAAAAACTGCTTTTAAAAAAGAAGACGTTTGTAGTTCCTTCCCAAAAGACTGGAGGGAAAGTAGGTCTCATGACTAAATTTTACTTGTGCTAGTTCCTGCTCCATAAAGAAGTGTCCACTGCTAACATAGAAAGTAGGAGTTTTCATAGCTATGAAAAGAAAGGAAAAATCTATTCCTTGTTTTGTGGAGGAAGAAAGCACAAAGACATGGAGGACCTGCTTTTATATCCAGAATAATTAAAATATATAAAAGTATTCAAAACACTGATTATTATTAAACAGTATACTATTGATATTATTAAACAGTGTATTACTGTATATGACTTCTCACAGATCTCAATCATTTACCACAATGATAAGAAAATGATCTTAGTAGTTGACAGACGACATGTCAAGAGCATGGATAATGAAAAGATGAAAATACCTTTTACAGATATATACATTGGAGGAGCTCCCCCAGAGATACTGCAATCCAGGTAAGGTTCCTTGCTAACCAGCTATTAGTTCCTAATGTTGTATGGGCTGAGTATTTAATATCCAGGTGAGGTAGAGGAACTGGTTCAAGTGCCTGCTTGCTACTTGCTACTTACACACATGCACATGTGCAAACATACACATTCATGTATCCCCAGGCCTTCTGCAGTCAGTGCTCACAACCTCCATAAATTAGCATCTCATAGATGTGTTCTACTGCTGTCCTTACTATTGTATTACTCTTACGGTAAGGTCTGATGTGCTATTTGTCATCAACAAGAGGAAGGACAGAGTGCGTATATTATGTGAAGACAAAGCACACTATGTTCCTTTATCTTTGTTTTTGCCTTAAACATATTTTGAATTCTCCAATAGCATCTGAGGTTACAAAAAATTTTCAAGGTTATCCAAAAGGTTGTGGATTATATATATAATGGTTGTGGATATATATAATGAGACATTATCCTAAAATACTCAAAAATTCCACCATCTCATATTCCAGTGAATTAATTAACAGCATTAGAGACCTTAAAACTGAGAGGCAACTTCAGGATAATCCAATTCAGTGGTTCCCAACTATGGTTCTCATTGAAATAATCTAGAAAGCTTTAGAAAAGTCATTGCTCATGAACACTTTCCAAAAATTCTAATTGGCCTGAGGATAGGGCTTCAATGTACTATTTAAATATATATTTATATATATACATATTTATTTATATTTATATACATATATATTTATATATGTATTGTGTATTTATATACATACATGTTTATATATAAATATATATTTCTATGTATTTATAGGTATATATTATATATACAAAGGAGAACAACAGAAACAAAAACCTCCCCAAGGTTGATTCTACTATGCATCCAGAGTTAAGAATTGCTGATAGAGTCTAGTCCCTCATCCAATATAGAATGTCAGTGTTCCTTAGCACTCATACCTCTTTTTAAATAAATAAGTGATACATACATATGATTACCTCAGAGGGAAAACATAATCAATTTAACTATTTCAATTATTATAAAGCTGTTCCTTATTTTGAACCAAAACCAATGCATCTTATTTCTAAATTATAATGCTTCATTTTTAAAGAAGACTCCTTAAGCTCCCTGTCCCGGCACTCTCTTTTCTTCCTCCCAGGATGTCACATGGGACCTTTCACCACTATGGTTACCATTGTATGCATCCGACTTGTCAATCAGCACAGGCCTCTGGATGTAATATTGTCAGAGCAGAATACAGTGGGGCTATTATTCTTTAGTTTGATCGACATTCATCTTAAAATTCATTGAGACCACAGTACTTGGATCAGAACTAACTCCACACTCACTCAACATCCAATAACATGTTCTTGGGCATCTCCTGTATATCAGGCATGACAGGCAGAAGGATTTCAGCATTGAGCATAATACCATCCCTAATCTTAAGAATACTTTCTTATTGATCCAAAAGCCCAACAATTGCTGAGGCTTTCCTCCAGCCTTGGTTGAATGCAGTGTGTTGCCAATAAAGCCAAAAAGATGGGTTCATTACCTAAGTGAATTACCGGGAGTCTAGAGACTTAGATTCAAATTCTAATTTACCACTGTGACATAATAGAGTAATTTACTACTTAGTTTCATGTTAAACCAAGTGAAATTGCCTAGAGTTGACTATTTTTGACCCACAATGTCAATTCTCTGAGATTCACCCTTATAATCATCTGTAAAAGGGAAATAATAGCTTCTGCATCTATCTCACTGGAATTTTAAAATGATCAAATAAGGTTATGAAATTCAAAAGGCTTTTAGGGAATATACAAATTGGCTTAACTCAGAATAAAACTCTGCTATAGACAAAGACCAGGCATTACCATGTGCTTATCAAAAATAGCATGAAATACGAACCAATGTAAAGCCATTACAAGTGACTATAGAAACTCAAATTCCATAGCCTACATTTCCAGGGTAACCGCATCCTTAGTACCATCATCACAGCTGTGTCAGTGGAGACTGATTTGCTTTTCCAGGACCCTAAGAGCACACCTGCCTCTAGATATCAACTTCAGAGGATGCATGAAAGGTTTCCAGTTCCAAAAGAAAGATTTCAATTTACTGGAGCAGACAGAAACTCTGGGGGTTGGATATGGATGCCCAGAGGACTCTCTTGTAAGTACAACTCAGTGGAAACCTTTTTAATAAATAGACACAACACTTCTCACTCTCAAAAGCTGGCAAAGCTCTTTTCAGCTTTGCTGTGATCCTTGGAAACATCTTGAGCAACTTTCTGCCACCAACAGAAAGAAGAATCGTTAAGCATGTAGGGCTCCGCCATGACTTGTCCAGTTGCTTCAGTTTTCTGTGGATGAACCCTGCAGAGCCTAGAGAGCATCATTGTGTGCTGAGCATCATCGCGTGCTCAGCTTAGAGTAGGTTGGAGAAGCCGAAACCCAGTCTGTTAGAGGAACACAGAAGAAAGGCTAGCATGTCTGAATTCTAGCAAAAACTGGAAGGTCGAACCATAAACTATTTATATAGACACTAACAGGCAAGGCTTTTTTGTATATGAGAAATTGACATTATAAGCATTTGAAAACTAACAAATACCCTATATTCACTTTTATCACACAGATATCTCGCAGAGCATATTTCAATGGACAGAGTTTCATTGCTTCAACTCAGAAAATATCTTTCTTTGATGGCTTTGAAGGAGGTTTCAATTTCCGCACATTACAGCCAAATGGGTTGCTATTCTATTATTCTTCAGGGGTAAGTATTTGTTTTTCCCAAAGAAACTTCTTAGGGATAATTGTTTTGTCTATTAAAAATAATTTTGTGTGTGTTAACAGTGAGTTTCTATGAAGATTAATTTTGACTCACATGTAGATATACAGTAAGTCTCATTTCAGATATTCTGTAAAGTGTGTGTGTGTGTGTGTGTGTGTGTGTATAATGTGTGAATAATGTATATAGTACATGAGGAGTTCTTAGCCTTGCATTCATCAACTCATCCATATCTATCTAGATAGATAGGACTCAAGGGATCTGTGTACTTGAATGGGAAAAAAATTACACCTTTGTTTTCTCTACTTAAATTTATCATTCTCTTCCAATATGAATGTAGGCAACAGACTACAGCAGTATTAGCAGTACTTGTGACCTTGTCATGGGTAGAAACAGATTTTTGATTCACATTACAGTTCTCACATATATCTCAAAATGTCCATTTTGCTCCTTGCTCCTTCTAAATTTCACTAGTTATTAGATCTGCTCCTAGACTTTATTAAAGTACATGTACATGTATCATATCCATTGTAATACCAACCTGCCAAGGCATCTACAGCACAAAAACGTTAAGAGCCCTTGTTTACATACTAAGAACAAATTCACTTGTGATTTAAGTTATAAAAGAGTAAAAAGAACAGATATGCTTCTCTGTTTTTGGATTCCCTAGTGAACACAAGCTCAGCTGTAAGATATTATTTCAATAACATCAATGATCACCCGAGGCTCTTGATGTAAGCTGCCAAGGCTATGGAAGCCTTCTGAGTCCACAAACACCATCAGTATTTAGACAAGGCCATAAGAAAAGTGGAAGTTCTCTTCTCCTTCAGAGAAAAATACACTCTACTTATGGTCATCCTTCGGTGATCATTAACATATTTATGTCATACATAGTACTTATGGTGATCACTGATGTCATACATAAGAGTGTTAATTGTTAAATCAATGCAGGGTCACTGTGCACTAACTCTCCATGCAGGACTTCTGTCCTTAATGAGTTGTATTATGAGAATTAACTGTAAAACTTGTTCTCCAACTATGTGTATGCGTGTGTGTGTGTGTGTGTAAATTGTTGACATCTTTACTTAGTATAGAGTTGGTCTTCTGTGTATAAAGTTAATTGAAAATGAATCTTAGTGGAGAATGGGACCGAGAATGGGAGGGGGGTAAGAGTAGGGGTAGGAGGGCGGGTATGGTGAGAAGAATCACTATATTCCTAAAGTTGTACTTATGAAATTTGTATTCCATAAATCAAAGGTTTCTTTGGGGAAAAAATTTTTTTTAAAGTATTCAAGGTAGACTGATGATGGACTAGACATGCCTAGTTAGCAAAATAATTGAAACTGGACAACTCTGAGTATGACAGAATCACCAAAAATTTTCAGTTCTAAATATATGGGACTCTCTTTTTCTATAGAAATACCTCTGATTTTGTAAGTGAAACCATTACAAACAATTGCAGCATTTTTTATTGTTGTTACTGTTATTCATAACTCACTTTACAAGCAAAGGTCTGTTCCCTTAAGTAACATCATTGAGTAAATATTGCCACTGTGTCCCTCTTGGGGATCCCTGAGGTTCCTACGTGAAATCTGTGCTTGCATTCCAGTCCGACGTGTTTTCCGTTTCCCTGAATAACGGCACAGTCGTCATGGACGTAAAGGGCACCAAGGTTCAGTCGGCAGATAAGCAGTACAATGACGGGCTCTCCCACTTCATCGTCACCTCGGTCTCCCCAACAAGGTAAGCCCAGTGCCCCACTCTGCATCCTTCCCACCACATCTCTTAGCCTGCAGGGCACAATTCTATCAAATGCAGCTGTCTGTCACTTTTCTAGTGTCAAAAAAAAAAGTGATGGAAGGAACAGTATACTGGGTGGTTTTTTTTAATAAAAAAATTATTTTACTTATTTGAAAGACAGAATTACAGAGAGAGAGAGAGAGAGATCTTCCAACCACTGGTTCACTCCCCCAAATGGCCACAATGGCTGGAGCTGGGCCTGTCCAAAGCCAGGAGCTAGGAGCTTCCTAAGAGTCTCTCATGTGAGTACAGAGGCCCAAGCACGTGGGCCATCTTCTGCTTTCTCAGGCACATAATCAGGGAGCTGGATTGGAAGTGGAGCAGCCAAGACCCCAACCAGCACCCACATGGGATGCCAGCACTGCAGGCTGCAGCTTAACCTGCTACACCACAGCACCAGCCCCATACTAGGTTTTTTTTAAGATATTAATTTTCAAGACAAGCCAAACAAATGACTATATAAAGTCTATTTTCTTTTTTTATATAAAACAATAAGCCATATCCCTGAGGCAGTACCTACTCACACTGCTTACTAGACGGACTGCAGTGTGTTGCACACGCAGAGTTCAGCAAATGCTGGTCTTGATTAGATTTTGAACTAAACACTTGAGGATGCTGCATTGATAGCCACATTTTAAAAGCTCTTGCAAGGCAGCTGTTTGGCGCAGTGCCACATGCATTTTGGAGTGCCTGGATTCAATATCTGACTCTGGCTCTCAACTCCAGCTTCCTGCTAAAGCAGACCCTTGTGAGTCGGTGGTGACAACTCAAGTAACTGGGTTCCTGCTACCTTTATAGGGGCCCTAAATTGATTTCCCAGCCCCTGGGGCCATCGTGGACATTTGAAGAATGAGCCAGTGAATAGGAGCCCTCTCTTTTTCTCTAAATATCGCTCTCGCTCTCGCTCTCTCTCTCTCGTCCTCTGATATAAACAAAAGAGAAAAAAAAAAAACACTGACTTTATCTTTCAGATATATAATACTAAATTTCTTTTTCATCACAAGAAAGATTTTGCAATAAAAAAAAAATAAACCACTGTTAGAGACCACAGCCATTCTATGTTCCCACTGTGGGGCCCACTCACCAAAAGATAATGTAGTAGACTGTTTCTAGACTCCACTTCCAACCAGGACAAAACTACCCAATGTGTTCGCTATGAAATTCACCTCTCACACACATGATTAGATGATCACCAGGCCATGTTACACACTCAAATACATACATGCTGATAACTGCTCATCTGAACATCTTGCAGTATGGGTTTAAACTCCTCTCTGGTCTGGAGGGAGGGCCTTTGTCTATAGAAACACTGGACCTGCTGTGCCTTGTGAGGATTCTGGAGGTCAGTGTGTTTTCATTCACCAGAAGTTTCCCATGAACTCCGTGAGAGAACCCCCTTGTCCAACCTGGAGTGGAACTCAAGGTCGGAGGTTAGCTGTGTAGTACTTAAACAAACTGTTTCTCTTGCAGATATGAACTGATAGTAGACAAAAGCAGACTTGGCAGTAAGAATCCTACCAAAGGGAAAGCAGAACACACACAAACAGGGGAAAAGAAGTTCTACTTCGGTGGCTCACCCATCAGTCCCCAGTATGCAAATTTCACTGGCTGCATAAGTAATGCCTACTTTACCAGGTATGTTGGTTTGTATTTTTTGTCACTAACAAATCTACATGATTCATAAAGAAGATCCAGACAATTGTGAAAATTTTTACATTATTAAAACTGACAACAATGAAATTTATCCAAGGCATTAGAGGGTAGTAATTAAAAGCTTCTATATGCTTGAGCAAGTGACATAATTGGGTTTGTGTGTTGGGTTTTTGTCCTTTAATTTCTGCATACCCATGGCTAGGTAAGTCTTCATTTCTTCACCTGAAAAATGCAGATAATAATAGAGCCTGCTTGGTAGGCTTATTATAAAGGATGAATAAGAAAAGGCACATAAAAGGAACTTGCACAGTGCCTGGCATACAGTGAGATAAAAATATTAAATTAATGGAATAGTAAGTATTTAAAAAAAAAAAAAACCTTGTTAGAGGTTTGAGAAATGCTTCTTTAGTTTAAGGCACAGCTTTAACTGATGTCATTAAGAAACAGAATATGGTAAAGGAAAAGATGTTCCATAGTCAATCCGTGGTGGTTATGAATCAATTGGTTAAATGATAACTTGAAGAGTTCTAGTTACGATGGTGGTTGACAGGTAAAGACACGCACACTTTAATGGACAGAGTTCTTTGAACTGTATAGTTTTCATAATGTAGTTCTGAACAGTATTTTTGAAGCGTATTTTCCTCTGTTACAAACACAGGCCGGACAGGGATGTGGAGGTGGAAGATTTCCAGCGGTACTCTGAAAAGGTCCACACTTCTCTTTATGAGTGTCCCATTGAACCTTCACCATTGTTTCTCCTTCACAAAAAAGGAAAAAATTCCTCGAAGCCTAAAGCCAGTCAGAACAAAAAGGTAAAGGATAGCACTGTGCCATCTGCTTGATGCCTTCATATTCCTTGCACACACCTCTAGACACTGTTGCTTTGTAGAATTGATTCTAGTTTGCAGCTGTGTGCATGTGAAAGATGGCATTCTTGCAGCCTCAGTATTACAGTTTATCAGTTTTGTTGCATCCATTCTTGTTCTCAAAGAAACCATTGGAACAAGCTGTTCACTCCTACTTCCAACTACTTCTCATTACAGTTGTCTTAACTGCTTGTGCCTAGCATCTTAAGCATATACTATGGAATATTTAGTACTATAAATCTCTCCCATCATTTGCTTCCATGTAATGATCTCAGACATTTGTTACCATCATAAACATCATGAAAGTTTGTGACCTTACCTTCCTTTTCCACTCCTTCCTTATACTTCTCTTCATCCACTCACGTGCACAGGTGACACGTGACATCAAGAGGCACTCCATCAACAAAATCTTGGGTTTTAAAATTCCCTTCTATGGCTACTATGTATCCTTTCTCATTTGTTTATTCCCAGCATGCATATTATTTGTCTTCATTACAAATGCAAAACTTAATCCCTTTTCAAAACCTCCCAGAATTTTCATGGTACGGTTTTAACAATGCACTCAGGTGCCAGGGCTCCCATCCATGCCCATCTCTCATCTGAATTACTGCAATAATTCCTCCAAACAGGTCTTCTTGCTCCTACCTTGCTCCCTAACAGAACATTTTCAACCCAACAGCAAGATCCTAATACATGTGAATCATATGTCACTCTTCTACTCAGTACAGCTCCCCACTGCACTCAGAGTAAAATCCCAAAAAGGAAAGGGAGACCAGTAGTATTGGTGGGAGGCAAGCTCTCATGAGAGGCTCCTTTCTCTCTGAGTTCATCTCTTCCCGATTGCTCAATGCACTCACTCTTCTCCCCAGGCTTCTGACTATTACTAGAACAGGCCATGCACACTCCTTCTTTGGGGGCTGTATTTGAGCATTGCTTCTGCCCAAACCACTCTTCCCCAAATATCTTCACAGATAATGTCTCCTACCTCTAGGATCACTCAACCCTCATCTGATCAATGAGAGTTGCTTTGAACCCCAGTTTAATACCAAAGCTTGCCTCCCACCAATACTACTGGTCTCCCTTTCCTTTTCCTATTTGTTCCTTTCCTATAACACCACATTTTATTATTAGGCTTTATTTACTGTTATTATGTATTCTCTGTCTCCTCTGCTGGAATACAAGCTCATTTATTTTGTTCACTGATGTTCCCTAAAACACTAGAATATTGCAAACAATAGATGCTCACTAACTATTTAACTATCTGTATCATTGTGTTGTAATGAGGATTAAATGAATTAATGCATGAAATGCACTTTAGTACAGTATAAGGCATATGGTAAACATCCAGTGCATATTGCCTGTTATATTCTATAAAGCACTATGTTTCTGGAGGACTAATTCCTAAAAGGATTTTTGAGAGGATACTATAAAATTCGGATGAAATCACTCACCTATATAGATTGATGCTAAAAGATTTGTCCTGAGGATTATTTAGCTGACACTTGAACAGTGGTGGGTGGGTCATAGGCAGCAGGTTAACATGACAGGCTGAAGAGGAAGATCAACCTTTTAAGCCAACACACTTTACCCCTCTACATGAATACAGTTTTCTAAATGAAGCTATCAAGTGTAGTTTCTAACATTTCATTCCTCAAGTTACAATCAACAAGCCTATTAACATAAACTTTTTGATATCAGCACAAGCTTTGTTATTTTATTAAAATAAAGGAAACTCCCCAACTGTGTAATAACAATATGTATAAGCACTATATATTTCATTTATATTTTATGGTAACTAGATAGCCAGTGGTTTTGTAATCTAGTTATCCTGTTTCAATTGCTTAAATAGTTGCCAAGAAATGCTTGTGGCCTCAGGTTTAAATTTTTATCAAGGCTACATCAAAGTAATTGGAATTATAATAATTTATTTTCATAATTGCTTCCTAGTACTCTATTTCATGCATTCATTATAAGTTACTAGACCATTAATAGACCTTCAGTTGTTTCCAGTCTTTTCCTTTTATGGGTGAAGAATCTTGTACATAAACCTTTGAGTATACTGCTAATAAATTTTCAGGATTGATTCTTAAAGGTAGAGTCTCTGGATCAAGGCAAATTACTTTCCAAAAAAAGTAATAAGGATTTATATTTCCCAAGGAGTATTTGAAAATGCCTATCTTATCACCTATGTTCCAGCCTTAAAATTTTTCACAGTTTTTGTGTTTCAAGTTCAATTGGGAATATAGCTTCTCATTTGTTGTTTAATGTCATAATGAACACTTTAGATAGTCTAATATACATCACTGTGGTGTATTGGGCCATTCATTCTCTTCTCTGAGAACTGCACCACTGGACAGGTCTGTGTTTTAAAACACTAGGCAGACCCTGGCTTTTAGGTGTGTGATCTCACTTCCCTGGATACAGATCGCTGGATCAGGATAGATCATGTGAACTAACCAGGACCACCAAATTCTCTTCCTTGGAAACAGAACCCAGAATCCTGAGCTGGCCGTTGAATAGGAAACGTGTAAACCTATGAGCTCTATGTTAGTCATATTCAGACAAAGCAAGCTGCTTTGTAGAAAGAGTAAAAGGCAGAAAGATGTCTACAGACAAAGAACAAAAGCAGACACTCGGAAAAATAAAGCCAAGGTACCAGAAGCTTCTCTAAAGGGTCATACCCTGATTCTTTCTAGCTCTTAGATTCCTGATACTGGCTCCTGGTGGGATCTCACAATACCACCTTCTCTTAGTTGTGTAAGGTATCTCTATATGCTTATAACAAATTATGCTCTTTTTCTTTAGTAGCTTAACTAGCTTGGCTATTATCTAACACAAAAGAACCTATAAATTGAAATTGGCACCGTCAGTGGGATTGCAATAATGGGCCCAATAGAGAAAAAAATTACACTTGTAGAAGTCAAGTGGAGTTCATTGAGAATGCCCATGCACAAACCCATTTTGGTATAGAAAATTGAGTCTCTAACTGTATGATCACGAAGTAACTAAGCTAAAACTTCTGTTTATCATTATTAACATTAACATTATTAACAGAGTATTTGGTTAAGATACTTGTGTGTGTGGAAACAGAGATCAGAGTTTATTCATTTTGTGACAGATAAGATTCTGATCCTATCTAGCCATGTGTTCCCACATTGAAGCAGAGGAAGGCAAGCCTGCTAAATTGAGACTATCATGTTCCAAATAACCCATGCTTTGCTGAGCCCCTGGAGCCTAAGTCATTGCTTCTCACAATGACTTAACCTCTGGTTAAGTGGATGCACTGATGGGAAGAGTAAGAACCTCTTCATCAAAATGGAGAGAACAGGGGGAAACCACAGCTGGGGATCTTCCCCAGCACTCTCCCTTCCCATTCTCCAAGCTGTGCATGGTGCATTTCCAGCTGGGCTCCTCCATGAGAGGAAGATGGTAGTGGCTTCCATTATAAGGTTTGCTCAAGATTGGAGTACAGCTTGGGTGTGGGGGAACTTTCCCAGGACACAACAGAGGAAAAGAGTCTCCTTGCAGCCCTGCTCCAGCCCATTCTTCCCACCCATGACTTGAAGCTACAGCCAGTAATTGTAGATGAGGTCCTGGTTCAAAAAGTAATTATGGAATTGAGTAGATGTCGTTCAAACAAGACGGAAGCCTTGTTTTTGTAGTACTGAATCAGATTCTGGGTCCTTATGACCATGTAAGGAAAAGAAGAAGAGACTTGGGAACTAGGTGGGCTTGCCTTTAGTTTATGTGAGTAGATGGGCTCCCTTAAATCTCCAGCCACACCAATACTATGACAGTCTCCACTGCCAGAACCCTATGGTAAGGGTTGCTGCCCAAGAGCAGGGCACTGGCACTGGCACAGCTCAATCTGCCATTTTTAACCAGTCTTCTGCCTACCACCTCTGGATTTTAAGGATAATTTTGGTATTTGGTCAAAACAGTTTGCTTTGGGTTTTTTTTTTTTTTAATTTGTTTTGTTTGTTTGTTTTGGAGGTCATGTGTTTTGCTTATGTGAGACTAAGGGCTTTGTTATCAATCTGTTCCAATCTGCATTATAAAATCCACATTGCTTTGTTCTACTAGTAGAAATTCCTCTAGATTTCCAGGACTGATATAGATTTATTTTTATGTGTATAGTTCTTCCAACATTTCAATGGGAGTTAGGAAACTATGTGTGTTCATTCAGAAAGCCTGAACCAGAAATTATCTTTCACATCTGCTGTGCTCTCTCTCGGGCTATGCTGCCCAGTCCTGCCTGCTGCCGGGCGTCTCCTCCCCTTCCCTCTTTACAGTCTTCTGAAGTGAAGGCCACTGCCCACTTTTAAAACTGGTATGGTTGGCCGGCGCCGTGGCTCAACAGGCTAATCCTTCACCTGGCGGCGCCGGCACACCGGGTTCTAGTCCCAGTCAGGGCGCCGGATTCTGTCCTGGTTGCCCCTCTTCCAGGCCAGCCCTCTGCTGTGGCCCTGGAGTGCAGTGGAGGATGGCCCAAGTGCTTGGGCCCTGCACCCCATGGGAGACCAGGAGAAGCCCCTGGCTCCCATTTTTGGATCAGCACAGCGTGTTGGCCGCAGCAGCCATTGGAGGGTGAACCAATGGCAAAGGAAGACCTTTCTGTCTTTCTCTCTCACTGTCCACTCTGCCTGTCAAAAAAAAAAAAAAAAAAAAACTGGTATGGCTCAACCTATAGCAAGTCATCTAAGGTCCTTTCTAATTGGCACCAACCTGTTTTCTGGTTGGCTATTTAAATGCCATTTCTCCAAATGGACTTTCATTTCCTTAAAAAAAACAGGAACCATTTCTCACTCATCTTCCTGTTCTCCACCACATATCACCCATGGAAGGCTACAGAACCATGATTTCCTTCCCCTCCTCTTCTAACCATTCAATACTCAATAAACACTTACTTTATTGTAAACTACTAAATGCTGACTTATTTCCACTTACTTTTATTTTGCTTAAGAAGTTAAGACAAAATGATCAGTAATGTTAGCCTGTAACTTCACAGCTCTAAATTTTAACACTAGCAGTACATTTTGAAGAGCATGATATATTTTTAAATTTTTCTGTATAATGTCACAGAAAATTTGGTCGCATATCCTATCACCAAACATACTCTTAGGTATTTGAAGATACTGCTGATGAGGTTAACATTTTACATAATATGGATAAATCATAATCTCTGTGTTACAGTGATATTGTTGCCTAGAGGAAAGTTTTATTGATTGATTCTCTTGGCTTATTTTATTGTCAACTTTTCCATTATTAACTTGTATTTAAAATGTGAGCTTAATGTAAATTATAGAGCAGTTGTCTTTTTTTCTTTGTCTCTTTAGATTCAGTTTAAATCTGCTTCCTATCACAAACTAGAGTTTGTGTTTACTAATTTCCTACATTGCTATATTACTGCTGTAGCTACTGCTGTCTTTTGCATATGGTGGTAGAGGGAGGAAAGAGATGTGTCTTACCACTCAATGAATAGAAATGCACAAATAATATAGACTTTGTTATTTTTCATTTTTATTACTAATGGTAAGGACATCATAAATTAATTTTTGTTGCTAGAATGTCACTTTTATCCTTTACTTTGATTATTTCCTATTTGTATAGGGAGAGAAAAGTAAAGATGCACCTTCATGGGATCCTGCTGGCCTGAAATTCCTAGAGCGGAACACTCCAAGAGACTCCCACTGCCACCTTTCCAGCAGCCCTAGAGCGATAGAGCATGCCTATCAGTATGGAGGGACAGCCAACAGCCGCCAAGAGTTTGAACACTTGAAAGGAGATTTTGGTGAAAAGTAAAGTAACACACTCTGCCTCCAGAAACTCACTGTCGTGGCTGGCCTCCATCCTTGTTTGCCACACTTCGTCTTTTTTCCTATAATTCCTTTCTGTGACACCTGAATCCTATTCCATTACCTTCAGAATCAATAACAACTAGCACATGAGTCGTGCTTTCCAATAAATGATCATCTCTGTGACCTCACCCCCAAATAAAACAGCATTCTCCCAGAAGTTTGCTATGTTTGATGAAAAGTAAAAGACAATCAAGGCAAAAGATGATGGGGCAAGTTTCAAATGCATCCTCATCTATCCTTGATAGAACTTTCCTACCCCATCCAAATTGCTTTCTGACTATAAATGAGAGGGCTTCCAAATTGTTGCAAGTGTAGTTAAGACATTGGAAATACAAATGTGTTTGTATGTCAATGGCCATCCAGCTGTCTCAAACCCCATCTCCTCTTCCCAGTGCTTCACAAACCTCCAGGCTATTTAATATTACAGAAGAGTTATAGTGCTAGTACCCACATATTCTTATAAAGGTCTTATATAGCTCTTTCAAACATTCATTCAGGCAATGCATTCAGTAAGGAACCTCTTATGCCTTCTAGTTTGCTGCTTAGCTAACAGGCAGAATGAGTTTTGTACTCTCAAGGGAAAATTTAGAAGTAATCAAACCAGAAGTAAACCTAATAAATATATCTTGGCCATAGCCTGGAGCTAAGTTTCTAGAAAGTTTTGTTCCATTTCTACACATTGAGGTAGCTGCCTTTGACATGTGATATCTGTCAGTTAATTTTTACTTGGAAAATATATTCAGTATTTTATAGGGTACACAAATAATATGACTTGCTTGCAAATTAGTATATGCAGGATTTTGTTCTGCAAGGGTAAGCGTGCACTAGTATTTTGTGCACATAAAAAAGACTCTATTAGTACATAAATTTTTCACACATCGCTTCTCGGCCTTTTGGCTAAGATCAAGTGTAGTATAAATTTTTCACTAAATTGCAAGCATATTTGCAAAGCCAGATATGATAAACTCTTTAACTGAAATGAAACTTCCATAAATGTGGAATGTATCTTGTTTGTGTAGGAAGTAGAGAAGAATTTACAATTTTGAACTGGCCATATTTATCCAATATTCATTAATAATGCTAAGAGAAAATGTGTAGTCATACTGATTGGGATTAAATAGAATGGCCACTTATTTCTCCTTCCTTATACTGAATTGCTTTGAGGAGTTAAAGATTATCCTCAGTCTTGTGTTACATGTAAGTTTTCTCTTTTCATTTATCAGAGCTCAGTTTTCCATTCGTCTGAAAACTCGTTCCTCCCACGGGATGATTTTCTATGTCTCAGATCAAGAAGAGAATGACTTCATGACTCTATTCTTAGCACACGGTCGCTTGGTTTTTATGTTTAACGTGGGCCACAAGAAACTGAAGATTAGAAGCCAGGAGAAATACAGTGATGGATTGTGGCATGATGTAAGTTGAAGGCAGAGAATAGCACTGTCAGCAAATACCCACCAGAGTCTAAAGGACTGACACTAATGCCCCACCATTGGTTTCTCTAGAAATACTGATTTTAAAATTCTGCTACTGTGAACTCAGAGTTCAGCCTCAAAAACTTATTAATTCCTAATAAAAAGCTTGACACATACAGGCTGATTGTAGTGGTTTTGGAAACAGAACAGGAGGCCAACATAAACCGAAGCTTAGTTTCTAATAATGTTTCTACCTGACCTTTCCCACCACCCATCGGTTCTTAATTTTCAATAATTAATATTGAGCATCTCTTTTACAGACTAAGCTGTGGAAGACACAAAGCTAAGGGTAAATCACTTAAGAAGACAGAACATCACAGGGGAGACAAATATTGGGAGAAATAGTGGGTATATAACCACAAGAATTAGCAATACAAGATGCATGATGATTAATTACAAGTAGCTTGAAGAAGTAGAGAACATGTGGGCTAGACAACTGGGAAGAGCTTCAAAGAGAACTCTGCTAAATATAAGTGATGTTCAGAAAGTCAGCCTATGGCTTTACATTGTTCTGTAGAGGTCAGAAAGTATATGGGTCACTTCCTCCAGTACACGAAGTAGTAATCTCAATGTGTGCTAGAGAAAGACCCTTGCACGTGTAAAATGAGGTGACAGCTCACAAGAAAGCCAAATGCTGCGCTATAAAACAAAACCAAATAAGGGACTAAGTTTCTGTCGCTCCAAACACCAGATAGCCAGACATCTGCCAAGCAAAGGAAGAGACAAACCCCAGACCCTCAGAGCAGAAATCACTTTTTTAATTGAGTTTCCTGCCGATTTCCCATGGAGTTGAGCCAGCGGCCACACAGCCATTTCCCCAGTCGTGGAAGGGACCTGAGATGTGCTTTTTTCCTTCTCTCTGTCCAGGTGATATTTATTCGGGAAAAGAGCAGTGGCCGGCTGATAATTGATGGTCTTCGAGTCCTGGAAGAAAGTCTTCCTCCTACTGGAGCAGCCTGGAAAATCAAGGGTCCCATTTATTTGGGAGGTGTGGCTCCTGGAAGGGCTGTGAAGAATGTTCAGGTACGCCGGGCATGACAAGAGAGAGCCATTGAGAGGTAGATAATCACTGAATCCAGGTCCTCATTTCATAGGATTCATAGCAGTTTGCTTAACAAAGATTTAAAACAAAGTTTGACAAAACAGAGTATTTGCAGCAAACCTGATACACAGAGGCATTTCATTTTTATTTTTTTTTGAGTTTTTTTTTTAACTTTTAGGTCTCACATATAAGGTAGAACATGTAGTATTTGTCTTTCTGTGCCTGTCTTATTTCACTCAACATAATGCCCTCTATTTGCAATGATTTTGCTGCAAATGATGGAATTTCATTTTTTATAGCCGAATATTATTGCATTTTATATGTATATAATCACAGATTATCCATTCATATGATAATGTACACCTTCATCAATTCTTTATTTTCGCTATTGTGAACAGTGTTGTTAAACATGGTGGTGCAGGTATCTCTTTGATAGAAGAAATTCATGTCTTTTGGGTATACACCTAGTAGTGGGATTACTGGATCATATGGTAAGTCTATTGCTAGTTCTTGAAAAAAGTCCCCATACTGTTTTCCGCACTAATTTATCTTCCCACCAGCAGAGTATCAGAGTTCCCCCTTCTCCACATCCTTGCCAACATTTGTTGCTCTCTGTCTTTTGAATAATAGTCATTATGACAGGAGTAAGGTTTGATTTTAGCCCTAATATATACAGATGAAGCAAAAGCTGATGGTTCAAATTGTGATAAGACTTTAGATAAGTAGTTCCAATGCCCTGACAAACTCTGTAGAAGATTTCCAAACACTGGATGAAATTAGTTGTCTAAAGTGGCCCAAGTTTCATATCCTGTGCTATGATGAATTTGCAACCACCGAAACAATTAATGAAGCCAGAAATGTAAGATTTCTGCTGTTTCTTTAGCTATGGAAGATTTAAGAACTTTGCTAGCCCTCATCAGAATCAGGTGATGTTGGACATAGCTGTCATTGTTAAGAGAAAACAAATTAGGATAGTTCCACTATGCAATTTGAAAACCATGGCTGCAAATTATTTGGTCATAGTAAGAATTTCCATAGCTTAACTATGGCAGGCTAACATTCTCAAATAAGAAATTCCAGTTTCAAAGGACTAGTTAAAAAGCAACTACCTGGGAGCAGGAATTTGGCAACAGTATTTAGGACTGCACTCTGGGTACCTACATCCCATATGGATTGGAGCATATGAGTTCAAGTCCTGGATCCACTGCTGATTCCAGGTTCCAGATTCCTGCTATTGCATACCCTGGGGGCAGCAAGTGATGGCTCACGTTGTTGGGCCTCTGCCACCTATGTGAGAGACCCAGGTTGAGTTCCAGACTACTGACTTTGGCTGGTCCAGCCCCAGCTTTTGTGGGCATTTGCAAAGTGAACCAGGAGATGGAATATCTGTGTCTCTGCCTTTCAAATGAATTTTTTTTAAAGTAACTATCTGGAAAAGTATTGCTTACTCATATAGCTAAAATAACACAAGAGATTACTTTTCTCCTACGATTCAAATCATTTTGCTTCTCCTCAGTGCATTGGTAAGAGCTGATGTGAGAAATAAGCCCACCTGAGACCACTTGTCCACCAAAGGATGGACTCAGAAACATGAAGGAAGCAGGAAGTGAGGTGTTCATTGCTACCTGGTCTCAAGAGAAGTGGCCGGCAGGTGGAAGCTGGCACTAACCTCAGAAATTCTGTTCCTTTTATCCCTACCATGCAGAAGTCCCTTCCCCAGTTTCTCACTGGTTGAGAAACTTGGGAGGTTTCATCTAAACCTTAATGGCACCTAAGGCAGAATGAGGGAGGCGTGATGGAGTGGGAGTTGCTGGGCACATCTAGGACAGGGGAAGGGGAGTAACATTGTGCTAGCAAGGCTCCAGGAACCAAGATGCCAGAATGTGTGATAGGCATCAGGTGGTTACAGATGACAGAAGTGCTGAAAGTAACAAAGAGTGCAAAGCAAGCTCTGCAGTGACCTACTTTGGGGTTCTTGTCCTATGTGCTACTGGGGCCTAATATCCGTACCCACACCAAGGCTGTCTCTTATGAAAATACACCACGGGATTATTTCTCACGGTTGAGAAAACAGATTTTAAGAAATGTCTTCTTCTTTCAGATTAATTCAGTCTACAGTTTCAGTGGCTGTCTCAGCAACCTCCAGCTCAATGGAGCCTCCATCCCCTCTGCTTCGCAGACGTTTAGTGTGACCCCTTGTTTTGAAGGTCCGATGGAAACAGGAACTTACTTTTCAACAGAAGGAGGATACGTGGTGCTAGGTAACAGGGCTTATGTTGAAAACATCAATCATGAAATGTGTTTTTCCTGGTGATGACTAACAGGGAATATTGGATCCAGAGTTAAAATTTAAGAATGACAAACTCAGCCCTATAAGATGGCCTGCTTTCCTCTGAACCACCTTTCTCCCCTCCTACCTCTCCAGACATATGTGCAGTACCCATCTGTTTGTTCTTCCTGACCAGAGCTGCCACAAGGCTGCCAAACTTCTGGGTGCAGACCATCGTGACTCCTTTAGAATTTCCCATGCTGCTCCGTGGCCTCATCTGTGTCAGCACTTGGCCATCTTGCTTATCTGTGTGTTTCCTCCGCCCCCGCTTAGCATGAGCCATTGTCCCTCCTAAAAGAGGTGCCAGGTGTTCCTCCTGCCCTTCAATACCAGCAAACAACATTATCCTCCAGAAATTTTATTTTTGGATATTTACTCTCCTCAACTATTACTGATGAAGCAGTTATTATTGTATGATTCCTGTATGGCAGTCCCTGTGTCAGATGATGGAACATAATAGTTCTAAAAATTAGAACTACTATAGCAGACTATACACAATCACCATATAATCCATTCCAACAAACATTCCATAGAACAACCACTACGTGTGAGGAAGGTACTAGAATAGGTGCTGGAGAGATGCATAGGAAAGCGGTATGCAACCACGTGTTCTCTGCCCTCAGAGCACTTAGGTACTAATACATTGCCTGAATAAAGAAATGACAATTCTACCAAGCACACTTTCTTTAGCCACCTCCATGTCCAACAGAATAACCAGAGGTAACAGTTCTTCTTTTCATCTAACACATGATTTTATTTTTCCTTCCCTGTCCCATCCCCCTTTTACTCCTAGCTGAAGCAGCTATACTCATTTGTTTTAGTGTTTAGTTGAATTTCAGTGATAAGAACTCTAAAGGTTTGGAGGGTTTGAGATGCATAGCCAACTTCACAATTTATGTGCCACTCCACAAATGTTAACTAATAGCAGGGAAATTTTTAAAATTATTTTTAAGGAAACATGTCAAAGTGAAGATTATCAAGTTGCCAGGGTTGGCAGTGAGCCCTTTGGAGTGAACACAGCTACTCCTAGTAAGGATTTTCTGGATCACTACAGCAACAGCTCCTAAATACTTTTGCTGCTCTCACTTTTCTCTCCCCTGAAATGCTCTGCAGCACTGGCACAATTTTAGCTTTTTGTTTAAGAATCATTTTAAGACACAGGTTTGATCAAGTTGGCTCATTTGGCCAGTGACTGCAAACTCAAGTCTAACCTCTATACTTGAGTGTTGGAGCCCTTCCAGGTATGGCTCCCTAATCCACACCTCCTCCCCTTGCAATGGCAGTCCAGCCACACTGACCTTCACCGGGGTCTCTAAGGACTCCCACCTCTGCCTGTGTTCATACTCCTTCCTATGCTCACATTGCCCTGTCCTTCTCACTTTTAAAGTAATAAATGGTCCTGCCAGTTGGAATGAATTTCTCCTCCCCTCAATTCCCATCATGCGTATTTTTAGTGTGCTGTCCCCACGCCTAGGCCCCATGACAATTGTGATATGTTATCCTTGTCCCCTAGAGCTTTCCACTTTGAGTTAGACATGGAAAATGTCACTTTCTACTTACCTGTTGAAAAATGCACCAAACTTTCAAAGATAGATACAAAAATGAATAGCTACAAAGTCACACCATGGCTAAAATAAAACGTATTTGGATATTCTTGAGAGCTTACAGTATTTCTCTCCACAGATGAATCTTTCAATATTGGATTGAGGTTTGAAATTGCATTTGAAGTCCGTCCCAGAAGCAGTTCTGGAACCCTTGTTCATGGCCACAGTGTCAATGGGGAGTACCTAAATGTTCACATGAAAAATGGACAGGTAATATCTTAAAAAATAATTTAACAATATGTCTCATCTGCCCTTGGATTTTATATCTAAAACATTTTTATTTCATAAAGTTATCAATCTTCCATAACTGAGGAAAAAACAGGGAGGCTGTAACATGATGCTTAACTGTGGGCAATATTTGATTTAAATTCATATGTTGGAAGTTGATTTGACTAGAACAGTCATGAAAATATGAGAAAGTTACAGAACAAAACATAACCAGTAAAAACATAAAGAGTTTTATCAAAAGAATTGAGAAGTTTTATCAAGTAAAAGCAACAGATATATCCAAAAATACATCAGAATCAACAAACACAAAAACATTTCTAAGTATCTAAAATGTATATATTTCATATGTAATAAATATGTATCTCAGATCCACAGATATCTGTACATATGTATATTATTCTCAACTGCTAGAAATACAAAATTATGTTATAATTAAATACTACTTTCATCTTAAAATATTACTAAAGAATATTCATGAAAACATTAAAATAAATCTTATAGAAAAGGCATATTTCATTGAAATCTCTAAATTAATAAAACTGATTTTTATTTGGTTCAAATACATTAAACAAGCCATAAAACATATCCTTAATGTGGTGCTCACCATGGGTCAGTTACCATTCTAAAAGCTTTATATGGATCAACTCATTCAATCCACTCCATCTATGATATTAATATTATGATCATTCTGATTTTTACAAATGAGAAAACTGAGGCAGAAAGTAAGATAAATGGAAGACAAGCCATCTGACTTCCCAGTCCTTGCTTTAAACATGCTTTGTACAGTACACTCCATTTTCTCTCTCCTTATCTTCTCTCCAGTGTAATTATTTTGTTCTGTCTCCGTGGAGAACTACAGTTAAACTATTTCAATCACCTACCAAAGAGTGACCCCTTGTGTTCAAATTGCAAAGCCAAACATTTTTGGATATTTCCCTCAATATTGCTTCCCATGGTAGATAATTTAAGAAACTGTTTTATCTTGATGAACAGAAATGAAACTAAATTGTCTAATGCACCTTGTGTTCTGCAGGTCATAGTGAAGGTCAACAATGGCATCAGAGACTTCTCCACCTCAGTGACACCCAAGCAGAGTCTCTGTGATGGCAGGTGGCACAGAATTACAGGTGAGAAAAGCCTAGTGCTGTAGGTTTCCTTCACACAGGTGAACCTGCACACCTGCCTGGGGATGATGGCCTGGCAGAGCGTATACTTCAGCTTTTGTGATAGGCAATGGCTGACAGTCTAACAGTAGCCAGGAAGAAAATCAGATGGTATTATACTAAAATTGGATATTAAATCCATATGTGATTTGAAAATAAGAATGCTGCCAAATGGTGTTGGAGGCACTGTCTAAATAATACCTAACCTATGGAGCAAAAAGGTAGCACCAAGAGTGCCCTAAGTATTCTCCCTTTTCCAATGAAAATATTACAATGATCGCTTGCTTAGACATTGTTATTTTCAGTCATATAGAAAAACAGTAGGGCCTTATTCTGGAGTACATAAAAGAAAGTTATGATTAGCCAGTCTTTTCCATTTGAAAATTAACAGAACCAGTGCCACTTATGTCCTGTCTTTCCCTGCATTTCAGTTATTAGAGATTCAAATGTGGTTCAGTTGGACGTAGACTCGGAGGTGAACCATGTGGTTGGACCCCTGAATCCAAAGCCAGTGGATCATAGGGAGCCTGTGTTTGTTGGAGGTGTTCCAGGTGAGTGTTGCTTAAAGGGGATAAGTTTCCAAATCCGAAAACACAGTAAGTTTTCATATTATTTTTATAGTATTAAGAACTGAGCCATGTGCTTTCCTACTTTACCTAATAACCCAAAGGATTTTATATACAATGCCCTTCAATAGTAAAGTGTACCTTGAAAACTAGGGCTCCTTTTCTAATGACCAGAACAAAATGACATGTAAGAACTAAATCCAGCAGTCTAACCAGTAAATATTATTCCTATCTTGCCATATTTGCTTATTTTTTTTCTCTTTCTCCTCTTTTAAGTATGTTCCACCATATGCACAGTGAAACACATACTCCACTTTAACTCTCACACAGGATTCATTCACTGATACGGCTCTAGAATCTGAGAATCTTGGAAATTAAAAGTTAGCTAATAATTACTGCCTCCCTTGGTGAGAAAAAAGGCACAGCAGTGTCAGAACTATAGCTGTGGACTGTAAGTTCTACTATTCTTATGTAGTGACATTTCCTGAGAGAAGTTTCCAGCTGCAGTTGTGTAACATCAACAACATTGCTGCTGTTACCTGCCAAGAATAGTGCATAGTCCAGGATAGTGACAGACACCTACAGATCCCCCATGATTGTTTTAAACATCGGAAGCAGGGACTTTGTTCTTTGGGGGGATGCAGTTGTTGGTACGCATTTCACTAATGTGGGGAGTGGGATACAAGGAGATAACCAAATTTTCACACCTGGAATTTGGTGAAAACTTTAAAAGTCTCCTAACTACATCATTTTAAACTGACCCCTGTGAAGGCAGAAAGTAATTAAAGAATGAGACAACCCAGATAAAATTAAGCATCTGACCTTGGGGACTCCAAAAATAGTAGGAACTAAGTGTTCCTGACCTTTATAATGTGAATTTTTCAAACACCTACATTGACAATGATAATAACTCAGTACCTAAAGACCCATTTGAGACCCTTCTTTTCTTCCTGCATTCATTGCCATCACCATTCCCCAATTCTCTCTTCCTGCTCCTGGCTATTGTTCTGGAAGGAATTCTGGCAAAGATTACCAGGGCACTTCATGCAGGTGCAATGTGAGTAATGTGACACATCAGTTCTTTTATTTCTGCACACTGCTGCCTTCCTAGAAACCACAACGGAGTTTAAAATATTTCTCTGGTGTCCAAAAACCTGTCGACAAGATCAAATTCAGCACAGCATCCTTGATCATCTCTCCCCTACTTGTCCCTGCCTCCGGGGGTCTTCCCACACCTTCTGAGATTTGTAGTTCCCTAAATATGCAAAGATGCTCTCTTGACTCCAGGGATTTGCACCTGTACACAGGGCCTCAATTTCTGGAAAATGTTGTTGCTCCTATCTTCCCCTAGTGCCATTTCAAGGAACAACTGCCCACTCCTCCCCTAACCTAATCCCAGCCTTTGGGACTAAGCATGGACTCACACTTACACACACATCTATATGCTCCTCCTCCCTAGCACAGGTATGCTATTACTGCTGTAGTGCTTATCACAGAATATTGTTGATGCTAAATAGTACATTCCTTACAGACAGGGAACATAGCACTATTCAACACACAGTAAACATTTATCGAGTGCCTACTAAGCTCTGTGCCAGGCTTCAGGAGATGGACAAGACAAGAATGGCCCAGCTTCAGTACTTGTTCTTCCCTTTGTACCCACGCTGCTTATTCGTCATGCAGATGTTTCTCTTTGTTGTAGTCTGATTCCAGCATCATACACTGCCATCATCTCTTTCTACAATAGTGGGTAAACTCTATAGGCTGGGTGGGCAAAATGTACCTAAAGTGTGAGTCAGCCTTCCAAAGATGAATAGCAAATTTTAGCTAATGAGCCAGTACACAAGAACTAGAAGGCCGGGGGGGCCTAGCCACTAGCCCACTGTACCACTGCAGCTTTTAATTCCACCTAGGAACCATGCATGGGGCCGACGCCGCGGCTCAATAGGCTAATCCTCCGCCTTGCGGCGCCGGCACACCAGGTTCTAGTCTCAGTCTGGTCGCCAGATTCTGTCCCGGTTGCCCCTCTTCCAGGCCAGCTCTCTGCTGTGGCCCAGGAGTGCAGTGGAGGATGGCCCAAGTCCTTGGGCCCTGCACCCCATGGGAGACCAGGAGAAGCACCTGGCTCCTGCCATTGGATCAGCGCAGTGCGCTGGCCACAGCGCGCCAGCCACGGTGGCCATTGGAGGGTGAACCAACGGCAAAGGAAGACCTTTCTCTCTGTCTCTCTCACTGTCCACTCTGCCTGTCAAAAAAAAAGAGGAATCATGCAGCAAGCCTGTAACAAAAGCAATTATAATTCAAACTAAATGTAGTTAACTGTATCATTTTGAGCTCAAAAGATTATTTCCATAAAAATCACATCAGAAACCAGGGTATTAAGGATAACTAAAGGAAGAGTCATAAATAAACCCCTATATGCACTGAGTACTCCTTGAATCCCAACCAGTTGTCTAATACCACTCAGAATCCTAGGTGTTCATTACTTCTACCAATAAAACTTAGTGAATGCAAAAAAATTCATAGAACCATGCACCAAAAGAGTCTATCTTACTAAATGAGAATTTAAAAATCAAAATTAGAAGTTAAAGAATTTTTTTAAGTTAATGCAGCCCACACACAGGTCTAACCAGTCTAACCATTCATTCCTTTACTGTCTATCCTGTGTCATTTTATATACATACACATATATAGTCAAACCTTCAGGCTGGTGCCGTGGCTCAACAGGCTAATCCTCCGCCTTGCGGCGCCGGCACACCGGGTTCTAGTCCCGGTTGGGGCACCGGATTCTGTCCCGGTTGCCCCTCTTCCAGGCCAGCCCTCTGCTGTGGCCCAGGAGTGCAGTGGAGGATGGCCCAGGTGCTTGGGCCCTGCACCCCATGGGGAGACCAAGAAAAGCACCTGGCTCCTGGCTCCTGCCTTCGGACAAGCGCGGTGCGCCGGCCGCAGTGCGCCGACCGCGGCGGCCATTGGAGGGTGAACCAACGGCAAAAGGAATACCTTTCTCTCTGTCTCTCTCTCTCACTGTCCACTCTGCCTGTAAAAAAAAAAAAAAAAAAAAAAAAAAAAACCTTCAAACATTCTCTCTTAAAATCATGTATTGATTTTATTAATCAGTTATCTAGGGTCCTGAGGCACTTCTCTGTCATTACCTGTAATAAATTTTGTAATGAGTTATGCAGACCATAATTGCTATATGACTTATTTCCTCCAAAGAGTTTTCTCCATGAAGCAAAGGGTGGCAAAACCCATGTTAAATCTGATCTCAAAAATGGGCAGAGGTTTAGATGTCTGAACCCCTTGTAACCTTCCCAGTTCCCTTATATTTTATTCTGACAGTGAAGTACATGGAGCAGGTGTGAAAAACATATACAGTTCTACTATCAAGAGAAAAGGGGATGATCATTCAGACCTCTTACAAATCTAAACTTTATGATTATTGTCCTTAATATGAAATCTTATCTCCATATCTTAAATTCAGTATGCAGCTCTGCAAGATCTTAGTCTCCATTGCTTAGAAAATTTATTACAGCTGCTTGATGATGTTTAATTTGCTGTCCTGTTTTATCTTCTTTCCGGAGTTACTTTTGTCTCCTACCACTCATGTAGGTGTCTGTACATGATAAGCATTGACTAAATGGATTTTAATTTCATATTTCTAAGTTTTCTAAATTACTTTAAATTATATTATTTCTATCATCTCAACACATTTAATTGTGTATGTACAATTAATAAGCATCAGGCTTCTTTTAGATCTCTAATTAAGATACGGGGAGAAAGTGACTCTGATAAATAACAGGGCACCTGGGCCCACACAAAGGCTAGACTAATGATCATTACCCTACTCATAGTTCTGAGGCCCTGAGCTCAGAAAGATTAAATTTTAGTTTATTTGAATTCATTATTTTCTCATTAAGCTTTCTGAGCTTGGCAAAAACGTGGGGGCTTAAGGGTAAAGGATAATGATAGGAATTAGACAGAAACATTAACCATGTCCAAAAATAGTATGGAAGTTAAAATGTCCTTCCCCACTCTCAGCAACACACACAAAATAAGTGAGGCTCAGGTGACATTAACTCTACAAACCATAGGTATATAATGAAAATTCACTGCTAAGGCTTTATATTCTTGTATAAGTGGTCAATTTCAGCCTTGGAAGTGACAGTGAGAGTATACACAGAACTTTGATCATGGAAACATGATAAAACATTGAAATTACCACATTTGTATGACTTCAAAAGCAGAGGATGTTCCTGAGAACTGAGTCAATTCCATTTTTGACATGCAAATTATTTTGAGGATATGAACAGTTACTGTTTCAACTCGGATCATAATGCACAGGTTTGGAATGCCACCATTGCAACCTTTGGTTTTCCTTCTTTCTCTTTCCAGAGTCTCTGCTGACACCACGCTTGGCCCCTGGCAAGCCCTTCACAGGCTGCATCCGCCACTTTGTGATTGATGGGCGCCCCGTGAGCTTCAGTAAGGCGGCCCTGGTCAGCGGCGCCGTGAGTGTCAACTCCTGCCCAGTCGCCTGACGTGACCGAGCGAGCACAGCTGCCCAAGTGCAGAGTTCTTCAGAGCACTGAGATAAACACAAAGCCTGCTGAGAGGAACAGCAGCAATCCGCTGGAAGCTTTCATTTGGTTGAACAGAACCTAAGTGAATCATCAGGGACTGGATGCTTCGTATTTCTCATTTGGAGTCTTACCTTGGATCCAAAAGTGTCTGCAGTGGGCTGCGATGAAGGAGTGGTAAAGTTCCCTGCATTGAGAGCACACTTGCTTCCTGCTGGTGAAATTACTGTGCCTGTTTCTAATAAAATAGAAGGGATTCTAAATAAACACTGGCACGCCTTTTTGAAATGTGGCTAGATTCTCAGATTCATCTTTCTTTCAGGGAAGATACCTTTCAATGTAACCCAAAATTTCTTTGTCCTAAGCTACCTTTATCTTGAAAAAGATTTACTAACTTACATATAGCCTAAAATTAGGTGATAAGTTTGTTTTTGATATATCCGTATAACAAGAATTTTTTAGGTTTATAGCAGCCATTAGCAAGGTTTAATAAAGTAAATTTCTAACATCTTACTAGAAAAATGGTAGTATAATTTAATTTTCTTTTTTTGTTTTTTTGTTTTACTTAGTTTTGTTTTTAACAGTAAGCATGCTAGCCAAGTTTAATGAAGAGTGTACAGTGCACACCTGACAGACCAGGTGAGCGTTTTAGGAAAGGACCGAGCCCAGTCTATGTTCAGACTGGAGTTTTCATGGATATGGGTATGGGCCCTCTGTTTCTGCCCCTCCTCCTTGTCTGGGATGTCTAGATGGTGGAGGGCTTCCTGAAATTCTTCCTAGGACTTCATAATGGACCTCATGGTCCCCTTGATGTAGGGTGGACACTATTCTCCTAAGCTGCCCCCAGGAAAGGGTTGTTACGTATCCACCTAACATGGTTATGGAACTAATTTTTTCTAGGTAAGAAATAAAATCAATTACACTACTTCTTCCATTCTTTATCTCCTTAAAAGAAAAATAAGATGATAATGAGAGGCATTGTATGTTCTATAGGAATCACATTACAGTAAAGGACAAAATAATAGAATTCAATTTAAAAGCATTAAACTCCTTTTATTAAGTTTTCCAATACCTACAATTGTCCCCAATTACCTAAAATATAACATCTTATTTCTAAAATTTTATAATCTTTTTTCCAACTATCTATTTTAACAAAGTCTAGAAAAAGAAAAATAGAGTTTAACCGCTGGCGGGGTATTAAAATACAGAACCTGAAATAAAATTATACATAATTATATATGGAATGATAATCAACTCTAAAGATAGAATGAAAGAAAATAGGCATTGATATCAGGAGGACTTACATGATACAAAAGGAATGATTTTTGATAAGCATAAAATATTTTGAGGAATCACCAAGTGGAATAAAACAATCTCTTGCCCTGAAAAGATTACATATGTGAAAGTTTATATATATACATATATATTTGCATATAGGTATATACACATATATCTACTTATATTCCCTTGTTACCCACAGTCTAAGGTATGTAAACAAAGATGATGTTGAAGTTATCAGTGAAGGCAGCTATTATAGCAGATGTCCACAGAGGACTTTACTAATTGCCAGTCACATGATCAGCTACAGTTGATTATTTCATTTGTTCCTCACACTAATCCTATGAGGAAACTCTAACAGCTCAGGAAAACTGTTTGCTGTCATTCAGCTAAACTGAGGAGCCAAGATTCAAAACAAGGATACCTGTGACCGGGGACAGCATAACTGTCCCCTTCCTTCCCTGCCCCAAAACGATCTGACCTCAAGTCACCCCCCAGATGATCTCTAAAGCAGGACTCACAAGCCCAAATGCCAGTAGATCCAGACAGTTGCCATAAAGGAAAAGCAAGAGCGGGGTGGGGGTTTAATCTCAGAGTGAACGTCAGGAGAGCACTTGCTGCGGCTTGTCTAACCGGTTTCTCAGCTTACCCAACTGTCACCAGAAAAGAACACAAATCCAGAATGGAATTTCCCAAAGTGAGAGGCTGGAAATATGAAATTTTCAGGGTTTGAAATGACCTGATTTTTCAGTTGGTAACCAAAGCAAGAACAACCACAAAGGAAAAATACAAACCAAGCAAAATCTTCTAAGCGCTTTGAGTGTCTTTTTAGGCTAAAGATGCTAAATCCAAGCGTCTGGGGCCTTAACTGAACCTGTGCACAGAATACACTGAACCCTCACACTATTCCTTCCATCAGACACAAGCAAATAGAAGTTGCTCTGAAATAACCTACCATTTTCTTTTCCAAAAGGTTTTCCTGCTGCCTCCTCAAGGACCCTTCAGTCTGAGCAGTAGCACAATGTAATCTAAGCCAGCCAAGGTGCAGAGCCTGTCTGGCATCTTCAGTAGCCCCAGCAGGCATGCCCATGCTCATGAATATACAGACCAAAAGCACAAAAGCAGAACCTTCTACCTTCTGTGAAACTCACAAGGCCACCTCTTTGCAGAGTTAGTACTTCACATTCTTATGTTCAGCAAATAAGAATTTACTGATCCATATACCTCTGCAAATCCACACGACGGCCTTAAAAACTGAGGGTTAACCATTTGCAAGAGCATGAATTAGTTCTTTGACAATGAAGTAGGCAGGCGTACAGGCTAAAATTGATTAGATTGGTGAACTGGAAGACCACGCCTTCAACATGCCCCTGTGTGGCCTCTTCTCAAAAGAGCTGCAGTATTAACTTTAATGGCAAAACTTAATCCCAAAGATTTGCTTTGCTCTATTGTGTGATATTATGCATCGGAAGTTCTAGTTATGTCTAAGTGTCAAACTCCATTGCCTGTGTTTCTAGGTATTTATTTAAGGTCTAGTAAGTGCCTCAAATGTGAAATCTTGGATACGTGGCTCACTGTAAAATTCCTATCTCATGATGTTTTAACATAGGGTCAGATATTTAAAGCAGCCGAGGAGATTTATGAGAATGGCAAAGTTCTATGGACTTCGGATTCCAAGATCTGGAGTCCAAGCTTTTGTGTATAGCTTTAAAGACGCCCTAAAGCAGTCTCCGTACTAAAAAGGGTAGCTGCAAATGTTGTTCCAGAGAACTAAGGAACTTCTAAATAAAAGCTCCGGTATTGGGAATTACTGATGACAGGATTCTGTAGAATTTGAATTCCAAGATTTGGATTCCACACTTTTGTATATAGCTTTAAAGAGGCCCTGACGCAGACTCCGTACTAAAAAGGGTAGCTATAAGAGTTATGGATTCCAGGATTTGGATTCTAAGCCTTGTGTTTGCTTAAAAGCCTCTGAAACAGACACTGTGCTGGACAGGGGAGCTGTAAAGCTGTTCCAAGGAATTTAGGAGTTTTTAACAAAAACTCCAACATTAGAAATTCCTGAGCAAGCCATTTGTAAGAAGATCCTCTTTAGATGAGCGTCAGCTTAAATAAAAGGGACCTTACCAGGTACTATTGAACACGACTACCTCTGTGAAATTTGGATTAACTTCTACCTCTTAAGTCTTCACAGGTGAATGTGAAAGACATGCCTGACTGTTCCTATAAGCCAATCAGAAACCTTAGAACTCGACTTCTGGGAGTAACTGACTATGCAGGGGACACAGACCTTGGCAATGACCAAGACTGCTCCAACTCACAAAGCAAATTTGTTAGACAGGATAGACAGAGACTTCCAGACCCTATCCAGGCAGGGCCTGCACTATAGCCCTCACGAACAGGAAGCAGTTACAGAAGAGATAATTCGGCCATCAACTCCCCTTAGGATTAAGAGGATGGAGTCTCTGAGGGGGGAATGAATTAGGCAGGTGTACGAGATGAGCCCCTGAAAAATCCAGATGCCGAATGGTTTACTGATGGCAGCAGCTATATGAAGGAAGGAGTTAGAAAGGCAGGCTATGCCATAGTGGATCTTACTCAGACAATAGAAGCCCAAGCACTACCACACAATACTTCAGCCCAAAAGGTGGAGCTTATTACATTGACTAGGGCTTTACAACTGGGAAAAGGCCAGCGAGTTAATATAGATACGGATTCCAGATATGCTTTCCTTGTGTTACATGCACACGCAGCAATCTGGAAAGAGAGGGGCTTACTGACTGCTAAGAATTCCCCTGGTAAATATGGAAAAGAAATACTGGCTCTACTTCAGGCAGTACTGGAGCCTTTAGAAGTGGCCGTCATCCACTGCAAGGGACATCAGAAAGGAGATTACTATGTTAATCAGGGAAATGTGTTAGCACATAGAGCAGCTACACAGGAGGGTTTGGAAATGGCCCTTATACCTCAGTCTGTGGAAGTGGCTAAGGAACCTCACTATATGGAGCCCAAGAATGAATGAGCCAATATGTTTACAGAATAACCCTCACCATGTAAGGTCACCTCCCCTGTTGACTCCTGTGCAGAGGAGGGGAACATACCCAGGTGAAGACTGGCAGGTTGATTTTACCAATATGCCCCCAACAAGCAATTATAAGTGCCTTCTAGTCTTTATTGATACTTTTACAGGATGGATAGAGTCCTTTCCGACCCTAACGGAGAAAGTGCATGAGGTGTTTAAAGCCTTGTTGAGAGACATCGTGCCATGCTTTGGACTCCCACAGTCACTCCAGAGTAACAATGGACCTTCATTTATATCTAAAATATCCCAGCAGAACCCAGCAGCTTCTAAGAATAATGATGACCATGCAAGAGACACGGAGGATGGTGGTGACTGAAAGAGCTCCAGCTCGTGAAGTGAACTCATTAGATGAAATAGGCAGAGACTTCTGGACTGAGAACAGGCAGGGTCTACACCCCTAATAAGCAGGAAGCAGCTACAGAAGATGGTGACTCGACACCCATCAACATCCCCTTAAGATTACAATCTGGAGTCTGAGAGGGGAATGAAGTACACAGGTATACAGGCTAAAACTGATCAGATTTGTGAACTGTAAGACCATGCCTTCAACACGCCCCTGTGTGGCCTCATCCCCCTACCTGGCCACACCTGGGTGCCCACCAGCCAATCAGGTTAATTAACCACTCCCCTTTGGAAGTAGGTTAAAAGCCGGGACATGGTGTGGGCCGGGCCTCTCTCTTCTTCCCCGGCCTCTTGCCAGGGGGTGGCTTGCTGTAGCCCTGTGCCTCCAGGGTGCATGGCCTTCGGGCCATGTGCTCTAGGCTTCCTGGCCCAGATACAGGCCTAGATGCTCTTCCACGTGGCTGGTTCCTGGTGCTCGGTATGAACCCCTACTTACCTCTCTCTCTTAAATAAAGCTCTCACTCTCCTATGCATCTTTCTCACTAAATAAAAGCCTAAAATGTACCATGCTGCCTTGTTTATCTGTGCCGGTATTCAGAATTCTTCTTTAAATATTAGGCAAGAACACTCTTGAGCTTGTTAATATCAGAGATTTAGTAATAAGCCCATGGTGAAATCATAAGGCACCCCAGATAGCATTTCTAGGAAATTTTAAGGGCCACATTTTTAGTGTAGATTTTAGGGGGTCTTCTCCGATTTCAACAAGATGACATCCTCCTAGCTTCTGTCTAGAGGGGAAAACTAGAATTGTTTTTTCTCTTAGTTAAGCAGAGCATAGCACCACTTCATCCAGAGAAAGATGAGTGGTGCTCATAGCTTTTGACCCAGTCACTGTTTGTGATCCTGCTGATTCAAGTCTCCTTCAGAATAAGGCCCTTGCATAGACCTGGTTGGAAGGGACAGCCCCACTCATATTTGGGCCTCTGTCTTGCTTCCTCCTTTCATGGCCATAGGTTATTAGACAAGGAAAACACCATGCCATAGCTTCCCGGTGAAGCAATATCCCATTGCCTGGTGTGAAAAGATGAATTCAAACAATTGGACATTTTCTCTTAAAATTTTGAATTGGAAAATGGGAAGAAAATTGAGCACTCAGCCACTGAAGCTGAAGCCAAAAGTATCTTATCTGAAAGAATGTTTTATTTTTTAAGTGTTTACCACACACACTTACAGACACACCAAAAAAAAAAAAAAAAAAGAAGAAGAAATTTGGCATTTTCGATTCTGAAGGCCTAAGATGATACATTCATCTGCCCTTTTCCCAGTAATAACCACCTCAGACCCTGGCCTTGAATTTATAGGGAGGTATCCCAGGAGACACTGGAGTATATTTTTTCTCTGGTCTCCCGTTTCCTTGTATTAAACATGATAGCATAGGTGTCAAGATGACCTTTCCTATTTCCCAAAATTCATAACTACAGACTATAGCTGGGACCATAAACAGTAAATATATCACATTTCAGGTTCATCAAATTTTGAAGCAAGGAGATGATCCCTTCATCTTTAGGAGGGGTTCAGAGAAGCCATTTCAGCACAACCAGCAGTGCAATTGCACGATTCCAACACCACACACACAGAGAGTCCACACAAAGATCCCAGAAAGGCAAACCTACGGCCTGTCCAGAATGCAAGCTCCACGAATCTGTGTTACCCACCAGTGCCCAGCATAGAGGTATGCGCTCAACATTTATCGAGTGAACTTCAGTGGAAGTTTCCATAAAGATTCTTCCCCTCATTTCATCTGCCAAGGTCAACACTACAAAGTTCCTAGGAATTGGGGAAAGGGAAAGCTGATATGTATTTCTTCATTTGGGTTCCACTGAGCCCCAGGGATCTCTGAACTGTCTGAAAGTGTGGGGAGAAGACTTGAGGGGTCACGGTAGCCCATCAGAGATAAGAAGCACTCCCTCAAGTCTTTGGTAGTCTTTGAAGTGTTGAAAAGGAAGGAAGTAGGTTGACTCACATGGAAAAGATCACTTACTTTATAAAGGGGGCAGTGCCAGAGGACAGGATGGGTAGATGAGATTGAGGGATGAAACCCTGATGAACTGCCAACAGATGGGACGAGATGTAGACACATCAGAGAAATGAAGCATGACACATCGAACCTCTCAAGGAACTCCAACAGAGGAGGGAGGACTGAGGCCCTCACCTGCCCAGCTAGCCCACAGTGAGTTTAGCATGAGCTCCCCCAGCAGAACATGCTTTCAAATGATCATAGCTAAATGCTGCTGATTCATGAGCTAATGTCAGTCTGGAAGGTTATGTAAATGTGACCCCAGAGTTGCCCCAAGACCTGTTTATAATCTTGCCTTGCAGAAAGCTTATTCATAAGAATGTCAGAAATGTGGGGAGACAATTATTCAAGGTAGAGGTTTTAAAAGACTAAAGGATTCATATTGCCCAAAAAACTGTTTATCCTTTTAATGTTCATAAGACCCTACTGATTTGGGCCGGTGCTGTGGCTCACTTGGTTAATTCTCCACCTGCAGTACCAGCATCCCATATGGGCACTGGTTCTAGTCCAGCTCTCTGCTGTAACCTGGGAAGGCAATGGAGGATGGCCCAAGTCCTTGGGCGTCTTGCACCCACATGGGAGACCAGGAGGAAGCACCTGGCTCCTGGCTTCGGATCAGCGCAGTTCAGGCCGTAGCGGCCATTTGGGAGGTGAACCAACAAAGGAAGACCTTTCTCTCTGTCTCTCTCCTCTCTGTCTATAACCCTACCTGTTCAATAAATACAAAAAAAAAAAAAAAAAAAAAAAAAGATCCTACTGATTCCCTATCATTCCGGATATTGGTCATTTGCCTTCTCTTTTTTCTCCTGATAATTCTGCTTAGAGGTTTATCAGTTTTATTGATCTTTTTGAACAATCTGCTTTGGTTAAGTGATTTTCTCTATTATTTCTGTGCCCTTAATTTCATTGATTTCTGCTCTTATCATTAATTTTCCCACTCATTTTGGGCTTAGTTTACTCATCTTTTACTTTCTTAAAGTGGGAGCTTGGATCATGGTCTGAGATATTTCTTTTCTTTTGGGGGCTTTTATTTATTTGAAAGGCAGAATGACAGACAGGGAAAGAGAATTTCTATCTGTAGGCTCACTGTGCAAGTGCCCTCAAGGTCAGGGAACCAAAGCCAGGATCAGTAAATCCAATCCAGGTTTCCCACATGATTGGCAGGAATTCAACCACGTGAGCCATCACCACTGTGTCCCAGGGTCCACATCATATAGCACTGGAATCAGTAGCCACAGCCAGGAATAGAATTGATGTGGGACGTGGGCATCGTAATTAGCATTTTAACCACTAAGACAAATATCCACCCTCATTTCTTATTTTCTAAAATAAAATATAACACATTCTCTCCAGGTACTACTATAGTGACACTCCATGGATTTGGACATGTTTTTGTGAGGAGTTAGAAGGATTAACAGGCAGTTAGAAAAGGTCCTTTCTAGACTAAGGAACCAGGTGTTTGTATGAAAGCTACCATCTGCTGAATAGACAAAAGACAATGCCCCAAAGGTGAAAAGACTGAGAGTTAGGAAACACAAGGTAATTGACCAGAACATACAGCAAAGCAGCATGTTCTCAACTGTCACATTTCTCAAGTGGTTGGCAAGGTAACATTTGTTAACTGGTCAGGAAGCCGTGACTGCTACCCAAGATACATAGAAATAACAAAGCAGACCCCTGCCATATCAAACTATGTGGAGGAATTGATCAATTAATATGCATTCCCTATAAAAGCTGCCAATACCAAGACCCAGCTATTCCCTTCCCTTGGGGATTCCTCCTGGTTCACAGGAGTCTTACTTCTCAATTCTCTACAATTCTTTACAAAATCTTTCTCAATAAAACTTTGACTTTTGCCCATCCTCATTGTCTGTGCTGTAATTCTTCAATGCTGTGAGACAAAAACTCACTCCAAATTCCTGGGACATATTCATTTTCATTCAATCCAAATACTTTCTAACTTTTCCTATCATTTACTTATTCATGGATTATTTAGACATATATCATTTATTATCTGAACATTTGAAGATTCTCCAGATATTTTGTTATTGATTTCTAATTTTTTTTAAAGATGTTTTTATTTGAAAGGCAGAGTTACAGAGAGGCAGAGATAGAGAGAGAGGGGGGTCTTCCATTTCTGGTTCACTTCCCAAGTGGCTACAATGGGTGGAGCTGTGCCAATCCAAAGCTAGGAGCCAGTAGCTTTCTCCAGGTCTCCCACATGGGTGCAGGGGCCCAAGGACTTGGGCCATCTTCTACTGCTTTCCCAGGCCATAGCAGAGAGCTGGATGGGAAGTGGAGCACCCGGGTCTCAAACCGGAGCCCATATGGGATACTGGCACTTCAGGCCAGGGCGTTAAACTACGCCACAGCACCGGCCCCTACAATTTTCATTTAAAAAGTATTTTTGTGTATCTTCAGCAGTGGCAAAGCGGGTGGGTGAATTGTATCTGACCCTCAGTCTTTTGAAGAAGAGATTTCCATTGGATAGACAGTGGCAGTCATCAAAAGAAAAGGAAGGGCATGAGGTTAAGCTGTGACTTGGGATGACTGCACCCCTATCCAAGTGCCTAGGGTCCAGTCCCAGATCTACTCTCCATTCCAGCTTCCTACTATGTACACCTGGGAGGCAGCAGGTAATGGCTCAGGTAGTGAGACTTCCCAGCTCTCACATTATCCTTATCCAGCCTTGGCTGTCGCAGGCATTTGGGAAATGAACCAGTGGATGAGATATCTCCCCCACCTCCCTGCCACTGCCTCTAAAATAAATGTTAAAAAAAAAATTAAAGAGGAAAGAAAAGCAGTCCTTTCAGGACTTTTCTAAGAAGAAAAAGAAAATACCTACAGTTTACCAAAACCTCATAAGTATCTTAAAGCTTAACCAAGTAAGAAGATCCATATGAGGTTTCTCAATACCCAGTGCAGACAATTTTAAAATGACCATGTGGGACTTGAGGTACAATGTGATATGGGGATGCCATTTTTCCTAAAGAATTAAGAGCTAGAATTCTGACCTTGACCTTATTATCAATCAGTTTAACCAATATTATGAGAACCCACATGGAAATAATTTAAACACTTTGCATATTAACCATGAACTAAGAACTGTCTTTAATTGGAGGTATTTTGAAATGCACAACCCCAGGGCTCCATTTCTTATGCAGTGTAATTATTCCTTGGCAGAGCATTGTCAAAAAGATTCTAAGTGAGAAACTGCCTTGGGGTATTCAGGTGAAAGGATCCAGTCACATAGCCACCCAAATATCAGCAAAGGAAATCAGCTTGAAACATACTAAGCATTTAGAACAGGCCCAAGTGGGGAGCAAGATGGCAGGGTAGGACTCTCCAGTTCCTCCCCTCTGCGCTATAGAAACCTCAACTTGAATAATTATGCACCCACAAAAATATCTTCACAAGAGCTAAAGAAACCAGACAAGAGATCAAAGCACCTGGTTTTTGCAAAATAACAAGAAAAGAGACATTGAAGAGGAAAGGAAGCATCACTCCTCCAGGCCCAGATATTTCTGCAGCATGAAAAAAAGACACTGTCCACTGGGGATGGAGAAGGAAGTATAGGACTTGGCTTTGGAACCTAGTACTGGGCTCCACCACAGTAAAACCCAGCACCAGACAGGCCCCTAAGCCCCTGTCACCAAGACGGTACTCCTGGAGGTGATAGGGATTCCAGCAGACCCTGGATAGGAAAGAAAAATAGCAAAGAAAAAACACAAGATATAACTAGATATAACTCCCTAGGAGCTGGAAGGGACGGGGAGACTGGAGACAGGGAAACATATACAATGTAACTTTTTTTAAGATTTTATTTATTTGAGAGGTAGAGTTACAGACAGCAAAAGAAAGAGACAGAGAGAAAGGTCTTCCATCTGCTGGTTCACTCCCTACATAGCCCCAATGGCTGAAGCTGGGTCAATCTGAAGCCAGGAGCCAGGAGTCTCCTCCAGGTCTCCCATGAGGATGCAGGGGCCCAAGTGCTTTGGTTCATCATCCACTGCTTTCCCAGGCCATAGCAGGGAGCTGGATTGGAAGAGCAGCAGGAACTAGAACCGGCGTCCATATGGGATGCTGGCACTGAAGGCAGAGGATTAACCTACTGTGCCAGCTGGCCCCTAAAATGTAATCTTGATATATTTGTCAGATGTTGTTGAGTCTGCCTACAGATCTGAGAACTCTGCACACTTCTATGCAAAACAGCCTCCTCCAAAATCAGTTCCCTGACTGGTTCATGTGGTGTGCCTCATTAGCATACACTTTCAGTTCCCTGATTGGCTGCTATCCCTGCCTTCTGATTGGTTGTTATTTTGCTCCTCCCTTGATTGGTTAAATCTGTACTCATTTCTAAGAAAGGGGCCAATCTCAGAAAGCCACTTTGTGTATAAAATAGCCAGCACTGACAAATTTCTCTGGCAACTCCTCCCTTGGAACCCCCTCTTATCTGCTGTAGCAGGTTTCTCACTTTAAATAAATTTCATGTTGCTCACTGTCCCTGTCCATGTGGAAATTCTTCTTCAACATGATATAAGAACCAAGATTTCCTTCATCATCCTGCAACAGAGGAGGCTCTAACCCTACCCCAATACCAGACAGGAACTCAAAGCCCCAGCAGGATGGGCTGAGTTCTGGCCACATCACTGCCAACCAACTACCATGGCATCAAGCCCTGAATAAACCTCAGCATCGGGCAGGCCATAGTAGCTGCAAACCTGGGCATTCCTGGTGCTGCACTGGTCTGGCCATGGGCTTTGGGTGCAGCCCAGGACCATGTGGCCAAAAGATTCCACTGCCCGTGGTTCTGGGCTTAGGACTTAGATGCTTCAACAGCTTAAGTGTTCATTGGATTAAGGACCTCATCAGTCAAGCTATCCTGGATCTCTGGAGAGACTTGCTGCCAAAGGAAGCTCCCAAACAAAGCCAGACTGGAAACACTGGGTTACTCACCTATATCAATGCACAGATATCAACACACAGCCAGAAACATCAAAATCAATCAGGGAAACTTGATCTCATCAAAGTTAAGCAGCCAGTGACTGACCCTAAAAAATTTGGAGATAGAAAGACTGACTGATAAAGAATTCATAACAGGGCCGGTGCTGTGGCGTAGTGCGTGAAGCTGCCACCTACAGTGCTGGCATCCCATGTGGACCCCAGTTTGAGTCCCAGCTACTCCACTTCCAATCTGGCTCTCTACTGTGGCCTGGGAAGGCAGTGGAAGATAGTCCAAGTCCCTGGGCCCCTGAACCCACATGGGAGACCCAGAAGAGGCTCCCAGCTCCTGGCTTCAGATAGGCGCAGCTCTGGCAGTTACGGCCATTTGGGAATTGAACTAGCAGATACGGAGGACTTCTCTCTCTCTCTGCCTCTGCATCTCTGTAACTGCCTTTCAAATAAATAAATCATTTTTTAAATAAAATAAAATGAAAAGAATTCATAATAACTCTTTTAAGGAAGCTTAACAAATTTCAAGAAGATACAGGAAAAAAATTCCATAAATTTGTCAGAGAAAATTTTTGAGACATACTGAAATAATTTTTAAAAATCAAACAGGATAGTCCGCATATGAATGGGGGGGCTGCCCATAGTAGGTTAAATTTCATCCTGAGTTATTAATAGTAATAATCTTCTGTGAGCAAGATGACCTCAAAAGCACTTTCAAATTGTGAAATATTATTGTTTTATCTATCAGATATAACTGATTGCTACATGTGTTTTGTTGACTACAGTTCTCTTATACTAAAATGAAACTGCTCAACTTTTGTCATCATCCAAAGGTGCCACCACTTTATTTGTTTACCAGATTATAAGATGATCCTTGCCCATTACCCTTGACCTAGTCAACCCTCTACAAAAGACTTCATGATGCTATTTAGGATGCATTTCCTTGCTGCTTTGTGCAGGTGGCTTTCTCATTGTTGCATAGACAGTGATGGGAACATCGGTTATTGTCAGGCAATGACTTCCAGGGCATCTTCGAAGTTGCCTGAATAAAAGAACAAATGACATAGTTATGTGCTAAATAGGAAATATTTTTAGAGCACCAAAATTTGAGTATGCACTCAACTGTTCTAAATAACTTTGAAATAACTGTTCTAAATAACTTTCAAAACTTTGACTATTACAAAATAAGTATAACACAGTAGCATCAATACAATATAGACATCTTGTGTGCAAAGAAACTGTGGCTGTTACCATATATTTGATTACAGGAAATTTATAAATACAAAGATAATCCTCTAGATCAAGGATGGGAAACATTTTTTCTGCCAAGGGACATTTGGATATTTCTAACATCATTCAAGGGCCATATGAAATTATCAACTTAAAAATTAGCCTGCTACAGATTTATTGACTTGCTTGCAGTTGCCTTGACAGGGCTAGACCAAATAATTTCATAGGCCTTATACAACCCATGAGCCAGATGTTCCATACTCCTGCTCTAGATACTCAGTTTGAAAGATATGGGTCTGTCATTGTGGCATGGTGAGTAAAGCCACCACCTGCAACACCAGTATCACATATGGATGCCAGTTGGAGTCCTGGCAGCTCCATTTCTTATCCAGCTCCCTGCTAATGCCTAGGAAAATAGCCAAAGGTGGCTCAAGTACTTGGGCACCTGCCACCCACAAGAGACCAGGAGGAAGCTTCTGGCTGGCTCTTAATTTCAGCCTGGCCCAGCCCTGGCCAGTGTGGTCATCTAGAGAGTGGACTAACAGATGGAAGAGCTCTCTGTCTTTCTCTCTCCGTGTAACTCTTTCAAATAAATAAATCTTAAAAAAAAAGGAAAGAAAGATAACCAGTGATTGCTAAATGGCAAAAAGTACATAGTTATAAATATAAGTGATAATACTAAGGCAATTCATTTTTCTAGGTACCTTAAAATTCACTTCAGTTGAGTGATTTTGAAACTAGAATATTTGTGAAAGTATATATAAAACTGCAATACTATTTCTTTTTTTAAAAGATTTATTTATTTATTTGAAAGGCAGAGTTACAGAGAGGCAGACGCAAATAGAGAGAAAGGTCATCCATTCACTGGTTCACTCCCCAACTGGCCGCAATGGCCAGAGCTGGGTCAATCTGAAGCCAGGATCCTGGAGCTTCTTCCAGGTCCCCCACGCAGGTACAGGGGCCCTAGCACTTGGGCCATCTTCCACTGCTTTCCCAGGCCATAACAGAGGGCTGGATCAGAAGTGGAGCAGCCAGGACTCAAACTGGCACCCATATGGGTTGCCAGCACTGCAGACTGGGGCTTTAAACCACTGTGCCACAGCACCAGCCCCTGCAATACTATTTCACATAATGTTCAAATGTTGATAGGATGTCAGATGTGAAATAGCTGTTAATGACACCTAGTCCAAAAATACATCTAGTGTATTTATTTCCTTTCCAACAACCTCACCAGTTACCCAGGCTTAAATTTTTTTAAAGAGAAAGAGCTTATTACTCCCAAAAGTAGGCTATTTCATCCTTGGATAACTGATTTTTAAAGCACTACTTTATCAAGCTTAAATCTATTTCAAATATTTACAAGCCATGTGAAATCTAACAATGTAATATTTGCTGTTTAGGTATGGAAAATAGCAGAAAAGTGGAACAAATCTGACTTGGTATTGGTTTTCTTCAATTTTGAAGAAACAGAATCTTTTCTGTTATTGCTTTCTGCCAAAGGTCAAGTCAAAGCCAAAATGATATTGAATATAAGTCTGAGTCTTTTTCTTATTTGTAGCTTTATGCCTTCCCATCACAGTGCTCAGCACATACTAGCACTAAAGGCTTATTTGTTAAATTGACTGTCATCTAATCTTGAAACTGTCAACAGTCCAACTAAAAATGCACCAAAAAGAAAGAATTAGTCTATCGTAAAGGCTTGGGAAGACAAAATACACACTCTATGCCAAGAAAATCTGGACTTTTAATATTGATTTAATAACAGCAATGGTTGAATTCCTTTTTCTTGCTAATATTAAATACCAGCTAGAGCATGTAACAATAATAACCAATACACGTTTCCTCAGTTGTCAGAATCAGAAGACTCTACCTGGTTGGTGATATCTCTTTCCCGTTACAGGCAGCACTGGAGCTCAGCCCCAATTCCAGCCCAACTGAAGAATCTCCTCCTTCCAGTGGAAAGCTCCTTGGCTGGGTCCCAAACCGAAAAGGCATAATTCACCGAAAATCTGGGTTACAAAGTAAAAGTAATGAGGAGGAAGGGAAGGGATATCTTCAGAGTTGTTTGGAACTTTTGCTTTACTGTTTTGTTACAGGAATACAGAAATATTTTGAAAATAACATTTTTAAAAATCTATAAAAATGTTGAAAATTACAATACACAACTATCCCTTACATACAATTTTAAGTCTGTAACAAATATAAAACAGCCACCAAGTTATAAAAGTAAACCATGCTCTATTGTTAACATAATTCAAGTCCAGGGCACAGCATTTTGGTGCAATCAGCCACTTGCAACGCTAGCTTCCCATATCAGAGCACCAGTTCAAGTTCTGGCTGCTCTGCTTCTAATCTAGCTCCTTGCTAATGCACCTGGGAAGGCAACAGAAGATGGTCCAAGTGCTTGGATGGCTGCCACCCACAATGAAGACCCAATGGAGTTCAGGGCTCCTAGCTTCAAACTGGAACAACTCCAGCCATTGAGGAATGAATCAGTGGATGAAAGACTGACTCTCTCTCTCTCTCTCTCTCTCTCTCTCTCTCTCTCTCCTTGTCTCCCTATCACTCTACCTTCCAAATAAATACATTTAATAACTGAAGTTCATTTCTGTTTTGTGAAAAAAAGAATCAGTGTGTCTTTAAATGGTTGTTGCAGTTAACAAGTTTGAATCTTTACTTCAACCCCCATCGTCTCTCCACATATCTGCACTCATCTTTTCAGTAGTTACACGTCCACCAAGATATCTGCAGCCAACCCTTCTGTTCCTATGATCATTCATTCCCCCTCTGCCTCTGCACATTTGCATTTCAGTTTTAAGCAAGCAGCCTTGGAAGAGCTGGACTGACAAGATTTCAAATCCTGGTTCTGGCCCTCACCAACTATATTTTAGTAGAAGAACTTAAATCATTTGTCAAGGGTAAATTGTGAATAATAATATTTCTACTTCCAGGGTAACAGTAAGGATGAAATAAAATACATGGACAGTACAGTGCTGAACACATGGTAAATGCTCACTGAGTGTTAACTATGATTACTCAAATGCTACTGGACATACAAAATGCATGAATATATGATATATATGAAATATACTTTAAAACATGTATGTTATATACAATCATAATAACACCTCACTGCCTGCTGTATTTGGAACTCTGGCTGACCCCACTGCCCCCTTTCTTTCGAGGGTCAACTCACCCATTAAGTGTGAATTTACATTTTGCTTTCTCAGAGTATCCTTCCATAACCCCTATTATGGAAGTTTTCATATCACCCTTTATTTCTGTCTTATACAGTTATCATTATTCTTATCTATTAACATTTGGGATCAGATAATTCTGCACTGGGGATGAGGAGAGTGCCCTGTGGACCCAAGGATGTCTGTAACATCTAAGGCCTCCAGCCACCAGATCCCAAAAATGCCTCTCCCCAAAGTTGTAACATTTAAAAATGTCTCCAGACATTGCCAAATGTCCCTTGATGGCAAAACCACCTCCTGCTGAGAAATACTGTCCTAAGACCCCTCCATGCCTGTCTTTATCATTATTGAATCTTTAGTATCTAGCACAGCTGTCAGTACCAAGTTGGCATTTAATAACACTATCTTGAAGGAATCTGCATATCTTCAATACAGAAGTATAGAAAAGTGAACAATATATTACAAGCTTTTCCTATGCCTAGTATTCTGTGCCTCATAAGTAAATGTCTGCTGGTGGTTAACAATAAAACTAAATTTTTAATATTTAAGAATTTTAATATTATGTAACGCTTTTTATAGACTGTTTCCATTACCAAGGAAGAAGTGTTTTACTCAATAATGATTTGGTAAAACCAAGTAAACTCTGGCTGAATATAACTACCTATTTATAAAGGTATTTAGTTAACTTGATCAAGGAGACATAAACTTACCAAAATAGGCCGAGTCTGATTCTTGTAGAGGTGAATAAATCAATCGCTTCTACTGACCGTCCATAGAAGGGAATTGCCAAAGGATGATGACCAAATGTTCTAGTGACACCCAGAAATTATGACATCAGAAGATTCTTTCACATAGTTTCCTATCTGCTGAAGAATCAAATGTTTCAGTTCATAGTTCCAGGAACAAGCTGAAATTTAGTTAAAAATTACATGTCTCAAAGGGGCTTTTTTTAAGGATTTTTTCTTGCGATCCTACTTTCCAATATTAAATGTTAAACTGTGAATAAAGACTTCACTCTTATCAACCCTCACAAAATCAAACTTGTGATTCTTGTCACTTTATGAGAGCACTCCACAATGTTTTCCATGGATTTTTTTAATACCGTCAATCATACCATTTTACTCATTCTCTTTATCTCCCAGACTTTCCCACAGTAACCCAAATTAATTCAATCTACCTATATCCTCATCCCACCTTGATGCCCTCAAACCCAAATAACACCTTTACAACCTTCCCTACAACTCTTCTTTTTTTATTATTTTATTTATTTTAAAGAGTTACAGAGAGAAGTAGAGACTGAGAGAGAGAGAGAGATGTCTTCCATCCACTGGTTCCCAAATGTCTGCAACGGCCAGAGCTGAGCCAATCCGAGGCTAGGAGCAAGAGCTTCTTACAGGTCTCTCATGTGGGTGAAGGGGCCCAAGCAACTGGATCATCCTCTACTGCTTTCCCAGGCTCATTAGCAGGGAGCTGGATCGGAAGCGGAGTAGTTGGGACTCAAACTGGCACCCATATGGGATGCGGGCACTGCAGGGAGCAACTTTACCTGCTGTACCACAGCACCAGCCCCTATAACTCTTTTTATGTTGCATTCTTGATGCTCTCTAACACCTGGACTGCCTCTTTTTTCCCATTTCTTCAATCGAGCCTTACATTCCCAAATGACAGGAATAATGACTACTGCAAAAGGAAGAACATATCCTGTACTGTCCTTATTATTCTGTTCCTGAATATTCTGCTATTATTCTGGACCTGAGCTGCTGCTCCACTCACAACATCCTGGCACTTCTCTGGATGCTATCTTTCTTCTAGCCTGTTCTTGGCTTCTATTTCAACAGCTTGCTTCACTAAACATCTGTCTACTCAGTAATGACCAAGTTAAACCCTTAAACAACATTACATTTTCCTAGCTAAGTATTAGATGCTAGTGAGCAATTTTTAACTTAAATCATTTTACTACCTAAATTTTATTCTTAATTTCCACTGTTGTGTTTTTCATTGGACTTACATTATAGAGAATTGGCATCTTAGAGAAGAATTGAGTTGATGTTAAATAAAAGCTTACCTCGACCTTCTTTTTCTTACTAGGGTTCTATCTGTGAATAAGTTGATCACAATTTTAGTTCAGAGAAATCATTCAACTGTCTCATGGTCACACAAACTGAAATAACTGCTGACCATTGTTAGCTAATGTAGTATTAGGATTGAAACATTTGGTCCTTAGGATGTCAAATTTTTTTAATAGTTCACACAATTGGGAGAAGGCAACAATGAAAATACAACAGGTTTTGAATTCTGATGCCATGTTAACCCAGTGATTTTGAGTAAATCATCAAATGTTTGTCGTTAAAATAGTCACAATTCTTATTTATAGAGTTGTGATGAATAAAAAAAACTAAATTTTCAAAGACAATATCTGGGATACAATAACTCAACCAATACTAGTTTTCTTAACTTTTTGTGCATTTCTTGATATTAGAGTATGGAGTCATTGATTTCACTTTGTAGTCACTTGATATGTCTTTAAAATTGCAGAGTAAAATATCTGTAATTGGGATATTTTTAGATTATTGTGGTTTATCTTTTTTAAACCATTATTTTTAACTAGTCCATTCCACACAAATTGAGTCAAGATTCTTTCGTATGAGTGATACAAGGAAACAAACCCAACGGTAGCCTTAAATGAAACTTTACACCATTTTTTATTTACACATTTACACATGTATGTAATAACATCAGAATACAAAATGGACTTTCCAGCAGATCTTCACAAAGCAATGGATCAAATAAGTGAAGACAGTGAAATCACCAAATTCTGTCTCTTAATTACCATAAGCCCAAGAGTAATGATCTTAAAACTCTCAGGATATTAATTCATGAGATGCAGAAGAGGAGTGATACTTGAATTGGTCACATCATAAGAAAATCAATTATTAAAATTTTTTTATTCACTTAACAAATATTTGCTGATAATCCACTACGAGCCAGGCATTTTTTTAATGTACTACAGATAAAAGCATGAACAAAATAAACCTGGCTCTAGTTTTAGTGGAGTTTATAGATCAGGGTAGAGTTTATGCTACACTAGGACATCAAAAGTAAATTTAAAGGACAAGTAGACATCAACTCAGTGGAAACCAGCAGGAGACAAAGAAAATGGAGACAGGTGGGGAGCATGCAATAGGGAACACAGCATGTGCAAGGGTAATGTGCCAGTAGAGAGGACAATAGAGATCCGAAAGGCCAAAATAACCATAACAGAAAATAAAAAAGAAATATGGTCTGTGAAAGAAGTGCAGGACAAACCATGCAGAAACAGGAACTGAAAGTAAATATTTTAGACTTTATCTTATGAGCAAGGGAGCCCACCAAAGAATTTTAATTTCTCAGGACATGTATTTAGGCCTCATCAATTTTTCTTTATAAAAAAAAATTTTTGACAGGCAGAGTGGACAGTGAGAAAGAGAGACAGAGAGAAAGGTCTTCCTTTGCCGTTGGTTCACCCTCCAATGGCCACTGCAACTGGCGCGCTGCGGCCGGCGCACCACGCTGATCCGATGGCAGGAGCCAGGTGCTTTTTCCTGGTCTCCCATGGGGTGCAGGGTCCCAGCACTTGGGCCATCCCCCACTGCACTCCCGGGCCACAGCAGAGAGCTGGCCTGGAAGAGGGGCAACCGGGACAGAATCCGGCGCCCTGGCCGGGACTAGAACCCGGTATGCGGCGCCGCAGGCGGATGATTAGCCTAGTGAGCCATGGCGCTGGCTCTTTATAAATTTTATGTCTTCTATTTACTTCATTTCCAATCTTTACTACTTCCTTTTTTCTCCTTACTTTGGACTTAATTCGCCTTTCTGCTTCTGGTTTCTTAAAGTTGGAAGCACAGGACTTGACTTGAGGTCTTTCCTCTCTTCTAATGTAAGCATTTTAGTTATATAAATTACTATCACACTGATAGCTTAACTGCATTCTACAAATTTTGAAGTTTCATATTTTTACTTTCTTTTACTTTCTTTTAATTTCTTTGAGTTACTTACAACTACGTTGTTTAGTTAAGTTAGCATATTTGGAAATATTCTACTTTTCTGTTACTGATCTCTAATTAGAGTACAAATTTTCAGAGAATAGTCTTTGCATTATTTGAATCCTTTTAAATTTATGATACTTGTTTTATGGCCAGAATGTGGACTATCATGGTAAAGGTTCCCTATGTACTTTAAAAGATCATATATTCTGATGTTTCAGTGCAAATTGTTCTATGTAGCTAATTAGTTGGTTGACAGAATTGTTCATTTTCTAAATTCTTGTCAATTAATTACCTTCTGTAAACATGCTTCTCAATTCTTGAAATAAGGATGTGCAAATCTCCAACTATAATTGTGAACCTATTTCTCCTTCATGTTCTACCAGCACTTCCTTCATGTGTTTTGAATATTTGTTATTAAGGGCATATTTATATCATCTTGTCCTCTTGATGCATTGTCACCTTTTATCATTAGGATATATCTTTATTCCCAATAACATTCTTTGCTTGGAAATCTACTTTTTTTGAAACTTGTATAGCCACTTTCTAGTCATTTTCCTGTTTCTTCACTTTTAACCAGTTGGTTTTTACAAAGTAGATTTCTTATAAACAGCATGTAGTTGAGTCTTGCTTATTTTACCCACCTTGATAATCTCTTTTGATTAAGGTGTTTCTATTATTCACATTTAATGTGATAGATATAGTAACATTTCAAACTGCCAACTTGCTATTTGTATTTGATTTGTGCCATCAGCTCATTACTCTCATTTTGGATCATCTGAATATATTTTATGAATCTATTTATCTCCATTATTGGTTTATTGCTATACATCCTTGTATTTTGTTGTTTTTTTAGTTACTTTAGGGTTTGTAGCATACACATTATATTTAACTTTTCACAGTCTTTCCTTGAACAGTATATCACTTCATATATGTTAGAAGAAACACAAGAGCACCATCTGCTCTGTCCCATCCTTCATGCTTCTATTTTCATTTAACATACTTCCACCTACATTATAAAACCTTACTTCTACCTATATTACAAAACAATTTTTAATTTATAAAACAAGAACAGCCTTTTATATTTACCTGTCCATTTATCATTTTAAGGGTGCTTTATCTCAGCTAGATCCAGATTTCCATCTGACATCATTTTCCTTTCACCTGAAGGTTTTCACTGAACATTGATGATTACTGGCAATAACTCATCCAGCTTCTGTATCTCTTCATTTCAACTTCACTTTGGAACCATCTTTCCAGTGGGTATAGAATCCTAATTTGGCAGTTTTGTTTTTATTCAAGCACTGTTAAATTCTTGCTTCACTATTTTCTGGCTTGCATGGTCTCAAAAAAGAAGTCTGCTATTCTTATCTTCATCTCTTTGTAGTGTTTTCTGTCTTAGGTTGTTTTTAAGACTTTCTCTATCATGGATAGTAAGCAATTCAATAATAATATGCTTATTAATTTGCTTAGTATAGTTTTCTTCCTGTTACTTGTGCCTAAGTTTCATTGACTTCCTGGGTTCGTAATGTTTGCCACATTTGGAAATTTTTTGTTCGTTGTGTTTTCAAGCACATTTTGTTCTTTCCTTCTGAAATTAGATGTCTGAAGTTGTACCACAGCCCACTGATCTTCTCTTTTTAAAAATACCTTTATTCTTTTGTTTTGGTTAGTTTTTATTGTTGTCTTTAAGTTCACTACTCATTTCTTTTTCAATGTCTAATGTGCTCTTAATTCCATTCATTTTTCATCTTAGATGCTGTATTTCATCTCTAGTTTACTTTGGATCTCTGTTGAAAATTATATTTATATTCATTTATTTGAGGGGAAGAAGCAGGGAGAGAGGGAGAGAGCGAGAGAGAGAGATTCATCCATTTGTTGGTTCACTCCCCAAATGGCCACAAAAGCCAGGACTGGGCCAGGCTGAAGCCAGTAGTCAGGAGCTTCATCTGGGTCTCCCATGTGGGTGCAGGAACCCAATTACTTGGGCTATCCTCTGCTGCTTTCCCAGGCACAATAGCAGGGAGCTAAATTGGAAGTGAACTAACTATGACTCTAACCAGTGTCCATATGGGAGGTGGGCATCACAGGTGGCGGCTTAACCTGCTACACCACAATGCCAGCCCCTTCTTGATCTGTTTTTAACTGATTCATCTTTGCCTCACTATGAATTTCATTCTGAAATGTCTGGAAATTTTTTTATTTAGATGCCAGTTTGTCCTGACTTATTCAGACATAGGTCCGGACTTAAAGAAAAACTAAAACATAAGTCACTACCGTAATGGTCATGCAACAATCGACAAAGAAAATGTTGTGGGGAGCTAAAAGGATAGTGACCTATGTCATATAGTGCTAAACCCTTTGAAAAAATGCTGTGATAACCCAGAAGGCAGATGATTTACCTAATGAACTTAAATGTTAAAACAAACGTTCAGTACCTGTTGGTTGCTATTGATGGTTTTTGTCAAGTTATATAAGAGAAAGAGATGAGCAGTGGGTAGGCAAAATTGGCAGTGGGTAAGCATGAATAAAAAGGGGTAGAATGCCCACACATTTGAATTACACTTAAATGACAAATTGGAAAGCTACAAGTACAACTTTCTTGGGATATATATTATTTCCCCTCAAAAGTTTGTAGCACTTCAAAAATATTCTACAGTATTTAATTGCTATAAATGATTCTAAGCAGCCTAATTATTTTTTCTCCATCAGACTCCCATTTTTTATTTTTCTCAATGATTTTTCCTCTTGTTCATATTTACACGTGAAATTCTGTCCTATCCATTTGCTTTCTTTGTTAGTCAGCTACCACTACACCCTCAAAAATCACAGTGTCTTCAACCAAAAACATTTATAAGACTGTACATAGCACAATATTTAGCTGATCGCTACTTGGCTAACCTAGGTTTGTACACACTGAGGCCCTCAAGTGGCTAGTATGTAAACTTCTACCTTGCTTCACTCTTAATCAGACAATCAACTTTCAGTCTGATTCTCTTTAGAGTGAAGTTCTAATGAGACTTGCTAGGGCTTCCTTAATTTAACTTCTTCTCCAAGAATGACTTTGGGAATAATAACTAGGACTGCATGAGGGGTAGAGCTGTACATAGGTCAGACTATTGGACTAATTGTCACTATGGTCCAATTGCTATAGATGCACTCCCATCACTTCTTACAAACTGTACCAAGCTTTGCAAATTTTAGAAACTTCAGACTTGTAGACATTTCACCATCAAGACCTGAAGTGCATGGCTGCATGTCTACCAGGGACTCTGTTCTCACCAATAAACAGGTAAGAGTAAATCCAGAAATTGCAAATATTTTATTTATTAAAAGCTGCCTATTAGGGGTCAGTGATGTGGCACAGCTGGTTAAGCCACCGCCTGCAACACCAACATCCCATATGAGCACCAGTTTGAGTCTCACTTGTTCTGCTCAACTTGGTGTTGGTTGGAGACCTGGCTGCTCCTCTTCCAATCCAGCTCTCTGCTATGGCCTGGGAAAGCAGTAAAAGATGGCCCAAGTCCTTGGGTCCCTGCACCTGCATGGGAGACCTGGAAGAAGCTCCTGGCTCGTGGCTTCAGATTGACGCAGCTCCTGCTGCTGTGGCCAATTGAATGTTTCCTTTTGAAACTCCAGTTACCTATATATAGAGATGTTTGAAGTTGTACCACAGCTCACTGATCTTCTCTTTTTTAAAAATACCTTTATTTTTTTGTTTTAGTTTTTATTGTCTTTAAGTTCACTACTCATTTTTCAATGTCTAATGTGCAGATGGAAGACCTTTATCTCTCTCTCTCTCTCTCTTTCTCTGCCTCTCCTCTCTCTGGGTAATTATGACTTTCAAATAAATAAATAAAATTTTTTAAAAAAGAAAAACATTCAAATAGGAGTTTGGGACAGCCTGAGCAACACAGCCCATTGCAATTTCAAATTTAGCTGCTATCAGAGAAACCTAACAGCTATTATTTGTCTTGGTGAAGTAATAAAGTGTTCTAATCTATCAAGTATTATGATTCATATTACTACATAAGATATAATTTACCTTATTAAATAGAGAAGACTTCAGAATTTTGTAGTTCTGATTTTTGTCAAAAATACTAATTTCATTAAAGAAGTGCATCCATCCTTAACTGCACTCTGATCTAATTTGTTGAATCAAAGTTTACAGTGTTTTCTAACATTTGACAATCTTAAGGAGCTGGTGATTTTCAGGAACACTTGATTTTTCTATCTTCTATCTAACTATTGCGCCTACATTAAATGCCAGGTTTAATCTCATCTCTTCCACCAGACTTCTACTACTCATCTACACCCTCATCCACCAAATCCTGTTTCACTTAGTGCCACACAACAAACTCACAGTGCTCTGTGTGTGCGTGCGTGCCTGCATTCAGTTAGCATGTAAACTTCTGGGAGCGGGATCCATCAATTTCTTTTGAATCCTTCAGAGGGCCTGGAGGTTATTGTTGGGAGTTTTCCACGTTCAACAACACTTTGCCATTTTTATCGAAGTGTACAGCCATCCACTGTCGGCTGTGTCCTGATATGTCTATTTGGGATTTCTTTGGGACATTGTTCGTCTCCTACTAGCACCAAGGGCTTGTTGGCAAGAGATGCTAACGGAGTCCCGTGCGACCCGAATAAACGGAATTTGACCCATAGCCCAGGCTGTCGAGACCCTGAATTAAACACTGGAAATGCCAACAACAATTTAAAGACGCATGTTTTTACATTCCGCTCCAAAACCTAGTTACCTGCCTGTTAACCAGGCCTCGGAAGCTGCCAACGCTCAAAGATGTTGACTCGGCAGCGAAGATCTGCGGTCCGGAGGCCCGGTCGCTATGGTAACGGCGAGCCGCCACTGCACTTGCGCGGCCTTCTGACGAAAAACCTTAGCCAGAACCTAGAGGAGTCCTTAGCGACGGCAGCGACTTGCGGCAGCAGCGTGACTTACGGCCGTCACCTGGCGCAGCCTCGCCGGTGGGCGGGCGAATGCGAAGGCCGGCGCTGGCTCGCAGCTGCCCGGGGCCGGGGGCCGGGGGCCGGGCAGAATGACCCAGTCGGTAGTCGTGCAGGGTGAGCTGCGCCGGGTTGCTGGGCCGCGGAGCCTGTTGGCCTTGCTTCTTGCTAACTGTCCGTTCTCTTTCTTCCCCTCCCCTGGTGGCAGTCGGCCAGTGCGGAAACCAGATCGGCTGCTGCTTCTGGGACCTGGCGTTGAGGGAGCACGCAGCGGTCAACCAGGTAGCGGCCCCCTCGCGCGTCGCCGTGCGCTTCCCGTAAACGAGCAGGAAATTACTGTATCTGAGCCTTGTGTGACCGATGTTGCTGGCGTGGGACCTGCGTTAGAGACCCTGGTCTTAACCGTAGTTCGGGTTCTCAGGGTCTCTCTATTAGGGCTGTTGGGTAGAGCCGTGGTAACGAGAATGTGTGCATGCGAAAGCACCTTGGAAATCAGGTAACACCTGCGGCTGTTACAGTCCTTAATGGAAGGCGCCAGCCGTTAGAGTGATCGCCGGGAACACGAACGCACCTGCTGCCCCTGCTCTGACCGCCTTGGGGGAGCCTTCATTCCTGCTGAACTGGGTCTGGAGCTCCTGCCATCGCCGTTCCCCTGAGGGAGGACTGGCCCAAGCGTTCTCTGATACAGACTCTGCTGTCGCGGGATTGTGGGCTTACTAAAATTGACAGGGCTTTCAGAAAGAAGCAGAACTTGAATGCTCTAAAGAGACTCTTTCTCCTTTTCAGAAAGGGATTTATGATGAGGCACTAAGCAGCTTCTTTAGAAACGTGGACGCCAGGTAAGATGGAATTAAAGCCTCTCACGATGATCCCATCATTTCACGGGGAGCGAATTCATCAAAGGACCAGCGATAAAGTTCTGTTCTGTTTCTTTTGGTTTTCTTGTTGAAACATCCTTAGTCTCATTTTGTCATGAATATTTTCAACATCATTCTAAGAGGATAACAGGTTTCCCTTTCAGTCTATTTTAAGGTACAAAAAGAACCTATAATGGGATTTCTTTGAACTTAAGGTTGAAATAAGCTTTCACTAGAGAAAAAAATGATATTTTCCCTGAGGGTGTTTGTATTTCCTGATACTATTTGTGATATAATGAAATATGCTAAAAGAACAAAGAGAAACAGTTGTCAGATTACTTTTATTTAATATAGATTGCTTGGTGACCATGGACTCAGACGAAGGAAATCAGGAGTTAGATACCTAAATAGCTTCCAGACTCCCTCTAATCTGTGGCCCTGGTCCTGTCCCCTCTAAATACCACTGAGATTTCAAAGTTCTAGGGTAAGCCTGCCTTTCAGGTGCCTCCCTTGCTATCTCAGTTTCTACCCCCACCCTCTCTCTGAGTAAGGTGAGACTCAGCCTGAGATCTCTTCTTTCTTAATAAGGAGACTTTACACAACTGGGCTGTCATCTGCTCTGTATGTTTTATATTTTAACCCGAGAGCATTCTTCTTTTCCTGATGCAACGTTCAGGAAGGAGAGTGGCGTCTTCCTCTTCTTTCTGTGGACTGTCAACACGTGTGCCATAAGTAAATGTGGAAAATATTTTTCAAAACTGAAACTATCTAATACTTCTTTATCAAAGTGTCATACCTTTTAAGTATAATAATAATGTTCTTATACAGCAGGGATTGACAAATCTTTTCTGTAAAAGACCAGATAGTATATAATTTAGATTTTGTTACCCATAAAGTGTACCCTTGTAGCATGAATATAAAGATAGACGTGGTTAACTTTATTTAGGAAAATCAGTAACTTTGGCCTGAGTGAGGTTGTCAACCCCAGCCTATAACATCGTCTCTTCTCTGGTTCCTTCCATATATTTTACCTTCTTGGGAACTATCTTTATTGACCCATATACCATGTCTGATCACAAATTTCATTAATTTGATAACTTTCTTTCAACATGAAATTCTAGGAACAGCTTCAGATAGATACTCAATGATGTTTAACTGGTATACCAGTTACACATATTTTTGGCTGCAACAGGAAATCTCATAAATATTAGCTAATCAATGAAAGTGCCCATCTATCTCACAGATCAAAATATCTGGAAATCAGATGTTATAAGTTTGGAGAAATGTGTCCAAGACCAAGGCATTATATCTTGTCCCCCTATCCTTCATGTACTATTTTTTTCTCATGTTTATTATTCTGTTACTAGAAACTGGCAGCCTGCACCGCAGGAATCACATCCATGTTTATGTTTGAGGCAGGAAAAAGAATGATTGAAATCAACAGCATGTGGTCCTTTTTATCATAAAAGATTTTCAGAATACCTCCCCTTTATCTCCTTGACTAGAACTGCATTACATGGCCAGCCCTAATTACAAAGAAAGGGAAATAAGTCCCTCACTTTCTCAGTCTGGTAGGAGAAGAGGAGGTTAGGAATAGCAATTGAATCTGCCTCACCTGGCCTTGTCATACAATGGAAGTTAACTTTATTGCCTGATAGCACTATTGGCCATGAAAGATCTTATGACTTTTTCTTTCTTTTTTTTTTTTTTTTATCTTTCAGAGTGGTTGGAGATGGTGGCAGTATTTCCAAGGGAAAAATAAGTTCTTTAAAAGCACGAGTAAGATATATACACTTGGATTCTTATATTGCATGAGTTTTAAAAATAACTGTACTTGTATTTCTATAACTCAATAAAAATTTTAACTTTTCAAAAAACAATTTAAGCCACATTTAACATAAAATAACTAAGCATACATTTGGATTCACCTGAAACACTACGAGCCTTTTTTCCCTAAATGTTTCAAGGGAAATTAGTGTCTAGGTAAATGGTAAGGAGCCCTCTTAACTCTAAGTACCTGAAATACATACAAGCAGTCTTCAAAAAGTTAATGGGAAAATGCATATTATGAAAAAACTGTCCTTGGATTTTCAAAAATGTTTTGCACCAAAATAAGCTTTTCTTTAATTCCAGTTTTCTTTGAACTTCTTGAAGGACCCTTGTACTAAGGCTAATTTTTCATTGAAAAATAATGCAAGATTTATTTACATCAGATTGCTAACCAATACACATCATGAATCCAGCCACATTATAGTGAATAATGCCAGAGCCATCTGAACGAGAATGCTCTGAGTCAGAAGCCCATACTTACAGTCTTAATCTCATCCCAACATTTCTCCTCTGTAATTGTCTACAGTGAACTGGTTTTTGTAATTGTTGATCTGTTAACCTTTTTGTTACTGTTCACCTCTGACTATAACAAGAAAGGCCATATCAATGCTATGGAAGGAACTGAGATGCTAAGGATCAGACCTGGAGTAATGTCTGAAATACTAGAAGGCAGTAGTGTTGTGACACCTGGGAACCGTGTTGTACCTGTGATCTTTGATGTCCTTAGAAAATTTATGGCAGAGACCATATGCTTTGGGGCATTAGGATAATAACTGATTAGCACTTAGCGTACTCCATGATACAGAGAGAGCTAGCATTGCATTCCAAACCTTACAGAGAGACATTTTCTAGACTACTCCCAATTTGAGCTGTTTCCCAACAGCCTATCAGTGAGCAGGTAAGGAAATAGAGGAACATTATTAGAAAAGAATACATCATCATGTGTTTCTGTAGACTTTTATTTTTTGCCTGAGGAGGCATCCTTCCATTTTCTCCATAAGAACTCTTGGTGTTATGTTCTATATGGTCATTAAAGAGTCCAGACTTTACACGATAGCTTGGAGCTTGGCTCCCTTCACAGTATCCAGTATCTTTTTTTTTTAATTTTTTTTTATTTATTTTTTTTTTTATTTTTGACAGGCAGAGTGGACAGTGAGAGAGAGAGACAGACAGAAAGGTCTTCCTTTGCCGTTGGTTCACCCTCCAATGGCTGCCGCGGATGGCGCGCTGCGGCCGGCGCACCACGCTCCTCCGATGGCAGGAGCCAGGAGCCAGGTGCTTTTTCCTGGTCTCCCCATGGGGTGCAGGGCCCAAGCACCTGGGCCATCCTCCACTGCACTCCCGGGCCACAGCAGAGGGCTGGCCTGGAAGAGGGGCAACCGGGACAGAATCCGGTGCCCCGACCGGGACTAGAACCCGGTGTGCCGGCGCCGCAAGGCGGAGGATTAGCCTGTTGAGCCACGGCGCCGGCCCAGTATCCAGTATCTTAAGTTAATAGGCAAGTATTCAAAATTTTGCTAAGTCTCATATTAGGGGGAAGCCAGAAGCCCTCTAGAAGGAGTTATAAACACCAGATTCTGGAACAGTTGTGACTCCAGACCTTGGATGTTGAAGAATACACTCTGATAATTTAATTTTCCAAAGAAAACCAAATCAAGTGCCTGATGTGACTAAGGTCAGAGCTTTAGTGCTAAGTGAGTAGGACAGTGAGGATTCTATCAAAAACTCTCTTCAAAAAGTGCCTGAATGTCAGTCTGTTCTGCATATTGCTTCCTTTTCCCCAGACAACAAGGTAATTAAGATACTGTTAAATATCCACAAATCGACTCAATAAATTTGTTTTGGAAGAAGGCCAGTATAAGCTGATTTTGTTATTTTTAATCTTACACAACTTGGAAGTATTGTGATTTTTCCCTTACAGCAAAGTCCACCTAGTGATTGGTTAGATGTTAAAGTCAGCATTTAAGGTTAAAATTGCATATTGTCAAAAAATCATTGAAAAATCCCTAAAGTTTCAGTTCTGTTGACATAAAATATATGTAAATATGATTGCTGTATATAAATGAGCACCTTTGTAAAACATTTTTACAGTCATTGTGATGTATTGCTTTAATATCTTCAGTTAATGTTATAATAAGTAGCATAGTGACACAAATAATTGAATTCACAGAATTTGAGTGTCCGGAAGTTGTAACTACATTGTAGTCAGGTCTCCCTTCATACAGCATAGACTTTGTGCAGCCAGGCTAGTTGAGTTTGAATCTCTGCCACTTAACTAGCTGGGTGACCAAGGCAAGTCATTCAACTTTTCTAGACCTTACTTTCCTCACATGTGAAACACAATGAGACCTGTGCAGAGGCTGTGAAGATTAAGTGCATTAAACAAACAAAACATAAAGCACTTCCTCTGTGATGCTGAGTCAGAGAATTAACAAACAGTACCCTAAGGCAGTTACGGAATTTATTTATCTGTTTATTTTTTACTATTTTGCCCTCTTCTTCCTCACTGTAGAGTATATGGAGAGGTAAAGTGTGAAGAAGAGGAAGGAGGGCATGTTCCTACTACTAAGCGTCGCCTGCGTACATTTTGGTATATTTCCTGCCAGTATATTTTTCTGGTTTTTCCATACTTAATTTTATGTTTTATATTCTCATTTTCTTAGTAATATAGGTTAATTCCCATGTCAGTTTATATAATGAATTAGATCGTAGATTACTTGGGAGAGAGAACCCTGTTGACATCTCTGACATCTCTCCAGTGCCTTGACTTTGCCCAGAGTAAAAAGTTAATCATTTGGACTGGACAGATTGGGGGTGGGATTAATAAAGAGCTGTGTAGTTGTTCCTGGTAAGCATGTGCACGAGTTCACCCTTCGTTTATTGAGAACTTTTTCAGGTTAAGGTTACTGTCTAGATTTCTGAGACCTTAGAAATTCAGCTGGGGAGATTTTTCAGTTTCTTTTTTTCCTTAGTTGGCATTTTATAGTCACATGAAAGGTGGTTTAATTGGGTTCTGCCTTTCCAGCTGGATGAAATTGTTTTTTAATTATCTCAACAGATTCTACATACAGATTTTAAGCTTAAATATAAGAGAACAATGTAACTTTTGACTCATAAATTCATTTGCAGAGTGAATAACTCTAAAGGAAAATATGATAACTAAATTTTATTTTTCTTTCTCAGGCTGTTTTGATAGACATGGAAGAAGGAGTAGTGAATGAAATTCTGCAGGGACCCTTGAGAGATGTGTTTGATAGCAAGCAGCTCATTACTGATGTATCTGGCTCAGGAAATAACTGGTGAGAACATGCTGAACATAAGAGTTAAATGTCATCTGAAACAGTGAGCCAGCTCCTTCATTCTGATAGGTCCTGCTGACCTCAAAGCAAGATGTGATTTGCCCACCAGAAGCTAGGCCTTTCAGCGCATCATCTATTCCTTAATACGTGGTGTTTCACAGTGCTTGGAAGCCACCTGTTCTTGTATTTGCTTGTACTCCTGTTTCCTTCCAATATTTTTTAAGAAAAAGATGAATCATGGAAAGTCTATTTGCTAAGCTCCTCTTTGTAAATTGACTCTTGTATCACACAAGTTTTAAGTACATTTATAAACAGTTCAAATTATAATTATTTGAAACAGTTTATAATTATAAGTTTATAATTATAAACTTATATTTATAAACTGTTTCATATTGGCACTGTTTTTTCCTGTTTTGTAAAAATTAAGTAGCTCCCTTATTGGCAAGACTGTTTAAGTATTTGCAGCCAATACCTCAGGTTCCTAATGTGAAGTGATGTATAATTTTACTAGAGCATGAATTTTAATCTTGTCATCAAGGAGACTAATTTGGAGAGAACACTAAATGAGTTACTAGGTAAGCCTAGCCACTGACTACCCAACTGCTTTTCTGTCATTGTTGGATAGCTTATTATATGACTTTTGAGTTAAGCCTGACTGCAGTGTTATAGGAAAATCATTCTTATTTGTTAACTGATCATAATAATTCTTGCAAATTTAGACAGCCAAAAAAAGACTTGCAAAGCCTAAGAATATCAATTTTCTGCCACATGCCATTTCAATCTCATAATGTTGTGACCATTTTTTTTCCTTATTTTGTTTTTAAGTTTTTGTTTACTTATTTGAGAGACAGCTCTCATCTACTGGTTCACTTTCCCAAATGCTTGCAACAGCCAGGGCTCAGCTAGGGCCACTGCCAAAAGTGAGGAACTCAATCCAGGTCTCTTGCATGGGTGGCAGGAACCTAGTTACTTGAGCTCTCGTGACTGCCTGCTCGGATCTGCATTAGAGCGCATATGGAACCCAGGTATTCCAATATAGGACATGATTTGTCTTAACAGCATTTTAACCACTAGGCTGAATGCCCACCCCTTTTCTTTTCTTTTTTTTTTTTAGAATTATTTTTATTTATTTGAAAGAGTTAGAGAGAGAGAGAGAGACAGAGAGGTCTTCCATCCGCTGGTTCACTTCCCAGATGGCCGCAATGGCTGGAGCTGCGCCGATCTAAAGCCAGGAGCCAGGAGCTTCTTCCCTGTCTCCCATGTGGGTACAGGGGCCCATGGACTTGGACCATCTTCTGCTGCTATCCCACGCTATAACAGAGATCAGAAGAGGAGCAGCCAGGACTAGAACCAGCGCCCATATGGGATGCCGTTGTGTCAGACCAGGGCATTAATCCACTGCACCACAGTGCCAGCCCCCACCCCTTTTCTTTGAGTTTAAACAAGATTTGATGTTTTTTTTTTTTTCAGTTTCAATGCCTTTCTAGTTAACAGCATTCTGCTTTTTATTTTTCTTTTTGAGAGGCAGAGACAAAGAACTGGTTCTCTCCTAAATGCCCACAATGGCCAGAGCTGGGCCAAGCTGAAACTGGAGAATGGGAACCCACTTCAGGTGTCCTATGTTGATCGCAGGAACTGAACTACTTGAGCCATTACCTGCTGCTTCCCACAGGTGCAGATTAGCTGGAAGCTGGAATCAGTCAGTAGCAGAGCTGGGTTGGAGCTGGGACTCCGAATGGCATGTGGGCATCCGAAACAGCTGAACCACCAGGCCAAATGCCTGCCCCACATTCTGCTCTTTAATACATAAAATCCACTCTAGTTCAGAGTTAACTTTAAATGGAGATGAGAAAAAACTGTAACTGAAAACTTGTTTTGTAATTGTACCTTTGAGAGGTTGCAGAAATGAATTTAGAACAACATAGTTTCAGGGTCTGGCATAGTGGGTAAAGCGGCCGCCTGTGACACCATATGGGTGCCAGTTTTCAAGAACCAGCCTCTCTACTTTCAGTCCAGCTCCCTGCTAATGCACCTGGGAAACAGTGGAAGATGGCCCAATCCTTGGGCCCCTGCACCCACGTTGGAGACCCTGAAGAAGCTCCTGGCTCCTGGCTTCAGCCTGGCCCAACCCATGCCATTGTGGTCATTTGGGGAGTGAACCATTGGATGGAAGATCTCTATCTATCCCTCCCTCTCTGTAACTCTGGCTTTCAAATTAAATGTCAAAAAAAGAAAAAAAGTAGGATAATACCCATTGTTAATGAGTTATCAGGACAATTGAGAGTTTTATAAATATGAAGGGTCTTCAGGAAGTTCTTGGAAAATGCTAATCATGGAAAAACTATCATATATTTCAAAAAATTTTTACATCATTTTGCCATGAGCTTTTTGAAGTACCATCGTGTGTATGTTTGTGTGTATGTGTGTGTATATATAAAGTTTTCTATCTAGTATCTTTAGGATATTATGATTTGTTAACATGAAGCAAGCATAGACTTAACTAAATTGTTCTGTAATTTTTTCGGTTAAATCAAAAATAAGTACAAGAATTTTTCTAATCTGTATTTTATTTTCAGGGCTGTGGGTCACAAAGTTTTTGGCAGTGCTTACCAAGAACAGATTTTAGAGAAACTCAGAAAGTCGGCAGAGCATTGCGATTGCTTACAGTGCTTCTTTATAATACATTCCATGGGAGGAGGTAAAGTTACTCATTCATTGCCTGTAATAATGCCAAAGTGCATGTGGGAATTCCTTTTGACAAACATAAGCCTTATTTTCAGACCTATGCTTGATAAAGATAGAATTGTTCAGTGTATGTGCATTTGAAATAATGTACAGAACAGCTGTATCTTAAAGTTTTGTGATATAGGGTCATATACCTTTTTTTTTTTAATTTTTTATTTAAGCTTGTGTAAGAGTCAAAATGTGTTGGGATTTTTTTTTTTTCTACCTTTGATTTCTTTACAAAATTTTCAGCCACATTTTGGTATAAATGAGCTTTTGAGTAATGCTTACTTTCTCCAGAGTAGGCTGTGTGGTCCCTTATCCTAACTAGAGGAAAGCATTCCTGGCATGATCACATGTGTGCTTGCCAGAGAATCTCAGAAGCCTTCTTTAACCATTGGTCCTTTCTCATCTCCAATAAGGAAACAGAAGAGTAGAAGAAATTCTTTCAGTTTCTTTAAGTTATTTCTAACATGATAATTGACTTGAACTAGAAATAAATGTCTTGCATTATTTACTTTTCCTAGGGAAGCCTGCACTTTGGGATTGAAATATTTAACTCGCCTGTTGCATGAAGTACAAACAATATAATTTACTAATTTTAAAATAGGATTAGCACATTTTAAAAGAAAAAATTCCTGCATTTTTCTTCTTTAAACTCAGATTATGATTCTGTATTCACTGAGTTATATACAATTGAATTTTATGCATATATCATTCACTATCATTGTAATTAATAGATCTATTCACCGTCATAGTATTTTTAAATTAGAGCTTTAGTTGCTGTGTAACCATGCCTTGGGAAGACCATCATAATCATTAAATTAAGAAACAAATTGTCTTTGTGCTAGTATAAATAACCTACAAGTTTAAGCTAGTTTTCAAAAAGAAAATGCTTTGACTTACACTTATTATGGTGCCTTTCTTAATTCCTCCATTATCCAACACTTCAGAAGAAAATATTTTAATTCATAATTCACTGAATATGGCAATAATTTAAATAGTACTGAAGGTTAAAAGTAAACTTCTCATTTCCCATATCTAATCTCTATTCCCTCTCCTCACAAGTAACCAAGTTCAAAGGGATTTTTGTGCCTGTCTTTTCAGATACCTTATATGCCAATTATAATGTGTTTATATATTTTTATATAAAAGATCATACAGTACATATTATTCTGTAACTTCCACTTTATATCTTTCTTGAACACCTTCCCATATCAACTGTATCCCACATAATTCAATTTGCTATAATATTTAATAAGCAATAAAATTTTTAATATGTAATAATTTCTTAAGTTCCTTCCTTATTAATGGATGGTAAATTATTTATGGTGTCTGCTTGTTGTACACCATCCCCAGTGAACATCTGGTATTAAGGAGGCCTTTGCAAAGTTTTTGGAAAATGCATATGATTAAAAGATTATGTGTGGATTTTTTACACCAAGATGAATGAACATTTATGTCTAATTTTCCATGAATTCTTTTTTTTTTTTTTTTTTTTGGACAGGCAGAGTGGACAGTGAGAGAGAGAGACAGAGAGAAAGGTCTTCCTTTGCCATTGGTTCACCCTCCAATGGCCGCTGCGGCCGACACGCTGCGCTGATCCGAAAATGGGAGCCAGGTGCTTCTCCTGGTCTCCCATGGGGTGCAGGGCCCAAGCACTTGGGCCATCCTCCACTGCACTCCTGGGCCACAGCAGAGAGCTGGTCTGGAAGAGGGGCAACCGGGACAGAATCTGGTGTCCCGACTGGGACTAGAACCCGGTGTGCTGGCGGAGGATTAGCCTATTGAGCCACGGTGCCAGCCAAAATTATATTTAGTTTTAATTTTTATTTCCTTAATTAGAAGAGAGGGTTAGCACCTTTACTTCTGTTTCCCATTTCTCCTTCTTTTATTGTAAGTTTCCTGTTTATATCCTTTCCCCATTTTTTGATGTAGGTACATTACAATGCATGTACATAATAGCTTTTTATCTTAAAATTCTGTGAAATTGTCTCATTATTACCATTTTATAAGCCCTTTTAAGAGTGACAACCCTTTAATACATAAATTTACTCCTTCATCATATGTGTTGATTTTTTTCTTTGTCTTTATGAGGTTTTTATATCTATATATATTTTATAGAGATATATAAATTTTGCTTATTTTTCATGAAATCAAATCTTTTTATAAAGACTCTGATTTTTTATAATGCTTAGAAAGTCCTTCCCATTAAAGATTACCCAAAAAACCTCCCACTTTCATCTAGTATTTTTAGCAATATATCCTTTTAATGTTTACATGGATTAAAATGTTGGTTTTTAAGCCATTATTAAACCAGAATAGTGAGACATATATTTTATGTTACAGCCCAGTACATCTGCACGTGTACACACACGCACACACACACACACACACAAAGATTTGGAAAACATTTACCTGTAATACATGAGACATGTTGATATTTTCTACTGTTTCATAGAAGAAAAGCAAATACTGCTAGTAATTTAATTAATTCTGTAGCCTACTCGTAGTTCACAACCAGTTTGAAAACAGCAAGTTCAAGGATTCTAGCTTTCTAAGTTCTTAAAAAGCGTTAAATCTATATAGATGATATGAATGAGCACCAGAAAGTTATTGTTGTGGCAGGCATTTGGCCCTAGAAGTGAGGACGCCAGTTAGGATACCTGTGTGCCTTGACTGTGTGCCTCAATTCAGTCCTTGGCTTCAGTCCTGACTCCAGCTTCTGGCTAATGCACACCTTGGGAGGGAGTAGTGGAGACTCTAGTAATTAGGCTCCAGCCGTCCGTGTGGGAGATCTGGATTGAGTTCCTGTCTCCCAGCTTCAGTCTCAGCCCAGCCCTTGCAGCTGTGGGCATTTGGAAATTGTTCCAGCAGGTGGGAGCACTCTCTCAAATGTCTAAAAAATAATGAGATTCCTAGATTTTCTGTTTTTAAATATGTAGTGACTGTTTAAATATGTAGAGTTGGCATGCTTAATGTTAAGATTTTTGACTCATTATTTAAGTGCCCGCTCTTCTTAATAGCTTCTCTCCCAATATTTTTCCTTCATCATTAAGACTGTATATATACTACACCAATTCTGTCAGGATAGTTTTTTTTTTTTTTAAGTTGCTTAATATCAATTATAGACTGAATATTGTCTTAGCTGGATTTTTCACCATTCAACCAATTATTTTGACATCATATAGGGATAGCTTAAATGTGAAAAAGGACTTGGGGCTGGTATTGTGGCGTAGCAAGTTAAGCCTCTGCCTACAACAGCAGCATCCCATATGGTCGCCAGTTTGAGACCCAGTTGCTCCACTTCTGATCTAGCTCCCTGTTCATGCACCTTGAAAAGTAATGGAGGATGGCCCAAGTGCTTGGGCCCCTGCACGGACATGAGAGACCCGAAAGAAGCTCCGGGCTCCTAGCTTTGGCCTGGCCCAGCCCCAGCCGTTGCAGCTTTTTGGGAAGTGAACCAGCAGATGGAAGAAATTCTCTCCCTCCCTCCCTCCCTCCCTTCCTCCCTCTCTCTCTCCCTCTCTCCCTCTCTCCCTCTTTCAAATAAATAAAAAATAAATATTTAAAAAAAGAAAAAGTGAAATACAGAAAGCCTTCCTAAACTGATAGAACCAGTTATGAAATTCAAGACCTTAAGCCTAATGTTGCCTGCCTTTCTTTATCTGAAATTAGATTAAGTAATATATAATCATAAGAATAAGGTGAAAATTGTTCTGTTCTACATGCAAAACATAAAATTCTAAGTTCCTCACAGTTTTTTGTTTTTGTTTTTTATAAATTGTAATCCTTAGGGACAGGATCCGGACTTGGCACATTTCTTCTGAAGGTGCTTGAAGACGAGTTCCCAGAAGTATACAGATTTGTGACTTCAGTTTATCCTTCTAGTGAGGACGATGTCATAACCTCGCCTTATAATAGCATCTTGGCAATGAAGGAGCTCAGCGAGCATGCAGATTGTGTATTGCCCATTGACAATCAGGTAAGAGATGACATGGGAACTCATGGCCAAATTTTACATACATTCAATCCTGCGTTAGGTTTATGTATTTATCCAACATGAAACGTTCTCTTCACTTTCCAGCCTTGCCACCTAAGAGAGTAAGTAATTTTTAAATCATTTTCTCTTTCTCTTCTTTCTTTCCAAGTGGAATATCATCTGTGCCCGCTCTTCTTAATAGCTTCTCTCCCAATATTTTTCCTTCAAAAGTCCTTATTTGACATCATTAGCAAAATTGACCTCATGGTGAATTCTGGCAAGTTGGGTGCAGCTGTGAAGCCAAAGAGTCTGATTACTGCAGGTGCCGAGGCTTTAAGGAAGCGGCACAAGAAGCCCTTTGACGCAATGAACAACATTGTGGCAAATGTGCTGCTCAGCCTGACCAGGTAATCCTGTCTCAGGACACTTGAAAACCTTCGCTCTGTTGATGATTTAAATTTTTGTAGTAGCATTTTTGTTGTTGGAAGTTGTGGGAGCTTCTTTTGTTTGTATTCTAGTTTGTCTTATATTTTTACCTCTTGTAGCAATCAATTAGAATTTGCATTTCTATGACTCCAAAGCAGCATTTCCCTTAGTACATTCTGTGGAGTATTAAAGGGTGTTAAATGATAACAAGTCTTAAGAAAGTCACACTTAAGAAACACTTGATTACAGAAAATGAAACAAATGTTTTTTCTCCATCTTTTAAGCCAGTTGAACTGTATCTCTTCATTAGCTGTTTTGAAATATATCCATGACTATTTGCAAAGCGTATTAAGGACATCCTTGAGAAATTCAGCAAAGCTCCTAGAATAAGTAAAGTTACTCATTTATTTGTGTTTAAATCAATAGAAAATCTGTATTCATTTTTTTAATATTTATTATTTATGTGTTTGAAAGTCAGAGTTACACGGAGAAAGGGGGAAAGAGAGAGAGAGAGAGAGAGAGAGAGATCTTCCACCCACTTGTTCATTCTGCCATGGCCAGGGCTGGGGCAAGCCACAACCAGGAGCCAGGAGCTTCTTCCAGGTCTCCCACGTGGGTGGCAGGGCCCCAAGTGCATGGACCATCTCCTGCTGCTTTCCCACGCCATTAGCAGGGAGCTGGATCAGAAAAGTGGAGCAGCCCAGGACTGGAACTGGCACCCATAAGGGATGCTGGCATCACAGGCAGCAGCGTTAGCCACTATGCCACAGTGTCAGCCCCTAAAATCTCTTTTAAATAAGCTACTTTAAGTGTGTAATGAGCAACCATAATAGTGTTTAGTTATACTTAAAATAAGCCAGAACTAATTGCTATAAATGTTGTGTTGTATTTTAATTATCTTTATGCATGATTGTTTATTATACTAAATTTCACTAATGCAGAAGAGCAAGCATATATTCTGCACTGAAAAACAGTGTACAAAAGATTTGAGAAAATACTTATTGAAAAAATTAAGCTACATTCAAAGTGGGTAATTTCAAGATTAAAATTTTTCTCATTATTGTAATGTTTAGCTCTGCACGGTTTGAAGGATCCCTTAATATGGACCTTAATGAAATCAGTATGAACTTAGTTCCTTTTCCTCAACTTCATTATCTTGTATCAAGCCTAACACCTCTGTATACACTGGCAGATGTTAACATTCCCCCTCGAAGGTAAGATATAACTTAATTCCAATTTCTTGAGAACTTGAATTATTCTTAAAAAATTAAGAGATAAAGCTTACAATGACTCTAGTTATTTGTTTTACTTGTGAGAAGTCAGTAAAATATAGTTCCTTTCAATGAGGTGAAGGCTTCCTGGAAGTAGTTGTTTAAAAATGTCATTATTAAACTTTTTGAAATTCAATCTAGGAATTAAATTTTTAGGCTTGTGAAACTTAATACAGTTGTAATTTTATTAAAAAATGATTAACTACTTTGAAGTCTGACAGGCTAAGGCTGAATCCTAATTCCTTCACTTAACTAGCAACAGGATTTACATTTTTCTCATCCCTAAAAATAGAAAGAGTACCTACTCCTACACTTGTTGGGCAGATTCAGTATGTTTTAGAGTTCTTATCACACACAAGCTGACCGTAGAAGGCTTACAAGTTACTCTACATGATGCCTATTATGTATGTCCAGAAAACCTTATTTTTTAACTGTCTAGGTGTCATTTTGAAGCATAAAGTTTACATCAATTTACTTAAATGATGTAATTTGAAAGAAACTCTTAGCATATAATCAGTGATGAAGAGCTTGGAAAGTTCACCCTGACATTCACAGTTGACTGCAAGAAAAGATTCTGCCAAACTCTGTAAGGGCAGAGCATGTAAATAAGGAAGTGCAACATAAAGATTGCTTTTTATGGTTAAAGTTTTGGCAAGATAACAGTTTTATACTTCAGGAATGTCACAAGTGAGACCAATAAACTTTAATTTGAGCCAGTGGCAAATGACAAGTTATGCCATCTAGTAGATAAGACTCTTTCTGCATGCAAGCTAGTGGCCCCAACAACATACACTCTGTATGGAATACAGAGATTGTTAAATGTTCAGTGGTGTCAGCCCAGCATATTAAATTTTAGTGTATTTACATAGAATGTATATCTTTAATGAGGACACATAAAATGTAAATTGGCACCAAATTATTTATGACATGATAATGTCATTCATTTTTATATTTTAACCTAATTCTTAAAAATAAAGATATGGAATTTCTAATTAAGTTCAGCATAAGAAAAACTATTTTGACTTGGTCCTTTGACTTGAATATGCCAAAGTCAATTGAATATTATATAATCCTGCTTAGTCTATTTTAATAAAAATAATATATACGTCAACATCTTAATTTATGGTGAAGTTTTATTTTTAATTACAATGTATTAGTAAAAATCTGTTGGGAGCTTTAAAATGTTAAGGCTCGTAATGAGTTTGTCAAAATGGTCTTAACATGGTTTTGTTTTTTGCTTCTGCTCTATTATAGATATTTCAAAGGCTTGCCATATCTGGATGCACACAGTCATTTGTCCTTGAGCAAATAAATTGTTTTTAAATTGTAATATTAAAAGGCATTGTTTTAAGGCTTTAATTTGTTATAGTTTCTAAACAAATGAGAATGGTTTCAGTTGAAGATTATATTCATAAACGTCAGTTCTATACCAAGTCCACTTTATCAAAAGAAAGTAGGTAATAAGCACATATTGAATAATAAGTATTCCAATAATATGTTTCCTTATACCAGTTTTTATATATTATGAGACCAGAAAATGATTAAATCAAGAATGAGTGTTCCGGCCGGCGCCGTGGCTCAACAGGCTAATCCTCCGCCTTGCGGCGCCGGCACACCGGGTTCTAGTCCCGGTCGGGGCGCCGGATTCTGTCCCGGTTGCCCCTCTTCCAGGCCAGCCCTCTGCTATGGCCCAGGAGTGCAGTGGAGGATGGCCCAAGTGCTTGGGCCCTGCACCCCATGGGAGACCAGGGAAAAGCACCTGGCTCCTGGCTCCTGCCATCGGATGAGCGCGGTGCGCCGGCCGCAGCGCGCCATCCACGGCGGCCATTGGAGGGTGAACCAACGGCAAAGGAAGACCTTTCTCTCTGTCTCTCTCTCTCTCACTGTCCACTCTGCCTGTCACAAAAAAAAAAAAAAAAAGAATGAGTGTTCCTGCTGATTGTCAAGTGGTTCTTAATCTTTTCTAGGTTTCCATCTTGAAATGTCTATATACCCTGAATCTGTAAAAATGCCCAGAACACATAACCCCCAAATTTTTATCCCAAGTGCATGTTTCCTTCTGGAGGTCTTCTGTCCTCTGTCTGTAGGACAGTCAGGATAGCAGCTCCACTGCTGAATCACTTAGCTGAAGTGTCATAAATTGCTAATAAATAGCACCGATCTCTGTTCTCTTCTCAGACATTCTGCAGACTCAGCTCCTAAAATTCTTGCTTGAATTGTCTAAGGAAACTATAATTATATTTTGTGTCAAGTGAAATTTAAGAACTAAAGTTGGAGCCACTCTAAGGACCTAGGAGATTGTGTATTATTAGATATAAACTTTATCAGTCACCTTATCTTCCTGTCTTTAAAGGAAAAAGGATAATCTTCTGATTTTTGCCTTTCAGTTTAAAAGCTTCTGTTAAGTCTCCCCTCTCAGGAACACTGCCACAGACTTTCATCTTCTATTAGGAGAACATAAAAGTTTCCTCCTGATTATTCCCAATTTGTTACACATTTTATGGAGGTAATGTAATAGTCCTAATGATGCAGAGTTTTACTAATTGAGCTTTTTAAAAAAGATTTGTTTATTTATTGGAAAGAGTTACAGAGACAAGGAGAGGCAGAGAGAAAGAGAGGTCTTCCATCTGCTGGTTCACTCCCCAATTAGCCAAAGCTGCACTCCCCAACGGCCAGAGCTGCACCAATCCAAAGCTAGGAGCCAGGAGCTTCTTCCAGGTCTCCCACATGGGTGCAGGGGCCTAAGGACTTGGGCCATCTTCTACTGCTTTCCCAGGCCATAGCAGAGAATTGGATCGGAAGTAGAGCAGCTGGCACTCAGACCAGCACCCACATGGGATGCCGGCATTGCAGGTGGCAGCGTTACCCGCTTTGCCACAGCGCCAGCCCTGCTAATTAAGTTTTTTTTTTTTTTTTTGACAGGCAGAGTGGACAGTGAGAGAGAGAGACAGAGAGGTCTTCCTTTGCCATTGGTTCACCCTCCAATGGCCACCGCGGCCGGCGTGCTGTGGCCGACACTCCGCACTGATCCAATGGCAGGAGCCAGGTGCTTTTCCTGGTCTCCCATGGGGTGCAGGGCCCAAGCACTTGGGCCATCCCCCACTGCCCTCCCGGGCCACAGCAGAGAGCTGGCCTGGAAGAGGGGCAACCGGGACAGAATCTGGTGTCCCGACCGGGACTAGAACCCAGTGTGCTGGCGCCGCAAGGTGGAGGATTAGCCTATTGAGCCATGGTGCCAGCCTAATTAAGTTTTGATAGTTCTATGACGTAGGTAAGCATACTGAACTAAGAAATAAAGATACCAGTTTCAGAAATCAGAACTATATAAAACCTCATTAATGCTGATGTCAACATTTTGTAACCACTGAAATCCCTAATATGCTGTAGTAGTTTTTTTCCAAAGCAGATATTTCATGATTTACCCCTGTATTTATTATCAAGATGCTTCAAGAAAATGATAGGTTACTATTTAGTATGTTTATTTTTTTTCAAGATTTATTTTATTTATTTGAAAGATAGAGTTACAGAGAGGGGTAGTGACAAAGAGGTCTTCCATCGCTGAATCACTCCCAAAAGGCCGCAACAGCTGGAGCTGAATCTGATCTGAAACCAGGAGCCAGGAGCTTTTTTTGAGTCTCTCATGTGGGTGCAGGACCCAAGGACTTGGGCCATCCTCCATTGCCTTCCCAGGCACATTAGCAGGGAGCTGGATCAGAAGTGGAGCAGCTGGGACTCGAACCGGTGCCCACATGGGATGTCGGTGCTGCAGGCTGGGGCTTTAACCTGCTGCACCACATCGCCAGCCCCAGTATGTTTATTTTTTAATAAAAATGTTATATATTGTATATTATAAACATTATATAATATGTTCACTCTAATACTAGTGTATTTAGTGTAAATTCTATTTACCTATGGATGACTATCCTTTCAATTTATAGTATATAGGAAATAAGTAACATTTTTATTAATAGTAACTCTTTTATTGTTCTAGATTGGACCAGATGTTTTCAGATGCCTTTAGTAAAGATCACCAACTAATACGGGCAGATCCTAGGCATAGTCTCTACCTCGCCTGTGCACTGATGGTCAGAGGAGATGTGCAGATTTCAGATCTTCGCAGAAATATTGAAAGGTCTGCTGTATTTTTTCAAGACAACTTATGTATACTGCTTGCGATAATGTAGCATGGTAGTTAAAGCTGCTTCTCTTCCAATTCTAGCAGTGTCACTTACTACAGTGTGATCTGGAGCAAGCCACTTAGCCTTTCTGGGCCTTGTTTTCTTCAGTTATAAGAAAAATAACACTATGAAGTTGTTATTATTTAATAATAAATAGAGTGTTTTATTTTCTGAAAGTGTTCAGAAAATTGTAGCTGATATTGTTACTGTGTTTTTAACCACTACTACTGCTACACTGCTTCTGTGTTTACTTTGGTATTGTTTACCCACGATCTATTTTTAGGAAACGTGCTCTGTTGAATTACAGAGTAACAATTATAATACTGTCAGTTTGTATCCTCATTTTTTTTCAAAGATTTATTTATTTGAAAGTCAAAGTTACACAGGGAGAGAAGGAGAGGCAGAGAGAGAGGTCTTCCATCTGCTGGTTCACTCCCCAGTTGGCCGCAATGGCCAGAGCTGTGCCAGTCTGAAGCCAGGAGCCAGGAGCCAGGAGCTTCTTCCGGATCTCCCGCATGGGTGCAGGGGCCCAAGGACTTGGGCCATTTTCTATTGCTTTCCCAGGCCATAGCAGAGTTGGATCAGAAGTGGAGCAGCCGGGACTTGAACTGGCGCCCACGTGGGCTGCCAGCACTGCAAGCAGCAGCTTTACCCGCTATGCCACAGCGCTGGTCCCTTCAGTTTCTAATCTGTGTTTCTAGCTTTCAGCCAGTTTAATGACCTCTTAGCAAATATCTCTGCACTATCAGTTTATACCATAATAACTGCTAATAAGCAATTAGAATGAGATCATCAGGAATATCCTAGCTTAGTTATAATGTGTTCCTTCATAATCAGGTCAATGTTGGTAGTACCTTACTTCATTCTTACCTTTACATTTTTGTATTTCAGATTAAAGCCTTCTCTGCAGTTTGTCTCCTGGAATCAAGAAGGTTGGAAGACCAGCCTGTGTTCAGTACCTCCTGTGGGCCATTCTCATTCATTATTAGCTTTAGCAAATAATACATGTGTGAAGCCTACCTTCCTAGAACTGAGAGAGAGGTTCACGAGGCTCTACAAGAAAAAGGTAATCAAATACCTTTGTAATGGTTTGTGGTTTTTTTGGTTTGTTTGTTTGTTTGGCGATTTAAGATGTAGATAATTACAAATCTGGGTGACATTGTCTACCGTATTTGTTGTACTAATTATAACTAGAGAGGAGAAGTTTACTTTTGTTATTTTGACCCTAAATGAGAAATCTCATGGATTTGTAGGATTTAGGCAAAATATTCAATTTGACACAAGTTCTCTTTTCCATTGTAAAGCTTTATGTGGCTTGTATGTATTTACCTTATAGGACAGTTATGTGTACTAAAGCTCCTGAAATGGTAAATGCTACCCATTTTTATTTGTAGGCTCACCTTCACCACTATCTACAAGTTGATGGGATGGAGGAAGGCTGTTTCACAGAGGCTGTATCGTCCTTATCAGCACTCATAGAGGAGTATGACAAACTGGACGCCACAAAAGGCATGCCTGTGCAAAATTTGCCTAGGCTTAGCATAGCTATCTGAAAAAGAACGCGAAAAACAACTGTTTCTGAATTTCACATTGTTGTCTGTTACTTTTCTATTATAGCATTTTTGTGACTCAGAAAGCCCAGTTTGTTTTCCATAGTATCTGAGTGTTTTTGTTTAAAAGACTAATGATACCAGCGTGTGGAATTAGGTCCTGTTACCTTATCTTCAGACAGCTGTCTTCAGAAAAGTCTCCCTTTCTGAAACTGAGAGAGCAGAATTCTTCAACATTCTCTTATTTATAGCTCAAGTTTGGGCATTTACATACTGATAATCATGTCTTTAATACAAATCTTGTAAAGATACAACTTTGTATTTATTTGTATTTCTCTGTGTATGATTTTTTGTTATTCTGTTTAAATTCTCCTAGTTCTTTGAACTTAGTGTTGGGACCCAGGGGTGGGGCAGGTCCAGCGTGAGCCGTGTGAGGCTGTGCAGTCATTTGGCTTGGCCCTGCCAAGGCAGCTTGAGGTGGGACTCAAAGTTCAGTCAGTCCACAGCAGGCTAGTTTTTAAGTTTTGTGCAGCCCACAAATGATGTTATAAATATCCAAATGGCCTTTGGCAGAAAAAAGGTTCCCTACCCCTGGTGGAAGGACACAGTAAGTATTTCCATGTGGTATCCACTAACCTCAGGGATAGGCGTTCTTACAGCTTTTAAGGAGGATTTGTTCTTTGGATAACAACATGCTTGCACTCAAAAAAAGAATAATTTATATATTTAACACACATTTGTATTAAATTTTTTTAATATTTTAATCAATTGGTTTTATAATAAATATCCATATTTTAAACAGTGCTGCTTGTTTCATTGTCTTGCATGTCATCCTCTATACAAGTGAACAAAACAGTACTAAGCTTGATGTATTCTTCCAAACTTCACAGTAAATGGCTGTAATAATGTAGTGACATTGTTCCAGTTATAATTTCTAGTTGTAGTCTTCAACTTATTTTTAATAATTTATATTTCAGATCCATAGGTTGATTTATCATTGAAGGAGGTAATTTTTATGTTTTTTGTTAGTGTTTTGTTTTTTCTTTCACAAAGCAATGATACTGTGTTTATCTTGGAAATTTAATTTTCTATAGTATTTGGTATAAAAACTTCTAAATTACAACTGTTAACTGTAATTATAAAAGTTCCATTTTCTCATTCTCAAAAGAAATCTTAACTGATTCAGAATAGAGCAATGAAAAGTATGTAAATATTTACAGTTGAATCTTATTTCTATTTAAGAATTAATCCAGCATCTTACCCTATGATGATTGTCACCTGATGGGAGCCTTTACTACATTGCCAAGTATGGATAGAATTTTTAAAATTCAGCGTGCTTTTTATTTACAACAGTGTATTCTAGATTATCTTATAAAATGTTCTCATAAATTATATAATTTTTTTCATTATATGAGGGGTACTTTAATGGTACCCAGTGTCTTTGCATTAAATAATTATAGGATATATTTTAGAAATGAGGCTTAAATATTAAAAGTTTCAAATTCTAGGCCGGCGCCGTGGCTCAACAGGCTAATCCTCCGCCTTGTGGCGCCGGCACACCGGGTTCTAGTCCCGGTCGGGGCGCCGGATTCTGTCCCGGTTGCCCCTCTTCCAGGCCAGCCCTCTGCTGTGGCCCAGGAGTGCAGTGGAGGATGGCCCAGGTGCTTGGGCCCTGCACCCCATGGGGAGACCAGGAAAAGCACCTGGCTCCTGGCTCCTGCCATCGGACGAGCGCGGTGCGCCGGCCGCAGCGCGCCGGCCGCGGCGGCCATTGGAGGGTGAACCAACGGCAAAAGGAAGACCTTTCTCTCTGTCTCTCTCTCTCTCACTGTCCACTCTGCCTGTCAAAAATAAAAAAAAAAAAAAATAAAAAAATAAAAGTTTCAAATTCTATATATATTTTTTAGGAGAACCTTCTTAAAAGCCTCTAATTCCTTAAGCACAGTGATCTGACAATAGGTGGACACTGTTACTGTTTTAAACCAATTCTATAGGTCAGCTACCCTTTTATAACTATTCTAATTCTTTTACTGTATGACATGATTGACTAGCCTAAGTTTTCCTCCTTTTATACTTCTACAGAATCTTGAGTTCAGAAAATACATCCCCAGGTTCTCTGCAGTTCCTCTGACACACACAAGATGTAATCCACAGCATCTTCCACTTAAACGACCCTTCATTTGGGCACTCAAATTGAATTGTAATCATTTTAGACTTATTAGGGATGCAGCACCTCTTATCCATGCATATTCCACAAAAAATGGGTTTGTAACTCTTTGTGCTAGAGCATCCAGAAAAAACAAATTTTTCAGCTTTGGAGAGTTGGAATGTAGGTTGACATGTTTTTCCTTTGGGAATCTGAAAGAATAATAGGAAGTGATTTTTTTACATTTGATTACAATAGTTTAGAAAAACGAAGTAGAACATTTTATAGTACAAACATACAGATGAAATCCTCTCTAGGCATTAATCATAGTTGCTATTTAGTGACTTGCAGTGCCCTCGTAAATCCCATGTCACCAGAGAGCTGGCCTCCCTGTTCCTGCTGCAACAGCAGAGGACCAGCTAGCTCCTAAGGGCTCTTGTTGTCCCTCCTCTACCCAATTCCATAATTAATGGATGCTTCCCTACTTTGTTTAACTTCAAGGGCCATGTCTTAGTAACTGATTACTTACCTAAGACTGAGCAAATTCTCAAACACAGCTTAGAGAATTTTGGGTGGATAGATAGATGCATATCTTTATCCCTTTAAAACTGAGCTGTCGGTTTGCTTATACAATACAGAATAACGTGGGAATGAGAAGGATTTTTGTTGTACTTCTAAAAGTTACTCCTTTGAGACTGTCACCTTTCCTGGTTTAAGTATCAGCTCTCGGGGGCCAGTGCCGTGGCTCAATTGGTTAATCCTCCACCTGCGGTGCCAGCAACCCATATGGGCCCTGGGTTCTAGTCCCAGTTGCTCCTCTTCCAGTCCAGCTCTCTGCTGTGGCCTGAGAAGGCAGTGAGGATGGCCCACGTGCTTGGGCCCTGCACCCTCATGGGAGACCAGGAGGAGGCACCTGCCTCCTGGCTTCGGATCGGCATAGCGCCGGCCATAGCGGCCATTTGGGGAGTGGACCAACAGAGGGAGGACCTTTCTCTCTGTCTCTCTCTCACTGTCTATAACTCTACCTGTCAAAAAAAAAAATCAGCTCTCATAATATCAAGTCATCTTAGGATAAATATTTTATCATGGTCATTTGGTCATTTGGCAGATGGACTTTCCAAGGACAGCGTTTTGGAAATGATGTGGTCCCCCTCCAAGTTGGAGATGCATAACTAAGATCAGAACTTACCTACTCTGATGTAAGTATCTGTTTTCATAATTACGGAATGCAGCCCAAATCCTTCATTCATTGGCTTGACTTCATACAATTAATGGAGGAGAAAAAAATCTGAAAAGGTTCTACTCTTTTTTTGTTTGTTTGTTTGTTTTTTTGTACAGGCAGAGTTAGTGAGAGAGAGAGAGAAAAGTCTTCCTTCCGTTGGTTCACCCTCCCAAATGGCCGCTACAGCTGGTGCACTGTGCCGATCCGAAGCCAGGAGCCAGGTGCTTCCTCTTGGTCTCCCATGCGGGTGCAGGGCCCAAACACGTGGGCCATCCTCCACTGCCTTCCCAGGCCACAGCAGAGAGCTGGACTGGAAGAGGAGCAACTGGGACAGAATCCGGTGCCCCAACCGGGACTAGAACCCGTGGTGCCAGCGCTGCAGGCAGAGGATTAGTCTAGTGAGCCGAGGCGCCAGCCAAGGTTCTACTCTTAATATACGTGGAGGAGGAGCACAGCAAAGCAGGCTCATCTAGACCCACATTAAGCAGATGCTCTAGAATCAGCAGGTTAACATTACCACTGGTAAAATTCTGGTAGAATTTTCCCTACAATGTTCAGTTAGTATTTTCCTCTGAGATAGTGTCACTTTCAGAGTTACAAGAGAGTTGATTTTGTTGTTATTCTTGCTTGAGATGGATCTTCCATCTGCTGGTTCACTCCCCAGTTGGCAACAGTGGTTACAGGAGCTTCATCCAGGTCTCCCACATAGGTGCAGGAGCCCAAACACTTGGGCCATCTCCCACTGCTTTCCCAGGCCATTATCTGGAAGCTGGATCAGAAATGGGAGCAGCCGGCAGCAGGTCTACTGGCTCCCTAACACCAGCCCCAAGGAAGTGATTTTTTTTCCTAGAACCAAACATCACCCCCCCCTCCAAAACACAGCATGTGCACACACGCTTCAGGAGTCTCTTAGCAATGAATTATAATTAAGTGAAATATAGTTAAATCTTACGGTACCTTTACTGTTTGTGATATGTTTCTGTCACAAGGCTGAATATAGCACAATCTTCTCTCTTTTCTCATTTCACAATTGCTGTTTTCGTTGGTTACTCTATTAGATATTCCCATCCCACATGTTCTGGAGCAAGGAGTCCACTTCGTTGCTTGCACAAGACATTTTTTTTTCCAAATAAGTGGAAGGTTCCTATAAGCTAAAATGCAGGGGGAAAGTATATTTGTATATACATAGAAATGTCCTTATGTAGATAATTTTTAATCATTTTTATGTTAATATTTAAAGACCTGAGTCGTCTTTTTTATATAATGCAACTTGAAATAAGAGAACCTTGTGGTCTAATTCATCATTCTATCTCCCTTTATTCAAGTCCCTAAATTACTTTTTAACCAAGTGTTACAGTCCAGTTTCTTAGCAGGAATAAAAATATCGTCTTGGGGACTGGCACTGTGTTGTAGTCAGTTAAGCTACCGCCTGCAATGCTGGCATCCTATATGGGCGCCAGTTCAAGACCTGGCTGCTCCTCTTCTGACCCAACTCCCTGCTGATGGCCTGGGCACTAGAAGATGGCCCAAGTGCTTGGGCCCTGCACCCACATAGGAGAACTGGAAGAAACTTCTCACTCCTGGCTTCTACCTGGCCCAGCCCCGGCCATTGCAGCCATTTGGAAAAACCAGCAAATAAGTCTCTCTCTGTCTCTCTCTCTCCCCCTCCTTCTCTCCGTCTCTCCCTCTCTTCCCTCCACCCCATCTCCTCTCTGTAACTCTGCCTTTCAAATAAATAAAATAATTTTTTTTAAAAGTACCTTATCTTTGAAAAACTGAGTAGATTTCTCCATTTGCATCTTTCTGCTTATCCCATCCTCTCAGTATTAAACCTAATCTTATTTTCTGATTAATGTCTGACTTCTCTCTGGTGCTGTTTCATGCCTAATATTCCCACCAGACAGTGAAATGAGCATCGTTAACAGGATTAGGAAATCTGAGATATATATCAGAACAGTGTGATCTTAATATTAATGTTATGATAGGTTAAAATCTAAAACACAAAAATTGTATTTGAGAATTAGGCTATCAATGAACAGCTTTCCTTTTTATAAAAAAAAAAAAGTTTTTGAAAATTTCCTAATAAATTGAAGTAATGTTACACTGAACTCAAATATCTAATCATTGCAAATGTGTAATCTCATTCATTCAGTCCTCTATGTAATTGAGTCCACAATACTCTCTCCATTGGCTAGCTATTTCAAAGCATTATGGAAAGACACAGCAATAATGAATGTATCTATAGATAGGTCAGTGAGTGGGTGGATAAATGGAACCACTCCCATATTTATTGCTTAGAAGAAATGGGAAAGGAAAAGAGTAAATAATTCTTTCAGCTCCATGTAAATCCATTGGGAGATTCCTGCTATAATCAGGAATAAATCAGGCCCTGGGGTTCATTTTAAGCAAACTACATAGTGGTTTATTTCTCCAGGCATTCCCTAAAATTTTTGTGAATCTTGATGTGTTAGGAGAAAGGTAATTTGAATCTGCACTTGTGCATAACAAAATTCTGGCTATATCACTTCAAAGTATTGATTTTAAACTCCAAAAGACCCGGAAAATACCTATTGACAGGAAAAATCAATCATTTTTGAAGTATATGCTGTCTTAGAAGGAAAATGATAGTCTGATACTACTTTCAGTGTTCCTACAGGAGGATCTTGCACTTGCACAGAGAACTGAGAGAAAAGAAGCAGAAACAATGAAGATACCTGGAAGGCAGACAACAGTTTAAAGATCTCAATGCAGGGAGCAGATTAGAAACCTGGCACACATCTGCAATAAATAAAGGTAGGTTAGATTATCGCATTACCAGTAACTACCCTCAAAGTTAAACCAAGAGCTGCAGTTCAATGTAATTTGTTCAATATTCATTAAAAAGCAAGAAAACTAGAGGAGAATTTTAAAGTAAAGCTTAGGGTTTGGTGAGCATTAGGAAAAGCATAAAGGCAATATGTCATTGTGTGGTTCATACTGACCCAGCCGTAGACCATATAAATTATTATCCCAAGTAAATCTAAAAAGTGTATGTTTTTGACATTGTGGTTCATATAAAAAGCCAAATTCCTGTATGGGTCATAAATACAGTGTCACAGTTAAACAGAGAAGAGACATTAGACTGAGCATATACTTCCTTTAAAACAAAACTAGGTGTAAGTCTTAAGTCCCAGAGAGCACTTGGGAGGATTGATTGATTGATTGACTAAAGCAGAAAACCATTAAGAATGACCATTAGATGACTCCCCTTGAACTTGGTCCAAGGAGCTTTACCATGGAAAACTTGCTGTTGGGCAGTCTCTCCAAGAGAGGTCACACATGGGTTCCAAAAAGAGCCTTATATCAAGTCCCTAAGATCCTGTGCCGAAAACCAACTGTTCCTTTATGTTTTGAAAAAGGAACAATTTGGCTTCAGAGCATTAAGGGTATCATGCTGTTAGCTGAATATGTATAATAAATGCAAATTCATCATATCCTGTTAAAAATTTGTTTTCAAATCAAGTGGCATACTAGAGGCCTTGAAAATGTTTCTGTCCTAGAGTTTTTAGATCTGTAAAACTCATGTCTCTGTTCATAGTTGCTTTAATTAAAGATCCCCATAATGAAAGTAACTTGGGAGTTTTTAGCACATACAGATATTTTGTATTTCCATGACATTTTAACTAAGCTCTAAATTTCAAGAAGGCGTTCCTGATTTCTGCTTGAGACCACAGATGGGAACAATATATTGCCCCTTTTGAGTCCATCTTCTCCAATGTTTCACTTGCCAGTGTTTTTGAACCCATGTCATCAGAATACCCTGGCACTGAAATAAGATGCTTAGAGCAGACCGGAATACAAGGCGTATGAATAGATTTAAGCTAACCGCGAGAGGCCAGGTGCTCAAGATCAGAAATAAAGAATCCTGTTTCATTTTGCTGACTACACGCATACATGAGTAGCCTGCTTACCAATGCCTGTATATTTGTTCATGTACGTGGCATGGTGTGTTAGAGAACAGGATTGGTAAATGTTGAACTTCATTTTACAGTGAATGAAAGTACTGTCCATCAGTTTTCTGGTTTCAGAACTAATACAAGTTCAAAACATGTTAGTCCTCAAATATTTTTTATCAATAGTCTTCCATTTCTGCTTATACCAAATAGGAAATGTGCCTTTGAAAATTCAGGGAACTGGATGATCACATTTCTTGCCCATAATAGAACAATACAAATAAAAGTTTTTCCAGGGTACACATGAACAATATTTAGTTCATTTTTCCCAAGAAGAGATTCGGAATAAGCTGAGGTATATGATGTTAGCAAAGTTTCCTGATCTACTGAAGTTTTGAAAAACTGAAATATTATATTGGAAAAAAATCTAAGTTTCCTTTTCAGATACTTAGACTGCACCTGTCTGAAGCAGACTGAAAACCGTGGTACACACTCTGAATCTCTGAGCACCAATCAATAAGTACTTACAGAGTAGCTGTGGTGTATTTAAAAAAAAAAAAAAAAAGGAAGCAAACCACCAAAAGTCATACATAAAAAGTAGCTGCACTTAGAGCACCTGACATGGTTTTGTAGCTTGCTGACAGCTGCTGTTGTAACGGTCTCAGGCCACAGTTGGGTTGATCAGACTTCTTTCGACCCGTGGCTCCAGAGCAGAGACGGTCAGCCAGCCGTGGGATGAACAGCGGTGTACACCCGATGGCCCCGCTCACACAGAGGCAGCTAAACAGGGGGTTGGGCTGAAACACTTGGCCATTATGATAATGGACCCTGTTAAGCTCACATCCCACAGCTACAAGGTCTGAAAAGGAGAAAGAGCACAGTCACCAAAGAGCTCATGACTTGGGATAATGTCTGCACCCCCCATAATAAACCATAGAAGAAACAGCTAAATCTTTTTTATGAAATACAGTTCTCAATTCCTTAGACCCCATTTGGAATCTGTGAACATCTGTGGTCACTCCTAATTAAGATCACATAAAGTCCCTGTTCTGGAGTAAAGTCCTTTGTTTTAAATCACCATAAAGGTGGCCATGAGATGGGGATTACACATCTAACAGCTGAGTTGGTGCTGATGAGACTGGGGTCTCCCGAGGTGTCTGGCAGTAGGTTAGGAAGATGCGGTAAGTGAATGTCTGAAGAAACCATGAATTATTTAGCCACAGTCCTGCAAGGTAAGGGAATTCTTTTGTTACTGTTGCCAAGAGGCTTTAGAGGAGACTTTCACTTCCTCTAGGGGAAAATCTGGGGTCTCCGAGGGTGGTCCATCCACTGCCTGGCAGTATCTGAGATGCGTTCAGGGCATCTGCACACTCAGAATTCCTTTCAAAATACAAACATCTACTACATACATATTTGCACTGGCAGCACAAAAGCAACAGTGGTCAAAACTGCGGGTGCCTTAGCCTGAAACGACCTGGACAAGTAGTCATTGCATTTTTCCTTGCCATGTAGTTGTACATTTAAGAAAAGTTCTGAAAGCTAGTTTTACTAAGAATGTCCTGGATGACACAGTAAAAATCATTTTATTAAATCAGACATCAAGAACATGCCCTCTTAATACTCTATATGACAAAACAGGAAGTAGACATAGAACATTCTGAGTGTCTAAGTACAAAGGCTGCCTTGAGGGAAAGCACCAGTGCTGTCATCAAACTGTGAGCCAAACTAGCCACATTGTAAGTGTGTATTTTACTTAAAAAAAAAAATGACAGATAAACTATGGTTATTCAGATATGGACCTTTGGAAGACATTTTCCTGACATAAAGTGAGACCATCACTTCTCAGAAAACAACCAACAATATGTGTCGCCAATGATAGAATTCAAGCTTGCAAGAAAAAAAGGGTTCTGGGAAACTCTTATGCTTCTCGGATGCTTCTCTACTTCCACTCCAGTTTCCTGCTAATGTGCCTGGGAAGGCAGTGGAGGATGGCCCAAGTTCACGGGCCCCTGCCACCCACATGGGCGATCTTCCTGGATCCTGGCATCAGCCTGACCCAGCCCTGTCTGTGGCAAGATCTAAAAAAAGAAAGAAAAAATATTTTTCTAGCTCAAGGATCAGCAACTTTTCTGTAAAGAGCCTAATAGAAAATATCTTCGCCTTTGCAGGCATTCGGTGTCTGCTGAAACTACAACTGCCCCTGAAAGGAGCCCCGGGCTATGTAAGTGAATGGGTTGTGCTCCAATAAATCATCTTTTATAAAAGGCTGTGAGCTAGATTTGGCCTCCAGGCCACAGCTTATGACCCCAGGTACAGATTATCCCTGTCCCCATCCGCATGCGTAGGCCCCATTCAGAGTCTCATCACATTTTGTGTGAAGTTACTTCTGGAAAGGTCTGTCTGGCACAGTGAACTTGGATGTTGGGAGGGCAGGGCCAATATTCCTCCCCCCCCACACACACACACACACATACATTGTGTACGTCTATTGCCAGCCACAGTGCCTGGCCAAGTATTTAAGTTAATGAAATAACCTGCCCCATTTGGGAGCAAAGGGTGTCCTGGTGTTAAGTCATTGGTAGGACATATTTCCCCCATTGAATTCCTCAAGTAGTAACCATTTCTGAGTGCTTAGGGCATCCCAGATGTTGTATTATAGATTTGTATGTCATTACTTCATTTGATCGGAGCAACTCTCAAAGATAGGAAGTCCATCTGGTGTGACTGAGGCTCAGGGGGATTAAACAACTTGATGAAGTTTGCTCAGCTGAGCAACCAGGTTTGGAACTCAGAGCCCAGGACAGTATGGTGCTGACAGGTGAGCAGGCTGCCACACTTGAAGAGATGTCCACACGCAGTCCTGCTACACATATTTGCTCCTGTGCTATGCTCACAGCAAACTTCCTGCGGAAAACTGCCTTCTCACGGAGACTTTTCTATAGAGTGGTTACACTGCAGAGCTGGCAAAAGCACTCCTTCTCCCTTAGACATGTTGCTTTTTATCTGAAACAATTTTGCATCCTGAATTATTGTCGACTGCATAGCTTTAAACATCTGAATCAATCAACAAAAGTTAGAACCCCATGAAACATAGGTTCAGGTTGTGGTTTGGGTAACCCCACCTACTTTTTACAAATTTGCTGCATTAAAAAGCACATGAACTCAATGCATAGTTGAGGAGGCTAAGACTAAAAGACTATGTCTGAATATAGGATATACCTCTTATAGGCAAGATTATTTCTTCATTCCACAAAAGGCTGAATTCACTTTGCTTTTGACAGGATTAACAAAAGCTGTCATGGTGTGGCACTTTAAGAAGTCGGACTCTGTTTACATAATTTATGTCCTGTCATTAAAAGCATTAAACGATTACTTCGATGAAAATGATGGGTTTCTGAACAAGGATGAACTTCTGCTGATTGCACATGGGGTCCAATACGAGGGAGCCAGTCCCCACTGGGGCAGGAGAGTTCAACCCACTTCCTATGCAGCCAAGTTAAACCCACGGCAAGCTCCCAACCGCAGGGGAAAAACCCCCCAGCAGGTCCAGAAGAAGACACTTACATGCACACACTCCGGTTTCGTACCTAGGCCTGTCTGCCGAGTAGTCACAGTACAGCCCCTTGTGCGGGTCGCACAGGTCAGCCTCATTGCAGAGGGCCCCCGGCTGCTTGGCACAGATGTGGCAGCACCCACAGCCATCCCTCACCAAGCTCACTCCAAGAGGGCAGCTGGGCTTCTGAGGCGGACATTTGCATGGCCAGTGACAGAACTCTTTCCGCTGATACTCTGATGCTTTTCCAGGCCTGCCGTCTGGCGCCGTGTCTGCTGGCCCAGCGCCCTGTGCCCTGCAGCAGAACTGCATTTGATGATAAAAGCAAGGTTAGAAAAGGGTCCTCATGTGAAATTCAGAGGTCTTATAAGACAAGGATTCCCCTAACTAGGTAGAATACTGTGTAGTGAATTGTAATAAATCTCTCAGCAGGGCCAGCACTGTGGCATAGCGGGTAAAGCCGCTGCCTGCAGTGCCGGCATCCCATGTGGGCGCCGTTTCGAGTCCCAGCTCCTCCACTTCTGATCCAGCTCTCTGCTATGGCCTGGGAAAGCAGTGGAAGATGGCCCCAAGCCTCTGCACCCACATCGGAGATCCAGAAGGAGCTCCTGGCTCCTGGCTTTGGATCAGCGCAGCTCCAGCCATTGCAGCCATCTGAGTACTGAACCGCTGGTTCAATTCCCAAATAGCCCCAATGGCCAGGGCTGGGCCGGGTCAAAGCTAGGAGCCAGGAGCTTCTTCTGGATCTCCCACATGGGTGCAGGGGCCCAAGAACTTGGGCCATCCTCTGCTGCTTTCCCAGGCCATTAGCAGGGAGCTGGATAGGAAGTGGAGCAGCCAGGACTTGAACCAGTGCCCATATGGGATGCTGGCATCACAGGCAGAGGCTTAACCTGCTGTACTACAGCACCAGCCCCCTGGTTGCACCTTCAAATTATGCTTACCCTGATCATTCTTTATACACCCTTCGCTACTATCATGATCCATGCCACCATTGTTTTTCAACTTGCTGATTACCATAGTTTCCAGAAGATTCTTCGTGCTTTCCTCTTTGTCCACTGAGCATCCAGAGGAGTCTTAAAATATGTCAGTTCGTGGCACGCCTTGCTCCTGAGGGCTTCCTCATGACTCCCCATTTCAGTAAGAAATCCAAACTGCCCCCAGGGCTGTGCATCAGCTAATCCCCACTCCCTTCCTAACTTTTCCACTGCCCCTCACACCCCCTTGCTCACTTCACTCCAGCCACCCCAGCCTCCCTGCTCTTTGAATACTCAACATTTGCTCCGCCCTGAGATACCTTCCTGGCTCACTCCTCTACTCTCTCTAGGGCTGTGCTCTCATTTTCCAGCAAGGCCTTCTTTGATTACACTTTATAAAATAGGACCTCACACCAACCCCTTCCCCATAGACTTTATTGTTTATATATTTCATTGACTTGTTTATGATTCCCACATCATGAATGTGAGATTGAGAACAAGATTTGTGTCCTGCTCACTGTAATACTCATAAAATGCAAGAGCATGGTGCTGCCTGTGTGCCAGGGACTTTACATGGCTATGTCATTTAACCTTCATAGCAACACTACTGCAAGAGTTACTGCAAGAGTTAGCCCATAGGCAAAATAATGGTCCCCTCAAAGATGTCCATGCCTTGTTCCCCAAGTATCTTAAGACGTTGCCTTCCATGGAGCTCTGCAGATGTAGTCAAGTCAATGATGTGCAGATTAGCATCCTGGACTATCCAGGTGATCAAGCACATTGGGTCCACCTGGGAGGAAGAGGCACATCAGGGGAAACACGATGCCCAAAGTGGGAGCAATGCCACCACTGAAAGGGAATCATGGGCCAGGGAAGGCAGAGAGCCTTGAAAAGCCAGGAAAGGTCAAGAATGAGGTCTCCTTGTGGAGCCCCCAGAAGGAACGCAGTTCTGGGGATGCCTGATGTCAGCTGTGTCAGCTCCGTGTTTGGACTTCAAATGTCCAGAACTATAAGGTAATGAACTTGCATTGTCTTGCATTGACTTGTTACAGTAGCAATGGGAAACTGGCCCACTCTGGAAATAAGAACCCTGAAGTGCAGATTGTTTAAACCATCCTGGGTCATCCACCCCTTACGTGGTAGAGGCAAAGCTTAAGTAAGGCTGGCAGATTCCAGAGCTTGAGCTCTCAACCCTTCCTCTCCTCTTTCTCCTAGCACAGCTGCTCTGCAAACCCGCTTTGACACCGAACAAACTGCTGAATCTCAGGTTCTGTGGCTCAGAGCTGGTCTCCTGTTCACAGTCTCATCAGTCCTGGTCGTCTGCCACCTCTCTAGGGCGTTTGACCCTTGTGGCTCCTCTCCGCTGTCCTGGCCTGGTTTACACCTGACCCTCCTAATCCTCCTCCTACCCCTCAACATACTCACACTGCACACTCCTGTTAACACTGCATTCAACTTAGATTTAGGCTTATTGGTGTTCCCCGACCTTGGTGAATTGCTCTCTACACCATCTCATCGCGATGTCTACAACCACTCTGCCTTCGGTTTCTATGCTACGCAACCTCAAACTAAATTTCCAACTGGGACTTCTCCACTGAGCCCTAGACCCACAGAGCTGCCTGCCTCCTGAACCTCTGCGCCCAGATGCCTCACAGGAAAAACTCAGGTCCAAAACACATCATCATTATGCCCCAACAGCTCGTCCCAAGGTTGAAGCCAGGAAGCTGGGAGTCACTTAGGTCATCTTCCCTCTCCCTCTCCTTGCACACACACTCTGTAACTCATCCTGCTGATTCTGCCATCCTCCTATCCCTAGCTCTAGTCACTGCTGCTAAGTACGATTGTGATGATTTCCTGCCTGGCCTTCCCCCTCACGAGAATGACTTCTCAACTGCATCTACTACATGACCGCTGCTGGGGTCTCCTCAAAGAACACAGTCAGGGGCAGGCGTTTGGCACACTAGTTAAAACATGGCTTGGGACACCCACATCCCGTATTGGAGTGGCTGGGTTCAAGTCCTAGAGCTGCCTCCAATTCCAGCTTCCAGCTAATGCAAATCCTGGGGAGCTGCAGATGATGGCATGAGTACTTGGGTTCCTACCACCCACATGAGAGAACCAGATTTAAGTTCCAGGCTCCTGGTTTCAGCCTGGCTGTTGTGGGCATTTGGGGAACTAGCAGATGGAAGATTCATTCTCTCTCTCTCTCTCTCTCCTTTCACATGCAAATAAATAAAATGATTATCACTTTTAAAAGAATAAAACCATGCATCTGATTGTATTACTCCTCTCCTTAAAGCCCATCAGTGACCCCTACTGTCTGCAGTGTGTTGTCTGAACTTCTGAGCGTGGTACCTTAAGCTTTCTCTGTTCTGGCTCATGCTGCCTCCCTGCAGGTGCTCCTTCCATGCCTGCCTGTTTGTGGGACACCCAGTGCTGGGTTTCTTTATCATCATTTCCTGAGGAAGAGCCCACTCCCCAGACTGCCCTCCTGGCGACACCTGGGTGTCCTGGTCTTGCATCTCTGAAGTCAAAAGGCAACAATGTTGAAACGCAACAGGGCAACAACCTGAGAGGGAGGGAAGTGTTAGGTGCAGGAGAATAGAAATGAGACCTGACTTCCTGCTGAAAGGAGGAGGCAAGAGAGGAGAGGAGGAGAGGCCCTGAGAGAATGCTGAAAGAAAGAAAAAATAGCAAAAACTCGTCGATCTAGAATTCTATAAACAGTGAAAGGATCTTTTAAGAATGAAGGTGAAATAGCTTCTAGACAAACAAAAACTTTAGAAACTTATTGCCAGTGGACCAGTTTCACATGCAACACTATGGCAGATCTGTCTGAAGGGACAGTAGCGCAGACAGGAACTCAGGGTGCAGGAAGACAGAAGGGCCCAGAAATAACAGGTGTGTGGGTAAAAACAAGGAAGTCTGTTCTTTCTTCAGACGTATAAAGGGTGGCCCAAAAGTTCATGGAAAATGTGCCTTATGAAAAAAAAAAGCTCATGGATTTCACAATTTTTTCACCAAAATACTTTCAGAGATAGAATTCTAGGTTCCTAGCTTTGGCCTGGCCCAACACTGGCTGTTGTAGACATTTGGGGAGTGACTAAGCAGATGGAAGATCTTTCTGTCTCTCTTTGTCCCTCTCCCTTTCAAATAAAATGAAAATAAATAAACAGAAATTTTCAAATGGGGTGAGTAATGCACACCTTGTAAGGCTACTCTGAGGGCTGAGAGGACGACTAAGGCGCGTGGCACGCAGCGGGCGTTCTAAATGGAAGGTCTCCTTCGACTCAGAAAGCCACAAAGGGAAGCTAAGCCCAAACCAGTGCTTTCTCACTGCTCCCCGGGGAGCACCCCTGTCTGTGTGCTGTTCCATTTAGCACTTCTCTCCCTTGCAGCACTTGCTGTTTGAAGAACACGCAGCCCAATCAGTGGCAGGCTTTTTCTCAGGAAGGTGGCTAGCAGGGCCGAGGCCCAGTTCCACTTCCCCTGGGGAGTCGTGGCCATGACAGGAAGGACCCAGACCCCTGACTTCCTCTGATCCTCCTGAAAGATTAAATCTACCCGCAGGGTAGTATTTCCAGTCCCTTGCTTCCTGAGATACAGCCACAGCTTACTGCCTGAATCAGCTGAGAACTCGGAGGTGGTTCCATAGTCTTGAAATGTTGGGAAGGCCTCAGAAGTTCTGTCTCCTAGGCCGGCCATCATCTCCACCATGTAAATAAATCAATAAAGAAGGCACCCTGCAGGGACGGTGCTGTGGCAAAGCGGGTAACGCCTCCGCCTGCAGTGCTGGCCTCCCATCTGAGCGCCGGTTCTAGTCCCGGTTGCTCCACTTCCGATCCAGCTCTCTGCTATGGCCTGGGAAAGCAGTAGAAGATGGCCCAAGTTCTTGGACCCATGCACCACGTAGGAGACCTGGAAAAAGCTCCTGGCATATAGATTCAGATTGGCTCAGCTCCAGCCATTGTGGCCATTTGGGGGAGTGAACCAGTGGACAGAAGACCTCTCTTTTTCTGTCTCTGCCTCTCCTTTCTGTATAACTCTGCCTTTCAAATAAATAAATCTTTTAAAAATAAATAAATTAAAAAGAAGGCACCCTGTTATAATCTTTTATTGAAACACACGAAGCCATAAATCACTCATACGAAATCAAACTTCCCTTTGATCTGCCGCATGAGCTATTCAAAGGTCTCAAGGACTGATTCCCCTTTTTTTTGGGGGGGGGGGGTGGAAATGCATGGATTGAGAAGAGACAACGGGTTAAGGAAATAAACTAGGAGATGGGAGCTCTCTTTCTCTTTCTCTCTCTCTCCCCCCTCCCACCGCCACCATCTCTCAAACCAGAATGTTCAATGACAGAATGTTTAAGAAATGTGAATGTTCTGAAAATGTCCTTCCCAGCAGGACAGGCACAACTGCACAAAGTGTCAAAGCCCACTTCTCCCGGGGCCCCTGCAAATAACGAACCCTGGACCCCGCGGGAGAGATCCGCTGTCTTGGCCACTGCACCACAGCACCAAGCTGCGCGTTGGACTCCGATGACAAAACTACACAGCCAAGTTCGGGGACTTCAAACACACGGCAAGTTGGCCTCTGCACCACAGCCTCACATTTCTTTCCCGACGCTCGTGAACTCAAACAGAATTTGATCTGGAGAGAAAAATGGCTCCATATTTCTCACCAAGTGTTTGCACAAGTAACGCCCCCGCCGCCGCCTGCCCCGTCCTCTTCGGTTACATTTTTAGCCAGAAGCGCTAAGAACGGCTGAAGTCTCCGGAGTAAGGAGACAGGACTTACCCGTGCCAGCCCCGTGAGGAGCAGAGAGGCGCAGAGCAGCCCCTGCATCGTGGCGGGGACCCTGGAGCGGCCCCTGGAGATGCAGCAGCAGCAGCAGCAGCAGCGGTGCCCGCGCCGGCCCGGGTGCACAAAGCTGCCGCTGTCTCCTGGCCACCCCCACGTCTCCTCCCCTGCAGGACACACGCCTCCACCTCCGCAGCCCGAGCCTTCACACTGAGCTTTCGTTTTCTGTGGCTCTGTCTTAATACCTTGTTGACTTTCCTGAGACTTCTCTGGAAATCCTCGTGTTCCCAGGAGCGAGCTGTGCATCAGGAAAAGGTGCCAGCTGTGCACCAGGGACTCAGAGGGCACCTCCAGCCAGCGCCTGTCCCAGGACAGCGAGCCGGGGACCTCCGGCCCGGGGCCTCCCCCTCTGCTCCATTGGCTCTGCTCCAGGTCCTTTTTTCCCCCTCTTTAATGCTGGATCCGCGTGCTGGCCAGTCCTCTCCCCCTGTGCCCATCACAGCCTGGCCCTGGTTCCCTGCCCCATTCAGCAACAGGCAGCCATAGGGTGCCCTGACTCTGGCCAGCTTCCCACACTCTCTGAGGCTCCCCAGTACCCACATGTGTCAGGCCAGCTGGACTGTGAGTGGGCAAAATCCACATGGACCCTGAGTGGACTCCTCTAGGCCCTGGCCTGAGATCAACCCGGTTCTGCTGTCACAATTCCAAGTGACATCAAAGTTAGCCCCAATCTTCCCGAGTCTAAGACCACACCCTTATGCTGGTAGCCGTCATTCAGTTAAGGAATTACGATTCCAAAATAAATAAATATAACTAAATAAAACAAGCTGACCATGGGTTTGTACCTCCTTTTTTTCTCTTTCTCAGCTCCCTGATGTGTAGCCACCATCCTCTCCTGTGTCTAATCACGTGTGACCTTTGCTTACCCGCTGTTTGGACCTTGGACTTGGCTGATTTATTTTAACACCTGTCTGCAGTGGAGCTCCGTGTTCTGGGCAGCCAGTGGCCCGGCCACCTTCCAGCCCCCATCCCAGAGCCTGGTTCTGCTCCCTCCGACCAGTCACCTCGCCTGGACTCACGGCTCTCCTTTCTTTTCATCCAAGGCAGCCACAGCTGGACGAAGACAGCAAGTGAAGCCTCACTCAGGCCTGAGCTGAGGCCTGGGGAAAGTGATATTCCCCAACCACAGGGCACTGGGGTCGCTGGAGAGACCGGGATGCTGTAACACACGCCAAAGGAGCTTTAGGAAGCTTACTAAGTAGTCCGTTAAACCAAAGTTGTCTGCCTATGGAGGAAGGAATACCACGTGGAGTCAACACCTTACCCTGCCTTAGTAAGAAATAGGACTTAGTGAAGAAAAATGGGTCTGGCGTCAGCCAACGTGACTTTCTCTTTATTCTCTGGGTTTGGCGCCATTGGTTCCCAACCCCCGTGTTTACTGTCCCACACTGGCCATGCAGAGGCAGATGTGCGGCACCCCAGTACTGCTGACCTCATCCACCGCGTCCCTCCGGCCCCAGCTCATCCGGATCCTGATGTGATGCTGCACATGTCCGTGCAGCACAGTGATCAGAGAGCCAGACTCCTCACATCAGTGCTCTGCCGAATGCCGGAGGCAGCAGTTCTCCTGAAAACACATTCCTGCCTTCTGCAGTCTCACTGCTGCCGGACAGAGCCGAGGCCAGGCTGACAACCATGGCCTCTGGCAGGAAGGGGATATCTTGCCTGAGAACTAACCTGCAATAATTTGCCCAGTGTACAGAATCATCAGCTTGCTTTGGGTCACTCACTGTGATGGTGAATGGTGAGTGTGAACTTGACTCAACTCAGGAATCCCTAGGAATCTGGAATAGTGTTGTTCTGGGTGTCCGTGAGCGTGTTTCCAAGCACAAGTAGCACATAGGTCTGGGTGGACCCTGTGGGAAGGCACGGACTCCATGTCAGGTGGTGCTGCCATTTGGATGGCGCTCTGGAGAGGATAAAATGGAGGATAAATGTCTCCAGCTCTGAGAACTGGGCTAGACTCCTGATTTGGACTCCAGGGCCCTTGCTGGCAGCCAGCCTCCCAGTGTTGAGCTGAGAGTTGACCTCCATCTGCCTTGGTTCTGAGGCCCTAAGGCTTGGACCCAGCCACGCTGTGGGCATCTCAGGGTCTTCAGCCTGCAGACCCCCTGTCATGGGACATCTCTGCTGCCATCAGCACGTGGGCCCATTCCCTTGGGAGGTCCCCTTCCTAACTCCATGTACACCTCCTATGGGTTCTGGCTCTGAGCACCCTGACTACTTACTACACTCTGCATCACATGTCTTTGGCTTTTTCTAAGAAAAATTTATTTATTTACTTGAAAGGCAGAGATACAGAGATAGGAGAGAGACAGAGAGATCTTCCACCCACGGGTTCATTTCTCAAATAGCTGTACTGCCAGGGCTGGGCCAGGAGCTTCTTGGACTTGGGCCATCTTTCACTGCTTTCCCAGGTGCATTAGCAGAGAGCTGTATGGGAAGTGGAGTAGCTGGGACTCAAACCAGCACCTGTATGGGATGCCAGCATTGCACACAGAGGTTTAACCTTCTGCGCCACAGCACCACACCCATCACACATCTTTGGACACCTCCAGCCCCAGGTGCTCCTGGGTAACTTTAGCCAGGGTGGACTCCACGGGGAACATCTTTCTAGAATCCAAGACCGCTGACTTCGACCCCGCACGCTAAGCACCATCACAACTCCCTCTCGCTGAGCCCCTCCCACTAGTGTTCAGCTTGAGGTGTCCGTTCAAAAAGGCAGGGCATGGCGCTAATCCTAACTCATCTTCACACCACACTGCATGATCTACAAGGAAGCTTCCCATGTTTTACCATTTTTAATTTCACAGCTCAGTGAGGTGGGCAAATGCAAGGATACCGTCCTCATTTAACAGATTAAAAAGTGAAAACTAAGGCAATAAAACGTCCTGAATTCCTGCCCTCCAGAGCTGTATAATTCACCCGGAGAGAGGACGTGGAGCCAACCGACATGCAAACGCCCGCCATAAGATGGCGCACAAAGACTAAAAAACAGAGATCAGGATCCTGGAGCGAGAGAGGCAGGTGGGAGCTCATCTAGGCTGTGGCCAGCCAGGACATCTCCAAAGAAATGAGATCTGAAGAGGTGGTGACAAGGCCGGATGAAGAGCCTGAGCAGACACCTCGTCCAGTGCTATTCCTCCAGCAAGATGCATACCTTGGATGGTAGCAAGCTGTGTTTGCAAAGAACACAGCCCCCTAAAACCATCCCAGTAGGAACACCATCACAGCTAGACTGCCCTTCTCCCAGGTAAACCAGACGGCCGGACCAGCCGCATTCAATCCCTTTTCTCTGATTGGTGGGCTTAGCACAGCATAGTGCATGGCTTCCCCTGCCTCCTCCCTTCTTCCTTCTCTTCGCATCTGATTGGTTGTGGAGAGGGAGGTGTTTATCAGCCCAGAGAGAGAGGAGCCAGCCGCTGTTGGTGCAGCAACGTGGGACAAGCGAGAGCTGGAATGGTAACCACAGCTCCCATGTAAGGAGTACTCACGCCGTCTTAACACTGCAGCGCAGGCCGTGTTATTATCAATTCACCGGCTCGGTGCTTACAGCGACGGTGCCCGGTGCTGTTATTACCAGCTTTGTTTCACTGACAAAGAGCCGGGAGGCAGGGTCACGTGGGTAGCAAGAGGGAAAAGCGCGACTCCAAGCCCCGCCGCTGTGCTCTGCCGCCTCTCTCCTGGCCTCTAAATCACACAACCAGCTGTCACCGGGGATTTATTGAGCTGCTAACCAGCGCCCAGTTGTCACTCTTTTCCTCCTCCAGCTTCCTTCCCAGAATGCAAGAAGTTGGGCAAGCCTTTTACATTCCCCTCTGGTCTGTCTTCTGTCCGTCCGTCCTCCCGGCCAAAAGAGGGAGGCGCAGGAGCTCTCTCCTGCCTTTTGAGATCCTGTCTTGACTCCGGTGATGAGGGGGTGCTGGGAGAGAGGGGAATATAGAGGAGCAAGGGCAGTGAGCTGGGTAAGGACCAGGGAGTCAGCCCCACTCTTGTGCAGCCCAGGGGGTGGCTGGAGCACAGAGGGACTTGTTCCAGGAGACTGGCCCAGTGCCACCGTCTTGGCATCCACATCCACACAGTTCCAAAAAGCACCTGGGGAGAATGCAAAAGTTCAAGGGTCTGTGTGGGTGTGGGCCACGTGGTACTGGCCTGGAGGTCAACTGGAGGTCAGAGGCCTGGTATCTTCTTTTTTTTTTTTTTTTTTTTTAGATTTATTTATGTATTTGAAAGACCAAGTTAGAGACAGTGAGAAGCAGGGAAGGGTAGAGAGAGGTCTTTCATCTGCTGGTTCACTCCCCACATAGCTGCAACAGCCGGGGTTGGGCCAAGCCAAAGCCAGGAGACAGGAGCTTCCTCCGGGTCTCCCACATGGGTGCAGGGGCCTGAACACTTGGGCCATCCTCTACTGCTTTTCCAGGCACATGAGCTGGGAGCTGGATCGGAAATGGAGTAGCTGGGACACGAACCAGTGCCCATATGAAAGGCCAGCACTGCAGGCGGCAGGAGGCCTGGCAACTTATGGATGCACTGCCTGAGCCCTCTGGATTGTCGCTCAGGCTCCCTTCCTATGCTGCTGGGGACAGGGAGGAATGCAGCCATGATACCTTAGAATAAACCCATCGGCCCATGGAGGTGGGGGAGGAGGGTTTGGAGCCAGATTAATCTGAGTTAAAGAAAATGAATTTGTGAGGTCATATGTATACCTGCAACAAATACCATTAAGACTCACAAACTCAGGGCCTGCATTGTGGCACAGCAGTTTAAGCTGCCACCCGCAACACCAGCCTCCAATAAGGGCAGCGGCTCAAGTCCTGGCTGCTCCACTTCGGATCCAACTCCCTGCCAGTATGCCTGGGAAAGCAGTAGAGGATGGCCCGAGTACTTGGGCCCCTGCACCCACATGGGAGACCCAGATGGAGCTCCGGGCTTTGGTTTGGTCCAGCCCTTGTCATTGCAGCCATTTGTGGAGTGAACCACTGGATGGAAGACAAAGAATTTTTTTTTTTAAAACCAAAGGTTCACAAAGTCACCATTCTCTGTGAGTGCGTACCTGTGCCCTGGAAATGCAGAGGCCCCAGAACAAGGACCAGCGCTGGAGCATCACCACCATCTCCTCTGTCTCTCTGTGCACCCGCCGGGTCTTCCAGCCAGGTTGCACCTGCAGGCCCAGCGGGGCTGCAGGACACTCGCGCGGCAGCGTCTCCAGAGAAACATGTTGGTGATTTGAAGGATGCCTTGTTGAGTGGCCGCCTAACTCCCTCAGCTCAGCACATCTGGACCGTGCACACGGTCGCCCACCGCATCCTCCGGCGACTGCTTCCTCACTGTCACCCAAGGCTGCACGTCCCACTGACCTGTCTCCCATATGCTCCTCCCACAAATGCACCCCAAGTTGTTCACAAAGCTGGAGCCTCAAGATACCCCACCCCACCCGGATTCTAGTGAAACTGCTGAGAGCGCAGCTGTGGTCTCGCTTCTTCCTCTGCTGCCGACAGGTGCGAACGCTAAGGTGCCGCCAGTGCCCCCTCCTGGAGGGAGGAGCAAAGCCCTCCCTGGCTCTGCCCTGCCTCCCACCCAGCTTTTGGTGAACGTGGTCCATGAATGAGCAGTCTCTGACAACCACAGCACGCCATGCCCTGCAGTTTGCCTGGGCCTACATTCCGACACACCCCGAAACGGCGCAGGTACCCTCGGTTCCAAGGGCAGAAGAAAAGCCAGGCTGTGTGACCCAAGGAAAATGCCACAGAGGGATGCAGTTCCCTTTGTCACTTGACCCCGTGAGTCTGTTTCACAGGGAGACCACGGGGCGGGGGAGCTCAGTTAGTGAGAGGCAGTCTCCAGGGAGTAACCAAGAAGAGCAAAGCGAGTCCACGTGTTTCCGAGTGCAGGTGCAGCGAACCTTCCAGGGCAAGAGGGGGCAAGCACAAGGCGGGCGGCCGCACTCAGCTCTGACCTGCTTGCATGTGAGAACCAGTGTGACTCACTGAGTCCCAGCCCAGGTAGACCAGGAGGCCCCCTGGCAGAGGGCCAACCACTGCACTTGTCCTGTATTTGATTCACCTTTTATCTGAAAGGCAGAGCTTCAGAGAGAGGGAGACAGAGCTTCCACCTGCTGGTTCACTCCCCAAATGGCCGCAACACCTGGGCTGGGCCAGGCTGAAGCCAGGAGCCAGGAGCTTCTTCCAGGTCTCCCACGTGGGTGCAGGGGCCCAAGGACTTGGGCCATCTGCTGCTGCTTTCTCAAGTGCATTAACAGGGAGCTGGCTTGAAGTGGAGCGGCCGGGACTCGAACCGGCACCCATATGGGACGCCAGTGTCGCAGGCGGTGGTTTTACCCGCTATGCCACAGCTCCAGCCCACGTGGTTGTCCTTGCCACTCTCTTCCTCAAAACTTCTCTCCACCCCTCCTCCTTCGAGCATATGGCAAAAGTCCAGCTCCCCGCACAGCACAGCAGAAGGCCTGGAGGGTGCAGCCTGCGCACAGCCGCACCACGAGCTCCAGCAGCACAGCAGCCAGCCTCTCTGGGCTCGAGGTCAGCCCTCTCACCAAGACAGCCCTGTCCGTCCTGGGAGGGCCTCGTCAGCACCCAGAGCAAAGTCCCTCAAGCAGCTGGGGCCCCAGTCCTGACCCCGGTAAAACCCGCATTTTGCAATCTTGCATTTAAATATAGGGCTGAGGGATTTAGCTGACAAAAATGACCACCGTCACCCCAGAATGCCTGGATACGTGGCCTAGACCACATTGATACTAAAAAATGGCTCCTTGGTAATCTGCGATTCTAGTTTAACTGGGCACGTGAGTCTTTGGATTTCTCTTCCTAGACTGGGTCACGTGAGGGTTGGACTGACACCCATCTTCCTAGCCCTGGCACCCGCAGAAATGACTGACACGGAGCAGGTGCATGCTGAGCCGCTGATTCTCTCTAAGAGATGGAAACCGCGAGTTTCAAGCCTGCAAACGATGACTCTGGCAGGCAAGAATAAACGCGCCATATGCTTTTCTCTGAGCCTCCTCTGGAAGGGGTCGCCATCGGTGCCCAGGGTCGGCGGCGCTCCGGCCTGCACTGACGCCCGGCGGACGCTGGGTGGCGCGACGCGCCCACGTCCCAGCCTCGCGGGTCCCCCGCCGGAAGCGAGCGGGCGCTTCCTGTGCCGCAGCGCCCTGCATTGTCGATGGCGCCGCTGCGGCAGAGCTGGGAGGCGCCGGGCGCCATGGTGCAGGGGCCGCTGCGGCACCGGGCCCGGCGCCCGCCTCCCGATGCCGGTTCCGCCACCCGCGGCCCTCGATGGGTCAGAGGCAAGCTCTGTGGCACACCGTGGGGCCTTCGCTCACGGCTAGACCGGACCTTTCCGTCTGTGTCGCTTTTCTGTCCCGGTCACTGAGAATATGGCAGCCGCGCTGCGGGAAAGCGAGCGCCTTTGCATCAGCACTTGTTTGCAAAATGCTCCCGAGCGTAACGGGAAGGCAGGCCGGTGGTGGCGGCGGGCGGGCTGGGCTTCACGGCCTCCCTCGGGTTTCTTACTTAACGTTTTTACAAAGAGGCGCGTACCCCGCACGTAGGCTTTATGTTTTCAGCCCGAAATCACGTTCAAACTGAAAAATAAGCTGATGTGAAACGAAACCGTGGGTGGGGCCTCCACGTGCCCCACGCCGCGGCGCCGCTCCCTGGCGACCAGCAGAGGGCGCGCGTCCACCCCGTCCGCGGGGATCTCGCCCACCGAGGACCCACGTGCCAGCCTCGGAGAGAACAGAAGTGGGTGTGCACCCGGCCCCTTGATTCGCCGAGGCTTTGTCTGCAAATGGAGTTACTGGTCCGAGTGCTGCCTTGTCTCCTGTCTTGGTAAACCGTGCACGCAGTGAGTCCTCTTGTGCTAACCCGGTTCAGATCACCTTAGTGAAATGAGCGTCCTTGGCTCCACCTGCAGCCATCAAATCGAACTCAGCTACGTGACTCCAAGATTTTCCTTTGTGAAGTTCCTCCAAAGCACGATGTTTGTTTTCCCTGGAATCACAACCCATTTCTTTGTGTGCTTGTCCATCACAGCTTTTAGCGCTTCTTGCTCAAACTGTGTGGTTACTGGAAGGTAATCAAATGGAATGAGCAGGTTAGGAAAGAAGTAATATCAGCTCAATGCTATGAAGAGTGGCCAGCGGCCCTGCCATGGACTCTGCGGGCTTTGGGTGTCTGTTACTATCTGGTTCACAAAGGGAAGGGAGAGTGAGTTTTTCAGTTCAATCAGTTACGTGGAAGTCAATCAAAAGAGATTCTACCCAAATTCAGAAAATTATCATTGCTTTAAATACATATTTATATATACCACTTTGCCAAACCCACATGCAATATCATTGAATCAATAGCTAAATCAAATGCAATGCTTAGGAAAGACTTCACGCAACAAAAACAGCTCAGCCTAATTCCTAGTGAGATTGTCCATTGATGAGGCTCCTGCAAAAAAATACTTCTTGAAATGAGGCTCACAACAGAGTTGCAGAGTGGGAAAGCAGCTGTCTGGCCACCTGTTCTGTACCGTTCACAGGGACACGACCCTCTCCTTCCCCTCAGCTTTGCTGGCCTGACTTAGTATCTCCAGCCATGGCTAGCCAGAACTTCAGCCCTTATGCTCAGGGCCTTAGGAGAGCCCGTGCATTTTTATAATCTGTAAATGAAGTGAGTCCAAGTCCCCCTTCCATTGAGTTGTTGGGCAGTGGAGTTGTCAGTATCCAGTACCTCCTTCGTCCTGGTTTGAGTCAGGGTTCCAGGCTCCTGCAGCCCCTGGGCCACATTATCCTAGCCCACAGGGCTTTTTCCTGTCTAAAGACTCTGCTGGTTGTGCCCCATCTGGAGGTGTGAAGCAGACGGGCCCTCACCTCCAGTCGGATCTCCTTGACTAAGGCTGTCCCCTGGGCTAGCTCCCCACCTCCCCGCTCACTGCCGAAGAGTGGTGAGCAGCTCCTACTCACAAAACCTCCAACCAGTACGGAGGAAGGGACAGCCATCGCCCTCACCACCTCTCCACTCTGAAAGCATGCCTCTTTCCTGCCCCGCTCTGGACCAGAATTTCCTGTAAGCAGAAACAGCTGTAAACCCTTTCAAAAAGAAACATGATCCCTCCCCTCTCCAGCAGAACCTAAGCAGTTGCGGAAACTAAATTTGTGGATTGGCACTGTATGGGAATATTTCTGTTCTAATGGGAACAAAGTCATAGTAAAGATTCAAAGCAGCTTTGAACAATAATAGTCCATCTTTTCTGGACAGTTCTAGAAAGAGAAGGGAAGGAAGCTTCCCCACCATGGAGACCATGAGAACTCTGGTTTCAGGTCCTTGAAGTATTGCCACATCTGAACATTCCATCTCCTTAGCCAGAACCTCCAGTTCTCACACCCCTTCAGTCCCACCTCTAATTAAGCAAGTGCATTAAAATTTCAGTATCAGCCATGAATGGCCCTGTAAACCCAGGGTGTTTCTATGACAATTGTATACCTGTTCTACTATAGAAAAGAAAGAACTCAGATTTACGGGAGGCAAGCAGTGGCTCTGAGAAAATGACTTCGGAAGCAAATCAGGAAGAAACCAACAGGTAGCACAGTGCTGGCACAGAAAGGCAGGCGTCACGGCGCCTGGGAGCCAGAGGGCCGTCCCCGGCCATCAGCCACTTCCCTCCGGGAGCTCATTATGTCAGAGACCGGCCAAGGCGTTGGGGGAAGCCTCTGTAACAGCATGGACCAAGGGGATTTTCTGCAATGGTGAAAAAATTCTATAATGTAGAACTCTACTGGGATATGGAGCACTTAAAATATAGCTAGCATGAATGAGAAACTGATTTTTTAAGTTCCTTTAATTTTAACTCATTTCAATTTAAATATTCATACGTGGCTAATGGCTACCATGTTGGACAGCTAAAATCTGCATTCTTTTTTCCTTTGAATCTATGATTTATACTTTACTGACTGCCATCCATGTTGTAAGACAGAACAAAATTAAGCGTAGCAGGGGAACAAGAAAATTGAAAGATTTTTCTAATGATTTAAAAAAATAGCCAAAGAAGAAAGTTCTGGAAAAGAGAGCCGGGAATTAGATGCTTCCAGACACATGGAATGAATTAGGCATAGCCTTTGGAAATTAATTTATTGCTGAATTACTGGAAAGTAAGGCAGCAATGAAGGCAAAGTTGAAAAGTATACTTAACAATTATTTGCCCACTACCCCTCAGTTGTCCTCCCCAGACGCCCCAAGCCCTCAGCCACTCATCTGCTTGGTAAGGCACAGCCACTCTGGGTGGCCAACCACAGACATTTCTCTGAGAAGCTGGCCTCAGGACACAGAGACATGTGAGCTCTCCCTGGCTGGTAAATGGCAGGTGTGAAACTTGGGGGCTGTGGGATCAGAGAGACCGAGAAAGGCGTGAGAACGCAAGCGGGCGAGGGTCCCAGGGACTCACGCCTGCTCCTTCCTTCCTCGCTAGTGATGTTTTGCCACGTGCCTGAACTCCTCCAGGCTCCCTCCTCTGAGAGATGGAATAACTGTAGTTCGGATTTCATAAATTGTGGTAGGAAAAAAAAGTTAGTTAAGTAGACTCAAGCAAAAAACAGACTGGAATCTAACAAGGGCTCTGCAAATATTATCATTGGTTATGATAATACAAATATTATTACTTATCATAAAAATAGAAGCAGAATCCTGACAGCATTCAAGTTTCTGGATTCAGGTCATTCCCGGCATTTAAGCATGGATTCCATTGGATTCCAAGAGACACACTTCTCCCTCATAGTCTTTTTCTCTGGACTATAATTTTATTGGACTATAATTGACAGATATCTCCCATATTCTTAATATAAGATTTCTGTTTTTCTCAAATTAACCTGCATTGGGTTTCTGTTAATTACATCCAACTGAACTGCTAACTTATACATCATTTTCTGTGGTAGTCAACTTGTCTTCTCTGTGTAAGCTGTAGCAACACCTAACACCTAACTGCCACCGACTCATGTCAGTGGATCCTCCTGATTGGGACTTTGGAAGGCGTGACACGGACGTGACTTGTGGTGGTGATGCTGGTGGGCACTGGAGGGCAGCACCCGTGCAATGCGCTGGCCGATTGCTCCTGTGACGTGGGACTCCCAGCCTCCCCTGCCCTGCCTGTCCATTCCCATGCCTGGTTCTGCAACCTTCCTGTTGAGTCCGTGAGCTTCTCAGTATGTTGCCATAAACAGTCAGGATCTTTGGTTTGTAACCAAGAACCTGCCTTTTTCTTTCACTCTTTAAGTAGTGAAGAGACAAAAAATAGGGTAGGTGTTTGGTGTAGCAGTTAAGATGTGGTTTAAGCCCACATTCCGTATCAGAATGCCTGGGTTCTACATCCAACTCCACCTTCCCGCTAATGCAGACCCCGGAAGCAACAATGATTTGGTTCCTGCCACCCACTCAGGAGACCTGGACTCACTTCCAGTGCCCAGCTCAAACCCTACTTCCTGGCTACGGCCTCAGCCTATCTCTACGTTGTTGCAGGCATTTGTGATTGAAAACAACAGATAGGAGCTCTCTCTTTCTTTCTCTCGGTGTCTCTGTCTCCCTGACTTACCCACTAGGCCAAACTCGATCTCAGTTTCATCTATAAATACAAAGCTCCTCCCGGATACTCTTTGTTCAACAATCTACCCACTCCGTGTCCTTGTCTGTATTTTAGCTAGACAAGACCGTGACATACATTCTGTTCCTGGAAAACAGGAGATACCAATGTGAGCAGATGAATAAGGCAATGGTCAATGAACTGCCATGCAGGAGGAGGGCCCTGAGAGGGCAGGTGTTTGCCCTGGAGTCACAGCCCTCCCAGGAGCTTGACATTGCAGAAAGAACAGAGCTGCTGACTCGGACCATGCGCTCGGCACAGAAACACGAGGGTGTGGTCTCTGTTTTTCATGGCGAGGAACACTTCTGATGAAATCTTCTGTTAAGGTCAGAAACACACAGCCTGGGATACAAACCGGCAGGCTGTGGTCCTGCCCGATGGTGGTGCTAACAGGTGCCTCCACAAGAGCATCCCCCTTCTCCCGCATTTGCTGGGCTCTGAAGTCCCCAGTCACCCAGCTCAACCCTCAGGGACACCTGGCTTAGCAAACGCATGTATGCCTGGCGCGTAGACCTTGGCTGACAGTGCTAATCTCCCAGAGCCTCCATTTCTGTCTCCCCCTCCTCAGTTGTTTATTTAATCCAAAAGAGGGACAAGAGGCATTTCTGACACCATTTGTTACCCATGTAAATAAAATCACGTTCCCATGTTGGGCTTTTTCTCTTCTACTTCTTCCTGCATCAGGAGGGCAGAGCAAGGCATATTTTCACCCATTTAGGATTGACTAACTGGTCTTTGAAAGAGTCCATTTGGGAGGTTGGCACTGTGGTGTAGTAGGTTAAGCTTCTGCCTGCAGCCCTGGCATCCCATATGGGTACCTGTTTGAGTCCTGGATGCTCCACTTCTGATCCAGCTAATGGCCTGGGAGAGCAGTGGAGGATGGCCTAAGTGCTTGGGCTCCCGTACCTGCGTGGGAGGCCCGGAAGAAGCTCCTGGCTCCTGGCTTTGGATCAGCCCATCTCTGGCCATTGCAGCCATTTGGGGGAGTGAACCAGTAGATGGAAGACTTCTCTCTCTCCCTCTCTCCCCTCCTCACCCCCCGCCTCTGCCTCTCCTTCTCTGTAACTCTGACTTTCAAATAAAAATAAATAACTCTTTAAAAAATAAAAATAAAATACAGTCCATCTGGGGGATCCTGGAGACTCCCTCAAGAGGCAGGTGGCCACCCTGCAGGGAGGCATAAGTCGGATAGAGAGGCCAGGGTAACTGCTGGCCAGAACAGAGGTGTCTTTGGTGTGGAGTTGAATTAAGGAGCAGCCGCAGGTACTCAGATCACAGATGGTGAGTGGCTTGGCTTTCCACAGAGCAGAGCTCATCTAGCTCAGTGCTTCTGCACCTGCCATAGCACACCTGGGCATCAGAGATCCTGCACCTCTACCCACTCTCCATGGTGTCAGCTCTGGTGGAACTCAGACCCCACTTGGAGTAGGAAGCACAGGCTCCTTGCGGGGCACCAACATAGGGGATTATTTACCCAACTGTGGTGGACAGTTTCCCAGAGCAATGGCTGGTCCAGCAGACCCACTCAACAAAGGGAACCCAGGAGGCAAAAGAAACACGTCTCCAAACACGAGCCTCCCCACCCCTCTAAAGTAGGGCTCTCAACTTCCACTGCAATGAGAATCCTGTGATGAGTGTGAACATCCCAGTACCCAGACCCCCTTCCAGCCAATGACATCAGCATCTTCAGGGTGAGACCCAGGGCTTAAGAGGTTCCACAATTCTCTCAGGCGATTCCAGGGCAGCCAGGGTGGAGACTGGCTATTCTCAAGCAACCCTTTGCACCTGAGTCAATGGTATCACCTGCCAACTCTACCTGCCTGGGCTCCACCTGGCCCCCTGTGCCTGCTACAGCCATACCCCACCCCCTTGGATTTGGAGAATCCATTTGTCTCCCTCTATGGGCACCTACGCCCACCTGTGACTCCAAGCTGATGCCAACTCTCTGCTCTCTGCTGGGGCATACCTCCCAGATCATGTTCTGCATGGCACAAATTCCACAAGGCTGAGAATATAGATACTACCAGAAAAAGGGAAATACATGTGACTTTCTTTAAAAGTGTAAGCAGTTTGGGTTAAACCAGTCAATCAGATTTGCCTACTAGAGGATTTCTCAAACCCTTTCCCAGGCCATTGTACTCATCCCAGGAGGAAGATATTGTAGGAAAGATTTTATTTAACTATGAACTTCATGGATTTCTTGACCAGGATCTAAGTCACCAATGCAAAAATCCACACCCAGTGTACCTAACTCCATGCCACTCACTCATCCCAATAGTGGCTTTTTGTCAGAAACCCAAATCAGATTTTGTTTCTGTATGGTGAGCACTGACGGCTCAATGTGATATATACACAGTAAGACACTGCAGGCGCCTGAATGCCCTTCAACCTCTGTACTTGCGGGAGCCACACAATTATCAGATGCTCGCCATGCTACTACCCGTCTGGTCTTTATTACTGTCCTTGATCTCGCGACCCTGATGAGAAAAGGTTTACCTGGGAACCCCAAGGATGGCACCTTCCTATGACGCTGATTTCCACGTGTAGTGCTTTGCAGGTGTTCCACAGGACTGTAGGTCTTGACTGGAGGGTTAGCTAGTTGCTGGGCTGATTGAAGTTGAATATAGAAACCTAGGCTGCCAGGGCAGGCACTATGGCCCGGCAGGTTCAAATGCTGGCTACTGCAGCTTCCTGCTAGTACATCCTGGGAGGCAGCAGATGATGACTCACGTGATTGGGCCCCTGCCACCCACATGGGAGACTGTGGGGTTCTGGGCCCCTGGCTTTGTCCTGGCCAAGCCCTGGCTGTTGTGGGCATTTGGGGACTGAAAGAAAAGAAAGAAAGCTCTCTTTTTTTCTTTTTGTCTCTCACTCTTTCATTCTCACACTGCCTTTCAAGTAGGTGAAAATAGAAAATAATATGTAAGAAATCTAAGCTGCCTGCTGAGCCGCTGTCAAGTGCTCCTCAGGCTTTATTGTGCACGGAGTCACCTGGAGGATCTTGTTAGCATGCAGATCCTGATCCTTAGAGTCCACATTCACATTTGTAGTAAGCACCCGCTGTGCTGATGCTGCTACCCTATAAAGGTACCAGTGGACCGACCTTGCCAGGGAGTGTGGATGCACGGATTATATAGATCAGGGAGATGTATTCATCGTGAGTTCAGTAAAGCCTGGAAGCTGATGGCGACAGGGACCCCAGAGCAGGTAGACACGATGTGTAAGCTTCACCTGAGAGGCCCTAAGGCCAGAGGCGTGGATGTTACATTGACAGCAAAATTACAGGAGTGGAGGGAGCCAGCAAAGCAGCTGCCAGTCAGCTCCCTCTCCAAGGAGGCTGTGGGGGAGGGGCACGGATGTTGGCAAGAATGAGGGCTATTTTATTGCGAAGAACTCCCTAATTATGCAGTTAGAGGACTGTGTGTGGTGCATTCCAGAGCCTACACTGCTCTCATAAGGATTCCACTGTTAATTTTAAGAAGAGAAATAGCAGTGCAACTTTTTCAACTCCCACACCATTCACACATTGAGTTTGTGTGCCAGCTCCAAGCATACCCACTGGAGATGAAAACAGAGCGAGAGCCAACCCTTCACCGAAGCTTGTCAAGCTGCAGGCTTACAGGGAAGGACTTCTCTTTCTCTCCTTTCCAGACAAATTCTTCTTGCTGCCATTTTTTAAGTTTTATATCATCTATCTGTTACACTCCAAACACCAGATACCCAACATAGTGCCCTAACACAGCCGGCCCCCAGCAATGTTTGGTTACCCGTGAGCAGTCTTGTGTGCACTGATCCAACATGCAGCAGCGATGTCTTTGTGAACAGATCCACACCTGGACATGTCCTAGGCAAGGCTCACAGAGTCCATCCTTTTGGAAATAGGAGCATTGCCACAGGCCTATGAGGTCGGCAGATGTCACCGAAGCAGATGGAGACCACAGATGATTGAGACACCAAACCCCGCCCCTTCCCCAGCTCTGCCTTGGTGGGGTGCCGAACTCCACAGGGCAAGGAGATTCAAAGCTTGGTGACTGGGGCTGTCAGAGAGAAGAAACATTACACCACACCCCCCGCCATGCACTCATGCACTGCACACACACACACACACACACACACACACAATCATAATCCCCCTGCTTCTCAAATGACAGTCTCTTCAAATTCATTACTCACGTAATTCTCTAAACCACATTTTTGTTGTTGTTGTTGTGGAGTTTCCTGGATCTAGCAGGAAGGTACTGCAAATTTTCTCTGATCTCACATCACAAAGCACCGTTTACTGCTTGCTTTTTCCTTCATCCTTCCCCTCCAATGCATTGCTCCCGCTGTCCTCCTTAGCCCAAGCGTTTTATTCTTGTCTTGCAAAACCTGTGGATGCGGTTGGCACAAGGTCGAGCTGCACAGACTCACCTCCACCTGTGTGAGCTGGGTAAGATCCCTGGCCTCTCTGGGTCAGTTTCCTTATCTGTAGATGGGTGTTGGAATAAGAATCCTGGATGGGGTGGCTGTGAGGACTTAATGTATTAATACAGATAAAGCACAGAGACCATTGCCCAGCATGGAGGAAGGCACCCGCTAGCATGGTCGCTGCTGCTGCTCCAATCCCTTCCTCCTGAGGAGGAGGCCCCCGGACAGCCCTCTGCTGACGCTCACAACACTTGGCCATTGAACCTGGACAGCATCCTTTCCCAGCTGGGGACCATCTTGTCAGGGGCCACCTGCATTTTTTAGGCCAATGGAGTTAATATTTATTTATTTATTTAAGAGCCACAGAGTGAGAAATGTACAGACCAAGAGCTCCCGCCACACCTCTGGGACCCACACCAATTCCCTTTAACTTCCATTTGGCTCCAAAGGGGTGCTGTGGGGCTGGGGGCCCCGAGCAGCAGACTTGTTAAAAGAATGAATACAATCCTAAGGATGAATAGATTCTAGTAATGAATTCTTAATGAACAAAAGGCAAGCACTTCGGCATACGCGTTTGGAGTCATTTTCTTCTGACTGCTCTGGGGACCTGTGTTCCAGACAACTGCCCTTATCCAAAAAGCCCAAGTGTGGGGGCTGCTGTCCCCCCTTCTCACGGCTTGTTGTGAGTGTGCCCAGCCTCACTCCACACAGCAAGCAGAAACTACGTTTTCTCGTTTAATGTACACATTCTCCCGACAAAGAGTTCCCAAGCGCCCAGGATTCCAGGCACCGTGCCAGATCATGGAAATAATACCAAAGGCGCGTGCCTGCACTGCAGAGTTGTCGGCGTGCTTTTGGGTCAATTACCTCATTGATTCCTCTCAACAGCTGTGCAAGGCAGGTGATCTTATTTCCACTTTATAGACCAGGAAAAAGGGGGTGGGGGCTAATGAAAAAGAGGGAGCAAGGGAAAGAGAATGAAGCTTTTGATTCCTTCCTGAAGTCCAGAACATCGCTTCCCCATCAGTGTGTGCAGAGGACAGCATGCCCGAGCGCCAAGGCCCTTGTTCCGCGAACTCACTGATGTGTGCCCAGCCCAGGCCTGCACACAGAGAGCCACTTAGCAAATACTTTGGATGGAGATCATTTTGATGTTGTTGTGAACTCAGACCATTGCTAGGAAAGCAAGAAACTATGATGATGAATTCCAGGAAGCAGGAGAAAGCAGAAGCCCAGAGGCCTGGAGGAAAGGAATGAGGTTTTTTTGAGTCTGGACGAGAGGACGGACCAGCAGGGAGGAGGCGGAGGAGTTAGAGGGAGGCCTCCGAGGGCAGATGACAGGGGCTTAGGATCCAAGGGCAGGCTCCAGGATGTTCTGAGCTGGCCTCCAGAAGAGGAAACATGCTGCTTCATGCTTTCGCTAACAACTTCCAGCCAGCAAAATGCTTCCAGATTTCTGGCAGCTTTTTAAATTAGCTTCAGCCCTAAATTGAAAGCAGAAATTGCCCCAGATTCCTGTGTCTCCCAACGTCCTTTGTTGCGCCAGGCAGCTCAAGATATTCCTGACTGATGATCCTGCAGGTGTCCAAAGATGGCTTCACGCGTCAGCCAGCCAGCCAGCGAGCCGAGCATCTGTTGGGGGTGTGACGTTTGCACGCCACTGTGAGGACTGCTGTGACAGGAGGGACCACGACATCACAAGCAGGAGGCCTGGCTGGCAGCAAACACTGCGGGCTGGCGGGCAGCAGCACGTTTTCCATGCACCCCTGGGCAACACCCAGGAAAACCACGTTATGGGAGGTGAGTGTAGCTGGGTCGGGGTCGGGGAGGGGGCATATCACAAGAAAAGCCCTAGGAGGGAGGAAGTTAGGTCAGAGCCTTCCATGTAAGTCCCAGCACACAGGAGGTGTCCAAAAACTATTTGCTGAAAGCATGCATAACTGCATGACTTAAAAGGAGAGCGTAGTCCCAGACCCAGGGATGCCTCTTCTCTAAATCACAAGGTCCTGGTGTCACAGTGTGACAAAACACACCAGGACAACCACAGCCATGTGGAATTGTTCTGAAACTACACATAGAAAGAGGTCTACTCTTTTCATGAGGACAATGACTTTTTTTAAAAAATGATTTATTTGATAATTTGAAAGTCATAGTTACAGAGAGAGATCTTCCACCTCGTAGTTCACTCCTCAGATGGCCACACAGGCTGCAATGAGACCAGGCCAATGCCAGGAGCTTCATCTGGGTCTCCCACACGGGTGGCAGAGCCCCAAGTACTTGGGCCATCTTCTGCTGCTTTTCCGGGTGCATTAGCAGGGAGCTGGATAGGAAGCAGAATAGTCAGAACTGGAACTGGCACCCAGGCGTGATGCCAGTGTTGCAGGCAGCGGCTTAAGCTGCTGCACCCTAATGCTGGCCCCAACAGTGACTTTTAGACTCCTGGAATTCATCCGGTTCCTTGGACAAAGGAGAGGAAGCTAAAAGAGAACAGAGCTGAGGACATAAAGGATGTGCCACGCTAATTGCTTAAGAGCAGATGATTAGAGAAGGGGAAAGAGTCATTGATGTCACTCAAGTCCCTGCTAGCGGGCCTCTCCCATAAAGGACCATGGAGACCAACCTCTAAGTCTTAAAAACCAAGCTGCCTTGCACCTTACTAACCCAGAAGTGCCTTCTACTGTATCTTGTGCTTTTGTCAAAGATGTATTGTGCAGAACATGTGCACAGTAACCAGCGAAGTCACTGGTTTCTGAATCCTAAATAGTATGTTCTTTCAGCTGCCACTGGTCCCTGGAGGACACTGCCTGCCTCTGGCTTGGGAAATCTGTTAGAGAAACTTTCATGGGGAGAAGAACTGCCGGCATCTTGTGTCTCTCTCCTGTTACTCCTCCTGCTTCTGGCCATACCCAGACCATAACACATTTACTGGACCCTTACACTAATCCTAAAGCAGGATTTGTTATAAATCCAACGTTAATCATGCAAACATAGTAACTAAAAAAATCTTACTTGAGCCCAGGGCATTGTCTTAATGCCCAGGTAGTGTGCAATGAGCACCAGCAGGGGGGGTTGTCCAAAAGGGAAGTGGTGAATGGAGCAGGCTGCGCACAATGGGTAGAATCATTGCTTTTAGATGATTTTACGTTGCTTTCCATGAAATCTGCCTGCATTGCTTTTAACCCCAGAGCAGTCAAGGATGGCAAGGCATTTCTTCCACAGCCCTTCCCTTCCCACACTGAGAGTCCAGCAGGAGGAAGTCGGGCTGTGCATGGAGACCCGTGCTTGTGTCCGCGTTTTGTGCCACTTGGCTGGAACATTGGCTAATACTGGGGCTTCTCTGGATTCCACACTTCTTATCTGTACCAGTTAGTTTTGCATTTTTTTGTTTTGGCTCATATAAAGGAAAGTTACTAGGAGACACTTTCAAATATTCTTGCTAAAATCCAAACCTGATGGGGCCGGTGCTGTGATGCAGCAGGTTAAAGCCATTGCCTGCAGCACCCATCTCCCTGCAATGTGCCTGGGAGAGCACGTGCTTGGGCCCCTGCAGCCATGTGGGAGATCAGATGAAACTCTAGACTCCTGGCTGCAGCCAGGCCCAGCCGCAGCAGATGTGGCCATCTGGGGAGGACACCAGCAGATGGAGAACCTCTCTGTCTCCCCCCACCCCGATCCGTTCTTTGTAACTCTGCCTTTCAAATAAAACTAAATAAATCTGACCCCCAAAAATCCAAAAGTTTTGCTGACTTCAGTGCCTAAGTGCACATCCCAGAGGCCACCAGTCTCACAAGCTCACCCTTTCTTCAAATGAGTTCTGAAGGCCAGGCAGGCTGGAAGTTGGGTTGAGGAGGAAGGAGGGAGAGACCAAATGCAGACTAAGTCAAGTTCTCCCAGTTTCGCCTCTTGGAAGGCAGAAAAACTCCCTCCATCTGAGATTTCACGACCCAGACGCGTGGCATGACCAGCTCCCTTTAGGAGGGTGGGAATTCTCTGACCTTTCGACAGAGAATTAAAATCTATTCCTCGCCTTATGGCTGTGCCCTTTACCTGGGGGTATTTACTCCATGTATCAAATATCTTTCCTTTCGAGATGAGAGATCTTGTTCACAGAACGCTGAGCCTTTTTCTGGGGACTCTCCTACCCTACTCTGCGGCAGCAGCTCTCCTGCTCTGCAGGCAATTATGGAACGTCATCATGGGTAATCTTTTATCACTTTAGACTTTAGTAGAGTCAACCACTTTTGCAAGCCCTTGGCTGCAGTACTTATGCACAACAGGATGTGGCTAGAGAGACTGCATAGATGTTGATAGCCTTTTGGGGCAAGATATAACATGTTGTCTGCCTACCCCAACCAAAAACATGCAGGGTTTGTTGACAGCGTTAGAACAGGTAGTTTAATTCAACATGTATTTATTTAATGCCTGGCATATGCAAGTGCTATGGCAGGTAAAGTTTATCAAGACACAGTCCCCTGGTTGAAATGGGAAGTGCAATATATAACAGACTCAGACTAAAATAAATCTAGCTTTAGTCTCCATTCTGGAAGAGTATGATTTTCTTGCTCTGGCCACTGAGTGGATTTTAATTATTAGATAAGGTCAACTTCACACAGATGATCATGTAAAGTAATGCCTGGGAGAATTATTGTAGTAAGGATGTCAAGAATGTACTCAAAGCATTCATTGGGAAAAGACTGGACCAACACATGGGAATGAGCACTGCATGTGTGTTACCAGGCAGCTCATGCCGAAATTCCAAAACACACAACTTCAGATGGTGTGCCCCGGGGCCTGAGAGGTACTTCCACTTCCTTGGCACTCAGGAACCAGGGAAAACCTGTTTGTGACCTACTGGTTTGAGTTCTGATGTGTTCAGATTCTTGTCTCCTGGTGTCGGCCAGGCCTGGCTGCCCCTCCTCTGACTGTCAGCCCTGTTCTTGTCTCTCTCCAGGCTGAGAGGCTGCCTTTTGTCTGCCCCACACTGCACCATGCTGATGCCTCCCGGGTCTCCCCCTCTCATTTGGGGCCCAACTTCCCTCACCAATGAGAAATGTCCTGAGTGCGTTGTCTGGCCCACGGTGCTCTGAGCTCCAAGTCCTCTGTGCCTTTAGTAAAAGGATGGAAGGGAGGAGTGTAACACAAGACATGTTCAGTAGTTGGACTGAGAGAAAAACTGATCCTGCCTTGAGAAGAAACGCACTCCAGTACTCCCCATGTGAACTGTGAAATGGTTTCCACCTTGACCTTTGACACCAACTATCACATAGGTTGAGTAAGGCAAGGCATGGAAGGGATGGCATAGGAAATTCATAACAGGGGGCCGGTGCTGAGGCACAGAGGGTTAAATCCCCAGCCTGCAGTGCCAGCACCTCACATGGGCACCAATTCAAGTCCCAGCTACTCCTCTTCCGATCCAGCTCTCTGCTGTGGGCTGGAATAGCACTAGAAGATGGCCCAAGTCCTTGGGCCCCTGCACCCACATGGGAGACCTGGAAGAAGCTCCTGGCTCCTGGCTTCGGTTCAGTGCAGCTCAGGCCGTTGCTGCCATTTGGGGAGTAAACCAGCAAATGGAAGACCTTTCTCTTTGTCTCTCCCTCTCACTGTCTGTAACTCTACCTCTCAAATAAATAAATACAATCTTTAAAAAAAAAACAGGGATGCCATAGAAAATTCACAACAGCGGGCTGGCACTGTGATACAGAGGGTTAAAGCCCCAGCCTGCAGCACCAGCATGCCATATGGGTGCCAGTTCCAGTCCCGGCTGCTCCACTTCCAATCCAGCTCCCTGGTAGTGTGCCTGGGAAAGCAGCAAAGGGTGGCCCAAGTGCTTGAGCCCTTCCACTCATGTAGGAGACCCGGAGGAAACTCCTGGCTCCTGGCTTCAGCCTGGCCCAGCCCCTATCATTGTGAACATTTGGGGAGTGAACCAGAGGATGGAGGAATTGTGTGTGTGTGTGTGTGTGTGTCTGTGTGTGTGTTGTCTGTACCTCTCTCTGTAACTCTGTCTTTCAAATAAAATAAATCTTAAAAAAAAAAAAAGAAAGAAAATTCACAACCGAGGAGACACAGGAAAGCGGCCATTTTGATTCCATTTCATTCTGCTCACCTTCAATTCTTTTCATCCTCAGCACTAAGGAAGTGATCTAATGCCATGCAAATGACTCCATGATGCTGCTACTTTTAGGATGTGAAGTTATATTCAGAGCTTTTCATGCATCACAACTGACACTCATTGGTACTAAACGTCGATTCTTCACCACCTCCTCCCGTGTGTGGTTTTGATTGTGGACCCCGGTGGGCTACCGTGCTGCCCCTGCAGGTGTCTGCCACACTCTGCCATAATTGTCCATTTTCTGTGAGACTGTGGGCTCCACAAGGACAGGCCTGTGTGTGACACGGTCACAGGCTATTTCCATACCCAACACACTGACAGACAGCCTGGGAGGGCTGGATAATTGTTTACTGACTAACGAATGCAAGGTAAACCATTAGCTTTCCACACAGCCCCAGGGGTGGAGGCAATCACTTGACTCCATAGTGTCTCTGTGTCAATCCTAAAATCCAAGAGGAAACCCTATTCCAGCTGTCATAAAATCTGTTACAGCTGCCACAGTTCTGTTCTTCTACCTGACTCATATTTTTTTTTCCTATGAAAGTAGATCAATGTCCTGTGTACCACACGATGGTGCCATCTGCAGCTACCATGCCACCCTCCACCCTGCACTGCCACCTTTGTATTATATTCTGTCCATACTTAGGACACAGTAATTGTGTGTCAACAGAACAGCGCTAGGTTCAAGTCCTGGCTCCACCACTTACTACTGGTAGGTGTTTGTTACTAGTGGAATGTCTTCTCTCGGGAAGTGTCATTATTTGGAAATCAGGCTGTTACAAGTGTAATTTGTTGACATGAGTTCATACTGGAGTGGGTAGGCCCCTAATCCAATATGGCTGATGTCCTGAGAACACTGGACAGAGATCTGCAAACAGAGACAATGCCCGTGAAGACTGGAGTTATGCCGCCCAGCCCACAGAAGTACCAGAACTGGGCGAGAGGCCTGGTCAGATCTTTCCCCAGCAACTTCAGAGGCAGCGTGGCCCTGCTGACACCCTGACTTCAGGCTTCAGGCCTTCAGAACTGTGGGACAGGAGGGTCTGTCTCTTAACCACTCAATTGGCAGTACTTTGTCATAGCAGCCCTAGCAACTAACACAGTCACTTTCAGCAAATTAATCTCTGGGCTTCAGTTTTATTTTTTAAAAAATGAAGTCACACAAGTGGTCCCTGCCTCATAGAGTAGTTGTCAAGATTAAGTTAGTTGCTATTTTCTTCGTGCTTAGAATGGTACCTGGGGACAGCGCCATGGCTCACTAGGCTAATCCTCTACCTGTGGCCAGGCACCCCGGGTTCTAGTTCTGGTTGGGACGCTGGATTCTGTCCCGGTTGCTCCTCTTCCAGGCCAGCTCTCTGCTGTGGCCCAGGAGTGCAGTGGAGGATGGCCCAAGTGCTTGGGCCCTGCACCCCATGGGAGACCAGGAAGAAGCACCTGGCTCCTGGCTTCAGATCTGCATAACGCTGGCAGTAGAGGCCATTTGGGGAGTGAACCAACAGAAGGAAGACTTTTCTCTCTGTCTCTCTCTCTCACTGTCTAACTCTGTCAAAAAAAAAAAATGGTACCTGACATAGAAGACCAGTGAGGTCTTATGATGGTCAAAATTCCATACTATTTCATGTGCAGTGATGGGAAAAGATGTCACAAATTATGGCACAGTAAATCCTAATTTATGACTCATTGTTGCTGGGACATTTCATAATTTAGCTTCAGCATGGAGCCTACATGCAGAAAAAACTCAGGAGGTCAGTGAGAGAGCAAAGGGTATGGGGCCGTTTGCAATTACCAGTGTTCTTAGTTGCAGATGCTGACCGAGCAATTTGCTTGTGCATGGCACAGAGCAGGTGTGACCCACACAGAAAAATGTCTTACAGTTTGTTTTTTTAATACTGAAACTTTAAATACAGAATGACAATAGATTTTTGTCAATTTCATCTGTGCATACCTAGCTTCCTCATAATTTGTACAACCCAGAAACTCAAAAAAGTAGAAATTTAAGAGAAAATATATTTGAATGAAGGATTGAAACAGCTATTGGGAGGAGTGGCTCAGGCCAAAGAAAATTCAGGAATTATCATTCTTTATTCATTTAAAACAAAGGACTCTGTATAACCAGCATGGTCCTCTCTTCACTGTAGGTCAACAGTGAACTTTGTTTTGTTTTCACATTAAAAATTAGTTGATTTATTTTCATTTATTTTTGTGAAAGGGAGGAAGAGAGAGCAAGATCTCCCATCTGCTGCTGCACCCCTCAAATGCCCACAACAGCCAGTGCTGGATCTGGCTGAAGACAGGAGCTAGGGCTCAACCCTGGTCTCTCATGTGGGTGGGAACCCAACTACTTGAGCCATCACCTGCTTCCTCCCAGAGTCTGCATCAGCAGAAAGCTTGAATTGGGAGCAGAGCCAAAACTTGAACCCAGGCAGTCCATATGGTGTGTGGGCATCCCAAGCAGTGTCTTGAGCACTATACCAGAAGCCAGCATTGTGAAGCAGTGGGTTAAGCAGCTGCATGTGACGCTGGCATCCCATATGAGCACTGATACAAGTCTTGGCTGCTCCACTTCCAACCCAGCTCCCTGCTAATGCTCCTTGGGAAAAGCAGCAGAAGATGGCTCGAGTATTTGTAGCCTGCCATCCATGTGGGAGACCTTGATGGAGTTCCAGGCCCCTGGCTTCAGTCTGGCCCAGCCCTGGCTGTTGGGGCCATTTTGAGAGTGAACCAGTGGATGGAAGATATCTATTTCTCTCTCTCTAACTCTGCCTTTCAAATAAATAAATAAATATTTTCAAAAAATATGTCTTTATTTTATTTATTTGGAAGGCACAGTTAGAGAGAGAGAGAGAGAGAGAGAGAGACAGGTCTTCCATCTACTGGCCCACTCCCTAGAAGGCTGCAATGGCTGGAGCTGTACTGATCCAAAGCCAGGAGCCAGGAGCTTCCTCCAGCTCTCCCATGTGGGTGCAGGGGCCCAAGCACTTGGGCCATCTTCTTCTGCTTCCCCAGGTCATAACAGAGAACTGGATTGGAAGAGGAGTAGCCGGGACTTGAATCAGCGCCCATATGGATACTGACACTGCAGGTGGCAGCTTTACTCACTACACCAGCCCCCCAGTAAAGAAATCTTTAAAAAAAAAAAAAAACCCACAAACACTCCATCAGTAAATTTTTAAAAAGAAAATTAAAGATTGATTGATTTAATTATTTATTTAATTTCAAAGGAAGAGTTACTGAGAGGAGGCACCCATCTCCCACTCCTTTCCCAGTGCATTAGCAGGGAGCTGGATTGGAAGTGGAGCAGCAGGGACTTGAACCAGTGCTCATATGGGACACCAGCATCACAGGTGACAGCTTAACCCACCGCACCACAATTCTGGCCCCCAGAAGCGAATCTTAATTAATTACAGTGTATATGGATGTACAAGTGTTTGGGGAAAGGAGTCTAAATATCTCTATTTTCCTGGACAAATGGACTAGGGAATTCATTCACTCAATCATTCAACTATATTTATTGGGCCCCTACTATGTGTTATAAGTCTTGGGGTTATGGCAATAGATAAAACTAATGAAAATCCATGCAGTCTTAAAATTCATATTCTGGTGAAGAAGATAACCAATAGAATAAATGGAGTCTACAGCAAGTCAGATAAGCTGTATTGTAAAAAACAATCAAAGCGGGGATGTCTGGGGCTGGGAGGGACAGACGGGGATGCAATTTTAGATAGTGTAGCCAGGGATCCCTCAGGGACAGGTGACACTTGACTAAAGACCTGAACGAGCTGAGAGAATGAGGCACCAGGTGTCTAGAAGGGCAGTGCTCCTGACAGAGGGGACAGCAAGTGTAAAGGCTGGAGGCAGGACTGTGTCTCAAGCACTCAAAGAACAGGAAGCAGTCCTTGTGGGTGGAGTGTGTGGGAGAGCATTGGGAGGACAGGTGGAAATGGAGGGAGAGCAGGAGCAGATGAGTCTCAGGGGGCCTTAAAGTCACAGTAAGAACTGTGGCTTCTGCTGAGGGGCCAGCAAGGATCCCTAGGAAAGACCTGTGATAGCTGTGTGGCCTCTTCCAGACTTGGCCAGAGGCCAAGGAGTAGGCAGAGGGACACACTGGGGGGCTGTCGCTGTAGCTCAAACAAGAGGTGACCCTGTCCTGGCCAGGACGCTGGTGAATCTGGATGTATTTTGAAGACAGAGCAAACAGGAGTCCCTAAGTGGGACGTAAAGAAGAATTATGGGAGACCTAGGGGTTTGGCCTGAGCAACTGGTATAGAATTTTCATTTTTCTGAGACAAGAAATATGAGAGGCACAGGTTTGCAGGGAGCTCACTTCTGGAATTGTAAGACCTGAGCCAACTCTCAGATATTATACTCATTTTCTATGGGTGTCCTAACAAATTATGTGAAACAACAAGAACTTATTCTCTCACCTTCTCACAGCTCAGTTTCACTGGCGCTGGTTTGGCCATGCTCCCTCTAGGGGGCTCTCTGGAAGAATCTCCTGCTGTTTCTTCCACCTTCTGGTGGAAGCTGGAGGTCAGGCAGTATCGGAGATAGATGGAGGTGTAGGTGAAAGCATGCAACATTTCAGTTGTGCAAAATAAGCTCTGGGTATATATTATGTAACAAAGGGCCGACTCCTAACAATATTGTGTACTTAAAAACGTGCTAAGAGGGTAGATCTTACATAACATGTAGAACATAAAGAAAACAATAACAGGGGCTGGCGCTGTGGCACAGCAGGTTAACACCCTGGTCTGAAGTGCCGGCATCCCATATAGATGCCAGTTCGAGACCCAGCTGCTCCACTTCCCATGCAGCTCTCTGCTATGGCCTGGGAAAGCAGTAGAAGATGGCCCAAGTCCTTGGGCCCCTGCACCCATGTGGGAGACCTGGAAGAAGCTCCTGACTCCTGGCTTTGGATCAGCATAGCTCCGGCTGTTGCGGCCAATTGGGGAGTGAACTATTGGATGGAGAACCTCTCTCTCTCTCTCTGGCTCACCTTTTCTCTGTGTAACTCTGACTTTCAAAATAAATAAATTAAAAAAAAAGAAAAGAAAGAAAACAATAACAACCAGAGGGGTAGGAGGAAGCTTCTGGAGGTGATGAATAATCGTAGGGCCTTGATAGTGATGATGGGGTTTGGCGGTTTCACAAGTGACATACTTATGGCAAAACACATGAATATATTTAATTCTCTACAGCTTTTGGCATGTCAATCATATCTCATTAAACAGTTTGAAAAAAAGGAAAGAACAAAAGAAGATGTGCCAAAATTAGGTCTGGGTCCTCCAATGTTCAAAGGTCTGGAATATCTGGAGAAATCAGCAAACAAAACTGAGAAGAGCTGGAGGAGTGGGAGGAAAACCAGGAGGCTTCTGAGAGCCGAGCTAAGAATGTTTCTGACACATCAGAGAGAGATCTACTGCATCAAATGCTTCTCATGGGTCAAGCAGAAAGAGACCTGAGCACCAGATAGAGGAATACAGAAGTCACTATTGATATTGACAATAGCAGTTGGAAGGGCCGGTGCTGTGGCGTAGCAGGTAAAACTGCCGCCTGCAGTGCCGGCATCCCATATAGGTGCCAGTTCAAGTCCCAGCTGCTCCACTTCCGATCCAGCTCTCTGCAATGGCCTGGGAAAGCAGTAGAAGATGGCCCAAGTCTTTGGGCCCCTGTGCCCGTGTGGGAGACCTGGAAGAAGCTCCTGGCTCCTGGCTTCAGATCAGCCCATCTCTGGCCATTACAGCCATTTGGGGAGTGAACCAGTGGATGGAAGACCTCTTTTTCTCTCAGTTGGAATGCAGAGATGGGGACAAAAGTCTGTTTGCAGAGGTTCTTGGGAGAGCATAAGAGCAGGAACTGGAGACAGAAAGCTCTCTCAATTTTTCAAGGCAATACTCAACAGAATCCCTTTTCCTGCCCCAACTTCTAGAACAGTAGAAACAACAGCCATTGGAACTGCTCTAACCAGACTTCTAGGATCCAATAGACACAAGATGGATTCAAAATTTTGCCTCCTTGGCTGTTTTGCCTGAAGTCTACCTTGTGAGTCCTTCTTCCAAACACCAACACTGACTACACTCTGAAAACTCGCAACAGAAGGCTTGTCCCTGAAGTCGAAACCCTTAATCCCCACAGTCAGATGGACCACGCACTCACACAAGCCCTTGATACCAGTGAGGATGGCTTGACCCTCACAAATGCACCATACAGCCCCCTCCCCTCTCCTGGAAGTTCTTTAAATCACAAGACTGCTAAGCTGGTGGGAGTCAATGCACTTTTATATACATACTCTGCAGATGTAGAGCTAATTAACCTCAAACTAGGCAAGTTTCCAATTCTTTCAGAAAGGTTTATTTATGCTTAGCGTAACTCAGGGCGATGACTGCAGCTTCTGATTTTAATTCCAGGGTTGAGAAAGTGCAAGGCATTACTTTCATGCTAATGAGAAGAGGCATGAGTGAATTAGCACCAGCTTGCCAGGAGTTAGTTCAAGAGAATCCTAAGGTTCTCTCCTGGATTTCTAGAGGATAGAGCAGTCTACTTACCTTGTCATAATGGTGACATTTACGAGGACACCAGACGGTCCTCCAACCAGACAGGAGGGACGAGGGACGAGGATCCCGGAGGCGGTGGAGTGCTACTCTCTGGTAAGTAGAGCGCCCCCGACACTTTGCGTGCATTATTATTTAATCCTCTCAAGAATCCCGGGAAGTGCTAGCTACCATTAGCCTTTTTTTACAGGTGGGAAAAATGAGACTCAGTGAAGCTGCAAAGCTTAATGCCTTTGTCATGGGAATTGTAGGTAACGGCAGGGGCTCGGGCAACAGAGCAGTGTCTATGGAGGAGAGCTGCCCGCAGCTCAACACGGGAAGTGGATCGGGGCCTTGGGAAGAGGTCTGGCAGGCTGAAATCGGGCCGCTTCATGGCCCTGCATTCGAAAATGCCTTGGCAACAGCCAGTGCCCTTTAAAATTCTCAACTGAAGAAAACAACTGAAATGCTTCGTGGATGAAACCCAGAATCACAAAAGGCATAGAAGGTATGGGGCAAAGGGTTGTTTTTCTTTCTTTCTTTCTTCTTCTTCTTCTTCTTTTTTTTTAAATAAAAGAAACCTTGTAAATACACAGACATTCATTTCTGGACAGAGCAGTTCCGTGCACTGGTTGAAGGAGGCTGGGCTGGGTTCTGAGCTCAGCTAGACTATGCGAGCTAGAGAAGGAAGAACAAAGGGCACCTCCCTGTCCCCACAGCCCACGTGCCCAGTGGGATTTCTTTCTTATGGTGGTGTTTTTAATGAGCTGAAATTTAACACAGTGCTGCTACTAAGTCCTCCAAAGAAATGGGTGTGAGGCTACGATTGGCATATGAAGGCAAGAGCTGTAGTTCTCCAGAACCTTAACAGGCTGTCCACGGCCAGAGCAAAGCAAGGTTGTAAAGGCTTTCTCGTGGTTCTTTTTATCGACACCTTCTTCATTTGGGAATCCCAGACAACCCCGGGTGCCTGCTGTTCTCTAGTAATCTCAGCCACTGGGCTCTTGCACGGACAGGGCCCCTCCCTTGTACCTCCAGGCCATGTATGATCCAGTGACCCCCTGACAAGTGGGTGCTGACCAAGCGCCCGGGGAGGGAATCCACTTAGAAGCCATCTTCACAGATCTAGTAACTGTTGAATGGGAATTAGTTAGCCAGGCCCCAGTGAGGAACAATAAGACAAGCATGACACTCTGAAAAGTTTGCTTTTTCTACCCCAACCCAGAGAAAAGGAAGAAGGGGATGGGATAATGCAGCCCAGGGTCTGGCCAAGTTTATAGAGACAGCTTGTCCGAAAACATACACAATGCACAATACTCCAAGGATGTGTTTGATGTCGAAATGTTTTCTTGAATGAGATTCACAAAAGGAATTATTGTTGTTTGGCATTCCTTCGAGTTCCTGAGGCCACAATGACGTGTAAGTCACTGTGCGTGGGGCTGCGCTAGCCTTGACCACAGCCATGAGCCCTGTGTACTCATTTGTGAGTCTTCAGGGCTACTGTGCCTTGTACTTAATTCAGTCATTTTAAATGGGGAGGAAAAGAAGAGGAAAGAGGCAACGCTTTGTGGAGATTTGCCCAGTGTTTTGTTTTTGTTGGTTTGTTTTGTTTTTTTCAGTAACTTTAAAGAAAATTTCTCAACGTGTGATTCTTTTACTAAGCATCTGGTCTCTTAATAAACTCTCCGTAAATTGCAGCAGAAGGGCAGTGAACCCTGAGATCTCGCTCCGGGGTTTACCAAGATAAAGTGCAGGCTGCGTGCAAGAACAAAGGCTGGGACCATTAGCTGCTGACCTGGCCCACAGTCCCCAGCCAGGGTGAACAAAACCAAACCCAGGGTCCACGGCACGAGCCAAAGGTCTCTGAGTTCCTGTCCCTCCAGTTTATATTTGTGAGTCTTGCCTGTTACCATGGGGACAGAAGTCCTGCCAGGGAGAGAACTATTGTTCTCCATGACTGACAAGGTGCCGGGAAGCATTCTTTTTCTCAAATCGCGACCGTAATTTCTAACAACAAACTCTGAATATCTATAATCATTTAAGAGCAGAAAGGAATGAATGAGCTGCATTTCAGCTCCTTTTCCCTCAGAATTTCCTTTGTAGTTTTCCCTTTTGAGGGAAATTATAAATCAGGAAAGCGAGTTCTCAGTTCAAGATGTAAGCCAACTTATCTCCTCTGTATCACTGCCAGCATGGAATCCAGAAACTCTCCACTGGGTTGAATGGCGGCTGGGGGACAGCTGCGTGAGATTTGTGAAATGCCCTCGGTGCGCCCAGATCCACTTCCCTGGGGATCTTAGAGCTGGCAGGGCCTTCATACCCCCCCCCGCCCAACTGCATGGACCCAACTGCTCCGAGGCAAACTCCCTGCTTCCCCATAGGGACAAGGCCACGCCACTGCCCTCCCAGCCTCCTCCTGGGAGCTGATTCCCTAAAGACTTCTTTGACCATGCAGATACATTCTCATTTACATTCAGGCACATACACCCACAGGCTGATCGACAGAGCCTCACCATGAATTGCATGATAAATAATACATGCAGACAAAGACAACACCCGCACTTATTTGCAGATGAAAGAACACTAGAAATTATTTCTGATGGAAATATAAAAGATTAAATTCAAGCAGGGAGTGGGGGAGGAAGTATATTTTAAAGCTTCATAAGAAACAACCTCATTGTTTCCCTCTCAGAAACGACACTTTCTCTCTGGAGTTGGGAATGCAGTGGGCACTAGGAACCCAGGCCCCAGTGGGAGACGCCTGTCCATGGAGGATAGACCGCAGAAACCCAACTTCAGTCTAACAATTCCTGATGGACAGGGAGCCAGCGAGCTCTCCCCTTCTGCTGGTGATCTACTGAGGCACTGCCCTGTTGACACGCTTGCTCTATATTGCTACACTAACTGTCCCACTGTCCTGTCTTCCACAGCCATGGGAGAGCACTGGGACTAGGAACCAAATCCTGAGTCGCTCGCTGGACTGTGCTCTCCTGTGGAAGCTGGGAGCCAATGGGAGAACTCATGGAATGCCAGTGGCTCAGGAGTCTTGAGAGAGCCTGCCAAGGACACAGGAAAACTGAGATGAGAAAGGGAGAGCCACAGATTCCTAACCACACAGTGTGCGCTCCTGGACTCAGCCGTCCCTAAAGTTGCACTGCCCTGGACATTTCAGTTCCAAGAGCCAATGAATTCACTCCGTGCCTTAATCCGTTTCAATAGACTTTCTGTCAGTCAGCACTCAGCAAGGTGGGCCTGTGGCTCCACTCACATACCCAGGTGGCGTCACTGTGCAGCAGAATTGGCCCTGACTTTGGATTCATGAAGGGAGACTAGGGGTCGCTTGTCAGCTTGCACCTGAGGGGAGGGGTGTCAGACAGCCCAGCAGAGGCCACTGCCAAGCACCTGGGCCTCATCTCTCTGGTGTCATTCCAGCTTCACCTTAGGAGGATAAAGTTCCCAAGGGGACTGGAGTGAGAAGGTGGAGACCCTAAGAGATTTACTGGTGAAATTCTTGCCTTAAATTGTGACAACTTCAACAGGTAAATGTGCATCAGGACGTGTAATGTACATAAATACACATGGGTGCCTATGTGCCAATCAGTTACTAATAGGAAGGTAATCTTCCATGGTTATTAGAAAGATTTATCCCACCACAGGCAAAAACCTATGGAGGAAGAATCCAGGTCTTATCAATTGATAAATTAGGCAATAATTATTTGTTAAGGATTATACAGACTATCTACAAAGAATGAAATGCCGGAGCCAGAGTGGAGGCACAGCAAGTTAGCCACCACTCACAATGCTGGCATCCCTCATCAGAGTGCCTATTCAAGTCCCAGCTGCTCTGCTTCTGATCCAGCTCCCTGCTGATCCACCTGGAAAGGCAGTGGAAGATGGCCCAGGTGCTTGGGTCCCTGACACCCATGTGGGAGACCAGGATGGAGTTCTTGGCTCCTGGCTTTGGCCTGGGCCATTTGGGGAGTGAATCAGTGAATGCAAGATCTCTGTTTCTGTCTCTTCTCCTCTCTTTGTCACCCTGACTTTCAAATATATGAAAAAATCTTAAGAAAGGAAGGCAGGCAGGCAGGCAGGCATGCCTCACCTGAGATAGGAGAAACGATTCCTAGAAAGAGACTTTAATGGCCCAGAAGAAACCTCAGAAGATGGTTACCACAAGGTCAGAAAGGCAATTGTAAAGACGCCAATGAAAGCGCAAGTGAGAATCCCATGAGAACCGTGAACTCCCGCAGGGTGGAGGTGAGGGCTTGCAGAAACGCTGCTCTGTGGCTCCAATCTCCAAGCAGCTGGCCCAGAACCACGCTTGGTCGATGAGCCGCTCTCTCCACTTCTTCCCACAAACACAGCCGCCAGTCGGGCTGTCCTTGACTCCTTACCCCTCAGCCAATCCACCTAGTGCTTTAGGTTGTACCTTCAAACTACATACAGAGATTCCCCCCTACCCCACCTCAAATCCACAGGGCATGGGTTCTCGGATGCCCTACACATACCAAAATCTGAGGATGCTTCAGTCCCTTACATAAAACTGCATGGTATTTGCATATAACCCGCACACAACTTTCTGTATACTTTAAGTTATCTCTAGATTACTTACAGCACTTAATACAACAAAAATACAAGCAGCTGATACACTGTGTTTTTTAAAGGAATAATGGCAAAGGGAAAAGTTTGTACATGTTCAGTATAGATAACAATTTTTAAAGATTTATATATTTGAAAGGCAGAGTTACAGAGAAGGAAAGGGAAAGAGAGAGAGGGAGAGAGCTAGAGAGAGAGAGAGAGAGAGAGAGAATCTTCCATCTGCTAGTTCATTTCCCAAATGACCGCAACAACCAGCCAGAGCTGAGCTGATCCAAAGCCAGGAGCTTCCTTCAGGTCTTCCACATGGCTGCAGAGCCTAAGGACTTCAGCCACCCTCCGCTGCTTTCCTAAGCGCATTAGCAGAGAGCTGGATCAGAAAATTGAGCTGCTGGAACTCTAACCGACACCCATGTGGGATGCCAGCATTGCAGGCAGCAGCTTTACCCACAACACTGACTTGAAGATGGTATTTTTAAAAAGATTTATTTATTTGAAAGGCAGAGTTACAGAGAAGCAGAGGAAGAGAGAGAGAGAGAGAGGTTTTCCACCCGTTGGTTCACTCCCCAAATGCCTGCAATGGCCAGAGCTGCGTCAATGGGAAGCTGGGAGCTGGGAGCCAGGAGCTTACTCCAGGTCTCCCACAGGGGTGCAGGGGCCCAAACACTTGAGTCATCTTCTGTTTTCCCAGGCCATAGCAGAGAGCTGGATCAGAAGAGGAGCAGCCAGGATACGAACTTGTTAGTTACATTTAGTTACATATTCCTGAGAGAGAGCAGTCTGGCAGCTGATTATAAAATGCTCTATTGTCCATAAAAGGAAGCAATCAATGTTTACATTTACATTCCAAGTAAGGAATACTTTTATCTTTTCCTCTTATATATTTTACTTATTTCTTTCTTCATTTTTAATAAAGGCAAGCTCCATGAAGCAGGGATTTTTGTGTTTGTTCACTGTTACGCACTCAGCACCTAGCTAGTGCTTAACTCATAGAAGGTACTGAAAAATACACATAATTGAGTGAATGGTTTGCTTAGTGTTTAGAAATGCTACCAAGGGTGAGCATTTAGCCTAGAGGTTAAGATGAACCACGCCACCAGCTCAGTGTAGCCTGTAATGCTGCCATCCCATATGGGCACCAGTTCGAGTCCCCTGCTGCTCCACTTCCAATCCAGCTCCCTGCTAATATGCCTGGAAAAACAGTAGAAGATGGTCCAAGTGCTTGGGCCCCTGCACGCATGTGGGAGATCCAGAAGAAGATCCTGGTTCCTGGCTTCTGCACGGCCCAGCCCTGGCTGTTGTGGCCATTTGGGGAGTGAACCAGTGTATGGAAGACCACCCTCTCTGTCTCTTCTCTCTCTTTCTCTCTGCAAGTCTGCCTTTCAAACAAATAAGTCTTTAAAAAAAAAAAAAAGATACCCACGTCCCATATTGGAGTGCCTCAATTTGGCACCTACCTCTTGTTCCTGACTTCAGCTGCCTGCTGGTACAGAACCAGTGAGGCCGTGGTCATGGCTCAAGTAATCAGAACTGAACTGCTTGGGGTTCCCCGTTCCCTGCTTCAGCCCCAGGCAGGGACTACTGTTGACATTTGGAGATGCCTGGCAGATGGGGGCACTCTGTCTCTCCAGCTAGCTAGCTATCTCTGCCTCTCACATAAATAAATGTTTCCTACATTTTTTTAAATGCTACCACATAGCAAACAAGGATGTTGTCTTTTCAATCTCTCCAGAGCTCACCTTTGCCAGTGCGATGCCCCAGTGGTCAGGAGTTGTCCTGAACTTAATTATCACTGAAAAGCTTTGTACAATCTTGTTTACAGGCAGCTGCCTATTGTTCGGTCTGATCTTGGACCAAAGCTATGGGTATATGAAGCTGAGTCAGGACAAAGGAGCAGCGTTTTGAATCTCACCTTTGGCTTGCTCATTTTAGACTGCCCAACCATCCACATTGTTTGTTCTGGAAGTCTGATTCTTTCGAACCCTTGGATTGAAAGCAGTCATTGCTGTGCCCTCCCCGGTGTTTTATTAGACACAAGAGAGCCGCTCAAGTGCTTTTGCTTTCCTCTCACCTTCCCCGGAGTTTTCCCGACTGACCAGTCGGGATGTGACCGTGTCCTCTCCAGCCATGCGCAGGGACTGAGGCTCAGAACACAAAACGTGGAATGATCGTGACACTTCAACCAGACGGGAAACGGAATCAGGGAGTAACATCGCTGCCTCTTCTGTTGACTTAAAAGACCAATGAGGGCCAGCGCCGCAGCTCAATAGGCTAATCCTCTGCCTTGCGGTGCTGGCACACCGGGTTCTAGTCCCGGTCGGGGCGCCGGATTCTGTCCTGGTTGCCCCCCTTCCAGGCCAGCTCTCTGCTGTGGCCTGGGAATGCAGTGGAGGATGGCCCACGTGTTTGGGCCCTGCACCCCATGGGAGACCAGGAGAAGCACCTGGCTCCTGCCTTAGGATCAGCGTGGTGCGCCAGCCGCAGTGGCCATTGGAGGGTGAACCGACGGCAAAAGGAAGACCTTTCTCTCTGTCTCTCTCTCTCACTGTCCTGTAAAAAAAAAAAAAAGACCAATGAACACCTCATCAGAGACACATCAGCATTTAAATTAGCATGAAGGCAAAAGCAATCAAGCCTTTAAAAGCAAAGGAGAGTAGGCTTGCACATTCTAGGAGAAGTAAAGTACAATGGTTAGCGTGAGGCTGGAATCAGACTGTCTGGGTTCGTAGTCCAGCTCCACCACTCAACTAGCTAGGAGGTCACACTAGTTACTTCTTTTCTCTAGGTCTCAGTTTCCTCATCTCTGAGGGTCTATTTTATCAGTTACCAGGATAAAATATTACATGTGATGTGTTTATAACCTTGCCTAGTAGAGGAGCTCAATAAATGTTAACTATTGATTGCTAGTTGCTCTGTGAGTGTTAAAGAAAAAAATCCAGACAATTTTGTTGTGAAAAAGTATTAGCACATTCTTACAATCATGCTTGCAGGGAAAAAGGCCCCCAGCAGGCCAACTCAGAGATACTTTGTAGGAGGGAGAATATTCCATCAAAAATGAAAGGAATGCCAGCTTAGAAGCCCTGAACTCTTTTCTGAAGATCAGCTGAGAGTCAACTGAGTGAGTAACTCATTTCCTAGAACAAATCTTCATTCCATTAAACTTCAGTGGGAACTTGCATAAACACGTTTTTTTTTTTTTCTTTCAGAAGGAGGTAATGGATTTTCATCACACAGAAAAATTCAGCCATATACCAGATGTGAGATAATTTTTCTATTACAGGAGAGCCTTAGACACTCTCTCACCATTTGCTTGAAGGTGTCCTATAAAGGGAGAGTAACGGTGAGTCTTATTTTCACCCTAAAAGTAGGAGAATGAGGCCTCCTTCCCAAAGAAGACCCCGTTCCCATGATTGGGTCATATGATAAGACAACAGGAGAGTGTAAAGGGAATCCCATTCATAGTCAACAGTCCACTGACATCACGGAAAGTATATAGTCTCTGAGCCAAGCTGACTTCTAGTCAAATCCTGGCTTGGTCAAGTTACTTAACTTCTCACTTATCTAAAAACAGGGATAACTATTTCATAAGGTTATGGTGGATAAGGCAAGGAAAAATATACCAAGTAGCCAATATAGCACTGATATGTAATATAATTGAATGCAACCTTAATTTCCCTTTTTATTCCTATTCCCCTCTCCTCTCTATCCACATTGCCCTCTACAGCCAGGCTCTTCAATGATTGAGCTCTACTACTACCCATTCAGCCTCCAAGCTGGTTGCCACACCCCCATTTCTTGCATTTGCCAGAAATTCTCAGAAGGAGAGTTGACTTGGCAATAATCAGCCTCTGCCAAGCACTCCAAATGGTTACAATAAAACCACTCCCTCCCCAAAGAAGGTTTTATCTTCTAGGGTCCCCACATGTTCAGTCTTCGGAGTTCCAGAACAATGGCGGATTCCTCATGTGGCTGGGAGCTCGGCCCTTCTCACTCAACTCTGGGCCATGCTTTGTGGCCTGAGTTCATATCCACAGTGTGAACTCAGATCATGGGCATCCTGACATACATCCTCTACCCCTAACCACAAGATTCATAGGTTCCTAGTAGCTGGCGGGGGGCAGGCTGGTGGGGCAGGTATAACATTATTTCCTCTTTTTCTGCTCCTAGTCACAGGATAAAAATTCACATGCAGATAAATAAATCTTTAAAGAAAAAAAAAGGGGGCCAGCACTGTGGTATAGCAGGTTAAGTGGCCACCTGCTGTGCCAGCATCCCATATGGGCGCTGCTTCCAGTCCTGGCTGCTCCACTTCCGATCCAGCTCTCTGCTTTGGCCTGGGAAAGCAGTGGAGGATGGCCCGAGTCCTTGGGCCCCTGCACCCATGTGGGAGACCTGGAAGAAGCTCCTGGCTCCTGGCTTCAGATCAAGGCAGCTCCAGCTGTTGCAGCTGATTGGGGAGTGAACCAGTGGATGGAAGACCTCTCTGTCTGTCTGTCTCTCTCTCTCTCTCTCTCTGCCTTTTCTTCTGTGTGTAACTCTGACTTCCAAATAAATAAATAAATCTTTAAAAAATTTCACATGTATTGGATTAGAGACAAACAACATAATGGTGTGTGATCGAGGGAAATTCAAAATGCTTGTGGAAAATGTGTATTATGAAAAAACTATGCAAGTATTTCAAAAAATTTTTCACTAAAAATAAACTTATCTTTATTTCTCTATGAACTTCTCAAAAATTTTGGCAAAATTTATTTGAGAAGTGGAGAAAAAGAGACAGGCGAACAGAGCTACCTCTACTGGTTTATTCCTCCAAATGTCCATAGCAGCCCAAGTCGGGCGAGGCCAGAGCCCAAAGCTGGGAATCCAACCCAGGTCTCTCATGAAGTTGGCAGGGACTCGATTACTAGAGACATCACTTGCTGCCTCCCAAGGTCTGCACAACAAGAATGTTGGAGTCAAGACTTGAACCTAGACACTCTGAGAGGGGGCACAGGTGTCTTAACCAGTTTCTTCACCCAGGGGCCAAATGCCTGCCCTTCCCACAAACTTTTTGAAATACTCTTGATAGGGGAGAGGTTGGAGAAGGGGTTATTTATTAGAAACAGCCCCCTATGCTCCATTAAAGAATAAGCCTTTGTTGAGTACTCGCACTGAATTTAGCTGTATCCAAGAATGTATGAAAATAGACTTGGTCCTTATTGCCATTTGCAGACAACTGAAAGGAGGAAGCTGCTCCTTGAGGTCAAGGCAGTTCATGTCTCACTCTGTGTTTCATTCCCCATAGACTTGCACATAATCGTATCTCATTCACTCCCGGCAGTGTGCATAAACAGGTGCAAAATTCTCGTTAGCCAAACTAATATCTCATAATAATAAACCCTGTGATTCTTGCTAGACCTAAACATCCATGATGAAGGATCAGGGTGCTGCAAACAGTGGCCTATTCTGTGAGGGAGGATAACCAAATACACGCCTTGTCAACAGTAGAGATCAGGCTCCCATCATTAAAGGAGACCCAGTAAAGAAGCACCAGCACGTAGGCAGCGCGTGGAGGACGGCTGTTGGCCCGGCTGAGCACGAGGAGTCATAGCTGTTTGCAAATCCACAGCAGGGCCCCCAGCAGCAGCAGTCCTGGTTAAGCCGGGCTGGGCGTGCAGAGACCTTTGCAGGTCAAACAGGCCTGCTTATTACTCTTGCTTTGCACTTCACCAAGTACAGAGCTAGTAGGAACACTAAGCAAATTCTCCTTCAAGTTCCGCATTTCAAAATCACGACACAGACTAATCAAGAAGTTCCAGAGGAAAACAATGAGTGATTAAACTTTTAAAAACTAAGTCTTATGAGGAGATGTGGCTGAGCTGGGTCATGTTTTCTTTGTAATGGAAGAGACTAAAGAGAGCCATAAGTCTTTATGTGTACAAAGTCGTGCTGCAGAGAGAGCAACATTGATTTACTACCTCCACATCTAGTGGACAGTTAAAATAATAAAGGCGTGGTGCCCACATTGCTTTGTGAGTGCTGATAAATCCATAAAGCAGGCAAGGAAGACCACCGCAGGCAGATTCTGCTCCACCTTGGGCCAAGGCTGGCCTTTGTTCAAGGTGTTTTTCAAAAACCCTGATTTTCCCCTACTAGAATAAACAAGAACTACCCCCCACAGAAGCCTTGGAAACAGGAAACAGCACCCTGACCTCTCACGCAGAAGGAATCAAAATAGAAATAATGGGTTGTAGGACAAAGCACTAGAGTGAGGTGGGGGTGTAAGCTGTGATGTGAGCACTATCTTGGATCCCTGTTACTCCTGTGCCTGTGAATTGGTAAGGTCTCGGGGTGCTGGGGTGACTGGGGGTGTCTGTCCTCCATGACTTGTGTACACTGTAACTGATGCACACATCCCCAGTGCAGGTCTGTAACCTATGTAAGTGGGAGTGAGAAGAACGAGGGGGCCTTTCATAGCACGCAGGGCAATGTGGCTTCCTCCGGACCCTTTCCTTGCTTCCATCCATCCCTGGACAAAGGAGCACACCTTCTACAGAAGACCTGACAGCTTTTCTTTGGTGTCTTTGGCCAGCTCTTCTCTCACCCTAAGAAAGCTTATTCTATAGAGATTGGGGTCCAATATATAAAATGAGACCCAGTGAAGAAAGATGAAAACAATACAGCTGAGAATTAGGCAGGGTCACAAGCAGGGGAAGACAGGTGACAGGTCACTCCAGGAGTGAGACAGGTGACAGAAATGGCAAAGTGGGCCTGGAGGAGGAGCGGTGGGAACTGTGGCAAACTGGAGAGCACACCCATCCATCAAACTTTGCCAGGACTGCCACAACAATGTAGCACAGACCAGCAGTGTCAGCCATATGCAAACTGAAGTTAAATTTCCTTCTAAGCATCCCTCTCCTGGCTGTGTAGATGTCTGTCTTCTTCTAGTGTCTTCATGGGGTCTTCCGTCTATGTGTGTCTGTGTCCTAGTCTCCTCTTCCTGTCAAGGTGCCAATCAAGTTGGATTAGGTGGAGCCCACTTACAGGACTTCATTTAACATTTTAACCTCTTTGAAGAGAAAAACAAGGCAACCGCCCTCCGAAGGACTGTGGGTGAGGGCTTCGCCTGGTGGATTTGGGGAGACACAATTCAGGCCCCCACCTCACCTGCAGAAAGAGCCTGGGTGCACCAGCCCAGCACTGACAGAGCATCTTCTGTGTCAGGAGAAAGCAGAAATCTGGAATCTCACAGGACAGCCTCCATTTTTTTTTTTTTTGACTTGGCCAACTAATGACTCTTTTTAAAAATACCATGTGGGCTACAGTTAGACACACTTGGCAGCTAGTGCGTGTCTCTGCCGTTGGACATACGGTTCCCAGTTGAACTTGCAGTGAGGGTGACCACTTGAGAGTCCTGAGATCAGGCAGTCTGGACAGTCGATCCCAAAGGCAGGATGGCCAGCCTCCTGGCTCCTTCTCCCAGGAACATGTGGACTTTGACCTCCATGATGAGCAGGATGAAGCAACAGCAAAGGAAGGAGTACCTTTCTCACCCAAGCCTAGGTTCTGGGATGCAGCATCCTGCCCCAGGCCTCTTTGAACCTGGTTGGCCTTCTCAGGGCAGGAGATGGCACCAGGTGACCAGTAGCCTAAAGAGGAAAAGGTAACTGAACAAACCAGAATGTAAAGTCAGAATGTATAAACGTTTTCACCTTTCTGCCCCCTAGCACCAGCCCTAATAATGTCAATGACCCACATCAGCACTGTCCATCCTCAGGGGTACAGGATGAAGCAAGGTTTTCTTTGGAGGGGGCGGAGATGTACTGACAATGCAAGGAATAGTCTAGTTGGAAAGCCCAGTTCTGGGTGATGCCCTAAGAAACACATAGAATCTATGTGGCCTGCTCCATCACAGAGACATACATATAAAGAGCACTGAAAGATACACATTTCAGAAAGATGTGACTTTTTTTTTTTAAAGATTTATTTATTTACTTGAAAGAGTTACACACACACACACACACACAGAGAGAGAGAGAGAGAGAGAGGTCTTCCATCCGCTGGTTCACTCCCCAGTTGGCCACAACGGCCAGAGCTGCGCCAATCTGAAGTCAGGAGCCAGGAGCTTCTTCCGGGTCTCCCACGCAGGTACAGGGGCCCAAGAGCTTGAGCCATCCTCTACTGCTTTCCCAGGCCATAGCAGAGAGCTGGATCGGAAGTGGAGCAGCTGGACTCGAACCAGCGCCCATATGGGATAGAGGCACTGCAGGTGGCGGCTTTATCCGCTACACCACAGCGCCAGCCCCAAGACGTGACTTCTTGGGACTTAGGTGCAGTATGGTGTGTGGAAGGACTGTGGGCCCTGGAGTCACTCTGGAGCCATAACACGCATGATGGTGCCCGGTCCCATGGAGCCCAGTAGCTAAAGTCCAGCAGGCGCCCAGGGCTGTCAGGAGCTAAGAGCCACAGTAGGCTGCTTACATTTGTCCAACGGGCTGGACACAAGCCAAGTCTGGAAGGGAGAATGGCAACATGAGGCACACAGGCAGAGGTCACCACCTTGTGCAGGCCTGGCCAACAGGGTTCCACCCACTTAGCTGCTCTTGCTGATAGAGGCTCCTGGGAGCATCAGATTGAGATCGATCTGCCACCTCACAGATAGTGAAGAAAGGTGCTGTGATCGATCAGCACTGCCTCCTTGTGAGGCACATGTTGGGGCACAGACACGGAGACCAGCCTTGACCTAGGAAGCCAGGCAGTGCTAATCGAAGACCTAGGTTTGTGTTGCAGTATGGGCAGACCAGAGACTGTGGCAGAGTCAGTTAGTTTTAACTGAATGGGGAGGCAGCTCGAGAAAGCAGGAGCCTGGAGCTGCTGACATCAGGAAGCCCTTAGGCTGATACACAGGTGGCGAGATGGTCAAGCTGGACAAGTGTGCAGCTTAAACAGGAGTCGTGGGACTCCTCTGGCTGCCAAGGTCTGACAACCAGGAATCCACAATAGAAACAAAAGAGAAGATGTCATCTAGCTGGGGAGCAAAACTAAAGCTTAGGAACCTGAGGGCCAAAGCAGAGGTGAGAGAATCCGAGACAGTGGTTTACAGGAGTTAACCGATAATCTAGAAACCAGAGAAGAGGTGGTAAACAATGCTTCTGCAGAGCCCAAAGACACATGGGCCCAGCACCCAAGTAGGGAATGCACAAAGCAATAACTGTCATCATTTGTGGGTGCCTGGAGGGTGGTTTATTGGGCGGAAGAGCCAGGCAACCAGCAGTCTCGAACCAAGAGATCGGATGTGCACACCTGAGAGAGGGCCCAGCTGCAGGTGCTTGAGAAAACGCTGGGTTTAAAAGTACCAGTCAGGACAGTGAGTTCACTTATTCCTCCTAACGGGTATGTAGTAAAGAGCTGTGCTGGCCGGCGCCGTGGCTCAATAGGCTAACCCTCCGCCTTGCAGTGCTGGCACACCAGGTTCTAGTCCCGGTCGGGGCGCCAGATTCTGTCCCGGTTGCCCCTATTCCAGTCCAGCTCTCTGCTGTGGCCCGGGAATGCAGTGGAGGATGGCCCAAGTGCTTGGGCCCTGCACCCCATGGGAGACCAGGAGAAGCACCTGGCTCCTGCCATCAGATCAGCGCGGTGCACCAGCTGTAGCGCGCAGGCTGCAGCGGCCATTGGAGGGTGAACCAACGGCAAAAGGAAGACCTTTCTCTCTGTCTCTCCCTCTCACTGTCCACTCTGCCTGTCAAAAAAAAAAAAAAAAAAAAAAGAGCTGTGCTGTGTCAGAAGCTGAGGGATAACCAAGCACGTTCCTGGGCCCTGGAGGAGCTCAAACTCAAGTAATAGAAACAGGCAGCCAGCTCCCTGGTGAACTAAGGGCTGTGCTGGAGATAAACCCAGCATGGGGGGAGCCCAGAGACATCAGCAACCACCACTCACACTGGAAAAGAAGTGTGAGTTCTTTGGACAACGGAGCCAGGATAGCAAGCACTCACACAACAGTGACTGATGTACACCAGGCTTTGTGATAACCACTTCACCTGCATCAGCTCCTTTCATCCTCTGAGGAAGGCACTGTTTTGCCCCTATTTTACAGAGAAAAGAACTGAGGCTCAGAGACATTAACTAACTTGCTCAAGGTCTCACAGCTAGTAAGCAGCCACTTGTGATCTACCTCCAGAGTGGGCCTTGCTGCCTCCCAAGGGAAGGTTAGAATTACACCTATCAGGCCAATCTTTCCAAGATTCCTCAGAGTTAAAATGTACCTTGGAGGTCATCCAGCCAAGTGATACCTGGAACACAGACAGCTGAACTAATACCTTCAAGAATCTTGAATTTCCAAATTGTCCAGAACCCTCTGAGACTGCAGGACCATTGCACTACAAAATCAAAAGAAACCAAGAATGAAGACCAGGAGACAGAAGGCTCCTCCCAAGTCAATCACAATCCCTTGCCCGGTTCCAGAGGTGAGCCAGTTTGTGGACCTGGAATCTATTGATTGAACGAGGTTGGATTTTTAGGAGGAAGGACTTGCAACATCATAAGAAATGTAACCAGTAATGATTCATCCAGCTCTGCCCCAGAGATGTGTGGCCACTTGCCATAGGCACAATGAGGAATGGTGGGATATCCAAACATTTTGAAGTCTATTGAATACTTGACATTGACACCTGGAGACCCAAAGTCTGGGGAGACCCAAAGTCTGATCATGAACTCCTGTTAGCATGAAGGCTGAAGGACTCAAGTGATAAATGGAGGTGATCAGGCCTATGTCTGGCTCACAGGCAGGCCCAGTGAATCCATGGAACCATGCTATGGTCATTTTCACAGTCCCAATATACATATCTATCTACATTGATTCATTGGCTGTGGGTATAGTAAAGTGGATGTAATAAGAATATTCCTGAGAACCACTGCTACTCACAAATGGCTTGTACTAAGCAGGAATGGCCACAAGGCACCCAAGCAAAATGCATCCGCAATGCACTTTCTCTCACCAGGACCCCAACACCACCCAACACAAGAGTGAGCTAGAGTACAAACTTATTTTCAAAATCTCTCCAAATGAACACATTGCAAGGGCCCCTCCCAGGTTCTTGGGAGGGATATGTACAAATGAGGGACCCTGGGGCTTTAGTACCATAAGTTTCTAGGTCAATTCACCCATGGCTGCCTGCCAAGAGAATAGGAATGTAGATGGGACCAGGGAAGGAGCTGGACAGGAGTGCTTAAGTGATATTGCACTGTTCAGAACCTCTTTTCTATTCCTCTATGAATGTTTTCACCCTGTGAAAATTGCCAAAGGCTTTTTTGTTTGGCTATCTTATCAAACTAGGTTCCATCAAATACTCTTGTAATTAGGAACAGTTTGTGAAATGCAGGTCCTGGGAGGGGATCTGACTCCTTGTCTTTGGCCGAAAAGAGCACTGGAAACCAACAGTCTGGCTCTGTTAGAAGTATCTGGACATTCTTGCCATGGTCTAAATTTCAGGAGCTTTAGACCAAGGCCTGGGAGCTCGCTGCTTCACTTTTCCCTGTGTGCAAATCGATGATATTTACTCGTTAGTGACTGCTAGATGAATGGCACTATTGAACCGCCAGATATTAGTATTATTGCTTTTCCTCTTTGATCTCACAGGCTATGATAAATTTATGATATCGTAATTGTTTCCATGGCAGCAAATCATATTGTCACAAACAGGAGACTTTGTGACTTCATGGCTGGATTGAGAAGAAGGAGAAATCGGATTGGGAATGAGAATTCTGCTCAAGCATAAATATCTTCAATGATAGCGAAGGGAATAGAGTAAATTACAGACAGGCAAAATTGCTTTTGGTTTAAATGCTCTTCTCACAAGTTCATCCCAGTGCAAAAACCCGTTCTCCAGGCATGTAATTTGTGTAATGATGCCTCCTTGCTTGAATTCACAGAAGACTAATGGTGAAGTTCATCTAGTCCGGGAAGCGTTAGCAATGCTAATACTAATGGTTTTGCAGCACATAGATGGATTTCTGTTGTAGGCAGTTTTGTTCTTCTTCTTTTTTTTTTCTGTTTGAGTTGTATGTGTGTTGGTGTATATGTGTTTACTCCCTCGAGGTTGTATCTCCACAAATGTATTTGAAATAAATCAGTTTCCAGACAAAAATTAGGCTTCTGTCATTTGAAAATCTGTCAAAACCCCTTTCCTCACTAGAAGCATCTGTTTTGCTTTACTTAGATTCCTATTGACTTTATTCTCATATTTCCAGTAATGTCTCATTAGCTTCTTCTATTGCCTGAGAAGAAAGCAAAAGACTTTCCCAATTTTGAAGGCACTTAGATTCACCCCAGTTTGGTTTAACAATAAACAACTTAGGATGTTAAAACTCAAGTTTTTTCTCTCTCTCTCATCCCACCCCTGTATTTAGGTACAGATATTTCCAATACCTTCTCCCAGTGTTCTCTGACTTTTAACACTCAAATTTCCAGAATCTTCCAGTTCCCGTTGATTCATAAATTTCTTGGCCATTGCCTCACCCAGGAGTGCCACGCAGCTTCAGCTCTGCACCCATGGAAACTCATCGTCTCTTACAAAATTCTCTCCATGATCCTTCTCCATTCTTAGACCACATTGCTGAATCCTGTACAGCAAGTTACTCCTCAGGCTGATACCGCCAAGAAGTGTTCTATACTGATCACATCAATGTGTTAAAATGGGGAGAATGCAGCACCCAGCTATTCAGTCAAACGCCAACTCAGGTGCTTCTATGAAGGTGTTCTGTGCATGTGGCTACCATCTATAATCAGTTCACGTGAAAGAAGAGCCCCATTTAATCATTTGAAGGCCAAAAGAGCAAAAACTGAGATTCCCCAAAGAAGAAACTGTGCCGCAATAATGAGACATCAGCTCTTACCTGAATTTCCAGCTCATCACCCACGCTACATACTTAGGACCTGCATGACTCCCAGTCACATCAGCTGATTCATTACAATAAATTGTGTGTGTGTTTGTGTGTGTGTGTGTGGCATTTTTCTCAAAACTCTGAATGGCACACACATGTAAGAAACACCCTGTGTGTTCAATGACACACTGAACACAATGCAGTATGGCATGGATCATACAAAGACACATATGATGTGTGCATTCCCCCAAAGAGCTTATGACTTATGGAGGAACCCAGAATAACTGTGCCTGAAATAACAATTTGTTAAAAATAATAATAATAGGGTTTTGATGCTCAGGGATTCACAGAAAGAAAGATCAGTGAAGGCTCAAGGGGTCAGGGATCCTTTCATCCTTTGTGGATTTGCACATGCGCAGCACAGTTCAGAAGGCTCCAGGCAAGAAAAGGCAAAGAGACGGAAGCTCAAAAGTGGGAATGGACACAGGCTAGGACAGGGAGGCGACCAGTCTGACTAAGGGCATGGGACATTTGGAGACCCCAGAATGCCAGGGTGGAGAGGCAGACTGCAAATGGATATTGGAGAGCCCCAAGGAACACTGGGAGGATTGTTTGAGCTTAAGGAGAGAGAAAGAGACCCTAGATTTTGAAGAGGAAGAGAAGACAGGGGGTGACTGACGTTCAGGTACCTTGCTCGAGCACCCATGGCAAGCTGATGGCACACCTAGAGAAACAGATTTCTTCACCTTCCTCTAACCTTGTTCCCATGATATGATACAGTCTCTGCATAGAACAGAGATGATGGGGCCAGTGCTGTGGCGTAGCAGGTAAAGCCACCGTTTGCAGTGCCAGCATAACATAGGGACGCCAGTTCAAGACCTAGCTGCTCTGTTTCTGATCCAGGTTTCTGCTATGGCTTGAGAAAGCAGTAGAAGATGACCCAAGTGCCCAAATGCTTGGGCCCTTGCACCCACCTGGGAGACCCAGAGGAAGTTCCTGGCTCCTGGCTTTGGACAGGTGCAACTCCAGCTGTTGCGGCCATTTGCGGAGTGAACCAGCGAATGGAAGCGCCCCTCCCCCCCTTCAAATAAATGTATTTTTAAAAAAGAGAAAGAACAAGATGATATCATGAAAATGAAGTGACAGATTGCTGGTGAACTCTAGGAGCAAGTTGAATCAATTGATAGATGAGGGGTGGCAGACTTGCGGATCTCCAGGACTACTGCCTCGCTTCATGAGGATGGTCTGAGACTCTCGAAGAGGCTGCAGAGGAGGCTGGGCTGCTGAGTCAAGCAGAAGCCACTTGCAAGCCTGATAACGCAGTATCTCATCAGTGCAGTTCCTTGAGGAGCTCGCTCGATGGTCTGACTTGCTCATGATGAGGGAGCAGCAAAACATGCTCCAAAACTAAGCAGCTACACAACATTCTTTGGCTGAAATCCGTAACAAGCAAAGTAACGTGTTGGGAGACTTGAGCGTTTCATTATTCAGGATGAAGCCCACTCAGCCTAGGGCTCGGCTTACTGTGCCCTTCGTTATTTGTTCCCCTTTCATTCCTTTACGATAAACTCAAACCTCTGGTCAAGCCGTCCAGGGAGAGCCAGATTACTTTGTAACTCCAGCAGGCTTTCTCAAGGCCAGTTTCTGGAATCCTTAAGCAAGCATTGTTCATCTACTTGAACAGACATATTAGTCAGTCCCAGCTCTGGTAGTTTGCTTTTGTTCGTCCAAATAGGAAAAGGAAAATAAAGATGCATTTGGTCCTATTACAGAAGCCAGGGTTGTGAAATACAGACCGCTATGAGCGCCACAAAGCTGACAGCAGGATGAAGGGAAGGTGTGACAGCACCTAAGTTCAAGTGCTTCTTCTCTACCTTCTCCCTTTTCTGGGTCTTAGGAGCCAGTGGCAGCAACTGCTTGCTGAATGGCCATTGTTCTCGTCTTCTCTGACACTACTCCCACCCCATCCCCACACACCCTACACACACACAGCCCTTCTTTGGATCTGCCTCCTCCTGCTACATCAGTGTAGGTGTTTCACAAAGAATTATCATTTTAATCCATTAACTATTATTATTTGAGGGGCAGAGGAAGAAAGAGACAAGAAGAGAGTGAGCAAGTTCCCGTACACAGATTCAATCCCCAAATGCCTGCAACAATTGGGCCAGACTGAAGCTGGGAGCCAGGAGCTTGATCCTGCTCTCCCATGTGGGTGGCAGGGACCCAGCTAGTTGAAGTGTCACTTGCTGCCTCCCAGGTATGTATCAGCAGGAAGCTGGAGCCAGGACTTGAACACACACACTCCAGTAGGGGATGTGGCACCTCAGGCAGCATCTTAGCCACTAGGCCTAATTCCTGCCCCAAGAAACCATCTTGACAATCCTCTTTTTAACAATATTATGATAATTGCTATTGACCTTCTGGCCTTAAACACTCACCTTGGTTGAGATAAATGGTCCCAAACTTGCTCTATCTAGATCTGACCTTGGCCATGAGTTTCGGGTTCCTGTGTCTAACTACCTACTGGAGCTAGCTGTTAACTATTGGGCTGCATATCCCACTGACACCTCTGACTCACTAGGACTGAAGCTAGCCTCATTACTTTCCTCCCCAAATCTGATCCTCTGCTCTTCCCTATTTCTACCTTAGGGACGGGGGGCCAGGGCCCAATACCTGAGCACCCCATTTGTTCATGCTGACTCTGTTCTCCTTGCTTGATCAACCCCGTCCTGCTCTGCCCGCATCTCTGTCTCCCTGTGCCTGTGTTTCTACTTCTGCTTCCACTGCCCTCGTTTGGGCCGCCATGTCACTGAGCCCAGAGGGCTACATCCCTGCTTTGCGTTTCTCATCTCCGACCTGCGTCAGAGGCCATGACTAGATGAACATTCCTGAAACCCAGCCCTGATCCGTAACCAATCAGCTCAGGATTCTTGAGTCTCTTTCCAGTGCCTTCAAAATGCAATGAGCATTCCCCAGCCTCTCTCTCCACGTTGCTTCCCACGCTGCTGCCTCGTGCAGATCCGGGCTCCATCGAAACCCACTCCTGACTCATCCTTCCCCCACCACGGCTGTCTTGCTTCTGATGTTCTGACCAGGCTGCTCCCTGAGCATCTGCAAGTCCCAAAACCACCTGCCTTGCAAGGCCGTTCACAAACGTCCCCTCTTCCTTAAAGGCTTGGCTGATGGAAATGGAAGTCAGTTTTCCCTCTGTGCATTCTCATAAACCCTGATGTGTGGCTCAGGACTTGCTAGATTACAAGCCCTTGAGGAAGTAGGAATCTGTATCCTTGTCCTGCGAAGCACTTAGCACCATGTGACACATGTATTAGGTAACAGTAACTATTTCCTTCATTGGTAGGACCTCAGGGAAGAAGCCGGAGGACTTGCTAAAGATTGGGAAAATAATGTTGGCTAGTGTTTTATTGTTTTTAAAAATTATTTTTATTTATTTGAGAGACAGAGGGGGAGAGACATATATATATATATATATATATAGAGAGAGAGAGAGAGAGAGAGAGAGAGAGAGAAGAGATAAAAGAGACAGAGAGGGAGAGAGAGTGAGAAGCAGAGCCAGTCAGACAGACAGAGCTCCCATCCACTGGTTCACTCCCCAGATGCTCCAACTACTTGAGCATCACCTACTGCCTCCCAGGCTGCACGGTAACAGGAAGCTGCAGTGAGGAGCAGAGCCAGGACCTGCGCTCGGGCACTCTGAGCTGAAATGTGAGCAACCTAACTGGAGACTTAACCAGCTCCCAGCCAGGTAAGTGCTTTGTAAGAGAAGACTAAAAAGCCCTTCAACAGTTTCAGGCTTAGCTGAGTGGGGGAAAAACATCATGACATTGAAAGCGTTGAAGACACTGATGGTTGATGGCGATTTGTGCGTTCGGGCAAAAGAAAGCAAGACATCAAGATGGAAATGGCCAGCAGGCAGCTGTAAATATGGCACTGAAAGGGAATATGGGGGTGAGAGACAAAGCCCGGAAGAGAATGATCCCCAGTGAGAAGTGGAAAAGAGAGACATGCATTCAGGGAGCCTGAGACTTGAACACCACAGCAGAAAGCAAATAAACTACAGCCAGAGAATGAGAGACAGGAAGGAAAATCGTGAAGAGGACGCTATTTCCAAACAGAGGGGTCAGCGATGTGCCACACAGGGACATCCGCCAGTCACTCACCACACCAATGTGTGCTGCCCACCTACTGTGTGCCCAGCACTGCTGACTGGGCTGGAACAGTAGAGTCCCTGCTGAGCTGCGGAGCAGTGGGGAAGAGCGGACAACAGCCATAGAGAGAGAGAGAGAGTAGAGCGAGCGGATGGGAAGAGTCACAACGAGGATAAAGCAGGTGCAAGCGTGGGACGAGGAACGGGCAGGTGGAACCAGCGGAGCTGCTAGAGAGGGGGCACAGGCAGCGGGAAGCAGCAGTGAGCTGTTTCCCCAGCAGGGACTCTGGCCTGGGAAACAGCCTGCCTGGGTCCCCTCTGCCTCCGGGAAGGCTGCCCGCCTGCAGTGTGCGACTTGTCAAAGCCACCATATTGCCAACGCCCATATAGATCACGTCTGGTGATCGTAGTTCACTTTTGCTCTTTCTTACTCTGGTGTATTCTGGGCCAGTCCTGCATTCCCTTTCTTCTCTCATAACCACCTTTCAGACTCGCCTTTTTCTTTTACTGTCACAGCCTCATAGACACTGGTATCTCCCAAGGGACCCTTCTTCCTGCTCGGACTTCTTCCCTCTAATCCCACGCAACCTCCTCCGCTGCCCTTACGTCCTCAGCAGAAGTCTTCCCGTGCTGGTATTCTTTTAAATCTGCCATTTAAAATATGTTTATTTTATTTGAAAGGCAGAGAGACAGACAGACACATAGGTCTTCCATCCCTGGATCACTCCCCAAATGCCTGGTGACAGCTGGGGCTGAGCCAGGTTAAAACCAGGAGCAGGGGATTCTATCCAGGTTGCCCACGCAGGTGGCATGAGCCTACTTGACCCATTGCCTCTTGCCTCCCAGGGTGCACGTTAGCAGGAAGCTGGATCAGAAACAGAGCCATAACTTGAATCCAGGACTCAGATAGAGGATTCTAGCATCTCAAGTAGTGGGAAATACCCACCGCCACCCCTGAGCCATCACTTTTTTAATTTTCTTAACCTTTTTAGGCTTGGAGTCTAAAAGCTTCCCACATCACTAAAGATTAAGCCCAAGACAACATCAATTCTTGCTTTCAAAGATGAGGGCGTTCTGCCCATTAGTCTCTTCCTTGTATCTTGCCTGTTAATCTGCTGAACTTGCCCTTGTCTGTGTCCCCTGACCTGTTCCCCAGCTGTGCCAGGCTCGGCCAAGTCACCTGGGATAACTTGCTCAACCCAGTAAGGACTATAGGCCTCCCTGTTGCTATCTAGTCATGCCTCTTGCCACTGTTTGTGAGAGCACCCTCACCAGTCAGTCCCCACTTTGGGAATATAAACGCAATGTGATGAGCACGCGTGGCTAAGCACAGTGTAAGTCTACGTTGTTGGTTTGGCAGCTCTTGCAGTGTGCTCTGTCCACCACTGGCAGTTCCACACATGGGATAAGAATTGTGTCATGATTTTCTATACACAGGGGCCCAATAGGGCACCCATGTTGGGAGCTTAAAGTTTTCTGATGGTGAGTTTATAGCCAGCTCCTTGAGGATAGTATACTGTCTCCTTTCTACCTCCAGCACTGATTGTAGTGAACAGCACCCAGAATATGTCCAGTGTTGGCCATTTATTGAATGGACTACCAAAAGCACACAAAGCTGGGCACTGCAGTGGTAAGATCATATTTTAACCATTCATAACTATTGCACTAGGGGAAAGAATCCAGCATGAATTGGAATCAAACTCGATTTCTACAGGTGACTGGGAATTTTAAATGCAGAATGAGGGAGTAGAAGGGGGAAATGAGCAGAGGTTCAGGAGGGTCAGGAAACTGAAAAAAAATCTTTTAAGATTTATGTTATGTGTTTGAAAGGAATAGTTATAAAGAGAGGGAGAGACCTAGAGAGAAAGAGAGTGAGAGAGAGAGAGAGAGCTTCCATTTCCTGTTTCACTCCCCAAATGCCCACTACAGCTAGGGCCAGGCAGGCTGCAGCCATGAGCCTGGAACTCCACCCGAGTGTCCCAAAAGGGTGGCAGGGAGCTAGATACATGGGCCGTCTTCCACTGCTTTCCCAGGTGCAGTAGCAGGAAGCTCATTCAGAAGTAGAGCAGCTGGGCCTCAAATCAGCGCTCACGTGGCATGTCGGTAAAGCTAGCACCCTACAACACCAGCCCCAGTAAGAGACAAATGACAAAAGGCAGGAAAGAGCTGATCTACATGAAGCCTACCTAACCAGAGACTCAGACAGGGGTCCTGTCTTCAGGTGTTGGCAGCAACAAACAGGAAATTATTTTGGTAGTAGCCTAGAACATTCTCGACAAGGAATTTCAGCAGGGGCTAAGGGTCATCTGAGAGACGCAACACAGACCAATGCCAAAAGTGACACAGATGCCAGAGTTGACATAAAAGCCAGTGGCACTGTCATTTCAAGGCAAGTCATGAGCATTTATTTATTGCTGGCTGCATTCCCACATCTGTCCATCACCTTGTCCTAAGTATCCATGCCCTTTCCCCATCCCTGAGCTGTTGGAAACTGTGTTATTTGTTCAAGTCTTCATAGGTCAAGGTTGAGGTCTATATAAGAAGAGGGTTCAGAGGAGCCTGGAGAGAGTTTGGCTCAGGAGAGAATCTTTGTTAGGACTATGGTTATTGCTAAGAAAAACCAGGACAAATCTAATAGAAACGGGACAAAAGGCATTCACATGCAATATGTTTGTTTCTGAAAGCAGCTTTTCAAAATTCTTTGAGACTGTCTCTGTACTTTTGTTCACTGATGGAGCAAGAGGGATAGGCCCTGACTGTGAAGGCTTTGATCTAATAGTGTAGGGAGGAGGCAGCACAGATGAAACCGGGAAAGCCCCAAGCACAACTGAGCACCCTCAGCCTGAAAGACAGCGGCAAAACACGCAGCGCTCCTAAAGGCGGCAGCGAGCCAAACCCTTTAACACAGCCGATATGCACCCTGACTCCATTGCCCTAACGTGGTTGAAGTTACAGGAAAATGTATTCCCTCATTCCCCAACCCCCGAGTCCCTATTCCCATTACAAAACAGCAAAGTCATGGGCCAGGAACTGTGAGTTTAGCCTTTCTCCTAAGAATCTCCTTCTGGCTCGTGATGGAGCAGAGGGGTCACCCTTTCGCCCCACTCTTCTCTGGAAATGAACACCAGCAGCCTGAGCTCACTTGGCCTGCACATCACCCCTGAGACTCGGAGTCTGGCTCCAGCAGAGTGGGAGGGACTGAAGGCAGAAAGCAAACAGAGATGGGCCGGAACTTTCTGGAGCGGATGACTGCTCTGAGAACCGGGGTCACAGGAAGGAAATCTTCGGAGGCAGGCGGCCCTGCAGAAGTGAGGAGCTGACCCCTCTCAGGAGCCGCAGGAATCCCTGGCCTTCTCTAAGCCCCCCAGGGTGGGCTGTGCCCCTCTTGCAATCTCACATCCTCAACTACACACACAGCCACGGGCACACACACCCTGCAGTAAGAGTAGTTGATCTATCTGAGGGAACTTTCCAGTTTAACACCCCAAAGCACGTAAGAAGTCTTTTCTAAAACCAATCTCAGGGGCTGGTTTGGATGAAACCAGCTAAAGGACAAAGAAGAAAGGGAACGTTTTGAATAATATCTGCAGCATTCACGGGAGGCTGTGGCGCACAGGACAGGAAATCTTGGGCCATCCACGCTGAGCCTCTCTGGCGGCGAAAACAATGAGGAACGGCTCTAGCCCCTTTGTTCTTGGGAAATGAACAGAATTCCCACCTCTGCGGTTTTCTTTCTGTGCTCTTCACCAGCTGCAAATCCTGATTCATACGCTAGAGGTCGCTGTTCATTACAAGCAAACCTCACCTCTGCAGAAGCGCGAGGGAGAACTGACCGCCGCCCTTCTTCACGGCAGGCTTGGGTGGAAGGAAATCACACCCAGGCCAGGGACAGTGCGGGCCGCGTGCAAGGACGGGGCTTTGCATTACACGGGGGCATACAAGGAGGAGAAAGCAAATCATCCATCGATGGTCCTTCCAATTGCTTAGAACGTTGTTTAAATGCTGCATAATTTGTGACCTTTGTACCTCATTCCTGTGCCTACCCCTCTGTGTCTGTATCCTTTCTTCTCAGGTGACCCACAAAGCAATTTCAGAAACGCACAACAAGAGGGACTGGAATAAAAGCCAAGGCTTGAACACGGACACGCCTGCAGCTGGGCCACTGCCACTTGCGCCGCTGGTCCTACGCCCAGAATATAAAACAGCTCAGAAATAAAATAAGACAACAGAGCTGATAAGGCCGTGAGCAATCGCGGCTTCTCTGCACGTTGAGCTTTCTAAGGATGCTGCTACTGAGTGAGCGAGATCTCTAATGGAAGGTCTTCGTTAATGAACCCGAGCTCTGCCTGCTGGGTCCTGTTCTTCCGCTGTGCCATATTTAGTCCTGACTCAGGAAATTGCTTTCAACACGAACCAATCCCAAAGGCCATATAAAAGCCTGGGCTGACATTAAAGCCAGTGGCCACTGCACTCCGAGGCAAGCGCTCTGCAGTATTTCTTTACTGTTTGCTGCAATGGCATGTCTGACCTGTACTGGCCATCTGAAGCAGACCCTCCCCGATGATGCTGTGTCATCAGATATGCAGAGGCTGGTACAGAAAGAAGGTCTCATTCAGTGTTGAGATCATGGCTATGATTCCAAGTCGCAGGGAAATTCTTCAAAGACAGAGCCCAAAGCACTGGTGTCAACTGCAAAAGGGATTCTTGATGAACACTGGGGCTTAAACTGCTCTCTGTGAGGGCAGCGAGCAGAGGCTGGAACAGCGGAGCAGGGGCACAGGGGAGGCGGGGCAGCCGAGGCACAGAGCAGGTGCAGAGACCGCCTGGCTGCAGCCAAGGACTTTTTTTTTTTTTTTTTAAGATTTATTTACTTGAAAGGCAGAGTCACAAAGAGGCAGCGGCAAAGTCAGGTCTTCCATCTGCTGGTTCACTCCCCAGATGGTCGCAATGGCCCGAGCTGGGCCGATCCGAAGCCAAGAGCCAGGAGCTTCTTCCAGGTCTCCTACACGAGTTCAGGGGCCCAAGGACTTGAGCCACCTTCTACTGCTTTCCCAGGCCACAGCAGAGAGCCAGATCAGAAGTGGAGCAGCCAGGACTGGAATCAGCACCCAAAGGGGATGCCGGCACTGCAGATGGTGGCTCTACCCTCTACGCCACAGTGCCAGCCCCTGCCAAGGGCTTCTTAGGTGAGGTTGTCCACCTGTTGGTCCAGGGCTAAAGAGAAAAAGAAAAGAACCCTGGTGGTGCTAGAGCTGGAGGGACATGACACCTGTGTGGTTCAGGCAGGAGGAGTCTGACTGTATACCTCGTTTATGGCGGTGAACTGTAGTGCTATGACTGGGATGTCTGTGAGGCCCCCCAAATTCACGTGTGATGGATAGATACATACATACAGACAGACATACGTAACGTTTCCTATTTTCATTTTTAAATGTGTGTTTCAGAGGCATCAGGTAAATTATAATGTTTCACAGCCACCAATGCTCTCCATCTCTAGAGCTACTCCATCACCTCAAACTGAAATTCTGTGACCATTCAACACTCACTGCACAGTCCCTCCCCAGGCCCTGGCACCTCCAATGCACTTTGTCTTTGAATGTTTGCCATCCAGGCTCCCTGTGGTTGTCCTCTGATGACTCGTCTATTTCTCTTAGCCTGTTTCCAAGGTCCACATTGCAGCATTTGTCAGCACTTTGTTCCTTTCTGAGGTTGAACGACATCCCCTTGTCTGATCTGAATTTACTACACTTGGTTTATGCACTCATCTATCAGCGGACACTTGGATGTGTCTACCTTTTGGCTATTGTGGATAATGTCGTCATGAACACTGGCCTTTGAGTATGTGAGTTTCTGCTTCCAGTTCTTAGGGGTAAAGACCTAGGAGCGGAATTGTCAAATCAATGTGGTACTTCTACAACTTGTTGAGGAACCACCTCCTTGTTTTCCACAGTGGCCATGCCATTTTGTAGTCATACCAGCAAAGTACTTGAGTTCCAATTCCTCCATGTCCTTGCACACTCTTGCCATTTTCCTTTTGTACGTATAAGCATACAATGTTAGACAATGAATAGGAAATGGCACTGCAGGATGGTTTCACGTGCATTTCCCTCATGACAAGTAATGTTGAGCACCTTTTCAAGTGCTTATTGGCCATTTGCGTATCATTTTCGGAGAACTGTCTACACGTGCATTTTGAATGACCAGCTACCTTACACATCTAGCCTGGCTGAGCCATTTGCTGGCTGCGTAACCCCGAGATCCTTCAACTATAGGACAGAGATAATAGTGTCATCTCATCAGATTGTATGAGGGATCTTCAAAAAACTCATAGCAAGTGCATGTTGCTTAAAAACTATGCATGCATTTCACATTTTTTCACCAAAATAAATTAATATTTTATTTCCTTTTTTTCACTGAACTTTTGAAGTAGTCTTTTATGAGGGTTAAGGGAGTTTGTCCCCATATTGGTTGGAATAGCGCCATAGCGGCTACTCAGTAAATGCTAGATTCATTTCTACATGACATGGCTTGGAGAGGGGAGAGAGTGGGTTTAGGGGAAGCGGAGATGGGAGCAGCCTCAGAGCTCTGCTGATGCAGCCCCACACATTCCAGGGAAAGACAGGGATGGGAGGATAAACCTGCCTGCCCAGCAGGGCGTGAGGCTCTTGTAAGCACATGGGTGGGATCTGAGTCTGGGACTCTTCCCACCACAGGTACATACTCCTCTCCAGTAACTGGCATCACAGACTGCAGTACTGTCTTAATTTAGTCCTCACGGGCTAGGACTTGAACACGTTCAAAGCCACCTAGACAACCCATATTAGCATCAAAGCTTGTATCGATGGGATGGGCCCGCAAAAGTTCCAGGACCCCAGGAGGAGCTGGTGTGAGCAAGAGGCCATGCTGCATCCAACATTAATTACCTCTCGGAGAAAATGGACCCCGGTCTCTGCTCAACAGCCAGGCTCTTCAGCTTTGCAGTCAGTACCTCCACCTCTGACTTCCTGCAGGTGAGGGAGAAAGCAATTGGGGTAGAAACCTGAGAATATAAGACCCTCTCCCCCAGAGAGACGGTTTTGGGGACCCCTCTCCCAAAGCACTCCAGAGTGGGGGCAGCCCCACTCCCTTCGGGCCCTGTTCTCAGTGAGTGCACCCTGCTCATCGTTGTGCAACTCCCGTCAGTCTGGTGTCCTAATGCTGACTGCCTCCCCGCCCCCACACCAGCAGGTGCACAGATAACTGAAGCTGCTGTATAGTCTGCCCAAGGCTTTTATAGCCTGTCTGAAACAAACCACCTGGCCTCACTGCCTGGCGAGTCAACGCAGAAGGTCTGAAGCCTCAAGTTCATTTCCAGTTTCCTCAGCTGTCCTCACCCCTGCAGCAGAACCCACTCTTACACAAGTCCCGGATGTTTGCATCTCTCTCTCTCTCTCTCTGTGCAACTTGATTCGTGCGACTTCTCCTGCCCACCACCCCAAACCACGCAACATGCACCTCATCCGTGACCAAGCCACGCGGCCCCTTCCTTGTACAGTCGGCTTTCTGGTGACTCACATCAAATTTCCTGTTTGGTTTCCTTTAGAGATGCATGGCTCCTGATGTTTGTACCCATCTTCTGGTGGCACATCTGGCCCCAAACGCTTATCTCCCTTGTCAGTTGAGCAGCTGGACTGCTCTGCCAAGGCTACTGCAGGCAGGAGGAGACCAGGGCACATTGATTATTTCTTCCTCCTTATACTTCCCCCTTTGTTTTCTGAGGCTAATAACAGTGGGCTTCTGTAACCCCAGCGTGCTACACCTTGTCCATGATAGCACATCCAGAGAGCCTGCCAAGAACTGAGAGGCCCCACCCCTAGTGGCCCGCCCTGGCCCAAGGACAAGACTAAGGAGACTGCAGCATGAAGGGTGGTCCCCAAGGGTTCCACAGGAGGGAGAAGTCAGCGCAACAATAGGAGGGTTTGCCCAGGGCAATGACAGGAGGGTTTGCCCAATGTAATAGGAAAGAATGATTGACACCCCATGCAGAGGCAGCTGTGCTGAGGACTGCGCTCCCCAGAAGTGCCCGAGGAGGAAGAGCAGATGAAGGACAAGAGTCCTGGGCTCCGGCCTCCTCTCTGGATTCCAGCAGAGCACCTCTGAGTCCAGGCATTGTAGAAACGCTTTCCAGGGCCGGTGCTGTGGTGTAGCAGGTAGAGCTGCCGCCCGCAGTGCCGGCATCCCATATGGATGCGAGTTCTAGTCCCGGCTGCTCCACTTCTGATCCAGCTCTCTGCTGTGGCCTGGGAAAGCAGTAGAAGATGGCCCGAGTCCTTGGGCCCCTGCACCTCTGTGGGAGACCTGGAGGAGGCTCCTGGCTCCTGGCTTGGGATCAATCCAGCTCCAGCCATTGTGGCCAAATGGGGAGTGAACCAGACTTCTCTCTCTGCCTCGCCTCTCTTTGATTAACTCTGACTTTCAAATAAATAAATATTTAAGAAAGAAAGAAAGAAAGAAAGAAAGAAAGAAAGAAAGAAAGAAAGAAAGAAAGAAAGAAAGAAAGAAAGAAAAGAAAGCAAGAAAGAAAGGCTTTCCTTTGGCAGAAGGGCTTCTCTGGCTGCAAACAGGCCACTGCCTGGGAGACAGGGTGGTCCCGGGTCTGAGCCTAGTTCCATCGCCTTTGGCAAGACACTGAACGTCTCAAGACCTCTGCCACCTCTGAAGCTGGGAGTTTGTATGTGCGGATGGCAGAGGCCTAGCCAGCTTTACGTCTTCTCTTCCACAAGAGCAGAAAGCTTCTTTCTGACTTGGAATCGAACTCCAGCTCAGCTACGCTCAGCTGGTACCCAGGGTAGCAGCTTCCCACTCCCTGAATCCGCCTCACCCTCACCTGTAACCACGGACCATGTTCCTGACCGTCCAAGGCTGCTGTGAGGATAAGACTCATATGTAAACACTTTCTTGGCCAGAGAAGTCATCCCTTATGGAGGAGCTATGACCTACCATGGTTTTCAAGCATGTACCTATGAACTCAGCCGCCCCAGCACCAGAAATTTAACTTAGGGATATAGGCGTAAAAGTTCACCAAATGTTTGTACAAATATATCCATAGCAACAAATCTGTAAAATCAAAAACTGAAAAAGGGAACAAACAGAATGTGCCCACCCAGCAGAAGGGAATAAATGAACTGAGGATTATATGTGTCTTGTGTAGTTTTGCACTTGGGTGACTGTGGTCAAGTTTCTTTACTGACCTATTCTATTAAAAGTGAGATTATAGCCTATACTTTTATTTGTTTATATCTTCATGCTTCTTTGTATTGAAGGTAAGTTCAGTGTTTTTTTTTAAAGACTTACTTATTTAGTTTGAAAGTCTGAGTTAGAGAGAGAGAGATCTTCCATCCACTGGTTCACTCCCCCGATCATTGCAACAGCCAAGGCTGAGCCAGACTGAAACCAGGAGCCAGCACTTCTTCCAGGTCTCCCACGTGGGTGGCAGGGCCCCGAGCACTTGCACCATCTTCCACTGCTTTCCCAGGTCATTAGTAGGGAGCTGGATCAGAAGTGGAGCAGCCCGGACTCAAACCCATATGGGATGCTGGCATTCCAAGCAGAAGCTTTACGTGCCACACCACGATGCTGGCCCCAATTTTTTTTTTTAAACAAGCATTTTCTATGAGGGGACTTCAAAATGTCCATGGAAAATTACATTATGAAAAATGTATACATGGATTTCAAAATTGATTTTTAGTATTTATTTGAAAGGCAGAGTGACAGAGAGAGGGGGAGAGTCAAAAAGTGAGGGGGGTGTGAGAATGGGGTGGGGGGGATCTTCCTTCTACTGTTTCACTCCCTAAAGGCAAGTAACAGCCAGGGCTGGGCCAGGCCAAAGCCAGGAGCCAGGGATTCCATCCAGGTCTCCCACAGGGGTGGCAGGAATCCAAGTGTCATTATCTACTGCTCCCTGGGCACACTAGTAGGAGCTGGGTTGGAAGCAGAGTAGCTAGGACTTGATCCTACCACTCCAATATGGAATGTGGATATCCCATAATGGTATCCCGTTATGGCTTAACCTACTGCCATAACGCTTATCCTGGATCCCTGGATTTCAGTGTTGTTGTTTTTTTTTTCCCCACCAGAATTAACATGCCTTTTAATTCTGCCTTGCACAAACTTTCTGAAGTATCCCTGTACTGTTTAATGATGATGGTGGTGTCGGGTCACTTTCAGAGGGTGTAGGACCCCACGTGTTTTCCAGGACAAGGACCAGGCTCACCACATGGATCCTCCTGGCCAGTTGCTCTTTCCCAACCACACCTGTTCCACATGAAGATTCACTTGCTCCTTCTTGGGAACTTCAGCCAAAACAGCTCTCTGAGTCTTGTTTTGATTTCCCTCTGTGTTACAGTAGAGAACTGGGGGAAGGAGAAGTTACAGCTCTCACCTGTCTCAAAGCATCTAACTGAGTGCCCAGGCTCCGTGTGCCTGACTCCTGGTTTTCAATCTAGGTTTCTCAGCATCTGAGTTTAAGAGCGAAGAGGTTCTATAACTTCCAGAAGACAATCTTGTCCCATTCAACAGAAAGTGAGCCTGCTGTTCTCACGGATAAAGCTCAGATCTTCCAGGTTCTTCTGTTTTGATTTCTTTCCTTAACTACCTTTAGAATAAAACATGTATACTTCAGTCATGCAGGCCAGGGCATATGCCATATTTGTTTGTTTGAGGGGCAGAATTATAGACAGAGAGAGGGAGAGGCAGAGAGGCAGAGAAGTCTTCCATCCACTGGTTCACCCCCCAAATGGCCGCAACAGCTAGAGTTGGGCTGATCTGAAGCCAGGAGCTTATTCTGGGTCTCCCTTGTGGGCAGAGGAGCCCGCACACTTGAACCATCTTTCACTATTTTCCCAGGCACATCAGCAGGGAGCTGGATGTGAAGTAGAGCAGCCAAGACTCAAATCAATGCCCATATGGGACGTTGGTGCTGCAGGCAAAGGTCTAACCTACTACTCCACAGTGCCAGCTCCTGTTTGTTTTTAATTATGCAGAATAAGATTTCTAGACCATGAAGCCAATACTAGTCCAAAAATGTAGGATTTCCGGTCTAGGAAAGAAATTTATAAGTAGGATTGTTTGGTTCCCCTCTTACCTGTGAACTCCACCCCTTCCCCCTCCCCAGCCCCAACTCACGTTGAAGGTCACAGTACTTCCTCTGGCTTCAGGACCCCATGTGATACCCCGTCACATCTCATTTCCTCTGTGGCATGTCAGCCTCCACATTTCTTCTCCTTCTCCTTCCCCCAATACTCCCACAGCCCTGCAAGCCCCCTACCCTCACACACCGCCAAATCTCTCCCTCCTTGTGTACATGCCTGCTAGCTCACCCAGCTTATGCTGTGACTGACAGCCTCATAATCTCCCCAGGGAAAGTGAACATTTGACCAGAATGTTCCGTGGACATCTTTGCTGAGGATATAAATCCTCTGCATTTCCCTCCCCTCTGGCCTTACCCAGCCCAGAATTAGAGCTGAGTCAACAACCTACAGGAGGGAGCCTGGGGCTGGTAGGATTTCAGTTTAGCAAGAAGGCAGCCTCGTTCCCATGGGCTCTTATCCTGTGGTCCCAACTCTCCCATACTTTGGGTATCACACATTCGTCACCGCACTTGTGCCTTTTCTTCCCCAGAGCCCAGTAGGTCCTTATTCTTTCTTCTCATTTGACAGGCAGCACACAGGCATTCTCAGTTATCAGCACAGACACTCAAGCACTCCTACTATTGTGAGCAGAGGGACTTTGCATGGCAACCTTCCCTGCATTAACCATGCACCCCAGGTGGAGGAAAAGCATTGAGGATGCAGGCTAAGAGCCCTGTCCGTGAAAGCATCCTTGCCACCTGTATAAGACCCCTGAGATGTCTTGGGTACGCTCTGGGGCAGTCATTGCCCGCCTCCTATCTGTCTCTACCATCAAGGTTCTCCCCACCAGGGCCTCTCCGCCTCCTGGAGCCTGCAGCTCCTCCAGTTACTTTGTGCTGCGATCCTCTGAATCGTGGTCTTTGAATGGCAGTGTAAGGTCAGGTCCTCCCTCCACCACTGCTAACAAAACCTTTGTTAAGCAGAACTATGAGACAGCTGGCCCTGCTTAGTGGCTTGGAGCTGCCAATGGCATCAACTTTTCATTTGAGTAAAATTGTTATCTTATTAAATTCCCTTCCCTTTGGAAATTGGCACACATCCTCTGGCCCAGGAGCTATTATGGAATTCGGGCTCCACAAAACATCACGAAACGAACCATCGATCAGTCAGAGCTCAACTTGTTGCTTCCAGCAGCAAACAAGAGCACCACTCCTTGGAGGCTTGGTGGCATCTCAGAGGAGAGAGGACTAGGAAGGTGGCTTAATGTAGTCTTTCAATGCGGGACACGTAAGGATCAAGCAACAATCATGGGTCTAGGATTTGGGGGGGGGGGTGGACAAGATGCAACAGGATTTTGAAGCAAGAGGTCTCAAGAGTCTTACCATGTAAACTGTCATTTGACACTTCTCATGAAAGAGCTATTAGGCCTTTCAGGAAGTTCTTGCAATGAGCAATAAAGTTATCTGCAACTCATGTCTCCCTGGGCGAGAGTTTCCTGGAAGAATGAGGCTATATTGACAAAGACGGTGCAGTAGGAAAGCTGTGTGGAAGGCTGGATGCTCACTGTCACAAGACTCGACAGTGCCATCCTGAATTCTGTCCCTCCCTTCTGATCTCATCCAGTCAGCCCCACCCTTCCTGCAGACTGTGCTGACCCAGAAGGCTCTGTCCCTCTTCTCCCCTTGCAGTGGTTCTTTCCTCAGCCAGTTTCTTCCAGGAAGCCAAAGGGTTCCCATCTGTATCTTCCGCTCAGCTCCCCACTGTCTCTCCTTGAAGCTCATCAGGATCTCATGCACACACACTCCCTTCCAGCCTTCTAGGCAGGCCCTGACATGCCCAAGCCCATGCACAATAGGTATTCAGCGTGGGTCCAGGCTTGATTTTCACAGACATTGTGCAAAAAGCAGAATGTGAAATGCAGGCTCTTTCTAAAGTGGCGCCCAATATAAAAGCACTACGAAAAATAATCTGCATGTGTTACTTTGATTGCTAAAGGAAATGAGGCAGAGAGGGCTACACATCTACCAATATCTTTGTAAGCCCCCTTCTGCAATATAGAGTTACTGCTGGAGGGCCACGTTTCCCAGCTTTGCTTGCCCCCAAGGTGTGGCCATGTGGCTGGGTCTCCCTAGGAGAATATGAATGGGAAATGACTGGGTTTCCTATCCGCTCTGCCACGCTGCCAGCTTGATGCAGACAATGGCGAGGGCCAGGGAGACCAGGTGAGATAGCTTGACCAAGTGAGGACAACCACCTGCCATGTGGAACACAGAGAAGTAAACTCCTAGTTAGTTAACCACAAAACAAAATGTTTGGCCTGTTTGTTAGAGCAGCTAATAAAGGCACTAAAGGAATCCTAAAACTCCTGTGGGAGTTAGAAGAAGTTGATCTCTGTCACTGTTTTGACCTACAGAGCCACACCCCAGAAAAAACACCAGGTTCATGCTTTGGGTGGCCTTAATGGAGAACCAGAACAAATTAATTTGGCTTTAGCATATTAATAAAGTGGCAGGTATTTATAGAACGTGTCATTAGCTGATCATCCTTTGAGAACCAGTTTTCTTTTTGGGAAAGGTTTTGGCAGCTGTGAGCAGGCTAATAGTTTTCATTATGTCCCAGCTCGAATTAATAAACTGAGACTATTTTTATTTACATACTTGAGCTGGAAAGGAAGATGGGGGAAAGGTCACATTCTGGCCAGAATTCTCTCAACAGCGAGGTCATTTTTCCTGGAGCTGGGTTTGCTGCAGAGTCGGGAGGGTAACCTGTCTTCCAGGGCCTTCTAGATGGGATCCTCACGGTCTGAAAGAGCTAATACCCTCGCAATGGAGGAGCCCTGCCTTTCGGAAACTGACCTGTGACTTTGCCTCCCTCAGTGCAGGAGTTCAGGCTAAGTCAAAGGAAAAAAAAAAAAAAACAGAAAATGTCCTCCAGAGGTAAGCAGGGGCCTTCTCCTTTCTGGTTCTATCATTTCATAGAGAGAGACTTAGAGTTGCTCTTGGTGCCAAAACCACATTAGGTTGCCTGGGCTAACAACTGTGAATGGGTTTAGCTGTGCTGGTTTGGGGTGATCCCAGCCCCTCTGCATACATCAGCACTGAGCAAGGTGCCTTCTAATTCTGTCTGTAGCCATGTGATCCCCATCAAGGCATTTAACCAGCTCTCCGCCCACTCCACCATTTACTGCACAATAAGTGATGCAACCGGTTGATTTCATGGCAGGGGAGTTTGTAGATGTTAAATAATGACAAACTATAAACATGAGGAGAAAACAGAACTCTACATACTAATGCTACATAAATGCTAATCAGCCACATTTCTTCCAACCACAAGGTAAAAAGAACCCAACGGGTGAGGAAACATCTTTTTTCAATTCTCCTTTTTCAGTAAAACATTGGCTTGGAAAAATAAACGTAGCATTTGGCCGATCCAGCTTGGGTGCAAGTACAAAAGGATTCCACAAGCCAAATAGTGTTCTTGGATGAAGCTGTCCAGCTCATACTTGTTCATTCATTAGCAAGAGCTTGAGAACTCTCTGGCAAACTGGTTCTGTGGCATTCTCGCCTGAGGAAGTCACATGGGCCCCCGCTTTCCCCTGTGTGGGTCCTGGCTTAGGTCAAGTTACTTGTGGGCAAGCCCGATGGAAGGGTTGACTTCTGAGGTTGGGATGGGAGGGTGCAGAGAAGTTGGCTTCAGGGACTGGTGGGCTTAGAGACCCTAGAGAGGCTAAGCACCAGGCACTATTCTTAGATACTAACTCTTCCACCTCACTGGCATGATAAATGCCAAGTAAAATAAGACCCTAATGGAAAGGACCTGAATTAGCCACCCAGTGCAGCCGAGAGCAATATCAAAAGCTCTGCTCCTCAACGGGGATCTGCTTGCTCAGTGAGGTTACTAGGTCATGTTTCTGGGTCACCTGGGGGCATGGGCACTGTCTTTACATTTTTAAATTTCTCATAATAGGAGAATTTAAAATAAATAAATAATACCTGAGTTTACTCTTGATTCCAATGTACTTTTTGTTTAAGGTTTCCAAATAGAAATTAAAAGCCTCAGATACTGGAAGACTTTCTGAAATCAGAGGGAGCTATTACCTCACACAGACTTCATGATATCTTCCCCTCTCCCTTTTTTAAATATTGTTTTATTTATTTGAAAGGGGGAGACACACACACACACACAATCTTTCCTCCACTGGTTCATTCTCCAAATGGTTGCAAAGACCAGGGGTGGTCCAGGCCAAAATCAGAAGCCTGGAATTCCATTTGGGACTCCCATGTGGGTGGCAGGGCTCCATTACTTGGGCCATCTTCCATTGCTTTCCCAGGTGCATTAACAGCAAGCTGGATCGGAAGTAGAATGGCCAGGACTTGAAGAGCGGCTCCACTGGACACAGGCATTGCAACCATCAGCTTATCCTGGTGTATGAATAATGTTGGCTGTTCCTCTCACCTCCTGAGCTTGAGGCAAAGAACAGCCCAGGGGCTCCTGCTGCACACTCTGCCAGCTCGCCTTGGCAACCATAGAATGAGAAAAAGTGGCTTGTTTCAGTTGAGGAACACAGACCCACTGAGGCTAGCTCAGACAAAGGAGGTTTAGACAAAGGAGGTTATTTCCAGGGGGAAATATGAATGGAGTTCTCATCTCCATCTAAGAACAGAAACTGCAACGGACTGGCTTCAAGGACACTCAATGGACCCCACAGGCAGGAGTTAGTGACCCTTTATACCCGCAGCCCCAAGATCTGCTAAAATCCGTGTCACTTCTTTGCTTCAAATGTCGTGGCGGCCCTATCTCACTCAGAGTAAAAGGCAAAAATCTTGCCAAGACCCAGCAGCCTCCCTCCCTTCCTCATTAATCACCATGCACTGGCCATGCTGCCCACTTGCTAATCTAGAAACATTCCTACTTCTGGGATTTTGTGCTTGCTGTTCCCTCTGTCTGGAATGCTTATCCCCAGAGATCTGCTATCTTTTCATGTAGATCTTTGCTTAAGCATAATCTTCTCAGTGAGGCCTTGCCCACACCGATAACTCCTACCCAATTCACCTGCATTCTTTTGAAAAATTCTTTATCATGATTTAAAGATTTGTTTATTTGAAAGTCAGAGTTACAGAGAAGAGGAGACAGAGAGAAAGATAGAGAGAGAGAGATCTTCCACCAGATGATTCACTAACCAAATGGCTGTAAAAGCCAGATCTGGGCTGATCCAAAGTCAGGAGCCAGGAGCTTTATCCAGGTCTCCCACATAGGTGTCAGAGCCCCAAGCACTTGGACCATCCTCTGCTGCTTTCCCAGGTGCATTGGCAGGGAGCTGGATCTGAAACAGAGCAGCCAGGATTTGAATCGGTGCCCATATGGGAAGCTGGCACTGCAGACAGCAGCTCTACCTGCTATACCACAGTGCCACCCCCTCCATGAAAAATTTTAAACATACTCAAAAATAGTACAATGAACCCTATCTATCCATTACCAATCAGATGTCTAACCTTGGCACATTTTGTTTCACCTACTCTCCCTCCTTTGTTTTCCTGCATTATTTCTAGTTCTCCCTAACATTTCTCACTACCTAATATATATTCCTTTCCTTTTTGTTTTTTGGCTGTGTTATGCCACGCCCATCCCCACCCCCACACTAGAATGTCAGCTGCATGACAACTGTCAGCTTTATTCATTGCTCCTTCCCTTTTAAGCAGAACGGTGTCTGGAGCATAGTAGTTGTTCATTAGCAAATGGCTGAGTGAGTGAATGAAGCAGTTAATCCGCAATGCCCATTTTCTTCTCTGTAACCTCCTCCACCGTCTGATCTGTATAGCCATGCCCCCAAGCATCCCACTCCCCAGACTCCACCCAATGACCATCAGCCACAGCACCCACTTGTCCCCCTTCCAGAATCTCAACAGCTTCTCAGTCACATTGTCAAGTGGCAACTCTCAACTTGTTCATCTCGTGGTCTGCAGGCCGTGTCACAGTACCCAGGCCAGTCTTCAGACCAACTCCCTCAGGGTCTTCTGGCCACCGGGGGTTATGTGATACCAAAGGGGGCACTCAGTAGGAGCTGTGGGTGGGGACTTTCCTTTTGAAAGAAGGGGCAGGGATGGACATCTGCTAATCATTCGGTAGCCAAGTTGATGATTAGGCAAGATTTGTTTCTAAGTGGACAGTAACCCTCCGAGCAGCCTGTAAGGATTCCAGCCATCCTTGCAGTTCCCCGTGTGTCCTGCAGACAAGACATTTGTTTTGGCCAGGCTCCACCTGTGGGCGAGGAGATTATGCACAGGAAATAGCCTATCTTGGCTCATTTTCTTGCTTCCACCATTTTCAAGGTTGTCAACCAGCAAAGCCCGTCAGGCATCCGACACTCTTCAATTAAGCCCTCAATAAAAGCCGAGAGATGCTGCCAGTCATGATGACAAGCTAAGAACCTGCAGGACCAGTAGTATGCTACACCCCAACAACCACAGCTAGGATTGCTGGGCGACTGCTCCCTGCCAACAGCGTGTGCTGTCTACCGGTGAAAGGGGTGTGGCTTCTTGCTTAGCCAACTCCTGTGTAAACCAAGTAATAACCAGTCAAGAGCAGACCCAAAAGAAAACATCCCCACATCAAAGCACATTCTAGCACTGCCGCATCCTTTTCCATAAAGACTTTATTTTCACAGGTGGGTGCCCTGCTCTACCTGGCTGCCATCTATGACAAATTTTAAGGTCATCCTGTTTTTTTAAGTCATCTTTTAAGGCTGTGGAAATTCAATAGCTGTTAGTTCTTGTCCAGATTCAAATGTTTAACCACAGGTTCTATGTTGGCTGTTGGATCTTTATCAGTGAGGATTGACTGAAACCTCACAGGGCACATCATTGTCTCGAGAATCTTTCTGTAGGATTGACATCCAGGTGGTGTTGTTTGGTACAGCCATCTTATGGTTAAACCACTGAAATAATTCTGTCCCACTTCATAAATAGTCACTGCCCCATCCACCTCCACCTCTGAAATTCCCTATTATCCAAACTGCCTCCACTTCTCTCCCTTGGTACCTTCCTCCAGGACACACAGCAGGGACTACAGGTATCCATCCTGATTGGTCAGCACCTGTGCTATAGCAGTTGCTAAATCTCACCCCTGCTTCTAAGTTAACCTCATCAACAACTACTTCTCATGTTAGATAATATCATCCTTCCTAATTTATAGAGAAAGGTATGCAGTGAGATCGGGGTTGGATAAACGCACCGAGCCCGTAGAGATGCAGGGCAGCTGGAAACAGAATGAATAATTCAGACAGTGGTGCTCTGAGAGTTGTCCTCTGCTTTGGACATCTGTCCAACACAATGACACCCAGGAGGCGAGGACTGTCTGTTTTGTCCACTGCTGCGTCAGCATCCAGAATAGCGCTTTGTGCACAGAAAGTGCTCAGTAAATCAACACAGCTTGCGAGTGAAAGCATGCATTCCCTAATCTGAGGGCCCAGTTGGTCCCTAACTTGACAAGCCTATAGCTCTTCAGAGTCTCTCTTTTGGTTGTTTTTCTTAATGATTAAATCTCTTTGCACATGAAAGCATAGAAGAAGTCACACCCATGGTGCACAACATCACTGAAGTCTCCAACACACAGAGCAGGGTGAGGTGGACGACCTTCCTCCAGGACACACACAAGCATAATAAAGCCTTCTAGATTCTTCTAGAGGCTCTAGTTTTCATTTCCAGAAAATTCACCATACACTTGCCACTGTTTTCACCGGTTCAGCAGAAACCACCACAGAGTCTCAGCCAGCACAGGTGACACAAGAAGAAGTGGGCAGCACTCAGCAACCACAGCTCTCACAGCCGCATCCTGTGTGGTATCTCATCCGGAGAGGCTGGAAGGCTGCAAAGTGGAGCCGGAGGCTGGTGGCGAATGCCAGCCAGCCACAGGCCTTTCAGAACCAGTGTAAGCAAGTTCCCTGCTTTAGTCTCTCAGGCAAGGCCATTAAGGACAGTGGGAAATTGTCCAGATTCTGTTCACCAAGGCCTCCCTCAGCCCCTACTGCCAAGCACTTCTTAGCCATGCTTTTGCCCACCTGGGAATCATTTTCAGTCATCAAGTTCTGGGGGAAGAGGCGATGCTGAATGGTAAAGGCGTGAGGCCTCTAAAGGAAAACTTGAAATAGGTGGCGTCTGAAAATCAGCTCTCTACGCCGGCGCCGTGGCTCAACAGGCTAATCCTCTGCCTTGCGGCGCTGGCACACCGGTTCTAGCCCCAGTCGGGGCACTGGATTCTGTCCCAGTTGCCCCTCTTCCAGGCCAGCCCTCTGCTGTGGCCCAGGAGTGCAGTGGAGGATGGCCCAAGTGCTTGGGCCCTGCACCCCATGGGAGACCAGGAAAAGCACCTAGCACCTGGCTCCTGCCGTCGGATGAACGCGGTGCACCCGCTGCAGCGCGCCGTCCGCGGCAGCCATTGGAGGGTGAACCAACGGCAAAGGAAGACCTTTCTCTCTGTCTCTCTCTCTCACTGTCCACTCTGCCTGTCAAAAAAAAAAAAAAAAAAATCAGCTCTCTTCACTGTTTGCGAAACTACAGGGGAAAGTGCCAGCCTACGTAGACACACATCCCCATGCAAATCCACCTTTTCCTCCTGCCTTGAGTCTGGGGTTGCCATGTGGCTGCCATGGCATGTTCTAAAACAGAGCCTCAGTTCCAAGACGGATTTCACCTCTCAACTTCAAGTCCAATCACACGCAGAGGCAGCAAGGGACACAACCACCCCTGCCTCGCAATGACACCTGGCTTTTCACCCCCTTTCATCCCTGCATTGCCACGCAATTTGCTAGCTTTAATTAGTGTCCCCTCACAGAGTCACGAGTGTCATTATGCCATGTTAAGGTCTGAGAAACTGAGTCACCCACGGGCCACAGGCTGAGTCAGAGTGAGAGGAAGAGTCAACATCTCTGACCCCCAAGTGCTCGGGCCCTCGGCCTGGCTTCACACCCACATCAGGGGTATTTGAAGCTGCTCTGAGCCAGGTGGTTGACTTCACTGTGATCTTAGGCTCTTTCCACAGCCAGGAGGCTCTTGCAATTGCAGAGAAGTAGAGCATGGGAGAGAGAAGTGGCAGAACACACATGTTGGTGAGCATCTGACCACCCGAGGCAACATCAATGATCTGGACCAGATCTGGGAGTTTTTCCACAGTGAATGTTAGTTAACCCACAAAGCTCTCCCTCCACTCCCAAATCTTGCTGATATACTCTCCAATCTCAAGGCAGCTCAGTGCATGCCTGCTGCAGCCTCAACGCCTTCATCATCACTCAATCCCATGTCTCCCTCTATAACCATGGCCACTCCCAACCCGCCCTCTGCTGCTGGTCATCCTTGCTTGAGCAGAACTTCCTCAGGGACAGGGTAGAGAAGAGAGAAGAGCTGTGTCCATCCCGGAACCTAGGGAGAGATCCCACGCACTGAGCATCGTCATTCTCATCATCAACAGACACTGGAGGAAGGCACAGACCTCCGCACTGAGCATCATCATTCTCATCATCAACAGAGACACTGGAGGAAGGCACCGATGCTCAGACCTCCACACTGAGCATCATCATTCTCATCATCAACAGACACTGGAGGAAGGCACCGATGCTCAGACCTCCACACTGAGCATCATCATTCTCATCATCAACAGACACTGGAGGAAGGCACCGATGCTCAGACCTCCACACTGAGCATCATCATTCTCATCATCAACAGACACTGGAGGAAGGCACCGATGCTCAGACCTCCACACTGAGCATCATCATTCTCATCATCAACAGACACTGGAGGAAGGCACAGACCTCCGCACTGAGCATCATCATTCTCATCATCAACAGAGACACTGGAGGAAGGCACCGATGCTCAGACCTCCGCACTGAGCATCATCATTCTCATCATCAACAGACACTGGAGGAAGGCACAGACCTCCGCACTGAGCATCATCATTCTCATCATCAACAGACACTGGAGGAAGGCACCGATGCTCAGACCTCCGCACTGAGCATCGTCATTCTCATCATCAACAGACACTGGAGGAAGGCACCGATGCTCAGACCTCCACACTGAGCATCATCATTCTCATCATCAACAGACACTGGAGGAAGGCACCGATGCTCAGACCTCCACACTGAGCATCATCATTCTCATCATCAACAGACACTGGAGGAAGGCACCGATGCTCAGACCTCCGCACTGAGCATCATCATTCTCATCATCAACAGACACTGGAGGAAGGCACCGATGCTCAGACCTCCACACTGCTGGTCTCTGTTCTAACCCTCCACAGCCAGCCCTCTCCAGGACAACTCTTTCACACACATGATTCCAAGTGACTTGGTGAGTGATCTGAGCCTTGATCCTTTTCTTCCTGTCACCTTGCTTGCTATCAGTCCCCTCTGAATCCTTTCTTCCTTCCACCTTGCCTCCTCCTGCAAAGCCCCAGACTCACAACCTTTGCCTGGCCTAAGCTGTGGCCCTGGAATCTCTCTGCACTCTCTGGAAAGAGGAGCCAGGAACCACCTCCATGGAAACCATTGCTCAGAGCATGGGAGATTGTACTCTGTTGAGATCCACTGAGAGCTGGGGGAGTGTCTTGACTGGGGATAGGGCTCCCAGATGTTGCAAGCAAAAAATACTGTGATTGCCGGCGCTGTGGCTCAATAGGCTAATCCTCTGCCTTGCAGCGCTGGCACACCCGGGTTCTAGTCCCGGTCGAGGCGCCGGATTCTGTCCCGGTTGCCCCACTTCCAGGCCAGCTCTCTGCTGTGGCCTGGGAGTGCAGTGGAGGATGGCCCAAGTGCTTGGGCCCTGCACCCAAATGGGAGACCAGGATAAGCACCTGGCTCATGGCTTCGGATGAGCGCGGTGCACCGGCTGCAGTGAACATTGGAGGGTAAACCAACGGAAAAGGAAGACCTTTCTCTCTGTCTCTCTCTCACTGTCCACTCTGCCTGTCAAAAAACAAAACAAAACAAAACACAATTACTCAGTGCCAAACCCTGAGCTAATTACAGGAGCTGGCCCTCCAGGGATCCAGTGAGCAAAATAGACAGAAAGATACCTGTTGTACACTGTGGTCATGGCAGTAATAGGGCTATGCATAGGGCCTTATGGCTTGCCTTTGTATAAATTAGAAAATAATCCCAGTGGGGCTGGTGTTGTGGTGTAATGGGTAAAGCTTCTGCTTTCGATGCCAACATCCCGTGTGTGTGCTGGTTCATGTTCCTGCTGCTCCACTTCCAATCCAGCTTCCTGCTAATGTGCCTGGGAAAAGCAGTGGAAGACAGCTCATGTATTTGATCCTCTGCCACCCACATAGGAGATCTGGAAAATGCTCCTGGCTTCAGCCCTGGCCATTGCAGCCACCTGGGAAGTGAATCACTGGATGGACAATCTCTCTCAATCAATCTCTCTCTCTCTCTTTAACTCTAACTTTCAAATAAAGAAATCTTTAAAGAAAACAACCCCAGCTCCAAGGTGCACCCTAGGCAGTGAATCTTGAGCTGGAATTCAGGAACCTGCTCCCTCAGCAAGGCAACACTGTGCAGGGAAAAACCTGCAGAGCTGCACATCATAGCTCTGAAGTTTATCATCAGCCCACCTCGGGAAGGAAAAGCAATGGCTCAGAGATGAGTCTGAAGGAAGTGGTGCCAGAACTGATCCTAATTAGGCGTTTGTGCATCACAATGTGCAGGGGGATTTAAAGTGGCATCGCAGGCAGACGGAACCACATGAGCAAGAGCCAAGAGGCAAGGAAGAGCACATTATATCCAGGGCATCTCAAATAACATGGTGCTGCCTGGAGTGTGAGACGTGGAGTGGCAGTCTGAGTTGGGCAGGGGTGTGTTCACCACGCTTACACCAGCCCCAATCTGCCACTCCATTCAACTAAGACAGTATGCCACACCCTTAATTTTTTTTTTAAAAGATTTACTTATTTTGAAAGAGTTACAGAGAGAGAGAGAGAGAGAGAAGAGAAGAGAAGAGAAGAGAAGAGAAGAGAGAGAGAGAGAGAGAGAGAGAGAGAGAATCTTTCCTCCACTGGTTCATTTCCCACATAGGGCTGGGCCAGTCCAAAGCCAGGAGACAGGAGCTTCTTCTAGGTCTCCCACATGGGTGAAGGGGCCCAAACACTTGGGCCATCTGCCACTGCTTTTCCCAGGCCATTAACAGAGAACTGGATCAGAAGTGGAGCAGCCAGGACACAGAGCAGCTGCCACCATCACAGGTAGTGGCTTTACCTGGTACGCCCACAATGCAGGTCCCTGCTTTTTTTTATACTGAATCTGAGTTACTGACTTGAAAATGGCTTCGACGCTCCTTCTCTGTTCCTCTCTAGGGTTTCAGGCAGTATTGCCAACAGCTGGCATCCTGAAGACTAATGATCCAGCAACAACCTTGGGCTTCCATCCCTCCTGGCCCTCAAGATTAGACTGGGATCCTACATCAGGAGAGTTTTTGCTTATCTATCAAAGACAGTACATAGCTTCATTTCTTCCCCAGGTTCTTTGTTTTTCAGCTTCCTCTGAGGTCCTGGGGGGAGCTTCACTCAGATAACCTTAACAAAAGAAGAAATGATTAACTCTAAATGTAGACTAGCAAAGCACAACACTGTCTGTGTCTTATACGGTACAAATCCACTGAAAGTGAAATATACAGTTTCATGACAATGTGGAAATTGTCAAGTGCAACTTAACTTTGGAGTGTTTTATCAGTAAAGCGGCATGAATTTAGTGAACATTGATTTTCTCACTTTACAATCAGGGAAAGCTGAGTGGATCTGAGCCCAGGGCAGCAATATGAGCTTATATACAAAAACACAAACCTAGACCTGAAAACTCCTTGATTCATTTCAATCTAGAATTTTCATCTTATTCCAAGTCTTTTTCGATGACCTCATTCAATTATTTAATAACTATTTTAGAGCAGTTATTACAGGTCATAAAAGAGACATGCTATGAGTTTCTGGTCTATTAGAGAAGACCAATGTGTAAGTGGCTATAAATTAAAACATCGTATGACTGGCAAAGTGCTAGAACAGAAATATGAGCAAAGAGTACAGGGATTAGATGGCCAACTTGACTGGCAGACTTGGGAAACTCTTGATGGAAGAAGTACCCTTTCTGCTGCTTCTCAGAGGCTGAATGGGAGTTTCTTACAGAATGTGAAGAATATGTCAGATGGAAGAAGCCACCGGATTGTGAAAGAAGCTGGTGCTTCAGAGAGCAAGTTATCCCATCAGACTGGCTATGGTGAAGGGTGTGAGGACTGGAGCACCAGGAGCTGGGCTGAGCTGTTGCCCTAGTTTGGAATCAGACTGAAATAAGTCTTAGACTCCCATGGTCAAGTTTGCTTTTTGCAGAGGTTTCTGGTGACAGGATGTCTCAGTCCATTTGGTTTAAAATAAAGTACTTTAAACTGGATAGCTGATAAACAAATGACAGAAACCTATTTCTCACATCCTGGGACAAGGAAAATCTAAGATCCAGGTGCCAGCAAATCCCATGTCTGCTAAGGGTGCAGAGTTCCTGGTTCGTGGATGAAGTCTAGCAGTATGCTCACGTGGTGCAAGGGGAAAGGCAGCTCTCCAGAACTGCTTTTTATAAGGGCACTGATTCAGTTCAGAAGGGACCCACCCTCATGATGGAGTCACTGTCCACAAGCTCTGTTTGCTAGCATCATCACATTGGTGATCATGTTTCAACATATGAATTTGGTGTGCATACAAACATTTTAGACACAGCACAGAGTACAGAGGAAGTGGAATGGAGCATAAGGAAAACAGAGATTCTACAGGTGGAGCCACTGCAGTTCCCCAGGTGAGCGAGAGGGCTGGCCTGGTCTAAGACAGTTAATACAGTGGGATATTTACTGGTTTGGTGACTGATTGGCTATGGTGACAATGCAGAAGAGTTGGAAAATGACTGAATTGTCTAAGCTGGGAAACTGAGGAGCTGGTGGCACCACGAAGTAGGATCAAGCAAGAATATTTGCAGCATAAGAAGTTAAAGATAAAAGGATCTCACTCAGGATATCTTAATATTGAGATGACTGCAGACCATGCAATTAGAAATAGCCAGCTTCCCATGGGAAACACTGGTCTCAACATGGTAGAAACACCAGAGCTGGAAATGACAACGTGAGAATTATTTCAGATTGAATCCTATGAAGCAGCCTACATTGGGTCACAGGGGGATTTTATCTGGGATCCTATTTCATGCGGGGAAAATACATGTAACGAGAGAGAAGAGAAGAGAACCAAGGGCAGGAGAGGACCTGAAAAACACCGGCTTCTAAGAACGTGTCATGAAGGAGACGCTACGAGGAAAATTGCAAAGAATTGCTGGGAGACGGAGCTGTAGAGAAAGCTCAAGAGGGAGGAGTCATCCGGAAACCAGGGTGGAGGGTTCTCAGACAGGAGCAGGTGTCCGAGAGCCCCGGATGCAGCTGAGGATGCAGACAGGAGGGCAGGAAACAGAACTCAGAACTTGGCAGTGGGGAGGCGACCAGCACCTCAGCAGCAGTCTCCACTAAATGATGTGCAAGAGCTCAACCTTAGAGATCAGAAAGAGAATGCTGACGATGGAGTTTTATCTATCTGAGTTTTCCATCCCCATCCCCCAGAAGTGCTTGCATGTGCATGGAAGAGATAATAAGCTGACTTTTTTAGAAACTTATGACCAGTTCCTGATCTAAGAGGGTGAAACCAGTTAACAACAACAAAGACCACAGACCTTTGCTCTGTATGTCTGTGAGCATCTCCATGTAAACACACACACACACACACATACACACAATGACAGCCCTGCAGGCTTCTGTCAGATTGCTGACTGGAGGAGGGTGGCCTTGGGATCTGAAAGATGATGGGCAAATGACAAAATTCACACCTGGTAGCCGCATGAGGCTTTGTATTTCTCTTTTGAAATAAATAAAATGGCAGTAAAATTTGTTAACAGCCTAGGATAGTATGACATTAGCTCACGTCTCTTGGTTCCATTCAGATTCCCTTTTCTCTAGCGCTCCACACATTTCTTTTAATCCCGCTAAATGATTTTGTTTCTGTGGAAACCACAGGACCTGTGTAAAGCTCCAATACGATGTTAACTTCTAAAGCGGTTTGAAATTTGTCCCGCGGCTTGATACAAAGTCCTTTCAGTGATTACCACGGCTGGTATTGTGATCTGCCTGTATATAAACACATATCTGGGAATACACCTTTTCTAAATGAGTGAGCACATGGCTGGGCGAACGTGGTTAATGAGGAGATATCTCAGAGATACCATTCCGAAAGAAGAGAAAGCTCGGTGAGGAAATTCCAGGCTTACAAAACCATGGTAATTATGAGTTACAGCATGTGCAGCTGATCCCTCCCATGCAAACCTGGTCTTGTTTGCAAGGCACTTGCATCTTAGCTTTCTGCAAGAGAGTTCTCGAAGTATTTCAGAACAGCAGCATCAAACATCTAAGGAGAGTTACTTAGGAGATTTTCTTCCTGGGGGTAAAAGTTACAGAGCTTTCCTCCAGGGTCCTCTCGGGCCCCGGCATCCCCCACCCTCCCCGTCGCAACCTCGTTCCCATTGCCCAGGCCAAACTCTGCCTGCAGCTGAACACATATGTTTCTGATGTCATCATCTGGCCCTGAGTCTGCGTGTGAATCAGTGGTGATGGAATCTGCCCTAATACTCTGAAATCACTTATTACACTGAGAACTGGGAATTCGCAAGCCAAAACCCACCGCGGCTGCTAATTTGAAGAAAGGCCACCAATGTGTGACAGCGGTAGGTGGCGAAGACAGAGACTGTCGCGGGAAGGCCAGCCGCTCTGCCGCCAGCCTCCCCTCTCCTCAGCCACGCTTCCCTCCACGAGTCACTCACAAGTGGGGCGTCACAGCCCCACTCTGCGGAACGTTCTGCTGGGTGGGAAGGAAGCGGAACTCTACACCTCAGAGCTGTTGAGGTTTTCTCCTATTTTCAAAACCATGAATATCCATCCTGCGGAAAGATGGCGCCGCTTGCGAACAAGAGGAGATTCCTGCCCTGAACGCTCAGACAGTGGTTTGGAAGGGAAAGCAGAGGGCGGTCCTATTGACGATGGCACCCCTGGGACAGCCCAACCACACTGCTCTGTGGTTCCCCAAGGAGCAAGCTTCTGAAAACTCACTGTGAGTGCAGCATCTCCAAAATGTTCCATTCTCTCCCTCCCTCTCCCTAACTCCCTCTCTCTCTCTGTCTCACACACACACACAAACAGGCTGCCTAGTGCTGAGTGAAATCCAATTGTTTCTAAGTTCACAGCATGCAAAACTCAAAAGTGACTTCCACAAAGCACAACACATATCCGTGTTTCTCACCCCGAGCGTGACTAGGGAAGTTGTGGGAAGAGTGTCGCGTGCTTACGCAGCAGTCTTCCTGGATGTGGACGCAGCAGGAAGCTCTCTGCGCAGCGACGCACGGCTTCCGCAGACCGAGGATCTCGGCCGTGATCATCACACCAACATTCTTCAAAGTCCAGCAGAGTCGCATCAGTGAGCGTTTCAGAAGCGCTAGTCCTTCTAACACGTCTGTCTGCAACGTGTGGACATCTGGCTCTACAGGTGAGGTAACCAAAATGCCAAGAGTTGCAGACATTCTTGTCTCAGTCTGGCCTGCCCAGGGCCCGGATGATTCTCCCACCATCAAAACCGGCCGCCCTTCGGAGAAGGCTGAGTTGCTGCTACACTGGTACCTAAGTGTGCTGACCTGTACCACAGTCCACCAAACGTCTCATGCCTCTCGGATCGCCCTCAACACCAGCATGCTTGCAAATAAATACATCACGATGTTGCTTTTAGCAGGCTTGGGTCAACTCCTTTGGCTCACATGAACTCTGTGTCACATGGAAGAGAAAATTGTCAAAAGCTGTCCAAAAAGCACATCCCAGCAGAGAAAGCCGAGTCTACAAGGCTCACACAACCAGGAGACACCACCCCACAGCCGCCACAGGCTCACAAAGATTGCAGGGCAGTCACGGGGGACTGGATCCATTTTTCTGTGGTGATAGTTTGTGAAATAGGAGGTGGTTTTTTTTTTTCCCTGAAACTCTGTTTTTGGCAGTAAATATTAAACCTAAGGCATTGAGTCACTTTCCCCACCCAACTTTGTGTTTGGCTTCTTAGCCAACTGGGAAATTTTGGAAAGCTGAAATTTTATGAGTACGCAAGTATGTATAGGAGCATGCACATCCATGTGTGTACAAAAGACAGAGGGAGAGCAAGAGTGAGAGAGGAGAGAGAGAGGGAGAGAGAGAGATTATGGGAAGCAGTAGGGAATGAAGAAAAATATTTATGCCATGACAATTTCTACCAGATAATTCATATTCTCAGCTTGTGGCCTTGCAGACTGTCATTTTATTGGCACAAATGACTTACGGTGCAGTTTGCTGAGTTAGTGTGTGGGTTTTTTTCCTCTTTGTTTAAGTAAGGAAAAAATCCCCAGCCATGTGGGGAAAACACATTGGCAGATGGAGCATGTTTTGTCCAGGCCCCAGGTCCCCATGACTGTCTTCCTCTGCTCTGTGTTGGACCCCTGCATGGGTGGGAAACAACACCAAGAGTTTCCCAATGGCACTGCTGCTGACGTCAAGAGTGAAGGGAAACCTGACTGGTGCAGGAAACCCTAGACAGAGGCATCGTAACCATACTGCCGAGAGGTGAAGAGCGTTCTTTACCTGAACAAAGCCGGAACCAGGGCTGAGCCCTGGGCAAGATGGTGTTCTGTCTCTCTTGATCTGTGCTTTCTCGGACCTTTGGCAAAGCAGGGATTAGAGAGTTTGTAGTGTAACCTCCACGGCATGAGGCTCACTCACCGATCTGGAGAGCACAAGAGAGACTACTCTCATAACATTTTCATCCTGCTACAGGAACAGAACACAAGTTTATCCTGGAGACCTTTTGATGGGGTACATTTATCTATTGATTTATTTGAAAGTCAGAGTTAGAGAGAGAGAGAGAGAGAGAGAGAGAGAAGGAGATCTTCCATTTAAGGTTCATTCCCCAGATGGCCTCGATGGCCAGGCCTGGGCCAGGCAGAAACCAGAAGCTTCAGCATGATTTCCCACATGGGTGGCAGGGGCCCAAGTACTTGGGCCATCTTCTGCTGCTCTGGTACATTAGCAGGAAGCTGGATCAGAAGTGGAGCAGCCAGACTCCAATCAGCACCCATATGGGATGCCAACACTGCAGGTGGTGATTTTACCTTCTGTGCCAGAACGCTGCCCCCACCCCCAAGAAGCTAGCATTTTAAAATGGGCCAGATACCTGCTCCATTGATGTGGACACAGAGAGAGGTCTCCCTGTTGTCTTTGGCATCCAAGTCTTGATTTCTACAAACTTCCCATTAACACACACATAAACATAAATTCTGCTATGTTTTTGAGTCATTCACAGTTTGAGCAGATAAATATTTACAAGAATCCTCTCTTGGAGCCGATAATCTAGTGGAGTCAGAATTGATCATGCATGTGAATAGCTAGTTGAAAATAGAAGATATCAAAAATCAAAAATAAGCTTTTTTTTTTTTCTTTTACTTATTTGACAGGCAGAGTTAGACAGTGAAAGAGAGACAGAGAGAAAGGTCTTCCTTCCGGTAGTTCATCCCCCAAATGGCCACCACAGTCAGCGCTGCGCAGATCCGAAGCCAGGAGCCAGGTGCCTCCCTCTGGTTTCCCATGCGGGTGCAGGCACCCAATCACCTGGGCCATCCTCCATTGCCTTTCCGGGCCACAACAGAGAGCTGGACTGGAAGAGGAGCAGCTGGGATCAGAACTCAGTGCCCACATGGGATGCTGGCACTACAAGGCAGAGGATTAACCCAAGTGAGCCATGGCGCCGGCCCCCAGAGTATAAGCTTTAATGTTTTCTTTTTCACTTGTTTATTCATTCAACAAACATTAACTGGCACATTTCAGTGATTCCCAGCACTGATCAAGGTGCTGAGAAGGAAGACAAGAAATAATAGATTTTTTCATATCTCTGTCTTCATGGTTATCATGAAGAGTCAGATGGCAATAAATGGGTAAAGTGTCTCAAGATGAATTTTGTCAGCTGGCAATAAGTGATATGGAGCCGACTCACAGAGAGTGTCAGGGAGTGTGGTGGGAGAGGAGCTTGAAACCTAAGTAGGGTGTGTGGGGAAGCCTCACTGAGAATCAACAGTTGAGCAAACACTCGAAGGCGGTAAAGAGGAGCAGTTGAAAAACAGGGGAGGGAGAAGCACAGTTTGGGCAGAGAGAACAGCAATGTGAATGTCCCATGCCAGGGCTAACCCAAAGCACAGGACAGCATGAAAAGAGACCAGAGAGGGCTGGGCAGGGCCTGCGCCAGACTCTGGAGGGTCAGTTACGCAGCAGGCTGAGGACTGTGGCCTTCTGGATTGTGTTGTTTGCTCTTCATTGGCTTGGCAACTGTGGGCAAATCAACTACCCCACTGAGCCTCAGTTTGCTCACCTAGTAAAAGGGGACAGTAACAGGATGACAGTACTTATTCCATGCCTGGTGGTAAGGATAGTTTTTAAACTGTGGTCAAAAATACATAATATAAAATTTATTAACCATTTTCAAGGTTGATACACTTCAGCGGTGTTCAGTTCATTCACACTGTTGTGCCATCACCAGAACTCTTTCGTCATCCCCGTCAGGAACTCCAAAGCTATTCCATGCCCCCTCTGCATGCCTCTTTTGTTGTTTGTGCTTTTGGTGCCATGTCCAAGAAACCATTACCAGAGCCAATGTGATGATTTCCACCCATGTTTCCCTCTAAGAGTTTTACGGTTTTAGCCCTTCCATGTAGGTCTTTGATCCATATTGAGCTACTTTTCATTTATGGTAAAAGCTGAGATCATTGATTTTTAAATAAAGAAGCGTGCTCTGACGTCCATTTTAAAAAGATCACCTTGGTTATGGTTTGGGGACAAAACTGCCAATAACTCTGCCTCACCTAATATTTCACACACCAAAAGGTAGATTCCAGAACCACATCTCAGTCCAAAGTCATAAACTTTCAGGTTAAAGCCCTGGCCTGAAGTGCAGGCATCCTATAAGGATGCTGGTTCTAGTTCTGGCTGCTCCTCTTCGGATCCAGCCCTCTGCTATGGTCTGGGAAAGCAGCAGAAGATGGCCCAAGTCCTTGGGCCCCCGCAACCACATGGGAGACCTGGAAGAAGCTCCTGGCTCCTGGCTTCAGATTGGCCCAGCTCTGGCCGTTGCAGCCATCTGGGGAGTGACAGCGGATGGAAGACCTCTCTCTCTACATCTCTCTGTAACTCTGTCTTTCAAATAAATAAAAATAAATCATTAAAAAAAACTTTTTTCAACAACTAATTTTTTAAAAGATGTATCTATTTGTTTGGAAGATGGAGTTACAGAGAAAGAGGAGAGACAGAAAGAGAGAGATCTTCCATCTGCTGGCGCACTCCTCAACCAGCAACAATGGCCAGTTGTTGGGCCAGGCCAAAGCTAGGAGCTTGGAATTCCACCCAGGTCTCCCAGATGCGTGGCGGGGCCTGCGACGTGGGCCATCTGCCACTGCTTTCCCAGACATATTAGCAGCAAGCTGACTTGGAAGGTACCCATATGGGATGCCAGTGTCACAGGCAGCAGCTTAACCTGCTGCACCCCAACTCCAGACCCTGTATATTAATATGCAAGACTGTGTGCATAGTGCCTCCCCCTCAAACACCCTAATCACATCCTATGGAGAATAGAAAGATAAACACTTTCCTCTACATTCATATCATACCTTGGGAGTATTCACTCCTGCACGTGTATTTAACAAGTATGTATTAGGTGCCTACTCTGAATGAGGCACTTTCCTAGGTCACAGAGATAGACCCGTGAGAAAGACAAACTCGGTCTTCATGGAACATACAAACATTTAAAAATTGACCTAGCAAATAAATATAGTACTCATCTCCAAGGATTACAAATAGAATAACTAATATTACTGAAGAAGAAAAAAATAAATTATCAGCCTCACTATTCTCAATCATAACTAAAGAATCTATCAAGGGGCCGGTGCTGTGTATAGCATAGCAGGTAAAGCTGTTGCCTGCATTCCATATGGGTGCCAGTTCGAGACTCAGCTGCTCCACTTCTGATCCAGCTCTCTGCTATGGCCTGGGAAAGCAGTAGAAGATGGCACAAGTCTTTGGGCCCTTGTGCCCATGTAGGAGACCTGGAGGAAGCTCCTGGCTCCTGGCTTCAGATCAGCACAGCTCCAGCCATTGTGGCCAACTGGGGAGTGAACCAGGAAATCGAAGACCTCTCTCTCTGCCTCTCCTTCTCTCTCTGTGCAACTCTGACTTTCAAGTTTAAAAAAAAAAAAAAAAAAACTCTAAAAAAAAAAAAAAAAGAATCTATCAAGATGCCCAAACCCATCAATGACAGCACAATTAGTAGAGAATCCATAGGAAACTATGTTGCTTAAACATGGATGTTTATTTTCGCTGTGGCCACAAGTTAACAATCTGTGATCCATGAATTTTTTCAGTCTCTCTTTGTTTTCAATTCCATACCTACTGTGTGCCAGGTACTGTTCTGGAAGCTGAAGGAATAAGATGGTGGAATGTTAGACAGGAAAGCAGGGATTGGGTCATGGAGAGTTATATAGAATACTGAAGAGTGCGCCTACTTAGAACATGGGCCAGGGTTAAATTATTCCAGCTGAATTCTACAGTGTGGCAGGATGTTCTCAACTCAGCTAGGCATTATAACCACCAAGGAGTTTTCGAAAATGCCAGCGCCGGGAGCCTAGCCTCAGAGATTCTAAATTTAGTTGGCGTGTGGTGGGGTCAGGGCACTGGTGTCTTCTGAAGCTCCGGAAGACACTGTAAAATGCAGCTAGAACTGAGAACTGGAGCTGTGGGACTGTGCAGCTGCATTTGCCTACTCACCCCTGAATCAAAGCAGCACAGGGTAGCTATTTTTTCCTCTAAAAATAACTTGCGTTTAAATTTTTTCTTATAACCAAAGTAACATCTGTTCATCATAAAGAGCATTATAAACATAGAAAAGAGGAATAGCACCCAAAATCCCACTTCCCAGAGAGTTTTGATTTCAGCATTTTGGTGTGTTTGCTTTCTGGCCATACACTGGTGCTCTTTTTTTCTCAATGTGGAATCTAGCTTTTCCCACCATTCAGTGAAACATGGTAAAGTGCATCCGATGTCAAAACAGAGCTCTTTTCACCCTACTGCAGAAAATGTCTCAGTTCTGCACGTGTACAAATGGGATGGTTCTGTTCGTGCAGGTGTACCTGCGGGGAGTTCAATTTTCACTAAAAGGGGCGTTGGTCTTACTCTCTACCTGACTTCCAATTGCCTTTCTGTGTCCTCCGTCAACAACAGAGCGTATCCATACTCATAGGCTTCCCTTGAACTCCGCTTTCTTACACTTTTCAAAAACCTGGTTGCCAGAGATCTACTGGGGATTGTCTGAGGATATCAGCCAATGTATTCCTCTGTGCACGACAACCTGTCACTGCAGAGGGGCAGATCTTGCGGGGTGGCATACAGGGAGTATGCTGCTTTAGTTCCTCATCAAAACGCTTTTACAGGATTGAACCTCAGCTGCATATCATCAGCCTATATTGAAGGACATCAAAATAAAAAGCTTTCTGAAGTTTGTTATCATATCTATTATGAAAGTAAACACATTACTAAGCTAATATCCTTTATTTAACATCACTTAGGGGTCTTTTTAGGAGAATCTGCCATAAGTGCTCAGGAAAAGAAGCAGAGTTTATTTTCCTAATCTTGTGGACCTCCCTACTCAATTATTTGTTTCCATCTTTCCTTTGGCTGCTAGGAAACTCAGTAAAACTGTAGCCCCAACTAACAATTATGCCTAAGCGTGGTCTGCATTTATGCATTTTCCCCTAACCTTGGCTTTGTGACATCTTTGTCCTCATTTTCCCTTCAGCTATTCATTTTAACTTTTTATGTTAGACATAGATTTTTAAGTCCCTGCAGGAGAGTGGAAAATGGATAGAGACACAAAGAAAGATGGGAAAGGGATGAAATATAAAATATAAAAGGGGAGAAGAGAAAAAGGAGAAGGGTGGGAGGGAAAAAAAGGCAGGCAGGCAGAAAGCCAAAAGAGGGCAGCCTAAAAATCCGTGTAAGATTCCATGCCACACTGCCAGGAGGAAGAGATCACTTTGTGTCTGATTGGGCTGATCATCGAAGCTCGAGGGACTGGTGACAACTGAGCTCTCAGCTAGACTGCAACTGTGTGCAGTCCTCTGCTGGGGACTTTAATTGCAGCATCTCATTTATCCTTCAAAGCAGCCCTCCAGAGAAGGTTTTGTCAATATATCCATTTTCCAGATGAAAAAAAAAAAAAAACCAAATATAGAGAAGCACAGTAACTTGCCCAAGTTCACACACTGATTGGTGAACATGATTTTCTACTCGTATCTATTTGCTATACACTACAGCTTGAGTTTAATCTGCTTCTTGAAATGGATCATCAAAATCTGTTAGAGAAATCGAAACTCCAGCCAAGAGTATTAACAATACGGTATCTTGCCATCATCTGTGAGAGGGAGATCAAGGCTGACGGTCCCTTTCATCCATCTACTTCCACCTCCCAAAGAAATATAATCACATTGAGAATGAGAGAGGGAACGGGGGTGGCGGGAGGGAATAGTACAGACTGGCTGGCAGGAAGAGCAAGCAGGAAAGCCAAGGGGACAAAGGGAGAGCTGACAAGACAGAAGGAAGAGAGTGAGCGATGGTGAGCAGCCGGGAAGAGGCTCTTGCACAGAACCGAAAACTTGACTGAAGTCCAGGGGGAAAAACAAAGACAATCTTGGCAGGAAGCCCGGCATGTGAAGAGGCAAACTGGAGCTAAAATAACGATGATGTGCTCAGGAAAAAAGACAAGTTCTAACTTAGAGAAAGCAAGAAAGGTCTTCTCAACTCCATGACACTGGGGAAGGGATGGCCCAAGACACATGCAGAACACAGTGCCTGCCCTGAACACGCAGCCCTCCCACCAAAACCCAACTCTCACATTTAAATATTAGAGATTTGCATATTTCTATTTTTAATAAAGAGACATTTTTCTTGTCTCCAAGTTACACAGTTGTTCTACAGAATCTTCGTTTCCCACTAGTGCTAAGATTCCAGTAAAACTCAGTATTTTTAACCATCTCTAACTCCCTGCAGGAGCATTGCACTAAAGTGCGGATGAAGATGGATTTATGGACTCTCAGGTGCCAGTGGACAGCTGCGCTGTGCACAGCCAGCGTCCGCTCACCAGGGCACAAATGCTGAGCACGTCGCGGTGGCTCCATTAGCTGCAAAGTGGAAATCCATTGCTTTCCTTTGGGTAGGAGATGCCGTCTCTATTTCAACTGGACCATTTTTTCCCCTCCATTATCCTCGTCACTACACAGCTGGTGGGAGAGTCAAAAGATTTCATTCAGGAAAGCACCCAAAAGCCCAGCATTCATACGATGAGAGAAAATAATGACAATTCTCTCTTCCTCCTGCCAGTGCTTTATTTAGAAAAATCTGAAACCTACAGAAAGCTTGTAAGAAAAGTACATTGAATACGCAATGCCCCAGGGTCATAACGTGTTAATCCTTTGCCACATTTGTGCCTTCTTTGTGTGTAATACATATACACACACACTCACTTTTGGCTGAACTGACGGAATCCTTTGCAGGCGTTGCAACTCTTCAACTCAACTACTTCAGCATGATGCCTAGGAACAGAGGCGGCCGCCTTCCTGACCACAGTACGATTACTACTCATAAAATTTCACCATTGATACAATACTATTAGCTAATGTACAGCCTACATTCAAATTTCTCCATTTATTTCAATAATGTCCAGGATCTTTACAAAAAAAGCAATATTATATTTGATTATCATGACTCTTTAAGGATCCTATAACCCAGAAGAGTCCCTCAGCTTTTTCTTTTTCTTCTTTTTTTTTTTCACTCTTTGATGACACTGAAATCATTTTAAAAGTCCAGAATAATTATTATTTGTTTGCTTTCTATAATTAAATTTCTTTGGTTCTTTTCTCATGATTAAATTCATGGCAAACAACAGAAATGCTGTTAGGGCAAATCACATGAAGTTATCATTTTAGTAGACCAAAACCATTCAAATGTCAGTAGGTTCATGCAAGTCAGCCAGGTGTATGGAGGATGTCTTGTCCTTCCTATGTGACATAATAGGACATAATCTAGGCACATGATGCTCATGTGTGCTGTTACTGGTGAGGTTAAGTTCGACCCTCTGGTTCAGATAATGTCCACTAGATTTCTTTTTTGTTTTTTATAGAGAGAAGGAGAAAGAAAGAGATCTTCCATCTATTGATTCACTTCCCAAATGACTGCAACAGCCAGAGCCAGGAGCCAGAAGCTTCCTCCACATCTCCCACATGGGTGGCAGGGGCCCAAAGACTTGGGCCATCTTCCGTTGCTTTCCCAGGAGCATTAGCAGGGAGCTGGATCAGAAATGGAGCATCCAGGACTCGAACTGGTGCCCATATGGAATGCTGGCACTGCAGGCAGCAGCTTAACATGTTACACCACAGTGTCAGCCCCATACTAGATTTCTCCGTGGTAAAAGTCTCCTGTTCTCTTCATCATTACTGAGGAATCTTTGGGGGACATTTTGGGACTGTGTACATATTCTGCTCTTCAATAGTCTTTAACTCCATTATTTTATCACCCATAGATGATCCTTTCCTGAAACCATTACTATGGTGGATGTAAAGTGATGATTTTCTGTTCTATGGTTGCTTTTACCAGCTGGCATATCCTATATAAAGCTCTTGGTCTCCCCAACTCTATAAAGTTTTTAGTCACTAAGGAATAATGGAGTCTTTTTATTCAGTATGTTAAAATTCAGTCCTGCCATTTTTCCTTATCATTCTTTCCATATTAAAGGTCTCTCTCTCTCTCTAATTACAAGTCATTCTTGACTTTCTAATGCCAATACATTTTCCATTTCAATCTGGATTGTCTGATTCACTAAGCTTCGATCTACATTTCCTGAGAGGCAGTTGCTCATTCATAACTGCTAGTTTATAAATCTGAATTTATTTTATATTTTCCATATCCTTTTTCAGAAACATCCTCTTTAAAAACATCACTGTAAACTTAGTTAAAAAGCTTTCTCCCTCCCTCCCTCCCTCCTTCCCTCCCTTCCTTGCTTTCTTCCTTCCCTCCTGTGCTTCTTTCTTACAACTCGCAGGCATGTTCTGAAGCACCTGCTAGGCCAGACAGTGTACCCAATGTGTCCCTGACCTCCATCCAGTAAGAAATGGGTACATAGCATATGTAGCTATAATTCAAGATAAACCAAATGTAAGAAAATTACAAAGTGACCAAAACACCTAAAAAAGAAAAAATCAGTAAAATATTGATATACTATGTCTTAGAAGACAAATGAAACTAGTATCAAGCAAACTTAAAATTTTTATTTAACCTTGCAAGTTCACCCAGATTACACACTACGCACATGGGAACATTGTACATATTAGTTCCACATCCAATTTCTAATGTATAAAATTCTATTACATTTTTATCCCTTTCATACAAGACCTAGAACACTGTATCTCTCTTGCTATAAATACTAAAATATATCACACTGGATATTTCTTCAGAACTGTCTTCCAAGTTATTAATTCTCTCTTTACTACTTTTTTTAAGATTTATTTATTTATTTGAAAGTCAGAGTCACACAGAGATAGAAGACAAGGCAGAAAGAGAGGTCTTCCATCCGATGGTTCACTTCCCAATTGGCCGCACAGCTGGAGCTGTGCCAATCCAAAGCCAGGAGCCGGGAGCTTCCTCCGGGTCTCCCAAGCGGGTGCAGGGGCCCAAGGACTTGGGCCATCTTCTACTGCTTTCCCAGGCCATAGCAGAGAGCTAGATTGGAAGTGGAGCAACTGGGTCTCGAACTTACTCCCATGTGGGATGCCAGCACTGCAGGCAGTGGCTTAACCTGCTATGCCACAGTGCCAGCCCTCTACTATATTTTTAAATATTTATTTTATTTATTTGAAAGACAGAGTTACAGAGAGAGGTAAAGACAGAAAGAGTGAGAGATCTTCCATCTGCTGGTTCACTCCCCAAATGGCCACAATGGATGGAGCTGAGTTGATATGAAGCCAGGAGCCAAGAGCTTCTTCCGGGTCTCCCACATGGGTACAGGGGCCCAAGGACTTGGGCCATCCTCCACTTCTTTCCCAGGTGCATTAGCAAGAAAGAGGATCAGAAGTGAAACAGCCAGGACTCAAACTGGCACCCATATGGAATGCCAGTGCTGCAGGCTGGGACTTTAATCCACTGTACCACTGTGCCATAGCACAGGCCCCCTTATCTACTATCTTTAACCCACACAATGGAACTTCACATTTTAATTAGGATCTTTCTAGAAGTACTAATTGATTCTTATTCAAAACTGTTTGGTGATTACTTAAGTTTTCTTGTTCAATGTAGATGTTTTCATTTCTTTAAACATAGTAAGTATGGTATTTCTTGAAAAATAATCCATTATTTGAAACTTTTGTAGGCCTATTATCATGTCTGTTTTTCTTACTGGTTTTCCCTCATAGTGTCAATTTCTTGTTATTTATTTTATTGTTTTATTTTTCACTATGAGTTGTTCATCTTTCTCTCTTTCAGAAGCAGAGAGAAAGCTACCATACCCCAGCTCACTCCCCAGATGCCTGCATCAGCCAGGACTCCATCTGAGCCCCTGACATGGGTCACAGGGACTGCACTAATTGAGCCATCACATTTTCAAGGGTGTGCATTAGCAGGAAGTTGAATCAAAATTAGAGCCAAGACTCTAGTCCAGGCACTCTGATACAGAATGGGGGCATCCCAAGCAGAGTCGTAACTGCAAGACCAAATGCCTGCCATTCTGAGCTGGGCATCTTTCCTGGAAACTTATGTGTGGGTCTCTTCTGAGGTCTGTTATGAGGTGCTTTCACACAGAAAAAAATCTGCTGCTGCTTCTACTCACCAGCCCAAGCCCACCACCAACTACTTTAATCTACATTTGGGCTTGAAATTTTTTTAAACACCTACATGATAGAAAATATCATGAGGATAGATATGCATGAGGATAGATTTTTGCGACTAACACATATCAGGGTCAGTTCCCCCAGTGCTGGATGTAATTGGGAGCAAATCCACCTTTGTGTCCTGACTGCTCCTATTCCAACTCATCTCCCTGTTAATATACCTGGGAAAGCAGTGGAAAATGGCCCTGCACCTACGCGGGAAACCTGGAGGAAGCTCATGGCTCCTGGCTTCAGATCAGCCCAGCTCTGGCCATTGCAGCCATTTGGGGATGAACTGGTTGGATGGAGAGCCTCTTTCTCTCTCTGCCTCTCTTTGTCTATAACTCTGCTTCTCAATAAATAAAATCTTTAAAAATAATGATAATAGTATCTAAAAACCTAGCATACTCTATGCAAAGAAACAGAATTCTAAATCTACAGTATCTTCTCAGATACTACATGACCATTCTATGTAAAAATTGTAAAAGTACTTGCTTAAAATTTTTTGACCCATAAATATTCCAAGTATTTTTACTGTCAATGCTAAAACTCCTCATTTAAAATATACCAAATAATCTCAGTAACTAGCACATGTTCTAGTAAATCCTAGAAGACATGATTGTAGACATCGTTGGCTTATAGGCATTTAGTTTTTGGGTTTTTAAAAAAATTTATTTATTTGAAAGGCAGAGCTACAGAGAGGTAGAGGCAGAGAGAGAGAAAAAGAGAGGTTTTCCATCCACTGGTTCATTCCCCAGATGGCTGCAATAGCCGGAGCTGTGCCAATCCGAAGCCAGGAGCCAGGAGTCTCTTCCAGGTCTCCCATGTGGGTGCAGGAGCCCAAGGACATGGGCCATCTTCTACTGCTTTCCCAGGCACAGGTGTAGGAAGCTGGATCAGAACTAGAGGAGCCAAGACTTGACCCAGTGCCCATATGGGATGCCAGCACTTCAGGCGGTAACTTTATCCACTACACCACAGTGTCGGCCCCAGGCATTTAGGTTTTATAATAAAATTTAAACTTTCTGGAATAACAGAAAATAAAATATCCTAGATTGTTATATTTTTGATAAGCAAAAAAACTTCAGTTTGTTTTATTTCTATTAAAATATTTTATATGTTTAAGTGCCCGTTAAATAGGCAAAATATTATTTAATTCAAGGATTCAGAATGTTAGAATATTTCTGTTCTTAAAATCTATGAAAACTAATTTCAAATATTAATTTACCCCAGAGTATTTTCTAGAAGTTGTTCAAAATAAATGTAAACAATACATGTCTAATGTTTGCTTCCATTTTTCTGTCATCCAAGTCAAAAAGCAAGAGGGAAAAGGGGGAGCCGGCATTATGGCAGAGTGGGCTAAGCTACTGCTTGCATCTCTGGCATCCCATATGGGAGCACTGATTCGAGTCCTGGCAGCTCTGCCTCAGATCATCTTCCTGCTGATGCACCTGGGAAAAGCAGCAGAAAGTGGTCCAAGAACTTGTGCCCCTGAAGTCCACGTGGGAGAGCCCGACAGAGTTCCTGGTTCCTGACTTTGGCCTGGCCCAGCCCCAGCCATTGCAGCCAGTTAGGGAGTGAACCAGTGGATACAAGAGCTCTCTGTCTTGTCCCCTCTCTCTGTGCCTCTGCCTTTCAAATTAACAAAATAAATCTCATAAACAAAGAAAAAAGAGAGTGAGATCAAGTGGCGCTCAGTTAATTCAGGATAATAGATCAGGTGCACGTCTATCAATTCCTGTTCTATTTCTAAACATTTCTTGTTTTTCACACAGTACCATCAGAATCGCTAGTATTATCCCTTTTCCACGGACCAGCAAACAGAATGTTACTCATCGATCCAGGGAGTAAATGATCGGTTCAATGTTTGGTAGTTGAACTGTGCTTTTGCCTCCCCTGACACAGCTTTTGAGCAGAGTTCAATCATGTTTAAGCCCTGAAAGAAGGAATGGGTAATAATTCAACAGGCAGGAAAATCTAACGTATCAGCAATGAAGCAAGAGTTGGGAAATCCCATGACTTAGCGGATTCATTCAATAGTTACTTCCTGTGCACCTACTTTAGAGATTTAGAAGACAGTTTAGACTCAAAGCCCACAAGACACACTTCTTTCCCTCAAGAAAACGAGTCTCCTGTGGCCAACTGATTCTCATTAGGTGGCCTATAGGGATGCTAGCCTTTCTTTCCTCCCACGTTCCCTCCCCTTCATCTTCTGCTTGCTCTGGGCAGTTGCCCCTGCTCAGTGTCCGCCCTGGGCACAGTTTTGGAGAGCGGGATGGGCACCAGAGCTCTAGCACCCCAGCCCCTGCCTTCCTGACACGGCCCGGCCCGGGACCCACTTCCTATTCTTCAACCTGTCAGCAGAGACGGCCGGAATAGAGCTTCTCGTCTTCCCTTAAGAATTCAGACGTGACACAGAGTGGTGGTCAGCGGGGTCGCAAGGTTTAAGGCGGTAGCACATCCATCAGAAAGGACGAGCACCTCTCCAGACAGATCTGAGGGTGTGAGAGTGCCCAGCTGTTCAGACGGGGGTAAGCCAGGTAACAAAGTTTAATCCAGATAATACACCTGACAGGTCAGGTGGGCACCACAGCAAAGAAGTGGAGTCTGCATTTAGACTGGGGCTTGTAAAGGTATGGGGTCCAAGTCTTCCCCCCACCCCTGGACAGAGGGTTTCTTGTGTGTGTGAAACAGGTAAAAAGCCTCCTAAGGTTTATTCCTCAGGATTGCTAGACTGGGTAGCCCACTTGGCACTGGGCGACGAGGGTGCCCTGCGATGCTTTCTTTGTGGGGTATAGGCAGGTTTTTGTTGTATAAGATACTGAGCTGCTTCCAAGGCACGGTTCTGGGGTAGCTACCTTGCTTTCTGCAAGTGTTTTGCAGAGCAGAGTTTAAGATGAAAGGCTGAGATCTTCATTAAGTGGAGGCAGAAAGCCAGCAAAAGGTAGACATTAAGCTCAACTTCGTTATTATCCAAGGCCAGAGAGAACTGGGGGCATTCGGGACACATACTTGTATGTTGGCTGGAGGTTTTAGGCTTTGGTTTGTATTTAGGTTTTGGCTTGTATTTAGGCTGAAGGTTAAGATATCACTTAGGACTTATATTGGAGTTCTAGCCCGGCTCAGACTCCTCATTCCAGTTTCCTGCTAATATGGACCCTAAGATACTGCCATGATGGCCCAAGTAATTGGGTTCCTGTTTCCTATGGGGAGACCTAGCTTGAGTTCTGTCTCCTGGCTTTGGCTCAGCTCAGTCTGGGACATTGCATGCATTTGGGGAAAAAAACAGCAGACGAGAATATGCTCACTCTCTCTCAATAAAATATGAATAGTTTAAATACATATTACATATATGTATTTATATAAGGTCCCTGGGACTGCTTTCAGGTTGGATGTGTAGAGCCGAGGCCATGAGTTTGGGTGAGTACACACCCAGTAGAATGTCCCACAGTCGGTCTTTGAGGAAGAGACTTGGTTAGCAGGGATAGTATCCGGAAATCTGAAGAAACAGGTAACCTCCTTCAGAGTTAAGTTAAAAACAAAACAAGACAAGAAACCAGAACCAGGAAAGATGACCAAGATTTATTTCCACTAGCAGGAAACCTGGACTCCCCACCCCCCAACAGCAACTTGTTCCAACACCCCCATCCTCTGCCCTTGCTCTAACTTGCACTACCACCTCCCACCTCATTTTAACCCAAGAGCCAATTTACAAATGTTAGGATCCTGGCTCTCAACCTTGGCTGCACATTAGAATCACCTGGGGAGCTTTTAAAAACCCCAATGCCCAGGCCAATTAAATCAGAAGTGAAGCCCAGGCATCAGTAGGTTTTAAAGCTCTCATGTGATCCCAGCGTGCAGCCAAAGTTTAGAACCATTGCTTTAGGAGCGCAACTCATTAATAATAAATTGAAGACCGCCTAGCTTTTCATCAAAGCAGTGTCAAAAAGGAAAACAGGCTGGCAGAGGGTGGGGCAGGGATGGAGTGAAGAAGGTAGAATTTTGCATAAATAACGAGAGACAGTTTATGTGTGTTCCTAAGTGTGAGTGTGCACATGGGCCTTCTATGAACAGCTCATTCAATTTAGAACAAAAACATTCAGAATTTAAAAGGAAAATGCACAAAGATGATGAGCAATGTATGAAAAGAAATGCAGATTAAACATGGAAAAGTCCCTTTTGTTGAAAATAAAGAAAAAATAAATTAAAAGCAATTTTGAGATTACATTTTGTAACCACCAGTATGAGGCAAACCCTTAAATGACACTTAATTTTGATGAAATTGTGGTGAAACCAATATGCTCACAAATTCTTATGGCATTGCAAATTAGTTTTTAAAAAATCCCTCTGGAGAGCCCCCAACGGCATGAAGAAAATTGTAAAGGTGTTTGGACCCATGGGATACGAGAAGTCGATCGGCAGGAAGTATTTAAACTGAAGCAAAAAGATATAGACTTGAAAATGATCTCTGCAACTAATTTTAAATAGCAAAAAAAAATTGGAAACAACCTAAATTTCCAACATCAGGATAATGGTTTAATAATTCATGGTAACTAGCACCATACAGCATGATGCAGTCACTAAGCTGACAACTGTGGAGGCTGTGTGGAAATTCAGGGGAAAATGGTCCCTTGAGGAGGCCCTGCCCCAGGCTCAGCACAGCCCAGCCTCTTTCCAGCAAACTGCCTCAGGCCAATCCCAAGCTGGAAGGCATAATTTGACCTGATTCCCCAGCTTCCGCTGAGGAGTAGCTAGCTCTGTCAGCTCTCACGGTTCCTCCCCAACCAGTCTCCAGAGGGAAGCCAGCCTCCTGCCCCCTGGTCTCTTGTCCCCTCATCTCAGTGAGCACCCCCACCTCTCAAAGCCCCTCCCAGTCTGTGCTCTGGGACTCATGAAATGTCACCCGCAAGCCCTTCCGCCTCTCCCTCTTCCTCTCTGAGCCCTACCTTGCAACCCTAACTCAGCGGTCAGGAGGTACTTTGGAAATTTGAAATGGTCTCTGTCAAAAAGATTGGTGCTGCTTCCGCCAGGGCCGCAGGCAGTGAAGCACTGCCCTGTTTCCTGCCGGCCAGACAGGTGATTTAGGGACCTGTTCTTAATGATCTGAACCTAGAACTGCATTCTACGTATAAACCCAGAGTATTTTTCACATGGTTTCTAAGCTACACCGAATTTTCCAGAAAGAAAGCTTCTGTGTAAATGGAATGCATCTTTGCTTTGTGCACTTCCTAAGACTGGTGCACCATTTGGGAAACCTGCATCCCGCAAGGCCACACACCTCTAACAAGCTGCCTCCTTAACGATCCCATCGGCAAGGACTTCATTCAACCTTTGGGTGTAGTCAGGGCCAAACATTTTTACATGTCAAAATGAAATGGTCTTCCTGTGGATTACTGTCCTCTTATCTGTGTGTTATAACACAACTAGGGAGTGACACCATGCTTCTTCTAGAAGACAAGTCCTGGGAATAAGCAGCCACCACTGGCCCCTCTGGCTCTTGAAAGATAAGCTGGTTTCCTCTCCCCTTGTCACCCAGGGACTGGAGCTGTTGAAAATGTCTACACCGCAGCCTCCAGACCATGTCTTCCGTCTCCTCTAGCAACACCTCAGGCCTTTTCTGAAGAGCTTGCCATCAGACTGTACCACCCACAGTCCCTCCTCCTTGTGCACAACTCCTGCCAGGTTGCTCCCCTTCATTTACTGTTTTGTTGTTATCTGGCTCATCATTGCTGGAAACTTCGAACTCTGTGAAAACAATCTACCATCACTCTGCCTTTGCAATGCCTTATCTTCTCACCTCCAAGGACTTCTTTTCCCACTCCTTTAGCTACCCACCCCATGGCTATACCCCTGGTTGGTCATCATCACTAGTAACCGCGCCTCATCTAAAAATCTCAGTTTAAATCCTCCACCTGTTTTTTGTTTGTGTGTGTGTGTGTGTGTGTGTGTGTGTGTGTGTGTTTCTGAGAGCTCTGTCCTAGGTGCAAAATCAAAATAACAAGGACAAGGTTTGAGGGTAAAGGAAAGAGAAATTTTAATCTGTCAACAGATGAGGGCAACAGCAGGTAATCAATCTCAAAAAGTACTGTGCTATGCAGTGAAGACAGACTGAGGTTTTCAAGGAGGCTGGGCTGCTAAGCAGGTGCTGGAGCTGGTTGCAAGACTGGTAATAGGGTGTCTCGACCATTGGCATGGTTTCTTGGGAAACTTGCTTGGTGGCTTAACTTCATCATGAGCAAAGGATAGCAGGATGCCTAAGTAGCTTCAAAACATCCTTTGGCTGAGATCTACCGCCAGCCACAAGATTGCCCCTCAGGCCTTGCAAGGGTCTGCAGGTGGAGAGATTAACCCTATCTGAGTTGCTCTGTTGTGGCTGTCTGTAAGAGAACTCCAGATAAGAGTGCGTTCCCAGGGCATGAAGAAAGGGAAAGCCAACGAGTTAGCTTTAAAGTATAGCACAGTACTATGTCACAGTGGCCTGGAAAATAGTGGCTAGAGTTAGTCAGACTGTGCACTGTGGGAATTTGCTGCCTTGCATTTGATTACAGCAAGAACCAACTCCTGTCATTTTGTCACCCTGTACCTACTTACCCACTCTCAACTCCACTTCCTGTCTTTCCAGCTCTCTAACCCCGGTGCCCTCCCGCCATCAATTCTTAGACCTCATGGGGACTTCCAAGTCACTGTTCTTGTCGTTTTTACACCTCTCTTTCTCCCTGTGTGCCTCAGCCTTTACCTTTACTCTTGACCTAGTTTTGATTTGAAAGTGCACATTTGCATACACACACACACACACACCAAATTCTCTACACACACAGACACACACTGCCACTCATTCCCTCCATTTCAGTGTCTGGCAAAACTCTATCCCCAGTGAAACACTTCACTTCCAGCTGAACATAGAACAGGAAAAAGGCACACTAGCTTGCAAACTGGCCTACCTTTAATTTACAACAAAAAAAATCCCAGGTGGGTCTTTGGCTTATGCAAATAGGTAAAAAGAAATTGACTTTCTAAGGCAATGCTTTCCCATTTTCTCCTGTTCTCAAATCACCAGCACCACCCTTCTCTCCCACTTTCTGATAGTTATCTAATCTTTTATTTCATTAATAGACCCAATTTGCTGAGAATCACTTCATATTTCCACTATCGATTCCAGCCACCTACACATTTATATCTATATATTATACCTCCACCAATGTGCAATGGATAAAATGGCCATGTTCTTATTTAAGACAAACCCTCTACCTGTGACCTGATTCCTATATTTAGAGTCTTTCTCCTCAAATTGTCCCCCTCTCACCTGAGCTATCATTTTCTCCTTCTGGTCCCCAACAGTCTACAAATCTGCTATAGGTCCCCCTCATTTGACCTTGCAACTTTGCTGCTTCGGCTCATAGCAAAACTCCTTTTTTTTTTTTTTTTTTTTTTTTTGACAGGCAGAGTGGACAGTGAGAGAGAGAGAGACAGAGAGAAAGGTCTTCCTTTGCCATTGGTTCACCCTTCAATGGCCGCTGCGGCCGGCGCACCGCACTGATCCGAAGGCAGGAACCAGGTGCTTCTCCTGGTCTCCCATGGGGTGCAGGGCCCAAGCACTTGGGCCATTCTCCACTGTACTCCCTGGCTACAGCAGAGAGCTGGCCTGGAAGAGGGGCAACCAGGACAGAATCCGGGCCCCGACCTGGTGTGCCAGCGCCGCAAGACGGAGGATTAGCCTGTTGAGCCGCAGCGTCGGCCATCATAGCAAAACTCCTGTCCCTAATGACATCTCTATCTTCCCACCTCTCTGCATAATGCATTTTATCAGGATTTCACCCTCACCACACTACTGAAACAGCTCTTCTAAAGACCAGTGGTCTCCATCTGGCTAACCTCAATCATTTCTAGCCTCTATTTCATTTCCCCTCTCAGCAGCATTTTATGCAGTTGATCCCTTCTTCCCTTTTAGAAGCAGGTTTTCATGATTTCTCTGGCGCTACACTCTCCCGGACACAATCTACCACACCAGACATTCATTATTAGTTCCCTTTACTTGTTGCTTCTCTTCTGTTTGACCACTGAACGGTGAAGTCCCCTGCGCTTGGTCCCAATTCCCTTCTCATCTATCCTGAGACCTGTGGCTGTAAACAGCACCTACAAGAAGAAACATTTAGCCTAGCAGTTAAGATGCCTGCACCTCACAGAAGAGAGCCTGAGTCCAATTCCCATTCTGGCTCCCGACTCCAGCTTCCTGCTAACACAGACCCTGGGAAGCAACAGTGTGGGCATAAGTAGTTGGGTTCCTGCCACCCACACGGGAGATCTGAATTGCATTTCTGGCTCCCAGCTTCCCCAGCTGTTGCTGCCATTTGGTGAATGAACCATCAAATGGGATCTAAATAAATACTTTAAAAAAAATAAAAGGCTACCTTCAATCTGATGACTCCAAGTTTGATTTGTCTAGTACCAACCACTCTCCCAGGTGTAGCCACATCTCCGACGGTTTACTGATATCCCCTCTGAGGTGTCCCAATAGGCACCTCAAACTTAGAAGGACCAGAACGGAATGCTCAGTGTTCCCCCCAACAGTCCAGTTTTTCCCAGGTGCTTTTAATGTCACCATCATCCACCCAGCTGCCCAGATTAGAAACCTGGGGGACATCTTGAACTGCTCCCCTTTCTTCATCCTCATAACCACCTCAACGGCAATCCTTTGGGCTTTACCTATCAAAATCGTTTACTATGGCAAACACAGAACATCTCTTGCTCTCAAGGTCACTCTTGGGGATGTGTTACTGATTGAGGCTCATACCACAGGTAAATCCAGCCAGTCAGAACTCATCAAATCGCAGCCACCTCCAGACACTCACAAGGTCATTTACTTACTTAGATATTTCATTTGTCTATTGCTATAGATAATTTATTGGCTTAAAAGACAATACTTGTTTGCTCTCTGCTTTGTAGTTTAGGCAGCTCATGGTAGAGATGGCCCATGTAGTACACCTGCCAGGGGGCTTATCTAGGGCTGGAGGATCTAGCTCCAGCCTCACTCATGTGGTTTCACTCTCATGGCTGGAAAGTTCTGCTGCTGTTCAGCTGAGATTATCGGCTGTGGACCTCAATTTTCCCTTAAGTGGGCTTTTCTCTCCAGGTTTGAAGATTTCCTCACAGAAAAAATTAGTCTCGAGTAGAAAGACATAGAAGTTGCCAGTTCTCTTAATGGGTGGGCCTGGAACTAGCATGAGGTAACATCTGTTGTATTCTCTTGGTCAAACAGTCACAGAGAAAGTCAAAATTCCCAGATGCCACCTCTCAGTAAGAAGGTGTGACAAGAACTCTATGGCTATCTTTAACCCACCACTACACCCTTGAAACTACATAGCTGCCCACAGGTGAGTGGGTTGCCTAGAGCAGTGATTTACAGGTAAATATCTAACAGCTGACTGCGGAGGGAAGCGTGGGCTAGGAGCTGATTCATAGCATTGGCCAGTTACTCTGGTCGATTTCAGGTGACCATCACTGAACACAGCATTGGGAAGAAACAAACACAATAGGCTCTCAAAGCCAGTACAAGCTGGCCATGGAAACAACCTTGATTAGTTGAAAAAGAAAGTTCTTCATGGTGCCCAGGCAATAAATTGTTATTGAGCAACTACTATGGGCTAGGCATTAGGAATACAAAGGTGACCACAACAGATGAAAATCTGCACTACTGAATATGCATCCTGATGGGGGAATCAGATAATGAGCTACAAGGCACCTACTATAATGATACGTGCTATAAGAAAAAACAAAGCAGGGAAAGGGGTAGAGAACGAGGAATGTCATTCTAAGATAGGGTCATCAGAGAAGACCTTTCTCAGAAGGGGACATTTACAAAGACTGGCAACCAATAGTAATCGGTAGAAGCTACATGTAAGCTGACTGTACAGAGTACTTGCTATGTGCCGGGCAAATCCCATGAGAAACCTGTCTAAATTACAACAAACGTAATAACAATGGTGTCGCCTTCCAAAACACATCTAGAGCAGAAAATGTGACAAAGGCAGAAGGTTTGAAGCAGGTAACGTAGAAAGACAAAAGCAGCAGCAACTTAGGAAAAGTGTGATTTGCATTCGTCTCTACCCCAACATCATTAGCTGTGAGACTACTTATGACAGAGAAGCAGATGGTGAAAGGGCAGTCCAGAGCGTGTGTGGGGGAGAAAAGACAAGACAGCTTGAGGGGGAAGGTTTACAAACCCTCTGTAAACCTATGTTCACTGTCTGGCCCACAGGGACAGAGATCTTTCAGAACCACATTCGAGAGGATCGCCTTAAGTGTGTGATGTGCTTCTGTGGCCCGGACACTTTCACATCTACCCCTGCAGCCGCTCTATAGGAAGCTGGGGTGAGAAGTAGCCCCCTTTTCCAGATGAGGGCTCCTGGACTCAGCAAAAGCATCAGGACAGGCTGGCTCTAAATCAAATTTATTCAATAAATATACCCTGAGTACTTTCACTGGACCAAGCCCAGGACAAGCACTGGGGTGTGGCTTCTCTTCCCTACCGCCCATCCACTGCCCTGGAAACAGAAGGCTGTGATGCCACATTCTCGTGGGATCCCCCCACAGACATAGCAGGAGCTACTATTTCAGGCGAAGGAGGGCAGCAGGGGGAGGTAGGGTCCCTTCCACGTGTAGCAGTGGATGCAGAATTCCCCACATCCCTGCGTTAGCCCCTTCTTTCTGGAGGAAAGAGCTAAGATCCAGCCTCCTCTGTCTTCTCTGCTTCCCCATCTGGAAAGCAACTTCAAGAAGTTTCCCTTATAATTGAAACGCTTTTCCAAATATTGTCTACCAAAAAGACAGATTTTATAATCATCGTCTTCTAAATCCTAAGGGCTATCCTCTCTCTCTAAATACATGCTGTCATTGTTCTCAATTAAACAAACTAGCGAGCTAGCACTGGAGCAGGAAAGAGGGGCTGAGCTCCTTGGCAGGGCCCTGGGCTGATGAAAGCACAGACTCCGTGGGTCAGAGAACACCTCCCCAGAGACACCATCTAAGAGCGCGCAGAGAAAGCTGAGCTGAACCAGGTGTCAGAAGTCCCATTCAGCCTCTTAACCGGTTAAGAGGAGGCTGTGATCAGACAGAAGGGCTGCTGCTAGATCAAAGGCACCATAGAGCAGAGACAACCCAAGTCAGCTGTGAATAATAAATTGTTTTCTTTCTTCAGGAGCAAGACTGCTAGGGCTAAAGCCAGGCTGAGCACATTCAGGCAAATATGGGGAAATTCATGTGTGTGTGTGTAATATGGGGAAATTTGTGTGTGTGTGTCAAATATGGGGAAATTCGTGTGTGTGTGTGTAGAAGATGGCAGAAGAAAAAAATTAGTTTTTATGGCCCATAAATATTCATTAAATCTTCTCTGGAAGTATGGAAGAAAGTGACTGGAAATAGGATCTTTATTTCACTGCCGAAAGGACTGATGTTGGAGGAGGCAACTTGTTGAAAGTACTCTAAGTAGATGAACAGAAGTTTTGGAAAAATTCCCAAATATTTTATTCCCCTGGTCTATCCACCCGGGAATGTATCCTTTATCTTCAAAGATGGTTATCTAGTTGCTTTAGAGCCTGGGGAAAGATCTGAAAAATGGCAAAATGCCTAATCTTATAGGCTCTCTTGGGAAAAAAGAGCAGAGGAGATAAGAGGTTTTCTATCAATGAAATACCAAGATTGAGTTTCAGCGAGCAATCCAGCCAATTTATTATTTCTGTCCCATTGTGAGGAAAGACTATAAATGGATATACTAAGCTGGGAAGAAACTGGTTAGGGGGAAAGAAAAAAAGTCAAAACCCAAGCGTAGAAGGACAGGCAAGCAGGATCCATCTAATGAGGCGTGAGTCTTGGCTGGCATCCACCAGGCTGTCCTTGGGCAGACCTGCACAGGGCGGGTAACAGGGCACCAGGTCAGCCTCCTCTGAGCCACCCAATTCCTAGCCTTGTGCCCAGAGCGGACCCCTCTGACACCTGCAGCACATCTAACTCTTCTTTCTACAATGGCTCCTTCAGGACCCCATCCAGCACCAACAGCTGCTTACACAGCTAAGCACAGCTCCTCGCCCACCCTGGGCCGCCTCCTCTCCCTTCTCCCACTGACCCCACTCAGAAGGGACTGTATTTCCTTGTCTTACAGAAAAAGACCCAAATACTTTGTGGCATGTACAGAAGCATCCGGAAGGAACGCAGATGGACCTCACGCCTCTCTCCCTGCACACACTAACCAAGAGGGACTTTCTTAATTGGAGTCAGTTACAGGGGGCTCCTCCCCTCTGCTTGCTGTCTTCCCCACTCCTTCTTTTTCCCTCCCAGCCCCACCCTGGAACAGCAAAGTGAAAAGGAAGCTGGAGGTCCAGCCACGCCATCCTCTGACGGAGGCCCTCAAGGACCCAGGCTGATGCTGCAGTGCACAGTGGGAGTCCAGGCATAGGCAGGTTCCCAGGATCTGTACGGGACCCATGGCCTGCCCCTCCTCTTCCTCTGTGTCAATCAGTCCCTTCTCTTTTGCCAAGCCAGCTGTCTGCACCTGGCCATCTCTATCATTCTGCTCCCTCACTCTGCCTGGCCCGAGGCCAGCTTGGCAAGGTCCCTGCTGGGGTCCGTGTTTCTCTCTGGGCAGCCAGCTGGAGCTGGGTGGGGGTGGGGAAGACTCTCCCAGGCCTCTGGACTCACAAATGCCAGAAAGAGCAAGCCATGCCCATGCTTTGGTTTCACCTAACTGTCTATCCAGTACAAAGGAATCTCCCAGCTTCCAGGAGTTTCAGAGTGTGTGCCCTAAACAAACCAAGAGGACTGTCCCAAAGTATTTCTATTCACAAACGAAGTAGTATGGGTTTACACGGATGTGCCTATATGTAGACCAAAGTTGATATTGTCAACATATCTAAATAATGTCTCTAAAATGCAATCATAAATGGTTGACAAAAATAGTAGATAGGCTTTCAATCATCTTTAAACTGTTTAAGGCACTGAGGGCCGGTGTTGTGGCACAGCAGGTTAGGCTGTCATTTGCAATGTGAGCATCCCATATCAGAGAACCTGTTTGAGACCCAGCTACTCTGCTGCCCATCCAGCATCCTGCTAATGTGCCTGGGAAGGAAGCAGAAGATGGCCCAAGCACTTGGACCCCTACTACCCATGTGGGAGACCAAGATGGAGCTCTTGGCTCCTTGCTCTGACCTGGTCCAGCCCTGGCTGATGCAGCCACTTGGAGAGTGAATCAGTGGGTAGAAGATTTCTCTCTTTGTGTCTCTCCCTCTGTCTGTGTCATTCTGCCTTTTGAATAAATAAGCAAAAAAAAAAAAAGGTTCTGAAATCTTCCCAAGTCCATCTAATCCCTCAAAAGTCGTCACAGAGCCACACTCGCAGGTACCAGAATCATATCTTGGTGCATGCTGTAACAGAGTCCGAGCCCACACCTCCTTATGTTAAGGCTCTTTTGGTCATAAGCAACAGAAAATAAATCTACTGACTTACACAGAAAGAGGGAATTTTATCTGCAGGTACTTGCACAGTTCTTAGAACCAAGTGAAGGGAGGAAGAAACTAAGGTGGTGCCGAGGTCCTCAGCTGGGGGCAGCCACCACCATCTCCAAATGCTTCACTGCCCTGTGTCCTTGGCCTCTGTTGCTGTCCTAACACATTACCGCAAATGTAGTGGCTTAAAGCAACGACAATAAATTAGCTCACCGTTCTGCAGGTCAGAAGTCAGGCTTGATTCTCAACTCAGCCTTTCCCAATGCCAAAATCAAGGTGTCAGCCATGCTTATCTGGAATCCCTGGCAGAGAATCTGGCATTGAATTTTTTGGCCACTTCCATTTTCTTGCAATTATAGGACAGGGACGTGCTCACTGGCTGGGAGCCAGGGCCCCCTTTCTGCTCCAGGAGGCCCCTACAGTTTCTCCCACGGCCCCTGCACCTTCAAGTGAGCAGTGACATGTCAAATTCTGGTCACGCTTCAAATCTCTCTGACTTCTTTGGATGCTTTTAAAGGCCTCGATTATCTGGCTCACCCAAATAATCTCCCTAGTTTCAATGATACCACGTAACATAACAGTCATGGGAGTGATAGCTCTTTATCTTGTCAACATTTCAGATCAGGGAGGAGTGCTAGGATATCCACCTACCACAAAAGTCACTCAGCTCCAGTGATTTCTAGTCCCTGTCCACAGGTGTCATATTTCAAAGTCTAAGGAAGGAAAATCTGATTGGCTAGATTCTGCTGGGATCCACTCCCCAGCCCCAGCTGCTTCACTTCCGGTCCAGCTCTCTGCTTGTGGTCTGGGAAAGCAGCGGAGAGTGACCCAAGTGCTGGGACCCACCTGGGAGACCCCGAAAAAGCTCCTGGCTCCTGGCTTCAGATCTGCCCAGCTCCAGCTGTTGCGGCCATTTGGGGAGTGAAGACCTTTCTCTGTCTCTCCCTCTCTCTGTCTGTAACTCTGCCTCTCAAATAAATAAATAAAATATTTTTTTAAAAAAATCTGTGGGGTGAACACCATCATAAACTAGAACTATGAATTTGTAAGGTAACAAGTGGGTTTCTGAGCGTTGTAGAAGTCGGGGATGTGTCTGTCCCTCTAATCTTCTCCCAAGGGAGGGGGAAATTACAAAGTCGGAATGAAATTAATTTAATCTACTTTAAAAGTTTGCATGTCATTCTGCACATGGTGGTTATGCTGAACTCGAAGGGGACCGCAGCTGCAACAGCTGTGAAAAAGACTTTCTCTGTTTCACTTACCTCTGCTCGCAACGCTAATTTCTTCCTTACATAAATCACTCCTTCTGCACAGAAAGTATTTCACTCCTTTAAATTGTTTTCCTTCCTGTGTTTAAAATTCTCTGAAAATGATTTACTCTTCACACCCCTGTCTACCTATTCATTATTCTCACCTGCCCAACTTATCTGAATACCAATGATAGCATGAAAAAATGGGTCATTCTACCGTAAACAAGATGCATGAACAAACAAGAGCTCCCTCAGCCCAGAGCTAGGTCCTCAGCCTGTGAAAGAACCAGGGGATACTGGAAATGCCTTAACCAATAAAGTGGATGTGCTGTTTTGTATTTGCCAATTCTGATACACACCCCCAAAATCATCTAATATGTTATTGGTTCTTGGTAATATCGAACAGTGGGTGGGAAATGTAGTCTAATTAACTTATATTTAGGGGAGTTTATTGAAGTTTGCCATCTACCATATAATAAAGTTCATTAAGCATTCTGTGGGCATTGGGAAATTACAGGCAGGCCATTTGCCATGCAAAGTTTTCTTTTTTTTTTTTTTTTTAACTTTTATTTAGGATATAAATTTCCAAGGTACGATTTATGGATTACAATGGGTTTCCCCCCATATTTTCCCTCTCCCCCCACAACCTTCCCCCCTTGCCCGCCCCCTCCACCCTTTTGTTCACATCCAGATTCGTTTTCAATTCTTTTTGTATACATGTGATCAATTTAGTATGTGTTAAGTTATGAATTCGTCCCTTTGCCCTCATATAGTAACACAAAGTGAAATATAGTCTTTGAGTTCTCATTTTAGCATTGAGTCACATTGTATAGCACATTAAAGACAGAGATCCTACATGAGATATATATATATATATTTGAGACTGATAAATTTTTTTTGATGCAGTTTCCAATGTAACACTGAGTTTTTGTTTTTTTTTTTCAAAGTTTTCTATATGGCTAGTTAATAAATGTTTATTCAGGTCCTCTAAAATTTTTAAAAATCTAAGTTGATCTGCCAAAGACCTTTGAAACATTTTAATTTGTGCTACTCTATACATAAAATTTACCACTTCAACCATGTTTAAGTGTACATTCAGCAGCATCAAGTCCATTCATACACTTGCACAAACATCACTACCATCCATCTCTGGAGTGCATTTCATCCTGCAAAACTGAAACTTTGTGCCCATTAAACAATAATTCCCCAACTCTCCTTCCTTCAGTCCCTGGCAATCACTATTCTGTTTTCTGCTTCTACAAATTTGCCTCCTTGTGGTACTTCAGGTAAATTGGAACTACACAGTAAATAAACAGTATGTATCCAGTGGTGACTGGCTTCTTCCACTTAGCATGATGTCTTCCAGGTTCATCCATGCTGCGGTATGTGTCAGAATTTCCCTCCTGGCTAAGACTGAATCATATTTCATTGTTTATATATTCCATGCTTTGGAATTGACAATTGGCATTTGGATTGATTCCACCTATTGCACATCCTGCAGCAAAGAACATAGGTGTTCAAACTCTATTTGAGTCCCCGCTTTCAATTCTTCTAGATTACTCAGAAGTGAAACTTCTGGATCATCTGATAATTCTATTTTGTGTTTTGAGGTATACCAGTATTTCCCACAGTAATCGCAGGATTTTACAGTCCCACCAGTAGTACATAACAGTTACAATTTCTCACATCCTTGCTTCTAGTTATTACTTTCTGGGTTCATTTACTTATTTGTGTTTACAGTAGCTATGCTAATGGGTATAAAGTGCTATAGTCAAAAGACCTCTTGGCAGGTACGTTAAAATTTCCCACTATGATTATGATTTCATTCTTTCTTTATTTGAAAGGCAGAGCTACAAAGAGGGAGAACCAGAAAAAGAGATCTTCTCTCTGCTGATTCACTCTCAAAATGACTGGGCCAGTTCACAGCCAGGAGCCAAGAATTCCATCCGGATCTCCCATATGGTTGGTAGGTGCCCAAGCACTTGAGCCATTATCTGCTGCTTAGTGCATTTGCAGGAAGCTGGACTGGAAGCAGAGCAGTTGGGACTCGAATCAGCTCTCTGATACAGGATGCCAACATTGGGAGCAGCAACTTAACCCACTGTGCCACAATGTTGGATCCAACTGTTTAATAAACATCTGTGCTTTATATTTGACACTATTTCTTTGTGCCTAAAAGTTAATAACTATTATGTGCTCCCTGTTTTTTGTATATTATTGCCTGGGAAGTTGCTTCTTAAATCCCAGCAGGGACTGAAGATCATTGTTCACCTTGCTTCCCCATTTCTGGGGCTTGTGAGCCCACTGAGTGTGTTCCACTCATTCTCTGCATCAGCTAGGAACTCATATTAGCACTTCACTCTCAAAAAGGCTGTTGCACACTCACCTAAACCCTGCTGACTACAGCTGACCATCAGTATCTCTAACTCCACATTGGATCTGGGTCAGATACTAGACATGCAACTGTGAACAAGACACTAGACATGCAACTGTGAACACAGTGCCCAGTTTCAGGGATCTCACAGTGGAGGAAGAAACTAACTAACTACATAATTCAAAGTATGGTAGGTTCTACAATAGAGAAGTACAGGGTGTTAAGGGGCATATAGGAGGAAAACTTAGGCTGCTTAAGGAACCCAGGAAACTATCCCTGATGATATTACATTTAAGCTGATACATGAAGAGTCAGTCATTTGATCCATCATCGAAGAGCCATGGAAGAACTTCATGGTCAGTAGCATGGGCTCTGGAGCTAGACTGCTAGTATTCAAACCCATCCCTGGCACTGGTTAGCTCTGGGATTGTTATGGCTTGAATGCTTGTATTCCCCTAAAATTAATGCATGAAATCCTAGGAGGTAGTGTTTTTGGATGCAGCCCTCATGAATGGAATGGGTTCCCTTATAACAAGAAGGATAAGAGAGATTATCTCTCTCTGCACCTTGGAATGATACAACAAGAAGTCAGCCAGTTGCAAACTAGGAAGACAGCCATCCCCAGAAACCAGATCTGCTTGCACTTTCATCTTAGACTCCCAGACTCCAACTGGAGGAAATAAGAGTGTATTGACTACTAAGCCACCCAATCCATAGTAAACTGCTATAGTACCCTGAACTCTATGATATAAGGACTTTAGGTAAGTCATTTAACTTCTCCATATATAACAGTTCTGAAAGGTGATTAACGCACATATCAGTTTCTGGCACAAAGCAAGTGCTCAATAAATGTTTCCTAGTCATTAAACCAACACAAGTGCTTCCTATGTACCAGCTGAGAGTGCAATAGTTAAAACAGACATAGCCATCACCTTCTTAGTGTCTGAGTCACTCAAATATACTTTCGTAGGAAAAAGAACTCCAGGAAGATTGCACAATTTCATATAAGACCAGACTGTTCCTTCCCTTGAGATTAATAATTACATGTCTGGGAATTTATCTTTTAAAAAATAATCAGGAATATGTACAATGTTTTAGCTATATCTAAGATAGAAAAATTGAGAGAACACCAGTGTCCCACGGGAAATTATGTTACAACACAGCCTGTATAATGGTGTGTCATATAACCAATATGAAGATGTGGTTGAAACTGCACTTAAAGACATAAGATTTAGTCCTTGTACGTGAATATCTTTTGTTAATGACATACACTAACCCACTGGGAGCAGCTGAATTGTCTGTAACTGAATATACTGGCTAGGAATCAATAGAAACTAATTTTGGCAAACTTGGTGGGAGGGAAAGAAATTACTAGAAGGAACTGGAATAACTCAGAGAAAGGAGGAAACAGCTGAACATTTTGGCTTTGGTAAGACAGGAACCCTGTGTATCTGACATCCAGGTGATTAAGAGGACAGTCTACCCATTAGCAAAAGTCATCTCAATCTACCTGTGTATGAACAAGTACATTGTGTGTGTGTGTGTGTGTGTGTGGTGTGCAGATGTGCATATGTTTCTTCTGCTTTCAACTGCTAAGATTCAGATCACCAGGAGAGAGAGAAGAGAGAGAGTCAGAACTGACCCAGGTGAGGTTGCCATGATAGGCAGTTGCAGCCACACCACCTGCAGCAGGTGAGCCCTAGGGCACCAGAGGAAGAAGCCTGGGAGAGGGGAAGTCAACAGTCCCACCACAACGGGACTGCAGGCACAGAACTTCCTTTTTGGTCTTTATTCATCTATATTTTTAAAAGATTCTTCTGTAATGCTGCTTTTATAACAATAAATGTTTGCTTTCTTATAATTTCAAAAAGTTCATAATGCAAACAAAGCTGTCAAGTTTGCCGAAAACGCTACTTCGCAATCTGTTTTCTTCTTTTATTTTCCATTACTAGATATTCTACAATAAGCCTCACCCTCATAACCCCGTGCCCATCCATATACCTACGTATCCACATGAGTTATTTTAGGTGATTATTTAATAAAGTAATAATAGAATGAGCACAGCATCCTGTAAATAGACACATAACACTCCAATAGTTTAATGACAAATAGAGTCTTGAACTCATCACCTAATGTTAGGGTGAATTTCTCTAAATAACCACTGAGGCTTATAGTCAGCATTTATTGAGGGCATGCTCTGTGTCAGAGCCTGGACCAAGCCCTTTACTTATGTCGCTTTTAATATAAAATACGCAATTTGACAATGCAACCAATTCCTGTCTCCAGCCCAACATTCTTAGTATAGTAAATACTAAAAATAGATTCATTCTCCACTAACCTCAAGGAACTCCATTCATATGAACTATTCTGTGTACATTCTCTCCCCAAATCCCTAAGAGCAAAACACATGATTACATATTCTCTTTCTGCAGAGTTGAGGAAGCCACCGAGATGTAATTTCCTCCAAATCACAGAGCCAGCAGCAGCATCTGATCATCTCCCTTTTACTGCACCGAAGGCACTGAGAGAGCAGCTCTTTTGTTTAACATTTTGTGGCCTATCTTGTGTAGGGCTTTCATGCATGGAATCAAAACATGATTCTTTCATGCACAGATGTAGCACGTGCCTAGGTTGTGCTAGGTCCAGGAACAAGATGGACACAACCCAGTTTAAGTGAGATAAACCACTCACAAAAGGCAAATACTCTATGATTTCCTTTAGGAGGCACAATATGTGGAATTTACATGAGGTAATCAAATGCACAAAGACAGAAAGCAGAGTGGTGATTTCTAAGGGCTGAGAGAAGGGGAAATGGGTAGTGACTGTGTACTGGCTACAGATTCAGACTGAGAGGATAAACATATTCTGGAGATGGATAATAAAGATGATTGCACAACAATATGAATGAACTTAATGCACATGAACTGCTCACTTAAAATGGTAAATTTTGTACTGCGTGTATTTTACTATAATTTATAAAACAGTTTAAGGCCAGGTGTTTGACCTAGTGGTTAAGACATTAGTTGGGATACCTGTATCCCATATCAAAGTGCCTGGGTTCAAGATCTAACTCTGATCCTAGCTTCCTGCTAATGTGCACCCTGGGAAGCAGCAGGCGATGGAAGCAATTGGGTCCCTGTCACCCTTGTGGGAGACACACATTGAGTTCCAGGGTCCTGGCTTCAGCCTGGCCCAGCGCCTGCCATCATGGGCATTGGGTAGTAAGCCAGAGGACAGGAGCTTGCTCTCTCTCTTTCTTGCTCTCACTCTATCTCCCTCCCTCTCAAGTAAATTAAATAAATTTTAAAAATAAAAAAGCCTTTACAAAAAGACTAATAACAAGACCAAAAGCTAGTAGTGGGATCTGGTGCCACTGTACAGAAAGAGGAGCCGCTGTGACTTCCAATCACCATCTCCAAGGCTGGACTAATCCTGCTAGTGTGCTTCCTAGACACCGTGAGTACTTTACAGAGCAGCCCACTTGATGACCAGCTCAGTGTTCTTCCTCAAGTCCACTGACTTCTTAATTTCTCTTCTGCCTTGGTCTTCAGCAAAGATGCACATAAAATTCTGGGTCTTGGGTGTCATATTCTTTGTAATACATACTAATGTACGTACTTGAAAACAACAGATATTGATCAGTATATAATCTGGAGTTATATATCATACCACACTTTGGAAAATACTACAACTTAATAACGCTGATTTTTTTTTCCTTTCTGGACTAGCAATTATTCAGTTTCTAAATCAAATTTTGGAAATAATGGGTTTGGGAGTGATGAGAATTGGCTATCAGAGCTGTATATCCCTCAGGGTCCTAATAGGAAACCAGTGATGCATTCAGATTAGAACACTCCAAGGAGAGGTTATCTAACAGGAACTATAGGCTAAGACATGAGTATGGGTAGGATGACCACAGGTCCCAGTTTGCACGGAGCATGGGGGTTCCACGTGTGTTTACAGAGCAATCATTCAGAGCACCACTGTATAGAGTGTCCCAGTTAGGATGATAAATTATACAATCTCACCAAATACACAGGAAATCACAGGGGATAATGCAGTAACAAGGGAACAGTGTCCAGTCCTGGGCTCAAAGGGAGGAGGGAAAGGAGCAGTCGCTGGAACCCAGGAAGACTTGTGTTTCATGCCTTCAGTGGAGGGATACAGTCAATTCGAGGCAAGCTTGTGAGAGAGCGAGCCAAGAAACCACCTAACCCTGTCCTGCTCCCTCTTCTGATCTCTTGCCAGATAGCTCATCAGCCACGCCAGAGAGTAAGGGTGTCTACTGATAGAGTCAGAATGGATCACTTTCCCAGGCTGAGAGCAGGGTGCAGGAGAGTGGACAGTGTATCTAGAGGGATGGGTGGAAGAAATCTAGCACTTTGAGTTACACTACCAGTTGGCAGTAGCCAGACCTATCCGCCTCTTTCAGAACATCAATTTGCTTAGCCTTCACAGGAAGGCCTCATTCTGGTCACCTCTAAGGTTTGATCTTCCCATTTCAATGTTACATGAAAAAAAAAATCCATTGGTCTGATGTAGGCTTGCATTAAGAATCAGGAGAGACTTGCTTCTGTCATGCACCCAGAGTTTTCCTTCCTACCTCCTGAGCTATGTGCAAGTGTCAAAGCCGCTGGGTAGGAACATGGCTGCATGGTGAATGGAAGAGGGTACATTAGATGAAAAATTACCCATGGACAGAAGCTCTGAGCATGTTGACCTTGGTGTGCCCCTCCAGGGAGTCAGCCTCCCTCCTGCTGGTGCAGCCAATAAGCAGAGACAGACACAGAAGGGCATCCTGTCCTCCCTTTAAACCAAAAGGCTAATTTTTAATATTGAATAATTGCAGAGCAAGGAGATGAAAAGGGAAGAGGAGGATTATCATTATCACTATTGACAGGGATTCCACCAGGTCCTCTAAGGATATGGCCCTGTAATGATTACTGGAAAGCAGTGCACGTAGGGCTGGCCTACAGACAGGGCCAGGGTAAAGGATCCGTGTTTAAATCAGGGAGCCTGCATCTGTGCGTAGACCAGTCACTCTAATGAGCCTTCTACTGCCTGCTACAAAGCACGGTTCATTCAACAATGCAGAGTGTGAACTGGCATGCTCACTCACTGAGAAGGATGAGGTTTTCCCAGCGGAAAAGGAGAGAAGAGTTTTCTCCCGCAACAAAATCAATACCATGTCACAGCTCATTTTATCCATGAATTGTTTTCTCCATGCAGTGTTGCAGACTTTGACTTTTTGACTTGAACAGATGGGAGAGGTGACACGGTGAGGGGTTAAGAGATGGGAACTGCGCCAGGTTGCCAAGGTTCATATTCTGACTCTGTTTCTTGCAGGTAATGCAACCAGGGCAAATTACTGAACGTTCATACAATTGAGTTGCTCATCAATAAAAGGAGGCACCTTCCTCTTGGACTCCCCTTGGACCATTATGAGGATTAAAGTATTTAATAAGGAGCTAATAAAAGTAATAGAGGCAGGATAGTACCTAATAGTTGGGAAGTAATAGCATGAATGTTTCAATAGGAGGGTAAAGAGTCTAGATACTCTCAAATTTAAACCTCATATGTCTGGCACTGCTACCTAAATTAAATGGAAAAGACAAAGGTAATTTCTAGTGTGTTTGAAGAAGTTCACAACAAATTTGAGAGGAGATTTGCCAGTAAGCTGGTGTTTCCTCTTATCCTGTAGTTTCACCAATGTTAGCAAGTATACAGCCTGTGAATTTCATCTGCTACAGTTGTCATACATTTATATTTATGTGCATATAAATAGACACACACATATGGGAAGAAATTCTCTTTGTGCATACGCTATTCTCTGAGGCCTGTCACTCACTTGTAGTGGAAAGGGTACTGAATCCCAGGGTTTGGTTCTAGGCTTTTTTAACAGAGAACTTAGATCGATCTATCTTTGGGATATGTCTCACCATCTGAATATGAGATGATCTCTCAAGAGTGCTGAGGATCAAATGAGGTAATACCAGCAAAGTCACCAGAATGGTGACTCACATCTGACAAACAGAAAAAGCTCAAGTGATGGTGTGAGACTCTGGGAGATGAGGTTACAAGAGGCACTGTGCCTTCTTCTGTGCTTTGTTTCTGGGTCACTTTGGGGAAGCCAGACTCCATGTTATGAAGACATCTGCAAAGACCCATCGAGAAGTCCACAAGCTGAAGAGTTGAGGCCTCCAGCCAATAGCCATGTCTGTGAGACATCTTAGGGGCAGATCCTCCAGCCCAAGTAAAGCCTTCAGTTGGTAGTAGCCCAGCCAGTAACTTGTTCCAATTACCCGAGAGACCCTGAAACAGAACCTCCCAGCAATATGGTTCCAAAATTCCTTACCCATGGCAACTGTGTGAGATAAACTACACTACTGTTGTAAGTTGCTCGACTGGGGGATAATTTGTTGTATTGCAGTAAGTAGCTACCAGAATATGGGCTGAGTTCCTAGTCTACCAAACCTGAGACAACATACACAGGCAAATTAGAGAGCAAGGCCATGCACAGCAAGGTGCTGACCCGTATACTACAGGAAACTAGACTGTGAAGCGATAATTCCAAGGTGGGAAAAAGAAGCTGGAGAAGAAATGCTTCTCCAGAGTTGGGATTTAGTGCCCATGTATTGGCAGAACCAGAGGCATGAGCAGCACCATTTAAATGTGTAGCGGTACCCAGTTTACTAGGCCTTCAGATACTCCACCTTCTTAATGCTTACAGCTTCTTTCCAGATAGGAATCACACCCCATTGTAAGGAACAGGCAATTGAGGCATAAGAGTTGTAGTGCCTCCCACAAAATTACACACAGCTTCTAAGGAGTAGAGCTAGGGCTCAAAAGAATGAAGAAGGGCTGGCGCCATGGCTCACTAGGCTAATCCTCCGCCTGCGGTGCCAGCACCCCGGGTTGGCGCGCTGGATTCTGTCTTGGTTGCCCCTCTTCCAGTCCAGCTCTCTGCTGTGGCCCGGGAAGGCAGTGGAGGATGGCCCAAGTGCTTGGGCCCTGCACCTGCATGGGAGACCAGGAGGAAGCACCTGGCTCCTGGCTTTGGATTGGCGCAGCACTGGCCATAGCGGCCATTTGGGGGGTGAGCCAGCGGAAGGAAGGCCTTTCTCTCTGTCTCTCTCTCTCACAGTCGAACTCTGCCTGTCAAAAAAAAAAAAAAAAATGAAGAAGGAAAATGGGAGTGTAAAAAAAAAAAAAAAAACGGCAGATAACTAGGGAGCCAGTGTTGAAGGCCACCACAAGGGACTGTATTACATTTTGAAATTTAACTTTGGGTGACCTGTGTTGTGGTACAGCAGGTAAAATCACAGTCTGTGATACTGGCATCCCATATGGGCACTGGATTATGTCCCAGCTGCTCCACTTCCAATTCAGCTCCCTGCTAATGGCCTCAGAAGGGCAGCAGAAGATGGCCCAAGTATTTGGGCCTCTGTGACCCACGTGGGAGACCCAGCTCAAGCTCCCAGCTCCTGGCTTTGACCTGGCTCAGCCCTGGACATCGTGGCCACTTGGGGAGTAAACCAATATATGGAAGATGACTTGCTCTTGCTCTGTCTCTCCCTTTCTCTCTATAATTCTGATGTTCAAATAAATAAACAAATTATTTTAAAAATAAGTTAAAGTCAACTTCAGTAGGCATTTGGTGCATGGGTTAAGACACCACTTGGGATGCCCACGTCAGGGTACCTAGGTTCAAATTTCAGCTCGCTCTCCCATCAGCTTCCTGCTGATGCACACCCAAAGAGGCAGAAGGTGATGGCTCAAGTAGTTGGATCCCTGACAAGCACTTGGGAGACCTGGATTGAGTTCCCAATTCCTGGCTTCAGCCTGGCCCAGCCGTAGCTGTTGGCATTTGAAATGAATCAGTGGATGGAATCTCTGTTTCTCTGTTTCTCTGTTTCTCTGTTTCTCTGTCTCTCTCTCTCTCTCTCTGCAGGGTCTGATTCCACCCGTACAAGGATGGACTGGGTCAGAGGAAAGGTGAGTGCACCGCTCGCGTGTTCCCCAGCCTCTGGATCCCGGAGACAATCAGACACAGCAGGGAGCCAAGTCTAGCAAGGACTCATTTATTCCATGCGAAACCGAACCTTTTATAGCACAAAACTGCAGCGTCATTGGGGCAGGGCTAAGGACCAACCAATCACTTAAACAGTCACTTTACGGGGGATTTCTATAGGACTAGCCATATGCCTATACACTTGTTACTAGTCTTGTTACCTCCCCTGATGTTGTGTAGCCAATTAGCTTTTGAGTTTCGCCCTTCTTACTTCCTCTGAGCGCCATCCTCTTTGCCCCTCCTTGGCGCCGCCCGGTCCGGGGGCCGGAGCCACCACCACCGCACACCCCGCGGGGTCGCTGTCCGCCATGGCGGTGGCCGGGTCCCTCCCTGTGCTGCCATCCCCAGGACACCCGCTGGCTGGCTCTGCGGGCTCAGCTCCATGCGGCTCCATTCCGCGCAGCTCGGGCAGGGGCACCCAGGGCAGCTGCGCATGCGGAGCCCCCAGGCCTGGCCGTGCCATGGCTGTGCTCATGCCCCGCATCTCTCTCTCTCTGTTGGCACTTGAAATGAATCAGTGGATGGAATCTCTGTTTCTCTGTTTCTCTCTCTCTCTTTCTCAAATGAGTAATTTTAAAAATTCATATTTAACTCTCTATTACTATAATAGGACTTCCCTTCAAAAGCATGTTGCATTTATATAGAGGTACGAATATTTGTGAATACATATAAGATCCACTGTAATTAGAGAACTGAAAAATACCCTGACAGATTCCTAGTGCTACCTTTTATAATAGTTGTGTCCTGTGCTGTTTGTCAGCAGCCCTGGTCTACAGTCATATAATGACAATGCCCATGTGGTCGATACAATTCCAACTGCCCTTCATGCCTGTCTTAGTATGGTTTCTGTTGCAATAACAAAATACCTGAGGCTGAGCAACTTATAAAGACAAGGCTGGAGAATTCAATCAGCAAGGTTGTCAGTATCTTAGGAAGGGCCCCCTGGCTACATCACAACACAGTACAGAAGAAGAAAGGGAGGTGGCTGTGTGCAGAGCGGGGCTGAGCACATGGAGTGGCCTGGTTTTAGAACAGTCTGATCCCACGTGGGAACTAATCTACTGATCCACTCATTCATGAGGACAGAGCCTCCCTATGACTTAATCACTTTCCACTGAGCCCCACCTCAGAAAGCACCCACTGCCTTAACACTGCCACACTGAGGGCTACACTTCCAGCACCTTTCCAGAGCCTTTGGGAGACAAAGACAAAGCGTATCCAAGCCATAGCCTTGCCTTGATAGTATGTAATTGCACTGCAGCAATGCCCCCAAGAAAATGGGACCCCTCCCCAGCCAGACCTGCCTGCCACTGCCTGATGTCCCCTAGGGTATGGAGAGGACGCAAAAGCAGACATGCCTGCTAAGCAGAATGCTTTAAGGATTCTTAACTGGAAAAAAAAAATCATAGCCACATGCCTGAGAATACTATTTATGATTTTCTCTGAGGCCTTTATATGCATAATTTACCCAAGTATAAATTCTCAATTACTGTAAGAGCTTCAACCTAGAGGCTTACAAAACAGCCATGAAAAATTCATTTGTATCAATAACTTGTAATGAGTAGCAGATTGTCCTTACACCAAATCAAATGTCTGGATATATGTTTGAAGTTTTATTTGTTTGTTTTTAAGTATACCACTTCTCATTTTTCAATATTTTAGTGGCAAGAGGGGAAGAAAATGATTGTTTAGCCTGAGAAATAGAAAAAGATGAAAGAGAGTAAGATAAAGAGAAATACTTTTTAAAATTTTTGATGGGTATGTTAACATGTAGGCTAAAGAAAATATAAATAAAAAATGAGTTCATTTATAATGGAAGAACCCCTTTGATAATATCAGAATCCTCAATCAGAATCACTAAAAATGGCCAGAACTTATATGCACAGCACTGCTTAAAAGTTAAAAAGACGGAACTTGGGAAGTGGGAATTGTGATGCAGTTGGTTAAACTGCTGCCTGGGACAGCCACATCCCATATCCAAGTCCTGGCTTCTCCCTTTCTAATCCAGCTTCCAGCAAAAACACCTGGACAGCAGCAGGAGATGGCTCAATGAGACCTTCCATCCATGCAGCAGACTTGGAGGAAATTCTGGGATCCTGGCTTTGGCCTGTCCTAATCTTGGTTGTTGCAATCACCTGGTGAATGAACCAGTGGATGGGAAGATCTCACTCTCTTTCTCTCTCTCTCTCTTACTTTGCCTTCCAAACAAATAAGTACATTTTATTAAAGTTCATGGAAAACAGAATTAAAAGATAAGTTTTTTGTTTTTTTAGTTGAACTTGGATCTGATGGAGCCTCCATAATTACTTACCCATTTACAGGAAATACAGAGGACAAGAGGTACAAGATAAGTGACACCACAAGGAAGCAATTAGCCAACACTAGAACAAGGGACATTCTCCAGAGCAAATGGCATATTTTCTCCCAGAAATCAATAACATGAAAAGAAAAATGACAGAGACAGAGACAAAATAACCAATATCATGTGTGCACTATGCGTGTGTGTCCTAATTCAAATGAACCAGGAATAAAAAGACATCTTTGAGATAATGAGAAAATTGAATATGCATGGATAATAGATATTGTTAAGAAGTGATAGTTAATTTTTTTGGATGTTAAAATGATGCTGTTATTTTTAATATTAATTTTTTAAATCACTATTTGCTACAGATATATACTAAAATTTATATTGGTGATATAACATAGTATCTTGAATTTATTTTAAAATACTTCAAATCTGAATGGTGATTACTAGGTGCTAGGGTGGGAAGGTGGGGACTTGGGGAAATGCTGGTCAAAGAATACAGAATTTCAGAGTGGCTGTTTAGCAGTTATGATACCCACATCCCCCCTCAAAATCCCTGGGTTCAATTCCCAACTCCAGCTTCTGACGTCAGCTTCCTCCCAGTGCAGTTCCTGGGAAGCAGCAGTGATGGCTCAAGGAGTCGGGATCCTGCCTCCTATGTGGAAGACCTGGATTACATTTCCAGCTCCCAGCTCCAGCCCTGGCCCAGTCTCAACCATTGAGGGCATCTGGAGAGTAAACCAGCAGATGGGGCTCTCTGTCTCTCTGTCTCTCTCTGTCTCTCTGTCTCTGTCTCTCCTTGTCTCTCTGCTTTTCAAATGAAAAAAGAAATATGAAATGTCAATTAAATAATAGAAATAAGTTCAAGAGATAAACTGTGACAACACGCTGATTAAAGTTAATAGCGGCCGGCGCCGCAACTCAATAAGCTAACCCTCTGCCTGCGGCACCGACACAACAGGTTCTAGTCCCAGTTGGGGCGCCAGATTCTGTCCCTGTCGCTCCTCTTCCAGTCCAGCTCTCTGCTGTGGCCCAGAAGTGCAGTGGAGGATGGCCCAAGTGCTTGGGCCCTGCACCCTGCACTTGCAGCGTGCCGGCTGCAGCGGCCATTGAAGGGTGAACCAACGGTAAAGGAAGACCTTTCTCTCTATCTCTCTCTCTCATTGTCCACTCGGCCTGTCAAAAAAAATAATAAAATAAAAATTTTTTAAAATAAATAAAAATAAAGTTAATAGCAATATATTGTATTCTTGAAAAATGCCAAGAGAACTGATGAAATGCTCACACCATTAGAACTACAACGATGTGAGATAATGCATATATGAATTGACTCAAATTAGCAATACCATAATGTATATGTATTCCAAAACATCATGTTGTACAAGATAAATACATACAATTTTTTAATTGATCAATTTAAAATAAAATGTGGGATGAGCATTTGGCCCACCTGTTGGGATGCTGGTATGGAAATCCATGTTCCATTTCAGAGTGCCTGGATTATAGTACTGACTCCAGCTTCCTGCTAATACAAACCCCAGGAGACAGTGGAAATGTCTCTAGTATTTGGGTTCCTACCACACTTGTGGGAGACCTTGATTGAGTTCCTGGCTCCTAGACATTGTTAGCCACTGGGAAGAAGACCAACAAATGACAGCTTTCTCTCCCCTTCAACCCCATCCCTCTCAGGTAAACATTTTTTCTTAAGATTTTATTTTTTTATTTGATGGGCAGAATTACAGACTGAGAGAGGGAGAGACAGAGAGAAAGGTCTTCCATGCACTGGTTCACTCCTTAAGTGGCCACAATGGCCATAATTGGGCCGATCTGAAGCCAGGAGCCATAAGCTTCCTCCAGGTCCCCAACATGGGTGCAGGAGCCTAAGGACTTGGGCCACTGTCCACTGTTTTCCCAAGCCATAACAGAGAGCTGGATCAGAAGAGAAGCAGGCAGAACATGAACCAACGTCCATATTGGATGCTGGTATCACAGGCAGAGGCTTAGCCTACTATGCCATAGCGCTGGACCCAATATTTTTTTTTTAAGAATGGATGCTTCCCCTCAATTAAAAAAATTTTAGAAATAATAAAATACTGCAGCTTTTTTTTAAAAAAGGCTGGAGGAAACAAGATGGGCTAAATGTTGATCAACATTGAAGCCAATTTATAGGACACAGAGGTTCCTTAAATATTCACCCTACTTTTGTGTGTGTGTGTGTGTGTAATGTTCCATCATTAAAATTAAGAGGAAAAAATACTAAAATGGATAAAGTATTACATTGTACATCAACAGTCAGCACAAGAGCTGATCAAGTCACTGTTTCTCATAGTGTCCATTTCACTTCAACAGGTTTCCCCTTTGGTGCTCAGTTAGTTGTCACCGATCAGGAAGAACATATGATATTTGTCCCTTTGGGACTAGCTTAATTCACTCAGCATAATGTTTTCCAGATTCCTCCATCTTGTTGCAAATGACCAGATTTCATTGTTTTTGATTGCTATATAGTATTCTATAGAGTACATGTCCCATAATTTCTTTATCCAGTCTACTGTTGATGGGCATTTGGGTTGGTTCCAGGTCTTAGCTATTGTGAATTGAGCTGCAATAAACATTAAGGTGCAAACCATTTTTTTGTTTCCCAATTTAATTTCCTTTGGGTAAATTCCAAGGAGTGGGATGGCTGAGTTGAATGGTAGGGTTATATTCAGGCTTCTGAGGAATCTCCAGACTGACTTCCATAGTGGCTTCACCAGTTTGCATTCCCACCAACAGTGGGTTAGTGTCCCTTTCTCCCCACATCCTCTCCAGCATCTATTGTTGGTAGATTTCTGAATGTGAGCCATTCTAACCGGAGTGAGGTGAAACCTCATTGTGGTTTTGATCTGCATTTCCCTGATTGCTAGTGATCTTGAACATTTTTTCATGTGTCTGTTGGCCATTTGGATTTCCTCTTTTGAAAAATGTTTATTGAGGTCCTTGGCCCATCTCTTAAGTGGGTTGTTTGTTTTGATGTTGTGGAGTTTCTTGATTTCTTTGTAGATTCTGGTTATCAATCCTTTATTGTTGCATAGTTTGCAAATATTTTTTCCCATTCTGTTGGTTGTCTCTTCACTCTCCTGACTTTTTCTTTTGCAATACAGAAACTTCTCAATTTTATGTTTAAATTTTAAATGAAAAGTGATCCCTGTGAAATATAACAGTGGGAATAAGAGAGGGAGGAGATGTACAATTTGGGACATCTCAATCGGACTTGCCCCAAATGGTGGCGTTAGAATCGTGCCAGGGGATTCCAATACAATCCCATCAAGGTGGCATGTACCAATGCCATCTCACTAGTCCAAGTGATCAATTTCAGTTCACAATTGATCACACTGATAGGTCTAAGAGTCAAAGGGATCACACAAACAAGACTAGTGTCTGCTAATACTAACTGACAGAATCAAAAAGGGAGAGAACGATCCATCATGGGAAGCGGGATACACAGCAAATTCATAGAATGGCAGATGCCCTAAATAGCACTCTGGCCTCAGAATCAGCCCCTAAGGCATTCAGATCTGGCTGAAGAGCCCATGAGAGTATTTTAGGCATGGAAAGCCAAAACATTCTGGAAAAAAAAAAAAAAGAAGAAGAAGAAAACATAAATGAAAGATCTCTGCGAGTGAGATCCCAGTGGAAAGAACGGGGCCATCAAAGAAGGAGGTACCTTTCTCTGAAGGGAGGAGAGAACTTCCACTTTGACTATGACCCTGTCAGAATAAGATCAAAGTCGGCAAACTCAAAAGGCTTCCATAGCCTTGGCAACTCATGACTAGAGCCTAGGGAGATTCCTGATGCCATAAACAAGAGTGTCAAATTGTTAAGTCAACAACAGGAGTCACTGTGTACTTACGTCTCATGTGGGATCTGTCCTTAATGTGTTGTCCAAAGTGAAGTAATGCTATAACTAGTACTGAAACAGTATTTTACACTTTGTGTTTCTGTGTGGGTGCAAACTGATGAAATCTTTACTTGATATATACTAAATCGATCTTCTGTATATAAAGATAATTGAAAATTAACCTTGATGTGAATGGAATGGGAGAGGGAGATGGGAGGGGTGCGAGTGGGAGGGAAATTATGTGAGGGGAAAGCCATTGTAATCCATAAACTGTACTTTGGAAATTTATATTTACTAAATTTTAAAAAATGACAAAAAAACAAAATTAAGAGGAAAAATGAACTCAAGGATAAATTTACTTAGTAAGACATGACCATATGGTAGCCTAATCTAATTTAGATCACTTACAAAGTAAGTGACTTTGGAAACTCAACAAGACCTTAGGGATCCTCTGAATTGCAGAAAGTCAATGACAAAGAGGTAACTGGGTGATCCAGGACACACAGCCAGCCAGTGGATCACCAGGAGGGAAACCTACATTCTCTATACAGCCTTTTTTCCCTCCATTACATGGAAGACCAGTCATTTAATCTTCCTGGAACTTGGAAACCCAAACTCCCAAAACCAAAACACCACCATGAATTCTACTTCATTCACAATTACCCTGGGGACTGTATGAGAAAACAGCCTGAGGGGGCTTTGAAAAACTATTCACAACCACTGCAGTATTTCCAGTATAGAACACAAAAAAAGGGGAATGGGATGGGGAGGAGAAATTTTTAAAATGCCACAACAGACGGATTTTAATACTACCCAGCCAAATTCAGCATGACCTCCCCGTGAGTGAATCAGAAGACTTGGAAGGGAACAACAATAGCTCCAAATTAAACCCACATAAAACAGCTCATCCCACGGCTCCACCTGAGAGAGCCTCCCACCTGACACTAGTTGTCCCGCAGGGTATCCCTTCTTTTTCCTTGGCAAATCTTTTGCCTAAAAGCCATCTGGTTCTGTGTGGAGGGCTCAGGCACAATAGTATGCACCTGCCAACCAAGAGGTGTAACTTCTCTAATTGGCAAAGCCTGTTCAAGTGTCTGGCCACCAGCTGACAGATACTGGTGCTGACAGTGAGGGTGCAGGGAGACAGAGAGATGTGGTGTTTGAGGGACAGAATTCTTCCACTAACTGATTCATCTTTGACTCATCTTCCCCCTTCCTCCACCTTGGGAGTTGGCGGACGTCAGCAGCATAATTGGCTAGTTGACTAACAGACATTGAGAGAAGTTGGATGCCCCCTTGGGGTCACCTAGTCTGTGGAGTGACTATAAAACAAGCCTAGGACCATGAGGGAAAGGCTAGGACTGGTGATATCCAGAGGAAGGGAGACAGAGAGAAAATGGGAGAAGTAGATCCTCGCCTTGCCACATCCATTCCATGCTAGCAAGCAATGGACTGCTGGAAGAGGCTGAGTGTGTTCCCAAGGGCCACAGAGGGATTTTCCATGTATAAATTTCATGCTGTGATTCCAAATACTTGCCAAAGAGAGGTCATGTGAGGAGCGCAAAGAGTCCCAGTGGGAGTGGGAGTCTAAAGCAATTATTTCTTTCCATAATTGTGCCATTCAACAAACCTGTGCTTAGCATCTACTCCATGCTAGGTGCTAGACCAGGTGTTGAGGATCCAAAGGTAATGTGAAGACTGGAAAGTGCAAGGAGTGTGTAGGCTAATGGAGACACAACAGAACAGGCTTTGTGCAATACCACTATACCTTGCTTTCTGCAGAGACCTCTAACTCAGAAGAGGGTAGTTGAATCTAGACTCCCCATCCATTTGTTGGGTGATCTTGTTTCAGATCTCTCATCTTTCTGAGATTTTGTTTCCTTACATGTAAAACATGAATAAAACTGCCTTTCCCTTTTACATAAGGTTCAAGTGAGATGTATCTAAGAGTTTGTAGATAGCCAACTGCATTTCAGCAGCATCACTAATGGAGTTGTGCCTTTCTCTGTATAAGAAAGACTTGAGACTTCCAGAAAATTATGTATCAACTTGGTCTCTCTTCACTGATGCTTGTAAGACCTCACAAAGAAAATAATCATGCCGGCTGCAGCACATCAGCCACAGAAGCCATTGGAGGGTGAACCAACAGCAAAAGGAAGACCTTTCTCTCTGTCTCTCTCTCTCACTGTCCACTCTGCCTGTCAAAACAAAAAAAAAAGAAGAAGAAAATAATCACATGACAAGGTCTCCTAATATAGGGAGATATGTGGAGAGACACGATTGTCTAATCAATATATGTGTTCCAATGAAGTACAAAATACCACTCATTAGCACTTACTTCCAAGCACTACACAATGTGTTTAACACACATACAAACTTCTCACTTAATACCCAAAAATACCCTGGCTAATTAATTTTATTATCCTCACTTTCCCGATGAGGAAATTGAGACCCAGAAAAGTGAATCCACTAGCCCAAAGCCACACAGCCAGCAGGTGGAGATGCCTTGATTCGAACCCAAATCGGCCTGACTCTGGGCCTTTTTTTTTTTTTTAAGCCTCAGACTGCACCATCTCCATAGCTGCTGGGAAAGCACAAAACCATGATCCCAGCGAACCAGACAGCCAGGCACAGAGTAGAAAGGTGACAGAGATGGGAGAGATCACCAAGTTCCTTAGCTCTCCATTCTTACCCCCAACTCATTTTATATAAGAAGAACGATCAGTGCAAATCCCATGATTTTCCCACCAAACAGCCTTATCTTGGCTGCTGATTGGCTGACCAGGACCTCACAAAGATCAATGCAGTCAAGGATGAGGAGTGACCACTTCTCACCTCCCTGTCTCTCCTCCTCCAATAGCCAGCCTCCATCTGGACCAGCTCTTCTGGGATTCTGGGCATCAGAATCACCTAGAGGGCTTCTAAAAACTGAGATGGCTGCCTCTGCCCCCTGAGTTTCTGAGTTAGGAGCTGGAGGGGAGAGTGGTGCAAGAATTCATATTTTTTACCAAGTTCCCAGGTGGTGCAGGTGTTTCCATTCCAAAGGCCACACTTGAGAACCTCTAGTATCTAGCACTGATCTTGGAAATAAGTAGGCATTAAATATAATATTTCTCCAAAAACAACTAGTTGTTCCTGAACATCTATTCTCCCTGTTCTCTGCAGCAACAGAAACCTTGATTATTTAGCTGAGCACATAGTCTACCAAAGTAGAGACATTATGGCTCACCTCCCTTGTGGCTGTGGGCTACTGTGTGATCTAGTCACAACTGATGGGTTGTAAACAGCAGTGCTGTGTGCAACTCACAGCTAGTGGACTTGAAGGAACAGAGCACGCCCTTCACATCCATCTCCGTCATCCATGCTGGTGGAATAGAGAAGTAGAAGGAAGTGATCTTGAACTATGCAGAAGAAGCATGGGGTCCCTGATCTTGAACTTTATTATGGAAGAAAAACAAACTCTTGTCTTCATTTAAGCTGCTGTCACTTGCAGACAAATCTAAATCCTGACATAGACACACATCAATCAATATCTTAGAATACCACAAAATAAGGTGGATAGGTAAGCTAAACTAGAGCAGCTAAGCAGATGGAGATAACTGAAATATTACTGGTCAACAGAAAGAGCCCAATATGTAACAGTCACATGATCTGGAGAGCTAGACATATCACCCAGCATCTTCAGTTCCTTTGGCCAAGGTTTAACTTTGCCAAAAGTCATTTAGCTGTTTCCAAAGATTTCATTTCAATTTACAATTATAGAAAATGTTCCCCAGTCATTTTATTGCCCTAAATTATACCTATAATCTTCCTAACTTGGAGTGTTAACTGATACACAATTATGTTTCTAGAAGAAAACCAGAATCCCAGCAGATGATTTAAAATAAAAGTTAAATGGATGTAATTTGTGTTTATTTTTGTCTTATTGAAACCAAGTACTATAGAATTGCCAGTGTCTATTTCACAGTGATGATTTGAGGCAAGTAGATATAGTTTCCCTTTAAATAGCCTCTTTGAGGAAAGTATATGAGATGAGACCAAAATTGTCCAAGGCGGGAAGGCAGCGAAAAGGCCTGGTGGCACAATGATCAGGTTCGGTCCACCCAGATTTGCTTTCATCTATGTCACTTTCCAAAGCTGCAGCTCTTATACTGATCTCTGGAAAAAGAGTAAGAGTCAGAATAAAAGGTACAAATCGGAGCATCTCAATGCTGATGGGCATTGAGGCAATGCCCATCTTGCTGGGGCAACTGAGGCATCTCCCAGAGCATTATCCTGTCCTCAGAGGAAAGAATATTTTTCTCTTTAACACTTCCAGTAGTTACCATCCACAAGTACTTGCAGCTGCTGGCTGGTGGTGCAGCATAGAAGTTTTTAAAGCAACAAGCTCCTCCCCAAAATAGCTTATCAGGTCCCTCTCAGTGATACATGCTCATTTGTGTGGCTCCGGAGTGAGGAAATCAATTTATTGGGCTGGGACTGAAAATATTGGGGAAACTGTTTTCTGATAATTCTGCCTGCCTGTAGAAATTAGAACAACGCGTAACACATCAGTGTCACTCAAAAAAGATAGAATGAATACTGTATACATAAAATCAAATCCTGTAGGAGTTGCAATTCTAAAGATCCCACAATGCCACATGGCTTGTGAGGGAGGGATGAAAGAAGAGTTGCAAAGGGCCCCACCTCTTCCACTGTCATTAAGGCTTTGGCAGAGCTGTTAGCTGATTAAGGCTGACTATGTATGTGGTTGGCTTCCAGTTCTGCAGAGTAATTATGAAGCAAACGCTTATTTACAAAAGCCATTGACAATATCTACACTATGACAGAGCACTCATTCTAATTATAATTCATGAGCAGTACAGGGGAATATATACTTAAAAGAATACATTAACTAAGCATTTTCAGGACAACCTTCCAGTTTGTGCCAAGGTGTCCTTCTTGCAACACCCATGGCAATTTCATCAGATTCTAACTAACTTTCAAATCACACTGCGACCCAGGACCTCCCCAAAAGTCTGATGTCATCGATGGCAGTTAATTTCACTACTCTGCAAATGTTTCCCTAACAGACTAAAAATAAAGTGTTTTCACAGCCTTGGGAATTATGGTAGCAAGATGCCCTCCCAGATATTAATCACTCTTGTTGAACATCTACATCTATTTTTTTTTTTTGAAAGATGTAGAGAAAATAAATTAATGGAAGGAGGACACATAGCAGGGACCTGGAAGGGAGGCTGATTTGGGACACAGTCCCACTGGGAAATGACCCTGCCCTAACCACAATGCAGCTCTTGTTGACAGAGATGAGAGGGGGGTAAGGGGCTTAAATACGGAGGCACCTTTAAATTATCTGTGTTTATATTATGATCAAGAAGGTATGCTTCATACAAGAGCACTGCCAAGCAGTTACTTCAAGGAGGTACAAATCTATCAAGAAGATTTTTAAAATAAAAAAAAAGATTGTTAGGTTAGAAGGTACCACTCTTCTGTTCCTTGTTAAGTCACGTGCATAGCAAAGCTCATCAGGTTCCAAGATGGAAAACAAGAGGCCTAATTACAGGATGTTTTAAAAAATAATACTCAAGCAATTTTTGTATTTGTCAACTTGATTGCAAGCTGTAAAAAGTGATTAAGATACTCATTGTGCTGTAATTTCTTTATAATTTGGTATTTCTAGAGTCAGGTTTTCAAATGATAGCATCTGAAGGACGCTCCGAACTTAAATGCAAAATTAAAAAGCACTTGTACAACAAAACAAGCACTTACCAGTAGCTAGTTTTCAGCAACCCAAAATGAAGCAGGTTTTGATTGTCATCACGCGCTAGGCAGGCAATTATTTCAGAGCCAGGGAAAGCTTCGAAAACGTGGCGCTTTTAACCAAGGAATCCCACCTCTGGCTGGGCTCACACATACTCAGCAGCTGAGACAAAAGAACGTTGCCTGGATGAATGAAGGAGCCATCAGCACGGCTCAGAGACCACAGACCCAGGGAGTACAAGGGCTTTGGCTTCCCATTTGGTTACACACGTAAATGACTTTATTGACTAACTTTTGAAGAATCCCTTTCCAAAAACAATAGAATCAATACAGTCACTGCTTCTCCAACCTTTGATGCCACACCCCCTAGCCAGGTGCTCCTTCCCCAAGGGTAACAGCATTGCCTCCACCCCCACCCCAGCACTTATGCACACTTGACTGCAGCCCCAAACTGAAAGTTTATGACACAGTTAGACTTTTTCTCCTCCCCCTTTCTCCCTGGGTCAGGCAGTTGCTTTGATGTAAGAGCCCATGGGGGAAACCTCACAATCACTCATTCAAGTGGTAAAAGCCGTCTGTTGTGTAGGTTGCACTCCCTGAGAATACACCATAGTTGGAGACTCCTCTGTGTTTTCCTGGCATCTGACAGCCCCAGGCCATCCAACAGAAGGCCAGATGGAGTTTCCGGCCAAGACAGATGGCTGGCCCCAGGGGCGGGGAGAAGATCCAAGGCTTGGAAAGGGGTAAGGGGTTGCTCTGCAGGCCTTGAGATTGTCCAGCAGGTTCTGAACAGGCGGCCAGGGATGGCTCAAGCCTGGGGAGACGCCTGCTCTAGACACCCAGATTCTCTGTGAGGGCTGCCTACCCCTCCCCGCTGTTAATTCCAGGGTTAGATTATCAACAATTTACAAGCTTCCACAAATTTTTGGTTAATTTTATTTATTTGAAAGGGAGAGACAGAGAAGGAAATCTTCATCTGTTGGTTCACTTCCCAAATGGCCACAAGAGCACAGGCTGGGCCTGGCCGAAGCCAGGAGCTTCTTCCGGTTCTCCCACATGGGTGCAGGGGATAAGCACTTGGGCCATCTTCCACTGCCTCCACACGCATTAGGCAAGAAGCTGGACCAGAAGCAGGGGTCAACTGATCCCAAGCACTCTGTGTGCAATGTGGGCATTCTGAGCAGCAGCTTAACCCGGCACACCACAACCACCACCTCCGGTTATTAAAAAAAAAATTTTAAAAAAACCAGAGTGCCACAGAGACCAAATTTGTGTGGCTTTCCCGCTTTTTCAGGAATCAGAGTGCCAGCGAATCATCTCGCTCTCACCAAGAGGGTAGCTTTCCCCGGCGGAGTCAGCAACAGAGGAAGGGAAAGGAAACGGGACAGCGCCCACTCCTCCCAGGGCAGCGGAGGGAAGCCAGGCTCTGGGCGCTCACTGGCGGGCAGTCGCGAGACACCAACAGAGTGGACTCGTTACGGGCTGGGTTTGGGCCTGCAGTAATTTCCCGGGCTCTTGCCTTCTATCTAGAGAAGAATTCTAAATCCCCTCCCAAACAAGGCGTGCAGTATGATAACTTTATTTACAAAATGAGAAGAATACGCAAGCCCATTAGGGCTTTATTAAGGGACAATGCACCAAAGAAAGGGAATTATCATACCCTACTCTGCTCGTCCGGAGTCCGTGCGGAGGAGAGAGTGAGATGCTGCTCCTCCTAACATTTTACCCGCTTAGGAAAACGGAAGTGTTTACGTGGTACCGCCCCCACGTCCCAGGTAAGAGGAAGTACTTCCTGGGGAGGGGTCCCCTGATTGACGGGTAGATGAACACAGCAGCAAAGAGCGAAGGAGGTGCTCGTGAACTTAAAATTATCTAAGCTTTCCCACATTCGTGCCAGGCGTGCCTTTGCCAGAGAGGCTTTCGGGCGTGGGCTTGAGAGAAAGGCAACAGACTTGGAGAGGAGGGCAGGGAATGAAGGAAGCGCCCCCCTCCGAATTCCAGACCAGCTTCTGCCGGGTGCCTACACCCTTGCCCCAGCAGACAACAGCACCCACCAACCTTAGTGCACCTGCAGCCTGGGCTGGGCCAGCGTCTGTGAAGTTGGTACCGACCATCCCTCACCAGTCCTCGGATGGAAGCCTGGAGGGGCCAAGCGCAGGGTATCCAGTGTCCATACTGACCTTTCCCTCAGCAGGGAAGCAGATACCCCAGGTACAAAAGACCGATTGCAAGTGTTGGATTTCAGTTATGGCGAAAACGCTGACATTATACTCAAAGAATGTGCCCCTTCCCGAGCGTGATACTTTTCCACAGAGGGTCGTGGGCCAGCTGGTGTGGAGGATGCGCAATGTCAAAGCCAGGCAAGCCCTGTGGGAGAAGAGTTAACAGGACCTGCACACAGCCATGTGGGTCAGAGCACTCAAGGCCAACTCTTTAAGTTAGTTTTTAATTATTGGGTATTTCTCTGGACGAAATTAAATTATCTTGTGTATACAGTGGTAACTTACTAAACTCTCTCTTTTTCCTATTGCTTAGCCCATTTGTGCTGCTCTGATAGAATACCTTAGACTGAGTGCTTTGTGCATTTTCTCCCAGTGCTGGAAACTGACCAGTCTGTGACCCAGGTGGAGCATCTGATGAGGGCTGTGTCTACTTCCAAGAGGATGCCCAACACAGTGTCCCATGTGGAAGAATCAAGATAGAGTCACTTATGCCAAACCCTGGCAACATGGAGCTGGGAAGACATGAGAGGTGGGCCTCCACTCACATTCCCTAACAACAAGAATGATCACAGGAGACTGTGCCGCAACCCCAACCCTGCACCCAGAACTGCAACCTTGCACAGAGGCCACGTCTGCAAAGATGCCTCCCGGCCTCTGCCTGTCCAGCTTTAGCCAACCTCCACCCCTGTTATTGGACATCCTTGTGTCCAAGGACAGGTGTTTCGAAGCAACTTGTGTGAACACCCTCATTTTACCTTCATAGCCCTTGCATTCTTTGCCTGACCTGGGAATGCCCATGGCCCCCCACGATTTGCCGCAGCAGCCATATGCCAGATTGCAATCTTTCTGTTACTCCCCAATAAACCCTTCTTAGGAGAGTTCCTCTCCCTGCTGTTCATTTTCTCCTCACCTGCTGGAAAGGTGGAAGACAGCAAAAACGGATCAAGGTAGGCTGCTCCAGCCCCTTTCTAAGGCACTGATCTTTCATAACGGTGGAGAGAAAAAAATTGAGAGAGATCCTTCATCTGCTAGTTCACTTCCCAAATGGCAGCAAGGGCCAAGAGTAGGTCAGGTGGAAGCCTGGAGCCTGGAACTCCATCAGAATCTCCCACATGAGTAGCAGGGGCCCAAGCTCTTGGACCATTTTTCACTGCCTTCCCAGGTGCACTATCAGGGAGCACTATCAGAAGTGAAGCAGCCAGGGCCAGCGTTATGGCACAGCAGGTTAACGTCCTGGCCTGAAGCACCAGCATCCTATATGGACGCTGGTTCAAGACCTGCCTGCTCCACTTCCAATCCAGCTCTCTGCTATGGCCTGGGAAAGCAGTAGAAGATGGGCCCTTGCACCCCCATGGGAGACCCGGAAGAAGCTCCTGGCTCCTGGCTTTGGATTGGTGCAGCTCCAGCCGTTGCGGCCAATTGGGGAGTGAACATCGGATAGAAGACCTCTCTCTCTCTCTCTCTCTCGCTCTCTCTCTCTCTCTCTCTGCCTCTCCTCTCTTTGTGTAACTCTGTCTTTCAAATAAATAAATAAATCTTTAAGAAAAAAATAAGAAGTGAAGCAGCCAGGATTCAAACTGGCACTCCAATATGGGATGCCAGCATTGCAGGCAGTGGCTTAACTGTCTGTGCCACAACATTGGCCCTATGCCATGGCCTGGAAGAACAGTAGAAGATGACCCAAGTCCTTGGGCCTCTGCACCCACATGGGAGACCCAGAAGTTCCTGGCTCCCAGCTTCGGATCTGCTCAGTTCCAGACGTTGTGGCCATTTGGGGAGCCAACGGATGGAAGGTCTCTCTCTTTCTCTACCTCTGCCTCTTTGTAACTCTGCCTTTCAAATAAATAATAAAGAAATAAATCTTTTAAAAAATAAACCTTTTAAATAAGTAAATTTTAAAATTGCTTTCATTGATGTAGAACCCCATCATAGTCTCAAATTTAGCAACATTAAGTTACAAGTCAATCATAAATGGCCTGGTTGCTTTCACTGAGGAAACTATTTAGCTACTTATTTTTATAAATAGATTCATTCTGACTTATCATTCCTTACTAATTTTTATGTCTTACCATTTTTTCACTATCTTATTTTTATACTTATTGTCTATTTTTGGCAAGTACTACAAGTTTCCATTTGTTGAAGTGATATAAGCTTTCATTTAAATGAAATTATTTCAGCTTAATAAAAGGTAATGAAAAGAAAATTATTAGTTAAATGATTGTACAAAGGACACGCTACTCCCTCCAAAATCATGGAGCTGCTTCAAAGACTGAATTGTCGATGCTCTCAGGTGTTTCCAGAGCCTGCTCTTCCGTCTAGCATCCTGTGGTCTCCAGTCTACTTATTGCTATTTTTGAAAAATTTTGCTCGTGTTTTACAGTATCTAATTACCTGTGGCTTGGAAATGGAAACAACACTTATAAAAGCAGGAATGCTATTTCATTATCCTCTAGAGCGCTGCTTCTCAAACTTCAGCATGCATGCAAATTACCCAGGATCTTAAGTAGCAGACTCTGTTCCAGTTGGGTCTGGGGTAGGGCCTAAGGATCCACATCTTTAACAAGCTCTTGCATGATGCTGAGTTTACCAGTCTGGGAATCCCACTTGGATTAGGCAGGTGCTAGAAGCATATACATGATATAATGAAAGGAACAGTGTGATAACTCTGATGCAATCAAAATATATTTGTCTTTGGCCTTAATATTAACCACAGTCCCTTTGTGCTGAAAGCAGGAAACTCCATCTTTTCAGTAATATAGGAACAAAAATATATTTCACACATCTCATGAGTTGTTTGCAAACATGTTTCTATCCACTTGACTGTTCTAGAATGTTCAACTGAAAAGTTTACAACTAACTTACCATCAGATCTAAAACTAGAAGTCTCAGAAGAAAATACATGGGGAAATCTTTTTAACATTGGGTTTGGCAGTGATTTCCTATGTATCTTATAGTTCTGTGCATCAAAGGACCCAATCAAAAGTAAAAAGGCAGCCACAGAATGAGAAAATGGTTATACTTCATATGTCTAATCATGGATTAACATCTAGAATATCTAAAATATTCTGTAATTCAACAGTAAAACCTGATTTTTCAAATGGGCAAAGGATTTGAATGGACAGTTCGCAGAGAAATTACACAAATGATCAACAACTACATTTTTAACATGCTCAAATCACAAATCGTTAGGAAAATACACATGAAACCACAATAAAATGTCACTTCGTGTTCATTAGGATGGCTACTATAGCAGAAGACAAACAGAAAATAACAAGTGGTGGCCAGAATGTGGAGAAATTGGAACTTTCATGTCCTCTTGATGAGAAGGTAAAATGGAGCAGCCGCTATGGAAAACGGTGTTGTCATTCCTCATTACCCACAATTCCACTTCTGGATATATGCCCCAAAGAATCGTGAGCAGGCACTCAAACAGATATTTATTTGTACTCCTATGTTTGTAACACCATCATACACAATACCAAAATGTAGGTGCAAACCAAGTAGCCATTGATGGATGATGGATATAAACATACCATATGCATAATGTGTATATATTGAACCTTCAAAACTATGGAAATTCTGACATGTGATACAATATGAATAACCTGGAAAACATTGTTACATGCAATAAGCCAGTCACAAAAAAAGGAAGAGGGCTCAGTGTTGTGGTGTGGCAGGTTAAACCACTGTTTGGGACACCTGCGTCCCATATGAGTGCCTAGTTTGAGTGTCCACTTCTCTATGCTTCCAATCCAGCTTCCTGCCAATGTACCTGGGAGGCAATGGATGATGGCCCAAGTACTCAGGTTCCTGCCAGTCACCTGCGAGATCCAGATGGATTCCCTGACTCCTGGCTTTGGCTGACCTAGCCCTAGTTATTGTCATTTGGGGAGTGAACCAGTGGATAGAAGATCTCTCTCCCTCTCTCTCTGTCACACTGCCTTTCAAGTAAATAAAAAAAATTTTAAAATAATTTTTAAAAGAATATTAAGCAAACAGAAAATGTGTAGGTAATGTAGCAAGTGGAAAAAGCAGGTCATAAAAAGTAAGTGTGGAAGTATATGCCCAAAATAATTGGGCCAAGCCAAAATTAGGAGCCAGGGACTCCAGCCAGTTCTCCCACACGAGTAGCAGAGATTCAGTGCTCGAACCATCGGCTGCTGCCTCCAGGAGCATTTGCAGGCATGCTACGTGATGGCTTCAACTGCTGCACCACAGACTTCTGGCTAATAGGAGGCCCACAACAGCCAGGTTTGGACCAGGCCAAAGCTGGGAGCCAGGAACTCAGTCTAGGTCTCCCACATGGATCACAGGGATCCAAGTACTTGAGCCATCCCCTGCTTCCTCCCAGGGTGCACATTAGCAGGAAGGTGGAATTGGGAGCAGAACTGGGAACCTCGACCCAGGCACTCAGATACAGAATACAGGTGTCCCAAGCAGATTTTAATCACTGTGGCGAAAGCCAGCCCCAAGAGGCAAACAAATTTTAAGAATAACGAAGAGGCCGGCACTGCAGCTCACTTGGCTAATCCTCCGCCTATGGCCCGGCACCCCAGGTTCTAGTCCCAGTCGGGGCGCCGGATTCTATCCCGGTTATTCCTCTTCCAGTCCAGCTCTCTGCTGTGGCCCAGGAAGGCAGTGGAGGATGGCCCAAGTGCTTGGGCCCTGCACCCGCATGGGAGACCAGGAGGAAGCACCTGGCTCCTGGCTTTGGATCAGCGCAGCACACCAGCCATAACAGCCATTTAGGGGGTGAACCAGCGGAAGGAAGACCTTTCTCTCTGTCTCTCTCTCTCTCTCACTAACTCTGCCTGTCCAAAATAATAATAATAATAATAATGACGGGAATGCCTGATGAATCTTGAGCAAAGGCTATAATCATTCATTGGCAACTAAAACAGGTTAAAGCAGTGAGGAAACAGAAATGATTTAATCCAACTTGCTCTTTTTCAAAATTAAGCTACAAAGAGAAGAGACTTTTAAGCAAGTAAACTAACAGAAGCCACTAAGTTAGATTGGATTCAGATTGCCTGGAAGAAAAACACTCAAATTAACAGTCATTTTGGCATACAAGATTTCATCCAAACTTAGTACAATTTCTAGAGTCCTGCAGCCAGGGCTACCATGGTGTTCCATTACAACTCAGCGCTCAGGGAGAGGTTTCTATCCTGCTGCTCCACCACCCTCAGCATTTAGTATCCTTTCCCTGACCCAACATGGCTGTTGGAGCTCCAGCCATCATATCTGCTTTCCAGAGAGCTAGAGGTAGGAAGAAAAAAATCCAACCCCCTCCACCTCTATGTACACTTCTTGGAAGTTACTCATGATATGTCTGCTTATAAACTACTAACCAGAACTCTGTCACCTAATTTCACATGAATACAAAGGAGGATAGAAAACACTATCTTTGCTGTATGTGACTGTGCTCAGCTTTGTGGTGCATCAGGTTAAGCCTCTGCCTGCAATGCTAGATTCTATTTCAGAGTTCCAGTTCAAGTCTCTGCTGATCTGCTTCCAATCCGGCTCCCTGCCGATGTGCCTGGGAAAGCAGTGGAGAGTGGCCCAAGTGCTTGGACTCCTGCACTCATATGGGAGCTCCAGAGGAATCCCTGGCTCCTGGTTTTGGCCTGGGCCAGCCTCAAGTATTACAGCCATTTGCAAAGTGAGCCAACAGATGAAAGATCTCTCTCTCTCTCTCTCGCTTGCTCGCTCACTAAAACACCCGAACTACCAGAATTCCCTCTCGTTCTGACCATGAAGAGTGGGACAATTACCACCCTCCTGGATATGGGCTTTATTTCTGAATTCCACTTGCTAGAGCTTTCACTTAGCTTTCACCTATCTACCAGGGGCGGGTGCTTAGGTGTTTGGTGTGGTGATTGAGACACTGGTTGGGATACCCACATCCCATGTTGGAGTGCAGGATTTGAGTCCTGGCTCCACTCCTGATTCCAGCTTTCTGCCAGTGTGCACACAGGGAGGCAGAAGTGATACTCAAGTTGGGTTCCTGCTGCCTATGTGGGAGACACAGAATGAGTTCCCGGCTCCTGGCTTTGGGATGGCCCAGCACCAGCTGATACAGGCATTTGGGGAGTGAACCAGTGGATGGAAAATCTCCCTCTCTCCCCCTCCCTTGTATCTTTGCCCTTCAAATATATATATATATGCAAATTATAGGAAGATTATATAAATATTCAATACACTCTTTTATGACCTCTTCTGATACTCAGCTATAAAATTATTATGTCCTTTAAGATGTATAGACAGAAATATTACCTCCATGTAATGCTGTGTCACATTTTTTCACTTAATGTTATTAAAATACACTTTCTCACATGTTGTATTGTCCATTATCTACCATTTTTATATCAAGATATTGAATAGTATGCCAGTTACACCTGTTATCAATTGTAGGCTATTTCAATTATCTCCAGTTATCTTTTTTAAAAGATTTATTTATTTATTTATCTACTTATTTATCTTGAAAATCAGAGTTACAGAGAGAGGAGAGACGGGGTGGGGGAGTGGGAGATTCTTCCATCCACTGGCTGCAATGGCCAGGATTGGGTCAGCCCAAAGCCAGGAGCCAGGAGTTTCATCCAGGTCTCTCAAGTAGGTACGGAGACCCAAGCATTTGAGCCCTCTTTTGCTGCTTTCCCAGGCACCTTTGCGCAGAGAGCTGGATTGAAAGTGGGAGCAGCCGGCCCTGCAGGCAGCGGCTTAACCTGTTATGCCACAGTGCTGGCCCCCAGTTTGCTTTCTTGTCACTACAAATAAAATCAGTATAAACATCTTAGTGAAGATAAGCATTTCTTTCTTCCAAACATGTCTTCAGTATGTTTTTTTCAAACACAGGATTGTGAGGACAAGAATCATGGTTAATTTGAGAGCTCCTATGTGAACATTCTCTGGAGAAAGTTCTATTTTAGAGATGTCTATATCATTCAATGGAACTATTTTGTCCTCTGTCCAGATAAATCAAACTTTCTACCGTATTTAAGCCTTCTCATTTACTGGACCTATAAGGACACAGTGATATCACTAAATCATTTGAATCTGAACATCTCTAAATGTTTTTTGAGCCATCATCCATGTTTATTTAGTTTATGTTTTAATCCCATTGAGTCATACATCCATTCATAGTTTTGCAGCCTGACCGTAGTTATAAACTGCTGTTCTAAGTTTGCATCAGTTCCTCCTACGTTCTGACCCCCAAATTTGTGTCTTACCATTTTTGTGATGAATGATTTTCCTTTTCTGCTGTGTTTGCCCTCCTTGGGGCAGCTCATATGACTGTGAAAGGGTTAAAAACGATAATTACTAGAAGGCATAATGAAACTCGCATTTTCAACCCGCTGGGAATATGCCTCCTGGGGCCAGTATCTGGGAGGCGTGCTCCTCTTAGAAGAAGCAAGCTCCAGTGTGTTCTCAGCTGCCCTCAGAAGTGGCGGGACTTGAGATCCAGGGCCAACAGAGTGGGCACTTAAGATCAGCACAGGTGGTTTGCAGAGCCTACAGGTGCTCTCCTGATTTTGCACTGGGTACGTACCAGAAGAGACATTTGAATTTGAATGTCTGAAAGTCACACATAGCTCTGTGTTATGGGTTGAGGAAAGATTGGCTCATACCCAAAGAGAAAAAAATAAAAATAAAAATAGGGGCTGCTGCTGTGGCGTAAATGGTAAAGCCACTGCCTTCAATGCCAGCATCCTATATGGGCACCAGTTCAAGTCCTGGCTACTCCACTTCCGATCCAGCTCTCTGCTAAGGCCTGGGAAAGCAGTAGAAGATGGCCCAAGTCCTTGGGCCCCTGCACCCACCTGGGAGATCTAGAAATAGCTCCTGGCCCCTGCCTTCAGATCAGCTCAGCTCTAGCAGCCGACTGGGGAGTGAACTGCGGGTGGAGGACTTCTCACTCTCTCTGCCTCTGCTTCTCTTAGTTCTGTCTTTCATATAAATCAATAAATCTTTTTTTAAAAAAAATAGTGAAACCCTAATTATTCATGATTTAGATGCTGCTCTCTCAGATCTGAGCTACTCAGGGCACAAAAGAGAGCCTCCTCCCACCCCCTACCCTGGCTCCTTTGCTTGCCTTCTCTAATCCATTCACAGGGGCCCCAACAGAGGGTCAGGAAGCCCTCAGTCTTCACACTTGAACTCTGAGACACACTAGTTCTCTGGGGCAGAGGTGCACCTGTTTTGTAGCATGAAAGCAGGTGAGAGAGCAACAACTAAAAGCAAAATCTGAAAAACAAGCAAATAAACTAACATAACAATTACCTGCTGTGATTTGTGGGATGGAGGCTGGAGGCGGGGTGATGTAAGAAGGAGTCATTTGGAGATGGTGCCCTTGAAGGTAAGCCGGCCTGGGAGGCTCTCCTGGGGGAGGGCACATGGGAGCCAAGGCAGAAAGGATGTGAGACACACAGAGAGCAGTGCAGAGCAGACCAGGCGGGAGCTAACTCATGGCTCCAGGGACAGCAAAGAGCTAGGGGCCTGCAAGGATCCACAAAGCAAAAGAGCAGGGAGGGAAGAAGGTGAGTTTAGAGAGAGGCAAACAAGGGTATGTCTTAGACAGTTTAGAGACCTTGGAAGACCTTAAGGCTTATTCTACAAGCTGCGGTGGGGGAAGGGGATCAGCCATTAGAGAAATAATACTGGGCGAGCAGGATTTAAAAGACGGCTTAGTGGCCAGTGTTTGGCTTAGTGATGGAGCAGTCAGTTACGATGCCTCAGTCCCTCATTGGAGAGAGGAGAGGGATGAGTTTGAATTCTAGCTTTGGGTCCCGGCCATTGCAGGCATTTGGAGAGTGGACCAACTGATGGAAGCATTCTCTCTCTCTCTCTCTCTCTCTCTCTGCCTCTCAAGGGAAAAAAAAAACCCACTGCTTAAAAAAAGGCTATTTCCTGTTTGGATGTGCTGTGTACTTCAATATTCATTGTATTGTACAGTTATTTTAAATATATATTTTATATCATTAAGTCCACTTTGTCGAGGTAAATTTATTATATTATTTTAATAGAGAAACTAGCATATTTTCCTCACAGTTGTAGTGAGTACATCATCTGAGTTCTTATTGGTATTCATGAATATTTCATATTTAGCTCATATTAAACTCATACACAATCCTGCAGACAAGCCCAGGTTTAGACACAGCTTCTCTTTGCTCTGTGTGCTATGACAGTAATTTTTCTATAGCTGATCTCATGTTCAGATGAGGACTTGATAATTTTAGGAATTTTCAGGAATACTAAGTACAATTCCCTCTTCTTCCTTAGACCTACACAATGCTGAGAGCAGGTCAATGATGCTTCCATTCATCTATTCATTTGTTGACTCATCGATTTGTTCTTCCTGATCCTTAACTCAACATGCATTTCTTTAGCATCTTATTTTGAGCCAGGTGCTGTATTATTGCTGGGGACGCAGAGGTGACTACACAGTTCCTGCCCTGGAGGAGCTGACATCCTGGTAGGGGAGGCAGATCCTAAACACTCAGAACAATGCAGGGTGATATGTTCGTAATTACAGTAGCAGCAGCACACGAGGAGCAACCCGAACAGTGAGGGGGATGAATTTTGCTTGGTGGAGTCAGCACGAACTTTACAGAGCCTTTGACATGTGACCTGGGTCTTAGAGAATGAGAAAGGTTTATGAGCCAAAAAAAAAAAAAAAGAAAAAAGAGGAGGCATCCCAGAAGGAGGAAACAGCCTGAGTAAGGAGGAGAAACAATACATATTTCTACAATTTTTATTGGAATAATACACATACGTGACTTTAAAATGTAATTCTCAAGAAGAGATTGTAGGGGCTGGCTCTGTGGCACAGCAAGTAAATGCCCCTCCTGCAGTGCCGGCATCCTGTATGGGCGCCGTTCGAATCCTGATCCAGTTCCAATCCAGCTCCCTGCTAATGCCCCTGGGAAAGCAGTAGAAGATGGCCAAAGTCCTTGGGCTCCTGCACCCATGTGGGAGACCCAGAAGAAAGTCCGGGCTCCTGGCTTCGGATCAGCTCAGCTCTGACTATTGTGGCCATTTGGGGAGTGAACCAGTGGATGGAAGACTCTCTCTCTCTCTCTCACTCTCCCTCCCCCCCCCACTATTTTTCAAATAAATTGAATAAATATTTTTTAAAAAGACTGGTCTTATGATGTATATAGAGTTTATGTTTTTAAAAAAGAGAGATTGTATTGAGAGGCTTCTCCCCCACAACTGCCTTCCTACTATAACCCATGAGCAACTTTTTTTTCCTTTATTTTTAAAATAAATGTTTAAATTTCAGAATAGCTTTAGATTTACAGAAAACATGTAAAGATAGCACAGAGATTTTCTGCATATGCCATGCCTAGTTTCTTTTATTAATTTTATTTATTTATTTATTTCATTTGTAAGAAAGAGAACCAGGTAGGCTCACCCCTCAAATGCCATGCAACATCCTGTCCTGGGTCTGGCTGCAGTTCAGAGCCTGGAACTCAATCCAGGACTCCCACCAAGGGAGCAGGGACCCAGCTACTTGAGGCATTCCCTGTTGCCTCCCAGGGTGCACACCAGCAGGAAGCCGCATTCAGAGTCAGGACTCAAAGCAGGCACTTTGACCCGGAATGCAAGTGTCCCAACAGGCATTGTAACCACTACCCCAAATGCCCACCTCTCCCCTATTGATCATTGACAAATTAAATTAAGAATAGTAAATCTTACTAGCTAATGCACTTGTCATAATTAATCAACTAGTATTGATATTATTGATCTGAAGTCATACTTTGTCTGGATTTCTTGAGTTTTTGCCTAACGTCCTTTTTCTGTTGCTGAATCCCAAGCAGGACCTCACGTTACACTTGGTTGCCTCATCACCTTAGGCTCTGCGCAGCTGTGGCTGTTTCTCACCCTGCTGTTGTTTTTGTTTTTTCTCTTTCTCGTTGGGAGAATATGGTGGGTGGAATAATAGGCCCCTCAAAGATGGCCACACCTGAATCGCCAGACCCTGTGGATGTGCTATGTTCTAAGGCTAACAGGAATTGAGATTCCAGGAGGAATCCGAGTTGTTAAGTACTTGACTTTAAAATGGGGAGAGCGGCCTGGGTTGTCCAGGTGGGCTCAGTGTCAGCACAAAGACACTTACACGGGGAAAGGGAGCCTGAGAAGAACAGCAGACCTGGCTGTATGAGCGTCACTCACTGGGAATGAAGCAAGGGAACTGTGAACCGGAGAAAACCGAGTTCTTTAGAAGCTGGGAAAAGTCAAAGAAATTCATTTTCCCTTACGGGCTCTGAAACAGAGGATCAGAGTCCTGTCAAGACTGATGTCAGCCCCATGAGATCCTCGCTGGACTCCTGGTGTACAGGGCTGAAAGGGAATACATTTGTGCTGTTGTAAGCCTCTTGGTTTGTAGGAATTCATCACAGCTGCAAACAGAAAACAGGCAGAGCTTCCCTCACTTGGCACATTCCATGCTGACTTCACTTTGTCGAGATCGGCCAGGAAGTCACCGCACCAGAGGGGTCCCCGGGGGCTGGTGTGCAGTGACCCTTCCCCAGGACCCATCCAGTCTCTGCAACAAAGAATCCCCCAGTGGTCTGTCCAAGAAGTTCCTGTGTTCTAGAAGCCAGAGGCAGGAAAGGCACTGAGAAGCGCTGAGCACTCCGTGAGCAGGTTTGCAATGGACGTGCCCCCTGGCAGCCCAGCTCCTAACTCCTAGCCATGTTGTGCATGCCGTCTCCAAATCCTGAGCCTCTTCTCTGTATTTCTCCAAGGCTTACATCAGCTTCCTGCCTCCTGGTGACCACCCAGCCGCTGGGGTGCTCTGCCTGGGTGGATATAGGCTTCTCCTATTTTCTTCAACATCTTCCCACTCTCCCTGCGGTACTGAAGTGCTCGGTTCCCGAGCGTCTCCAGGATTCCCCAGAACTAATTAGCTACTTTCTTCTTGCTGCCACCCTCTTGTGAGTCCTTTAAAATAAGGCACCCTCAGTCTGGTTATATAAGATACCTCTCCTGCATCCCTTTTCTGTCTTTTGAAATATGACAGAAGTATTTCATCAACTAATGTCCTATCCCCTACTCTCCTTGGACTTGCAAGTTTAAACCTCTTTTATCCCTTCAAATATTTCAGTAGCGTCACTGAAAAAAGAAGATATAAACTTGCAACTTCATTCTTACATCTCTAACTTGATCAAGAGGCAAAACATTTTCATGGTTAAGAGTATAGAAAAGCTTGCATACAAATTCTATCTCAGGGCGGGTGTTTGACCTAGCACTTAAGAGAGCCATTTCCCACACCAGAGTGCCTGAGTTCAATTTCTATCTCCAAATTCTAGGGAGGCAGCAGGTGATGGTTTAAGTATTTGGTTCCCTGCTGCCTATGTGGGAGAACTGGATTGAGCTCCTGGTTCCTGGCTCTGCACGAGCCTTGTCCCAGTTGTTGCAGGCACTTGGAGAGTGAACCAGTAGTTGGGCAAGCTTTCTGTCTCTTTGTCTCTCTTCCTCTCAAATAGAAAGCAACAGAAAGAAGAGAAGGAAAGAAAGCAAGGGAGGGAGGGAGGGAGGGAGGGAGGAAGGAAGGAAGGAAGGAAGGAAGGAAGGAAGGAAGGAAGGGAAGAAAAAGAAAGAAAAATAGTTTCTATCTCTATCCCATAGTGTCTCAAAAATTGGACAATTTACTTGACCTCTGGAAATCTCAGTCTCCTCTCTGAGGGGCCAGCTTTTTGGTGCAGTAGTTAAGCCACCTCCTTCAATGCCAGCATCCCACAGGGACACCAGTTCATGTCCTGGCTACTGCACTTCTGATCCAGCTGTCTGCTAATGTGCCTGGGAAAGCAGCAGAGAATGGCCTGAGTGCTTGGGTCCCTGCACCCATGGGGGAGACACATATATGGCTCCTGGCTCCTGGCTTTGTTGTGGCTATTTGGAGAGTGAACCAGCTGATGGAAGATTCTCTCTCTCTCTCTCTTCTCTCACTCTCTCCCCACCACACTGTAAGTCTATCTTTCAAAAAAAAATGAATAAATAAATCTTTAAAAAAAAAAACCCTCCTCATTCAGTGACTGCTTAATAGAAGTTGCTGGTTGCTATTATGCAAGTCAGAAAGGATGCACATTTTATGGAAAAGGAAACTTTGGTACATGAGGCCAAATGGTCAAGAAAAAAGGAAAAAGTCAATGCCTGGAGTGGAGACCCAGGGATTGGCATTTTTTAAAGTCTTCCAGGTGATTCTCAGGCTTGAAACCAGGCTTGAAAATCACTGGTTTAGATGGTAGAAGTTGTGGGACTGATCAACTGATTGTCTAAGGCACAAAGAAGAGGGGAAATTCAGAATAACAAAGTTTATGGTTTGAATGATTGGGTGGGGTGGGGGAGGTGGAATATGTTTAAGGGATAATTCATACTACTTCAAGAAACTTTTCAGTTCAATCCCCTCTGCATAAAGGACATAGTTGGGTTGTTTGATTAAACTGATAATAAAGTACATGTGTATTTCTCATGACTACACTGGCTGTCTCTCACCTGTTCTTCCCCTAGGGAAGGAGAAATGCTGGGACACTGCTTCTCCCCAGTACATTCAGTGTCAAGGGGATACAGCATAGCTTCTAGAGGCTTCTCTGCAGGCTCCCTGCCACAGGCAGTGGGGAGACCAGGCATCAGGTCGCTGTCCTGGACAGAAGCCAGTCTTGCAGGGGTTGCAGTAGTTTTATTTATTTAGAGTTTACAACCTGCTTGCTGGCAAAAGGATTGGAGGTAGCTTATCAGATGAAGAACTATCAGATTAAGAACTATTCAGAAATCAAAACAGAGGGCCTGGAGGAAATAGAGGCTTGCAAGCATCTGGGAAGAGCTGTCTTCTGTAACAGGGCCCTGGCATAGGCTCTGAGTTCTCCGGAGGACAATGTGGGGTGTTTGGGTTTTATGTCTGACTCTTTCTTTAAAAAGCACAGCCATTTCCAGAAGAAACCAACCTTTTCAGAAACAAAGTTTGCAGAGGTTTGCATGCATGGATTCAACATTCTCTGTATAACAAATTGCTGGAGGAAGAAAGGAAGGAGGAGGGAGCTGAGTGAATGCCCTAGGTACCTAGAGACTCTGCAAGCATAAAACTCTCAGTATGTGTCTGGGAGTCAGAAGCCTGAAGACTGTGCCAGAAAGTCCTGTAGAGTTTTTCATCCATAAAAAGACAAGACTGGATAGGTACTTGGATTCATTCATTTCTAATTAAATTAGAAAGGAAAGAACTGTGCCTACTCTAGAATTTACAGTGAATACATACTCAAAGTTCTCTCTTGGAAATATTAACTTACTTGACAGAGCCCTTAGTATGTGCTGGGAGAGTTTATTCTGCATTGAGTCTCCAACAAGAATTTGTGATGCAAAATGTATTCTGTTGATAAAATGAGAGCTAAATAATTGATATGTCAGATACAGAAAGGAGAAATTCTATTATATTCGTAGTCAGACCTAAGACCGGCTCACCTCAACTTGCTAGGGGGTAGTAAGGATTGCTGGATGCAGAGCCAGTATTTTATTTTTGCACTTGATCTTAGCCAAAAGGCCAAAAAGCGATAGTATTTTATTTTTAATAAACATTTACAGAAGGGAAATAATTACCGGGCTCCAAATCCTACTCTGCCCAGTGTATTTACATGAGGACACTTTAAAAACTTTGTGGGAAAATGGAATTGAAAATAAGCTTGTTTTGCTGCAAAAAGAAATTGAAATTATGCATATTTTTTCATAGCATGCATTTTCTATTAACTTTTTAAAGTACCTTTGTGTATCTTCAGAGTCTAAGGGCCCGGAATTATTCCAGCTAACTTTATTGGTGCTATATGAGTACATACCTTGTTTCATTTCATCCCCACAAAAGTGATGTGAAGCAGGCACGCCTCTCCCCACTACATTTGAGTAAACCAAAGTTAATTAATCTGCCCACGATTATACAGATTGGACTGAAACTCATATTTGTGTCTTTCCGGAGACTGTAGCATTTCCCTTATCCTCTTAATTGTCCAGGTACCTGGTTGAGCCTCTAAAGTTCTATTTCATTCAGCAGAAAAGCTGTGACTTTCTTCAGATCTCTTTGTTAAAATGGTGAGAGGGTGGACCAAGGCCTTTGATATGGCAACCAATCATTTCTGCTACATTTGGGTAATTCTTTTCAATATTGAAAATTCTTCAAGGCCGGCGCCACGGCTCAATAGGCTAATCCTCTGCCTTGCGGCACTGGCACACCAGGTTCTAGTCCCGGTCAGGGCACCTGATTCTGTCCTGGTTGCCCCTCTTCCAGGCCAGCTCTCTGCTGTGGCCCAGGAGTGCAGTGGAGGATGGCCCAAGTGCTTGGGCCCTGCACCCCATGGGAGACTAGGAGAAGCACCTGGCTCCTGCCATCGGATCAACGCGGTGCGCTGGCCAAGGTGTCCACTCTGCCTGTCAAGAAAAAAAAAAAAAGAAAGAAAGAAAGAAAATTCTTCAAGTTTTCTAGCTTTCATTATCACACTCCTAACAACTCTGCAAGTTGTTTGAGAGCTGATGGAGATAATCCCACTTGACCTTATGGAAAAAATGAGACACCTCCCCCCCAAGTTCAGTGATTTGCACAAGGGAGCCCAGTTGATGAAAAGAGCAAAAGCAAAGTTGTTCTGATGCAAACCCAAGGGTCCCTCCACCTGCAGTTCCACCAGGCAGTTCCCCAGGCTTCGTTCCTGCATGAGGGATGTTGTTCCTGGTGAGGGGCTCTATCACGTGTACCAAGTCGCTTCACCAAAATCCATATCACCAAGGATCAGGATAATAAAGAGGATCATCTAGCAACAAGAAGCCTGCAAGCCCAGGAATTGACCTCAGACAGCTGAGAAAAGGAGAAGCCGTATAGGAAGCCGGATGCAGGAGGTAAGTGATCCAATTGCCAGGGCCAAGTCCAGTCAACTGGTGAGGACCAAATCCCCTTGCCCTGCTGGTGGGTGATCCAGGTCGATGCTGGGAAGAGGTGGGAGAATAATGCTTTCCGTAGCAGTGAAGGCGTGGACTCCTGGTTTCTGATCTACAGAGCCTCTGAGCTGGCAGATTTCTGCAAACGAATGGTAGGAAGATTACTTCTCACACTTGATTCCCATCCCCCAAAAAGGAACTTCTATTTTAGATGCTCCATTCTCTTCAGCAAGTGTTCATATGGCGCACTGAGGTCAGCACCATGCTGGTGTGCGAGAGAATTGCTATTATCAGTATCCAAATGAAATATTATGAAAGTACAGTGTGTTACTGTCACCTAAGTATCAGGGAGGCATGGGGCTTGCATAGCAGCAATGAGGAAACAAACCTGCGATTCCCATTCTAAATCAGAAAAATAGGGGGAGAGGACAAATTTGCAAGCCCAAGAAAAAACCCAGGTGAACTGTGTGGTCCCTCCCAAACTTCTAGTGGAAATGAACAAAATGACTCAAAGAACGCTTTAAAAAAAATCAACTGACTTGAAATTCTCTGTCTCCAGGGCCATCAAATGCAGTGTGTAAAATGGCAAAGGAGCTGAATCTTACTTAGGGACAAAAGGATTTCCTGGGTTTACATTAAGTTTTTTTTTTTTAAGATTTATTTATTTTACTTGAAAGTCAGAGTTACACAGAGAGAGGAGAGGCAGAGAGAAAGGTCTTCCATCTGCTGGTTCACTCCCCAATTGGCCGCAATGGCCGGAGCTGCGCCAATCCAAAGCCAGGAGCCAGGAGCCAGGAGCTTCCTCTGGGTCTCCCACACAGGTGCAGGGGCCCAAGGACTTGGGCCATCTTTCACACCTTCCCAGGCCACAGCAGAGAGCCGGACAGGAAGTAGAGCAGCACGGTCTCAAACCGGCACCCATATGGGATGCTGGCGCTTCAGGCCAGGATGTTAACCCACTGTGGCACAGCTCCGGCCCCTTACATTAAGTTTTCAATGTGAGAACAGCTTCCTATGACACTAAGTAATTTTTATAGTATTACGAATGTCAGTAGATATTTGATGTTAGTCTTCAGCAGTGTCTAATTTATTTTGAATACAGGCTCCCACAAGACATAAGCCACCTCCCTCTATGCTGCATGCTAGATTTGCATACTATAGCAAAAGTTGAGTGACTCAGTAAAACCATGAAGGAAATCAAGCTGCCTGTCTTGAGAACGGACTGTATTTAGATACATTTTTGTGATGGTGTTGCCACTCTGAGACCTGGGTGTGGAAATAACTAGTGCTGAAAATGCATGGCAGCCCAACAGAATTCCACATGATGTTTGCAAATCAGCTCCCATCACTTGGCTTTCATATTTCTCTCACTGCTCGCTGCAGACTCCAGCCCGGACCAGTGCTTTCATTCTTTGCAAGGCTCCACAATCGGAAGAAAGAAAACCCCAGACCTTGATTTCGTGACACAATTCTCTTTAGCAAAGCTCAAGCCCAGTTCTTTTTTCTTAAGTGTAAAAATATTTTTCGAAGTTTCATTTGAAATTTAGATGATGAAATAAATTGCCAGCCCTAAGTTGTTACATGTCGGAGAGAATTATAAATCTGAGTATCCGAGTCCTGTCTTGGTGCAGTGACTTGTAGCTGTGTCATATAAGTCACATAGTTCTTCCAGACCTCATGTTTTTATTTGCAAAAGAGTGGGTCCCAATGCATCCCCCCAGTGAGCACTCACCTATTCTCCAGCAGTTCGGTGGCTCCGCTGAATGCCAGGGAAATCTCAGAGATGATAAAGACATGAACCACACCAGTAGGGATCCCTCATTCCTGGCATCACTGGTTGCTGATTGACATTGAACTCTGCTGAAACGAGTGACAGCGGAGCAGCACAGGGACTATTTTTACCCAAAAAGTCATATTTTCAGAGAAAATTTTAACCTATTTCCCCAACTCAAAATAGAAGGGGAGCCATAATGTTAGGCCTATTATTATAATGTGCATGTCAAATGCAAAGGATTCCAAACAGATTAAGGGAACGGAGCATCACAGAATGAATTCCAAGCATTCTGCTTCCCTCCCTGAAAGTCTCTCTTGGCTAAATATTCGGAAGAGCATTTCCCAAAATGGATCTCGGTGCACTGGGTCTCAGAATGCCAACAGTGTTCTGTGAAAGAAGCTTCCAGCATTAGAGACGTTGGAGGAATACTGGGAGGGAAAGTTGAACAGGTTTGCATAGAGCAGCTTTCTGGGTGCCTCTGTCCTGTAACGTGACCCCAGCAGAGCAGGAGAGCATGTTTTGAAGCACTGGTCAAACACAGTTGACCATAGAACTTCTGCCTACTTGTTTTCAGAGCCATTCATGGGCTCAGTCCTCTACGGAACTGGAATATTTCTAAAAATGACTCTTTAGTTTAAAATGCCTGGTTTTCATGTAAACCATGTGCATGAATATTCATGACACCTTATTTATAGTAGTCCTGAAGTGGAAACAATCCAAATATCCATCCACTGATAAATGAGCACCTGACATGTAGCATAGATACAATAGCACATAATTTAGCTATAAAAAGGAACGAAGGACTGATGTAATGCAAATGAACCTCAAAAACATATTAGGTGGAAAGAAATCAGACATGAAAGGGCACATATTGTATGATTCCATTTATATGAAATGCCTAGAGTAGGCAAATCTGCAGTCATAAAGTAAATTGGTACCCCTTAGGTACCCAGGGGGTAGAGAAGTCTATGACGTGACAACTAATAGGCTTTGGGTTTCTTTGGGTAAGGGGTGATGAAAACACCCCAAAGTTATGTTGTTATACAATTCTGGTATAATAAAAATCATTGAAGTATACATTTTAAATGGAAAACCGTTATGGTAGGTGAATTATATTCCCATAAAGCTGATAACAAATACTTGTCTGTGTGGAAAAAGGACTAACTCAAAGAGATTCAGGGTTGTCTTTTTGAATGCTATCCATTTATAGTTCTGACTTGTTTTCTTAGAGATTTGCAGGCTGTTGTGGGAGGGGCCAACCTGGTTTAAAACTCAGTTGTGGGGCCCACATTGTGACAAAGTAAATTAAGCCACCACCTGCAATGCCAGCATCCCACATAGGTGCCAGTTCCTGATCCATTTCTAATCCAGCTCCCTGCTAATGGCCTGGGAAAAGTAGTGGAAGATGGCCCAAGTGTTTGGCCCCTGCACCCACAGAGGAGACCCAGACTAAGCTCCTGGCTCTTGGCTTCAGATTGGCCCAGCTCTGGCCATTGTGGACATCTGGGGAGTGAACCAGCAGATGGAAGATATCTGTGTGTGTGTGTGTGTGTGTATCTCTCTCTTTCAAGTAAATAAATAAAACTTTAACAAAATACACGTTTACCATTTACTGATTAAGTGATCATGGAAAGGTCCTAACTTCATCTAAAAATAGGAAAAATAACAGAACGGTTGTGAGGATTAGCAAATTTATGTATGGAAGTTCTTTTGAAAAATGTGAACACTGTATAGATGTTAATTACTGTTTTAAGATACATAGTAAATCTACAACCTTAGTGCAAAGCCTGCAAGTACTTCAATAAGTTGTTGAAGGTTTCTAAGGCTCATCTTTCTCCTGAGATAATAAAATACAGTCCTCACTGAGATTTATGGAAAATAAATGGGATAACAACACATATAATTCTCTTAAAATAGCACCTGGCACTTAGCAAGCATTCAATCTCTATAACTTAATTTCTCATTTTTCTAGTTTTCTTACCAAAAGAATTTTTACACATTGTATTTTTTCTTATCTTATTCTCCTTTTTTTTGTCTTAATCTTTTGGCCACATCCAATATAACTCATCTCTTTCTTTGTAGTAGCTCTTAGTTATTTATAAATCACCACATCCTGGTTTTCCTGCCATTCTTCTAGGCTATGCATTCCACATTTTTGTTGCTTCTTAAACATATGCCCCAGCCCATATTGTAATTTTTGGCTCATATCCAGCGTGTCAGCAACCTCTTCACTTGTTGTTCAGTTTTCTGGATAATGATGATGATTCAAAGATCAAGACAACAAAGAAAAAAGAAAAGGAGGAACCAAACTTCTAACAGGGAAATGCCTGCCGATTTCCTGCTAACTTTTCAGGAGGAATAGTTTTTAAATGACAATATCATCAAAGTAAAGTGGCGTGCTAAATGCTAACAGGACAACTGGCACCTTAAAGGCAAGGGCTAATGAGCTGATTCTGGAAGAGCAGTCAGGACACCAAGCTTCCTCTCTCGCAGTCAACACATTAACGCCTTTGAATGCTGTGGTCATTTTCTAGCTAAAACTTCATAACAAAGACACTTTGCTTTAATCAAATGAGAAAAATGGAAATACAGATTTCAGAAAGCAAGACAAGGAGTGAAGAAATAGAACTCAGAAGATCTACCTGTTAGTTTTGGTTTCATCCTCTGTACACTATACACTCAGTTAAACACCTTGTGGTATGGGTAATATGTGATTCTAAAATAAATTAGGAGATTGTATTCACCATCCAACAGTTAACTCATTCAATAAGCACTTAGTGAACACTTACAGTATACAGGAACACTATGTATTGAAAGGATACCTCATAAGAGAGTACTTCATCCAAACTGGAAGTTCTGCAATGGCTCCCTGGTCAACATGACATTAACTTAGGTCTTACAGAAAATGTGGGAAGTAGACCATTCAGAGAAAGAAGGACATTGGGAAAGAGGGAAGAGCATATGCAAAGGCACAAAGACCTGAGAACAGCCAACATATTCAAGGACTATCTCAGTGCTTATTTATAAGTGCATAGCACAAACAGGATAGCCACTATGTAAGCCTGTGACGGACACAGTAAAATTTGTTTTGTAGGCCGGTGCCGTGGCTCACTAGGCTAATCCTCCGCCTTGCGGTGCCAGCACACCGGGTTCTAGTCCCGGTTGGGGCACCAGATTCTGTCCCGGTTGCCCCTCTTCCAGGCCAGCCCTCTGCTGTGGCCAGGGAGTGCAGTGGAGGATGGTCCAAGTCCTTGGGCCCTGCACCCCATGGGAGACCAGGAGAAGCACCTGGCTTCTGCCATCGGATTAGCACGATGTGCCAGCCGCAGCGCACCGGCCACGGCGGCCATTGGAGGGTGAACCAACGGCAAAGGAAGACCTTTCTCTCTTTCTCTCTCTCTCTCACTGTCCACTCTGCCTGTCAAAAAATAAACAAAATTAAAAAATTTTTTTTAAATTTGTTATGTATACCTACCAGGTACTGAGAATGTCATGCTAAGGAGTTTTAATGCTGTCCAGCAAACAACAGGGAATAAAGGCTTTTCAATGAACAACTAACATGATCACCTTTACATTTTAGAAATATTTGGTAACATGGAGGCAACCAGGAAAGCAGATATAGAGGCAGGAAGACATTTAGACAAGAAATAAAAAGGGTCTGAATTAAGCTGAACATATTAAGAATTGGGAGCCTTAAGGGTAGATTCATGCTCAAAGTTGCATGCACAGGTTAAGAAGGATCCAAGAAATGCTCCCACGTTGCCTACTTTGGTAGATGTAAGTCAGCAACCTCCATGAAGGAGTGTGTTTTGAGTAGAGATGGAAAGAGAAACCATTCTGCTTTGAGGCTGTTTTGTTTGGGGAAGTTGTTAGACACGTAAGTGGAAATGTCTAGCTGGAATTGGTTTTCTGACAGTGGAACTCAAAGGAGCTATCTGAGCTAGACTTCCAGTCTCGGTGATCATCGGCACATATGCAAAAGTCAAGTTCAGTGAGCAAGGACTGCCTTATTTACAGCCTGCATTCAAGAAATATTTGAATGGATAGATGTGATCCTACAGGCAGTGGGAAGACTGAAGTACAAACCTGGGACAGGCTACCATTTGAAGCTGAAGGGCACACCAGAGAGGGAGAGAGGGAATGAGAAAAGCAGGAAAGCCTGGGAGAGAAAGAAGTCACGGAGGTCCAGTGAGGATGGAGTTCCCAGGAGAGCATTCCACAGGGTCAGACACCAGAGGGGCAGGTATGAAGAAACCTGCAGAGTGTTTCTGGTGTTCACATCTGGGGTCTGGCGACCTAGGTGAGACCATTCTTTTTTGAAGGATCATAGCTGTGCTGGGAAGGAGAGAGGGCAGTACCCAGAGGTGACACGGAAGGGATTTCATTGTTTGAAGGTGAAAATGTCATAAATAAGTCATTTGATGAGGAGGATGAGCACATAGAATGAAAGAGGCTGAAAGGGGAGAAATGAAAGGAGTTAATTAGTGGAATGAGTTTCATAAAAGTATTTCTAGAGTCTTTTAAATATGAAACTCCCCGTGGGCCCATGAGTTATTATGATTTTACAAAAGAAAGAAATTTGCATTTCTTCTAAGAAGTACGTCCATTGTAGAAATCAAGAAATGCTTATGATGCTACTCCATTATCGATGAGACATGTCCATATCTCCATTAAAGGTTCTTATATTTAATTGTGGGATGAGACTATGTCCATTAGTTCCATCTATCCTTCCCCTACTTCTGCAAAGCCATGATCCAAATGGAAGGGGAGGCATTCATTCTGAGCCATTGTTCATTCTAAGCCTTGTGCTTTTTCATTTCAATTCACACTCAGAAATTGAAAAAGAAAGAAATCCCACTGAATCCTCGTGGGAGGGATGCTCAGAAGCAGGGTGAAGCAGTGGAGTTCTAGAAGGAAGGCCTGAAGCTCCTTTTGGGTGGAGGAAGACCATAAAATCACAGTAACAAACAAGGAGGCCTCACAAAAGAAACAGAAAGAAGAGGAAGAAATCTAATCAAATGCACCCATATTTGTAGTATTGTATTTAAATTCAAATTCTGGGGCATCTGCCTGTGGTGCCAGCATCCCCTGTGCACGCTGGTTCGTATCCTGACTGCTTCTCTTCCCATCCAGCTCTCTGCTATGGCCTGGGAAAGCAGTGGAAGATGGCCCAAGTACTTGGGTCCCTGCACCCATGTGGGAGACCTGGGAGAAGCTCCTAGCTCCTGGTTCCTGGCTTCAGATCAGCCCAGCTTTGGCGGTTGCTGACATTTGGGGAGTGAACCAACAGATGGAAGACTTATCTCTCTGCCTCTGCCTCTCTGTAACTCTTTCAAATCAATAAATAAATCTCTATAAATAATAAAATAAAAACATAATCAGGGTAGGTATTGTGGCAGAGCGGGTTAAGCCTGTATTTGCAGTTGACTGCATCCCACGTCGACATGGTGGTTAGAGTCTCAGCTGCTCTGGTTCTGATCCAACTTCTTGGAAGGCAGCAGAGTATGACTCAAGTGCTTGGGCCCCTACCACCCACGTGGGAGATCCAGACAGAGTCCCAAGATCCTGGCTTTGGCTTGGCATAGCCCTGGTTGTTGTGGGCACTTGGAGATGGAGTGAACAGGTGGATGGAAGATTCTCTCTCTGCCTCTCCCCATCATTCTGCCTTTCAAGCGTTCAAGTAGACAAAAAGTAAACATTTTTTAAAAATAACTAAGCAGCTGAAAGGCTGAATCACTGGTCTTTAAAAATACAAATTATACATGATTTTATTAAAAACTCTAATAGAACAAAGGATATTAAACAAAAAACAAAATCCCACCCCCACATGTCGGTGCCCAAGGACCCCTGCCCTCTCCCCGAGGTAATCATTCACAGTAGTTAATTGGGTTTCTTGCCAGAAATTGCCTAAGCATATGTGAGCAAAAATATGATTATGTTTTGTTTGCGAGGAAGATGTTGATGGCGACTATCACCTGGCCCCTGTGCTGCCGCAGTTCCGGGCTTTTGTTTCTGAATGTTCGTCGCTTTTTCCTTTTACAAAGGAATGAGCTCACATGGGCATGCACACTGTACACTGTGGTCTCCACCAGCCGTGATGCAGTCCTAAGTAGGTTTTAGAAGTGTTGAAGGAACTTCAATCCTCTGATCCTCCCCATTCTCCTCTGAAACCCAGGAGTGGCTTTGAAAAGTTGAGCCCTGCTGAGGTCCGTGTCTTACTCCCTCTGGGGGCTTCTCTCTAGACGCTGTCTTCTTCCCAGTTGGAGCCTTCACTCCTCAGATGAGGCAAGCATCCTGCTGCTGACTTAGCTTTAATGAGTATCCAGTGGAATAGAAAGCCCAAATCCTCTTTTCTGCAGATGAGAGAAGGCAGACCAGAGACAGAAAACACCATGAACTAGGAAATAAATGAGAAACCATCAGAGGTTTATTAAAACCAGAATCTGGTTCAGAATGAGCTGCTCCTTGTGTTTCTACACACATCACGTTTCTGGATTTGTGATCTGAGAGAGCTCCCTTTCATTATGTTGAACACTTCTGCTTAAAATGTGCAAACCTATGTGATCGCTTACGTCTCACAACAAAAGATAGCCCTCATATGGTTCTCATCCTCAGCCTTTCCAGTGCTCAGTGACCTGCGCTGAGCAGATGAGCAGGGGAGGAAGCAGGTTCGTCCATCTCGGCAACGACCCAATTTCTCAGTCTTCAAAATTCTCTGCCAGTTTCCCTCTCCTCGTCACGGCACGGTGCTACTTGAAAGACTCGGTGGAAATAGCTACGGGAACACAAAGAAAGAAAGAACACACACCATGGGGGTAGGGAAGAGGAAGCCCTCTTAATAGATTTCAAAAGAATAAATCCTGGAGCAATCCTGAGTCTTAAAAGACTTACCAGAAATACAGGCAGAACTCCAAGGCCAGGATGATAGAGAAAATTAAGACATTGGGCACTGTGAGATGGAAGAAAAGCAGAGTAGAAATTCCAAATGAATGAATAATTAAAATTCATGTATGGCTTTTTGTTAACAAGCCTCTAACCTTATCACTTTGCTTCTTGGGATAAATATGATATAGTACTTGCCACAGAAATTCATGTCATCTTGTTTCTAAAATAATTTCACATATTCTGGTGCTTTCTGGGAGCCAAATCCTATACAAAGGAAGTGATTTTTGGTAGGGTTTTTTTTTTAATTATCTATTGCTCATATTTATATTGTCTAACTTGTCTTAAGTTCTGCCTATGCATTCCTAGGATTATTGAGATCTATAGCTTCACAGGACCACAGCTATGTCCTCAGTAATTACTCCCTATATTTCAAACTCACAAGGAATATATTTATAACAAAGAAAGCCATGGTACAGCAGGTTGACACCAGCTGGGATGCCTGTGTCCCTTATCAGAGTGCTGGTTGGAGACCCAGCTACACTACTTTTTTTAAAAAAAAATTAATTGGGGCTGGTGTTGTGGCACAGCAGGTAAAAACATCACCTGCAATGCAGACATCACATATGGGCACCAATTCCAGTCCTGGCTGCTCCATTTCCTATCCAGTTCTCTACTACCGGCCTGCAAAAAGCAGGGAAAATGGCCCGAGTGTTTGGGTCCCTGCCTTCCCTATGGGATAAAACTCCGGGCTCCTGGCTTTGGTTTGGCCCAGCCCTTTCTGTTGTGATCAATTAGGGAGTGAACCTGATTGGAAGATTTCTCTGTCTCTCTCTCCCTCTCTCTGTAACTCTGCCTTTCAAGTCAATAAATAAATATTTTCTTTTTTAAGATTTATTTATTCCATGCTCAATCGGACTTGCCCCAAATGGTGGAGTTAGATTCCAATACAATCCCATCAAGGTAGCATGTACCAATGCCATCTCACTAGTCCAAGTGATCAATTTCAGTTCACAATTGATCACACTGATAGGTCTAAGAGTCAAAGGGATCACACAAACAAGACTAGTGTCTGCTAATACTAACTGATAGAATCAAAAAGGAAGAGAACGATCCAACATGGGAAGCGGGATACACAGCAGACTCATAGAATGGCAGATGCCCTAAATAGCACTCTGGCCTCAAAATCAGCCCTTAAGGCATTCGGATCTGGCTCAAGAGCCCATGAGAGTATTTTAGGCATGGAAAGCCAAGACACTCTGGAAAAAAAAAAAAGAAGAAGAAGAAGACCTAAATGAAAGATCTCTGCGAGTGAGATCCCAGTGGAAAGAACGGGGCCATCAAAGAAGGAGGTACCTTTCTCTGAAGGGAGGAGAGAACTTCCACTTTGACTATGACCCTGTCAGAATAAGATCGAAGTTGGCAAACCCTAAAGGCTTCCATAGCCTCAGCAACTCATGACTAGAGCCTAGGGAGATTCCTGATGCCATAAACAAGAGTGTCAAATTGTTAAGTCAACAACAGGAGTCACTGTGTACTTACGTCTCATGTGGGATCTGTCCTTAATGTGTTGTCCAATGTGAAGTAATGCTATAACTAGTACTGAAACAGTATTTTACACTTTGTGTTTCTGTGTGGGTGCAAACTGATGAAATCTTTACTTAGTATATACTGAATCAATCTTCTGTATATAAAGATAATTGAAAATGAAAAAAAAAAAAACTTGTTGTTAAATTGGAAATTGCATAGAAAATTAATCAGTTTTTTAAAAAATATCATGTAGGATCTCTGTCCTTAATGTGCTGTACATTGTGATTTAATACTATAATTAGTACTCCAACAGTATTTTTCACTTTGTGTTGCTATGTGAGGGCAAACTGTTGAAATCTTTACTTATTATATACTAAACTGATCTTCTGTATATAAAGATAATTGAAAATGAATCTTGATGTGAATGGAAAGGGAGAGGGAGCGGGAAAGGGGAGTGTTGCAGGTGGGAGGGAAGTTATGGGGGGGAAGCCATTGTAATCCATAAGCTGTACTTTGGAAATTTATATTCATTAAATAAAAGCTTTAAAAAAAGATTTATTTATTGACTTGAAAGGCAGAGTTAGAGAGAGAGATAAGGAGAGACAGAGTCTTCCACTGCTTTCTCAGGCACATTAGCAGGGAGATGGATCACCAGGACTCTAGCCAGCAGCCATATGAGTTGAACCAGCACCCATATGGGATGCCAGAGTCGGCTTAACCTGCTGTGCCACAATGCTGGCCCCCAGCTACACCACTTCTGGTTCAGCTTCCTGCTAGTGCACCCGGGAGGCAACAGATAATGGCTAAAGGACTTGAGTTACTGCCACACATTCGGGAGACCTGGATGGAGTTCCTGGCTCCTGGATTCTGCCTGGTCTATTCCAATTGTTGTGGGCATCTGAGGAGTGAGCTAGTGGAAGGAAGAGCTCAATATTTCTCTCTTTCAAATTAATAAAAAAATCTTCTAAAAAATTAAAAGGAAAAGAAGGCACTAGAAATCAAGAAAAGCAGGTGGCATATTATTTCTGTATTTCAATGTGCATTCTGGGAAAATGAGGGCTTTTAATATATAATCTGGATTTATTAGTTTTTTTTCTCTGAAGGTTGCAAGGACAGACCCACATTTCTGATGTGTGTGACCAATATACAAGTTTTAACAAGCTTCAAGTTGCACTAAAATTTTAATAGCTCAGCTGCAAATCAAAAACACTCATCAAACATTTAGGATTTCCTGGCTTTTTTTATGTTTGGAACTCTGGGGCAATAAAGAAGACATCACAAGTGTTTTTTGTTGCACTGATTGGTGAATAGATTTGTTTAGAACAGAGACTCAGCGATCCTGTTTGCAGGATTCCAACCAGAAACACTGCGGGAAACACAGATAACAGGGCACAGACAGAAGCATGCTGTAGGACAGGCATCAGTGAGAGGGCCATCAGGGGAGATGGGCCGTGCCCTGGCCCAGGTGTCATGAGATGGGGACTCCCAACACTTTCCCCCACGTGCTTCAGAGAATCGACAGAGAGAGCCTTTGATATCCAGAAAGATAGTTTTGGGAGAGATGAACACGTGATCCCATTCTTTCTAATGAGGTGTGAGGGGAAGTCAGCCAGGGGAGTCTCCTGCTCAGAAGCTAGAAGTGCGTCTGGCTGGTTGTCTTTGGGCCACTCCCTTTCACACACCACCCTCTGCGGTTTCTGGTCTTTGAATGTTGTGACACTGTGGGCTGTGGCAGCCCTATTGTGGCCATGAGGGAGACAGGTCCTCAGGGAAAAGCCCAAGTTCCATAAACAGCAAAGCAGGAGGAAAAAAGATCCCACATCTTTGATGACACTGAGAGGTTGACCCAATATCAGCAATTTCCTGCCTCTAGACTTCTTATTATATGAGAACAATAAATCCCACTTGTGTTATAACCAGTCTCTTATCATTGTGCGTTTCAGTTGTCTCTAGCATTTCATTATTTTACACACATCTTTGATCCTTTCCTGGGATTCATGTGCTTAGGAATTAAATTGCTGAGTCCAAATGATTACTGCAGAGCTGTTTCTGGAATGGTATATGAATGAACGACCCCATCACAATAGCACATGGAAGAGCACCCCCCGCAGTGCACAGACCTTGCATTTTGCCATTTTGATAGTTTAAAAAAAAGATTTGCATTTTCCACTTGTAACTTGAGTTACTACTGAGATGAAAATGCTTTCAGAACCAAACTACTTAAAGAGCTGTATGAAGCTCTGTTTCTGCCTCCTCTCTTTGTTCATGTCTTAGCCCACTCCCCACCAATCACCAATCACTGATGACCACTACTTGACCAAAGTGGAGACTATGTCATTTCATTCCTCAGCATATACCCAGCACCTAGCAAGATGCTTCCCATTAAACAGGCCTGCAGGAAAAATCTGTTGAAAAATGCATGAATAGATACTTTACTCAGTTTCATGTTTAATTGATGTTTTAATATTGTTGATTTTCAAGAACTTCAAGCACTCTTTTGTATTGAGGATATTAATGCTTCCTCTTTTGTTTGGTACTCTGTTTTGTTTGTGGTAGTTTGGGTCCAGAAATCTTTTCACTTTCACACTCAATTCTGTCATTTCTTTCCTTTAAGAGTCTATCTTAGGTGTCAATCTTAGGCTGGGCTTACCTATTCTTAAAGTCTATAAATGTTCACTCTCACTTGCTTTCATTTCATACTTTAATATTTTTACTTACATTTCAAACTTGAATCCAAGTGAAATTTGTTATGCTATGGAGTATGATGCAAGATTTAACTTATCTTAATAAACTATATTCAATATTACTTTTGTTTAAGGCTTATTTGGAATGCGATGTATCATCATCTCATGCTTATAGATATGTAGATGTGTTCCTGCTTAGAATGCTCCTTTTACTTGTCTGTCTATTCCTGATGAGAACCACTCCATTTTATTACCTGGTAAAGCTAGTAACCTCTCATTATATGTAGTACTGTCAAGGGTAATACTGGCTATACCCAACTTTTCACAAATTTTTATCTATTATCACACATTTTTTTCCTTCCAGTTAAAAGAAAAAAATGTCCCAGTAGAATTGGGATTGGACTTGCATTTGATTTATAGTCTAATCTGGGGAAATTGAAATCTTAGCACAGTCTTCCCATCCAGGAGATTGGCCCCTTCATTTAATTTTATTTATGATTCTCCATAAAAGCATATGGTTTTTACATATAGCGCTGATTTGTTTTTAGGTTAACATGGCAGACACTTCCAGTATCTGACTCACCACACACCCTTGGCATTCCTATCTCCTTGCTAGGAGCTGTTTTTGTGCAACCCTGCACCTCTTCCAGAGATCTCTTCCGGCCACATGCACATACGCAATCTGTTAGCAGTGATCTGTTAGCTGGAAATCTGGAGTTTTATATCCCTAGAAGCAGCCTTCAAACAAAGACAACAGCTGTTTGGGTGGGTGTGATTTTATGCTATTTGATGTAATGTTATATTATATAATTTTATGTATCCATTTGCCTGGGACATGGGGTGCCCAGATTAAACACTATTTCTGGGTGTGTCTGTGAGGCTGTTTCCAGATGCGATTAGCACTGGAATCAACAAATAGAGTAAAGTAGATTGCCCTCCCTATTCTACAATGGCACTATCAATCCCTTGGGTGCCAAACAGAACACAAAGGAGGAGGAAGGGAGAATTGGGCTCTCTGTACCTGACTGACCGAGCTGGAACAAGGGTCTTCTCCTGCCTTGGGCTAAAGACTTAGACCATTAGCCTTCTGGTTCTGAGAACTCTACCACCCATCTTCCTGAGTCTCCAGTCTGTATACAGTAAATTATGAGATTCCTCAGCCTCCAAAATTGTGAGCCAATTTCTTATACTAAACCATGTATTATATGACACTTACATATGCATGTAACTCCTATGGGTTCTGTTTCTGTGGAGAACCCTAATGCAGTGGGTGAACACCCAGTTTCCTCTGCCTTCTATTGTAGGACTATCTCCGATGTCAACTCACAGGATCTTCCAGAAGGTACCCAGCGGGTTGACTCAGAAGTACTAGGTTGATAGCACCCTCTGTTAACTTCCTTCCCTTCCCATCTCCCATCCTCACTGTCAGACTAAGCTTCCTGGGGTCTGTCTTTAATCAACAGCTCTAACACTCAGCCTTGTCTCACAGCTAGCTTCTAGATGAACCCACAAACCCCTCCTTATGTTTGGTTGCTGGGGCTTAAAGCTTGAACTTCAGTCTGGATCTCCAACATGGATGGCAAGGAACCAAGAACAAGAGCTATCATCTGTCACCCCCCTGGGTGCACATTAGCAGGAAGCCAGAATTAGAGGCAGAGCTGGGACTTGAATCAGGCAGTTGGTTATACAATGTGGGATGCCAAGGGACATTTTAACCACTGCACCAAATGCCTATGCCCCAAATTATAATTTCTAAATAGATATATAGGAAAATTATTGATTTTTAATCTATGGTAGAGATATGTCATGTGCATATGGCATATCCAAACACAAGTTTTTAGCATGCAAAAATAAGTACTACTAAGTGGTTTAAAATATATACTCTTATATGCTGCAATTACTGTATATTTTATATATCTACACAGATACAGGATCTAGAATTGCATACACAACCCCTGATAAATACTGTAATTCAGGAGCAACTTGGAGAGTTTTCAGCACGCAGTGTGTTTGGTGCACACAACTTTCACTTAGAAAGCTTAGAAGCTTGCCTCAAGATTTTTAGAAACTGATTCCCATATTGAATTCATTTATTAGTCTTAATAGTGTTTCAATTGATTCTCTTGGTTTCTCCAGGTAGAAAATTACATTAACAGGAAATAATAAAAATTTTATTTCCTTTTCATTATTTATACATATGGTTTCTTCTTTGTGTCTTATTTCATTTTCTAAAATGTTCAGAACAATGTTAAGTATGAGGACACTTCAAATTCATGGAACATGAAATTAAAAGAAGTTTATTTGGGACTGGCATTGTGGTGCAGTGAGTTAGGCTGCTGCCTGTGCTGTCAGCTTCCCACGTGGTAGCTGGTTCGACTCTCAGCTACTCCACTTCTGATTTAGCTCCCAGATAATGAGCCTGGGAAAGTAGCAGGAGATGGCCAAGTATTGGGACCCTGCCATCTATATGGGAGACCCAGATAGAGTTCTTGGTTCCTCACTGATTTGGCCCAGCCTGAGCCATTGCAGCCATTAGAGGAGTGAGCCAATGGATTTCTCTCTCTCTCTCTCTCTCTCTCTCTTTCTCTGTAACTGCCTTTCAAATGTTAAGAATAAAAGATGTTTATTTTGGTGCAAAGATTTTTTGGAATCTATATATAATCCTTTCATAATACATACATTTTTCCATGAAGTTTTTGTTTTTGTTTTTTATTTGACAGAGTTAGACAGTGAGAGAGATAGAGAGAGACAGAGAGAAAAGTCTTCCTTTTTCCATTGGTTCACCCCCCAAGTGGCCAAAAGCCAGGAGCCAGGTGCTTCCTCCTGGTCTCCCATGTGGGTGCAGGGCCCAAGGACTTGGGCCATCCTCCACTGCCTTCCTGGGACACAGCAGAGAGATGGACTGGACGAGGAGCAACCAGTACAGAATCTGGCACCCCCACAGGACTAGAACCTGGTGTGCCGGTGCCGCAGGCAGAGGATTAGCCAAGTGAGCCGCGGCTCCAGGAAGTTTTTTTAATACCTCTTGTATTAGTACAGAAAAGAATAAGAATTTCAGATTTAAATAAAAATATAAAATAGAATGTTTATCTTTTAATTGAGAGAGAGAAAGAGAACAAGTTTGGGGAACACCTATGTTTATCCAAAGGCGTTCATTAAAGTAAATGATAAATAGAATGTAGGATGGAATAAATTTCAGTTTCACCCTAGCATGAAATATATTCTAGGGTTTCAGTAAGTGAGTCTTAGCAGGCTTAATTGTCTTAGTTTTTAAATGAGTTTAACCTCCATAAATTCATCAATAATTTAGGTCTATTTGAGATTTGCCTGGCTGCTTTATTTTCATTGTCCTTTTGAGTCCACAGATCACATCAAGAAGTGTTGCTTCCTAGGGTTGGTCTGGGATTGTCAGTTTAGTGCAGTTGACCTTGATTTGCAAGCCAGAAAAATTAAATCTGTCTAATCTGAAGGGTCTGAAAGAGTTCAGGGAAAATGTGTATTATGTGAAGACTAGGCATGTATTTCAGCTTTGGGGGGTACAAAATAAATTCTTGGGAGGCAGAGCAACAACACAGAATGACAGAAAGACCCAGAAAGGCTTCCTCTGCTGCTCTTCCCCATGTGTCCACAATGAGGCTGAGAGTTCAGAATCCAATCCAGGTCACCCACATGGGTGGCAGGAATCCAAGCCCTTGAGCCATCAATCTTGCCTTCTAGGGTACTCATTGGCAGGAAGATGGAATGGAAAATGAAACTCAAGTCAAACCCAGGTATTGTGGTATGGAATATGGGCATCCCACACGATGCCTTAACCACTAGGCCAAATGCAGGTCCCAAAACCTATCGTTCAATTTCATTGTTCACGAACATTTTGAAGTACTCTCATAGGTATCAGAGATACGAGTTTCCACAGCAACCCTTGCCAAATTCACACATCCCAGGTATTTCTTTCTGCTCTTAGAATTGGCTCTGATTGTCAAGCCCATCTTTGTCAAAATATATAGATATTGATATATAGATAAATATGAATGTATATGAACATAGATATATTTTATGTCTTAGACCCACTAAGATATTCCAGGATTTTTTCAATACATATCCCAGGTATGCTTATGCAGAGACAAAATGATCTACATATAAGATAAGAATTTCAGCACCTTTGTAATCACAAAAGATTGGAAGGCTCTTATATGTCTTTCAGTATGGGGCTAGTTAAATAAATTCAGGTATTTGGCAACAGATTATGCCTTAAAAATTGGCCCACGTTTTAGGACCTGGTAGAAAGTGTTTGTTTTCCTCTCATCTTTCACTTTAGTAGATGTTTGCATGGATTTCAAAATGTTTTGAAACAAAATAAATTTATGTTTTAGTTCAATTTCCCTGGAGTATTTTGAAGTCACTTCATAGCTAATGCAGAATTTGCTTTCATTAATCTGGGAACAATAGGAAGTGGGCAAGGAATACGGTGGCATGAGGGATTGTCAAAGCAGTAAAACCTACAAGGAGTAAAACCTCAACGTTTCTGCAGGATGAAAAGTGCATCCCTGAGGAGGAAGTTTCACCCTTCATGTAGCATCAGCAGATGGACGCTCACTAAGAATGGGTGCCATCCGACATGTCCCCTTGCAGAAGCATCTCAACACTCTTGGGTCTGGCATGATAAGGACTACTAGGTTATAAAACAAACAAAACAAAATGCGGGTCAAGTTAGTGAAATCATACCCAAAATGGATTTAGAGGAGGAGAGCTGATAGTATTTATGAATCTTAAAATTCTCAAATTTTTATATTTTATATCTAGGGGAAATATAAAATGCAGCTTGTATCTATGCAAAATGTGCATCTATCTGTCATCTCTCCATGAGCACTGCTCATTTTTACCATCTCCCAATGGGGCACTCTTCTTTCTGGGAACTGACTAGACTACATTTCCCAGCTCTTTCTTATACAGGTGTGGCCAAGTGACTAGTTGGGGCACATGGAATGTGGGTAAAAATGATGGATGCCACTTTGAGGCCTGATTCCCTTCTCGCTCTTCCTCCATTTCCCGGCTGTATGAAGAGAAACTAATGACTGCCTAGTGGAGGGGAGACTGGGCCCCTAAATTACTTTGCAAAATAGCTGTCTTGAGAGAAGCCAAAGCTTGCTATGGAAAGTCATTGAGATTTAGGGTTGTTTGTTACAACACTTGGCTTTAGTCTACTAATCACTTTAGCTGGCTAAGACACCCAAGTCTGAAGGTCCCTGCCCCAACTTCCAGATTCTCGCTACATAATACCTGGTTCATCCTGGGGTATGTGTCTACCCTACCCCTAATCATTTGGCAACAGGTAGGGTGGGTGTTACAGGGCTATACCACACAGACATGGCCTCCAGAAGCCCTGGGCATTGGGAGCTATCCCAAGGGGATTCACTGTAAACTGGGCAGGTCCCACAAGAGTGTCTCTGACATGAAAAATGACAATGAAGAGGAAGAAGCTAAGAGGAACAGAATCTCCTATGCCAGTTCCCAGGGCTAGAGAAAGGGTCAAATTGCATCCATCTTCCCATTCCACAGACACTTTCCATCCCTGTAAGGCCTGTTGTAAATCCTGGCATTCACTCTCAGGGTCAGCTAATTCTCCTTGGGGAAATGTGGAAGAAGTGAAAGTTACAAGATAATTCACATCAGAACTTATGTTCAAACACATCTTGGGTACCTAGCTGGGCAAATGTAAGGGTGGGACCTGGCCTTCATCCTCTTACCAGGAAATATATCATTACTGGAAAGACAGAAATTCCCATGAAATGGGCTGGCGCTATGGCTCAATAGACTAATCCTCTGCCTGTGGCACTGGCACACCGGGTTCTAGTCCTGGTCAGGGCGCTGGATTCTGTCCTGGTTGCCCATCTTCCAGGCCAGCTCTCTGCTGTGGCCTAGGAGTGCAGTGGAGGATGGCCCAAGTGCTTGGGCCCTGCACCTGAATGGGAGACCAGGAGGAAGCACCTGGCTCCTGGCTTCGGATCAGCGAGGTGCGCCGACCGCAGCAGCCATTGGGGGGTGAACCAACAGAAAAAGGAAGACCTTTCTCTCTGTCTCTTTCTCACTGTCCACTCTGCCTATCAAAAGAAAAAAAAGAAAAAAGAAAAAAGAAAGAAATTCCCATGAAATGGCCAATGACACTCCCACTCCATCGTGGACCACTGAGTTTAATGGAAACTTGGGTGAACAACTGCAGGGAACATTTGTCACTTTAACATTCTGGCGTGGCATCTCATCTCCTCTTTGGAGAATCCTATAGCATGACTTGAGTGGGGGCAAGGCCTCACCATTTTGCAAGGAAGTTCAAGAAATGTAAATGCCATCCTTCCTCCTCCTCCTCTTCTCCTGCTCCTCCATCCCTCCCACCCCACTGACAATGAAGGTATGATCAGCCTACTGGATGCTGCCACCCAGGAACTGGAATCTTCAGCAAGAGATAAAAGGGCAAAGAGAAAGCTTAGAATTCATCCGTGTCTAGGCTGGTGTTGTGGCACAGCACGTTAAGCTGCTGCTTGCAGCGCCAGCATCTCACATCAGGGTCCTGATTTGAGGCCCTGCTACTCAGTTTCCAGTCCAACTTCCTGCTAACGCACAGCCTGGAGAGTAGTGGATGATGGCTCAAGTACTTGGTCCCCTGCCACCCATTTGGGAGACCATGATGGGGTTCCTGGATGTTGGCTTCTGCCTGTTCCAGTTCTGGCTGGTGAGGACATTTGGATGGTGAACCAGTGGATAGAAAATCTCTCTCTCTCTCTCTCTCTCTGTGTGTGTGTGTGTGTGTATGTGTGTTACTCTGCCTTTCAAATAAATAAATAAATCTTAAAAGAAAACAGAACTCATTCATGGCATTGTTCTGTGCAGTGTGAGGGTACAGCAGAAGTGTCCTAACCACGTCCCAGTTGTGCCCAAGGTCGTGGCTCCTGGGTCCTGTTTATTTTCTGAGGCTGGATTTCAAGTCTCCCCATTGATTGTACAGACTACTCAATGTCCTTCTAATAAATTACTTTTCTGCTTAAATTAGACATATTTTTAAAAGTCTATTTTATCTTAATTTTCATGATTTATTACTTATTTGAGAGGCAGAAAGACAGAGAGCTCTCATCTATTAGTTCACTCCCCAAATGAGGCCAAAGCCAGGAACCAGCAATTCAGTCCAAGTCTTCCACGTGGGCAGCAGGAACCCAATCACTAGGGTCATCTCTTCTGCCTTCCAAAGTCTGCATTGGCAGGAAGCTGAAATTAGAAGCTGGAACTGGGAATTGAACTCAGGTACTCTGATGTAGGAGGTAGGAGCCCCAGTCAGCATCTTAACTACCAGGGTAAATGCCTAACCCATGTTAACTTTTTAATTCTTACAACCAAGAAACTTGACAGATATAATCATTTGCCTTTCGTTCATTTTTTCCCCCTTGGCAACCTGACAGAATGTGTGAATTCTTGAGAGTGGCAAGATTCATGTCACAAAGTCTATGTCTCATACAGATTAGATCACTAACCTAATTAGAAATCTGAGATATGCTATGTTTTTTTCATTAGACTTCAAGAGGCTGTGACCACAAAAGTATTTGAACCATCAAAGAGGTTCATTCTAGGAACTCTACCAGATTAGGAGAAGAGAAGAAATGTACCTGCTGGCTTCACAGTGTGGCTCTTGAGTGTCTCCCTGGGGTGGCAAGACATACTCCCCTTGCCTAGAGAAGACCAGGCCTAATCAATGTGTCCTTGCAAACAGGGACATCCAAGGCTTCTGGTCCAGATATGGTACTAGGACAGGGCTTTCCAGTGACTGTCACACACGATAAATCTCAAGTCCCATCACTACATGGATGTAGTCTGTAAATAAATGTGTGGGGAAATCTAGGGTGGAGGTAGAGGCAGGCATTGGTGCAGCAGTTAAGATGCCACTTGGGATGCCCACATCCAGTATTAGAGTGCCTGTGGTCAGGTCCTGGCTCTGATCCCAATATGAGCTTCCTCCTTGTGCATGCCCTAGAAGGCAGCAAGTGAAGGTTCAAATAGTTGGGTCCCTGCCACCCATGTGGGAAGGTCTGGATTGAGTTCCACACTCCTGGTTTTGGCCTGGCCCAGCCCTGGCTGCTGTAGGCATTTGGAGAGTGAACCAGTAGATGCAAGATGTCTCTCAAGTAGGTGAAAAATATCTCTCTCTGACTTTCAAACAAATAAATATTAAAACGGGGGGTGGGAGGTATAGCTAGTTAGGATATCAATGAAAGGAACAAGCTTTCTGTTATTGGGATAGAAGTATTTTTTGCTAGGCTCCTGCAGGATCCCTTTAAGAGGTCAGTTAGGAGATAATTCTATGATGTCAGGAGGGTTTCCATCTAGAGCCCCAGGGCTGACTGAGTTCCATTTGCAGACATTTGAATCTCACCCGATAATAACCCAGGACTCTCCTGGAGAGCTGGGCAAAGAATGAAAGCAGAGCATCTTCAGCCAGTACCACTTGTCCACGCTCTCTGTGGTCGGGTGGGGATACTAGCCTCCTTCCTCCCCCGAGGCCGGCTGCCCAGTGCTTACCCTGGCACACTGACAGCAGCCAGCAGAGGTCCTCAAACCATATTCACGGTAACTCCTGTCTACACAGCCTGCTTGCCACCTTTTTGAGAGGGAAGGGAGCTGGAGAGCCACACACCAAGAGGGCTCTGCTGGGCTCTGACAGGAGGAGCAATGTTACAAATGTTGTAACATGGACAACATTTAAGGGAGTGTGAGAGGTGTTCAACAGAATCATGTCAGAATCCCAGCTTCAGAAGCTGGGTGGAGCCTCCCTGGTTTCCTGAATTCATGTAGGGGTAGGTATAGAAGGTCTTCCCCACCAGAGATTTTCCCATCTCCTGCTAGCTCCTGGCAAGCTGTAGATCCAACATGCCCCAGATCTATTGGCTGTGCTCTGAGGATTAAGGATTTAAAAACAGTCAGTTCCAGCTGTTAATGGCCGTTTGGGGAGTGAACCAGTGGATGAAAGATGTCTCTCTCTCTCTCTCTCTCTCTCTCTCTCTGCTTTTCAAATAAATAAATAAATCTTAAATAAATAAATAAATAAATCTTTAAAAAAGAGGCAAAGTAAAGAGTAAGTTTAAAATCAGGTCTTTTGTTTCTTCTGATAACATAATAAATGTCCATCACAGGAAGTCAAGAAAATTAAGAAAAAGGTAAAAAATGTGACCTATAAGCTACTAACTGGGAGAAAATAACTGAAAGCATTTTTTGTATGTGTGCTTGCGTGTTTTTCTTTCTAGGAAAGTTGCCTATATAGACATGTTTAAAAACAATAGAAATATATACTCATGTTAATCACACACATACATATCAACATACAAAAACTTCTACATACACAAACACACAATATTAATTCATTAATTTTTTCTTTTAATTTATTGTGAAAATATTTCCATGTGACAAAAAATGATGCCATCAATATTTTTATAGCTATATAGTATTCTGTCATAGAGATAACATAATTAACACACCAAATCCCTTATTAATGCACTTTTCCCAATGTTTCACTATTACAAACAATGTTTAATTACTCCTGAGGTTTAACTTTGAAAACTTGCTCTAATCTTTCCTAGAAGCAAATTGTTGGGTCAGAGGAATTAACTTAAAAGACTTTTCTCAAGTGCTGTTAAACTGTCCTTCAGAAACCTTGTATGAACATTCTAACCAGGTGTGGTGAATATCCTCTCAACCTGTTAAGGAGGTGAAACAAACTATCCTTGCATTGCTTTGGTTACAAGCAAAGGAGAATTTAAACTAAGAACAATGTTATTTTAAAGGCAACAAAATAAGAAATTCAGATGAGACAAAGCAAAGAAAACTAGGATAGAAAGAGGAAATTTTCAAGTGAAAGAAGTAGAAAAATAAAAATAACCTACAGCAATCCACTCAGACAGAAATTCTAGAACAATGCCTACATTCTACTTCGTAAAATAGCTGCCCACAAGAAGAAAACAAAATTGGGGTTTGCGGAGGACAGTGTGATTTATCTCAGACAGGCCAGGAACAGTGTCGTGGATTTTTAATCAAATTCTTTGCAGAGATTTGTGGACTAGATCAAAAGGGGGAAATAGTATCCAAATCTTTTGCAGCACTTTATACATTTGTTCAAATCATTAGCAAATTCTCCTGAGGAGGCCAAATCCGTTTAAAGCTACATTTAAGACAAGCAACAGATTTAAAAACGTAGGTAAGAAAAGAATTACAAAAAGCAGGATAAAGTCTTCAACAGGAGTAGGTTAAGCTGTAATTTTTAATTGCATTGTCTCTTCTTGTTGTTCACTAATTAGATCAAAAAGCTATTAGAGTTACAGGCACTAAAAAGTGACTCCTCTTGAAGAAACTCTAAACAATGAGATGACTCCACATTCCAAGTAACATGGGTTGGATTGAACGTAAAATTTTAAGGAGGTCTATATCCTAAGAGTGGTTTTTCTGAGACTGTATACTGTGGTTTATCTCTAAAAGGAGGAAGGTATGCATACACTATTTCCATATCCGTTTAGTTTTCATAGGAAGAAAGAGACCAGTTTTCTTACGTTACCCATTTTGTGAATGAGAACATGAAGATTCAGAAAGGATAGGCAACATGACTCACCACAGTGGTCCCAATAGTGCACTATGGGGCTGCAATCAGAAATAACTCTACAGCAGCACTCTCCAGTAAAAATACAATGCAAACCAAATATGTAGTTGCTGCATTTAAAAAGTAGTTGCATTTAAAAAGTAAAAGAAACAGATGAAATTAACTTTAATGTATTTTATTTCAGCACAATATACTCAGACTATTATTAACATATGACCAATATAAAAATAAGATACTTCACATTAATTTTTGTCTTTTTAAAATTATTTATTTATCTGAAAAGCAGAGTTACACACACACACACACACACACACACACACATCTTCTATCCACTTGTTCATCAGTTCATCCAGGGCAGGGTGAGGCTGAAGCCAGCAGCCTGGAGTCAGAAGCTTCATCCAGGTCTCTCAAGTACTTGGGTGATCTGCTGCTGCTTTCCTAGGTCCATTCAGGGAGCCAGATTGGAAGCTGGATTGGCTCATATGTGATGCCAATGTTGCAGTCCCTTTTTTCACGCTGTCTTCACAATCCGATGTCTTTTACATGGACAGCCATCTAAATTTGCACCAGTGTCATTTCAAGCATAGAAGTGCATTTCAGTCCTCAATAACCAGGTGTAGGTAGTAGCCACCAAACTGGACAGCCCAGCTCTGCACCAATGTTTCTCAAGGTGTGGTACCCAGACCAGCAGCGTTAGCACACCTGACAACTTGTTACAAACTCGAATCCTTGGGCCTGGGTCCACATCCACCGAATCCGAACGTTGGGGGTGAGGTCTTGCAATCTGTGTGCCAGCAAGCCCTTCACTAAAGTTTGAGAACCATTGGTTTGGACAACTGAGTCTCCACCCCAAACAACAAACAGGGGACATCATGACAGGCTAGCATTGAGGAGGAAGAGCCTCTTTCCGTGAGATAAGCGATTCTTGACTAAATGGAAGCTGGAGTTCTAGCATATGGAAAAGATTCTAGTGTTAGCTCTCATTCTGTTTCCTGGGACGATGGAACGAATTAGTAGACACAACTGAAACATGGCTTCTCATTTTGTTTAAGGAGAAAAAAAAAAGTCACCACTGTATACTATCATTTTGAGTTAGTTACTCAACTTTGCTTTCTTTCAGTTTCCTCATTCACAAAATGGGGATGTGTAATGTTAGCAAATTTTTCAAAAACATTATTTTTTTTGTTTTCAAAAATGACTGATATATTTTAAACTACAGCAAAAAGAAAAGCACTGTGCAGGAAAGCAATGGTACAGATTTTGAGCATAGATGCAGGAGCCGATTCACTATATTTCTAAGAACGCGTGATTTGCTGAGAGGGAAGGATATAAGGTTCTTGCCAAAACCATTAAGAAGAACGACTCCGAACACGCCTTAAAGCAGAACTTTCAGTAAACAGGAATTACCTATAAAGAAAATCAGGAAGCCAACGTGTTTCTTTTTATGAAGTGACATCCTGCCATAGAAAAGCTGGATAGGAAATAAAGGCTGATGCACTCCCAGCTGTATACGAACCCGCCTATTATTTCATCAAGGAAAATCCGAGCAGACGCCCAGACTCAGTGGAGGGAAAAACACATGAGAAACCAACGACAACCCACGGCTACAATTAGACATGATTTGGGGAAAATGCACAAAGAAACCTCTGCTCTGTGATTTCGAGTTCCCCGGTCGTCGCCCACCCCTGCCCTCGTTTAAGCAGCACTGGCTCCAGACTTTCGCCAGAAATGCGAATCTGTGTGTCCACGAAAACTGGGGATCCACGGCAGAACCCGAGTTTCGTCTCCTCTTCTTTCGCGCCGTCTGTTGCGCGTTTCCAGGGCTCTCCGGGGCTTCTCCAGTTCGATCCGAGGAAAGGCTACAGTCACCAGCCTAACGCTCCTCCGTCTTACCCCCCGCCCTCAAAGGGCAAGGCTCTCCCGCCGCAGGCTCCCGTGGTCTCGGAGGAGTGGCAGGTGCCAATCTGTAGTAGCACCTGCATTCCTCTGCAAAGCAGAAGCCGCGATTCCCACGGACGCTCTCCCGCCCTGATCTTCCCCTAACTCACAGCTCCACAGTCTCTAAAACACGCGCGCACCTCCTCCCGCGCACCCTCCCGCACCCCCACCCCGCACGCACGCCGGGATGCCGCTGCCACAGTAACGCTCAACCCTCTCCGCGGCCCCACCCAGGGCCGTCCCGCCCCCGCCTCACACACCAATGGTTGAGGCTCGCATCTCCCACGGGGCCCTCTGATAGGACGGCAAGCCTTGCCACTCTCGGGGCCGCCCCCGCCCCCTGCTCGCTCCCCTCTGGAGCCCGAGGGCCGGAGCATCAGCGGGAGTCGCTGCGAGCAGCCGCGGCGGCGGCGCGTCTTTGCAGTTGCGCCATCTGTCAGGAGCGGAGCCGGCGGGGAGGGGGCTGCCGCGGGAGAGGAGGAGGGGGCGCCGCGAGACCAAGGCCTCCGAGACCCGCCCGCCGGCCGGCCGCGGGAACAGGGGCGAGGCTGCGCTTGGAGCCGCGCGTCCTCAGCCGCCCGGGTGCGGCGCTTCTCCCTGCGCGCCCAGGACTCTCCGGGCGCACACAAAGCCGTCGCCCGCGCCGCACCGCCCGGCGGCCGCCGCCCGCGCCAGGGAGGGATCGGGCCGCCGGGCCGGGGACCCCCGCCCCCCGGCGCCGCCCCCTCGGCGCTCTCGAGGGCCCACCCGGCAGCTGCCTGAGCCGCCAAGGCCGCGCCCGACCACGGCGAGGAGAGGACCATGTGAATGGACTCCGGAGCCTGGCGCCGCGCAGGTAAGCGGCCGCAGATGCGGCGCGGGGGGCCGCGGGATGCTGCGGGGACCCCAGGCCGCCGGCGCCCTCTCACAGCCGCCTCCGCCGCGGTGCCAGGCTGCTGGGCCGTGGCCACCGCCGCCTCCGGAGCGCCCAGCGGGGCAGTCGCGCGGGCGCGCGGGCGGGGGGTCTTCCCGTGGCCGGGCGGGGACACCTCTGCGGGGCGCGGCCCCGAGGCAGCGTGGGGATGGGGCCCTTTCCTCGCCCGCAGGCGGGTGCCGTGTGAAAATCGGAATTGACCTGGGGGCGAGGCTGGCCCAGACTCCGCCCCCGCCCTCCTTTCGGGCCCCCCGCGGGAACCGGGCTGTGTGTGTTGTTTAATGTCGGGGATGATGTAATCACTTAATAATTGATGCCCCGTGCTGCTTCCCTCCCCACCCACCTCGGCCCCACTCCACCTCGCGGTCCCCGCCCTCGGGGCCGTCGCCTTCCCCTCGCGTCCTCAACCCACTCCTGGCACCTCCCGCGCTCCGCCATCCTCCCCTTCGCTCTGCCAGTGCCACCGCCGCCCGCCTTCCCTGTCCGCTCGCCTCCTGGGCTCCGGCCCTGGCCCCCACCCCTGCTGCTCCCTGGAGCTCCTTTCTCCTCCCCTCCCGGCTCCCTAGCTGCGTTTCCTCCCGACTTCCCTGGATCGATGGCTGTTTTTGTTTGGTCCCCTCCCCTCTCTTATCTCTGCGGCCACAGGCCAGGCCGAGGGGACTGGGCCAGAAAAGAGGCCACCGAGCCAGGGCCCTGGAGAGGATTTGCTGGGACTCACGGAGGAGAGGGATAATAAAATCACCCTTCTGGCTCCTCCTTCCCCCAATAAATCACCCAGACCCGCCGCGTGTATGTGTGTGTGTGTGTGTGTGTGTGTGCCACAAAGAGCCCTTTCAGTGCATAGAGGAGACACACAAAGTACCCAAGGATAGGCACGATACTTCTGGTTTCTCTTCCCCGGGGCTTCCCTTTCTTGCTTATGAAGCAGTCCATCTTCTCTCAAGAGTCTTTCTATCCACATTTACCAAATAAATAAATAAATAAATAAATAAAAGCCCTCCAGATGCCGGCTGGCAGGTGCGGGCACTTTGGTGTATTCACAGACTTGCAGTGTTGACTGGCAGCTGCAGGATTTCTTAGATGTAAGAGGACAGTTACTCCAGCCTTCTTGAAGTTGCTCTACTCTTAAGGTCGATTCCCAACCTCCGTGTGTGCTCCCCCTCCCCACCCCACCCCCACCCCCACCCCCGCTTTGTGGGGTAGATAACTAAAAGCTGGGGTGGGAGGAATTTGGTGTGGCCTCAGAAGAATCTTGTTTCTGAATCAATGAAATTGGTGTTGACAGGCTGACTCGCTTCTTCTTCGCAAGTCTCAAGCCACTGTCCTAATCTTTTGAAATGAGATCTTGTCTGCCCCGAGATGTTGTTTCACCCTTTTATTTAAGCAAGTACCTGAGGACATCAAAACATTGAATTGGCATCGAGGAGACTGGAGACTGTCTCTTGCCTGCTTCGCAGTAACCTTCAGACACCCACATCCTTCCTCTCACCACCCAAGCCACTGCAATACTTTCCACCCTTCGTGTCTTTCTCCCCGGTCCCTGCCCCCTGGGTACCATGCTTTCAGATGGAGGGACTCGAAGCTTTTGGAGGAAGTGGTTTAACTACCTGAGTCTGCACAGGGGATGTAGACTCTTTTGAGTGAACTCTGATAAACCCTCTGATGTTCCTCTTAAAGAGGAAATATTCATGTAAATCTGGGAGCTTTATATTCCATTCTGTAAGCCGCTCTGGCACTTACACACTTAGCTGATATAAAAATTTTGGTCTGGCCCGTTGACGGTCAAAAGCATGGCTCCTTAACTATTATAAATAGCAGAACTATCTCAAGTTTATTCTTCAAGAATTTATTAGGAAAGAGCAGTTATGACTTGTTAAATGTTTACTCCTGTACTTTCTAAGGATTTAAAAAGAAAAAGAAGCAATAGAGCTGGCCGGCACTGTGGCTCACTTGGCTAATTCTCCGCCTGTGGCTCCAGCACCCTGGGTTCTAGTCCCGGTTGCCCCTCTTCCACTCCAGCTCTCTGCTGTGGCCCGGGAAGGTAGTGGAGGATGGCCCAAGTGCTTGGGTTCTGCACCCACATGAGAGACCAGGAGGAAGCACCTGGCTCCTGGCTTTGGATTGGCGCAGCGTGCCAGCTGTAGCGGCCATTTGGGGGGTGAGCCAATGGAAGGAAGACCTTTCTCTCTGTCTCTCTCTCTCTCACTGTCTAACTCTATCAAAAAAAAAAAAAAAAAGCAATAGAGCTAATGAGTAGATTGTACAAACAAAGTGTTGTTTGGTTCCAGACCCAAGAAGGAAAGGCAGTTCACCATAAATTTGTATTCTGTTGGCCAAGCTAGAGAGTTAATGATAAGGTTGAATGCAGACAAGTATGCACTCTCTCCTGGGACTTGAGTCCCTGCCCCATTTGACTTGCCAGAAGTCCTGTTGTTTCTTCTACGAAGGCCTCTGCAGCTTTGTTTCCAGACTTTAGCAGCAGTCCTTACGTTTGTCGTGTGTCCTTTTTCACCGTGAGTTGGTCAACACATGGAGGAAAAGAACCGCATCTTTCCTTATATCATTTCCTGCTGAGTTTTGTGTTTTCATTTCACAGAGAGCAAATGTGACTTAGGTACTTGGTATGCACTCAGCATCTGAATTAACAAGGCTAATGTTAGCAGCAGTGACAAATAGGCCTGCAAACAGTGGCTGCAAAGTGAAGGATGTTTATTCTAGCTTGTGGATAGTCCAGAATGAGTGTTTCTGGGCAATAGGTGGTTTTCCCCCGTGCAGTGATCTTGGGTCCCACACCCCTGTCTTGTGACTTTACCTTGTCATTGTAACCTGGTTCAGCTGATAGCAGACGTGAAAGATTGGAAGGGAGTTTTACCTGCTTTTAAAATGTTTGGCCTGGAAGTGACACGCATTATTTCTACTCACATTCTTTGTGTGAGGGCTAGTTATATGGCCACATAGTTGCAAAGGAGCCTGGGATATGTAGTTTAGCCATGTACCCAGAAGAAAAAAGAACAAGAAAAAATATATTTTTGGTGAACAGCTTTGCACTGCCACTTAACCAGGCACATTCACTGCTCTCAAGCTTACCGCAGGCCAGTGTTGTGTAGTGGGTAAAACTGCTGCCTGTGACGTCGGCGTTCATATGAGCGCCAATTCGTGTCCTGGCTGCTCCTGGCTAATGGTTTGGGGAAAGCAGCAGAGGATGGCCCTAGTGTTTGGGTCCCTGCTACCTACTTGGGAGACCAGGATGAAACTCCCTGGCTCCTGGCTTTGCGCTGGCCCAGCCCTGGCTGTTTCAGCCATTTGGGGGAGTGAACCAGCCAATGGAGGACCTCTCTCTCTCTGATTTCAAATAAATATTTCAAATAAGTAATTTCAAATAAAATAAATCTTGAAAATAAAGAAGTTTGTAGGCTGATGGGAATTAAATGGAAACCAAGAGCTGACACCCATCATTGCTTTTGTTCTTTTGATTTTAGAAGTCCAGATCTTTTCATCTTGAGCATGTTGGAAAAACTTGCTTTTTGTCTTGTTTCAAAGGGCCAATTCCTGCTCAACAATTGTTTGCAACACAGTCATCTGGTGCTTCCTGTGTTGACTCTGATGTGGTTCTTTGACTCCAGAAGCACCTTTCTTGGCCTGGTTTTTTTAATCTGGTGATTGTGTTGGCTTCCAGAGTGGCTAGGAGGGTAATGTGAAATCACACATAGCTCTGCCTTCTCTTCCAGGGGTGGGGAACGACTGGCCTGTGGGCCCTATAAGGCCTGTGAAATCATTTGGTCCGGCTCTGTCAAGACAACCACAGGCTGGACTTGAAGTTCAGTGCATCTACAGCATGCTACTTTTGAAGTTGATCGTTTTTGTAGCCAGCAAGTGATGTTGTAAATGTCCAAGTGGCCCTTGGCAGGACAAAGCTTCCTCATCCCTGATTCAGAGGGTGAAATTAAGCACAGGTGAGACTCCTTGTCCCGAGGCCTTGCAGCTTCTTAATGGGAAAGGCTGGAGGCGCCGTCAGCCCCCTCTTCACTCCCACCTGGCTTCCCTCCATCAGCAGCTGCCTGGACTCTTGGTGTCTCTGCATCCTGGCAAAATCCATGGAGGACCCCAAAGAGTAGGGGAGCTGCCTGTGTCCTGGGTAGACCCTTTTCTCCACAGGTCTCCACATTGTTGGAGCAGTTCAGCCCCTAAGTGCCTATAATTAATAATGCGGCCGGCGCCGTGGCTCAACAGGCTAATCCTCCACCTTGCGGCGCTGGCACACCAGGTTCTAGTCCCGGTCGGGGCGCCGGATTCTGTCCCGGTTGCCCCTCTTCCAGGCCAGCCCTCTGCTGTGGCCCGGGAGTGCAGTGGAGGATGGCCCAAGTGCTTGGGCCCTGCACCCCATGGGAGACCAGGAAAAGCACCTAGCACCTGGCTCCTGCCATCAGATGAGCGTGGTGCGCCGGCCACAGCGCGCTGGCCGCGGCGGCCATTGGAGGGTGAACCAACGGCAAAGGATGACCTTTCTCTCTGTCTCTCTCTCTCACTGTCCACTCTGCCTGTCAAAAAAAAATTAATAAGGCACTTTTTTTCTATAAACACTTACTGTATTCATCTGTTCTGCCAACATTAGCCTAGTGTGCTGTTTTGTACAGGGCACAGGGGAGCTAGGGTGGTGGAAACCAGTGTTTCTGCGGGTCTTATTCTTCAGGAGCTCACCAGCTACTAGAGTAGCTAGAAATCCAAATAATTGCTAACATTGGCTAAGCGTTTGCTATGTGCTAAGCACCATTGAAGCTCTGATCTCAACAATAATGATTTGAAATGGTTTCACTTAGAATCATTTTACAGATGGGAAACGGAAGCAATATGTTGAGTAAATAACCAGGATCCTACCAAGCAGCAGAGTCAGGATCCAGGCCCTGTTAGCTGGATTCCAAAACCCTTACCCTCAGCACTGGTTGATATTCCAAATACTACGTGTGGGTATAATGATGATATCAACTATAAAATGTTGTAATGCTCTAAGAGGTGAGGGGAAAAATCCATTGGAAATTGAGACTTCCTGTTGATGAAAAATGAACTTAAGGCCAAACTTAAAATAACAAAATATCCATAATTTCTGTTCAGACTTTCAGGTATTACCTTTCTGGGAAATAAAACAATGAAATAAAATTTTAAATTTTAGAAGGGGAAAACAAAGCATCTTGATACTAGAAATCATTTTACTCTGTGTGAGTCTTTGTTCTAAGCTGAGTCCTTCTGTGGTCCACACAGAAGCCTGTGTGAGTTTGTGACCTGTCTACACATTTGCTTACCCGGCTGCGTTCATCCACTGCATCGACCATTTTCCATACATGGTAGCCCCAGATACATCAGGAGCATAGAGAGGTCTGACTCGGCCCCCAAGGAACTTACCTGCTAGGTGGGCTGAGAAACGAGGACATCTCTGACCGCTGTTACACATGCTGTGATTCTAGGGGCGCACACGGAGGGAAGCGTGAACCCAGTAGAGACGGGGTGGGAGGAGGCAGGGGTGGGGGCAGACAGGCAGAGCAGCTGGAAGGCGAGTGTTGAGTGTTGTAGGAAGGCCACTGCCCCAGAAAGCACAGCCCAGAGGGTGCATGTGCAGACCTTTTGGGAAACTGCTGCTTGTTCAGGGCCAGTGGGGGTGGCAGAGAGGTGGACAAGGGAGAAGATGCCGCTGGAGGAGAAATTGAGAAGATTCTTGTATGTACTTTATCCTGAGTGCCATTTAAGAGTTGCGAGTGGAGCTGTAGCTTTGATCTGATCTGGGTTTTGTGGAGGATCACTGGCCACACTGTGGGCCCTTGACCTGAGGCGGGCAGGAGCAATGCAGGGAGGGTGGTCATGGAAACAGAGGAACATGGTGAGGGTCTGAATGGAAGGAATGGAGGTGGAAAGGGAGCAAAAAAGAGGATGAGGCAGTTTGTGGGGGAGGGGCAGAAAGGGGTCTTTGGGAGGTTAGGAGGAGACATGGAGACAAGCAGCACAGTGAGACAAGAGCAGGCAGGGTGTGTACGTGGGGACTTCTTCCTGCTCTCTATAGACTGCCAGGTGGAAGCATCTCCCAGGCTGTTGAATAGGTGGGTCTGGAGTGAGGGAAGAGAACTAGGTCCCAAATATTGATCTGTTGACAGCCAGTTACAAAACAGTGTACAGCCATGGATGTGGATGAGGTCACCCGGGCAGTGTGTAGGGTTGAAAGAGCAGGCAGGCACAAGACCGAGCCCAGGGCCTGAGTAGGAGAGGTGCAGACAGAGTACTGGTGGGCTGGGGCGGGGTGGGGGGGTGGGAGCAGTTAGCAGCTCAGAATTAACAAGCTGAAGGATGAAAAGTGCAGTTGGATTTAGCTCCATTGATCTCAGAACCTGGCCAGAGCAGCATCAGGGGAATAAAGGGGTAGGAGTCTGGAAGTCTGCTGCTCCCCTAGACCAGGGCAGAAACAGGTGTCACAACCCGCAGAATATTCAGCCAGTGAGGGACCGTGTGTTGTAGAGTTTTTCCAGGGCACGGACCATGGAGCCCAAGGGCTTGCAGATCATGTAGCCCAACATGCTCATTTTCCATGTAAGGAGGGAACATGAATTCCAGAGCGGTTAGTGACTTGTCCAAGGTGTCAGTCATCAGGCTTTGATCCTTTCACCCAGGTGAGAGATGAGGTTCAGGGGTAGGGCACAGATTTGATTGCTCTCCAGCTGTGTGAGCTGGGCCAAGAGACTTAATCTCTCTGTGCCTCCCTCTCTTCATCTTTAAAATGGGGATAATAGTTCCTAAGGTAGGGACCAGCACTGTGATGTAGCAGGTAAAGCTGCTGACTTTGATACCACATGGGCACTGGTTCATGTCCCAGCTGTTCCACTTCCAATTCAGCTCCCTGCTAATGCGCCTGGGAAAGCAGTAGAGGATGGCCCAAGTCCTTGGACCCCGTGCCCATGTGAGAGACCTGGAAGAAGGTCCTGGCTCCTGGTTTCAGTCTGGCTGTTGCTGCTATCTGGGGAGTGAATCAGCAGATGGAAGATCCTTCTCTCTCCTTCTCTGTAACTCTGACTTTCAAAATAAAATAATAAATAAATCTTAAATAAAAAAAGTAGTTCCTAGGATAGGAACCATTTTGAGGATTCATTGAGTTAATGAATGTGAAAGACTCAGGACAGTATCCACACATAGGAAAGGCTGGCTGTTTCCTAGTTTGCTAGTGGGTTTTTTTTTTTTTTTTAAAGATTTATTTAGTTACTTGAATGGCAGAGATACAGAAAGAGAAGGAGCAAGAGAGATATCTTCCATCCACTGGTTCACTCCCCAAATGGCTGCAGCAGTCAGGGCTGGGCCAAGCTGAAGCCAGGAGCCAGGAGCTTCTTCAGGGTCTCCCATATGGGTGCAGGGGCATAAGCACTTGAGCCATCTTCCACTGCTTTCCCAGATGCATTAGCAGGGAGCTGGATTGGAAGTGGAGCAGCTGGGACTCCAGCTGATGCCTATATGGGCGGAGGCTTGACCTTCTACACCACAGCACCAGCCCCTTCTGCTGTTGTTGATGTGTGTGTGAACACATGTATATATGGATATGCCCTCATAAAGACACGTGCTGCAAAGTGTCTTCCAAAAGCTTATGAAAAAACTACATGAGTTTCCAAATTTTTTTACATTAAAATAAACTTTTTAAAGATTTTATTTATTTGAGAGGTAAAGTTATAGACAGAAGAAGAGACAGAGAGAAAAGTCTTCCATCTGCTGGTTCACTCCCCAAATGGCCACAGGGCGGAGCTGGGCTGATCTGATGCCAGGAGCCAGGTGAGTCTCCCGCAAGGGTGCAGGGGCCCAAGCACTTGGGCCATCTTCTGCTTTCCCAGGCAGAAGAGCAGGAAGCTGGATTGGAAGTGGAGCAGACAGGACTTGAACCAGCATCCAAATGGGATGCCAGCACTGTATTCAGAGGCTTAACCTACTATGCCACAGCACTGGCCCCTAGACTTATCTTTTAATTCCATTCTTCATGAACTTTCTGAAGAGGGTATCTCTCATATATTCATATGTTGCTTAGGGAAAAAAGATCAAAATGTATTGTGTATTTGTAAGGAAATTTGCAATGTCTTAGAAAGAGATTTGGGTGATTGTCCATTCTAGATTAAGAATTACTGAAAAGATGGGAAATTCGTTTACATGGTATGATTGAAAACTGCATTTTTAAGCAAATCTTCCATCAAAAACGTGAAAGCAGTGGAAACCTTACCAAATGCTCTCTTTGTTTTAGTCAGATACCCAGAATTTTCTCCAATTAGCAATGTAATCCCTTGAGTTTGACTTTAGAATGTCATCATGACACTAAAGATAAGAGTGAACTCCAGTGTAAGAAAAAAACCCTGGGGTTATGACTTGGTTCCTATGAAAAAAGAGTGATTCGTTTTATTTGGAGGAACATAATCATTTTTGAGTGTTTTTAGTCGAGCAAATCTAATTTTTAGCTCCTAAAACACACAAGTAACCTGAACAGTGTTTTCCAAATGGACTCGGGGGTGACATGCGGTACAGACAACTGAGGGATCCGTGGCACTTTGGACTTGATTAGAACGCAGTAATCCTAGAAAGGTATAAATTGAACTGGATTTATGGGCTAATAAAAACGTGGGAAGAAAAGATAATGCTCACTGACTCATGAAACTTTAACAATGTCCATAAGACTCGGAGTTGTTATAATAATATCTGGATGAGAGCGCGGTCCCAGTCCCCTCAGCCTGCCGCCTGAGTGGCCTGTTCCGTGCCTCTCTCTGGCCGTGAAGCAGGACCCAGGTCTTCTTAGGAAGGAGAGGTCATGGCATATTCTGCCCTCATAAACACACAACCTCGAGCCGCACTGCTTGGTTTGGGCAGATACGTATTGAGCCCCCTGTTAACTGTAAAGTTTTGGGAAGAAAACATACTGTATGGTGAAGCATGCCATTGCTTGTTTTTGTTCAGAAAGCTTTTCTGGGGGCCACTGGCGTCTGGCTTTGTCTTCCCCCTCTGTCTGAGAGTATGAAAAAAACACTCAGCCAACCGCAGCTACTCACCCTTCCCCAAAGACATCGGAGGAGTAGTAACCCCAGAGGACTGTGTTAAGTGCTTCATGCACGGTCACTTCTTTCATCCCAACAGCTCTGTGAGGGAGTTATTATTATCCCCATTAGTCAGATGGGAAGACCGAGGCTCAGGGAGCAGCTTGTCCATTGACAACAGCCAATTACTGGCAAAGCCTGAGCCCTGCGACCACCAAACTCACCCCTGCTCTTGTTCCTCATTCCCTGCCTACTTGTGTTCCATTTGCAGTTCCTTCCATGGTGTCTGTTCATGGAGAAACCAAGGCACATTGACCCCACTGTGCAGCCTCATTGTTTCTGAGAACTCCACTGGAGACTGGCTCCCTGGCAGCGGTCCCCTCACTCCTGCCTCTGGGCTCCCATACCACTTGGTTTACCATCCCATCATCACCCTCCTCCCCTCCTGGCCCTTGTCACTGACTTAGAAACTCTTTGCAATTCGCGGACTGTGTCTTACTTGTGGTTGGCTGACTGGGCAGCGCCACACCCAATGCCATATTGTGAGGTACTATCAGTCTGTAGAAGACAAGCAAACTGGGGCATAGCCAGTAAGTGACTCAGCCAGGGGCACACAGCTAGTGAGCAGCAGCTGGGATCTGCACCCAGGCTGTCTGCTTCCAGTGTCTCTGCTCTTCATCTAACTCTGCCCCTCCTCTCCAAAGAGGGTGTGCACTGTCAGAGGGGAGACAGTGCCCAGTATGTGCTCGGGAAATTTCAGGCTCTTGTTCTGCCACTCACCTTGGCACAGTGACAGAGAATGCGAAGTGACTTCCACAAGTTCATGGACAATGACATTAAAAGATAAATTTGTTTTGGTGCAAGAAGGAAAAAAAAAAAAAACAGCAAATCTTGAAATCCATGCAGTTTTCCATGAACTTTTTGAAGGTCTGAGCCCATAATATGAAGAGAGCTTTAGGGCAGTGGTTGCATTGCCATCCTGAGGATCCTATAGAATGCATGTTCCCAGGCCTTGTTCTGATTTAGGCATGGGGTAGGCTTCAAGCCATTGAAATCCTTTCAGTATCTGGGACCAGCAGTGAGAATGGAGTGGTTGAGAGGCAGCTTCTGGAAGACAGGGAATGAAGCAAGCAGAGGGAGTCTGAACTCCAGTGGTGGGAGCAGGTGGAAAAGAGGGAGAAGTCGCCACTCGGACTCCAGGGGAGCTACAGCCCAAGTGGAAGCCAGGGCTCGAAAGACCATCACAGCAAAACCCCTGCCTGCTTGGCTCTCAGTGGTTTCCAAGTAGCTGCTCCTCTGCACCGTGCTGCTGGGGTTTCATCTGAGGAGGACATTTTTAGAGCTTCCATCTTTGGGGGACCCAGAAATAGTAGGTTTTTTCATTGAGTTGTGTAAGGATTCCATCTGCTTTATATTGAAAAGTAGGGCTTTAATGGAAAATTAGAGATGAGCCAGATCTCCTTTCCCACAACAAAGCCCAAGGCACTTTTCCCAATCCTTTCTTCATGTAATGCCCAGAAAAAGTTACTGATTCGGTATTTCTGTGAAATCCTGCCCCATTTACATTCTGCTGAAGAGGTAAATAAATGCCAACAAATTCGATCATTTCCATACAAATGCTGTGTCTCTTCAGAAGCAGTAGCAACTTCAAATAGTCTAAAATGTTATTTTTATTACAATTTTATTTTCATTTTATCCCAGAAATGATGTGCTATGTGGCCTAGACTTAGGCACGTACAAAGATACTTGAAAAAGTGCTGATTTCTGTTAATTGTTTTCCTTGTTGCCTTCTCAGGATTTTGGAGGACATCATCTTTCATTGTCCTGTGTCTTGTCTTTATTCAGAAACTGAAACATGATACTTCGTTGTAAAACATGGTGCCTTGTTGCAAAAATCCAGAGTTACCGATCAACTCCAACATTCCATCATTCTCTTATCTTCTACCCATGAAAATGTCCTTCTGTGGCTGTCCTTTGTGTATACCTTCACCTGCTCCATGTCCTCTTTTTTTTTTTTTTTTTTTTTTGGGACAGGCAGAGTGGACAGTGAAAGAGAGAGACAGAAAGGTCTTCCTTTGCCGGTGGTTCACCCTCCAATGGCCGCCGCGGCCGGCGTGCTGCGGCCGGCGCACCGTGCTCATCCGATGGCAGGAGCCAGGTGCTTCTCCTGGTCTCCCATGGGGTGCAGATCCATGTCCTCTTGATATGTCATATCTTCAGGCTCTCCCACAGTTTGCAAATAATAGTTGTTTTACTCCCATACTTTCCTAGACTGAGTGAGGAATTGTTGATCCATGGCAAAACGGATAGGCAGTTTTTGTAGATACTGGTTCTTTCTCCTTATCCCTTGGCTAGGAATCGGTGAATAAGAGCAGAAAGACTGGATTCCTCAGCCTGGACTTATACAGTCTCCCATTCTTCCTCAGTCAACCTGGCTCACCTCCTCTCCCACTCTGCTAAGACTTGATGAGCCAGATATGCCTTTGTTATCTCATTAGTGCAGAATATGCGTCTGGCCTGATGCTTCTTTCCTTTCACAGTTCATTTGTGAAAGGCCGGCTGGAGTCTCATCTCTGGAAAGACCTCTCCCAGTCTCTGCACTCTCTTACACTGAACATTTGTACCTCAGTTGTTTCCTATTAGTGACACCTTGTCTTGTAAGTTGACTACTTACATGAAAAATCCAAGAATCAGAGTTTGTTTTGTTTTGTTTTGTTATGATTGCCCAAGTTACTAATTTAGTTTAGACTAGAATCCAGGTCTCCTAGAAATCCATATATATGGATCCTGTCTTCTCAAGAAACTGTAGGTTCTTTGCAAAAGTACTGTTTGCCACTTCCCCTTCTTGTCTTTCCACTTATGGCATGTAGAACAGTCATAAGGTGGATGCTTAGCAGATATTTAGACAGACCCTGGAGGCAGGGTAGTGGAATCTGTAGCCTGGGCATCTGCAATGCCTGGCTGGCATAATGCTGGACATTGAGCACCTGTAATATTCTGGTAGCACTTGATATATTCTCCATGGATGCACATGATTTAAGTTTGATAACTACCCTAGAGTGTTTTAGGAACTGCCATTGTATTTTTAAAAAAAGACTTATTTATTTATTTGAGAGGGAGAGAGAGAGGGGAGGGGATCTTGCATCTGGTTCACTCCCCAAATGTCCACAACAGCCAAGGCTGGGCCAGGCCGAAGCCAGGAGCCAGGAGCTTCATCTAGGTCTCCCATGTGGGTAGCAGGTGGCCCAAAGACTTGGACCATCTTCCACCGCCCTCCCAGTCACACCAGCAGGGAGCTGGAGCAGCAGGAAGTGGAGTAACTGGGACTCCAACCAGCACCCATATAGGATGCCAGCACTGCAGGTGACCACTTAACCCACTACGCCATAGCACCAGCCCGTGCCATTGTATTTTGTGAATGGTATATGTTTAAAGATCATTTTTTTTTTCAGAATTTGGAGCTTTCTGTTAAAAATTTGGGGTGACCAATGAAAATTTTTTTTGACAGAGTTAGACAGTGAGAGAGAGAGAAAGGTCTTCCTTTTTCTGTTGGTTCACCCCCCAAGTGGCCGCTACAGCTGGCACATTGTGGTCAGTGCGCTGCACTGATCTGAAACCAGGAGCCAGGTGCTTCTCCTGGTCTCCCATGCAGGAGCAGGGCCCAAGGTCCTGGGCCATCCTCCACTGCACTTCCCGGGCCACAGCAGAGAGTTGGACTGGAAGAGCAGCAACTGGGACAGAATCCCAGTGCCCCAACTGGGACTAGAACCCGGGGTGCCGGCGCCGCAGGCAGAGGATTAGCCTAGTGAGCCACAGCGCCAGCCAAAAAAAGTTTTCTTTACCTTCTGCCATCGGGCTTTCATTAACCAGATTTCACCATAGATAAATAATTCCAAGTTACCAATAGTGAAGAATGACAGAAAACGCAGAATGTTTCAAAGAATCTGGAGTAGACTGTGAATGAGGGGAAAGGCGAGCGAAGCCATGTGGACCTGAAAGCATGAGACAGAGAAAGCAGGTCCTCTCTCCTTGTATACCTGCCCATCTCTGACCACTCAAAGCAGCGCTGAGCTGAGTTCCTCAGCCATACCCAACCCAACGTGGGTTCTGGGAATGCCTTCCTCACTCTGCATTCCTTTTGTTCACTTTGTATTAGCATCTTCCGAAGAAGCGCCTTGGCTTGCAGAAGGGTTCTGTCTCAGACTTCAGGTCCTACAAAGTAATGATTTCACATGACAATTCAGTGACAGCCTCTGTTTGCATGTCCTTCAAAAGGATGATTGAACAGACACTTCGGGAAATGTTTTCCTATACTTGAATCATTTCTTTAACAAAAGACACAACAGCCTCCAACAGGTATTGTTTGTCAGGCATTCATTTAGAGTCTTCTTAGCTACCTGTGAAAAGCTCATTAATGGCTTCCCCTGCCTCGTTCTCACATGGATGCCAGGTTTAATGGATCTGGGCTGGAGAGTGTTCTTATTAGAACACTTCCTGTGGTGGCTGACCAACCACTGCAGCTGGAGGGGGTACGTGGTACGTCACTGTTGTTTAAAATGCCATTGTAAGCTCTGGGAAGTGGTGGTGAGATTTTGTTCCCTGTTTATCCATGCACTGTGATGTAGGTGTTTTTCCTGGCCCCTTCCCACTGCCTCAGTCACCACCTTGCACTTTCCCCCATGGGTGCCACCACTCCCTGTATTTCTGCAGTTTGTTCATCTGCAGCCATTTTCGTCTGTGTCAGCATCAGCACTGTCCATTTTCAGTAGCAAGCTTCTAGAAGGCTGAAAGTGCACCTTGTGCCGTTTGCGATGTGCTGTGTAACACTACCTGAACTGTGCGCTTATTAAGTGCTTGTTGACCTCCATGTTGGGAGGTCTTTGATGTGTTTTTCAGTACTTCTTGAGTGAGATTCCCCCAAAGCAAACTTTCTTCAAGTAAGCTCTACATTGTGTTCCCTGCACTGACAGAGCCTATGAGTCGTGGCCCTGAATTTGGATTTTGGTTGTGCATAATGTTTGAGATTCTACTTTATGTCCCACTGCCTTGGGTGAAAAATGCAATGATCCTGCCTTCTAATCCTGCCTGCAAATATGGGCCAAAGCATAGATAACGTGCCACACCTCACCCTTCTTTCCCTATAAGTGAGGTTGACCACGTAACTTCCCCTTTCTTACTGTTATTCAACAGATTCTTGATTTCCAATGGTCAAGAGTTGGAGGCAGTTTACGTAGAGCTGAGGATTTCTCTGTGGAGACCAGAGAGGGATGGTTGAGAGGAATCTGTAAGGACTGTGGTGGTATGGATGGAACTACATACCTTTGGGGGTGCCAGGAGCCCCTGCTTAGTGTATTCATGCCCGTGAACCAAGGAGGTTAGTACTTGGAAAACCGACGCATTACTGTACCTGGGCCCAACATGCCCAGGGTGAAGAGTCCAGCACATGAAAGTGCTGGAATCCTCCATCTGGGGTGCCCCAGGCAAGCCCCACCACCTTCCCTGGTCCTCAGGTTTCGGTGGAAGCTCTGTCTCCAGGGAGTGGCGCACCCTGGCCCCCACCACCCCTATAGCAACACTGAGAGGTACTCATTTGAGACCCAGACCTGCCACTGTAGGGGGTGGGGGACTCCTGCCCTGTGTTCTCCACCAGAGTACCCACCTTGCTCAGTGCCTTCCTGAGTGGGCTAGGACGTGGGGAGATGATCTGCTAGAGAGAGGTGTCAGGGAGAAAGGGGTGCACGCAGAGAAGGAGGTCATGAGGAACTGGTAGGGGCGAGCTCCTAATAAGCACTGAGTTACCCAGGGTGTTAGTTTTCTGCCACTGCTGCAACAAATTCCCACCAACTGGATGGCTTAAAACAACAGAGAATGCTCTCAGAGTTCTGGAAGCCGGAAGTCAAAGTGTTATCAGGTTGGTTCCTTCTTGAGGCCCTGAGCGAAAACCTGTCCCTGCTTCTTTCCTGGTTTCTGGTGGCCACTGGCCGTTTGTTGGCTTCCTGTTCTTACTGTAGACAGCACTGTGGTCTCTGCCTCCACCTTCACCCGGGAGACACTTGTCACTGTAGTAAGGATCCACCCTAATACGGGATGATCTGATCTTAAGATCCTTAATTACAACTGCAAAGCAACTTTCTCCAAGTCACATCCACAGGCCCCAGAGAGCTGTGTTTTTGAGGAGAGGGTGACCATTCAGCCAAGGGATAAAAGTAGTAGGGAGAGGAAAAGATCAGGAAGGTATTTACAAGGCTGAATGCCAACTAGATGGCGGGCACAGTGCGATTGTAACCATCACTGTAAGGTAGAAAAGGATACAATGAAATTTGCATATGAGAAGGGAGAAATTTTACGAGTGGAATGTCCTGGAGTATTCCAGCAAAATTGGAGGCAGAACCATCATCTGAGGTTGGAGAGATTTGGAAAAGAGGGTTGGACAATCTAGAAAAGGTACAGAGATCCACAAAACTCTAGGATAGGTGGATGGAAAGTGTTACAGGCTCGGGCTCCATTGGGAAACGCCCAGGGCTTTTTAATGGTTCTCTTTAGCTCAATTTTGTGACTTTGCCCAGTAATACTTGTCACTTTTGGAGTGGAAAATTTGACCCTGCAGTGACTTGGAGTTAGGAATTGGATTGAATAGTCAAGCAAATAGGATGTTCCAAGAGACTATAGAAAATGTCAGTTGAATCCGCAGAAAGTAGGGTTCAGGCTAGACGGGGAGTGAGCTTGGATTGAGGGTGGAAGGGGAAGTGAGGAAGGGGCTGAGGCCTCAAGGGTGTGACCGGCACAGAGGAGGAGAGACAGATGTGAGGAGGCCCTGGCTGAGGAACCCAGGGGATCAGAGTTCAGAATCATGCCGGGCCCGGCAGCTTCCTGCTGAGTGGGTCTCCCCTCAGCCTTAGAGCTGAAGGAGTCACGAGACTGAAGCCGGAGCTCCCTTTTGCCCTTGGTTCATGTATGTTCAAATATGGTACCTCTGGAAGAAGCGCATGTCCATGGGTCGCACTTAATGTTCTAAAAGTCCCAGATGAGTGTTCTCGGAGCTCTGAGACCTTGCCTTGTGAGCAACTGGCTGGTGAGAATAATATTTTGAACGAGTATTGTACTGACTTTCCCTTCCTCCTAGTTCTTGTTGCCCTGGGAGTCTCCCCTATTGAGACTAAGGATTCCATGACTTCAGGGGGGAGGATAGAGCATGGCCAAGGACAAGGAAGACATTGTTCAGCTTCTGACATCTGAAACAGGCCTTTCAAGCAGGTTTCAGAGAGCAGAGTTAGCCCAGGCCTTCATTTAAAATAGGCAAGCTTTGCTCGAAGAGAAACAATTTGTGGATTCCAAGGAGCTCCATCTCAGAAGGCTTGGCACATATTGCACGCTAAGCTTTGCGGGAGAGAGGCTGCTGGGGTTTCTGTTGGCCTAGGAAGGAGAAAATGCCTTGCTAGGTTGGTGGAAGAAACTGGCAGATTCAGAGTCTAGAGTTGAGAACTGGACGCTGTCACCTGTAGCCAATGTCTGCTCCCCAGGGCTTCTGCCTGAGGAGTCAGTGAGAAGCCAGAAGCCTCAGGTGGGTGGTGGAGCCCTTGCACCCTGCTGTACCTCTAGAAGGCAGCACCTTATAGTGCGCCCTGCAGTGATGTGTGCAGGCTCTGAGCTGGTGTCCTCTGCCAGTTCCCCAGTGTCTGCGCGTGGCTCAGGGGAATTCCCAACAGGCCCGCTTGCTGCCTTGGGCAGAGGGGGCGGTTCTGAAAGGCCTGGGGTCAGAAAAGAGAAGATGCAGAACTGAGCAGGTGCAGTCTCTCCCCTAGAAATTGGATGGGATCATGGGCACGGGTGCTGCCTAGCCCCAGTGAGTTACTGACGAGCTACGTCAGCAGAACCGGGCCAACACCCAAAGCCAAAGGAGACAGGGAGGACAGGGAAGAGAACACAAGCTGGACGTGAGTTTAATTTGACTAATTGCCCTGAGTCAACTGACTTGACGTTTTAAATCCAAAGAGACTAAATTATCTGAAAATAGCCAGTGACCAAAAACAAGTTGAATTCAAACATGGAAAAAGAAAGTGACATCTTTTATTTTTAAGATTTATTTATTTATTTGAAAGTCAGAGTTACACAGAGAGAGAAGAGGTGCGGGGGGGAGGGGTCTTCTATCCACTGGTTCACTCCTAATTGGCCACAATGGCTAGAGCTGCACCAATCTGAAGCCAGAAGCCAGGAGCTTCTTCTGGGTTTCCCACGCAGGTGCAGGGGCCCAAGGACTTGGGCCATCTTGTACTGCTTTCCCAGGCCATAGCAGAGAGCTGGATTGGAAGCAGAACAGCTGGGTCTCAAACCAGCACCCATATGGGATGCCTGTCTTCAGCCAGGGTGTTAATCCACTGCGCCACAGCGCTGGCCCCAAAGCAGCATCTTTTTTTTTTTTTTTTTTTACAGGCTGAGTTAGGCAGTGAGACAGAGACAGAGAGAAAGGTCTTCCTTCCATTGGTTCACCCCCCAAAATGGCTGCCACGGCCGGCACGCTGCACCTATCCAAAGCCAGGAGCCAGGTATTTCCTCCTGGTCTCCCTTGCGGGTTCAGGGCCCAAACACTTGGGCCATCCTCCACTGCCTTCCTGGGCCACAGCAGAGAGCTGGACTGGAAGAGGAGCAACTGGGACAGAACCAGCACCCCAACCGGGACTAGAACCCAGGACACCAGCGCCGCAGGTGGAGGATTAGCCCTGTGAGCCGGGGCGCCGGCCAGTGTCATCTTTTATGTGTAGTGCTGCACTGTATTTGGGAAATATATACAGATGTATCTGTATCTGTGTAATTTTCATTTTATTTGAAAGGCAGAGAGACAGAGACAGAGAGGTCTTCCATCTACTGCTTTATTTCTCAAATGCCCGCAACAGCCAGGTACAGGCTGGGTGTCTCACGTGTCTGGCAAGGGACTCAAGAACTTGAACTGCTTTCTGCTGCCTTCCTGGGTACACAGTGGCAATAAGTTAGATTGGAAACCCAGCAGTGGGACTCAAACCCAGATGCTCGAATATGGAGATGCAGGCATCCCCAGTGGCCACTTAACCTCTAGGCCAAGTACCTGCCCCTGGGCTGTATTCTTATCTGGGGGAAGGGGAAGCACTTGCTTATATTCTTACAGCATACTGTCTTTTCCTTTGAGTGCATCTGGCTTAATATGGCTGTATTAGGTTCATTTTTAGTGAAGAAGTGGGAAGTTCTCTCTTCTCGAGGGCCAATGTTGGCCACCTGATGTTTACGAGTGTACTGGGGTGATCTTCTTATTTAGTTGCAGTTCAAGTGCCTTGGGAGGAGGGACCCCAGTGGCCTTGGGGCATCAGGTCAGTGGGAAGCATTCTCTGTGGTGATGCTGGACACCAGAGATGCATTTCTATTGTGCATGATCCTTCAGTCACCTATTTTAAAGGTAACAGGGTGAGTACTAGAGACTGTGTCCCTAAACAAGAGGGGAGACACTCTTCATTTCAGTTCAGTCCTCGTGTACTGAATAAAGCCTCGGTTTATGAAAGGATTCATTTCCAAGTATAATTGCTAAGCAGTACCAGAACACTCAGCTGACAGAGAGGGGGCCTTTTATCTGCATTTCATCTGTCTTTGACTCCCTTAGGAGGGGGTTGCTGCATCTAAGAATATGGAGAAACCTGTCTCTTGAAATCCCTAGTAACACTGGAAGGGAGAGCTCTCGGTCTGCTCTAGAAGTGTGCCTTGGCTGTGGTGTGTGGTAGGGTGAGGTCAGGGAGTTGCCGATCAGGGTACTGCAAATGTATTTTCCTTCCAGATTACTGTGACACTCTGAGTGAATCTAATCAAAAGTGTATCTTATATCGTTTCTTGTCCTTTTGGCTAAGATCAAGTGTAAAAGTGTATCTTATATTTGCTCTTGTCTGTCATTGGAAACCAAGAGAGAGATGGGGGACCATGTAATTTAAATGGAAAGGAATTACTATATAAAATTACAGAATTTTTAAAAATATTGATATATTAATGGGCAGATTTTAAAACTATTCTAGACCAATGAAGCAGCTCTCTTTAAAATCTTTTCACAAATAAATTGTCTAAAACTTAAAAGTATTCATTTAACTAGATATAAAAATATCTTTATTGATTTATGTGAGTATTAATAAGCGCATAAGACTGATTTTTGGTATATATTACTCATTTTAGGTTTTTTATTCATGTCTCATACTCATGACACTGATTTTTTTTTAAAAGATTTATCTATTTATTTGAAAATCAGAGTTACACAGAGAGAGAAGGAGAGGCAGAGAGAGAGATCAGTTTTCCATCTGCTGGTTCACTCCCCAGTTGGCCACAACAACCAGAGCTGCGTCGATCCAAAGCCAGGCGTCAGGAACTTCCTCCAGGTCTCCAACATGGGTGCAGGGTCCCAAGGACTTGAGCCATCTTCTGCTGCTTTCCCAGGCCATAGCAGAGAACTGGATTGAAAATGAAGCATCTGGGTCCCGAACTTGCTCCCATATGGGATGCTGGCACTGCAGGGGGTGGCTTTACCTGCTATGCCACAGCGCGTGCCTCAACGCTGATAAAGAATAAATTGTTTTTAGTTTTCTCTAAAGACATCTGCAATCCCTTCAAATTTTTATTTGTAGTTAGTATTTGAACTGAATATCCTTGATGGGTATTTGCATGCATATGCACAAGATTTCTAACTTAGGAATAGCTCTTTCTACAGGTAGGAAGTCTGTGCTAAGCTCAGAACAAATTCTGCTGAATGGAGGCTCTTTGACAATGCTTTCACATTGAAATGTGTAAATATTTATGCCCAAATACTTTCACAAGTCCTTTTCTTTTTTTTTTTTTTTTGACAGGCAGAGTGGACAGTGAGAGAGAGAGACAGAGAGAAAGGTCTTCCTTTGCCATTGGTTCACCCTCCAATGGCTGCCGCGGCCGGCGCGCTGCGGCCGGCGCACCGCGCTCATCTGATGGCAGGAGCCAGGTGCTAGGTGCTTTTTCCTGGTCTCCCATGGGGTACAGGGCCCAAGCACTTGGGCCATCCTCCACTGCACTCCCGGGCCACAGCAGAGGGCTGGCCTGGAAGAGGGGCAACCGGGACAGAATCCGGCGCCCCGACCGGGACTAGAACCCGGTGTGCCGGCACCGCAAGGCAGAGGATTAGCCTGTTGAGCCACGGCGCCGGCCCACAAGTCCTTTTCATTCATGCGGAATTCTTATCTTTGACAAACATTTTTACAAGACAAAACTTATGAAAGTATATTGCTCTTAGAGTCCTTTTGGGTGTCTTGTGGGCATGTAACATCATAGTCTACTCACTCTGATGGAGAACATATATGTATTGAACTAAACCTAGGTGTTCCACCAAAAAACTGCCCCAAGTGAAGATGTTACAAAACTTCATAATGTAATTTCGGAATAACCCTGGATACTGTTCAGGTTTTCATCACTTAATGTGTCAAGTTCCTCCTTCACTGTTACTGTGCTAGATTTCAACATCTCTTGTTTATAAACTTTATTTTCCATGACTGCCATTGGCTCAAGCTTTCAAAAGCCAAAGTATTTTGGTGCTTCACCCACTGATTGGATTAAAGACTTGTAACTGGTTCAGAACAGAATGTACTCAAACTGCAGAGGCTTTGTGTAGCATAGAATTATAGCACACTCAAATTGACTTTGAGAGTCATTTCTTAAACATGTCTTAAACTAAGTTGGTGGATGATGACATGTGGCAAGATAGAAGGCATGCATTGTGTGTGTTTTGTATTCAATATTGACTTTGTCCCCAAAACTCCAGTTAAATTTTTTGAATGGGTGTATATAAAACTATTTGTCAATTTCTCTCTTTTTAAAAAAAATTTATGTATTTGCTTTTATTTGAAAGAGAGAGAGACAGAGACAGATATCTCACCTCTAGTTCATTCCCCAGATGCCCACAACAGCCAGGGCTGACCCAGGCTCAAGTCAAGAGCCTAGAACTCCGTCCAGATCTCCCACCTGTGTGGCAGGGAGGACCCAAGTACTTGAGTCATCACCTGTTGCCTTCCAGAGTGCATAGCAGGAAGCTGGAATCAGTAGAGAGCCAGAATATGAGTTCCTGCAGGAGTCCCAAATAGTGTCTTTACCACTGTACCAAACACCTGCCTCACTCTTTGTCCGTTTCTACATCTGCACTTTCTTTTGTACTTGTTAGAATATTGTCACTTGTGTTTGAATGCAGTTAAGAATGATGCATGTACCATTCCAAATTCTCAGTAACTCTCTACTCCATAGGTTTCTTGAGTTCATGAAAAGATTGTTTTTTAGCATCATAGAATTTGTATTTGTGTTTTCACTTCAAAAATTCATCTCCTATTGAACTTGCTACTATTTATAGTGGCATTTCCCATAACTTGAGAGGTTTTACCTCTACAGTCTGGACTTCCACAAGCTTTATTTTGGTCCTATGAAATAGATGAAAAAGGAAATCAAACCATGATTTGAATTAATTGACTTTCTGTTTAAATACCTGATAATACTTACAGGAAACTGGAATCATTTAACTGTGGAGTTTTTTTCTGCTGCTGCTGCTGAAACTGGTATATGAAAGTGATCCCTGGATTCAAAAGTAAACAAAATCAGTTTACATCAGGGATGGAGAACATCTGAACTCCAGGCTGTGTAAGGCCTGTGAAATCATTTGGTCTGGTCCTCCCAAAGCAGCAGCAGGGGAGACTCAAAATTCTAAGTTGATAATTTTGTATGGCCCATTAATCATCTTATAAATATCCAAATGGCCCTTGGCAGAAAAAAGTTTCCCCACCCCTATTTTTATGTTTTTAAAATTTTTTTTTATTTATTTGAAAGGCAGAGAGGGAGAGAGAGATCTTCTACCATTGGTTCACTCCTCAGATGCCTGTAACAGTAGGGACTGGGTAAGGCTGAAGCTGAGAGCCAGGAATTGAGAACCCAATCCAGGTCTCCCATGTGGGTGGCAGGGAACCAACTACTTAAGGTATTACTGCTGCCTCCCAGGGTGCACACTAGCAGGAAGCAGGAAGTGGGAGTAGAGCCAAACCTCAAAGCCAGGCTCTCTGCTACAGGATGTGCATGTCCCAGGCCATGTTTTAACCATGACGGCAAACAGCCACTCCAGCAAAATCACTTTGGAACAACAGTCATTTGATTTAGAAGGAAAGTCGTGTTTACCAGAGCACTTTTCATGAACCCTCTGCAGCTGCATCTGTTCAGTTGTCATCCTTAGCACAGTGTCACTGCAGCATCTGATAGCATTGGGAGCTGTTGCTGACGCTGTTCTAGCAGGTGTGTGAGTTGTGCTCTGTGTAGTCAAGGATGTCACTGCTGCTCCCGTGGTGGAGGGTGAATATCAAGTATTTTGTCTGAATTAACGTTCATCATAAGCTTTCCTGAAAAGCAGAAACTTGGTACTAATTTTAGTTCATTGCTACTGAAAGGGAAATTGCATAATAAAATAAATAGTGTGTCTTTGTTTGAATAAATGACAAAACCATTGTAATGAAAATGTTCAGATAGTTCCTGAGAAGATCCATAGCAGATTTGTGTCCTGTTGTTTTATTTCCTGTAGACCGTAGCCTGTAACTGTCTGTTTGCCATTCACTCTTCTGACTGGTGTTCTGTGCATCTCAGGCTGCAGCATGGGTCACAGCACCACTGCTCAGCCACCTGGTGTATGGCGGGGGCAGCTGTGGGGACTACTTTGCCCACTACCAGTCAACACTGAATGGAGTTAGCTGCCCATCACTGCTCAAGCCCAAGTGCTCTTTGTTTTCTTGGTGAGCACCCCCCATGTAGTTCTTGAAAGGGAGGCGCTCCATATGTCAAGACTGGAAAAGGACAGGAAAGAGATGGATTGCCATAGGTCATCTTGCAGATTGAATGTTAAGGTGAAAATTTCCTTCAGTGTACCGTCGACTCACACATTGGTAGGCATGACTGTGATAGAAGCTGCAGGTGCAAAGTGGAGGTTACAAAACCCAAATGTTGATTTGCACAATGAAACATCCTGGGCAAACTTAGTACGCTGACCAGTGGCAGGGCAACAGGAGTAAACCAGTGCTTTTGTGAGCAAGGGAAGGTGTTCCATCAGGCCAGTTAGGCATTGCATTTCTCCTGCTCTGTACTCTCCTCCATCCTCTGGACAGGTCATAGCCCTTACTGCTCTGCCCATTTCTATTCTCAACCCTTCCAGTCCCACTTCCTGCAACCATTGCAGGAGCTTTGAAAAATCTGGGATCCCATCGCTCCCCTGTATGTCTTCTGTACCACAGCCAAGGTGAAGGCCAGCTCTTCGCCACGGCTCAGGGAGCCCTCTGTGCTCTTGCCTCCCGGTACCCTTTGGATTTTAGGCTTCCAGAGGGCACTTCTGGCTGTTTGGTTTTGTGGTGTTTGGTTTCTTTAGTCAGCATGGCACATGATTGATGGAATGAATGTGGTTTCCTTCGAGCTGATGAAAGGGAAAAAGAGGGAGTGTCTTGCGATTCCATGGCAACAGGGAAAGTCAAGTTCAAATCCCTGTGTCCCAGATATTATTTCTATGTCTTGTAACAAAGTTGGACAGCAGGATATCTTTGGGTGCGTACAACCGTTCTGATTCTGAGCTTCCCAGTCCCTCCCCACACCATGGAAGTGAGTGGGAATTATAGGGAGTCCTTTGTTCTCATCAACATTGGATCAGAGACTTTGTTTGAAGTACACTTGGCCTACAGGAGTTGGAAGGGTGTGCCTCGGGATGATCTGAGGGATCCTGACAGGCAGAAGCTCTCCGGGACCTGCATAGTTGGTGGAGGAGGAATACTTTGAAATCGTGGTTTTGAGATCACGCGTCTTTACACAACTGCGTTCTGTTGATTCTCTTTTGAAAACATGCTACTGTTCAGTTTTTTATCATGAATGCCTTTCCAAGGACAGTAAATGGTTTTACACACTATGACATCGTTTCCATGGCAACTAATGTATTTTAGCAAAGAGACTGTGCTAGAAGTAGGCTAAAAAGGACAAATACAGAAACGGCACAGTGTAAAAATGTGGGGCAGTGTGCGTTGTAGTAAAGATTTTCCTTTTTTTTTTTTTCTTCCTTGACTTCTTGTTTAGGAAAACCTGTATAACAAGATGTTGGCTTCTTAACTCTCACTAATAAAATTTTTATTGCACCCAACACTGTTTAGTATTTTGCTGACACAGTTCCTTCAGTTGGTACTGGGGTTTTTGTCTGTTTTGTTTAAGATGATCAGCATTCTCATCAACATAGAAGCGTGTGATTTCACCATCTTAAAGACAGGCTTTCTTTATCGATCAGTCTCCTGGCTACCACCCTACTCCCCTATTGTCGGTTACTCTACTTCTTCTCAGAGGGTGTTGTCTGCACTGCCTGTCTCCGCACAGCCTTTGTTAGAAATCAAAGACACTCCAATTAGGCTTTCATTCCACTGTTGATTCAGTATCACCAGTTGGCCACACCTTCATCCTTTAAGTATATTGCTATGTAGTTCTCTTGCTTTAGATGCTAACATTCTTAGCTATCTATTTCCCATAAGTATACAACAAAGCAATCTGCATTTGTGTCAATGCTGGTTTAGGAAAAAAATATATATATAAGGGAACATGTTACTCTGCTTTGTGTATCCAAATGTATTTGGATAATTTTATTACTCGATAATAAAAAAGACCCCTTCAGTGCTCTTAGATAAGCCCCCAGTTGTGAGCAGATACCGATCAATTCCTTGTTTAACAGAAAGAGAAACTGAAGCGTAGACCCTCTGAGTTCTAGGAGTAGCAAGCCAGTCTGTAGGCTGAATTATACCCTCATGTATGTTTTTTTGGACCTCATGGTACATTGTAAAAATGTTAACTTGAGCAATTTTATTATATATATATATATTTTATTTAATTGACAAAGTTAGACAGTGAGAGAGAGACAGAGAGAGAGAAAGCTCTTCCCTTTGCTGGTTCCCTCCCCAAATGGCAGCTATAGCCGTCGCTCCACCAGTCTGAAGCCAGGAGCCAGGTGCTTCTTCCTGATCTCCCATGCAGGTGCAGGGGCCTAACCACCTGGGACATCTTCCACTGCCCTCCCAGGCCACAGCAGAGAGCTGGACTGGAAGAGGAGCAACCGGGACTAGAACCTGGCACCCATATGGGATGCTGGCATCACAGGCAGAGGATTAACCAAGTGAGCCACGGAGCCGGCCCCTTATTTTATATTTTTAAGATTTATTTATTTTTGCAAAAGGCAGAATGATAGAGAGAGAGAGAGAGAGAGAGAAAATCTTTCATCTGCCGGTTCATTCCTAAAATGCCCACAACAGCTGGGGCTGGGCCAGGTTGAAGCAAGGAGCCAGAAACTTCATCTGGGGGCCGGCGCTGTAGCGCAATGGGTTAACTCCCTGGCCTGAAGCACCGGCATCCCATATGGGCACCAGTTTGATACCCGGCTGTTCCACTTCCGATCCAGCTCTCTGTTACAGCTTGGGAGAGCAGTGGAAGATGGCTCAAGTCCTTGGGCCCCTGCACCTCTGTGGGAAACCCGGAGGAAGTTCCTGGCTCCTGGCTTCAGATCAGCACAGTTCTGATTGTTGCAGCCAATTGGAGAGTGAACCATCGGATGGAAGACCTCTCTCTCTCTGCCTCTCTTCTCTCTGTGTAACTCTTTCAAATGAATAAATAAATCTTTAAAAAAAGAAACTTATCTGGGTCTCCCACATATGGGTGGCAGGGACCCAAGTACTTAAGTTGTCATCTGCTGCCTCCCAGGCACATTAGCAGGAAGCTATATTGGAAGCTGAGGAGACAGGACTCAAATCAGGCACACCAGTGTGGATTGCAGGGATTCCAAGTGGATACCCACCATGAGCAGTTTTATTTAACAACTAGAACTTCTGGCTTCTCTTGAAAAAAAAAAATGGGACCATTTGGCATAGCTGAGCATCTGTCTAATAACAGTAGTCAGCATAAGCTGTGTTGTGGCTGTTCTCTTGGGAGGAGACAGGGCTGTTCGACTCAGGCCAGCCTCATTTCACCTGCTTTGTTCATCTACGTCACCTGTCTGGCCCCTTTGGGTTTTGTACTAAGTGACCCTTGCTGCTCCCTCTCTCACACAGTCACAAAGCAATCACCAGCCAAGCTAGGAATGGAACGTGGTTTCCAAGCCACCCACTTCCTGCCTGACTGTGGCTCATGGCTCTCCATTTCCAAGAATAATTCACAGGTCAGTGGTGAGGGGCATGATTAGGTGGCAGGGTCTACCGTGGGCAGCTTATTCACTGAAGTAGACCTCGCCGTTCCTGGTACTGGTGCAGTTCTTGCTGGGGCATCTCCCTGCCCCGGCCACCTTTGTCAGAGCCACATGTGCCACCTGTTGTGATGGACAACATGGAGCCGCAGGGGCAGAAGTTAGCATTTATATGTCCATGGGCAAATCGACCAAGAGGAAAAGCTCCAGTGTCATAAACTGGGTTTCCACATTTCCCAAATTCTCACTGAGTGTGTATTACCTTTTTAATGAGGCCAATACTAGCATAAGGTAAATACGACCGAGGTAGCATTGGCATTGGCCGTCCACCCCTCCCAGTGTGGGAGGCACAGGGCCGGGGCCGCCATTGCCATTCTCCACCATGCTCAGCTCTTTGTCCTTGTTGCCAAAGAACTGAGCATGCCCCTGGGGTGTTGCTGCCCTAAGCCCCTCACCACCTGCAGTGTGCACTTCTCACTGTGCCTTGATTAGCTAGGGCTGCCAAAGACAGGAGAAGAAGTCTCACTTGCTGCGGTCTCCAACCTTCTTGGAAGGTGTGTGTGTGCAGGAGGGCATGGTAGAATGAATAGCTGGAGGAAGATGCATTTTTCCTGGGGGCACAGGGCAAGGAGAAATACTCCATAACAAAGGATCTGGTCCAAGCTGGGGCCCGGCTTTGGGGCCTGACTCGGCTGCTGGGCACCCAGGAGACTGCAGTGACCACGAGTGTGGACGTTCCCACACACTGCATGCCTGTCTGCAGCTGTGCAGGCCCTGGGGAGCCCACAGTGAGAGTGGGCCTGTTCCTGGGCTTCGGGCAGGGAGCCAGGGGCCGCCGCTTGGCCACAGAGCATTGAGGGGCTTCTGTGTGTCCTCTTTGAGTGTCTTTGGAATCATAGCAGAGTCTGGCCCTGCCTGGTCTTTTTTGTGTCTTGGATCCTAAGTTAAGAACAACCGAGGGAGTACTTGTCCCTGTTGATTCATTTGCTGTGGAGGTTGCTGTCCAATGGCCATTTTATCTGCTCTCGCAGCTGACATCACACCAGGCACAGTTCTGAGGTTCTCACTTTAGTTGCAATTGAATAGAGCTCTGCTCACAGAAGCAGAAGGAAGCCATTCAGATATGAATGTGTGAAGATGCGCTCAGTAGTGTGCACTTGTTCTTTGGCAGGTCAATGAATATTTTAAGTCTTTTTGCAAGGAGTGAAAAGGGCCGAAGTTGTAATAAAGATGACGATGCTATGGCCAAAGTATGCCTCATCTTTCCTCCCAGTCTAACGTTTTAAAAATAGTCAAACAAAAAAATCCCAAGCCATGATTTAACTCTTGGGTCTGTCACAGCCCTCATGTGTGAGAAGTGAGTATGACCTGCACACATATCGAATCTCAGTTTCTCATTCATGCTACTTAAAATAAAAAGAACCACTGGGGCTGGCGCCGCGGCTCACTAGGCTAATCCTCCGCCTGAGGCGCCGGCACACTGAGTTCTAGTCCAGGTTGGGGGCGCCAGATTCTGTTCCGGTTGCCTCTCTTCCAGTCCAGCTCTCTGCTGTGGCCCGGGAGGGCAGTGGAGGATGGCCCAAGTGCTTGGGCCCTGCACCAGCATGGGAGACCAGGATAAGCACCTGGCTCCTGGCTTTGGACCAGCGCGATGTGCCGGCCCCAGCGCACCGGCCACGGTGGCCATTGGAGGGTGAACCAACGGAAAAGGAAGACCTTTCTCTCTGTCTCTCTCTCTCTCTCTCACTGTCCACTCTGCCTGTCAAAAAAAAAAAAAAAAACCCACTGGACAATATGAAGAATAATAGCAGAGTCTGCAAGTTGGATCTCTGTCCCATACTTAAAGCTAAAGCCCCAGGATGCACTATAATGAGGGAGGTCATCTCATGGCTATGCACATGTGTGCAGGGATGCACTTACACTCTGGGCTTAAAAAAGTGTACTTCCAAAAGTCTGTAGAAAAATGGAATGAAAAGAGAAATTTACGTTGGTGCAGAAAAAAAATTGAAATCATTGGATAGTTTTCATAATGCACATTTTCCATGAGCATGAACCTGTGTACACTTCCTCTTCCGCACATGCGCACACACCACTTTGTGCTGCAGGTCCCAGAAGGGCTGGTAGTCTCACAGGAGACCCTGAGCCCAGCCCCGCATAAAGGGCTGTGGGAACACAGCGGAGGGGAACCTGGTCGTGCATGGAAGAGCTGACAAAGGAAAGCAGAGCCCTGGAGATTGAATGGGAGACACTGAAACTCCCCAGCAAGGTTGGTGGACTTGGAATGACTGCTTAGCCTGGTGCCTGGGATACACTGGAGGCCATTTCCTGCCCCTTCCTGGGATAGAGGCAAAATGGAAATCAGTGCCGCAGTGCGTGAGCGCTCTGTCTCTGGCTGACTTCTCACAGCCTGGCCTCAGCCTTGTTTTCCCGCCCTCCTCCCTGCAGCCTGTGCCATCCTCTTAGCCAGCCCTCAGAGCACCGCCAAGCCCGTTGTGTTCTTGGAACACGTGGCTCGTGCTCCTTTGCCTGTGTCCTGGTTACTCCTTCCGCTGCTCTGTCTGGTCCAAGATCAGTAGGGGATGTCTCGTGGACATTTGGAAGCAGGAAAGCAGTAGGGGCAGGAGGGATGGCTCTGTTGAGAGAGAATTCAAAGCGGAGGACCTCTCGAGTTTTATTTTTAGAGCGTTTGTGTATTCTCCAACAAATGGGGAGGGTCAGTCCGATCTGCAGGGTTGGGAGTGGGTCTGGGTCTCGCCCTGGGGCTTCTGTTCCTGCAGTCAGCTGTATGTTGGCAACATTTACAGGGCAGCTTTTTCCACTGGGGTATTTGGGTCTCTTCGGTCATAGTTCCCAAACAGAACATCAGTGCCCTGTCAAAAGGAAGAAGAGGACCAGGAGTGCTGCGAGGCCCCAAGTCCACAGCTGGATGCATGGACAGCACTGTAAAATGTCTATGGAGCTACGCATGCCAGTGTCTGTTCACATGTGTGTACACACACACAAACACACACACACATACAGCGAGCGGGGCCTCCCTTGCCTTAAACCTTGGAAACCCAAAACTGGGATTTTCCAGAAGTCAGACTTAGAATAAAAGCAGGAGACTAACTGATCAATTTTAAGTGCTCTTTTAAAAATACGAATCATTTAAATAAAGTCTCTATTTCATTTAAATATTTAATGGATAAAATGTTTGTTCCCAACTGTTATTCTCAATTTTTTTGAAAACATAGCTTTTGTTTAAGAAAGATGTAAGCGGATTTAAAGGCAAACACAATGTTTTCAGTCTAGATAGGGTTGCCGTGTAAATGTTACTTTTAGGCAATTCTATTTCATCCATTCTTACCCTCTTTGAAACAATGGAGCTGGTGCCTAAAAATACCTCAAGCTGTCTTGCCGGGAGCCTTTGAAGTTAAAGCTCTGGCACCCTTTTGGTTTATGGCTCCAAAGTGAGATGCGTGCACACACACACACACACACACACACACACACACACTTTGGTAGTTAACTCCATCTGTTTAGAAGCCTCCAAAAGAAACTGGATGTCTCTATGTCTCTGTATGGGTGGATAAGACTTCTGGTACAGTAGTGAGCCAGTGGCTACAAGTGGCTTTTCAGTTTTCTTCCTATTGGTGCCGGGTACACAAGTACTGTGCAGTAAAGGCTTGTTATTTCAGCATCTGTGTGAATTGAGATCGTTACAATTGTGCAAGAGGCATGAACCAGGGATATAGAAAAGGATAATGATTCTTTTTTTTTTTAAAGATTTATTTATTTATTTGAAAGGCAGAATTACAAAGAGGCAGAGGTAAAGAGAGTAAGGTTTTCCATCCGCTGGTTCACTCCCCAGATGGCCCCAATGGCTGGAACTGTGCTGATCCAAAGCCAGGAGCTTCCTCTGAATCTCCCAAAAGGGTACAGGGGCCCAAGGATTTGGGCCATCTTCTACTGCTTTCCCAGGCCATAGTGCAGCTGGGACTTGAACCAGTGCCCATGTGGGATGCCAACACTTCAGACAGCAGCTTTACCCACCATACCACCGCACCGGCACCAGGATAATGATTCTTCAGTAGCTCTTTCTGTGGCCAGCAAAGGACTCTTTCACCTTACAAACAGCTCATCATTCCCTCTTGTGGTCTGTAACTCAGAACAACCTTCCTAAACCTCCATGGAAGTGTTCCGGAACAGAAGTAGAGCTAACAGTGTAAACACATCCCCTCTGGTACAGAGGTCTCCTAGTCCAGAACACAGGGGACAAGTGGGAGTTTCTGAACATAGAGAAGGCCTGTTCTGTCCAATTCTACTGTCTTTGGAGCCCCTGTGTGTTAGCCAAAGAGAAGATTTACATTGCCTGGCCGTGTCTTCTTCGTAGACAGAGGGCAGCATGACTCCGAGGCCTAAGGGAGGCCGATACGGGTTCTTGGGGCGCGGGCCATGGTGGCTCGGTCACCAGCACATTCTCCCCCTGCTCCCTCCGTGGCGATCCTCTTGCCTGCAGTGAGTTCATGATCTGCATGCCCATCTGCAGAGAACAGTGTATGAATTTCTAGTTTTCTTCCCTGTGGTCATTTTTTCTTTCCCTCATTCTAAGGCAGCTTTGATGAAACAAAACAAAGATTTTACTGTTAATTATACATCTTTTCTAATTCACTTGTGTGTGTGTGTGTGTGTGTGTGTGTGTGTGCACGCATGCCAGAGGATGGTTTTGATAGGAAGAGTGATTTATAAAGGCCTGTGTTAAGCCATGTGCCAAGAAGAATCATATTGAAAAAGCTTAGGAGTCTCCACTCCAGTGAAAATGTTTCTGTCTTGTTTTCAGATCCCTCAATGCAAACTTCTCAGTTTCTGTCCTAGTGTATTGTTGTCAACATAATTCTATTCAACATTTTTTGTTCTCTTTAGACACTTTATTAAAACTGAAGCTTTATTCAAACAGCTAAAATTGCAAGGTGCCATGATATTGGCAGGTTGTAGAGGCAGAGTGTATGAGCAAACTGGAAGTCTGCCATCTCGCTCCTGGTGCCTGAAAGACTACTGTGAAGTGGGCATGGGTGCTGTCAGAACCAGCATTCAGCCTTCCCAGGGGCTTGGCACAAGGTGGTAGTCCTGGGGCTGGTGTAGACTGGTGGATGGCAAACCCCTGCTGGGGATAGCTCCAGCTCGTGGGAAACAGGGGCCACACCCAAAAGGCTGGTTTGACAGTGAGACCCACCTACAGATAGGAAGTAGGGCAGATATGGGCTGATGGGGGCAGATTTCAGTGAGGAGGTGAGGCGAGACCTTGGAAAACTCATGTTTAATGTGCCCCAACCACAAAGACTTGTAGGGACTCTGAAGAAGGGAAGTGGTGTGTGTGTGTGTGTGTGTGTGTGTGTATGTGTGGTATGTGTTGCCGGCTTTCTTTGGTGGTACAGAGCCAGGTCTTTGTAGTTTCAGGCAGGTGTTTGTGGCAACTGTGTCTTAGCATCAATTATGTGAATGTGGAAAAAAAAAGTATAAGCAAATTGATTGTCTGCAACAAATGGAAATTCCACGGTGGTGCTTTGTGGGTGGTTTATAGGCAGAGAGTGCTTGGGTTCTCTTTTGATGTTTCACTATTTTTTTTTTCTTCTTCTACAGTTTTTTGAAGAAGCAGGATGCTGATCTAGACGTGGAAAAAGTAAGTTGACATGCTTTGCTCTGAGATCTTGTGTGTTGTGAATTGAGAAGTGTTTTCCATTGGAATCCAAGATGAAGTCCACTTTCAATTTGGGATTGCAATTCTGATTCTGTAGGTTTCAAAGAGACACTCGAGTTGGAGATGGAACTGGAATATGAAATAGACCATCTTATCTTACTTAGGTGAACCTGCTATTTTCCCCCTTTCCATTCTAATTGTAACGATTTTGGCAATTGTGGGCACATATGTTTTTGCTGTAAGTTCTATCTTGCCATGCCAGAAATAGAATGGAACAGCTGCACCAAAGCTAACGCCCCTTCAGGGTGGTGAGGGAGGCGCAGCACTCGGTCGGCTCAGGGAGGTCCCCTCCAGTCCTTTTGTTCTTGACTTTTCTTCCACTCTCAGATGGCTGCTGCTTACCTCTGCCCTCTTTGTGCCTTTGAGTTGTAACCACTGTGTACCAGGCAGGTCATTTTTGCATTCACTTAGCCCACTAAGTTTTAGACACCACGCTGGGATCTTGAGGCACATGCGTGCTCAGGTGGCTGTGACACAATCTGACTGAACTGTGCAGACCCAAGGGTGGGCTTTCCAGAAAGATCCTTGACAGAGGTATTTGTGAAGGAACTGCATGTTTGTCCTTTCTACAAACATTTGCCGAGTGTTCTGTACCTGTACTCTTCTCTCGTCTCCCAGGCACTGTGGGTCTCCACCTGAAACAGTGGCATCTTTTGGGATCCCTTGGGATCCTTTTCTGCTCCACACAACTCTGCCCAGCCACATGCCCTTGGGAGTGACTTTTCAGCTGTTTTGAGTCACATTCCTTGAATCTTTGGCCACTTAGGGGCTGCTGCTGCTTCTTCATCAACACCATTGTTGTCGTCATTGTCATCATCATTATTTCATTTTGAATTTAAGTCCCAGATGAAGTTCTGTGTTTTGACTTCAGTCTTCTCTCTGAATTGGAGCCGTTCTGAATGTATCTGTTTTAAGTGGAGGAAGTATACTCTCTGCAGCATCTTTCTAGAGCAATTATGAGCATGCCCTGGCCTTCTACCCTGCAGAGCCCCCCTGCTGCAGCACAGCCTCTGATCTACTTTCTCTAGTGGGCTTCTCAGCTCCTATGAAATCAGGTGGACTTGGAGAAATAGGAGGGCTCCAGAGGGGGCCATTTCCGAATCCCCATGCACCTGGATTTGACCATGGAAGCCCAGGGTCGGCAAAGGCTCTTCCTCGCAGGAGGGGAGGGCAAGCAGACTGTAACCCTCCTGGGCCAGGTCAAGCCCACTGGCTGGCTGAAGCCTCTGGGTGCGCAGAGCCACCAGGCTGGTCTAGTGCAGAGCAGCCGGGAGGGGCTTGCAGTGGCAGTGCAGGTGGCACCCCTGGCTGCACAGTTTGCTTTGCCAAACTCAGAGTGAAGTGTTCCAACCACAAGAGGGGGAGGGCCGCTGATCAGGGTGCTCGGATCCAGGCTGAAGCCAGGCGAACATCAGCGCGCGCTGTGGGTGGCAGAGTTAAACTCTCACTTCAGTTCTGCTGGGAGCTTCTGTAAGACTTTAGACAAGTCATTTTTCCTCTCCAAGTCTCTGTTTTCTCATCTGTGAAGCGGTCCTTTCTCCAGAACCAAGTACAATTCTTCTTTTTTTTTTTTTTAATTTAAAAACACAAACCTCGTGTAGTGTTTTGTTGTTTGGCTTGGGTCTCGTACCCACATGGAAAAAGGATCATGGGCCACCAGTCTAAAGAACATTTGCTGAGGCCAGCCTGGGACCAGGAGTCCTCAAGGCAGAGGTATGTCTGTGGGGCCTGGAGGTCCAGCACTGGCAGCCAGGAGCATCTCACCTGGGAGAGAGCAAGTGTGACGGGCGGGAGGGTGTGGGGGCTTGTGGGTACTAGGGCAGTCAGAGCCAGAGCAGCCTCGGAAGGGCTGGGAAGCACCTCTGAGTGCCTTTAGGAGGTTCTGCCTGCAAGCAGTCGCTGAGGGACCGAAACGCCCTGGGTTGCCTTAGGGGAGTTCACTGCTTTAAAAGTTCTAATTCAGAAGCTGCAGTTCCAGAAGCACTCTCTAATGCTGAGAGAAGGTGACCAGGAGTTGATGTGTCCATGCTGTTTGTCCCTGGTTATGTATCTGCCGAGAAGAGTGTAGAGTAGGGGCTGCCTCCATCGTGTGAGTCAGTGATGCCTGCTGGCCAACCCAAGAAAAATGGCAGAAATCATAGTGTTTGTTTTTTTTAATGGATTTGTAATTTCTTCTTCTTCTTTTCTTTTAAGTTGCATGTATTTATTTGAAAGAATTAGAAAGAGAGCGCGAGCGAGAGAGAGCGCGAGCGAGAGAGAGCAAGCGAGCACATGCAAGATTTTCCATCTGCTGGTTCACTCCCCAAATGGCTGCAATGGCTGGGGCTGGGCCAGGCTGAAGCCAGGAGCCAGGAGCTTCTTCCAGGTCTCCCACGCTGGTACAGAGGCCCAAACACTTGAGCCATCTTCCGCTACTTTCCCAGGTACATTAGCAGGAAGCTGGATTGGAAGTGGAGCAGCTGGAACTTGAACTGGTGCCCATATGGGATGCCAGTGCTATAGGCAGCAACTTAATTCACTATGTCACAGCTCCAGCCCTGTAGTTTCTTCTTTTACTTGGACATTTTTGTAAATACAGAACTCTGGGAAACTGGCTTTGTTTGGACTTGTCAATAAATGCGGCGGTATAAATTCTGTATCAGTTAAGGAATCTCCAGCATTCAATGGACCTCTGCACAGTGGGTGCTTTGTATCTGTTGCTCTTCAGCCTTACAGCAGTCTTTTGCAGGAACCATGTCCCTTACCCTGAGTGACTCAAAACGCTTCAGTGATAGCAGGATTCTAATCAGATCTTCTGCATCCAGAGCCTTCTCATTCCCACCATTAATGGAATATTCGAGATACTATTTGTGTAACCTCTTTTTAAAAAAACTTTTATGAGTAAATAATAAGAAAGCAATGCTACTTTCCAGGAATGTCTTCCTTGATGTTTCTCCATCCCGCCCCCTCCCAACCCCAAGTCTGCATGGGGTTGCCCTGTCACCATGCTACTCTCTACAGCTGTTGTAGTTGTAGACTTGGTTGGGCCATAACTGTGTAGTAGCTGTGTTCCTTGTTGAACTGTAAACTTTGTCAGGTCAGAAAATGTATCAGTGGGAAGCCTAGTGCTAGCTCCTAGGAGGCCCTCTAAGAATGTTGACTACAGGCATGAATGGATGCCACAGGACCAGACTGGAGTGCAGTCAGAGCCAATGAAAACTGCTTTGGCAAATGGCAAAGTGAAAGTAAAAGTGCACCCCAGAAGCCCTGGCTTCTCCTTTCCATCCCAGAGTTTTACCTGTAGAAAGCAGGCTTGTTAATTGTACTGTGTGGAGATAAGTCAATCATTCCTTGGCTTTTCTCCCCAAAAGTAGAAAGTTCCAAGCAGACCAATGAACAGATAGTTCTTAGGATTGGAGTAATCTAGGCAAGCAGAGAGAGTCCAAAGAGAAAAGAGGGAGAAGCAGTAAGAACACAAAGGGAACGTTAAAACAAAAAAATTTTTTTTCAGAATTTTCTAGAATTCTTGATGGATTTAGTTCTGAGTATGGTTGCCAGAACACTGCTTTAAATGTATAATGTAGATGTTCTAAAAGTAAAACCCATCCTCATCTGAATTTTGAAGAATATGGAATCAGGTATATCAGAAGAACAAAAATGCTTTTTTTTTTAATCAAAAGCTGATTAAATGGAGTCATTTAGTAATTTAAATCATGATCTACATGAATTTGATTAGAATAACGCCTCCTTTGGTCATGACTTCTCTCCAAGGGCTGAGCAGAGAGTTTGACTTCCTGCCTCCTGAAGGTCTTTGTCTTTTGTGATTCAGCTCATCATCTTGGAGCCTGCCTGCCCGGAGAGGCACTTGGGATTTCTGCCCTTTCACTGAGACCAAGAATTCCTGTCTTGCTATTCCAACTGTTTACAAGGTTTAGACAGCTGTGTTCGGGCCACAAATACTACTGCCTATCTGATAGACACAGAAGCCTTCCCAAACAAAACTTGTCAATCAAAAAGAAAAGGAAACAGAAGCTTTACCTCCTAGAATAGAATTGTTTCTGTTTCCTCTGAATGAATGCCTTGAGCCGTGTGAGTCTACAAGTGTAGAATGGACATGGAAGATGCTCCATTTTTCAGTGTGTCTTTGGTTTTAGTAAATCCCAAGAGACATGATAAAAATATCCGAGGTTTTTATTGTAGGGTTAATAGTCTTGTGGGGAAAAAGAAATCTAGTCCTAAACAGCTGAAGGTTCAAATCTAAGGCCGCATCTGGAATCAACTTTCAAGCCACGTGGATGGGATTGCTACATTTGCAACAAAGCAGAAAAATTAATTTGTGGAAGTTTTTTCTTTAATGGGAGGATAAGAGTTTCAGGGTTCAGAAAGTCATCAGCACTTACAGGGGCTGTCCAAGTTTTCAAAATGCTGGTAACCAGGATGGCCTAAGAATGTTCCCAGTGTGAGTCAGGGGGGTGGGAACTGGTTTTAGGGTACACTGCCTCACTGTGTGTCCTGGTGGCTTTCCGGAAGGGGCAGAGAGAGTGAAGAGGGGGAAGGGAAGAATTGCATAAGCACAACTGCCTACCAGCTAAGGATGACACCAGATGCCTGTGTGCCTCTCAGGCAGCAGGGGCTGGAGAGGACAGCTCCCGTGTGCAGATGGGGGTTGTCCCTTAGGCGCTCCCGATACATGTGCTTAGGACTGCCAGCCAGAGGGACCCTAGGAGGCCAAGGTAGCTTACGTCTCCATACCTCCTGCCCTAGCTTCATCTACAAATGGACGCGTTCTGCAGGAGATTGGGCAGTGGAATGACCTGGCCTCATTGTAGCCCAGAGCCAAGGTCATGTTTCACACAGCCCACTCTCCTGATGTCTGGGGATCAGGAGAAAGAGAGTGAGAGCGAGAGAACAAGAGAGAGAGAGAGAACGAGAGAGAGTTAGCTTAGGAAAATAGATCATGCTTAGAGCTCTGTTTTAGATCAAAAGGCAAATGTTTTTAGTACTGGACCAAAAATAGTTGCTATGCATGACCCATAAAAACTGACCAACTTTCTTCTACATAAACGTGTAGATTGTAAAACTAAGTGCTACTGTCTAAGAAGGAAACAACGTACCCTCTGCCAGTTTGAATTTCCACGATCCTAGTTCCTCTTTCCAGACTTCCTCAAGCTAGGGCGAGCAGTGATGCTCATTGGAAGAGCTACAGAAAACAATACTGTATTTTAAAAAATCACAATTCAAGGAAAGAATGGAGAAACTTGAGCTGGGCACTTTATTCCTGGATGCGAAATGCTTCATTCATTCATTCCGCAAACACTAACGGACAGCTGTGGGCAACCAGTGTTGTTTTCCTCAGTTCCCCACATTGCATGTGAGGAAAATGAAGCTCAGTAGAAGTGGGATGCTTTTGGGAGACCCAGAAGAAGCTCCTGGCTCCTGGCTTCAAATCGGTGCAGCTCCGGCTGTTGTGGCCAACTGGGGAGTGAACCAACAGATGGAAGACCTCTAGAGAGTGGTCTTATTTATTTGAAAGGCAGAGTTGCAGAGAGAGAGAGAGAGGGAGGTCAAAAGGTCTTCCATCTGCTGGTTCACTCACCAAATGGCCTAACAGCCCTGGCTGGGGCATGCTGAAGCCAGAAGCCTGGAACTGCATCTGGGTCTCCCACATGGATGGCAGGAGCCTAAGCACTTCTGCTGCTTTTCTAGGCAAAGTAGGAGGGAGCTGGATTGGAATTGAAGTAACTAGGACTTGAAATGGTGCTCATATGGAATGTCTGTGTCACAGGTGGTGGCTTAACCCTTTGGGCCACAATGCCGGCCCTGTCCATTTGTTTTTGTACACGACTTTCTCCAGTAGCTGAGAGATACTGCATAGCCTGTTTTGCTGCAGCCAGTCCTGCTGGGAAGAAGTTGGAATCATTTGATTATCTGCCTTGCATACACTTACTGTCTGCCGCTGTCACATGTGAGGAGAGATTATCAATGAAAACACCTATGAAGACTGGCTTAGAGGATGCTTTTGTCTCGGCCTCTAGACACTTAAGGGCAGAGCCAGGCTTGTTTCATGAATACTACTGCATCGGCCATGAAGGTATATGAAAATGCAGCCTTTTCCCTTAAATAAGGTTATTGCTGCCTGCTTTTAGCCCACAACAAAATTTTATTTAAGCAGAAAACCTTTGTTAACCTGCTGTGGCTGTTATAACAAATTACCAACAAACTCAGTGACACACACAGTATTAGAGGTCAGAATGCCGTTGCCAAGGTTTCAGCAGACCATACCACCTCCCAGGGCCCTGGGGAGAATCTGCTGCTCACCTCCGCTGGCTCTGGCCACTGTAGGTATTCCTTGACAAGTGGCCACGTCGCTCCCATCACTCCGTCCTCTGTCTTCTCGGCCTTCTCTGTCAGATCCCATTTGCACTTCCCATGTGAAGACACCCGTGATTCCCTTTAGAGCCTGCCAGATAATCCAGGATAAGCTCAAGATCCCTAACTTTAGCACACCTTTACCATGGAAGGCAATGCCACTGGGATACTGGAGGGATTAACAAGTGAGGATCTCTGTGGGAGGTGCATTTTTCTACCTTCCACTCCTGCTATTTGGGAATATCGGTATTTTTTCATTTATGAAGACATCACGGTTGCAGCCACTTGTTTCGTTCATTACTTCAGTCAGTTGTGTTTTCCTGAGAAGGACCACTTGGGAGTTCTAAGGATGACCTCTTCCTCCCACCCTGCCCCCTACCAGGCCTCAGAACAGGTGGGAGCCATATCTGTCCTCAAACTGAGATATGGGATGCCGGTGCCATAAGTGGAGGCTTGACCTACTGTGCCACAGTGCTGGCCCCAAAACTCATCCTTTAATTCCATTCTTCATGTACTTTTTGAAGAGGGTATCTCTCATGTATTCATATGTTGTGTAGGGAAAAAAAGATGAAAATGTATTGTGTATTAATGAGGAAATTTGCAGGGTTTTAGAAAGAGACCCTTCATGTGGGAAGAAGAGTTGATAGGGTGCTCGGTTAGTCACTGTTTTGAAGGTAAGCGTATCTAGATGTTCTCTCTGGTGTCAACAGTTTTAAATGCTGAGCCCCACTTCCTATAACATACATGAGTATTAGCCTCCTTTGCAGGTTATGTGTGGCCTATGGGAGAACTGTCCCCCACAGTTGAGTGACCACAGCTGCTTTTCGGAAGATGTAGGGGTGCTCATTAAGTCACAAAATGTGCACTACTGAATACAGTTGGAGTGAAAAGTGAAAGGCAAGGAAGCGAGATGCTGTGTGGATGGGGATCTGTCCATTTGCATAGTATGTCCAGCTGAGGCTGCCACGAGAGAGGACAGTGGTTTCAGAGCGGAACCAGAGGCAGTGGTGTTGTGGGAAGAGTGTGTAGGCCCCAGGGGTGGAGTAGCTCCAGACTCTTCCACCAAAGGGCTGTGGGTGTTGGCCACAAGAGAAGCAGAGTCAGCAAGAATAAAACGAGCCCTGTGTGAGTGTCTAAGTGTCTCAGGGGCAGGGTCGTCCAGAGTGCTGTGGGACAGTTACCGAGCGTCCCAGACAGGAGAGAGGTGGAGACGACAGTGGGGGGAGGAACTGCAGTCACTTACCAACTTCTGTCTTCGTCCCCCTTTCATTGGGCAGTACTGGCCAAGTTTCAGGGCAGCTTCCAGCTTTGATGCAGGGGACACTCACACACAGAGTGGAAGACGGGGCCACAGGGAGGTTCCTTTCTACATTATTTTTTTTTCTATTGTTCTGTGTTGAGATTTAATGCTAATGGATTAAGCCACTGCATGTAATGCTGGCATTCCATGTGAGTGCCACTTTGAACCCTGGCTGCTCCACTCCCAGTCCAGCTCACTGCTAATCCTCCTTGGAAAACAGCGGAAGGGGCCCAAGTGCCTGTATCCCTGCCACCCATGTGGGAGACCCAGATGGAGTTTCTGGCACCTGGCTTTGGCCTAGCCCTGGCCCAGCACCAGCTGTTGCAGCCATCTGGATAGTGAGCCAGCAGATGGAAGACCTTTGTCTCTCTCTCTCTCTGTAACTCAAATAAATATAATTTTTTTTAAAAAAATTAATGCTAGGGTATTGTAAAGCAAAATCTTCATATGAGAACGATTTCACTCATCTTCAGTAGAGTGTTCTTAAACTACAAAGTAACTGCAACTTTGCCTGTTATGTTTATCAGATGAGGGGAAGTGTTTGTTTTCCTTCATGAGAGAGCTTGATATGCATTAAAATATTGCTTACTGCAAAAAAATGGGGGGGATATGATACTGGGAAAAGTCTGAGCAGCGTAGCTTGAAGATGAAGCAGCTTCACAGTGCTGCCTGTGAAGTTTAGGAGTGGTTCTGGGATCAGAGTGAGGCTTTAGGTGTGTGAGGGCCTCACAGGAACGGAGGAGCACTTTTTTCATGGACAGCCCATGTACTGTACAACAACACTTTTGTCAGTTACCGTCAAGTTTATGGTGCTTTCTCATACTTGGTATTCATCAGTTGTGGGTACCAGTCAATCAGATAACCTTTTCATGTATTTTACAGTGGCCAAGAGGAAAACATCATTGGGCTTCTTCTGTGTTTGCTAGGAAGAAAAATAAAAAAGCTTCAGAATGACTCATTTCCAAGCCCACAGGGCATAGTGTGTCAGCTCAGGGAAGGGCACTTGTTTTTGTTGGAAAATAGTTGTTCATTTATTTGCCTTTGGGAGATAAAGCTCAAATGGGTGAGTGTCTGAGGCCTGTTTGTAGGCGCATTTTAGGCCACCATCATCTCACCTGTTTCACCCTGGAATGTGCATCCCTTATCTCAGCCCAAACTTGGGAGGGTAGGTGAGAGATTTCCATGTTTTCTCTCATGTCACGGTGTCCCCTGGTCCTGCAGCCATGGGAGCGTTCTTCACCCAGCCCAGAGGGATCGGCCAACTCAGCTGGCTTTCTCCAAAGCCATCCTTTTCACTCTTTCCTGCTAACCAGCTCCCTGAGTCCAGCTCTTGTCCTCTCTCACTTGGGGCATGTCCTGGGCTTGCTGAGCATTTCAGACTTGCCTTTCATTTTCTCTGCTTCTGCTGAGCTGGGGATTCCCTGTTGGAGGCGCCCTCCCAGCCTGGCCTGGGACACTCCCCTGGGTTCTGCTCCCCCTGGGCTGAGTTCAGAGTTTGCATCCCTGCCTGGCATTGGTTCTTCACTTCAGTATCTCTTCTGCATGCCAATGAAAGTAGGCCCACGAGAGGGAAAGTGGAGGTGTGCTGGTCTGCCCGGGCTGTGCTGCAGATGGCGTGAAACGTTTGCAAAATAAAACCGGAGCACCTGGACCTGGACCTCCAGGACAGTGCTTATGGTTTATGTGTTCTTCACAAGTAGTCTACTAAATAAGAGACAACGATTAAAGCAAAAACATGATTGACTGAGTTCATTTGCTTTTGAAATAATTTCTTTCTCAGTTGTGTTTTTTAAAATTTTTAATTTTTTTAAAAAGATTATTTGAAAGGCAGATTGTCCATCTGCTAGTTTACCCATCCTCCCACCCCCCAACAATATGGCCACAACATCTAGGGCTGGGCCAGGCCAAAACCGGGAGCCCAGAACTCTACCTGGGTTTCCTATTTGGGTGGCAGGGACCCAAGCACTTGGGCCATCTTCCACTGCTTTCCCAGGTGCATTAGTAAGGCCCTGAATCAGAAGTGGAGCAGCCTAGACTCGAACCAGCACTCACATGGGATGCCAGTGTCACCAGTGGCAACATAACCTGCTGTGTCACAATGCCAGCCCCTCAGTTTTATTTTTTGAGTAGGAAGTGGGAGACACTTGTAAACACTCCTGAAAAAGTAAATCTGCTAAGAACTCCCAGTTTATCTACTCCTAACTGGGGTAAGGGAGAAAAAATAAACTCAGCATTCACTGCTAAAGGGAGCTGGGGTGAGGTGCAGAATGATGCCCCAAGTGGACGTCTGGGTGCAGAGCTATGTGGCTCTCAGATGGTTCTGTAAGGATGGAGGAGGGTGGTTAGCGGAAGTCAGTAGTGGAGACTGGGGCAGCAGTACTGCAGTGGTAAACTTGACAGGCTTCTCGTGAGTAGCAGGTGGCCCTGGGGCTGAGTCGGCTGCAAGAGTTCTGGGCCAGTGCTGCTGCCTGCAGCTCTGTGGTACAGTTCAACAAGAGGCAGCCACATTCTGGTGGACAGATGCCCTTTCCCCAAGGTGAGATTTCAGATCCCCTTGCAGCAAGGTTGACACCACCTGCCGAGCAAGGTGGCAGCTGAATTGACCTTCCCAACAGTAGTGTCTTCGATAGATGCTCCTGGCAAAGCTTGGTAGACACCAGTACCTCGGTGATGTGTTCCATGGAAACACTAAGCCAAAATAAGGGTCTGAATTCTGTATTTGTTATTTTCTCGCTTTTTTTGTGTTTGTTTCCCTAAATAATCTATTATTTTTATTTGCCTCAAGGCTATATGTAAATGATATTCTTGTACTGTTTACTTTTTTCAATCGACATTAAAAAAATTGTCTTCCTATTGATTCATGAAGCACCTATGCTGCACAAGTTTGGTTTCCCATCACTGCTACACCTTCTTCCATTGTGTGAGAGTATTCCACGTGATCCTTTCCCTCAGTGGACATTTGGGCCATTTCTGGTTTTGTTTTGTTTTGTTTTAACATAGTGCTGCTTATGAACATTCTTGAATGTGTATTCTGCAGTTTCTCTCAGGTAGCTGCCTCGGGGAGAGATTTCTACATCTTACAGTATGTGCGTCTTCAACTTGACTGCATAGTACAGAATTGTTTTCCAAAGTGGTTGTACTGGTTGACACTCCCAGGAGGAAGGGGAGGTCTGACAGAAAGAGGAGGTGCAGGATTGGCTAAACATTCTCTCATTAGGTTCTGATGAAATACGGCTTCCCATCAAAATGCAAGGTAGGGAGCTGGGAAAATGAAGAGAATTAATTAGCCATTGCCGAAAGGGTAACAGGTTATCTTGCATGGAGTGACGTATGCTAAGGGAGCAGAATCCATCTTGGTAGGAATGGAAACGTCCAGTTGTCTCCATGTCTGCTTGTTTCCCCTGGCCAGCTGTCATCTTCAGTGTGCTGTCTGGGGAGCAGATGCCACCAGGCGCTTCATTGTACCATTTCCACATTACACCCGTGGCAGCATGGATGTTAGTAAAGCTTTCAAGACAGATAGTCATAAAGAGGCACACAGATATTTTGGAGATTCCTTTCTTCCAGAAGCGAGAGATCCTCTTGTGACAGCCATGCTTTGCATCTTACACATTCAATAAACTCACACCTGGTTTGCTGCTGCTGACTCTTACTTCCTAGGGCTACATAATGAGAACTCAGAGCTGCTCTGTGGTTGCTCATTCACTTGAACTGGAGGAAAAAAATGGTTCTATGGCATTTTGAATCACAAATTAACTGTGAAATATGACACAGTCCTTGGTGAGCATGTTGGCCTCATTTCTAAGTTCTGACCCTTCTGATACATAAAGCTGTTGAGATTTGTATCCTGTTCAAAGAATTTCCATTTGTCCAAATGTAGATTTTAATAAGGATAAGTTCTTTTGCTGGCATTCCTATGAAACTGAAAATAGAGCATTAAACCATTGAAAGCACAGTGTCTGTGGAATCTCACAAGTGTAGCTTTTTTTAACTTGTTATTTTTGGGTCACCCTTCATTAACAGCATTCATCAGATTTGTTTGATTCCAAGCCAGAGAAGTCAGTGATGGAGGCACTGTCAAAATGCTATAATCACGGCTTTGTTTTGTGATCTCTTAACTGGTGTTGTCAATTTGAAACTTTGGACAGTGAGGTTATATATCTGAGAAGACCACAATGGTATAGTGCTGGAAATGACGTTAGTGCTTTGCCCAAAATGTTGAATAGAGCCTTGGTGTCCCACAGTGGAGGTTTCACTATGTAAACCGTGGTACATCTGCTCAATAGAATATTATATATTAGGTAAAATGATGATCGTCAACATTGCTAAGTACATTGGGCAAATGTAAAACAAACAAACAAACAAACAAAACCCAGGGTACCAGATCATATGTTGAATGTGAGCTTAATTTTAAAGCACAATGCCAGTGTTCCAAAATTCTAAAGGTTGTATTGGGTTATGAGAATATGTGGATTTTCTTCTCCCTGTTAGTGTAGTTGTATTACTTTTATAGTAAAATTAATTAAAATGATGGACTTAAGGGAGATCATTCTGGACTCAAACTGCTGGCCTACCATTAACCAGCCATCTAGCCTTGGGCAAGGTACTGAACTTCGGAGTTGGCTTCCTAGGGAGCCAAAGACATCATATCATCCACCTGCACACAGCTGTTGCAAGTCATCCAAGGACCTACCCCTAAGGCCCCCCAAGCCATAGCCAGAAGGGTGACGTCCCAGCTTCCCCTCCCTGGTGACATGAGCTCCACCCAGCACACACCCAGCAGCCATGGATTCTATTTTGTCCCAGTGGGGCCTAGCTCTGATCTCAGCAGACACTTATGACCTCTTGGAACTTCTGTTTTAGTAGTGACAACTGACAGTTATTTTAGAGAAGTGATTGATGAGTAAGAACATGTGATCTTATGTGACAAGAGGGGGAATCGGAAGAACTGAACTTCCTGAAAGTCCTAGAATTTCAGCTGTTCAGATACATGTGTTTCATTGACAGAAATACGCTTGTTAATTTTAGGATATCCCTGTTAACTTCCCTTTTCTGCTGGGGACAAAATGCTCTATGTTTGCTATACAGGCTGGTGATTTTCTTACCTCTGCCAGATTCTGCTAAGAGACAGGTACATGTCACATGGAAGAAGAAGTTAGCCAAGCTCTCCAGGGGATGTGCATTGAATCCTAAGATGTGAAACAGCTTTCAAGACTGTGATGCTGTGAGGTGATCATGGTTAGCAGTTAGTGTGAACAGGACCAGAGGTGTTCAATGAGATCCTAATATCTGACTTTTATCAGTGTCATTTTGCTCAGAGGACCGGGAGAAGAAAATTCATTGCTTAACAGTAACAGCCAGCCACAAATTAGCCAAATGCTCTGGGTTATCTTGCCCTGGTTTAGGGACACCGTAGCAAAGATTGGAAAAAGATGCCTAGATTCCAACGTGGGCTCAAGTCTGGTCCCATCTGTGTGGACCAGATCTCCCCTTGCTCCCGAAATGTACACTCTGTTAAAGGCAGGAGTGCATTGCTAGTCTCCTCTGGGGCAGAATCCAGTCTTGGAAGATTCATTCCTGTCCTGTCCAGAGTAGCAGGCTCTTCCCCTGCCTCCAGCTGGCCTCTGTCACATCACAGGGCAGGCTGAGCCTCAATTTGGCTATGAGAGTTTTAATCTCAAAGGGCTCTTCTAATTCAAAAGTCCAGTGAGTCACTGATTCCTTTGGGTATTTTTTTTTTCATAGCATCATCATCTTGAAAGATGATGGGGCTGGCATCGTGGCATAGCCACTGCCTGCAACACCAGCATCCCCCATGGGCACCGACTGTTCCACTTTCGGTCTAGCTCCCTGCTAATGCACCTGGGAGAGCAGTGGAAGATGGCCGAAGTCTTTGGGCCCTCGCACCCACATGGGAGACCCAGATGGAGTTTCAGGCCCCTGGCATCAGCCTGGCCCAGCTCCAGCTGCAGCCATTGTGGCTGTTTGGGGAGTGAACCGGCAGATGGAAGATCTCTCTCTTTATGTCTCCCTGTCTCTTCCTCTCTAACTCTGCCTTTCAAATAAATAAAATCTTGGGGTGGGGGGAGGAGAAAGGCAAAGTGATTGAGCCATAGGTAAATTTTTGTCCCTTAAATTTCAAGTCTCTGAATCATGCCTCTCAGCTTCTGCATACGGTTTGGTGATATCAGCACCTTCTCACCTGAGGCCCAGTTCCTCATGGCCCAGCCTTCCTGGCCCCTCATCTGCCAACAATAATATGTGGCAAACTAGAATGCGACAATACAAACTAACCTGCTGGTAAAACGGGCTGTTTAAGACAAGGCCAGGAAAAGGAGCGAAATAAGAGGCCCAAGGATGTGCTGGGAAAAATGGAAGCTGTCTTTATTCACAGGCAATATGACCCATCTGTAGCCTAAAGAATGTATGAGACAGCTGTTAGGAAGGACTCAAAAGTGAATTTAGTAAAGTCACAGGATATCAAGTCAGTAGCCAAGAATCTGTTGAGTTTCTATATGTTAGCAGCTAATAGCTGGAAAGTCAAGTTAAAGAAGCAATTCTATGCATAGTAACAACAGGAACACATGAAATACCCAGGAATAATTTTTTTTTAAAGATTTATTTATTTGAGAGGCAGAGTTACAGAGAGAGAGAGGGAGAGACAGAGAAAGAAAGGTCTTCCATCTATTGGTTCACTTCCCAAATGGCCTCAGCAACTGGAGCTGGGCTGATCTGAAGCCAAGAGCTTCTTCCAAGTCACCCACATGGGTGCAGGGGTCCAAGCACTTGGGCCATTTTCTGCTTTCCTAGGCCATCAGCAGAGAGCTGGATTGGATGTGGAGCAGCCAGGATACATACTGGCACCCATATGGGATGCTGGTGTTCCAGGTGGAGACTCAACCTACTGCATCACAGTGCCTAGCCCCCGGGAATAAATTTAACACAAAACAGTAGGTGGATGCTGTTTCTGGAGGCACGTGAGCATGGTGGGTTCCAGCCATCCCAGACAGCCCCTCTGGAGGAGACTCAGTTTTGTCAGTGTGCATGATTGCTGCTTACCATTGTCCAGACACGGCTTACGATGTCAATCGCGTTCATCAATCAGCACTTCTAGACACATCCGTGATTTACTTGACGCCAGGCTTGCCTTCCTTGTACTTGGGTGTAGGGTGCAGTCCTCAGTGACTTGCAGGGCCAAATTAACTCTCAACTGTAAGATGTTCACTCAGAAAGTTGTGTTTTTTCTTTATTCTTTGTTCCTACTTCTCTCTGGGGTGCGATGAGGCATTTAATCCACCAGACTCCAGGAGGATCTATGTAATGAATTTTTACATGCCCCAATCATTTTAATGTCATTGTCCTTCTTTTAAAAGGCTTCATTAAGTCTATTGTTAGGATTGTAAAGCTACCTAAGAGAGACAGGAGGGCTTTTCTCATTTTCAGAATTCAGACAGTTTTGTTAATTGCACTGCTTTAGGTGAACAGTAATTAAGTGGGATGGGAGAATGTGCAGTGTTTATTTATAGTAGCATGGGCATGTCACGTACCTATAGTCATTACTGCACATTCTAGTTGGTAGCATCCTTTTGGGGAGAAAAAAGTTCATGACTATTAAAAAGGAGTTTCTGGCAGAGTCTTTGAATCTAACAGTGGATAATGTCAAATCCAGGTATTCTTGTGTTAACCAAGTAGTATAAATATTAAATTTGGGAAGGAAACTATACTTGCAATGTTTTAAATACGTTAAATGGAATTAAAAGATGTTTATTTTGGTATAAATATTTTTGAAATCCAGGCATAATTTTTCATAATATGTATTTCGGTGAACTTTTTAAAGACCCCTATATATCCAATTCAGTCTACATGTAGCAGAAACAGAGATCCCTTTCCCACCACCACTGATTTCCAGCTCATCCCATTATTTTCTCAATCATATAAGTAGTCAGAATTCTGTCTCCACCCTTGCTCCCAAAAACTTACAGCTCCCTTAGAACAAGTATGCCTTCTTAACTCCATGCACCTAATGGGCTGATAAGTTTTTATCACATGTTCTTTCAACAGAGCTACCACTTTCATCCCTTCTGTTTTTTTTTTTTTTTTAAGATGTATTTATGTATTTGAAAGGTAGAGTTACAGAGAGAGAGAAGGAGACAGAAATACAGATCTTCCATCTACTGGTTTACTTCCCAGGGGACCACAACGGCCAGGGCTGTGACAATCTAATGCCAGGAGCCAGGTGCTTCGTCTAGGTCTCCCACATGGGTGCAGGGGCCCAGGTACCTGGGCCATCTTCTGCTACTTTCCCAGGCACATAAGCAGGGGGCTGGTTTGGAAAATGGAGCAGCGAGGACTCAAGCCAGTGCCCATATGGGATGCTGGCATTGCAGGTGACCGCTTAACCTGTAGCACCACAGTACACACCCCCCTCTTCTGTTGTAAACACTACGTAAGTGCAAGCCCTAGGCATCTGTCCCAACCTCCTCATGCCTGGATTGTCCCCGCCCCCGGCACCATCCTGCCATGTGTTTCCAACTCAGTCTTCCCTTCATGTGGCCTGCCTCACGTGGGCACACTAGAACCTTGCGCCTTCCCTCCCTGGCCTCCTTTGGTGGTTCCCAGTTGCTGTACACAGCAGATTCAGTATTGCCATTTCCTTTGCTGTGGGGCTGGCTCTCTTCCACACAGTTGTGCCAGCCCCCATTTCCACGGGCTCCTTGCTTGTCCCTTTCAAACCCTCTTACCCGTCTTCCTGCACCACCGAGGTGCTAACCCTCTAAGGCAGTGTTAGGGACACACCAACAGTCTACCATCAGGCATGAATCAGGCATTTCTCATTTTCTGTGAGTTCCTGAACTCTACAGGAAGATGAGTGCCCACGACCGGGCAGCCTTATTTCTGTAGAAGTCTATGTTTCTGTGTATTTAGCAACTTTTCTGTACCATCTACTGGCACCACTGAGTCATCAGTTCCATAAAGACCCCTGGGGAACATTTTCTTTTCAACAATGTGGGGGTTGTTGAGGACCAAGAGAACAAAGGGAATAAGCCCCTGGCAGGGCAGCCCAGGGCCAGCAGCCCTATCTTCTCCTGCTGGCTGGTGTGGAGACAGGGTTCTGCTCTTCTCTGCATCCTGGCAGCAAGCTAGGAGCCAGGTAGGCCCTCCAGTGCTCAGTGAAGAAATCCTGCAATGAGGGAATCATGCAGTGAAGGTATCCGCATGTCTGTTTCCAGATTCCATAGCCCCATCGGGTTGGACATGATCTGAGAGATAGTCTCCTTCCTTTGATAGCTGGGCCACCTGCAAGTCAGGAATGCACAATGACTAGTCCAAGGCCAGCCAGCAGTAAAATTAGCTTCTCCCGGGCTCCTGCTCTCCCTCTCTCTTTTTCTTGTATGCCAAGTGCCTAGTTTATGGTTCTTCTTTTGCCTTCTCTTCCAATTCTGTTCTAATAGGTGTCTAGTACCTAAGAGAAACTCTGAGCTCTTAACACGAGGGCCCCTGCCTCTCTGCCCTAAGTTGTGTCCTCCACCACAATAAGCATGAGTACTTAGTAATTGTCTCCCAGTTTGAATAGCTCTTTGTACTTTGCAGGTTCTTCACACGCGTATTTTAGAGCTCACCCCCAGATGGTGAGACAGTTTGCACGGGTATTATTCTCATGTATCAGATGAGACATCAGAGGCCCGAAGAGAAGGGCACAAGCACAAGGCTCGAGAGCTTATTCTCTGACTCATGCTCGCGTCTAGGAGGTGACACAGGTGAGGATGCTTCGGGTCCCCTCTATCAGAGGATCATGGTGCATTAAAACTATTTTGAAAGTCCGGCTCTAGGCCCTGGAATCTTGCCGCCTTTTATCTAAACATAAAAGACAGGAGCCCATGTTTTCCTACAGTGCTCCTGGTGGTAACTCGTTTCTATAAGTGTGTGCTAGAGCACCCTGGTGCTGTGGGTCACTCTCTGCAGAGCGGACTGTGTTGCCAGATAAGCTAGAAAAAGCTGCTTGCTTCAGCCCGCTCCTGGGGTTCCCCAGTGCATCTTAGCATTTAAAGGCTCTGAGAAGTCCTCCTACAAAGAAGACTGTTGCCGTATTGGTTTTGGTTTTCCACTATGGTAAAACACGTAAAGTTTGCCATCTTAGCCATATTTAAGTGTTCAATGTAGTAGCATTGAGTATCCTCATGTTTCTGTTCCACCCATCTCCAGAACTGTTTTCCATCTTGCAAAGCTGAACCTTTCTACCCCTTGTACAGTAGCTCCCCATCTTCTCCCCTCCCCCCAAACCCCAGCAGTCACCAGTCTACTTTGCTGTAGGAATTGGACTCCACTAGATTTCTCACATAAGTGGACTGTACAGATGTAGTATTTGTCCTTCTGCGATTGGCTTGGCTTAGCATGTGTTTTTTTTTATATTTTTTTTTTACACTCAGGTTTCACAGATTTATTTGATTAAAAAGCAAAGTCTTTTTCCACATTATACTTGTGAGGATCCCTCAGAGCAAGGGTTTCCCAGAAAACACTTTGGGAAATGCTGAGCTCAGTAAGGATCTCCAGCTATTCCAAGGGACCACAATCCTCAGGATGCCCCCCAAGGAGTTTGGTCTCAAGGCTGCTGGTCTTAAGGGCCAGGTCGGCATCACAATCCCTGGAGCCGCAGGAGAAGGAAGCTCACCAGGTACGCAGTCAGCTGCACTGGGAATTCCTCCACTAGGAACCCATGCTACAGACTTGGCTGTATGGGCCGAATGGAGGCTGCCAGGCGTCATCTGGGGCTGTGCTAGTCAGACTGGCCTCTTGGCGAGCCTGGCTGCTCTGTGCTGTCAGAGGCTGGGCACAGCTTGGTGATGAGAAGCACTTGGTTTCAGAACCCACCATCTCCCCAAGGAAGGAAGAATACCCCCAAGTCCAAATCCCAGTGAGCTCCTCTGTAGGACTTGTTGTGTGGACGCAATCCAATTGGACCTTAATGTGGTTCTTAAATAAGTGAGGGCTGAGCGTAAGCACCGTGATTGTGTGGGTCGTTTGATTCGTCCTCCACAGATGGGAAGAGGTTCCGGGGCAAAGACAGTGAACTGAGGGAAAAAACACTTCTACCCCCAAAAGCTGCTGCGGCTCTCCGATGTCATTGCAGTTGGGCCTTTCTCGTGGGCTGGCTCAGTCCCAGTGACTGGTGACCCAAAGGATGTATGACACGAGGGAACACCCTGAGCGTCCACTGTGGTTTCTCTGCACACTGGCTCAAAAATGCGCCTATGCCTGTGTGGCTTTAGGGACACCTGAAAGAAAGCCTACCAGAGATGTCACTCTGTTGCAGCTTTGCTAAGCTATTTGCAATGTTGGTCAGGATAAGAAAAACTGGAGAGGACCGGGAGCCTCACGGAGGCTTTAAACCAACCTCGAAGCGAGGGCACCCAGCTGCTTACCTTACGCCGCGAGAGCAGATAATGGTACCCCACATGGTGGGGTGAAAATTTCGTAAGCCCTCTGAGATCCCGAGATGAAAGCTACTACTGTTGTGTAAACTGTGATTACCCTACGAGGCTTCACTGTGCAGTAAATAAGTGTTAGAGCTCATTGTCTCTGACTCACGCTCTAAATGAGTTCAGCTTTGGCCTCTGTCACTAGCCACCTCCCCCCTGTGCCCACCTGTGCTGGCTGTCACCTGACTGCAGTTCTGAGTGGGATCACCGATGTGGAAAGAGCACTGGTAAGGTCTCAGGAAACCCCACGGATGATCTCCGACAAGCCTCCTCTCCTCGTGGAGGGTCCATTTTCTCATCTCGAAAAGTCCCCTTGGAAGGGCCCACCCAGCTCTGTAGGTTTACGATTTTATCAAGCACTGGACACAGGAGTGGGCGTTTAACCTAGTGGCTAAGACACCTGCAACCCGCTTCAGAGCGCCTCACTTTAATTCCTGGCTCCTACTCTGGATTCCAGCTTCCAACCAATACAGACTCTGGGAGGCAGCGGTGATGGCTCAAGCTATCAGCTCCCTGCCACCCAAGTAGGAAGCTGGCTTGAGTTCCCAGACTCTGGCTTCCACTTGGCCCTGTTGTGGGCATCTGGGAAGTGAACCAGTGGGTTTGAGCATGCTTAGGTACTCTTTCTCGCTTCCTTTAGATATATAGATAATATAAAAATTGAACATAAAAGAATCCAACTTCTAATTTTGTATCTTTATTGCATACCTTATATGTCCTGGACACTGTTCCGGTATTTGGATGGATGAACAAAGTGCTTATTTTAGTTGGGGGAAAGAGATGTGAAAACAAGCAGTGAACACTAATACAGAAGTAAATTATGTAGTGGTGACAAGCTGGACTGTCCCACACGAAAACACATGCGTTGGGAAGGAGGATTGTGAAGGCCAATAGGAGTGCCATTTTTGAAATGTAGCAAAGAGGAACTTTCTCACTACAAGAGCTGTTAGAATATCAAGTGCATTATTAATGGAGAGAAGACTGTAAACCTTGCCTTTGGAGAGATTTAGCAAAAGAAATCTGTCTTTTTAGAATCGGGGTGTTCTAGTCCTGGGTATGGAGGGGTTGACTGGATGATCCTTTTGGAGACTTTCTATTTGAATGATTCAGTGGTTTGTACAGGGGTAGCTTAGAATCTGTGGGTGTGTGTGTGTCCATGTGTATACACATAAGTATACACATATCTAGATGTGTGTGCATGTACACACACACCTATTTCTGCTTCAGAGGCGGTAGGAGCGAGCGTCAGGAGGACCCAGCTGCTGCATTCCTCCAAGCCGACTTTTCAAAGGCCGACCAGCATGCACAGTAGCATAACCCTCCCATCCTGCCATTTTACAGGGGAAGACACTGACAGGCAGCAATGCCAATGACTCACCAGAATCAGCGAAGCTGGGGTGGGTACTGGGCCTGGCGCCCAGCCCTCTGACCATCCGTCACCCGCCCCAGCACCGCCCCTCGTTCCCTTTTACCATGAGACCGGAAGCTCAGTTGTTCTCACTTCCCCTTCCCTATTGCTTGTGGACTACTGCCACTCCCACCTTCTGTAATTAAATAGTAATAAGACTGTTACAGTACTCGCTGTAACCCTGTGTAGGCAGCCCCAGACAATGTTACAGGCAAAGACATACAACCTAGTGATAATTCCAGAATTGCAATCTGTACTTGTATTTCTCACTACCCAAGCAGGGATGTAGAATCCACAGCACTCCTTCTCTACAACCCCTTTCTCCCTCCAGCTTTCTTCTCGCCACCTACTAACCATACTATGGCCCCTGCTTCCCCGTGGTCTCCTGATTTCACATCACAAAATGTCCCCAAACAGGCCAGCAGGGTAGGCAAAGGCAAGAACCTTGAAGGCAAAGCCAGAATTCACACCAGCAGCTGGGAGGAGCTAGCCTGGGAACACATGCTGTTGAAGGTCCGTTCCTTCTCACCACTGCTGATGCTGCGCTGTGCTGGGCATTGCGCTGTCTTACCTCATAGGACGTCATGCACACAGAACTCCTGTGTGCCAGGTATTGAGATCTTCATTTTACTGAAAACAGAGAAGTTTGGTAACTTGCCTGGAATTATGTGGTGGAGAGGATGCTAGGATTTGAGTCCAGGTCTGCCGAGTTGGCAACATCGTGCTCTTTCTCCTCTGCGATGGCTCCGTGTGATATCACTTGCCAAATTATAAGACTAGCTCTTCCCAGTTTGTTTCAAGACAGTTAAATCTGTTTTCAGGGGTGGGTGTGCAGCCTAGTGGCTGAGATGCTACATTTAAGATGCCTATATCTCAGGCCGGTGCCGAGGCTCAATAGGCTAATCCTCCGCCTTGCGGCACTGGCACACCAGGTTCTAGTCCCGGTTGGGGTGCCGGATTCTGTCCTGGTTGCCCCTCCTCTTCCAGTCCAGCTCTCTGCTGTGGCCCAAGAGTGCAGTGGAGGATGGCCTAAGTGCTTGGGCTCTACACCTGCGTGGGAGACCGGGAGAGGCACCTGGCTCCTGGCTTCGGATCAGTGCAGTGTGCTGGCCGCAGCACACTGGCCGCTGGGGGGTGAACCAACGGCAAAAGGAAGACCTTTCTCTCTGTCTCTCTCCCTCACTGTTCACTCTGCCTGTCCAAAAAAAAAAAAAAAAAAAAAAAAGATGCCTACATCTCACAGTGGGAGTGCTGGGCTTGATACCCACCTCTGGCTCCTGACCTGAGCTCTTACTGCCTGGGAGGCAGCAAGTGATTGCTCCAGTAACTGGGTCCCTGCTACTCACATGGGAGACCTGGATGGAGTTCTTAGCTCTCAGCTTTGGCCCCCAGTTGGGCCTGTTGCAGGCATTTAGGGAGTTAACCAGCAGATGGGAGCTCACTCTCTGTCTCTCAAATTAAAATTTAAGGTTTTTGCTGTTGTTGTTTTAATCTGTGTTCAGCAAAGATCTTGACAGCATGACAACTACATGATCAAAGGAGGCATGGGGTGGAATCTTTGTCCTGTCTGGGCCACTCTCCTTTCACCTGTTGAGGTGACAGCAAGCTCTAGGGACTGCCATTGACTCTCTGTCCTATAGCAGATGTCACAACCGACCCGGCGCTAAGGTCATGGCTGCAACAGAGCAGAGGCTCAGGAGCTTTCGGGAAGGCTGGGAGCTTCGAGCGATTCCTTTGTTGCTGGTGTGAAGTAAAGATGCTCTCTGACAGCCACATTGGTTCACGGTGTGAGCATCTGAACTTGAGACAAACAAGAACCTTAGGGGTGAGGGTGCAGGAATGCATTGTCATTACTTGGCACCACGCTGACCGACAGCTAGTGTTGGATTGGGCAGGGAGGGGTGGAGGAGGGAGGAGTGGAGGAGGACGCACTCCAGCAGAACCATTCCTGAGTGGAAGACAAAGGCCACATGCCAGAGAAGCGTGCAGCAGACAGACAGCATGTAGGGAACTCTCAGGCATCGTCCGCCTGCCCAGCATTAAGCAGGTGCAGTGCGGCTCTCTGTTCTCTGGGGCGGTTTAACCTGAGCAGAGAGGTGAGCCAAGTGGAGGGGGGATTTCCCCCCAGCCCCCTTGCTGCAAGCCTGATGCAGGGTTTGTAGCCTCAGGATGACAATTACTTGGAAGGAGAAGCACTAATGTTTACCATTATCCAAATTGCCTCCTTGATAAATCAGGAAGGCCAGATGAAGGGAAATGAGCTTAGGGTAGTTCCTGTGGCCCTGGCCCGCCCAATGATATGATTATCACTGATGAGTCATTACCAGATACATTCTTCAAATCTTGCAATAGATGTCTTTCAGTTTTCCGGAGTTTGTCATGAGGGTTTCTTTTTTTTTTTTTTTTTTCGAGACTGTGCTTTCACAGGATAGTATCAACAGCAGATACTTTTCCTTTGCAGAGATGTGGTGCTGTTCAGACCATTTTCCCCATCCGATGGGAATGACTTTATGTACTTCCTGCTTTCAGTTCCGGAGGCGTGGTGATGTGATGGATTGATTAAAAATAGCGTTCTAATGAAACTGCTGGGCGTGCCATTGTAATATAAGCAAGCTGCAAATGGGAAGTCCTTTTCTGAGGAATTTTGATAAAAATCAGAGGTGTATAGGTTTTCTGCAAGAATTTTTCGTCCTCCCTCTTGTTTTTCTTTTGACCAGAGAATGTGTGCTTCCCAGCCATACTTGAGACCAATGGCTGAGGGCTGCCCCCGTGAGCCTCCCACAGGAGGCGGCGGCACAGCACCTGAGCTCCTGGCCTCTAAAGGCAAACAGAAAGAGGATATTTGAAAAATAAGGAAGGGGGAGTGGTTTTTAACCCCTTTCAGGGGTGGAGAAACCTCTCTGCCAAGGGCCATTTGGACATTGACGACATCATCCATGAGCCATACAAGATGATCGGCTTAAAAATTAGCGTGTGGTAGATGTATTGAATTTCGAGGTCCACCCACAGTTGCCTTGGCCAAGAATCAGAGGTGGGGAATGTCCAGCCTGCAGGCCCTATAAGGCCTGCAAAATCATCCTTGGCCTTTAGCGTAGCAACATGTGAAAAGCTCTCATCTCACTGTTGGTTTTTTTATTAAAGGGGGGTGGGCAAGTATGAAAATATGACTCCATGTCCTCTTAATGCCAAACACAGTAGAGCTCAGAGCTGGAGGTGGCCAGCATTGTACCTGTGCAACATTTAAAAAAAAAAAAAATCAGGACCAGCATTTGGAACTCAGAATATTTTGCATTATTCTGGGATCCAGATTTGTGGCCCTCTTTAGCGACAGGATAGTCCAGCAACACTGGGCAAGCACCACCTCTGGGTAGCCATTGCTGGGGCTGGAGCACATGGTGGCTGCACCCAAGAGTGGTTTCTGGACCCTCACCCATCCTTTATGTGTTCACGCACCTGTAGCCCATGGCCACAGTGGGGACTGCCGTTCGTTATCACATTTGCACCCAGAATCTCATAAAATGGACAAGTATTTTTCTGTTCTTATTTGGCAATATGAAAGAGACAGAGCAGACAGCCTAATTCTGCTTGTTTCCCCTCCCCTCACTCGTGTGTGTTACCTGTCCTGTGGTTCGCACCTTGCTGCTCGTTCCTTTGCATCCATCACCCTGCTGCAGTCTTACTGTAGCTGCCCTTCCACTGAAAGCACTGAGTTGTCCCATAGAGCAAGTCCTTTCTTGAGCCCCCACTTCCTCCTCTCTCTGACTGCCCTCCAGGGTTACCTGTGTGTGGGGGTGGGGGTTGACCGGCACTCCCTCTGAACATGGCCCTCCCCTAGCTTCTAGGACTCCGCCCCCTTTTGAAGTCCCTTTTGCTTCCAGCTCATCTCTCAGTCTTCGCTGCCTAGTCCTCTGCTGTCTGCTTCAATCATAATTATTTCTTCATTATTCAAGTATTCTGTGAACATATAGATTATTTTAAAAGTCCAGACAATACAGAGATATGTACAATAAAAAGTCTTTTTTTTTTTTTAATCGTCTTCTCTCCCACTCCCCTTCCCAGAGTTAACCATGGTTCTCCCCTGACCCCTTTCCATGCAATCTGGTTTATTAAAATGGAGATGACTTTTGTCCTCAAAAACAGATCTCTACTTTACCCATTTTATGGTCTTCCAGCTACTTAAAGCTGGCCGTTTCCCAGCACTGAGTTTTGAATAATTAAGATATTTATCATGTTGTTGCTTTTTATGATTATGTGTCTGTTTTTTCTAAGACTTGAAACTGGTAGGGAGAGTGTCTTTTCATATCCCCTCGCCTATAAAAGCACCTATCAGTACATTGAGTGAGTGAATGGGTAGAATATTGATTTTTCCCCACTCAGATCATTCTCATTTATATTGAATTATGTCATAATTTAATTCAAACTTAAATATCCTAAGCTCTATGGTAAACATATTAGTGTAATTATTATTAAGTATAGTTAATCCATTTCTCAGGTCATTTCCTAATAGTAATATATTAATTTTGCTTTCCTCATTGAGATCATCCTGCTATTCAAAAAGAGAATTCTGTAGACCAGTTGTTTTGGTTGGGAGAGTATTGGTGACTGGTGGTTTTTGTTTTGTGAATTTTAAATGAATGTGAATTTTGGCATCTTGCCAAGGCAGATAGTATTTTGTATGCAGTTCATTCTTTATGAAAGTATCATTTATCTTTAAAGGGAATATAAATGCATACTGGTTGTAGGAACAGAATTGCCTTTTTATTCCATCTATTTCTATTCTATGCCATCTATTTAGTAGGTTGAGTAAGTGAGCCTTGTCATATACAATATGAGCCCTGTTGCTGAGGGTTCTTTTCCAGAATCATGCTTCTCTTAATAGCCCTGATTTAAGGAGAACTCAATGAAAACATCTATCATATGAGAGCCATGGGATGTCACCCAAGCTTGTATCACAGTTGTGTAATGTTCCCGGGTTTGTGGGAGTTTAGGATTTTATCCTTAAGCTGTTTTTGTCAGGGGTGGATGAGCATCTCACTCCTGAGCTGAAATGAGACGTGTAAGTACTCTCAATAACTCTGTCACGACCAGGTCCTCTGGAGGAGACACCAAGGGTGAGTGTGTGGTGATATTTGCAAATTTTATCTGTTTTTTTTTTTTAAGTGAGGGAGGTGGGACTAATCTATAATCAGTAGTTAGCTGAAATTTAATCTACTACTGTCTACTGAGAGTCCTTTTCAAGACATGAGCCCTGTTTGCACAGACTTGAGAAATGAACAAACACACACAAAATGGACAATAACAAAACAGAAAAATGAAAACTACATGAAGACCTCTGCAGTGCACATGTCTGTGAAGCTAATTAAAATTCTGCCTAGAGGGTTAAGGGAACCTTAATGAATAGGGACCAGGGTTTTGGGAAAGGTGAATCAAGTGCCATGCTTTTAAGACAGGTTCAGAGAGGACAGAGTACTTGGTTTGAGAACTGTCATGAAACAGTAACGCATGGTCTAGTTGGAGACCGAAAGTCAAGTACAGATCACAGAAGGATTTAAGTGTGGGAAGGAAAGTTTGAATGACTTCGACGGGAAACAGAAATAAAATGCTGTGCCCGTGCTGCTGCCTTGTGGTCATCGAGGTCTCATAGTTTACAGACTGCTTTGGAAATGTTCTTTTGTTTTACCTGCGCTAAAGCTTGATGAAACCTACGAGCCATTTGGAAGACAATCTCCAGGATTGTTGCTGGCAGCCTGCCTGGGTGTTGAGGGATTCAGGGGATCACCCCGAGTCCCTGGGCCTCTGCCCGAGCTGGGGGTTGGGGAGGGGCAGTCTGGTAAAAGATGATCAAGCTTTGCCACAGCTGGAGGGGAGCCCCTGGCAGTGTTGAATGTCAGTTTCCCAGGCGCCCAGGACAGTGCGCTAAGGGCTTTCTGGTGAACTTTGCAAGAGTTCTTTTTGTAGCCAGGTGAGCCTGAGAACCAGAGAGTCTGGGGTGGGAGGTGGGGGGGGGGGGGTGTAGTTAGGCAACCGAAGTAGCCGAGGGACGGAGGAGAAAGAAGGAACCAAAAGGAAAAAGTGAGGGTCAAGCGATACTTGTAAATCAGGCGCTGCCACGAAGCCACAAATCTGGAGCAGCAGCAGCGTGACAGCATGAGCTCATGCTCCGTGTTGTTTGTTTCCATTTGCTGAGTTTTACATCCCTCAGGAAATAGCTGTGGCTCAGATGCAGACGACTCTGGGTAGACAAGGCACATCCCAGCAGCAGTGGAGAGAGCTAGTCAGCAGCAGCAGCAGCAGTACAGCGAAAGATCAGGTCCCTGTCACCAAGGATGAACCTGTGCTCCGAGGTGGGCATGGTCTTGGGGTCCTATCTCAGGGGACCGTGGGCAGCAAGCAGCCCAGGCATCTTAAAAATGAATGACACCTCCATCAACAAGCGTGACTACAGACGCTCACTGCCTTGGAAAACACAGAACTCAGAGCTCGTGCAGGGAGGATTGTCGTCATATAAGGTGCCATTATTTTCAGTGAATCTTTGCAACGTTAAGTTCACAGTTCACTTGATCATCTCAAGCCAGCCATCATGCCTGAGGTACTCAGTGTGTTCTGTATATTGGGTGTACATTGCTACCATCCTCAGCAACCATCTGGGTTGTCGTTGCATCCAGAAATTGTACAGAGGGAACTGCCGTAGACATGTATGCTTTCTTCTAGCTGTCCACCTCTATTTCTTTCAGCTCTCCATCTCGCTGTCTCTGTGCAAGATTGTCTGGGGGAAAACATTCAGCTTAATCTTGGCTTGGTGAACCCATGCATTGGCATGGCATGAGCTACGTTTCAGCAAATTTCAATAAATTCAGACAGTTGGGATCCAGAAGAGGAGGCTTGTCAGTCATCAGGTCATTTGTGTTCTCTGTGCCATTCGCACAGTTGGCTGATTCTTCAGGGCACATGTGCATAGACACAGCATTTGTTGGCTCTGACTCCTGCTTTCAGAGGCTGGCCAGAATTGCAGCCCGGCACTGTCGTGAGCAGACAGTGCCCCAGTGGAGGGTTCACACTGCTCCTTTTGGAATCCAAAGAGATGCACTTTGTCATTTGTTTATCAGGGAATGCTTGTATTTTCTCCTGGATTGAAAACAAAAATTACCAGAAACCATTAGTTATTAATACAAGCTGTCTACATTTAAACTCAGTCCAGCATTCAAGAAAAACAGTGTTTTGTTGCCAGATGACTTGGGGTCTTTGTGTGGGGAGCTGACAGATGGAGTCCATTGGTGGTGAATGCGCTTGGATGCAGATAGAGCCCAGGAGAGCATCCTTGGGCTCTGAGGTTCAGCCAGAAAGTTAACAAGGCCAGGTTCAGGAGGGTTATGGACAGTGAGGTTCTCTCTTCAGTGTGAGAGCTACCAGACATCGATTACAACTGTTCTGAGGAAGATATGCCTTGTGCTTATTCAGTGTGGAGTTTTTTTTTTTTTTTTTTGGAGTAGCTTAACATAAAAAGAGAACTTCTAGAATGACAGCGTCTGAAAAACCGAGGAAAAAGAAAGAAATTGCCTTAAATTTTATCCTCTGAAGGTTGTCTGTTATTTAATAGTGTTATCATCCTCCATAGCTTGCGAGACAGGGATGAAATCTTAAAGAACAGAAATCGCCCCAACCAAATGGGAAATACATGGTTGCTGTTTCTAAAAAATCCAAACAGTACAGAAAAGTATAAAGACAAAGCTGGAAGTTATTCAAACCTGCATATGATTTTATGTAACTGGGATTGTATTACATAGGCTAGTCTGTACCCTATTTTGATCACTTAATAAAATGCTATGGACTCCTTTCTATGTTGGATATAATTTTACATAGAAAATTTTAATGCCTGAATAAAATACAATTGTATAACTATAATCAATTTATTTGTGATATCATTCAATCACCAAATATTTATATTTAGTCTTAGCATGTACTAGACACTATGCTAAATTTAGGAATACCACGGCAAACTTCTGTCAATGAATATTTAGGTTATTGCTGATTTTTCTGTTATAAGTAACAGTGCATTGAACATCTCACACTGCAACATATGTCTTTGCATACTTATTTAATTTCCTACTTAGGATAAGTTCCCAGGAGAATTGGCTGGTCTCTGGGGTTGCACATTTTGAAGTTGGATCTGTATGTATTTCCTACCCATTCTCTACCAACAGTGTAAAATGGTGCCAGTTTTCAATACCCACATGGTAGTAATGGTTTTCATCTTGTTATCTTTGCAGATATGATAGGTGAAAAGTGATTGTCCACCGTTTTATATTTCTTTGCTTTGTAGTGTGCGTGAAATGGAACTTCTCATCCACTAAGGAAGTATGTTTTCTATAGTCTGTGGAGTACCACTTGCTTTGTGTTAATTTGATCCCTTTTAGAAGGGAACTTTTTTTTTTTTAACTTTTTTCTGAAAGGTCAGGTTAGAATCAGCGATTTTGTGTTACAGGTGATTGAATCCTCACAAAGGATATCACACAAATGTCATTAATGACTTAAATTTAGTTGGCTTTAGCATCTTAGAACTATTAAAGATTTAAATCTAGTAATCTAGTAATTAATGTTTCTTGGGTAAGGTATACTCTCTTGAATTTAGTATTTGCTTAAATTTATACAACTTCAATTTCTTTTTGTCTTCAAAGAGATGCCATGTTTTTGAAAATATAAAAATATCATAAAGACACTTAAGGAGTACTTAATTAGAACCTTAAACATAATGCCTGGAAGTACATTGTTTTCAGTTAGTTTATCACTGGGCTACGTGGTACTTACATTTATGAAAATATGCTAGGTGTTGTACGTGTTGTTTATTTTTTCTGGCCACAAGTGAAATTCAGCAGGGACAGAATGATTACTCATGGACATGCCTGACTTCCCATTCCTCACCCCTCAAGTGTCAGTTGCCTTGATCTCTGCTTCCACCTCTGCAGGAATCATGATGACACCCACCTTGCAAAGCTGAGGATTCTGTGAGATAAAGCATGTTACTCATTGCCTGACATGTATTGTATTTGGGGGCAGGTGTCTGACCTAGCAGGCGAGATGTCTGTACCCTACTGGAATGCCAGAGCTTGCCTCCCAGCTCCTTTCCTACCTGATAATGCAGACCCCAGGGGGCAGGGGCAGCAGTGATGGCCCAAATGACTGGGTCCCTGATGCCCACTTAGGGGACCTGGATTAAGTTCCTGGCTCCCAGCTTCAGCCTCTGGCCCAGCCCAGGGCCATTATAGGCATCTGAGAGCTCTCTTGCTCTCCCTCTCTTTCTCTTGCTCTCTCTCACTCTCTCTCACTCTCTTTCTTGCGTGCTCAAATAAATTAAAATATACATGTATAAAACATTGTTGTAGGAAATCTTAACTAGATTAGGGGTATTCATAAAAGGATGTGATCCTTTCACTAAAATTCCACCACTCAAAGATAAACAGTGTCTCTGGTCTTTGGGGTATTTTATTCTAGTTCTTTTGTCTCTAGATAAACATATTACAAAAGTGGAACTATACTAGAACTGTATATGACATTTTGAATCTTAACAAATGTGTATATTCCATCATTCAACAATGCAAGAGAGTGATCACTCAAATGTATTTTTTTATATGGGCTGAACCAAGAATTTTGATTGTGCTGGTATTTGCAATAGATTTTTTTTTATTAGGATAAAGATTACGTGTAATTGAAAGGCATTTTAGACCATGAAAACCATAAACATTTCAGTTCATGCTAATTCATTGTGCAAACTGCTGCTTATTATGCAATCAGAAATAACGTGACAGTTTTCTCTGTTATTTGGGAAGAGATTTAAATAGTTTACAACCTGCAGGAGCCTTGAGGATGTAGCCAGTTCATGCTGCTTCCACTTGCCGGACCACATGGAAGTGATCTCACATTCACCGAAGAGAGTACTCTGAATCTTTCTCAGCTTTCTAGGTCTCATCCAGTGTGACTGAGCTGGATTGCATGAGGTGGGCCATTGTTTGTTTATTAAATTCCTCTAAAGGGAAGCCAATCCTTCAGAGAGGCCCATTGGAGAATCTTTTCAAAGCATGCACATACAGACCTGTGAATTCATCTGTTTGCCTGCCTTGCATGTTGGAAACGTCCAGGAGTTACATCTCGGATTTTCTGGAAGTAGAGAACTCAGATATGCTCTACACTCGTGCTTGGGTGATCAGCACTCAAATCCTAGCTTCTGGTCCTGCTGCCTACACAGTAGAACTTCCATGAGTCCATTTTATTGAAAAAGCACAGTCCTTATTTTACTGCTATTTTCCTTTTTTTTTTTTTTTTAATATAGAACAAGAGTTGTTTGGAAGGCCCAGACCAAGTAAATAATTTTAAAATGTTTATTCTGCTTGGCGTTAATACTTGAAAAAATTCCTACCACTGAGTGAAATACGTAATTTAGTTTTATATTTTCTGCATTTAGTTCGACATACATATGTGTATAAAATTTTTACATACATTTTCCTTTTCATAGTCTTAATTATTTTCAATCTTTAATGAAAAGGGAAGGTATGAAATTCAGTTATTTAGTTATTTCTTTATCCTTTTCCTAAGGAAATTCCAAAAGCTCACAATGAAATAAATCCTTATCCTCCAGGTTCTCAGTTCGGTTTTTGGTGAGAATCTGAGACCTCTTCAATGGAATTGGTCTTTTTTTTTTTTTTTAAGATTTATTTATTTATTTGAAAGTCAGAGTTACACAGAGAGGAGAGGCAGAAAGACAGAGTCTTCCATCCGCTGGTTCACTCTCCTTCACTCTCCAGTTGGCTACAACTGCCAGAGCTGTACCGATCCAAAGGAGCTTCCTCCATGTCTCCCGCACTGCTGCAGGGGCCCAAGGACTTGGGCCATCTTTTGCTGCTTTCCCAGGCCACAGCAGGGAGCTGGGTCAAAAGAGGAGCAACAAAACCTGAACCAGCACACATATGGGATGCCAGCACTGCAGGCGGCAGCTTTACCCAGTGTGCCACAGCTCCGGGCCCCTGGAATTGGTTTTATCACTTTACTACTGCTGTTCCCCTTTTTGCCTCCAGAATCAAAACTTAATTCATAAAGTCAAAGCCACTTCTGCACATTTTCCCAGTTGTTCTCCTGTTGTTTCCTTGTCACCTTCTTGACCTGTTTTTAATAAGAACAGTGTGGAAGTGCCCTGCCCGCCTTTCAACTCCTCCAGAGCCAACACTGTCCTTACTCTCTGCAGAGTTAGCATAAATCAGGATGACAGTGGGGCCCTCCCACGCTGGGACATGATGAGAGGTCCAGGCTGCTGGCTCTGCCTCCAGACGGGCCTGTACGCCCTACTTCAGCCCAGAGTGGGAGGAAGAGATGTGCCCCTCCAGTATCTTGGTGCCTCCATGCCTTTTGTCTGGCAAGGGCGCAGAGCCATGGGAACTTAGAAGCAGCAGGTGCTCCCCCCACATCCTCAACCCACTTTCAAGTTTCAGGTAGCAGCTCTTTGATGACACTCTGGCACCCATGCAAATTCTGTTCCCACACACTCCCCGAGTGCTTCCACGTGCTGAGACCTTTACTGTTTCACTGGTACCTCTTAGAAATCCTGGAGGTGACACAATGGAGGCGTAGAGAGAGAAATGACTGCTTTTATAACTTCATTACTCGCTACAGCATGGAGGTCTTTCAGAAGCCCAAGTGCTGGCGCCTAACCACTGTAGTCACTACTGCTGCTCTCCTCCCAGCAAACTCTGATAGAGTCACAGGTCAAGACCATAAGTGTATGAGCAACCCTAGGAATTCATTCTATCAGGATTTGACCTACATTATTCCTGGGGATTCCATCAAGATGAGACAGCTTATAAATGAGGCTAATTCAGTATGATCTTTCAAGGTTGTGTTTCATCAGCTGGAGTTCTTTTGCTATGTTTGATGTTTCCTGAAGTTGGGGGTTTCTCTGGAAGTGTCTGTTAGCATCTCTCTCAACGTGGTGCTTTGTTACGGCTTAGGAAAAGTCCATGTGGGTTGGGTTGGGTGGGGGAGCTCTCTGACCTCTTTGAAATCGCTAAACTGTAGGTGTCCACAAATCTAGAAGAGGAAGCATACCAATTATTTCACTTTGCAAACACAAATCCAAGTTTGTATTTTGCAAATTAACTTACAACACACTAAACCCGTGATTGTACAGTACAGCTGCACTTGGTAGGCGCTCACTTCTAACTAAAGTTAGAAGGAAACAGCGTCGTAAGTATGCATCCAATCATTGTTTAATGAATGAATTACCTAAATAGTTTTTGAAGAACTAAAAACAGCGAGTGAGCAACCGCACTGTGTGTTTGAGGGCAGCAATCCTGGCTCAGGTGTGCTTGACTCTTTATAGAGGGCATGACCCTCCCCATAAAGATAGTTCCCATGTGTATAATGTCTTTTATCTAAGGAGCTTTACATTTTAGACATTCGTTAATTCTCAAAATGCTGCTCCGAGGAGGGTGAGTGACACATCTCTCATTTGTAAATGAAGACTTGGCAGTTGAGATGGGTGAAGGGTGACTAACACAAGATTGATTTACTCCCGCGGTAGGAGCCTTGTCTCTGGCCTCATTCTGCACCCCTGACCTGCTCTTTACCCTTTGGGAAGCTGTCTGGCCTCCTGTGCAACCCTCCCCTCTTCTAAAAACAGAGCACTTCTGATTTAATTATCCCATTTAAAGGCAGTGTAATAATTTGTCTGCATAAGCATATTTGGTTTCTAAGTATACAACCGAAGTATTTCTAGTCATTTATCCCCAAACAGGTTTTTTTTTTTTTTCCTCCTTCACCCAGTACCACAAAGTGCACACCAAACAGATGGCCGCAACGAGCACAGGGTTATTTACAACCAGTATAGTAGACAAGGCATATGTGCTCAGCCCCCTGATGCCCACTCCACGGGAGCCATTAACACATCCATTTAGATGGAGGAGTGTCCGGGTTTTGCCCTGGGCATTTCTGCTACACTCCCCTGAAGTGTCACCATCTGCTCTGCCTCCTCCCAGAGGCCTGGCACCCTCTGTTCCTGCCGGTCCCAGTGCTGTTCCCCCAAGAGCCCCTCACTCGCTTAGGTACAGTGCTGGTAACAGCTGCCCTATGTTTTGCACTTAAACCGGGTTAGCTCTAAGCCTGCCCTACTTCCCACCCAGGGATGTATAAGGCGCTCTAAGAGGCTGCCTGCCCTTGGGTCACATTCAGCCCCACACTGTCCACAAGCTAACCCGGGGTCCTGGGGTACAGTGGGTCCCAGGACATGTCCTTAAGGGCTGAGATAGAGGTTTCTTTGTGCTGGAGTTTCCTGGTCACCTGTAATACCTGGAGAGCCAGCAATTTATACACTCTGAGGTTTTGTGCCATCCGAGAGAGCAAATACCAGCCACCAGTCCCCAAGGAATTACATGCGTGCTCTTATTCCTTGGGTGGACAGTTGTTACATTGAAAAGAGTAGCAATTCAGAAATGTTTTCTACCCAAACTGTTTGGGGAGGGGGCAGGACAAAAGACTTTGTGGAGCCGTAGTCCAGCTATTTCTGCTTATCACCCCTCTCCTACTTTTTTTTTTTTTTTTAAGGAATTTCAACCAGAATGTTTTTTCCTGTCTTTTGTATTTTTTCCATTAGGGAAGTCAAAGTGTTATTTTTAAGGCACATATTTATGGGGTGGGTGTGATCACTGGACACACACACTCTATGTGTGTTGATCATAATGGGTTAGCATTTCCATCTCCTCAGATGTTGTTTTCAGTCGAGCATTGCTGGGTCCTGGAATTGCAAAGGAGTTTTAAAGCACCCATTCAGGTGACTTCACGTGGGAGTTTTCTTGACCACAAAAGAGTAATAAATGCAATATTTTTATGAAGCTCTGTGGTTCTTACTACTTGCATTTCTTCACTTATGTCTCACAATGGTGTTTCTACGTGGACAGAGCAAGCTTGGGAATCCCAGCTCCTGATGTGGTACAACCAGGACATAGCACAGTGGAATATTCTCCCCTGGCTTCCCAGACTTGCCCTTATTCTGGCCTCATGCAAGTAAGACTTTACACATGACTCTAACAAACAACACCATCTTGGTGTTTCTTCCAAATATTCATATCCTTCGAGTGTTGATTTTGTCATCCATAAGGCTTGTGAGTCTTCTCTTTTTGTTGTTTTTACTCAGTGTTCTATTAAATAAGTTCTTATCACTATGGACATTCTTGTGATCATTGTGGGTCAGCCTGTAGAATCTCTGTGGGTCACTGTTTTGTTTTCAGTTGCAAGAACAGGGATCCATTAAAGATACTTGAGGTAGGGAGAGTTTGTTGTTATACTGCAGAATAGAAAATTGGGAGGGAGTCAGATAATCATTAGAAACTGAGCCCACTCTCTTTGCTAAGACTGTGGTCCCTGTGTTTCCTTGTCTCTCTATCCAAACTTTGATGCTTGTTCTTGGCCCAAAATGGAGCCTACAGCACCCAAGTCTCAAATCTACCAATTTAGCAATCTCTAGCCTACTAGTAACAACCTCTCTGTTCTAACTCCAAATTCCTGATGAAGCAATCTCATTGGCTTGACTTATCTTTTTAAGCCACGCCTAGGGATAAGCTGCCCTTAAGTCAGTTGTTCATCCCTATCCAATCAGATGGTGAGACAAACTGTGGTCCCATAACCTGCCATACTTAGCAAAACAGATTTCCAGGGAAGGAGACAAGAAGAGGGAAGTCACCAAAAAGAAACATAGTACAAGTGTGCTTTGAGAAACTATGAAACAAAACCATATTGTGCCCTTTGTCTTCAATGCAAATCTCTGTGTGAAACTGGATTCTGTTAGAATCGGGACCACAAAGGCAATTTCACCCATATTGCCCAGTATTTGCACTATTTGCACTTACAGGTCTAAAAACTATGCTACCAAACATGCCCCCAAATCAGCTGCTACTACTCCATGCTTAAAACCTTGCCTTTTGGGTCTGGCGCTGTGGCGTAGCGGTTTGGGCCGACACTTGCAGTGCCAGCATCCCATGTGGGCGCCAGTTCGAGGCCCAGCTGTTCCTCCTCCAATCCAGCTCTCTGCTGTGGCCTGGGAAAGCAGTAGAGGATGGCCCAAGTCTTTGGGCCCCTGCACCCACGTGGGAAACCCAGAAGAAGCCCCTGGCTCCTGGCTCCTGGCTTCCGTTGCGGCCAGTTGGGGAGTGAACTATTGGATGGAAGACCTCTCTCTCTCTCTGCCTCTCCTTCCCTCTTTGTGTAACTCTGACTCTTAAATAAATAAATAAATCTTTAAAAAAAAAAACTTGCCTTTTGAAACTACCCTTTATGCCTTCAGTAAAATTGAAGTCTGTTTATTTCCTCTGATTCTAGCAACTTAGTAAATCTAAAGGAATTCCGAAATGAAATCACACAGCATGAAAAACACTCCTCTGTCTTGCGTGACTAAAACTGAGCTCCTAAAATTAACGACTACTGACTAGTATGTTCCACGAGGGCAGAAGGCTGAGGACAGCCCAGTTTGCAACATACATCAGCTAGTGCTGGGTAAGGACTGTCCCCGCTGCCAAGCAACTCCAATGAATCTTTGGTAAACACACTTTTATGCATGGAGCAGCCATCGCTTGCCTGTGTATTTTGCAATTGTATAGTGGATAGACAACAATGGATGCATTGTGGAAATGTTTTTAAAACAAATAAACAGAGGTACATAGGAGAGGAGCCCCTTCTCCATTGTGAGGGCCACTGATGTGTGAGGTTTATCAAAGCAAAAGTGTCAGTAAGGGTTCAGGTTGACAGAACACTTGGTTTCAAACCCACTGAGTGGTACAGAGGGTTAAGGTGCCACCTGCAGTGCCATGTCAGAGCACTGGTTGGAGTCCATGGTGCTCCCTGCTGATGCAGGGAGAGCATTGGAAGATGGCCCTAATGCTTGGGCCACTGCCACCCACATGGGAAACAGTGGAGTTCCGGGCTCCTGGTTTTGGCCTGGTGTAGGAAGCCCTGGCCATTGTAGCCATTTGGGGAGTGCATCAGTGGATGGAAGATTTCTCTCTTTCCCTCTGTGTCTCCCTCTCTCTCTCTAGCTGTGCCTTTCAAATAAATAAGTAAATAAATCTTCAAAAACAAAATAAAACCAACTCATCTTCTAGTGGGTCTGACAGCATCCGTTTCCGCCTCTGCTCACAGGGTAGGTTTAGGGGTGGGGTTGTGAGGAGCAAGTGTCTGTAGATGTGTGTAGGTGTGAGTGTACCTGAGCTCTCGCTTCACACTCAGGTTTGCAAAAAGAAGAAAGGCACCACATGTTGGTTGGTTGAATGGTTTAGTGCTTTCTTGAACTTGAACTTGAACACAAATGTGAAGTTTTCAAGAGGTTAAAACTTGGGGTTCCAGTGGTGAGTTGGTAGGAAACAGGGCTGAGAGATTTACAGATCACAGAGGAGGTGGCTGCTGAAGGTGTTTGCCCAGATCAGTGCAGCAGAATCCGCAGCGTTGTTACCTGACCGACATCCCAAGGAGTCCCGTAGCATGGCAGATTGCTTTTGTAATTTAATTCTGCCTGGACAGCCCTGGGATTCTTGCAAAGAAGGGCTTGGGTGGATCAGAGAAGGTTTTCCCCTTCACAGGCTGCTGCCAGCCAGGCCCCCTGGCGAGCCCGTGCTCCTGGTCAAGGAGAGCCGTGTTTTGTTCATCTTCCTCTTGCCCCGTCATCCACACTCGTGTACTCTCATGCTACTCTTAGTGTAAATCTCCAAGCCCTAATGCGTCATCGTCATCACAGGCATCTCGCTTATGTTATGAATAAGACAGGATTCAGATTACAAAGCAGATTTACTAAAGTATTACTCCCTTTGAGCTGCAACCCTCTGACCAGAAGAGCTACTGCCTTCAATGAAAGAATTCTCTTTATAAGGCAATAAAATTAGTCATTATTGCCTGTTTAATAGCAATTAGAATTGAAACCTCAGTGTCTCTGATGCATGAGGGATACTTGGCATTACATCAATGTTTCCCAAACTTGAGTCATTTGTATAGCACCTTTATGAGTGTTGCCCTGTCTGTGTGCCACCTGTATTACTTATACCACCTGTATTACTTCAAATATGTTCATGGACAGTGGGCGTTTTCCTTTAATTCCATGTCCTCATGACCTTTAGGAGTCCCTGCCTTTATTTTCCCTAACAATGTGATTTTTTCTACTAAACTTTTATTTTCAAAAGGAACTTGATGATGACCATTGTAACTACAAGATAGGTCGCACATGGTCTAAACTGTTGACAATCATTAAAATCAATAAGTGCAAATAAGAGACGCCATTGCCTGCAGAAGACACCAAGCCCAAGGCTGAACCCCTCTGATGAAGAGGGAGAGCAGCAGGTGTTAGAGCGGTCAGGACCGTGCCAGCATCTGAGATGTTCATGTGTGAGAAAGCTTGGGAAAGTACTGGGAAAGGAATAAAGTCCTCATTTTGTGTAGTACCACCTCGGCAACTGCTTGGGATATCCATAGTAGCAAGCAGTGTTCTCTTTGCCTGGATATGCCTCACGGAGAAGCCAGAGAACTGGGCACATGGCTTCCTTTACTTAGGCCAGTGAGAAGATCACACATGGGGGAGGTGTTCAGCCTTGTGATTAAGATGCCAGCATCTCAAATTAGAGTGCCTGAATTCAGGACCTGACTCTTACACCTGGCTCCAGCTCTCTGCCAATGCTGACCCTTTTTTTTTTTTTTTTTTTTTGAGGAAGGGAGGGGACACTGATGATGGCTCAAATAATTGGGTTCTTGCCATTCATGGGAGAGACCTGCATTGATTCACCCACTCCTGGGTTTGGCCTAACCCACTGCCAGTCACTGTAGAACAAAACCAATATTTGGGCAAATTCAGAAGCCACTCATTAGAGACCCACTGAAAATGACCATAAAGTAGAAAACATCAATCAAACACAGCACCTCCTGAGCATTTTGTAAGTTTAGTGGAACAAACATTGGTTGTGTAGAAGTTTAAAGATGGGGTAGACCTATGGCCTCAGCCTGTTTGTTTCAGGCTACCTGAAACCACATTAGGCATTTGTCTGCTACACTGGAGGTAAAACCTAATTGGAAAAATCATATATATTTCAAAGAATACTTATATATACTTATATTTCAAAGAAGGTCACTCTTGGAATAGGCTCTGAGTAGGCACAGTTAAAGCTTAAATCATTTCCCATGTTACAAATTGGAGAGATTTTTCTTTTCTGTGGCATATTTATTTTTTGCTTTTTAAAGAAAAAAAATAGCAACAATTGCTTCCCAAAACCAATTGAATACGGTTTTCTTGAAAATAACCCTATTTTAATGTAAGATTATTTTAATATTTTATATAAGATTTAAATAAACCCTAGCTTAATGTAAGATATTGAAACCTTTACTCCCTAGCTAATATAGAATATCGGTTCATAGAATATGTATGCCATAAATATTTGATAAGTACATTTGTGAATTTATTTTTGCTTGAAGTTGCATCTTTTTTAAAAATTACTGGCAGTTGCCTGCGGTTACCTGTAGCATCAGGTGCCTTCATGCATGGGCGTGGCACAGGCTTCAGCCCCTCCAGCAGCTGTGTGTGGAATGCTGTGCTCTGTGATGCCGGGATGATGCTGGCACAGGGTGATTACTCCCTGCTAGGTGTTCTTTCCTGGGTTAGTGCCAGCCCCCTTCGCTGTGCTTCTCCGCCTCCAAACACTCCCCACCTTTTTCCATTCTGCCCCGTGCCCCAGCAGATTGCCTGCCCTCTGGGCACCACCTCTGTGAGCTTCCTTGCCTCTGTTTGTTGGGTTTGGTATGGGCAGAGAGTGAGCCCAGGTTTGCCCCCTGGAGGGTCTCTCCTGAGTGGCAGGGATGGCCACAGCTCCCATCGGACAGCCCTCTCCACCAGCGTGTCTGTCCCGCGGTTAGCTGTTCAAACCCTCACCGCACCCTTTCAGGTGTTGGGGTGTAGCAGAGCCTGCCCCTACTTGTTTCTTCCTCATTACCAGCTCTGGGGGACCGCACTAAGCCTCGTGGTTTCCCCATGCCCTGCCTACTTCTGTATAACTAACTCTTTGCTGAATTCCTCCCAAGTGATCTTAATTTGAGGGTGCCGCCTGTCTCCTGCTGGTGCCCTGTCTGCGAGGGATGCATTTGCAAAAACAGTGCCTTGGTAGCCCCGGCAGAGCTACCTGATCCCAGAGACACTGTGTGCTGGCCCCTGCATCGTCAGTGTGTTCTACACCAGAGTGCTCCCCAAGTGTGGAGCTGCTTCAGAACCCCTAGGGAGGTTGTGAGCTTGCTTGGGCCCTACCCCTTGCCCTGTTGACTCAGTGATTAACCCTTTCATTGTTCCCTAGGCTCAGAATATGACCATTCACAGTACCCACAGCTGGGTGGCTTTCTGAACCGATAACTAATTAGGAGAGCACTGGCTCCCTGTTTTCAGTGCCATGCATTAGTCTAACTTGGAGGTGGCAGAGTGAGTGATCAAGAAAAGTACCTGCTAGTTGGAAATAAGAAGTATGTTAAAAATAACAATACCATACCAAAAAGCAAAACTAATCTTAGAGGAGAATAATGACTTTTTCTGCTCCTTGTTAACAACAGTGGACTGATGGTTAGCAGAGTGACAAGACTCCACTGACTCACTGAGCAAGATCATGATGAGATGTGACAGGTTTCCTATTATCCAGGAGTAGATCCCAGTAGCTAGTTTGCCATGGAGTACCTCGCCACTGTCCACAAGAAAAAGATTCTTGTAGGCTCCCCAAGTGGCCCTTAAGATATGAAATGTGACTGCTTAAACACTGGACATTGTATTCCTGAAAAAATAAAAAAGTACTAAGTAAGTCCTCTATGAAAATGAAGCCCCTCAGCAGAGCCCCTGCTGTCAGTCTGTGAGATGCATCACCTGTGCCTAGCGGGAAGCATATCCAGGAACATCAGCTTTCTGGTCTCCAAGGCAGAGATGAAGTCCAAGTGTGGTACCCTGCATGAATCACTTGGGCTTTGGTATCCAAGAAACTCAAGTTCAGATCCTTCCTGGACCACCCTGGAATCCATCTCTCCTTTTTAAGCTGTTGGGAGAATTCAATGAGAATGGAAAGCTCTTGGGCCATGTGCCATTCCCAGATTGTCACTTGTCACCCACCCACCCCCATCCCTATCAGAACTCTGTTACCATTTCAAAAAGTTCACAGCAGAGCAAAGTTATAAAAACAAAACAAAAAAAAATTGCAAGTTGTATTCTGTTCAATCAGTGGGGCAGACCCCAGGTGCCTCCAGCTGCTGTGCAATGGATGTGCAAAATTCTAAGACCAAATCACCTGGAGTGGTGGCCCAGGACACTGAGCAGTTCTATCTGACCAGCAGGGTCACTCTTCCCCAGGTTGATTGCTTGAGAAAGACCTGTTTAGCCATTAGCTTCCTTTTAAGCTTTTTCCTTCTGGTGGTTTGGTGTAGTTTAGCTGATGGGTTGTGTACTTCCAGGTTGGATTGAATAACCCAGGAACAGAGATCCTTCCTGAAGGGCAGAGCTGAGCCTGAGGAAAAATCCGCCCAACCCAGGCAGGAATACTAGGGCGATGCTAAGTGAAGTGTGTCCCAGCTCCTCTGGTTGACCTTCACAGCCACCAGCTCTGGTTTGCCTTAGAAACAGAGAGATGGTTCTCAAGGGCCCTGGGGTTATTTTTGACCAGTGTTAACAGGTACCAGGTACAGGGGGCTGGGAACTTGAGCATTTGCATTTCATTTCTGAGCACCAGGTGGTCAAGAAGGGGCAAGTCAGAGACTGTTTCCCACAATCTGAGTTAGATGCTAGCACTAAGTCATGCCCGGGGCTGCACTGAGCTCCTCAGGTGGCTGCAGGCAGAGCTTAGTGACCCATTTACACAGAGACCCCAAACTTCCTCCTGAGCCCTGCTGCACTTCCTCCTCCCATCTGTCCTTCATCCCCTGGGGTCTTCACCTACTTTGAGTGCTGTCGTAGGTTTGAAAGACTAGGAAGATCCCAGGCAAAGTGGGGCCACGTGGGAAGAAAGAAAGGCTCAGGGTAAATGAAGAAAGCTGCTTCCCAGGTGGGGGCCCTGCCCCCCCAGTTCCTCCTGAGGCTGAGGCTCTTAACAGTAGCAGGCTTCTCCAAAGCCTGGCTTTGCCCCATCTTTTTCTGAATCCTTAAGCATGGCCTTCATACTTCCAAGGATCCTGGTATCTCTCCCTGGCTTTTAAATGCACTGGAACAAAGTGTTCTTGTAACATTTATCTGGTTTACTTCAGCAACTTTTGATGTAAACTGTGGTATGAGAATAAGAAGATGTAACCAGTAGCTGTATCCGCACTACATCTCACCCCCTGGAAAATGAGCACGTGGGAAACTATGCAGGGGGGAGGAGGTCACTTGTGGGAAAGGCAGGGCTTTTCTGGTTCTCTGTTCCTGAGTTTTCACCATTCCTGGTGTGATGGGTATTTTCCAGTGCTTCCGTGAAAGGCACAGTATCCCATATGAACATAGCATGGCTTCTTTGACATACTGAGATTCCATGTGCTCTTCCATAGGTGATTCCTTCAGGAACTTACACTGGTGCTATTGGCTGCAGAAATAGAATTACCCTTGGCAAGCTGTTCTTTGGTATCTCAGGAGTACTAATGCCAGAGATGAGCCAGTCAATGCTGTAGACAAAGACATCTTATTTATTGCTGAGGTTTTTATGTCACTGTTGTCTTCTGTGTCTTCCCAGGAGTCACTGGCTCAAAATATTATGAAATGGGTAATTTCTCTCCATGATCTTAACAATATATGCACTGGCCTCTGCACAAGTTGGAGGATACGAAACAGTGTATGAAACTAAAAAGCTGAATCTGTAGTGAATGAACCTGCCAGGATCTGATCAGCTGTGTAGTTTGCTAGCCTCAATTCAGAGTAGGCTGTTGAGACTCAGAAAACCTCTGCGACATTTACTGTCATCTGTTGACTTGAAAGAAAGAAACCCACAGGGTAAAACCTCACTATCAGAGTCAAACCATCAAGGTAGCATGCTGTGAAAAAAAACAAAAAATAATGTTTAATGAGGTTCAAATATTTGAAGTGATGGAGTTAGTATTTTCAGAGCAGCTGAATAAATGGGTCCCTCTAAAAGGCACCTGATTTGGAAAAATCCAAAGAACTACCAGTCAGCCAAGAACAGCGCTCAGAGGAGGAAGAAACAAGCAAGACTTCCGAACTCTCAGGGGCCTCGAAAGGTTAGTGGGAAGCAGTTATTTTGAGGCCAGTGGAAGATCCTGTGAACAGCTCTCCAGGCAAGTGGAGCCTTTATACTACTAGAGAGAGAAATGTGGGTAAACAGCAAGGCTGCTTAATTTCCATGGTTTTTTTTCCCCCCACTGAGAGCGACTGAGCTGCATTCTGGTTATCTTTCCGGTCCCAGATTTTAAGATTTTGCTGCCAAGGAAAACACGTATGGTTGGGAAATCTAGGAGCTTTACCGTTTCTTCTTCAAGAAACACCCTACTTCTATTCTGGTAAACAGTCAGTGGTTAAACATTGCATTGCTGGTTGACTTCCATGTGTCTGCTACCAATGGAAGTGAGAGGCAGGAGGGATCCAGAAACTCCACAACCTCAGCACTGCTGGCATTTGTCACAGATGCATTTAGTGGTTTTGTAATCGGCTCTTGTTTTTCTAGTGTGATCCGGACCACTGGAGAGACTCTCAAGTCCACTGATAATTCACAGAGTAAACGATGTGTTTCCAGATACATGGGAGTGGCTGGTAATCCAGTGTTACCCCACAAATCATTTCCCCAGCCAACAGATTTCTCTCCCTATAAATATTTGTTCAGTTAAGCTATATGTCGTAAGTGACCATTTATTCTGCTCCAGGCTAACAAGGCAAATGCCGGAGGATTTTTACAGGAACTCCCTTGAAAATCTGCTTAGTCCTGAATAAACTGTACCCAGTGTGTGCAGCCCTGCCTTGTTTATGATGGAAAGGGTTTGCATTAGACTGTCCAAACGCTGTACCCCTTACTCCCAAAGTGCTCTGAACCTCACCATGTGGGAGGTGACCGTTGAGTCAGATGCTCAAGACACTGCCATGTTGGTGCACGAGCTTGGAGAGTTGTTTGACTGTCTGCAGCATTACAAGTGGTGCAGAGGGCGATTTGGACTCTCATGGGAGAAAACCAGATTCTCGATGGCTAAGTACAGCTATCCCCTTACGTCTGCCGCTTTGCGTATTACTTCTTAAAGTTCAGATCTTGATTTTTTGTTGGTTAGAGGAGTTTTTACCACCTTTGAAGCATTAACATAAAATATAAGGAGCATAGGGTAATATGGGATGAAACAGCAACTATCGAGATTTTTAAGGAAAACTTTGGTCTCCTTTCACTCATGGAGTTTAGCCTTTGCCAGGTATACTTGTCTCTGTACCCCGTTATCCTCAGGGGTTGTCAAGAATTGGGTTTCTTGTGAAGGAAGAGTTGAGGAGAGATTGGCAGGCCTGGGACAGAGAGAGTTAAATCAAAAGCTGAGTTTCCAGAAATCTGAGGCCAAGCTTTGTGTCACTGCAAAGTCACCTGTTCCTTAGGCATTCTGCTGCATCATCCTTGCTACTTAAATTCCCATTTTCGTCTCAGTATTTTTGGAAGTCACCAAATAGTATTAACTTAGGCTCTGCAAAAGCGGAACGCCACTGTGACAGATTTAGGAAGCACGGCTGCAGTTGTTCCCGTTTTAGATGATAGTAAATTCCTTCTGCGCCAAGCTCACTTTGTGCACGTCGTCTTCTCCTCCCTTCGTCGCATTCACTCTTCCCTCAGCAAGCTGTGCGTGTCCCTCCTGCCGCACTCCCACGAGTGAGGGAGCGAGGAATTCTGCAGCGCCCCCAGCGAGCTCCAGAGCCACCGCCTTCCTCCCAGCCCGGCCTCTCCTACCCTGTGGTGAGGGCTGTGCCTAATTTTCAGCTCTACTGGGATAGCGTATCATTACTTGAAAGAAAATTAGAAAGCATTTTACGTTGCTTATTACAGATCATTAATTGGAGCTCCACTAAACCCAAGGAATTCATTCTCTGATTGATGTGTGCATGACTCCTATTAACATTAATAAAGTTGTTCAGAATCAAAGAGCTGGCAGAGACCCATAATAGAGGACCCATTTTGATCCTGCTTCACAAAGTGACTCATACCCACAGGGCATCAACAAGCATTTTAAAGATAATTTTTACAACAGGCTTTTAAAAAGCAGAGCAATTGCCGAATCTCCCAGCGCACACTGGTGTCCCTTCAGAGCAGATCCTGATGGTTGCCCTTTGTGCAGTACAGCCCCTCCCACGGCGAAGTTGCAGACCCTGTTCTCCTGAAACCAAGTGTCAGCTCTGGAGATGTCGCCTGCCCTGTGGCTGCTGCTCCCGCATTTCCGCCTGGCAGCTGCGGTGTTTGGGGCTCAGAAGTCACAAGCATGTAGCAGGTAGAGAAAGGCAGGGAGCAGCAGGAAGGGAATGAGGCCTGCTGTGGCTCAGGAGACAGCGTGCAGTAGAGGCATTTATTCACCAGAGCCATTTGTGTCCAGGCCTACCCCGGGGGTTATTGACAAAGGACTTCACGAAACCTGGAGCCGAGGCATGGGATACTGGAGTGCAGACGCTTGTGCAGCTGTCAGAACGTGCCGCTTACCAACCCTTACTAGGGTAGAAGGACCACAGAGGATGCAGATGCTGTAGAACAGGAAGACCTCCCCCGTCTCTCCTGTAAGATGTGAGCGGCAGGAGTTGGAGTGCGCTCTGTCGGTGTCTGCGTTTGTGCAGTTCTTACCTGGGCATCGCAGAGCCGAAGACACACATCCCCTTCTTTGGGCTCTGTGACCCGCCCCCTCACCCCCCAATCTTCCTCCCCGTCTTTCTCCACCTCCTCTTCTGTCTACAAGACACCTAATGTTTCCGGTGTGTAGAAAATGAGTTCAGCCTGGGGAGACAAGGTGTTTGCATCTCTTGTGTCTCATCTCCATATCACCATTGCTATCCTTTCAGCGTCCTTTAGTCTTTACTTAGAAATGCTAAAATGCTGTTTTTAAATTTTTTTTTATTTACTTGAAAGGCAGAGAGAGAGAGATCTTCTCTCCATTGGTTCACTCCCCAAATAACTACAAATTGGCTCAGCCAGTCCCAAGCCAGAAGCCTGGAACTTCAGCTGGTTCTCTCACGTGGGTGCAGGGGCCCAAGCACTTGGACCATCCTCCACTGCCTTCCCAGGCGCATAAGCAGGGAGCTGGATTGGAAGTGGAGCAGCCGGGACTTGAACCGGCAACTATATGGGATGCTGGTACTGTAGGCAGTGACTTTAACCTGGCGCACCACAGTGCCAGCCCTGAACATGTTAGATTTCATAGCATATAGGCTCACACTAGTTTGTTTTTAAGTGTGGTTTGTTGTTGTTTTTAATTACCCTTCCTAAGACAGAAAAGAAAAAATAAACTGTCATTAAGTTTATTTAATTTTTGAAGTTCTAGTCATAATTGAGTTATCTCCCTAATGACTGGCACCTTAGATTTGTGCTTAGAATGTTGCTGAACTTTTTGAGAACTTGGAGTTCTCTTTACTTTGGTCTGAGGTGGGAAAAATGAGGATTCATTTCCATCATTGTTAATCTGGGTGTTCTGAAGAAGGAAAATGCAGAGTATGCCTTTAATCACTGATCCTCATTTCCGACCCTTTCTTTTTTTTCTTAAAGAATAAATATACAGTTTCCAGAGGAAGGAAGCAACACCAGCTAGGAGCACGAAGAGTCCAGCTGGCGCTCTGCAGATAAAAACAGGCCCAGAGAGGCTTTCCACTTGTGCTTCACCACAGTGCTGTGAACTGGGTCAGGATTATCCTGGTTTTACAAATGAGGCAGCTGTGGCCAGAGAGGTGAAGCAGCCCTTCTCGGGGGTCACCCACCCAGCGAGGGTCAGAGCCCAGACGAGGTGGAAGGATTGACTGCCACACTGTGGCTTCCACTGCATCCTGCCAGGATTGGGGTGCACAGGACCAGTGTCAGCCCAATGGGTCCCTTGTTCCCAGAGACCCGATTTGACCCACCTGTACCTCAAAGGGTGGCTAGCACGTGACAGGCACTCAGTAGACACTGAGTGACTGTGTTGTCAGATCCAAAGAAATCATTATAATTTGTCATCTCATCCTAGTGACTGCCCTTGACCACCGCTGAATCTATTTGGAAACTTCTTTGCCAGTGAGTATATAAACCTATATTTAGACTTAAATAACATTGCCAAAATTTGCCACGTGTGCCAGAGTGGTCAGAGGGCTTTGGTAGCTGACGTCTATGGTAAATCAAAGACGCATAGTATTAGGAACTATTGATATGTTTTCTCTCTGACTTAAAAGCTTATTTGAAAGTTTTTTTTTTAAAGTGCTGACTTTATTGTTTCTGACTTCAAAGTTTTCATTGTAGAAAATTTGATTAACAGTAAAGAAGAAAGTAAAAACATCTCTTGACCATACCTTATTGAGATAAAATGTTCAGATGTATTTATTTTCTCTTCCCAGTGTGGGGTATGTTATTCATATGTATCTATATGACTTGGTCTTTCATTTAATATTAAATTGTGATCATTTCCCAAAGTGATTAAATAATTGTGATATTTTCCGTTGTGTGACAGATGAATTTATCTAACCACTGGACCATCTTGTTATCATGCAATTAAATAGTCTTTTATTTAATATTATAAATACTGCAGTAATAACCATCCTGGAATCATGATATTTCCTCATTTCTCTGATTGTTTCCTGATGAAATTATTAGGAGACTTGCCTAAGTAAAATATAAAATTTCAGTACATAAAAAAAATCCAGCCAGCGCCACAGCTCACTAGACTAATCCTCTGCCTGTGGCGCCTGCACATCCCGGGTCCTAATCCTGGTTGGGGCGCCGGATTCTGTCCCGGTTGCTCCTCTTCCAGTCCAGCTCTCTGCTGTGGCCCGGGAAGGCAGTGAAGGATGGCCCAAGTGCTTGGGCCCTGCACACGCATGGGAGACCAGGAAGAAGCACCTGGCCCCTGGCTTCGGATTGGCGCAGCGCACTGGCCGCAGTGCGCCGGCCATGGCGGCCACTTGGAGGGGGGGTGAACCAACGGAAAAGGAAGACCTTTCTCTCTGTCTCTCTGTCTCTCACTGTCTAACTCTGCCTGTCAAAAAAAAAAACTAAATTTAAAGAAACTTTTAAAAATACAATTTTTAAGACTCCATACTTGGGTTTACTTTGACTCAGCCTGATTTTTCGCCCCTTTTGTATCCAGGCACTCATTCTGCTTTCTTAATTACTGTACTGGCGTCACATTTGATGTAGCTTAAATTCTTCCAGATCAGTGTAGATGTCTTTGCTCACATCCCTGACATCATGCAGCCTGATCTGTCCTCCTCTGCTGGGACTTCCCAAGGATTATGTGACTCTTGTCATTGCATCTGAAAGTCCTTGAGTCACCCCTGAATTTCTCTTGGAAACAATTTGAAAAAAGAGAAGAGTGAGTTCAAACCACCGTGCACTATGCCAAACACTGAGGGAGATTTTTTTTTTTAAAGTAAGATATAGCCCTGGCCATTGGAGAAACTTCCTCTATACCTGGAGATGAGAGGTGATAAGTAAACCTAGATACAAGATTGCCAAAATTTATATTTAGCAAACCTTATTTGACTTCCTGTGCTTTCTACAATTTCTGGGATTTCATTGGCCTGTCCTTCAGCATACCTGAATCTGACCTGTCACTAGTCTTCCAGTGAGGTGATTTCAAGCTACATATAGTGGTTACACCATTAAAGTTTTTTACCCATATGGTCACCAGGATGTTTTGTTCACTGTAAAAAGAATGACATTTTTTTCTTCAAGTGGAGACTACCAACAACTAGCTGTCTACTTCGATTTCCAATACAAATAGTCAATTGCAAGGAGAGTCTCTGGTGCACAGAAACCCTAATTCCAATGCCAGGCCAATGGGGATTCAAATCCTGAGTCTGCAAGTTAATTAACTGCTTCCAGCTTTCGGATCCTTCACTTGAGAAACAGGAAAAGAACTCCCTCCATTGGGTTACTGATCAGGACGAGGTGAGGTTGTTCATCTGAAGCCTACTGCAGAACCTGGTGCATGGCAAGACTGCAGTAGATAGTAGCTGTTAGTATTCATAAGCATCTTCCCTTAGTTATTGTCAAGCTAAAACCTGTTCTCAGGAACAGAGAAGTAGAAACAGATTCATGATGAGAGATCTTAGCTTTGGAGCCAGAGCTGTTTGCCACTTGAGTAAGTTACTCCATTTCTCTGCGCCTTGATTCCTTTGCCAGCTGAAGACAGAAGACACCCATTGCACAGGCTTACCATGAGGGCTACACAAGATGGAAACAAAGCAAAGTGCCTAGTATTGCCAACAAATGCCCTTTCCCCCTCTCTCATCCTGCTTCAGTTAGAAAATCACCCTTCCTTGTAATTTTGCTACCAAGAATGTATAGACCTCCCTCCAGTGCAATGTTCTTCAGTTTATTTGGGTGTGACACATGGAATTCAATGCATTTTTATATCACAAATCTGTCATACATGTGTGTGATTTAAGACTCCTTTTTTTCCACAAAGTACTGCTGTGTGTGATGTCTGATCTCATTTGCTAACGAAGGACAGTGGACCATGTGACTTGGTCAGCCGCACCTCACTGGCACACGGTTTGGGAAGGTAGAAGTTTGAGATCCAGCTGTCGGCAGGGTTGATTTCTTCTGAGGCTTCTCTTGTTGACCATCTTGTCCTCAACGTGTCTTTCCTCTGTGACCTAATTTCCTTTTCTTAAAAGGAGACCAGTTCTGTTGGATTAGGGCCTACCAGCATGACCAAATTTTAACTTAATTACCAATTTAAAGGCCCTGTCTCCAATTATAGTCCCATTCTGAGATGCACAGGGGGTTAGGGCTTCCACATTTGAATAGGGGAGAGGGCCACAATCCAGTCCATACCAGTGCCCTTCATAGTTTTCCTGTTTATCCATGAAAGACAGTGCCTGCACAAACAACTGAGTTGAATTTTGCAGTCCCCTAAATTGATTTGCGGCCGCAGGTTGTGTTGGTTTACCCAGTTAGTGGGAAATTGGCACCAGCATTAGGACTTGCCTTTGACTTCCTGCAGAAACAGCCCCAGAGGCACAAAATGCGTAAGGGAGAATAAGTAGATCAGAGTGGACAGCCTCTGCAAACACAGCAATTACCTTAGCTCGGGGTTGGCAAACATTTTCCACAAAGGGCCAGATAGTAAACATTTTCATCTTTGTAGGCCATATGGTCTCTATTGAGACAATGCTGCTGTTTTCGTCTAAATGCAGCCACGGACAATACCGAAACAAATGGGAATGGCTTTGTTCCAATGAAATTGCATTTATGGACACTGAAATGTGAATTTCTTATAACTTTCATGTGCCAGCAAATATTCTTTTGATTTTTTTTCAATTGCTTGAAAATATGAAAAGCAAGTTCATGGGCTTTATGGAAGTTAGTAGTGGGCCAGATCTGACCCGTGGACTGAATGACGGTATCTTGAAAAGCTCATGGGAAAATGGATTGAAAGATAAGTTTTACTTGTGCAAAAAAACCTTGAAATATGTAGATGATTATTTGTATAACATGCATTGTTCACAAACGTTTTGAATATCCCTTATATACATGGTTTTCAAAAATTGCACTAAAAGAAACGTCTTTTAACTCCATTTTCCATGAACATTTTGAAGTGCTCTAGTGGTTTGCTGAGTCCTGTCCTTGCTGGTGGAGCTCACTCATGTAGCTCTGAAACTCTCAAGGGCTGGGCGGGGTGATTCTCCTCTATCCAAGTCAAGTGTTGCCTGATTATCATTTTTGACTCATGTGATCTCCCTGTAATACCAGAAGGAAAATTTTCATGGCACTAATAATTTAAAAGTATATATATATATATATATATATATATGCATGTGTCTGTGTGTATTTAAAAAGCTAGTGTTATTTTCTTATGAGAGAGAAAGCTAACTAGGGTAAGGAGCACTTTTAAAGGACCCACAAAATCACCATTTGTCAGATGTCATATGGTGAAGTTAGCAGAATTAGGCTCAGAAAGTCCACACAAAAACTGGAAGAATTTAAGGGTGGGTTGTCTTTTTGGTTTTTAAAGATTTATTTTATTTGAAAGGCAGAGTTAGAGAGAGGGAGAAAGAGATCTTCCATCTGTTGGTTCTTTCCCCAGATGACTGCAAAGTTAGGGGCTGGGCCAGGCCAAAGCAGGAGCCAGGAGCTTCCTCTGGGTTTCCCACATGAGTGGAGGGGCCCAAAGACTTGGGCCATCTTCTGCTGCTTTCCCAGGCAATTAGCAGGGAGCTGGATCAGAAGTGGAGCAACCAGAACTCAAACCTTTGCCCAGTGGCTTAACCTGCACACCATGCCACAGCCCCGGCACCCTAAGAGTGGGTCTTCTATGAGCCACTAATGTTGAAGGACTTAGAGTAGCCAAAGAAGACCCAGATTTCCTACCCAAGGATGGAGGGGTACAGCTCAGCTCTGGGGGCCCAGCCCCCATGCTCTTCTCACAGGGTGAGAGCGAGCACAAGGGTGAATGAGGTTTCCTGCACGGGAACCCTACATCCTCCACAGTTGCCTCATGGTTCCTCTTGCAACCCGGGATGTAGACTGCAGAGTACGTGGCCAACTTTCACGTCCTTGGGATGCTGGGTCAGTGCCCGAGCAGATCTCCCCGCCCAGAGGGTCAAAGAGAGCAGCAGCTTCCGAGAAAGCCCCAGTCCGGCCATGCTGTGTCAGTGGTAGCTGGGGCAGTTGCATGGGGCATATACCTAATGATAATGGCCATGCTGACCACAGGCCGGACAGGGCCTCACTCAAAGGCCAAGGTCAAGCTGTCCCCAAAGGCAGGGAGGACAGAGTCTGTCCCGCTCTGTGTGATGCTGACTCCTCTGCCATAGGTCCAGCCTGACCTCATTACCATGTGTATTTCAGAGTGGGAATGAGAAGAGCCTGGAAATTCACAAAGGCAGCAGCGGTGTCGGGGGAGTTAGTTTCTGTATCTCAGACTGGTGGCAATTCCTGCCGGGCAGAGCTGCAGAGCCAGGCTCAACTGCCCTTGGTCCCCTCAGCAGGGAGGGGGCTGAGCTGATCTCAGGCAGTGACTGTGGAAGAGAAGAAATGTTGCTCCCTACTGTGTGCTAGAGAGAAAACACCCTCATCCCCAGGCGCTCCACCTGGTTTGCTGCGCACTGTAAACCGAGGCCCCAGGAAACTCTTAATTGACATGAAAAGATTGGGTTTAACGACCCAAATATTCCCTCTTAAAAATCAGGAAGATAAAATGGGTTTGTGTTATTTTATTTTAAGTTAGTGTTTGCTTCATGCCATCCTCCCGTATAATAATAAAATAGCTTTGGCATGACAGTCATCCTAAGTGAATTTTTGAAAACCCACATTTAATGAAATGGTACTGTTAAGCTTTCAGTGCAGCCGATTTTTGAATTATCTTGCTTAAATTAAATTGCTGCATTCTTGCTTCCAGTACTTTTATGAGCGCTCTGTTTTGTTTCTGGTTTCACTGTGTCCGCCCTAAGATTTCTTTGCCATTTTACTTTTTAATTGAAGTGTAGCATTCATGCAGAGAAGTGCACGGATTAACAGTGCTGATAGCACTGCTTTTGTGCCCAGCAGCCAGATGGAGCTAGAACACTCCTCAAACACAAGGAGCCCCTCACAACTCTTTTTCAGACCTAACTACCCACCTTCCACCCAGAGGAACTGAACAGCATTATTTACAGCAACAAAGGTTGGTTTTATCTACTGTGAACACCAAATAAAATCATATATAATACATTCTATTGTGTTACTCTTCACATCATTTTGGGAGATTCATCCCATAATGTTAGCATTATAGGCCAGCCATTCCCATTGTAATATAATCTTATATGTCAACATTTATTTAGGCCTTCTATCATCATAGGTGGGCTTTGGGGCTGTTTCCAATTTGGGGGTGTTAACAAGTACTGCTAGGAACAGTCCCATACGTGTCAGTGGGTGACTGTGACATTTCTGTGAGACAGACTCCTGGATGACGAGATCCCGAGTCATGGGTGTGTGTGTGTTCAGCTTTGTGGGCTGCAGCCAGTTTTCAATGACACCTCCATCAGCAGTGTGTGAGAGTTCCGGTTGCTCCATGTCCTCACCCACACTCTATCATCTTTTGATGTCTTCAAAATACCGAGATTTCCAGGCCTTGTATACGGCACAGCCTTCTGTTATGTGGCTCTCCTTTAATTTCTGCTTTGTAGCTTGCTGTGTAACAGTCTTAAGCGTCTTTTGTTGGACTTGTTATTGTTTTCCTGGAGATTTGATGAACTCAGAGGCAAAGGGAGGGAGGCAGAGCTTTTGCTGAGTTTCCTACTTCACATCATTAAGGAATTTTTTCAAGTTTACTGAGCTTAGCAGGGCTGAGATTTAAGTGAAAGTCTCACTGATTCAGAATCAGAGCTGGGCAAATAAAAAGTACAGTTTTTATGAGTGGTGAAATAGTTCACTACACAGGGTCCCCAAATAGTTTCTTGGTTTGGAAAATAGAGAGAAGGTATTGAGTCACCCAAGTAACAACATGAAGAATCTGCACAGGAGCAGGAAGAGATGCAGAGACAAGATTCAGATATTAGAGACAGGGACTGTAGCTTGGCTTTTCTGTGTTCTTAGAACCTTAGGGTTACACAGAAGTGCCAGGTGAGCCGGGAGGATGGCCAGGGTGGTGGGATTTGAGTGCTCTCCCCCTTGAAAAAGAGCTGTCTGTTCCACAGTTATCCAATGTGTTAACATTTAGCATAAGCCATGGAAATGTGTGTGTGAGAGAGACACACATGCGAAGTTCTGGCACTAAAAAAATAGCTTAACAACTATCAGAGTAGATATTCTTCAACATTCCGTTCAGCCCTAGGATTCTGATATTGTAGCCAACCCAGACCCTGGGGCCTCTGCACACATTACCCTTGATCTTGGCAGCGTTGTGACACTGTGTCCATTTCAGAGCTCTTCCCAGGAGCCATGCTGAATGTCCATTTGAGGTCACGGGAGTGCAGTCTGGGTGGAAGAGAGCGGGGGGCGGGGGGGAACATGTCCGGCAGCTGCCCTTGCATCACAGCAAGGCAGGGTTTCTGCTTAAAGTGCAGATTGCTGTTCTCTTGAAATAGCATGAATAACGTCAGAGAGCAAGTTGGACCTAATTCAAGTACACTAAAAGCACTAGAGGGTTTTTTGATTTTTTTTTTATCTTATATACATAAGTGATCCAATCACCTGAGAGGAACTCCTTATTAGAAAGGAGACATGATTATTATACATATATATTTCACTCTAATGAATCTCATAGAAGCAGAATCTTGTTTTTCTTCCTCACAGTCAACTAATTATTCTAGTGGCATTTACTTCATTTGTATCTTCCCCCGCCCCAAAAGGGTATCCTCTGCCTACAGCCTACAGATTTAAATATAGTAATAATAATATGAAATGATATCAGTACCACTATTGCTTACAGGTTGGTGGGAATAGCAGGGCCTTATGGATTGGGAGGATGTGGGTGGGTGTGAAGCCTACTCCACCCCTCCAGCCATCCATCTGCATGACTCAGCCCACCTGTGTGTGCCCAGGATCTGCAAATCTAGATCTGTCTAGTCCAGTATCAGCTATGGACCCTGGGGGCCTGACACCCAGCCTCTGAGGAAGCAGAGGGTGAGCTCTTTGCTGATCCTGTGGGGCATTGCTTGGCAGCAGGCCCCCACTTCCCTCTCGTCCTGCCACTGGCTGATGAGAAGTGAGCGGCCCTGACCTTCCTGCCCTCTTACTCAGTGGCCAGTAATTCCTTTCTGCTGGCTGAGTGCCTCCCATGTTCATCCATCTCCCCCCCCCCCCCCCATCTCCTCCTCTTCTCTCTGCTATTTACTCCCACTCCAGCAAATAATGAAACAACCAGAGCCTTGTCTGAGTCTGTCCAACTTGCTGGAGCAGAGCCAGAAGGATTCACAGCCGGGGGAGCCAATGGGTCAGCGACGCCTTCTCAGAGCACCCGTCTCCCCACCCCACTGAGGAGAGGAGGTCACGGTCGGTCAAAAAGTAGGCCCTGCTTCCTAAGGACTCCTCTGTTTCCTGCTTGCCATCCTCCTGCCTGAAAGCAGGGCCTTGTTTGTGTGCTTTCTATCTCCTTTATTAGCCCACCATTTGGAACTCTTTAATTTTTGAGACAATTGACTTTGGGCTCGCAGAGAATATTGTCGCATGGAAGGAGCCAGCACTGCATTTTAAATCTCTTGTTATGTTTGTGCACAGTTCATGCCCGGCTTGTACCTCATGTGACCCAGTACAGCCCCTGCCACAGGAGAGCTGGGAAGCGATGGGGAAGACACTCCTCCTTGCTCCGTTCCCTGTTCTTTGCTTCGGAAAATAAGACTCAAGAAAGACTCATACAGCTGTTCTTTAGGAAGTGGGATCTGGCTGGATCATCAGCCTACACAGGCTGGAAGAAGACTGTGGAATCCCACTTAGAAAATGCATATCGTTTGGTCATAGATATGACCTAAAAAGGACAGAGTCCTTTGAATACAAAAGACTGAGCACAGCCTTGCCTCTCTGTGCAAGACACTGGGTCCAGAAGGGTCCCAGTGGTTCAAAGACAAATTTGGGCACTGGGTTCTTGCCCTCAGGAAGTTGGCAGTTTCCCTTGAAGCCAACAGTGTGGTTAGGTCTAGGGTAGAGGTATTGATAGGGTAAAACTCATTCTAATGGAGGAACTTGAGCAAGAGCTGCAGAAGGGGGTTTGTTTATCTTAGAACTCACTTGAGGGGCAGGTTGTTTCTCCATTCTTGCAGGTTGGAGGGCAGGGCACGGAAGACAGGAAGAAACCAGGGCAAGTGTAGGCCCATTGGAAGGACAAGCGCTGTGGATGGGAAGGAGGAAGAAGAAATGAAAGCTGGGGCCATGGAGTGGGTTTGGAATGATGGTGGGTAGTTCTGCATGCAAAGCTGAAGAGTTTGAGTTTGTCTGAATTACTGGGTTTTCTAGCCGTGTCACCAAGCCCTAGGGCGGCTGAGGGGCCCTTCGAGGGGAGAGGTCCCTTGTTGTAGCTTCCCCTCCCACTCAAGAGGAGAAAACGGCTCCTCTCCATTTTGTATCATTTTGGAGAGGGCTCCACTTTCAGAAATACTGAGGGTTTGACCTGTGGCACAGTGGTTAAGATGCTGCTTGGGACACCCTCATCCCAAGGAGTGCCTGTGTTTAAGTCCCAGCTCTGCTCCTGACTCCAACCGCTGCTATTGCAGCCTCCAGGAGGCAGCGGATGATGGTTCAAGCCACTGGGTTCCTGCCACCAACGTGCAAGACCTAGACTGAATTCCTAGCTCTTAACTTCCATCTGGCCCAGCTCCAGCTATTGCGGACATGTGGGAAGTGAACCAGTGAGTGGGAGACATCTCTCTCTCTCTCAATCTCTCTCTGTCTTTCAAGTAAATAATGTTTTATTTTAAAACAAAAAAAAGTTACTGAAACCCATTGGCACCATTAATTTATTCAGTCAACAAATATTTATTGAGAACCCGCTACATACCAGACTCTGTAGTCAGTTCTACTGAAAGGCCATTGAAGGTATTTTAATTAGTGCATGACGTGGGTCAGCAGCTTGAGTTGAAATCTTGTCTCTGCCACCCACTAATTGTTAGACCGTTGGCAAGCCTCTTGGCCTTGATGGATCCAGCTTTTTACCTGGAAAGCACAGAGCTAGGCTGTTACCCCCTTCCCAGCCAAGTCATTCTAGGAGTAACCTGAGCGGTGCTGTAATCCAGGGAGTTCATAGGAGTCAACAGAGTGGAAAAAGAGAGGCCAGAGTCAGAGAAGCCAGTTGGAGAATGACAGCAAGAGCTTCTGCACGGCATGTTAAGGGTCCAAGCTAGGCCTTTCATTCCCTCAGTGAACATTTCATGCTCAGGGCCAACCACTGTGCTCCTCGTTGAGAGGACAAGTAACCAAAACAAAGCCCACACCCACATGATAGTTTTGTTTGGAAAGCAGCAGAGGAACCGGGACCTTGGGTAACGGATCCTTGAGACACACCTTGAGAGTCATCATGTGGGATGATAGTTGGGGCTGTGGAAGTATCTGAGCTGCCTGGAGAGAGAAGGCAGAATGGTTTTGAAAGTAAAAGAGCTCTGAGCACATAGAACCTGGGGAACAGTGAAGAGCCAGTGTTCCACCTCCTTGGTAAAAAGACCTGCTATTCCTCAAGCCATCACAACACACCCAACCCCTGAAATACCTTCCTGTGGTGCCAGAAGTTAGGCCACAACAAAGGGATGATGTCCACATAGACATCCAGTTCTCCTGGACCACTTCACTCCTGTGTGTGAAGCACAATTATACCAGAGCCACGGGTGGTTTTGCATCATAGCTGCTGTGTGGTGTTCTCAGAGGGGTCTCTAACAACTCGCAGAGATGTGTAAGCAATGGCACAGGTGGCTGCCTCTGCCGCTGGGCCCTCAGGTCTTTTCCCAGGCCAGCTGGCTCTTTTTTTTTTTTTTTTCCCTTTCTTTCTTTCCTTCATTATATTTTTTCCCTTTTCCTCATGTAGTTGGAGCAGATCCAGAAACGGATTCTGAGAGCCTCCAGCTTTTCCTGATTTACCCTTCAGTAATTACATGTCACAGGTGTCTTCCCTCTTGGAGTCCGAGGCTAAGCAATTCATCTCCCATTGTCTTCCCAGGAAATGACATCCTTGTGACTTTTGGGGAAGGCAACCATTGACCCAACCCCGTTAAAAGAACTTGGAAGGCGTTCAGCACTTCCTCTGGTTGATCACTTAGACTCGAGGATTGAGAAAGCTTTTGGAAAGGCACAAATGAACCATGGTTGTCGAGACGGGAAATATGACTGGGTCAGCTCCCTGAACAAAATGAGCTCTGAACCATTGCTCTATCTCTTGGTGCGCTGCCTTGGGTGGACCCCAGGGTGTGCCTGAGCCCAGTGCCTTGGTGTCCTGTCCTTTGACAGAGCTTTACCTAGGGCTGATTACCCAGGTGTTCCAGCTGTGGGTTATGGACACCCCACCTCCAGGAGGCCTAGGCACTCAGAGACGTATTGGGAATCCAGAGCTGCCACCAACTTCTGGGCTGACCCAGTGAAGTGAACCGTACTCTGCTTCTCTATGTCTTTCCCTGCTCTGAGCTAGCTTTATCCTTAGTCAGGAGCAAGGTGGCAATGCAAGTCCTGTGCATCACCTCCCACCCAGTGTGCAGAAGGAGGAGGGAATTTCTCCAAGATGAGTGAGGGAAGCTCCCAGCTAAACATTCTTCACATCTCACCAGCCTGAGCCAGGCCAGAAGCCCACGACTGAAGCAGTCCCTGCCAGAGGGGCACGTTTCCCATGGATCAGAGCTGGGATGTGCACACCGACCCTGCAGAATCCAGTGAACCACATTCTGAGTCTGTTGTTCTGGGTGAGGCCTGAGCCCATTTCTAAGAAACTCACTGGTGATGCTAATGTTGCTGGTTGGCACAATGCAAAGCCTTCAGCCATGCTGATCCCCACCTCCCGCCTGGGGGTACCGTCACTCCGCCATGAAGCACTGTGGCTGAAGGCATATGGCAGATCTGCCAGGAAAAAGGAAGTGGAATAACCCTATGCAAATAAGAACAGCGTTAGAGATACTTGTTTGCAGTGTGTAACGAGAGTGTTATTTAGGAGCAAAAGTGCATGCAGTGCTAGGCGTCATGTGGGAGCACCAGAAAAAACCCATGGGCTGTGTGTACATTGTAATTCCTGAAGCAGAAAGCAGCCATGCTCTCTTTATTAGAATAATACCACATATCTGCGATGTCTCAAAAAGAACCAATTCAGATTAAATGAATCGAAACATTCTTAAGGAAAAAGCAAGTGCACCAAGTCCAGCCTTTGTTTCCTGAGTGTGGATTCTGGGAGGGCGAGTACACCCCTGCTTGTCCTGAGAGTCACTTGTCATGACGTTGAATGTGGAAAATGCTGTCATGGCGAATTTCTTCCAAAGCATATAGTCTCAATGCCCCTATAGGGGGTCTTCAGTGGGGAAACTCATGCCCCCTTCAAAAAGGAACTATTCTGGTTTTTTGTTTTTCTTTTCTTTCTTTCTTTGTTTTGTTTGTTTGTTTGTTTGTTTGTTTTTGGCAAAAGACAGAAGTCCTAATCTGTAGCTGTTTGGAGAAAAGGCTGATAAGACTGCAGGCTCAGTGTCCATCCTAGTCTGTGGGGCTCGGGGTGAAGGTCGTGGCCGGGGTGGAGTAGACCTTACTGAGTGATCACTTTGGTGCTTGCCATCTCCAGCCCCCTATGCAAGGACAGTGTCACTCAGGATGGTCCTCAGAGAGGAGCTGAAATTTCACTGCCTTGTCTGTTTGACCCACCTACCCCAGAATTGTGGACTCACACCCGTGAGGGCAGTAGGAAGCTGGAGCTTGGTTTGATCATAGATGGGTACAAAGTGACTCTGACTGGCCTTGCCACCGTGGGTGCATACTTAGGAAGTCACGACTGATCCCTACCTGTGCAAAGGCCCTGAAAGCTTCTCAAGCTACTCTGGACCAGCTGGGGAAAGCTGATGAACAGGAAGCTCTGAGAAGGGGAGAAGTGTGCCGGCATCACCTGCTGCCCCCTGGGTCAACAGAACGATTGAATGGCAGAGCTGTTGCTGGGATGCCCGTCAGGTAGCAGCGTGGACCAGGCACTTATTCTCTAAAGAGAAGAAAAGGAAGAGAACATTTTGCTGCCTAACTTCTGTCATTTATGATCTAAATATAGAAGGTGTCCCATATACATGGTTAGACCTCATAGACTGCCAAAGAGAGGAGATAGCATTAATGTTTGCTGAGCGCCTGTAGGACAAGCAAGATCGAACTGTTGTTCATGGATTGACTCCTACAGTCCTGATGAACGCCTCCTCCCTGTGCCTGCTGGGGGGCAAGGCGCTGTAGGCTGTGGGAGGAATGACAAGATGGGGGAACTAGGGCCTTCCTTTTCAACGTTTTAAAGTAGGGTACAGTAAGTACATTTATTTAAAATATCAATATGAAATAAAATACAATTTTGAAACAAAGAGGAAAAGAAAATGCCAAAATTGGAAAAAGCTGGCTCAAAAAGTTGGTGACAGCGGAGTTAGGCCTCAGAACCGAGCTCTGATCTGAGGCCCAGGGTGGAATTCAGGGGGTCTGTGAACTTGTGTGGGGGGAAAATTATATATATCATCATGCACAAACCCTGAACTGAAACCTAACATTTCCTTCTATTTGGAAACTGACCTGGGGCCGGTGCTATAGCACAGGCTACCACCTGCGGCACTGGCATTCCATATGAGCACCGCTTGTGTCCCGGCTGCTCCTCTTCCAATCCACCTCTCTCTGCTAGTGGTCTGGGAAGGCAGTGGAGGATTGCCCAAGTACTTAGGCCCTTGCACCCATATGGGGGTCCCGGAGGAGGCTCCCGGCTCCTGGCTTTGGGGTTGGCCCAGCTGCAGCTGTTGGGGCCATTTGGGGAGTGAACCAGTGGATGTAGGACCTCTCTCTGTTTGTAACTCTGCCTCTCAAAAAAATAAATAAAATCTTTAAAAAAAAAAAAAAAGAAAAGAAATACTGACCTGAGCTACTTGTCTTCAACAGAAATTATAAATTTTTTATATTTATGTTATGGTTACAAATATGCTAAAATATGTATGCTTAACAATACATCAAAATTGCAATAGTTATTATGCTTTTGCTGGAAATGATTTGAATTTTGAAAGAAGCCCATCCCATTTTTCTTAAATATTTTGACAAATTATGTATCGATAGAACACTTCCTTTGAATCCTGTGCAACTCAAGTATTTATTTATTTATTTATTAAAGAATTGTTTATTTTATTTGAAAGTCAGAGTTACATAGAGAAAGAAGGAGAGTCAGAGAGAGAGGTCTTCCATCTGATGGTTCACTCCCTGGTAGGCCGCAACATTCAGAGCTGCACTGATCCGAAGCCAGGAGCCAGGAGCTTCTTCTAGGAGCCCAAGGAGTTGGGCCATCTTCTACTGCTTTCCCACGCCACAGCAGAGAGCTGGATCAGAAGTGGGGCAGCTGGGACTCGAACCGGCGCCCACATGGGATGCAGGCACTGTGGGTGGCGGCTTTACCCACTACACCACAGCACTGGTCCCTCACATATTTATAAATCTTATTCTGGAACAGGCAATTAGCTTGCCAGTTAAGGTGCCCACAACCCATTTAGCCTGGGTTTGATTTCCAGCTGCATCTCCTTACTCTAGCCTCCTGCTAATGCCCATCCTGGGAGGCAGTGCTGATGACTCGAGTGATTGGGTTCCTGCCACCCATGTGGGAGACTTGGATTGCATACCCAGCTTTTGACTTCAGCCAGCTCTGACTCTTGCAGGCATTTGGGGAACAAGCCAGTGGGCATTCTTTCTTTCTCTGTCACTCTGTCTCTCTCTTCCTCTCAAAAAAGTTGTTTTAATTGAAAACTTTATTCTGAGAAACATGTCTCTAGGCAGTTGTTGTACCAAAAAGTAAAGAGCCCTGCCTCCTACCCACAGTTGCAAGGCAGGGCTGGCATGCCTGGAGGCTGAGTTCCAGGCTCAGGTGAGCTCCCAGGTAAATTCCCAGGTACCTGGAAGTGGTGGAAGGCATGTCTGCTGAGGAGGGACAGGCTGCGTGTTGCGTTTGGGAAAGAGGCCATGCAGAGCCGGAAGGTGGGATGGGAACAGGAGAACCTGGGGGCCAGGACTGAGGTTTCTGCAAGGTGCGTCGCATACCAGATGGTGAGTGAGGGCGAGAAGGGAGAGAGGTGGGGAGGCCCAGCCTGGCTGTGTTCGGCCTTGGTTTGCAGCAGAGACTGGAGAGCCATGGTAGTAGGCTTTGAGCACGGGGGACTAGGAGAGTGGTGACATTGGCTTCCGGTTGCTGGGTGCTTACTGTATGCCAGCTGCTGTGTTAAGCTTTTCTGTGTCATTCATGTCTCACTAAATTGATACCATGTAATCCTCATGGCAGCCCTATGAGGCTAGTATGATAATCCCTGTTTTACACATAGTAAAATCAAGTCTAGGGAAGAAAGGGTGGGAACATTTATGGCCCAGGGTCACACAGCGAGATGTGGGGGTGGTTACTGAGAGAAAATGAAAGAGGAACATGATTTTGGTGATGGGGGGGGTATTTTAAGTGAAATTTTAGATATTTTTCCATTGTTCTTTTGTCTAATTATTTTGAAGGGCCATAAAAACTCAAATATCTATAAGCACATTTTCTGAGTTGTTCCATTGTCCAGTTTTATTTTGTTTTGGTTTTGAAATTAGTGCTGAAGTTTCATCTTCCTGTGAAAAGCAAAGAGGAAGCCAGGAGGTGGAGTCTGGTGACCCTGATGGTGCCCAGAACGGAGTTCGGAGGTGGCTGCTTCCAGAGGAGAAGCACACGTGTACTAAGTCAGTAACGTGTAACGGTGTGCTGTTCCTTTTGTTTCCAGGCCCAGTCCTGCCGCTGTTGTAGAAGACATGTGGTGTATATAAAGTTTGTGATAGTTGGCGGAAATTTTGGTAAGTGTTGCTCCATTTCTCTCTTCCTTTTTGATATTTATTTATTTGAGAGACAGATACAGACAGATAGAGAGAAATCCCCCACCTGTTTGTTCGCTCTCCCAGATGCCCATAATAGCCAGGGCTGGGCCAGGCCAATGCCAGGAGCCAGGAACTCAATCCAGGTCTCCCATGTAGGTGGCAGAAATCCAATTATCTGAGCCACCACTGCTGCCTCCCAGGTCTACATTAACAGCAAGCTGGAGTCAGGAGCCAGAGCAGGGGCTCACACCCTGGTGTTCTGATGTGGTTTAACCAGTGTGCTAAACACCCATCCCTGCATCTGTAATATTTTTGTTGTAAAATGGTACTCCTAAAGGGAAGCAGTGGCCTTCCCACCTTTTAAATCTGCACTAAACTGAGCAGAACAGTATCCTATAATTAAACGTGTCATTAAACTGATGTTTTCCGGTAGTATATTATTGCTTGTTATTGCTCATGTTATTAAGCGATATGATATATTCTAAACTCTAATAAGTCTAGCTCCAGGAAAGCTTCTGGATGTAGAATACCCTCTACAGCTTAGTTCTAAGCCAGTCATGTAACAGAAGAGTAATAAACTTGCAGACCAAAGAATAAAAGAAAATCTTCAAAGCAGAGAGATCCTTATAACCTGTGTGTGTTGAAATGAGAGAGAAGCCGGCAGTTAGCTGCTTTGGGAATGGAGAATTTAAGGCCATTCAGAATCCAGCATGCCTGGGAGCTAGCCCACAGACCAGCATAATGACGGCCTGAGAGACCCAGAGTATTCAATTTAGCAACCACCTAGGCCTTGCCAGCCATAGTAAAGAGGATAGACCTTGGGGTCAGGAGTTCAAACTCAAGATCTGTACCTGCTGGTTGTTAGGTAACCACTCTGAGCCTCAGTTTCCCCTTCTTTAAAAAAGAGTCCTGTAATGTTCCGTTCCTGTGGTATTGTGAGACTGAAATGAGCCCGGCAGTGCTGGGGCCCAGCACAGCAGTGATCCTTGGTAGCAGGGCAGCCTTGTTTGGAGACCGGACATTTGCCACTGAGATCAAACTACCAAATGGTGTGTGTGTCTTCCAGCAGGGGGCTGCTGGGGATGTTGGCCATGTCTATCCGGTGGCCCTGATGTCCCCCAGCCCTCCTCCAGGACGCACCCTGTGATGAGCCATGGGAACCCCTGTGACATTTGCCTCCTCCTCCTACCCTGTTGACCCATTCTTAGACAAGCTCTGCTCATTTCACTTCCTTCTTGCAACCAAGTGACGTCACGTTGTTTGGTTTTGGAGTCCATTAAGGAGAAGCGGGGGGTTGGAGTACGTGATACCCTGGGCCTGGGCCTCAGTCACCAGGTTTAGGCTTTTGCTTTCAAACATTGCTTTCTTTATTTTCTGGGTCTATGCTTATTTTGTAGCCTTCACAGGGTTCCAATTATTGGCCTGAAACATTTGAGCTTTTATGAAAAGAATTTGTTGTTTGGGTGGGACCTTTACTTAGGGTTGGGGGAATCAGCCCTGTCACTGCAGATGGGCAGATGTTTAAGGGCGGGGCAGGGGAGTGCAGTCTGTGGGTGACTCTGCTCCAATTTCATGGAGTTAAAGAGATGGACATGGCCTCAGGGCTTGTCTGACCCAATCTCGTGCTAGCCAAAAAAAAGTCTCTCTTACAGAATCCCCATCAGGGAAATTCAAATGCTTTCAGAGAGGAGGACCTTGCTCTTCCACAAGGCAAGCTTGCTCCAATTGAGAAAACAACCTCAGAGTAAAGCAGAATTGTTGAAGGGGGATAACAGAGTGGCTCCCCATCTGAACTGGCAGGACTTATGGGACTGCTTGCCTTCCAGGAAGTTCCCAGAACTGTGCACTTTCGAAAGGATGGATTTTGCTGTGTATTAATTAAATCTTGATTTTTTTAAATGGGAAAAAAAAAATGAGCAGTTAGACAAACAACTGGACAATTAGCTTGTTGAACGAGAGGGAGGGAATGGAGAGCAGAGGGGAAAGGGAAAGGACTTTAGTCCTTCCACCGAGTTGCAGCAAGTGTCTCGGGGCACAGGCCGGCGGCCTGGCTCCTTCCTGTAGTCCCTGTACCAGTGACACATGAGGCCCGGGATGACCATGTTCTCAGTCACCTGCTGCTCCTGGTCATGTCTTGAGTGGGCCCACTCACTTCCCATGCCCCAGCCCACGAAACTCCTCCTCCTCCTCCTCCTCTTATTCTTCTTCCTCTTCTTCCTCCTCTGTCTTCTCCCCCGGGGATGAACTTACCACCTTCCATTCTTAGACTTTCTGCCCTCCCGTGTTCCCTCTGTGGCCCTGTCCAGTCAGCCAGGCGCCTGGGGCGGCCTCTACTGTCCCAGGCCTTCCCATGCCCTGGTTGCCCTGAAGTGGCCCGGCCCTGGCGTGCAGCGAGCAGTTTGCTTCTGTCACCTTGTTGGTAACTTGCAGCCCTGTCCTCTGCCTTCGTGCCCAGTGCGGAGGGCCTCACAGTCGAGCAGGCAGGGGTTCTTTGGAGCAGTCTCCTTAGACAAAAGCTCCTAATAGCAGGGAGGGCAGCAGTCGGAGGCAAAGCCGGGGTGCCAGCGAACCCCTCTCCTTAGATGTCTTAACTGACCTAAGGCCGGGGCCCAGCTCCCATAGTCAGGGAGGGCGGTGTGTTCCAAAATCCTCTGCGGGCTCAAGGTCTCCTCATGGAGACTCACAGGAGTTTGAAATTCTTGAAACTAGAACCTGTGGCTTCCTTGAAAAACCAACAGTTTTGTTTTTCTGGCCACTCAAGAAGAAAGAGAAATATATTTGAATAGCAAGAAAGTGGTGGACCTCAGCTGAGGTCAGGGGGGCCCTCCCAAAGGACATACGGTGACACCCAAAGCTGTTCTGGGGTTTTACACCGAGCGCGCATGAGGCAGGAGTGTGCTGGTGGCACCGGTGTGCGGAGGCCAGGGGTGTGGCCAGGTGCCCCGCGTGCTCCGAAGGGCAGCACACACACAGACACGCTGAACGGCGGCCCAAACCTTAGTGATGCCAAGGCTGAGGACTCTGACGTTAGAATAAAAAAGCAAGTGTCTCAGGTGCTCAGGTTTTGAAGGCTTATGCTGTTAAATATTTTGACATCTAATCACATGTAAAAATATCACTGGAAAACATAAATGAGAACCATGGGGCAGAGGCTCCTGAGACAGAAGGGGCTCCTAAGAAGTTCTCTCTTCCTCATCCCTGACTCCACGCAAGCCCATCCCAACTGAACACAGACCAAGAGGCCTCTGACAGCTCATACTGAGTGATGATCAGCTAAAGACAGAAGCAAGGCTCGCGCAACACGGTCCCTGCATTCACACACACACAGAGTGTCTCGTATTTTACGTTCCAGCCCCAGCATCTTGGGACATGTCCGCCTTTAGCTGACCTCTGAGATGGAACAGTCTTCCCATCCAGACTCACCCTTGCAAGGGTGGCCTTCTTAGCCTGATGGGGTGTGCTCAGGGAGGAGGGAGAGGTCATTACGGAGGAGGGAGCCTGAGTGTTTGGGTACACAGAGCTGTTTATGTGCATCCGTTTGCTAGTGACACCACAGTCTGGCTTACGCATGAGTCGTCAGGAGCTTTTGTGGCCCAATATGGCCACATTGGCTGAAGCAGGGAGATTAAAGCAACATGTCAAGTTGTGATCGGGAACAGTCCACTTGAAAGGGCTACTTAATTACAGGGCCTATTTTGGGAGGGTAACTGTGCCTTTTTGTGAGGTATATTTTGGGATACACTAACCCAGCTTCTAAACCAATAATATCTCCCCTGAAAGGGTGTGGTACATGCCTGTGGACGTAAATACTGCCTTACCAGAAAGCTCCGGTATAATATTCTCCCAACTGTACTACCTTCCATTTTTCTGATAGTCTTTCTTCTTGCAAGAATGCTATGGAGATGTGTTCTGGATACCGAAGAAGAAAAGGGGTCAAATACCTCATTTGAGATGATGGGGCCCAGAAATTAGGGACCTGGTGTTATTCAGCTGCTTCCAAGACGAGTGGATTTTGGAGGGATGCACCGAAGCAGCAGTAAGCAGGATTGAGTGAGGTCATGGCAAACACCATGTTAGCACTACAGATTTTTATGTACACATCCGTGGGAAAACTGTCCATGCATAACCACGTGTGTCCCAGCAGCCCCCAGCCCGTACCCCACAAGTCATCGTCACGGCGACCTCTGTCTTCTGAAGAGCATCTGGAGTGGGTGTCTGCGTTCACTTTCGGCCTCCAGGGCCTGTGTCTGGTACCTGCTCTCCCTCCCAGCCCCAGCCTTTGTAGCCTGCCTCGTGCCTCTGTTGATTCCTGAGACTTGGGGCTGCAAAGGAGAGGTCAGAACTTTCTGTCCAGTCAGCATTCCCTAGACCCATTTAAAAGGAAGGGACAGAGGAGAAATTAGATCAGCCACACAAAATTAGCTCCCTGTTTTCCACAGTGTGTTGAGGGCAGGGCGGGGAGGGGACTGAGGTAAAGGAAAGGACAGACAGCCCTGAAAGCAACCAGACCAAGGACCAAGGGCAGGCGATGCACTCTTACCTAAACTCCTCGAGGAGTGTGGCAGGCAGCCTCCTCCCCGGGAAGGCTCTGCAGGCCTCCCTGACCATCTCCTTAAGACCATCTGTGGCCCCTGGGTCAGGCCCAGCCTAACACAGATCCCTCGGCCCCCCCTGCACTCAGCTGTCACTCAGAGCGTCCCATTCCACGTGGAGCCATTTGCAGCAGGCTGAGCCAGCCTTGCCCTTCCAGAAGCATTGTTCCAAAATGCAAATAGGCCTCTCAAGTCTGTCCTTTTGAAAGTCAGCCCTGTGCCCAGAAAGGGTAGGGCATTCTCTTCTGGGTTACTTTCTTTCTTTCTTTCTTTTTTAAGATTTTTGTTATTGTGCCGGCGCTGTGGCTCACTAGGTTAATCCTCCGCCTGCGGCGCCGGCATCCCATGTGGGCACCAGGTTCTAGTCCAGGTTGCTCCTCTTCCAGTCCAGCTCTCTGCTGTGGCCTTGGAGGGCAGTAGAGGATAGCCCAAGTGCGTGGGCCCTGCACCCCGTGGGAGACCAGAAGGAAGCACCTGGCTCTTGGCTTCAGATCGGCGTAGCTCTGGCCGTGGCGGCCATTTGGGGGATGAACCAATGGAAGGAAGACCTTTCTCTCTGTCTCTCTCTCTCTCACTGTCTAACTCTGTCAAAAAAAAAAAAAAAAAGATTTATGTTATTTATTTGAAAGGCCAGGGCTGGGCCAGACCAAAGCCAGGAACCCAGAGCTTCTTCTGGGTCTCCCACATGGTGCAGGGCCCAACTTCTGCTCCTTTCCCAGGCACATTAGCGGGGAGTGGGATCAGAAGTGGAGCAGCTGGGACTCAAACTGGCACTTGTATGGGATGCTGGCATTGCAGGTGGTGGCTTTACCCCCTGCGCAACAGCGCTGACCCCAATTATTTTGTAATCTTGGTCCCTGAAGTGGCTCCTGCCATCATTTTATCACTTGCTCACTATAAGAAATGTCGTTTTCATTCCAGGTTAGCTTGGGTGGACTCCTAAACCGGATTCTTTGAAATCTGCACTGCTCATCTACCTCAATAGCCCATCTCTTTGCCATGTGCCTTGTCCCTGAAATCCACACCAAGCTGTGGGTTTTGTCTGTAGCAGTATTCATACGCCGACATTTTCCACTTTCGAGTCAGCATCCTTGAAGCACTGTTGTGTGTTCTCCTGATTAGCTGGAGAGACAAAACTGTGATGGGTCTCACCTGGCGATCAGGTGGTTGGCCCCACCCCACACCCCTGGTCCCTACCTTGCAGGCTGTCTGCTCACATGCATATTAGGGTATCTTTTGCATAGTTAATTTATAAAGGGCTACTTCTTAGGTGGTTAAGCCGATATTATCAGCAAGTAAAATTGAGGCCCAGAGAACTTAGCCCATGTCTAGGCAGAGGGCGCCTTGGCGAGCGTGGCTGTTTGCCCTGTCTTCCTCCCTTAGACTGGCAGGCATCACTGGTGTGTGGAGCTGTAGGGGGTGGGGGCGGGGCGGGGCTGCTCAGTGTCCTGCGAGGCCTGGCCCCATCCTGGACACACAGTGAAGAGAGCTGTCTCCGCACAGCAGCCCTAGCGCCTGCACCGAGAACGCTGCCCCGAGGTTGCACAGCTAGCATGCAGCAGAGCCAGACACCCACTTCCACTCTCTAAATCCAGATCTCTGGAGCACTCTCCAGTGTTAAAAGCATCACAGATTGGATTCAGCGGGAGCTCTCCCAGCCGAAAGAGAACCCGGAGTGGCTGCTCTGCGCCTCGGAACTCGGGCACAGCATGCTTTTAGTGTTAAGCCTCAGCGGCCTGGGTGACTGGCCCCTGGGACCTGTCTTTCCTCCATCTGTGCTGGTGAGAGAGCGCCCACGGGCTGCCCCACCCCCACCGCCTTGGATCCAGTCTTACTGGCTTAAAAACTATCCTCATAGAGAATTAGCTGTCAGTTCCAGGAGGTTGGGGATTGCTATGTTAGGCTTCCTAGCCACCTGGTGGACTCTTAAAACCTGCTGTTGGAGCTGTTTCAGGCTTGGTTTTGATGTCAGCCAGCGAAGAAGCTGAGACAGGTGGCTCTGTTGGTTGAACAACCACACATCACACACATGAAATTTGTTGAAGTAATAAAAAAAATCTGTATCAAATGAAAGGGCACACAACAAAGCTGACCTGAATACAGATGTTGAGGGGATTCTAAAGGAAGTATGATGTAATTGGACCTTTTGTTTGGTGAATCTTCCCTCACTTTGTCTCTCTCCCGCCCCCATTTTAATTTGATGCCTGGGAGAATCATGAAACAAATACTTGTATGTCCTCTATGTAAATTCACCCTTTGTTCTACATTTACCATATCTACTTTAATCCCTTCTTCCAGTCCTATATATGGATTATTATATAAATTTTTGCTGAACCATTTGAAAGTAGCAAACACCTGGACACTTCACCTCCAATATGTTACCATGTATCCCCTGAGAACAAGAACATTCTTCCGCATAACCACCATACCATCACTACATCCAAGAAACTTAACAGTAACTCCATAATATCACAGAACAGCCGCTCCACAGTCCTGTGTCCCCACCTGTCCCAAACTGTCTTTGGTAACTCACTTCCCTACCTGCAGATCCTGTATCTGGTCGTTTCCACTTGCTGCATCTGGTTAATAACTTTTCTTTAAAATAGACCATTTTGCAGCTCTTTGTAAGTGACTTTTGGAAGAGTCCAGGCCTGTTTATGGTTCCCACACATTACACAGGGTCCTACATAGTGTTGTTGAACTTGCTCTTCTCTTCCTAAACATCCTTCGCTCTAGAGAGAGGCTTATTATCAGATGGAAACTAAATATCTTTGGCAAGAACACTTCCTAAGTAAAGTCCTGCGCATTATTTTGCATCACATCAGTGTGCAAATGATGTCAGCTTGTTCCACTGTCCCCAGTGTCAGTTTGATTTTTTGGGTAAGGTGGTGGTGGCCAGACTCAACCAAATGCCAAAGCAGACGTTGAGTTAGTAAGTCCTCGGGCCCTCGTGAGCACCCCGTTCCAAGGTCTCTTTCTTCCAGTGGTTCGAATATTCTTGAATAATCCCTTCCTAGGTCTGTCATTACTTAGGAATATTATGATTGTTTTAACTCTTTGGTGTCTCTCCCTGACTTCTTTGTAGTGTATGATTCAGGCCTTCATAAGTTTGCAGTGGTGGTTTTTTTAGTCACTTCCTTGGTGGCCACTTGGAATCTGCTACCATCAAATAGATAGCACTGAACGTTTTTCTTGCTCACCTTTGGGCTAAGCAGGAATAGCTTCTTGGGCTCCTTATGCTAGAACTTTCCTTTCCTTCCCCCAGACAGCCCAGGAGAAGGAAATGACTTGCCCAAGGCCAGCCAGCCCCTGTGCTGGAGCTGAGATCCAGCCAGATCTGTCGGGCTGACAGCCAGGGATTTTTAGCTCTTCCTGTTCCCACAGCTCCCCCGCTGGCCCAGCCTACCTTCCTATCTTGCCTCAGGCCATTCTTAAGGATCTCCTGGGTGTGGAGATCCTTAAGAAGGAAAAGTCTAGAGAAGCACAGTCGCACTCCCTACCCCATCTACTTGAGGCAGGTGCCCCTGGGCCTGGAGCAAGGGGTCTGGCCCTGCCAGATGCCTCCACTGGCACACTAACTGTGCTGACTTCTTAGTGATGGAGACTTACCCCTACACCCTGAAACTCACCAGCCTTGCTGCTGGCAGTAGCAGCCTTGAGCCCAGAATTTGTTTAGAAGCAGAATTCTCTCTTGTTTGTATGTTTGGTTTTAACATCCTCTTTTAAATTTAAGAAATTAATATGCTTGAGAAGTGATACTATTTTGACTTGGCAAGTGTTTGATATTTTAAGGGGGAATGTTGGGTTTCAAGAAAGTGTTGTTTAACTGGATTATGTAATATAATCATTTTATACATGTTTGCATGTACATGTATGTAACCTTGTAACCTTGATTTTTTCATTTTATTGAAAAGGCAGAGACAGACAGAATCTCCCATCTTACTCCTCAAATGCCCACAATGGCCAGGACTGGTACAAGCAAAAGCCAGGAGCCCAGATCTCCCACATGGGTGGCAGGTACCCAAGTACTTGAACCATCATCTGCTGCCTCCCATGTGTGCATTAACAGGAAGCTAGGGTTAGAAATGGGGGACAGATGCTATGGCACAGTAGGTCAAGCCGCCTCTTGGGATGCCTGAATCCCATATGGAAGTGCCAGTTCAAATCCTGGCTACTCCGCTTCCTATCTAGCTTCCTGCTAATGCACCTGGGAAGTTTCAGATGATGGTCCAAGCACTGGGGTTCTTGTCACTCCCATGGGACATCCAGATGCAATTCGTGATTCCTGGCTTCAGCGTGGTTCAGCCCCAGCTGTTGGGGAATAAACCAGCAAATGGAAAATCTCTCCCTCTCTCTCCCTCTGCCTCTCCTCCATCCCTACCCCTCCCTCTACCCATCTCTCTCTTTCTCTTCTGCTCTCCCTGTTACTTTGCCTTTCAAATAAATAAACCTTAAAAAATAAGTGGAAGTTGGCTTGAACCCAGACACTAGGATGTGAGATGTGGACACAAGCAGGGGTACACTGCTGTGCCAAGCTCCCAGCTCTTTGGATTTCTTAATTGATAGATTAATAGCACAGTAGTAGACATTTCATGTGTAGATTTGAAAGAAAGCAAAAACACTTCCATCTGAATATCATCTGTAGGAGTTTTCTTTTTTTTAACTTTTTATTTTAGAGTAGTTTTAAATCTATAAAACAAAAATCATAAAGTAGTACAGAGTTCGCTTATAGCCCACACCTGACATCCCCTATTACTAATATCTTAGCATGATACATTTGTCACAATCCATAAAACACACCCAGCTTCCCCTATTGTTAACATCTCATATTAGTGTGATGCATTTGTCATAGTTAATGAGCCACACCCAGCTTCCCCTATTTTTTAAATCCAAACTCCCTCTACCCCTCCCACTCCTCCCAGCCTCTTGTAATCAACACTCTGTGGCCGTCAAAGACAAGGAACATGGATAGCCTAAGGCTTTCTAAAAACTATGTTCAAAAGAGACAGATGATATGAATTTTTATACCGTATCTTATTTAACCCAAAGTCTGTACAAAAGGTCAGATAACCATGCGGTCACCGTGCAGCACCATCAAGGCAGGCCTGTGCTGACCTTGGAGTCCAGCAGGCGTTTTGTCTTGCGGCGTATCTTGGATCACACAAGCTGCATTCTGATTGCCCAGTGTGGCTACAGCTGCTTTATTGGGCAGCACAGCAATCTGGAGGACAACATCCAAGGTCACACGTGGCTGTGGTCTTGAGAAAAAGCAGCTTCTTGCCCGGCCCGCAGTCGGAAGCCACATGCTTCCCCTTTGTGCAGTTTTCCCCCTGCTAACCCTCATTACCAGGAAAGGCCTGCTTTGGCCGGAGCTGCTGGCTCGGCAGTTCTCTACCAGTCCTGGCAGCCGGGGAGACCCGCGCAGACCACTTGTGGCTGTAAATGACAGCGCAAAGCATCCTTGCCACGCTGTCCCCAGCAGTTTCCATGATTTTCTTGTTCATCAGACTTATTTAGTGGCATTTTTCAAACCTAGGGTCATTTTTTAGACTCATTCTTAATGAACCATTCCAATCAGTGGATTCTTAAAATAGTTACTAACCAGACGCCTCCTCAGGACGTCAGCAGAACATGTAGGCATTATACATTTTGTACCTGTTTGTATGCCAAATGTGTCTACCTGTGTTTTGATTAATGATGGTTCTGTCTCACTTTCTTCTTTTTTTTTTTTTCTTTTTTTGTTTTTTTGTGACTAGTCGCATACTCCCTCAGTGCATTATTCACAGTGAAACCTCAGTGAAGGTCAGGCTCTGTCTCCGCTAAATGTCAGGTCTGTGGCTATCGATCCCAGTACCCGACTTCCGAGGCTGCAGACCCAGTCCCAGCGGGGGCAGTGGCTGAAGACTGTTGACAGGCTCCTTGGGTTTGTTGTGGCAGGCTGCACCCAGATACAGACCCAGATATGCAGGACTTGGGATCTGAACAGGGAGCAGATGATCCCACCACACTCTCATTAGAGGACAGACTCTCCCGCCTGCTAGCCCTCCCCGATCAGATCAGAGAAGGACAGAGAAGGGGACACTCTGTCTTCCAGTTCTCCCCTGGAAAAGACGCCAGTTTTCCCCAACTCCCTTCAGTGCTGTATTTACGTTCTTGACTTGATACCGACCTTGCTGTCCATGGCCGCCCTAAAATCTGCCACTGAGAAGGCTGGCGGTGCCAGGTCAGGCTTGGAGCGAGACCAGCTTGTCGTGAGGGCTAGTTTTCTCTCCCTGCCACCTCCCCATAGTGATGCTCACCTAGACCTCCCAAATCACCATCCTCCAATTTGTTCTGATGCACACCCACTTCTGCTGCATTTGAATGACTAGCACATGTGTATTTCCAAGTGTCATTTAGTGGCTGTATTTCTGCTTAATTATCAGAAATTAACATTGACTCTAGCCAGATAGCAAAGGCACTGAGTAGAACTATTTTGATTTCATCTTCAGTATTAATGGTTGGCTGACAGGGATGGATCAGCCTGGAGGTGCAGAAGAGAAAGGAAATATAAACTACAGTGACACAACATTATCTACTCCAGGGATTCGTGACCTGAGGTTTATATCAGAATCACTGGAGATGTAAAAAATCCTGCTCTCCAGACCCCACGCACCTGCACTCTGTCCCCAGGACAAGTGTGTAGGAACCACCAACTCTTACTCAGTTGTACCCCTTTACAAGAACCTGGGGAGAAGTCGCCCATACACCTCAATCATCTTATCCAGAAATCTGTTTATGTGCAGGTACATACCACCAGGCAGATCGTTTGAGTGTCATACTATCTGGAGTCAGAAAGATACAGCTCCCTGTTGAAACAGTCACTCAGTGACTCAATAAACATGTCAGCAATAATGCTAGGCCTTGTTCCTGCCCTGAAAACGGAGGCGTGCTGAGGTACAGCAGAGGCCCTGCGGGGGGCTGTGTAAGGAATAGAGCAATATCCAGTAGTTACCATGCAGTGTGAGAAGTGTGAAGTGGCTCTGTGATCAGGGTAAAGTGGGAGAACATGACCCATGCACCAACAAACCCATGCACATACACATCTCAGCCTCACTGCCTTCCTGAATGGGGGAGGAGGGAAGTCATAGAGAGTGGGTCCTGGGCAGGAGTTGGCAAAGCAATAAAAAATGTGCGGTCTGTTTTTGGGAGGCATAGCTCTCAGGATTTGTTCCTAAAGTAAATATGTAGCGAGGATGTCAACAACACTGACGTGACTCTGTTTGTTTATCCTGAACTATCTAGTCCCAACACAAGTCCTGGGGCCAGCGCACAGTAGGTGTACAGCACATGGTGAGTGTACTGGATTGAGCATGGCTTTCAACAGTTTTGTCTCTCCTCTGACAAACCATTAGACACATTTGTGTCTTCAAGTAGATGTCATTGCATACAGTGTTACAGACAGCCCCCAAGTCACTTCTGTAAGTATTACTTCAAAAATAAATTTCGGACCTTGAAAGAGTACACATTTTAGACCATGTAAATTATTCTCCTGAAATATACCAGGGTTTGATTTGCTTTTCGTATTTTAGGAGCATTAACTCTTCTACCCTAATTCTTACTCTTCTTCATTTTTCAATACATCTGAGGTTTGGAAAGAGCAGCTGCACCAAAAGATCACGTGATCCCTGGCATTCCTCACTGTGTCTGCCATTCATGCAGGTGCAGAAAGCAATGATGTGTTTCCCTGGCTATTGCTTGCTGTTACGGTTTGAATATGTCCTTACCAAAACTCAGCGCTGAGGCTTGGCACCTAACTTCACAGTGTGGGAAAGCTGGTGGTTCTATGAGAGGTGGTTAGGTCGGTGAGAGGGATTAACGCCTCTCTTGCATGCGTGGGTTTGTTCTCATGAGGGCGGATTGTTACAGAGCAAGCTCAGCTTCCTCTGGTGTCTCTTGCTGCTTCTCTCACCATGTGTCCTCTTGCCTTTCCCCTGGGAGGCCCTCACCAGAAGCCAAGCCAAGGCGGGCACCATGCTCTTCAACTTCCAGAACTGTGAGCCAAGGTAAACCTCTTTTCATCGTAAACATAAATTCCCAGGCTGCAGCATACTGTTAGAGCAGCAGAAGTGGGCTGAGACAAAGGGTCTTGGAGGATTGGAGGAGCAGAGAATATTTGAAAGTAGCTTTCGACTGTGATGAAAGTATAGCTGATGCTAGGGTGTCTGCTCACCCAGGGACGCTGCTGTGCCTACACATTTTTGCAGCTTTATATTCACATCACCATCATTGGTTACTTTGATCCTGTAAGACATAATGAGAAAATGTTCACCTTGACCCATTGTCTGTGTTTATAATAGGAACAGACAGCAAGCACCAGCTCACATGTTGCTTCGTTTAGAAGACTGAGTAATATAAAGGTGCGTGCCCTGGGCATTGACAGCTTTTGCTGTGAACTCTGAAAACACTGTGAATTCCAGCCCTGTTAGTTAAAATGACCCTTCTGATTGGAAGGAAAGTAGATGACAATGACATGGATGCTGAGCTTAGGATTTTAAACAGCTGGATGGGCAGGGCATTCGCTTTGGTGCTGGCCATGTGCTTGAATCTGAACTCCACTGTTGACCAGCTGTGGGGTCTTGGGCAGGTCCCTTCTCCTCCGTGCATCTCAACTTTCTCACGCCCAAATGGCAGTTGTCTTGAGGGTTAAAGGAGGTAAGAAGTGTGATGCTAGCATGATGCGCTAATACAGGCTGACTGTGCCAGGTCTCCTTACCCTTCCCTCTTTAGCATATATCAGTCTTGTCATTCTTTTCACAACTTTTTAAGCCCTACATGAGCCTGTAAGAAAGAAAGAAACTCTGTAACCTGGCATTCAAGGCCGCTTATGCTCTCTCTCATTGTCCAAGCTGCCTCCTCCCCACTTCTGCTCTGTATTTGATGCCATTGCAGAACTGAACCATCTCTGTGCCCTCGCGGGATCTCAGATGCTTGCTTTCCTCTCTTGGGACAGGCTCCTTCCACGACTTAGAGTCTCAGGCTGATCTGCTGCAAGACTCATCTTAAATGCTACTTCCTCTAGCATTGAGTCTTTCTCATAATAGGTATTAAAAAAAAAAAAAACCCAAAGGGTTGAATGTGTTCTATAAAAGATAACCTGAACCAGAAGAGCAGGTAGCCACTTCAGGCAAGTGTTTCTACCTGGGAACAAAGGCCTTGGCTGTGGTGTATTGGTCACCTCCGGTTGCCATATCCATTACCATAGGTTGGGATGGGGGGACACTTAACAACACAAACATGTTTTCTCACAGTCTGGAGACTGAAGCCCAGGATCACAGTGCCAGCAAGGTTGGTCTCTGGTGCAGGCTGTCTCCTTGGAACACAGCATTTTCTCTGTGTGTATGCCTCAGGAAGCTCTTCCTCCTCCTGTAAGGACACCATCGCTGGTGCACAAGGACCCTGCTCTTAATGACCTGTTTATCCTTACTCATCTCACTCTAGGCACTGTCTCCATTTTGGAGTTAGAGCTTCAGCATATGAATTGTAGAGAGTCAAAATTCAGTCCATAACACCTGGGTATAAAAATGGCACCAGGTCCTCTGAGGGTGTGTGTCGGTGTGAGTGCTCCTGGGTGCACACACCCTTTGTGCATGGGATCCTTCTGTTAGGAGCTTTCTTCTTGCTCTCTGCCTTCCTTCAGGAAACCTAAGAATGGCAACTGGCTTAGTCTCCCTGGAGAGGCCTGGCTTGGCCTGCCCAGTTGAGCTGCAGCCTTATGGTCCCACTCCACAAAGACACCCCTTCTGCCCACACCAAGAGGGCTCCCAGACATACAGTCCCACCCGGTGGCTCCATCACAGCCCCTCCATGCCTCCAGCTGCCAGCGAAGGGGACGCAAGAGAAAGAACTCAGCAGAGAAGGGAAGGAATTAGGGGACTAGAACAGGAAGGGGTAATTTTTTTGATGGGAAAGAAAGAAATGAAGCCTCTCTTTTGACTGCTCTTTTAACACTGTCAGCAGAATGTTTTTCCCCTCAAATATCTCAAGGTTCCTAACTCTGAAAGCCTCGAAAGGAACTCCTCAGCTCTATAAGTTTAGACAGCTGATAAGTAACGTGGGAGAGCACAGTCTAATTTGGTCCTTCGTTAATCCACCACCCCTGACTTAACAGAGGGAGGCTGTTCCGTTACAAGTAGTTTTTATTCTGCTAAATCAGAGGCTCCTCGCGCTGTGTCATCTGCCTGCAAATTAGCTGCAGGCACAAGCTTTGCATTATGCAAAGTATTTATTCTCGCAATTAATATGCTGGAAAGTGTGGTTTTCACACATTTCTGCCAGTACAGGGGCTCTCACCAGCGACAAACCGAATCACCTGGGGAGATTTCACAAACTACCCAAGCCTAGTCTTTCCGGCTGCTTAGCCCACCTCACACCCGTGAGAGTGAGGGGGTAGGGGCCCCCAACCCTGCACCGTTAACCCCAGCATCACTGCTTCTCTTTAGCTCTACAAACACACAGGTTTCTCATGAGATGTTTCCTTTATAGGATTCTTTTTTTTTTTTTTTTTGCTTGACAACTTTGCTTTTTTTATTTTTTAAAGATTTGCTCATTTTTTATTTGAAAGGCAGAGTTACACAAAGAGAATCTTCCATTCACTGTATTACACACTCAAATGGCCACAACAGTCAAGGATGGGCCATGACTGGAGCCAAAGCCAGGAGCCACGAGCTTCTTTTAGGTCTCCCATGTGGATACAGGGCCCAAGCACTTGGGCCATTTCCACTGCTTTCCCGGGCCATTAGCAGAGAGCTGGATTAGAACTGGAGTATCTGGGACATGAACTGGTGCCTTTATGGGATGCTGGCATTGGAGGCAGCAGCTTTACCCGTTACACCGTGGCGCTGACCCCACCACTTTGCTTTTTTAGCATTTTGTCATGGAACATTTCCAATTTGTGGAAAGTAAACAGTGTATCAGAATGGACCCCCCATGCATCCTTCCCCCAGCTCCCAACAGCCATCAAGGTTCTGCCATTCTTGCTTCATCTATATCTAATTCATTGTGTGTCCCTGCCATGAACGGAGTCCACCATGTGCCTGGTGCTTCCCACACCATACTGTATTTAATCCTCAGTACCCTCGGCACTCACATTTTGTTCCTATAGAGTTTGAAGCTCTGAGAAGTCCCACGCCAACCCAAAGTCTCCCAACCAGTTAGTGCTCAAGCAGGGAAGTGTCTGAAAAGCATGTCTTCCCCCCAAACCCCAGGTTAGAAGAATAAAGAACATGAAGGGGGAAAGCTGTAATTAAAAGCTTTTGTAGTGTAGATAGATTTATAGCTATGTGATAACAAATATGTGTCATGATATTAATGTTAGAAGCTAGGTAGTAAGTATGTGAATGTTCAGTGTAATATCATTAAAACTTTGTGTGTGCAGTTTCTCAATAAAATTGGGGTGGGTGCAGATTCCAACTGCAACAAGATTGTCTTAAGCACCTAGTGGCAGGGGCTTGTGCTGTTGGCATCCCACGTGGGACCTGGTTCAAGTTCCAGCTGCTTCACTTCCCATACAGCTCCCTGCTAATGCACCTGGGAAAGCAGCAGAAGATGGCCCAAGTGCTTGGGCCCCTGCCACCCACGTGGGAGACCTGGATGAAGCTCCTGGCTCCTCTTTAGCCTGTCTCAACCCTGGCTGTTGCAGCCATCCGGGGAGTGAACCAGTGTGTGTGTGTGTGTATGTATGTATATGTGTCCCTCTCTCTGTAACTCTTTCCAATAAATAAATTAATATATCTCAAAAAAAAAAAACATCAAGTAGTACACAAGACGTACAGGCTGTTTTCACATACCTCTCCTGTCACTGTAACCTCCAGCCAGATAGCTGTGAGACTTGGTTGAATTCTAACCTTGAAAATAGCAAGGCAGGAATAAGAGAATTCTCGGAGATGTAAGCAATCAGCAGTATGACATTAACTGTTACAAAGGAACTCAGAAAGCCCGATGGAGAAGCATAGGCTCTCCCGGGAGACACCAACCCACCAAACTAGTGGGCCACCAGCTTCAGGAGCTTCCTGATGGTCACTGCTCAGGGAAGGCAGAGCCACACACAGTGACACTTGGTCCTGTCCAGACCAGGCCCCTGGGTGGATCCCATGGTGATTTCTTCTCATCATTTACCCAAAGGAACATTTTGCATATATCCAACCTACGTATTGAGGCTGTTCCTTCCTTCCTGAGAAAGGGCATAATCAATTTCTTTATGCAACATAAAAAACATTGAGCCACCCACACCATTCCAGGGCGCTGTGCGAATCCTGCTGTGATGGGGAGCTGGCCTGGCCAGTCGCTGCCGGGCAGCCTCAGCTCGATTGGGAGTGATCGCTGGGGCAGAGAAACCCTGATCAGGGATTCCTCTGGACCTTTTCTTGCTGACAGTACAAGGAGACGCTGGGTGGGCAGCCAGCAGGCCTCTGGTGCAACCCTGCACAGAGATCGCTGTGTCCCTGGTAGCCGTGGTTCTTCCTCCCAGACGTGGCTGCCGCTGGCAGTGTTTGAGCCAGATGTGCAGGGCTAGGAAAGGCTCTGTCGTGCAGCTTTAGCCTGCTGTGGAGAAGAAGGCCTCTTAGAGATGCAGAAGCCGCCTGCCCAGAGTCACCACAGACTGCAGAACCCCAAGCACACCAGGGAACCAAGGTGTTTTTCATGATAACCTTTCCAGAACCCCAGCTAGCCTCGGGCTCGCAGGACTCACTGATATTCCTCCCATGATAGTGTTCTCCTTCTGCTATACCCTGAGCAGAACATAAAGCCCCAAGGATGCCCCTGTCCCATCGGCTTCCTTCCTTCGTCCTGAAGCCTCCAGGCAGAGTGGGCTAGCAGCAAGAGCAGGGCATGGATTCCAGCCCCACCACTAACCGGCTGTGAAATTTTGGAAAATAAGTTCGTGAGCCCCGCTGAGAGGGTTATTGTAAGGTCTGGGCTCAGGAAATGTCTCTCTGAAGGCACCAGCCTGGCCCCTGGCCCTTGGCAAGTGTCCCGGAGTGCTGGGTTCCTCTTTGGGTCGTTTACCGGTGTGTGTGCCACATGGTGGCTGTGCCTTCATGCAGTGTCTCTGCCACTGACTAATGGTGTGAACACAGCTTGTCTCTTTGCAACCATGCACCACTGTTTCTCCTGAAACCCACTGCCGGTCCTCCAAGATGCCCCTGGTTGGTGCTTTGTTTTGTTAATTATACCATGTGGCTGCTCCGTAGGAGGCCTCCTTAGACTTTAGAGGCATTTCTGAGACCTAAGCTTGCCACTTAGAGGTTTTGCCAAGGGAGGCTTGGTTACACCACGCTGCAGGGTATGTATGGGGTGCTGGCATTTCTAGTCACTTCCCCACTGGGAAACCTGATTGCAGGCTGGGCTCCAGGCTTTGCCCTGTCGGGGGCTGCTCCTTGCCGCTTAGAATAAGCAGACCACGACAGTGTTCCGGCCCATGCAGGCGACTGGCACCCTCCCCGTGGAATGGTTTCCGTTACTGTGTCACGCGGCCTACAGTCGGGGGCTTGTTTGTTCAGGTTCTCATAGCACTTGTTCATTTTGTTGTTGGGTTTACAGTTGGGCGGTGCTTGTGGATCTTGTTCCCTGCGTGGTGCAGCCATCCAGGCACTTGGGACGCACATCCTTTCTTCTGCACAGCTGCCAGGAGCCCAGGGTTTCCTCAAGTGCAAGCAGATGGACGTGAACATGAGTGTGGAGGCAATTAGAGAATTTCTTCTCCAAGCAGTGCGGGCTTGCTCTCTCTTTGGCTTCGTGGCTGCTCTTGCTCATTTTTATTTTCCATTTGGGTTTCATCAGGCTGTCAGCTTTTCTTTCCCCTCCTCTGGTTGCATTTTGCTGCTCGTTACAGGAGCTTGCCACATGGGGTAGTTTGGTTGCTTATTGTTGGGATCGAACTTCGCACAGTGAGATATAGATGACACATATCATGATGGTGACACGCTGTAAAATATTCTACCACCCGAACACTGTTTTCATATACGCTGCTGTCTCTTTATGTCTGAGTAGAAGCTCAGAAAAAAGGGCTCTGCTCGCTGTGCTACATTTCCATTTTTTCTTGTATTTCACACCATCTCCAGTCAAGCCACAAAGGGGAGGGTGATCGGATGAAAAGTGCACCCTTGGGTGTCCTTGCTTTTCTCCTTCTCCTTTCAGTCAATCAGTTCAACCCTTCACACTTTCTGAGCGCAGTGCTGGATTCTCTGGTGACAGTTGAGTAGTTGCAGCAAACTCTGCCACCAAGGAGCTTCCAAGGAACTTGTGGAAACACGACATGGAACTGTGAGTTTAAGTTAACGGTGCCTGGCACACAGAAGGCACTGAGTAAGCAGGTGTTGAACAAGAGGATGAATAACTGAATGTAGAGCAAAGTGCCCCAAGTCCTGCCCAGCAGTGAGGAGCAGGGAGAAGCAGAGAGGTCCGAGGTCATCAGTAGGTCTGGGCACAGAGGGTGCAGCATCCCCGGAGCGCCCGTGCAAGCAGGTGAGAGGACCATGTGCCATCACAGAATCTCTGCATTCCTGATTTGCCCTGTGTTCAGCAACTACATGATGGCTGAAGACTGCAGAGGAAGCCATGTATGTATAAGCTGAGAAGAGGAGGCTGCGAAAATGCCAGGAGGCAGACAGACAGACCAGAAGGGAAAGATTGCTCACAGGATTGTTGTCGGGTAAACAGCCAATAAAGCCACGCAACTTAAAAGATCTGTCTTGGGCCGGTGCTCTACTGTTATGCGCTAAGCCTCCACCTTAGTGCTGGCATCCGCTATGGGCCCCGGTTCAAGTCCCGGATGCTCTTCTTCCAATCCAGCTCTCTGCTATGGCCTGGGAAAGCAGTGGAAGGTAGCCCAAGTGCTTGGGCCCCTGCACCCATGTGGGAGAACCGGAGGAAGCTCCTATCTTCTGGCTTTGGATTAGCCCAGCTCAAGCTATTGTAGCCATTTGGGGAGTGAACCAGCATGAGGAAGACCTCTCTCTGTCTCTCCTTCTGTCTGTAACTATATCTACCAAATAATTAAATAAATAACTCTTTAAAAGAAAAAAGGAAACAATCTGTCTCCTGGAGCTGGGAGGAAACAGGGGAGAATCAGAGAGATTCTTTTTTTTTTTTTTTTTTAATATTTATTTACTTGAGAGACAAAGCTACAGACAGAGGGAGAGACAGAGAGAGAGGTCTTCCATCTGCTGGTTCACTCCCCAAATGGCCACAATGGCTGGAGCTTTGCCGATCCGGAGCCAGGAGCCAGGAGCTTCTTCCAGGTCTCCCACACGGGTGCAGGGGCCCAAACACTTGGGCCATTCTCCACTGCTTTCTCAGGGCATAGCAGAGAGCTGCATTGGAAGAGGAGCAGCTGGTACACCAACTGGTTCCCATATGGGATGCCAACGCTGCAGACGGAGGCTTAGCCCAGTACACGACAGCGCCCGCCCCCACAGAGATTCTTGACCCTGCTCCTTAAGAGACCCTGCCCACTGGCAGGGAACAGTGAAATGACATGAGTGATCACAAATGATCAAGGACCAGGGTTAAGCACAACTAAGAGAGGCAGAACAGTGCAAGCCCGGGGACATGAGAGGGAGGCTTCCTGGGGGAACGAGGCCAGCAGGTGGACAAGATGTGGGAACCATGGGGACAGATGTGTGGACACCCATGCCATCTTGGCAGAGAGGATGTCAGGGATAGTGGAGAGTGGTGGGGAGCTGATGGTGCAGGGGGCGTGGAAGCCAAAGCAAGCTGCTGGCCAGGGAAGCAACATGATGAAGGCTGGGATTTCTGGTCACACCCAGAATTCTCCCGCCTGTTCCACTGCCCCAGATGTTGGCCTGCATTCTGCAGTGTCCCTCACTGATGGTGCGAGAGAAGCCAAGGAAAGTCAGCGCCTTCTGGGGAAAGGCACCGAGCCTTTTCAGTATCTCTGGGGGCACTGAGACATCCCAGGCTAAATGCTCAGAGGAGAACAGGAGTAGAGAAAGCCTAACTTCCAAGTAACTGTCAGCTGGGAGCTTTGATTTTGTTGGTTGTTTTGACCACCATGAAACTCTCACTAGTTTGTGATGTTTTGGAGCCCTCTTAAAACTATTTCTGTATGAACTCTAGGTTTTTATTTGGTGAATTTTTAAAAATAGTATCCATGGAGGGGACCAGCGTAGTAGCATAGCAGATAAAGCTGCTACCTCCAACACCAGCATCCCATTTGGGCACTTGTTTGTGTCCTGGCTATTCCATTTCCAATCCAGCCCCTTGTTAATGCAGCTGGCAAAGCAGTGGAAGATGGCCCATGTGCTTGGGCCCCTGCACCCTTTTGGGAAACCTGAAAGAAGCTCCTGGCTCCTGGTGCAGCCCTATTCATTGCAGCCAGTTGGGCCATAAACCAGAGAATGGGAGTGTGTGTCCCCCTCCCAACTCTGTAACCCTGAATTTCAAATAAATAAATCTTTAAAAAAATAATAAATCCATGTTAATACACACTCCTAGTATAGAGTACTTAGAAATATAGAAAACTACAGATAACAGAAGTCACCTGTTACTCCATTACATAAGGGTCATCATATATATTGGTATTTTGGTCAATGTCCTTTCCCAAAGCAAATTTAGAAAAAAAAAATTTTAAATGACTTTAAATTGTAGTTAATGTTTTATGCTCTTCTTTTTAAAAAAGATTTATTTATTTATTTATTTGATAGAGTTACAGAGAGAGAGAGAGAGATCTTTCATGTGCTGGTACACTCCCCAGACAGCCACAATGGCCAGGGCTAGGCCAGCCTGAATCCAGGAGGCAGGAGCTTCATCCAGACCATTAGCAGGAAGCTGGATCAGAAGTGGAGTAGCCAAGACATAAACCAGCACCCATATGGGATGCTGGCATCCCAGGCAGCAGCTTTACCCACTGTACCACAACACTGGTCCCTCTTCTTTTTTCAAATTGGCAATGAACTATGAATATTTTTTGGTGTCAATAAATTTATTTCACAGTATCATATTAGTGCTATATACTCTTCCTTTGTAGGAATGTACCATAATTTATTTTATCAAATAGGAAATTAGTCTCTTACTTTTTGCTTTATTGTTGTTTCCAGTGAATTATATTTTTAACATTTTGTTTTCAGAGATTTGTTTGAAAAGTAGAACAAGAGAGAAAGTTAGAGAAGGATCTTCCATCTGCTGGTTCACTCCCCAAATGGCTGCAAAGCCTGGGGCTGGGCCAGGCCAAAGCCTAGAGCCAGAAACTCCATCTGAGTCTGCCAAGGGGGTGGTCAGGATTGAAGTACTTGAGCCATGATCATATGCCTCCCAAGCTCATTAACAGGGAGCTGGATCAGAAGCAGAGGAGCCAAGACTCAAACTGACACTCTGATATGGGACACAGATGTCCCAAGTGGTAGCTTAACCTGCTGTACCACGGGGCCCCACCCTGACATATTTAAAAAGTAGCATCATAACTTAGGACTTGCCCAGTCAGATCTAAATCCCTCAGTGGAAGAAAACTCTAAATGCAATAGGATATGTTTCTCTAAGATTGTTAAGAACAGGTGCACACCAGACCTCATGCGCGTGGATAAACCTGAATATGGAGTAAGACTGTAGGAGTCTCCCTTGGATCAAGTGGTTCTCGGAGTCTGAATGTTGTGCTGTGCCTGATCACAGTGACATGTCAATAGATCCCAGTCGTCCTCAACTCCGCCTTTTACACAGATGGAGAACCAATCATTGCAGAGCTTTCTGTCTGCCTGCCTCTTGACCCATCCCGGTCCTGACATGGGACCCCATCATGGAGGGCCAGTTCCTGCTGGCTTTATTGGAAGCTGTAGAAGAGAAGGTGTGGATTTTATTTTCCCCTTGAGGCAGAGTTTGATTTGCAGAGGTCTAGAACTTCCTGCTTCTGTTTCCAGTCATAAGAATGATTCACCACAGTTCAAGGTAACCTCATCTATAATGCCTCATTTTTTTTTAAGATGAAATTTTTCCACGGGAACCATAGAATAAAGAGGGTTCCTGTAATTCTTCCATGAAATCATGCGCCGTGCCTCTCAGAGTTTGTCTTAATTTTTTTTTAATCATCTATGCTTAACTGGATGAGGTTCCCATTGAAGAGCAAGAGATGAAGGTCATAGCACAGTGGGTTTTTGTTTGTTTTTACCTGTTACTGGTACATGGGAATATAATTATTGAACTAATTATTAGAAATTTGATGAAACCCCTTATCAATGCCAATCATTTGTATTTCTCGTAGATCTTCTGTGTAACCAATCGTGTCACCTACAAACAATTATAAATTTTAGTTTTTTCTTATCAGTGTTTTATCTTTTATTTTTCTTCTCCTACCATCTTGGCAAGGACCTGAAGTACAGTGTTTCATATGTAGGGGTGGCACACATCCTTAGCTTGTTACTGATTTATGGGGAAAGCTTTTAACATTCCACCACGGAGCATGAAATCTCACTTTTGGGTTTTGGTAAATACTTCTTATCAGGTAAAGAATGTTCCTTGCAGATCCTTGTGTGCTAAGAGTTTCTGTTGGTCGGTGCCGCGGCTCACTAGGCTAATCTTCCGCCTGTGGCGCCGGCACCCCAGGTTCTAGTCCTGGTTGGGGCACTGGATTCTGTCCCAGTTGTTCCTCTTCCAGTCCAGCTCTCTGCTGTGGCCTGGGAGTGCAGTGGAGGATGGCCCAAGTGCTTGGGCCCTGCACCCCATGGGAGACCAGGAGGAAGCACCTGGTTCCTGGCTTCGGATCGGCATAGCTCTGGCCGTAGTGACCATTTTGGGGGGTGAACCAACGGAAGGAAGACCTTTCTCTCTGTCTCTCTCTCACTAACTCTGCTTGTCAAAAGAAAAAAAAAGTTTCTGTTTTGAGACTCACAAAAAAGTGTCAGATTTTACTGATTTTTCTGTGTATATTTATAAGACAGGATTTTTCTCTTTTAATCACATAGCAAGGAATTATTATCAGTTTTCTAAAGTTAAACCATCTTTGCATTTTTGGTAAACAGAAGTCAAGGTTAGTCATGATATTTTATGCACTATTAGATTGAGTTTCCTAATATTTTATTTAGGATTTTTACACTGTGGTTATATAATCTGAGATTGGTGAATAATTTTCCTTTTTCCTACTATCTTTGTCTGATTTTGGTTCTAAGGTTGTACCAGTGCTTTTCCATTTTCTACTTGTTTCTTTTTTCTTTTGGTCTAAATAATTCTTTTTTCTGTTTTTGTTTTTTTTTTCCTCCTCTAAAATCATCTATACCTGCTGTTTATTGGTTCTGTTTTCTTTGGTAGAGGAACAAGTAGATTTTAACTAATTACATTTCTATTCTTATTCAATAGTAAGTTGAATTCTTCATTTCATTGAAATTTTCAAAATAATGGCAAACAATTTTTCATAGTGATTTCTCCTTTTTTAATCTCTAGTTATATTCTTTCTCTCAGTCCTGCCACTATTATATACCTTCTCTCTCTGCTTCTTGGTCTGTTCTGGTGATGTTTATTTTATTAACCTCTTCAAATTATCAGCTTTTCCTTTATTGGTTTCTGCTGTGTACCTTTGTTTTCTGATTGACGTCTATCCTTTATTATGTCCTCCTTCCACTTTCCTTTTGGATTTGCTCTTGTCTACGTCCTGACTTCTTGGGTTGGATACTCATTATTTTTCAGTCCTTTTCCCTTTCTAAGAAAAGAAATAAGTACTGTCTTCTAAATACAACTGGAGTGGAATCTGACACATTTGAATATGGAATATTCTTTTTTTTATTTGACTGAGAGAGCTAGACAGTGAGACAGGGAGAGACAGAGTGAAAGGTCTTCCTTCCATTGGTTCACTCCCCAAATGGCCACTACGGCTGGCGCTGCGCCAATCCGAAGCTGGGAGCCGGGAGCTTCTTCCTGGTCTCCCATGCGGGTGCAGGGCCCAAGCACTTGGGCCATCCTCTACTGCCTTCCCAGGCCACAGCAGAGAGCTGGACTGGAAGAGGAGCAACCGGGACTAGAACCTGCCACCCATATGGGATGCCAGCGCCACAAGCAGAGGGTTAGCCAAGTGAGCCATGGCGCCAGCCCCCCAGAATGTGGAATATTCTTGTCACCACTCATAAGACTCTTGGAAGAACCTTCTAGCTGGTTTCTTCCTTGATTTATGAGTTATCAGCAATGTCATTTAAATTCCCAAATGAGAGTTTTTCATAATCATTTTGTTATGAATCTCTAACTTTTAAAAAACCTATTGTGGTCCAAGAATGTTGTTTGTTCCACAGAATTTATTGAAACTTGATTCATGGCCTAGTGTTTGGTCCATTTTTTTTTTCAAATATTCCATGAGTTTTAAAAATATATATTCTCTAAGGGAGGGAGCAGATAAATAGCCCATTAGATTAAACATTTTGTGTTGATCCAGTTTCCTATGAAGTATTGTTAAAATCATGCACAGTGTTTGTCGGTTTGTCCTTAATTCCCCTGATGACTTGCTTAGTATGAGCACATGGTTCTAGCCGTTACCCGGAACTGTACTGAAGAACTTCTCCCTGGCACTGTCCTCTTCCCTTGAGAACACTGGCTCCTAAGCATCTAGGAATCCAGTTTCTCAGAAGCCCTGACTTCAAGGCGTTCATTTTCAGATTACCTTGTTAGCTCCAACACTATGAGCTGTTGTGCTTCAAGGAGCCCTGGGGCTCATCTAGTCCATCCAGACTCTGTGGGAACATTGCCAGTGTCGAAAGATTCTCTGCCATCTTTGGGATTTTCTCAGTATTAGAAATGAGTCATAAGAAAATATTCCTACATAGAACAACCTATCAGTTTTGTAAGGCAGCCTAAACATCTTCTGAAAACAAAACAGTATTCATGTATTAGTTTTTCTCTGTGTGATTCTAAACCCTTTCAGTATCATAATTACTATTTTCTGAACAAGTTCTAGGTTCTATATAGCTCTAGCTTGAGAGATTGTCAAGTCATACATACACACACAGAGAAGGGATATGTTTATATATACAAGGGTACTTCAAAAAGTTCTTGGAAATAGAATGAAAAGATAAGTTTGATGTGAAACGTTTGGAATCCATACATACATTTTTCATGGTGTACATTTTTCCATACTACTTACATACACACACACATTTTCAGCGATGTTGTATAGGATATTCATTAAGGAAGACTCAGGGAATTAGCTTACACTAAGGCTAAATGCAGCTGACCCCAGGGTGTGATTGCTCTCCCAAGGAAAGCAAGGGAGTGTGAGACTGACTTTTGCCCCTCGTTCTCAAGTGTATACACTAGAATCCATGCTGATCCTTTTCCTAAAGGTAAACAGCATACTGCACAAAGAGGAAGAACACCCTGTAACAAATTTTTTGTTAAAAAAAAAATCCCACTTGGTTTTGAAATTATGCTGGCTTGCTTCCTATGTTTCCCATAGAGAATGAGGAAAACCTTGGCCTTCATTTGCTAACAGGAGGTGCACGCTGTGTTTGGGAGTTGCAGAGCCCACAACTTACACACTGAGGGAAGGCAGTAAGAGGGGTCAGGAGACTCCCTCCCCATGGCAATGGGGCCCACTTCCCCTCACCAAGTGTCCGCGACAGGTGACAGGTTCAGTGCCCTCCACCCTCACGACCCTCTCCAAGCACCAAGAAAGCCAACCTCAGCTTGGGGGCCAGAGTCCCACCTTCAGACAGAAGTGCAAGTACTATCTTCATCTCATTTGCCATTGCATGTGATGAGGGGTAGAGACAGACAGTGTTTTCCTTTTGAGTGGCCTCTTGGTGCCTAAAATGTCATTGTCATTTCAACTGAAAGAATCAAATTTCAGTCTTACTAAGAATTGACAGGTGCCATCTCCACTTTGGCGGGTCCTTCCTTGATTCTTCCCTAAGCCTGTTTAAAGGGAAGGCCCCTGTGGTGGCCAGCAGAAACACACCCTCCAGACCAGCCTAGCTAAGGGTGTTAAGCAACTTCACCCAACACATTTAAATCACAAGCACCCATGTTTCTCAGTATTTCTGGAGACCCAGCTGAAGTGTGGCCAGAGCTGAAGCCATATTTCAGTGGATGCCACCTTAGATCACGCTTTTATGCGGCTGTGTCAAACGCTTGACTCAAATTGAAATTACTTTCAGTTAACAATCTTTTTCACATGTGCTGCTGCTAAACCACATATCCCCATCCTGTCCTTATGCAACATTTCTTTGGTTCAGGCCCTCACATTTTCCCTTACTAATTTTGTCATCTCAGTTGTGGCCTTAAAAAAATTATGTATTTGAAAGGCAGAATTCCCAAGAGAGAGATCAATCTTTCATCCACTGGTTCATTCCCCAAATGGCCACAGCAACTGAGGTTGGGCTGGGCCAAAGCCAAGAGCCTGGAACTCCTTCCTGGTCTCCCACATGGGTGTCAGGGGCCCAAGCATGGGCCATCTTCTGCTTTCCCAGGTGCATTGGATTAGAAGCAGAGCAGCAAGAACTTGAACCAGCACTGCAGTATGGGATACCAGCCTAACCCACTGCACCACAATGCTGGCTCCAGTCTTGGCCTAGTACTCCAGCCGATTCAAGATACTTTTATGTCTTAAGATTGTCATTTGGGGCTGGTGCTGTGGCATAGTGCGTTAAACCTCCAGCTGTGGCACCAGCATCCCATATGGACGCCAGTTCATATCCCAGCTGCTCCTCTTCCAATCCAGCTCTCTGCTATGGCCTGGGAAAGCAGTAGAAGATGGCCCAAGTGCTTGGGCCCCTGCGCCCACATGAGAGACATGGAAGAAGCTCCTGGATCCTGGCTTCATATTGGCCCAGTTCCGGCCATTGCAGTCAACTGGTGAGTGAACCAGTGGTTAGAAGACTTTTTTCTCTGTCCCTCCCTCTCTCTGTAACTGTGCCTCTCAAATAAATAAATCTTAAAAAAAAAATAAGAAGAAGAAAAAGATTGTCACTTATAGTATTTTTTAAATCCCTTCCTAAATTTGTTCCATCCGAACATTTTCCCAAGCAAATTTTCTATATCTTTATCTAAAATGTTGGTCAAGTTATTAAAGAGCTCAGAGCCCCATTTCATGCCTCTGGAGACCATCCTTCTTGGTAGACATGGATTCACCCGCCAGCCACATTTGCGTAATACTGTCCACTTCATTTCCCTAGTATCCAGTCCACATTTTCCTGTCTGATTTCCAGAAGTTTTATCAGAGGCCTTTTTGGATTATGCATTGCCAAAGTCTATAAAGAACCATATTTCTCTGATCTCTGTTAAAAAGAAACTGGGATAAATGTCCCTTCTAAGTAGGCATCCTATATGAGGGATCAGAGCAAATACGGTAGGATTACTCAAATATGTCCTGTATTTTCCTATAGCATGCCTTGACACTTTTTCCATAAGACCAATTTATTTTTTCTCTAAGACCAATTAATGTTAAGATTTCAAATACAGAAATAGGATTGAATTTCACCCAGAACTATTTTTACCCCTGTTTTGTAGGCATGCAAGTTCATTTCCTTCACTTATGCTAAACTAGTAAATACAAAAATGTCAACTAAAATATTAGAGTTGAACTGAGCCCACTCCACCAGTCTACAGCCCTGTCTGTCCCTCCGTCTCAGCCTCACCACCACCTCCCTGAGTCAAGGTTTCCAAACATTGATAGGGAACACCAAAATGTCACCCTGGCTGCATATCCCTCTTCCAGCTGCTCCTGCACCTGAGCCATCCTAGATGGTCACACTCTCGCTCAGGATTCTTTAGGGCCTCCCCTGTGAGCTCCAAATCAAGTGCAGTCTTCCTCTCTGGACTGTCTGCTCCCAGTGGCTGCCACCTCCTTTCTCAGACCCTGTGGCACCTGGTGGGCTTCTTCCCCAAATGTCTCCTGTGGCCCACCTTGGGTCCAGCTATTCCTGCAGCCAGGAATGCCCGAACTCAGAGTGAGAAATCTGACACCTCCCTCCAGCCATAGACTACATGCTTCTCCTAAGTGAGGCCTCGGCCCATCTCTCCCATGGCCAGGAGTTCTTTCTCCGTTAGCTCCGGTTCTCACCCTTCAGCTTCCAAGTGATGGTCGTCTTCCGTAGATTGATGTGTGTCCTTATTTTGGCAAGAGCTGCCGTGGTGCAGGAATGGGAGCTTGTTCATCTTTTTCGTTGAGACTTGGGATAAATAACCTGCCCAAAATCACAAATTTGGATTAATAGAGTCAGTTTCTGAATTCAGTAATAAAATATCTGTCTTAACAGCACTCCACTTTCTCAGCCATGGTTTTGCTTTGATCCTTCTGTGGAAGTCTTAGTAATGTGCATTCATTTTTATATACTAGGTGCAAAGTCTCATGTTTGTCTTCTACATCATAAGTGTGTTACTCCTTAGCTTTTCACGCTTAGGAATGTGTATTTGGAGAAAAGGCATGGTGAGCTTTTCCTTCCACATTCTTCAAGCTTCAGAAATAATTTCAGCGGTGACATCGCCACTTCTGAACATCTGCAAATGCACTGGGAGCGTTGGTCTTTTCCATGCTAACAAATCTGAATTCTCTGGATGGAGTAGTGCACTCCAGTTATGCTGGGTCAGCAGCTTTTTGTTTGTTTGTTGTTTTTGGTGAGGTATGAGCTGGGGGTTTGCTGTTTAAAGCAGAGGTTAAACCCCAGGGACAGGATGGTCACCCTACCATGTCACAGTACCTACAGACTGTGGCTACAGTGTAACCTGCAGGTGGTGTCATCTACCTCCACCAGAGCTGATCCACTTCATTTGCATCTGCTCAGGAGCCACATCCTTCCTCCTGCCACGCAAAGATGCTGAACAGAACTCAACAAAGAGAATAGATGGCTCCAATGTGTCATTTCCCACGTGCCCTGTCCCCCAAATCAGGGAATAGTTGGGCATGAGGTTGAACAGAGAAGAATAAAGGAATGTAAGTATAAAAGGAAAGGAAAAGCCAGCAGAGAGTGTTCGTTTTAATCTGCTTCTCGGTGCCTTTCTTTTTTCCAGCTGTGGCTCTGTAGCTAACAGCAAAGAGAAAGAAAGGCAGGGTCATTTTTTTCCATTCTCAAGCAGAGTTCTATCTGGCACCATAGACCCACGGAGACTGGCTCCAGTTCCCAGGTTGACTGCTCCTCCAGAGTGAAGGTGGCCGCTCTATCCTTCCTTCCATTGTTCTGGGAAGAAACTCCCTTGCTCTTTGGAATAAATTCCCCCAGACCCACGCCGCTCGTTTCAGCCATGCAGTTGAGAGTCCCAGCTAGACTCAGTGTTCGAAAACAGTGCCAGGAACTGTGCTGGCCTGGTGCAGATGGGCTGAACGGCAAGGAAAGGAGGGGAAGAAAGAGGACCAGGGGCCCACAGCCCGGCAAGTTCTTTTCTCCCCAGGTGTTTCTTTGGTTACACCTAGAACGGGCCGGGTGTGTCAGTGTCCAGGACACAGTCAGAGGGGTGGGAAGCCAGGTCGAGGCAGGCAGGCTGCACAAGCATGTGTGTCAGGAGCACTCGCACACACTATCACTGCACGGTCAGAAGGTGCGGGGTCAACCGTACATGACTAGGGAGTTCTACAGAAACAGGAGTGCAAATGACGGGATTCTTCCCAGGGAAGGCCGGGCAGTGTCTCCAGAGACTTACACACTATGCAAGATTTCCACCCCCTGGGTCGTTCATTCCTGCAGGTCCCATACTTGTCCCGCACATGGACGTTGAGCATACATTTATTTAAGATATTTATGGAAGCGTGAATGCTATTTATACAGTGTTGTGCTGCAGCTTTGCCCTATGAGTTATAATTGAGTTAACTCAATTTAAATTTTTTTTGCCTTTTAAGGAAAACACAAGGAGAAAGTAGAATCGTGTAAAAAAAAGTGTGTAATTTGTCTGGGAGAGGCAGAATGACTTCCAGCAGATACTTGAATTAAGTAAGAAAGGGAAGAACTTGAATTAAGAGTACATGATTCTGTCCCCTCCCCCCAGAGGAGGATAGAATATTTTGTGTTCAACTCCTGGTAAGTTTCTATTGGGTCATTAAGGAGCTCTTAAGTTTTTCCACGTGGGAAATATCATCTTGTCCTGTGAAATGCACTTATTTGGGCACACGTCAGCCTTCCGTTAGGGTGGTGCCCAGTCTATGCATCTGAGACGGGATCCGTGCTGCTGTCAGATCTCAGCTGTGTGTCCAGGAAGACTTCAAGGCCCATCACAGGTGAGACGTTAGCAGGCAGTTTTTGGGTTGCAAATACGGAGTGGATTTTAGGATTTTTTGCTTTTTTTTTTTTTAATGCGCCTCTGCCCTTGAGTTACCAGCCCTCAGGAATTTGCCACAAACTCCTAAAGTCAGCACAAGAAGAAATGTTCATGATTATCCAGTGACCACTGCAGAGGCTGGGGCCCAGGAGGGACCCCCTGAGGTCGCAAGCTGGTCAGGACTGCACAGTGGGGTGCACGCCTACTATGAAATCATTTTATTCACCTCCTAAGGAACATATTTCCCCACTTTTAGCCCAAATGCACCAATGCTTCACCTTGAGTTAATCTTCACAGTTGCTGCGGATCTTGACCAGTGTTGGCCCAGAGACATAATGCAAGCCACACAGCAGGCAACAGGAACTGTTGTACGTTTCCTAGTAGCCACCCTGAAAAGCAAAAGGAAACAGATGAGAGGAATGTTAAAACTTTAAGATAGCATCCACGACATTATAACTTCAACAGTTCACAGATAAGATGTTTTACTTTCTCTTTGCATACTAAGCCTTTGAAATCTGGTCACATGCTTTGTACTTCCGTCTTGCCTCCATTGCACCCAGCCACATGTGGGTGGTGCTCGCTGACCATGGGAATCTGTGCAGGCCCCAGGCACACACCAAACCACAGACCCCTAATAACCCTTGAAACCATAAGTGTCTCTGAGTCCTAGTTCACATTCCTTTGAACTTTTGCTCGATACACAATGTTTGCCTTCCAAAAACCCAGAGCAGGAACCAGAGTAGAATAAGTGTTATCTATTGAAAATAGGGGGCAGCTCTTGCTGAGATAGTGTTGCAGTGGGAAATATTCCTCCTGCCTTCCTCTGCTTCCACGAAGTGTTGCACTTCCTTAATGTCACAAGTCCCCTCACCAGCTGCAGCTGTTTCCTGTGGATAGTGTTCTGACGGGCTTTTATTTATGAGCCGTCTAGTACTGTAACCACCCTCAGAGTGAATATACACTCCAAAATTAACAATCTTCTAAGAAATAACTGTTAAACTTTGGCTGTAGCTCTCAGCGGTGTTATCTCTCACTTGACCTAATTACAGAATGTAACGTTTAAAATGTGCAAGGAAGGGAGATCAAAAGAGGAAAGTCATTTTGCTTTCTGTTTGTTCCTGCATCATCTCTCACGTCTCCCAACCTCCACGCAGAATAGTAATGACTGGCCGGAGAAGCTGAGACTAGGTTTCATTGTCCTCATCTTTGAAGTAGAAGTAAGAACAGTGCCCACCTCAGGGACTTGGGAGGGAGAAGTGCAGAGCACAGAACTGGAGGCACAGTTGATGCTCTGCAAATAGTAAATCACTTCTGAAGAATAGAAAGCAAGTAAGTGTCCATACTCTGAAAAATGGAAAGGAAGCCTGCCCCCCACACACACACACACACTTTTTTTTCAGTTTAGTGTGCATGATTCTGGAAATCAAATCAGGCCCCATCCAGAGCTGAGAGCTTTCCATTTCTAATGTCTGCAGCATAACAGTGGCAAGCAGCGTCACTTCCAGTGAGAATGGGAATTTTGGCATCAAAACGACTCATTCATTTCAAAGGATGGGCAGTGTACAGTGTCAGGGGAGGCACTGACCCAAATAATGTTCTTCAAGTCATCAGAACACATGGGTGTCTAGCTTTCACAGGGCACCCTGACAGCTGCATGCCAGAAGACAGAATAAACTGCACATGTCACTGGGGATCTTTTGTGGTGCATCTTCAGACAGTTGTGCACGGTCAGCAAATTGTTCCTACAAGATAGGACTTGCGATGTTAGCGCCCTTCTTCCTGGACTTCTGCCTCTTGCCTCTGATCAAGAAACCCTTTTAGCTGGAGCTCATGGCTTTTTCTTGATGCTTTGTGGGTGTTAGCTTGCAGCTGAACAAAGTTAAAATCACACCACGTAGTGACCTGGCACTCATGGGTGCAGGTCGCTCATCAAAAACTGGCAAGTTCTTAGAACACTGGGGAGTCGCGGCCTCTCTCCACTGGACCCCCTCGGCCTGCTTGCTGAAGTGCTGCGTGGCAGGTGTTTGCATTCAATGCGTGCCCTCTTCTCCCTCCAGACTGTCCTCCCTGCCAGGAAGGGATCTTTTTGACCACTGTGTGGCTTGCTCAGAACCTTCCAGGACCTGATCCCTCTTCCACGTAGGGCCCTTCCTGACTCACTCTCTGTGTTTATCCTTGGGTTTTGCACACCAAACATGGCTGCTCCCTGGCATGCTCCCTGCTCATGCTGGAACCTGGGCCCCTCCTAAGTGTGGTTCTTCACCCTGGGAAGCACCTCACCCACGCCCCCCTTCCCTCCTGCAATCCCAGCTCAGATGCCCTCCTCGGAGAGCCTGTCCCCACTTCAGTGTCCGGGCCCCGCAGCACTGCTTGTGTCTCCCTAGGTGAGTGCACACGCAACCACATTGGAACAAGTCCTCTCCATGACCGCTGTCTCCCGTGCACCCGGCACTCTTCAGCAGTGAGGATGGCACTCGCCTTTCTGTGTTCTAGGCACGCTGCTTGGATATATAACATTGATCTGTAAATAGTAGGTAGGTTGAGTGGATGGATGGATTGATTCATTCATTCCACACTGTAGTAGTAATTCTTTGTAGGACCTCTGAAGAGATCTAGAATATTCCGTGATGTTCTGGGACAATGATGCAGGTTTCTGCTCTCCCGGCTTTACCTTTCCAAGTGGTAAAGAGAACAGGACAGTCAGCACTCTGCCTGGGTTGCACTTTCTGCTTCCTAAATACCTTCCCAGGGACCGTTTGGTGTTCTCTTCACAAAAATCCCATGGATTACTCAGGGTAGGATCCCAATCAGGGACAGCTGAGGGTGAAGTAAGAGCCAGATGATTTCTCCAAAGTCACACGTCTGGCCCATGAATAACGCTGGGGCCAGAGCAGGAGGCCATGCGCTCCCACCAGACCGGGAGCTTGTTCAAGAGAACGGGTTCCCAGGGAAGATCAAATCATTGCTGGCCAAGCACTTCCGATCTCCAAGGAAAACAGATCTTTCCAGCTGAGTGCCCTCCCTGAGGCCCGAAGAGTATTATCTGCCAAGTAGCCATTCTTTTGTCTTCTGCATAAACCACCCCAGGCTGGCAGCCACTGGGAAATCTGTGAGAATCCAGGGCAGCCATCCATGCTGTAGAAAATAGATCGGAAACTTGCGGAACGAGCAACTGGCTACTCAGATAGCTGAGATGCTAATGAAGATGAGGTGCTCCATCCCCAGTGCTAGTATGACGAGACAGCAGTTTTTGCTAGGCCGATGTGGTGTTTAAAAGCAAACGGTTAACAGCCGGATAACGGCTGCTGAGGCCACATTTGCAGCTCCAGCTGCATCATTCCTCTGGGGAAGGCGGGATGGCTCTTATCCAACTCTTCTCCAAGGGCAAGAGTGGGAAGCAAAGAGAACTCGCTCGCCCTTAACCCCACTCGATCCAAGCTCGCTCTCCACGTGAGGTGCCTAAGACACAGGCTGACTGCAGAGACAGCCCCAGTGGCGTGGAGACCCTCGCTTGGCCCTGCAAGATGACGCAAACCTTCTTCATTTTCTGTGGTAAATAGAACCCCACGCCTTTTACTGGGAGTGAGAGCGCCAGATCTTTGCAGACGTTAAGAAGCGAGGGGCTGTGCCTTTGGCCCACCTCGGTGATGTGCCGCACCAAGGAGACGGCAGTCGCTGCAGACCTTCAGCGTGTTGAGAGCAAGGTTGCCATTGCAGCCCAGTTTGAATGCTCTGGAGTACCCATCTCTGGGGGTCCTCCTGTCCTTGTTTGCATCTACCCTGCCATGTCCCCCACTTTCCCGCCTGGATTCCTGTCACGGTTTGTACTGGCTGTCCTTGCCAGCCCACACATCACAGCTAGAAAATGAGCCTCCCACGGAAGAGGCAGCAAGGCCCCTGGCAGAGGGCACAGGAAGGGTACATGGCGCGAGCTGCCTCGGTGGAAGGCCTCGTCCCTTTGATGTGCCAGCCAGAATTCCTCACAGAGTCTCTTCTCTTATTGTGTGAAATCTGATGAAGCTGCTTCAGGGATCTCCAGTACAGCGTGTGAAAGGAAACCAGGAAGTGCAGTAAGAAACACAGGGAGACAGACACGGAGAACCACGTTTGGTTGTTCCTGAGATAACCATCTTGTTCTTAATTTGGAATTCTGATCAGAACTATGAAGTTGACAAATCACCAAGCCGCATTGCAATCTCAGTGTTTACAGAGCTGTCTCAAAGTTGGGGGCCTCTGTAACCGAAATGTGGGACAGATGGTAACTCACTGGTAGTGTGGGTATTTGTAGAAATGGGGACCTCGTCCCGTGCACTTCCTTATCTCTTGCCCGTGTTTAGTACATGGAAAGGGAACACTGACTAGTTGCTGGTTTATTTTTGACCTACAAAGGATGCATTCCCAATCTGTGTGTCTGCCCGTGGTCTTTGCTTTCAAACTTGGTTCAGTGCAGAGCCTACAAAGCCCTTTGCCCACAGACTGAGTGTGAATTCTCCCCTTTGTCGGAAGCTGAGGCCCCCAGTATAATTCTCCCTCCCCCACTGACTTCAGGGGAGACTTGCAATAGTGAGCCTGGCACCAGCTCCCATCACTGTCCACTGGGATTCAGGGGTCAGAGGGTGCTGAGTATCATGAATGAATAAACATGGCCTTCCAACCCAGAGCTAAGGTGGGTGTCAGTGTTGGTGTACGCCCCTTCCATGTCACACGGGAGCACGACATCAGGTGGAAATCTCTCGGGGATGTTTGTTTCTCCATTGTCACTCTGGCTGCCGCTAGAGACAGCTTTTCATTCTGAAAGCTGGAGAGAGAGCACAGACTTTATGGTCAAATAGACATGGATTTGAGATCTGGCTACATCACATCCTAGCTGTTGGCTCTTAGGGAAGTTCCATAATCTCTCAGAGTTGAGATTCTTCCCTAGACAAAGAATTTAACAAACAGATGAGATGTGGCCAAGGTAGAATCAGCTCAAAAGTTGCTTGCCCCATCCCTGTTTGTCCTTCTCAATGGGAACATCAGGAGGGGCCCTAGAAGGTAGGGTTACCTGTGAGTGCTTCAACTTGCAGTATGTTTCAGTCACTACTGTTCCTACAAAAAGAGCCAGATGCTTCTAAGGGAGCCATGGGGGGAGCCTAGGGGACCTCAGTGTGGCTGCCCAGCCCCGCAGCATCATCTTCACCTGGGAGCTGGGGCCCAGCAGCCTTGCAGGTGCTCCTTGTGCACAGACAGTGTGGGACGCACACTGGACTGGTTTCTTGCATGTTCTGTCATAGAAACCCATGGGCATTTTCCTTGCTGAGCCTCAGCGTCCTCATCTCTGAGATGAGAGATGGAACTGAAACAAACACCAGCCAGGATCTTTCCCGGTTCTGGCATCTTGTGGTTCTACTCTCAAGCCAGCTGGGACAGCATTTTCTTAGTGTGACTACAACTCTAAAAAATAAACAGTGAGGGGGAAAAAACTCATTAATGTCAAAACGAATGCGTTATTGTTGTGGAAGATAAATATAAGCAAAAAGAGAAACTCAGACCCAGGATTTCAGTATCCAGAGATATTCCTTCGTGCTGTGCTCACCCTGTCTTTTTCCAAGTGGATGCACATGTGTGAGTCAGTCTGTGTGTGGAAACAGTTCACATGGCCACTCAGCATCCCCTGCCGAGTGTCCACTCCATGACAGGTGTCGTGGGCGCTGTGTACACCATGGGGATGTGGTCAGGGAAAGTCTCTGCCCACACCGCTCTTCATTCTCACTGGGGAAGGTCATTGCTGAGGGTGTTAGGTGCCCCGACACAAATCAGAGTGGTGTGATCAGATGACGGGGCAGGAGCCCTCGGAGAAGTGATGTCACCTTTCCAAGAAGGTGACATTTGAGCTGAGGCCAGACAAGTGGCCAGCTATGTGGGGCTGTTGGGGAAGAACATTGCAGGCAAAGGGAGCAGTCTGTGCAGATGCCCAGTAGTAGGACTGAGGAGTGGGCATTCAAAGAACAGATAGGCCCCCAGCATGGCTGGAGCAGAGACTGGAGGAGAGAGCTATGCAAGATGCAACCCAAACCAAGGACTGGGGCCAGAGCAGGATGGCTGTGTTGTTTAAACGGTTCTGGTTTTCATGTTGATGGAAAGGCACAGAGTCAGAGGGGGATTGTATAGCTTAATTTGTTTTCTGCCTACAGTAGGATACCATTATAGGCCCGAGAGTGACATCTAAGAAAGGGATCCCTCTGAGCGTCTCATAGAGGATGGGCTACAGAAGGAGAGAAGAAAAACAGAAGTAACCCCGGGTCCATCTGAGCTTTGCAACTCACTTATTTCCCTTACCCAGAGCATGAACACCTTTCAGGGTGGTTGCTCTTCTGCCACATTTTCACTGTTGAGGGCTAACAAAGGAATCTGGCGTGGCACCATGTTTTGTCCGTCCTCTGTGGCTAACCTACATGATTGCCATTGTTTTATGATCATGAACAGCACTGAAATGCGTGGTGAAATCTTTCTTAGGACAGTTCCTATCCTCAAGCAGGAGTTCCGTACACCTGGAGACTCTGATGAGCCTGTTCATTGGTTTCATCTGTGACTATTGAACCGGACATTTTCTAATCATTAATACCTTTAGTTGGTAGACTTTACCAGACTGGCGCCAGGGCAACGCAAGTGAGAGGCTCTCCTGCAGCCCATAATTTAAGGATACTCCAAAAACTAAATAAATAGTTGAAACCCTCGGTATTCAAGGTAAGCAATATTGTCCTGCAGTATTCCTTGTCACTACAATCCCAGGGCAGGTGCCTCCCTTGCATCATGTTAGTGCCAGCTGGGGCACGCTCATATAGGAGAAACACAAGAAAAGTTGGGGTTTGTTTCAGGGTGTGATTCTGATTCTGACATCACAGAGTTCCAGTGTTCACTGACTTGTCAGTTGCACGTTAGCGCTGGGTGTTTCTGTCATCTTCATTGTTGAGAAATTGGAAAACAGGGACATAAGAGGCTCTTATTTCCATGTCTTTCACATGTAGGCAGGGTGTCATCCTCAGCCTCTTCTTGTGCCCTGTGCCATTCCTGGGCTTCCCGATCCGGCTCACTGTGGGTTACAAACAGTAGTTCCCATGGCCGCTGAGTTCACCAGGAGCCCATTGGATGTGTCGCCAGCCGAATCCCGCAGTCCCAACAGCGGCCAGCTGTGTTCCCCGTTCTGCACCGAGTCTTTCATCCTCTCCACCTTCTCAGGAAAACTGGAGATGAGAAGTTCACAGTTGGAGCTCTTTCATGTAACAGAGAAGAGGAATTGGCCAGAATCCAAAAGAGAAAGCTCTTCAAGTGACCAAATAGATTTTCAGTTCTTTATTTTGGTTTCCTCCTCTATGTCACCACTCCCGGAACTTGGTCTCCACCCAGCAGTCGGAAGCATTTTCGACTCTTTGTTCAGCCAGCAATTGAAGACAGAGAGAGAATCTGTGCAGGCAGTCGGAGCCACGGCCCTGCCAGCTCTCAGCCTCGGGGCCTGCTGGATGCTCCTGGCGCCGCTGAGCTGACCACAGATGCCCGGAGCTCACCCCGCAGCTGGGTGTCAGCCCCACGCTGCTCCTGGGCTGGGCGGCCTGTCACACCACGGTGCAGTGTCCCTCTGAAGACGGCCAGGCACTCTCAACAGAGCTGTGCTTTTTCCTCTGTCATCTCCCCCTTTGCATCATCGAGCTCAGGGCTCCTCTTCGCAGCAAACAGAGTCAGGCTGACATGCAAGTCAGCAGGGAGACAGCAAGAACTAGGACCCTCGACAAAGCCACACCCCTCCAGCTCGTCGCATTCAGCCCAAAGGGTCAGTGTCTGATCTGGCTGCAGAGTCTCCTGCCCTTACCCCAGGGAGAGTAAAAGAGAAGACCGAGGTGCTCGGATGGCCCTGAAATGGGGGCTGTCACTGTCATCCAACGGCTGTGCTGGTCTCTGAAAATCTCTGCAGCCCTTCCTCCCGAAGCATGGAGGGGATGTCCTGTGGTCATGCAGCTCTGCTCTGTGGGGAACAGTGTGGTAGTGGAGATGAACCATGCAGAATCATGGCTGCCCCAAGCCTACTTGTTCCTTATTCTCATTGGATCCCTGATCTGATGTCACACCATGCCAAGAGGACTATGCAGGGTTTTTCGGGACTGTCCCTCCATGGCTTGAAGGAAGTGGCGGAGCTCATTGTAACTTCTCTCCTGAGATGCTCTTCCCCTTGCTGTTGGTCATGGGTGCAGGGCTCCTGAAATGTTTGCACTTGAACGCATGTATTCAGGTGAAAATGAACTTGTCACGTGCAGAAGTGTTGGAGTGCCGTAGTCTGAGGAATCCCCAAAATTGGTTTTCGATGGTATCATTCCCGCTGAGATTTTTAACTCAAGAGTTAAACACAAAGTTCCTCCTCCCTCCAGAAAAAGGTAAACAACACTCCCACCTTCCAATTAATAACATTCAAAAATGTATTTTAAAACAAGCGTGATTCCTCGTGCAAATTCCAGGCCATGGATTCTTTCCTGAGTTGAAATCAAGTAAAACTTAAGCAGACAGGCAGTTTCTTCTGTCTTCATTTTCTTTTTATACTGTCATCGTTTTTATCAAGATAATCCATGGTGCCCTCTCCTCAGTTGCACCATTAACCGTTCTCTCGCACCCACAGTGACTCACTTGGTGGTATAGTTGATGCCTGGGCTGGCCGTCTCTGGGCAGCCCGGGAGTCACTGGCTCTCATTTGTGCCCAGGGTGGAAAGGCCAGCCATGACCCCAAGAACGCCCCAGGATCCAGTGTGCCCCCCGTCCTCACATGCACAGGCCTGTTGATACCTATGATTTGCTGAGCAACTGCTATGAGGCTGAATGATGGTCAGGATGCTCTCTATTCACGTGAACACTCTAAAGCTGCTCTTTCCTCTTTGTAAGTCAAGGAAGGTCAAGTGTCAGTCACTCCCTGTCGGTAACCATCGGGAGTTGGCAGAGGCCACCTTTTGCAGGGAAGAAGCTGGAGAAGCGCTCACTACCCGCTGGCAGTGGACGCCCTTGCCTCTCCCTGCTGGCTTTCTACCCTTCTGCAACTGTGGGGACTGAGAAGGGACGAGAGGAGGGGGAGAGAAGTGGAGGAAGCCTGCTTCGAAACAGAAGGAGCAGAGTTGCAACCATTAGAAGAAAAATTACTCCTGCTGCCTCTCCCACCTGCTGTCTCAAATATTGCACCACCAAGATAGGGCCGCCCTGTCACCGGGCAGCCAGCTCCAGTGTGGCCAGTGCATCCCTAAGAAGAGGAAGGAGCCCTGGCACTGCCATGGGGACATGGCCAAGTCGCATGGAGATGGGCTGTGTACTCCCTCCTCGAAAGCCATTCCAAACTGCCTTTGTATTTGCATCACATCATCAGCTTGATTCCTGCAGCCTGCCCTGGGCATCCTCCACTGCACATGCATCTGGCCGAGCCCCACCATAGTTGATCATTTACACTAGTTGTCCCGCTGTCAGCACACTGCTGGGTGGCAGGGCAGGTTCCCAGGGGCCCAGTGCCATCAGCAGAGCTCTGGCACCACGAAGACATCTTTAACCCTAAAACAGCAGCCCCATGGTGATGGACTCTTTGCCCTGGGGACTTTTCCGGTTCCTTGTAGGAAGATTACAGGAGTGGATGGACAGAGAAAGGCCTCTGGCCACCCAGGCACTTTCCCCTCTTGTTCACTTAGAGACAGGGAGGAGGAGGGGGCGTGGTAACCATTCTTGGCAGGAGAAACGAACAGGAGCGAGGGTGACAACCACCATCACCTAGCATCCCTGAACCAGAGCAGCAAGCAGGAGGGAGGGCAGCTTCCTACAGGAAAGTGGGACGTTTCCTCCACTTCCCTTAGCAGAGGCTCCTGAGCACCCTTCTTGATCACCCTCGTTTGAAAGAAGTTACTGAAGAATGGCGCTGACAGCGCTCACCTGAGCCTGAAGCTTCCCGTCCAGGCAGGCAGCATCCTGCACACTGCAGCTCCCAGACTAGGTGGGTGGGCACTCCAAGGATTTGTGTTGACCATGAGAATACCAGTGCTAAGTCCCAGCCCCTCACCAGCTGGTCAACCTTGCCTCATCTGCCACAGTGTGCCAGCAGCTGGCGAGGAGGCAGCAGTGATGCTGGGCTAAGCTCTCCCAGATCCACCAAGCGACTGTCCTTGTCCAGGGGTCTGCAGCCCCCCAGGGACATCCCTTTCCCTTTGACTCCTCCCCAGTGAGCTTTCTGTAGCAATAGCCATGGACCCCGGGGCTCCTGGCTCCAAACACAGATTTGAGTTGAAATTGGAAGCCTTGGTCTCCTGCAGTGGACTGAGACCACAGCATCACCTGTGGACCTGTAAGAAATGCAGATTATTTTAATTCCTGGGCCTTGCCCTAGACCCAGACTCCACCATGCACTTGACCCCTGGGTTCACATGGGCCTCTTCCTCTAGGGTACATGCCCAGGAGTGGAATTATCGCTCACAGGATAAGTACATCTTTGTCTTCACAAAATAACATGAAATTGCTCTTCCAAAGTAGTTGTACCAGCTTGCATCTGGCCAGTGTTGTGTGTAACTTCTCCATCCCTCACTTTCACCAGGACTTGCATCTGATGGACTGAAGCTTTCACTAACATCATCACTTTCTTGTGTTGGAATTACAGCATAGAAACGAAGGGCGATAGTTTGTAGTGGGCGTCCTGTTGTTTCATTTGGATTGGAAATGAGTGACAATTTTGTCACTTGGCCTATGCAGGAAAGCAAACATGCTCTGGAGCCAGAAATAAATAATTCCTTGTGGAGAAATGGTCAAAATATGGAGGAGAAATCTGAGGCCGTTAGAAGCAGAATCCAGTGTCTGAAGCACAAACAAAGCATGAGAAGAACAGAAGGGGAGGTGAACCAGCAAGCATGGGAGAACAGACATTGACAACAGTCGTGGTGTAGTTGAGAAAAACAAAGGAAACAGCTTAGTAGGTTTGAAGAAGCAGGGGTTGATATAAATAATCAGTCTGTTCTATAAGAGTTATGCAGATGCACTGGTTTTCTATTTTGAAGATTTATTTACTTGAAAGAGTTAGAGGGAGAGCCAGAGATAGAGATCTTCCATGCACTAGTTCACTCCCCAAATGGCCACAACAGCCAGACCTGGGCCAGCCCAGAGCCAGGAGCTTCCTCCAGGTCTCTCACATGGGTGGCAGGGGCCCAAGCACTCTGGCCATCTTCTGATTTCCCAGGCCATCAGCAGGGGGCTGGATCAGAAGGGCACAGCCGGGACATAAACCAGCATCCATATGGGATGCTGGCATTGCAGATGGTGGCTACACCACAACCCAGATGCAGTGATTTTTTAATAGCATTTTTATTGTAGCAGAGGAAGATCATTTAGAAAAGACATCTTCAGAGTGAAGCACGATGAGCTGGGAGATAAAGGAGTTTAGTAGGAACAGTGTCGGGGACCAGGGTAAGGATGAAGCTGGATGGAGTGAGCAAGCACCAGAGCGTGAAGGCCAGTTATACACAGGACCTTATCTTTTCACCTGTGCTGATAATCAGCATGTTGGATCAACCTTTGTCCAAAAGAATCATGGCAGAGCTGTTGGCTGGGCTTACTGTGTTACTCGCTGAGTCAGTTTGGATTGTTCTGCACCCGAACTTGGGCAGAGCATGAAGCCATGCTGGGGACAGCATCCACTGAAGTCTGGGAAGGCAGCTCCATGGAGCTCAGCAGGGATGCTCAGGTCAGGTCAGTTCTGCTTAGGGCTGGGACCAAGTGCTTCTGCCAGAGCTTCCAACTGATGACCCTTGATGCTGGATGAGCAAAAGTCTCCATCCTCTGACTCTGACTCTGCTGAGCCTGTATACAAGGGCAGAGCTGCCACGGCAGAAAAATAAGCCACCTTGTGACAGTAACCCAAAGAATTTGTCAATATCACATATTTTGTGTGGAACTGAAGTGCAAACTGCCACTTCTGCACTGTGTTAACAGTGTTCTCATTTCACTTGAGAAAGCGAACATTCTACAGCTGGGGAGAATGGGTGGTGGTCCCCTTTTAGCTCCATCCACCTGCTGCCATTCCCTCAGGCTCCTGTTGTGACATCACGCTATTGTGGAATATGAGCCAGTGTGTGTGTGTGTGTGTGTGTGAGAGAGAGAGAGAGAACACTGTTGTCTTTCTTCTGATACCCTGCATTGCAGATGGCTGTGTTGTTATCCATCCTTGTGCTGTTTAGGTAGCCACCTACACAATTGCACAAGTTTCTGTCTCACTCCTACCAGCCCCAAAAGAACTTGGGGTTCTTTGTATGCCACAGCTCTCAGATAATGTGGCTTCTCTAGACCCTTGGTAAATCACCGCTGCAGCCAGCTCTGGTTTCACATCTTTATTCGAGCATGCAAAACGTTAAAGCTTTGCTACCATCGGAGATGATTTATGAGGCATGCATTATGCATAGCTGCGTAGCTAGAATGGATGGAGTCATTTGTCCAGCTTAGGGAGTCACATCTTACTTAGATGCCTCTCAGTCCAGCCACCTGCATGCACTCCCCTCCCACTCGTGGCCTCTCTGCGGCTGCCTCGTGCTTCTCTTCTCTCAAGATGCAGTTTCACTCCCACTTCAGACTAGATAAGGATCATCTGGGTGACACACAAATGCTTTAGCTTATTTTATTAGCATGTAGTTAAGAGTATAAGTCTTACAGTAAGCCCAATGTCAGTTAAAATCTAGTTCAACCTAGCTATGAGGCCTTAGGTAAGTAATTTGACCTCCCTACACGTATCCCCCCATCTGTAAAATCCAAGGGAACTTCACAAAGGGGAATGGGATTAAGAGAGAAGTTTGGGGAAGGTGGTGTGGTGCAGCAGTTAAGCTACCACTTGGGATGCCCATATCCCATATCAGAGTGCCTGCGTTCAAGTCCCACCTCTGCTTCCTATCCATCTTTCTGATATGTATACCCTGGGAGGCAGCAAATGATGGCTCAACTACCAGGGTCCCTGCCATCTCCATGGAAGACCCAAGTGAAGTTTGTGGTTTGTGACTTCAGCCTGGTGCGGCCCCAGCTGTTGGAAGCATTTGGAGAGTGAACCAAAGGATAGATGATCTTTCTGTCTCACTCCACCTTTCAAATAAATAAGAATTTTTTAAAGTTCCTAGAAAAATGGAATCAAAAGTATGAGTTTATTTTTTCTTAAGATTTAGTTATTTATTTGAAAGAGTTACACAGAGAAGGAGAGGCAGAGAGAGAGAGGTCTTCCATCCTCTGGTTCAATTCCCCAATTGGCTGCAACGGCTAGAGCTGCACCGATCTGAAGCCAGGAGCCAGAAGCTACTTCTGGGTCTCCCATGTGGGTAGCAGGGGTCCAAGGAATTGGACCATCTTCTACTGCCTTCCCAGGCCATAGCAGAAAGCTGGATCAGAAGTGGAGCAACTGGGTCTCAAACCGGCTCCCATATGGGATGCTGGCACGCAGACGACGGCTTTACCAGCTCCGCCACAGTGTCGGCCCTGAGTTTTTTTTTTTTTTTAATTAATTTTGAAACAAAAAAAAATTTGAAAACCATGCATAGATGTGGCTGGCACTGTGACATAATTAAGCTTCTGCCTATGGCACCAGCATCCCGTATGGGTGCCAGTTCAAGTCCCAACTGCTCCAATTCCAGTCCAGCTCCCTGCTAATGCGCCTGGGACAGCAGAAGAGGATGGCCCAAGTGCTTGGGCCCCTGAACCCATGTGAAAGCCAGGAGGAGGCTCCAGGATCCTGGGTTCAGATTGGCCCAGCTCTAGCTGTTGCAGCCATTTGGGGAGTGAACCAGTGGAAGGAAGATTCTCTCTCTCTCTCTCTCTCTCTCTCTCTCTCTCTCCTTCTCTACCTCTCAAATAAATAAATAAATCTTAAAAGTAAATAAAACCATGCATAAATTTTTGATAACATGCATTTTCCACATTTCCAAATGTTTTGAAGACCTCTTGTGTGTGTGGATTTCAGACATTTGTGTACTTACATTTAACTCCATGTTCCATGAACTTTTGGAATTACCCTCCTGGTGCCAATGATAATGATACCCAGCTCACAAGGCTGCTGGATGATCAAAAGAGGTAATTTGCATTTTTGCAAGTAGGAAAGCTTCCGGCACCGTGATGAGCCCGGCACACCGCTGATGAGAAGAATGCATATGAAGTTGTGTGTGATCTGGCTTCTGCCTACTTCTCAGGCTTCATTTCCAGCCTCTCTCCCAGCTGCACGTTTCTTTCCCACAACTGTAAGCTGCCTCGGAGCAGGAGCCCGCCCTGTAGCACCCAGAGCCTCACAGCATGACTGGCACATACGAGTGCCCGGTGAATATGGACAAAAGTGAGCCAAAGGACAGCTTGGGTTCTTTGGGAGCATCATGCTGCTCCAGGCCTCTGTGCGCTCAGACGGCTGATCGCTTGCTGACAGGGCCCACCCGTCCTCATCCTGGCTAATGACCAGTTGCCTTCATAATTGCTGACCTGGATGGGGTAGAACACCCTCTGCGCCCCCTCCCGCCCTGAGTCCATTCACTGTCTTACCCCCATCTCCCTCTTAAGTGGGACAAGCTCCTCCCAGGGTGGAGCCCAGATCCACTTGACTTTCAATCCACAGCCTTTTCCACAGGATCTTTCTGTCGAGGAGGAGATCAAAATATGTTTGCTGAGAAAAAAAAAAAAATGGCTAGAGGTAGGACGGAGTAGAAAGAAAAGGATGTGTGCAGAGATACAAAAACCACAAGAGAAATAACACAGTTGAGAACTAGTGATTTGTTACAATGGTGAATTCTGAGTAACTTGTTTGAGGGGAGGGGCAAGCTCCTTTGTGTTATTGTTTCCTTTCTCACCTCTTTCTTGCCTCCAGCAGCTCAGAAAGAGTTAAGTGTACCTAGCAGCCCCCTGAGGGAGGGCCACAGAGAATTGGAGCCTGCCTGTTATGAGAGTCCTGGCCAAGACCAAAGCAGGTCATGAACGCTTGAGCTGGTTGAGCCCCATCACGTGCTGTTCTTCCTTTTAGCAACAAAGGGTACTTTAAACCATAGTGCAAAAATAAAGAAATAAAAACTGGAGGACATAGCTAAGCCCAGCTCTTCTCACAGTGTTAGGGCCTGTCTCTGACTGCGTGGTTCTGCTTGGGTGTGTGGGAAGGACTCTGGGTTCCTTCTGGAATGTCAGCATGGGCATTGGAGCATAGCGCTAGTGAGAGTGACACCACTCAGCAGCCTGACTCTGGGCTGGTGCTGCTGCCTCCAGGCCTTTGCTGAAGCTTGGCATTGCAGGACTTGGATGTCCTAGGAACTTGTAAACCAGTCCTGAGCTGGGCCTAGAAAATGGCTACCAGCAGCGTGCACTGCCCAGAAGACAACAGTGTAGCAGGTGGAAGATGTGACTGCGTTAACTGTAGGTTCAGATCCAAGTCCCATGGACTGGCTAAGCTTGGGCAAGTTAAATTCTGTGAGCCCAAGGTTACTTAACTGTGGAGGACACTTGCAAGATTGCTCTGAAGAGTAGGTGAGAAAACATCAAAAGTGACCAGCAGAAAGTAAGCTCTCGAGAAGTGGCAGATACCATTACTCATGATCACTGTTGGGATCCTGCTAGCCTGCTAGTCCAGGTTTGACTGTTGTCGTCAGAAGGGCTTTTATTGTTTCTGGAAGAGAGTAGGAGCACCGTGGAACCAGCAGAGGCATCCTTTGACCTCTGTGTTAGATTTGCTTCCTCCATTGAGGTGCAAATAACAAAAGGACCCCACAGGGCCAGCGCCGTGGCTCACTTGGTTAATCTTCCACCTGCAGCTCCAGCATCCCATATGGGCCCCGGGTTCTAGTCTCGGTTGCTCCTCTTCCAGTCCAGCTCTCTGCTGTGGCCCAGTAAGGCAGTGGAGGATGGCCCAGGTGCTCGGGACCCTGCACCCACGTGGGAGACCAGGAGGAAGCACCTGGCTCCTGGCTTTGGATCGGCGCAGCGCCAGCTGTGGTGGCCATTTGGGGGGTGAACCAACAGAAGGAAGACCTTTCTCTCTCTCTCTCTTTCTCTCACTGTCTATAACTCTACCTGTCAAAAAATAAAAATAAAAAGACACCACCACAAAAAAATGGAGGGGAGGGGAAAAAGGGGCAGGAGGGGGAGGATGTCCAGGGCTCTCTCATATAGGGGTTGGAGACCAGCACTTAGGAAGATAAGCTGCTGGGTTCTGTGATGCCATCCTGGGCCCAAGTTCTTGCTGTCCTGTGGTCCTGCTGTTTCTTTTTGTTGGGTTGCCATCTCTGCCAGTTGAAGCCAATTCACCAACACCTCATCAACATTCCAGGTCACAGGACATGAGAAGACAAATAGAGGGCAATTAACTCCCTTCTGAAGGATGCAGAAGTTGAACAGATCGCATTCATTCCTAACCACTTGGCCTGAGTTAAGTGGCATGGCCATACCTAGCTGCAAGAGAGTCTGAAATGCAGCCTTCAGCTGCCTGGCCGTAGGGAAGTGGAGTTGGACTTGGGGCAGCATCGAGCAGTCCATCACGCCCCTCACTTCCTCCTCCTCCTTCCCCACTGGTTTGCAGTGATGTGGATTTGAAAACCTTTCAGGCCTCAGACAGCCCTGTGTGACACCAGAATTCTGCAAGCTCCTTCCGGTGGGAATGGGGAGGATGGAAGTGCTCTGCAGTCCCTTAGCAGATAACTTAAAGTTTAATCATCCTAAAGGCAACCTTAAAAAACATATCCTCTGCCTCATTCATAAGCCTAGTGAAATTCGATAGTCACTACTAAATTGCCTTATCATACATCTTGTACGAAATGGTGTTTATAATATGTGGCTTTCTCTCTGGATTTGTTAAGAAGACCTGACTGGATTCCCATCAGGTGTGAGGAAGGTCAACCACACGTGGTCTCACCTACGTAACGCCTGTTCCTCCCACACAAGGTAGCCACAGCGTGTCATCCCAAATACTGTGTCGTACACGCTCCCGGATGGCTGCATGCTCGCTTCCTTTTACTTACCTCTGTCCTGTAACTTCCTCTGTGTCTCTGTTGGAGGTCGCCTTGCCTTCGTGGATGCAGACCCCGTGTGAAACCTTCACTGAGACAAGCACCACACAGCCAGCAAACCTGTGCTCACTCAAGGGCAGGCGGGGCTCTCCTCCCAATCGTCCAACTTTTCATTCCTCTAACAAAAGTCCTGAGGCTGGGTAGCCTATAAAGAGAAGAGGTTTGCTTAGCCCACAGGGCTGGAGGTCCAGGAGCTTGGCAGCAGCTTCTGCTCAGGTCTGCTAAGGGCTGGTGGCATCACAGTAGCCAAAGCAAGAGGTCACACAGCGAGACAGGAAGCGAGAGCAGGGGGCAGGGCTGAGTTTGCTCTTTTCCTAACATGCCTCTCATGAGAACTTACTCAAGGTCCTTAATGCCTTCCCCGGGGGAAGGGTGCCCAATGACCTCCCATTAGACTACATGTCTTTCTTTTTTTTAAGATTTTTTTAATTTTATTTGGAAGTCAGAGTTACTGAGAGGCGGGGGTGGGGGGGGGCGGAGAGGGAGGCCTCCCAACTGTTGGTTCACTCCCCACATGGCCACAGTAACCGGAGCTGTGCCAATCTGAAGCCAGGAGCCAAGAGCTTCCTCCAGGTCTCCCACATAGGTGCAGGGGCCCAAGGACTTGGGCCATCTTCCACTGCTTTCCCGAGCCACAGCAGAGAGCTAGGTCAGAAGTGGAGCAGCTGGGACTTGAACGGGCACCCACATGGGATGCCAGCACTGCAGGCGCAGGCTTTACCCACTACGCCACAGCGCCGGCCCTTAGACTGCACCCCTTAAAGTTGCATCACCTCCCACTGCACTGCCACACTGAGGATCATGCCTTCAGCTTATGAACCTCTGCAGGATACTCTCAAGCCTTCTGCAGTCCCTAGCTGCCCTCGTTTCCTTTAGATGATGAAGCAGAAGAGGCACCTCGCTAGAGTCTGCCTCTCTGCCCCCTTTCCTCCTGCCTTCCCCCACATTGCTGGTGCCGTGAACTAGAGAGGGGTGTGTTTCCTGGCTGCTTCATCACCGTTCACACCTAAGATGCGTTGAAATCCTGAACCACTGCACAGATGCTGCAGTACCCCTTGGGTACCGCTGATGCCCATGGCCTGGATTAATTGCCTCCAAAAGACCCAGAGGGAGGGACTGGGCCTACTCCAAAGGCGAGATGGCAGCCTCACAGCCAAATCCCAGGGCAGATGATTTTGACTGGACTCTGACTTTACAATCAGATAAGCGATTGGCACAAAGGGAGGACATGGAGACCCTGGACAGGGGCCTACGAACTGGGTGGCTTAAAGGACACAAGTCAGGTTTCCACATTCCAAGTCTTCTCTCTTTTTTAAGTTTGTTTTTATTTGAAAGGCAGAGGGACAGAGAGAGGGAGAAACAGAGACAGAGATCATCTTCCATCTGCTGGTTCACTCCCCAAACAGCCAATGGCCCGAGCTGAGCCAATCAGGAGCCAGGAGCTTCTTCCAGGTCTCCCATGTGGGTGCAGGGCCCCAATCATTTGGGACATCCTCCCCTTCCCTCCCATTAGCAGGGAGCTGGATCAGAAGTGGAGCAGCTGGGATTTGAACCGGTGCCCGTATGGGGTGCCAGCACCATAGTCTGCAGCTTTATCCGCTCTGCCACAGCACCGGCCCCCATCTCTTTCCTGAAAGGAACCGGATCGTCTTGACCAGAACTGGTGAAGTAAAGCAAACAGAAAAGACTTCACTGTTGTTTGAAAGGGTGAGGCCACACTTGTGGAATCGTCTGGCCAGGGGATGAGGGGACGGAGGCGGCAGAGATGGGCAGCACGGGCTTTTGTCCGGCCTTGGAGAATGAACTTCCTTGGCTGTCAGCCCCAGTGACCTGGGCCTGGGGAGGGGGCGTGGATGACGCATGTGCAAACAGCCGCTTTGTGCCACTGTGCTTTCCTGTGGCTCCGCCAGGTGACACCCTGACCCCCGGGCCCTCAGCCAGTCCTGCCACAACTGCTCCTGAGACAGGCACAGCCCGAGAGCCAGGCTCCGCCGCTGTGCCCAGGGGTGACACTGCCTTTCCTGTTTCTCTCTGCCGGTTCGTGAATAGAAGCCCTCGCTTTTGTTTCCCTGTGGTTGTTTTTATAGAATGGCGGCGAGGAGGGTGAGAGAGGCTTGCCTGATCCCAGGAGGAAAAAACGTCTCTTCTGGGCCTCTTGCAGAAGCCACTGTTGCTCAGTGTTCCATACGCGGCCTGGGAGGGCCTCAGGTTGTAGGGGTGGGGGCTTCATGGTCAGGGAATCCAGATGCCAAGCTGAATGTCCCACCCAGAAAGAGTGAGGAGACAAGATGGAGGGCTCATCCCCCTGTCTCCACCACCAGCGGCACCCAAAGAACAGAAGTGCTCCGCTTCCTCCCCCCTACCCTCCTGGAGCTGAGTCCCCGGGACCTTGCTCAGAGGCAGCCTACAGGTGGACACACTGTGGTTCAGCCCCAGCTTGCACGAGCACTGTCATTCCGAGTGCAGTGGGTTCGCCCGTGCCTAGGACTTGAAGCCCAGGGATTCTCAGAAACCCACTGACCCAGCCATCCCCCATTCTTGGTTCTGCGTTTGTCACCTGCAGCGCCCTCTGTGTTATTATATGGCTTTGCTTTACCTATGCCCTTAATTAGGTTTCTGCACTCACCACCTGCTCCCCGCCCCACGACCCCCTCCTGCCTTCTCAGCAGAGATGTGCTGAAGGACACTTGGGGTGGGTATTTGGTGCAGTGGCTGAGTCACCCTTGGGACACCCACATTCCCATATCAGAGTGCCTGATTTGAGTCCAGCTTCCAGTCCAGCTACCTGCTAATGCACAGCCTAGGAAGGCAGCAGATGATGGTTCAGGTACTTGGGCCCCTGCCCCACACCTGCGAGACCCGGATAGAGTTCCTGGCTCCTAGCTTTGGCCTGACCCAGCTCTGACTGTTGCAGGCATTGGGAGAGTGAACCAACAGACAATCTCTCTTTCTCTCTCTCTCTCTCCCCTTCTCATGGGTATGCACTCATGTACTCTCTTGTTCTGTCTCTCTTATCTGTAAATTTGTTCCTGTTTTTAAAATATGCACATCAAGAAGTGAAATACAGACCTCTGATCTCATTTACAAGAAGGACCCTCACTGTCCTGTGGTACCTGTCACCTTTTACACCTTGCAGCAGGAGACATTGCCTCTTCACAGGTTTTGGAATCAATCACCTTATTTCCCTGACTTAATTTTTCTGTTCACCAAGTATACATCATCTGTGTGTGGTTGTTTCAACTGATAGACAAAATCAGTTAATAAGCAATTAGACTAAAGGGAGCGTTCTTAGAAAAAAATGACTTCTCATTATGAAAACAGTACATTCTCAGTATAGACAATCTGAGAAATTAAGAAACAGAAGAAAGAACACTTACCCTTAGTGTTTTCATCTATACACCACCAATAATCTCAGTATGTTTCCTGCCAAGGAGTTGTTAGGGATTTGTTACCTGGTTGCAGTCACGTGACCCTCCTTCCTAGAATGTGGCCATGTGTCTGTAATGTGCATGGCTTCTGTGAGCCTGCGTTTAACTGCTGCTTATCTTGCTATTACAGACATACTTTGCCATTGCCCTAGCCATTACCCTTCTGTTGAATAATTAGCAAGCTTTGCGGTTTTTCAGCTGATGAATAACGCTTCATAGAATGTCTTCATAGGTCGTGTTTTAAATGGATCTCGTTTTTTAAAAAAGTATCACAGATTTTCAGGTCATGGAGCGTGCCCACTTTAAGACTTTTTTGATAATATTGCCAAATTGGTTTACCAAAGGTTAATACACTAATTCCCAGTCTTCAAACAACAGTGTTAAAGGATATTCATTGCAAGGGAATTTTATCACTGTTGGGTAGGCTTAAATTTTAAGATTTGTGAAATTTAAAGATATAAGTCTCTAATTTCCCTGATTACTACTACTGAAGGTAGTATTTTTCCCATAAATTTCACAAGTTGTTTTTCCTTTATTTGTGTTGCCAATTCATATGCTTTCCCATTTACCTAACCTTAGGGTTTTCTTTTTATTGAAGGTATAAAAATTTCATGTATTTCATATATGCAGATTTAGGAACATAGGGACACTTTCCACCACACCCTCCCTCCCAGAGTTTTCTTATCTACACAAATTCCTTATATATTAAAATATTAACAGAAGGGGATTGAAAACATATGTCCCCACAAGAACTTGTACGTGAATGTTCAAGCAGCATTATTCATTGGAGCCAAAAAGCATAATCAATCCAAATGCCATTAACTGATGAATGAATAAACAATATGTGCTGTTTCCATACAAGGGAATCTTTTTCAGTCATAAAAAGAAATGAAGTACTCATGCATGCTACAACATGAATGAGTCTTGGAAACATTATGCCAAGTGAAAAGAGCCAGGGACAGGATGCCACATACTCTCTGGTTCCATTTATATCAGATATTCAGAATGGACAAATCCATAGGAATACGAAGGAGCTCAGCCCAGGACAGGGGAGGGAAGGGAATGATTGTCTCATTGGGTGTGGGATTCTTCCTGGGGTGATGAAAATGTTCTGGAGTGAGACAGTAGTAATGATTGCCTTTGTAAGCATGCTAAAACCCATGGAGCTGAGTACTTTAAGGGGATAAATTGGATGGTGTATGAATTTTTCTCAAAATTTAACTTAATTTTAAAGTATTAACCACAAGAGATTTTTCCATGGCCAAACAGTGTTGAGCGAAGAAAGTTGGAACCTGAAAAACTTTACAATCTATGCCCTTGTTCTTTCTTTAAAAGAAAAAAAAATATTTATTTGCAAGGCAGACAGAGAAAAAAGAGACAGAAAAAAGAGAGATCTTCTGTCCAGTGGCTCACTTCCCAGATGCCATCAGCAGCAGGAGCTGGGCCAGGCTTTAGCCAGGAGCCTGGAACTCCATTATAGTTTCCTAGGTGGATGGCAGAGACCCTAGTACTTTGGTCATCATTCTCGGCTTTCCCAGGCTCATTAGCAGGAAGCTGGATTGGAAGCAGAGCAGCTGGAACTCAAACCAGTACTTGAATAGGGGATGCCGGCGTCACAGGCGGGAGCTTACCAGCTTCACCACAGTGCCAGCCTCCTTCATCCCTTCTGAACTCTTTATCCTCCTTTTTGTCACCTTGTCACTCCTGTCTGCACCCTGAGATCCAAGCAAAGCGAATGTGAGAAGAAAATGCACTTTTGGAGCCTTTCTGTAGCTGGTGCTTAAAGCCTCACTTGACTATGTGGGTTTGGGACTGGTTCCAGCATGTTCAATCTCACCATTGGGGTCTGATGCTTCCGGTTCTCTTTCATTCAGCAATTTTGGGTCTGCAGGCACTGGAGAATGGAAGATGACATGGAAGGCAAAGGCGGACAGGTTTCAGGGATGTGGACCTCCGCTTCCCAGCCGGAGGGTCCTTTGAACAGGAGGAGGGATGGGGAGCCACAGAATAATATAGGTGCCATGAAGCAGGGCTCTTCCTCCAGGCGATGTTCGAAGAGGAATTTCTGTCTGTTCTATCTCCTTGCTGTGCTGTGTCGGACCAGGTCCACACTCTGCACGGTTGCAGGTAGTGATGTAATGGGTGCAATGCCACCTCTCCTTATTCCTGAAGCAGAGCTTTGATGCGACTGTTCCCTGTGATTGCGTGTATCTTGTGCCTGGTGATGGTGTTACATGCATACCTCAGGTTATGCAATAAATACTTGCCAAAAAGTGTTGCCATGGATCAAGTCCTACTCTAAGTGCCATGGAAGAGCACCGTGCCAAGGAAGATGGTGACTCACCACACCGCGCATGGTCCTAGCACCTCCACACAGTCCCCGGACTTGGGAGTAGAGAGTGGGCAGTGGAGCGGGGGGCCCATGCCTGAAATCAGAAATCCACTAACAATGCAGTTGAGTTCTGTGGAACCAGGGGTCTTTCCGTGTGCCACGTGGACTTGCCAGGATTCCACAGTGCAGGGGCCACAGTCACCCTCTCAGTTACTAGTGTTCGCCTTCTAGGTTCCTAGCTCCATTCTCTTCCTTTATTTCCTTTATGATACCTGCTCAGGTGGAGTGGAAACAGGCTAACAGAAGAGTGAATGGTAGCACCAGGAAGCATGCCACCTTGAAAGAATGGGTCAGTCACTGCTTTGGGGCCAGTGTGGTGGTGCAGCAGTTTAAGCTACCGCCTGCAACACTGGCATCTCATACTGGGGCACCTATTTGAGTCCCAGCTGCTCTGCTTCCAATCCAGCCCCTTACTATTGTCCCTAGGAAATCAGAGGAAGATGAGCCAAGTGCTCGGGCTCCTGCCACCTACATGGGAGACCCAGATGGAGTCCAGGATCCTGGCTTCAGCCTGGCCCATCCCTGACTGTCATGGCCATTTGGAGAGTGGACCAGCAGATGAAAGATCTGTGTGTGTGTCTGTGTGACTTTGCCTTTCAAAGAAAATAAATCTTTAAAAAAAAAAAAAAAAACTGGCTTCACTTGTCACTCTCCCAGGCCTGGACAGCCCACTGGGGACCGTCAGGTGCAGGGCTGCTGAATTATGCCTAAAGGCTGTCACTTCTCCACTCCCACCTAGGTCAGTTTCTGAGACAATAGCGCTAACTCTGCTGAGTTGAAGTTATTTGTTGGGAGAGTCGCCTTTCCTCCTCCTGCCCTCCCTCCTCTGCCTGCAAGTGCGTGCATCTCAAGGGAAGGTAACTTGTCACTTGCCTGTGCAGAACACCAGCGTGGCCTGCTTCCCTTTGCGCACCCAGCTCCTGCATACACCTGACATCCTTGTCTCAAGCCCTGCCCCAGTGTAACTTGAGCATCCTGGCATTGCTTTCGTGATTAGCACACGCAGACATGGGAGCATCTGGCCGACCAGACGGTGGTCTGTAACATCAGTGGGAGGGAGTGTCCCTTCAGCTACACTCAGCCTGAATCAAAGCATGCTGGGAAGGGGCAGATTCCATCCTTTGCATAGCTTCACCCTATCCCAAAAGAGCCGTGTGAAGGATTCCGAGGCCACCCCATGACAAGGCAGTGGGAAGCGCCGTGGTCAGTTGATAATCCTGCCGTGCTCCTGGGGACACTGTGGCCATCTTTGAATTCTGGGTCTGGCAGCTCTTCCCTGGTTGCTGAAAGCTGCTTGTGCCTTTTGAAAAGATCCACAGGACTAAGGAGATTTTAAGTGAAGTGGGTATTATGTGCATAATGGACACGGGGCCCCTCTGTTTGCAGGAGGATTGGAGAAGAGGGTGTCACAGCTGTAATGCAGACATGGTGAGCCCAGGCCCAGATCCTCAGCTCAGATGGACTCCACCAGTATTGCTAGGCGTGGCGATGTGCAGGGGGCTACTGCCCTGCGTTCAGGGTACATGATGCTTTGCTGATCTGAGTAGCCTCAGGGCCTCACCCTCAGGATACCATCATCTCACGCTTCTCCACCCCCTCCATCCAGAGCAAGTGTATTAGAGTGTTCCGTGTTCACGATGGATCTCCGGCATTGAATGTTAAAGCCACAGCGCACAGCTGTATGTAAGAAAGGGGTGTTTTCAGCTCCTCTGCTCAGTGGTTGGCCTCATAGCCAGGAGCCTGGTGACACTGAGTCCCACTCATGGAGAGTCTTCTGACTCTTGCATCAGGAAGTGGTGGGTCTGAATGCCCCAAGTGGCGGGAGAAGACCACAAGGTCTGGACAGGTACTTTCATTGGGATTAACTTTTAAGGCTTGGAGCTCCCTTGTTTACTCTGATGTGTTTCCGTTTCCTGGCGGGTGCCCATGAAGGGGAGAGAGTGAGGAAGATGTGTGGAGAAAGGCTGCCTAACTCAGAATTCGCACGTGTGAGGTGGTGCTCCTTCTCCACGGAAGATGGTTTTCTCACACCATTTGGGTGGACTTTTGTAGAATTTTAACTTATTCATCCAACAAATACTCTTTGAGTGCTATTGTGTGCCAAGCACTGGGGGGATGCTCTGGGGATGCAACAGGTGACTCACAAAAGTAGTTCCCACCTTCAAGGTGCCCTGAAGCTCCCACACAGCACCCTCCCCCCCCCCCCCCCGCTATTTTCATGAAACTATATAGAAACCGTGAGTCATTTACTACGGTGGTATTATACAGTTTTTTAGTGGACTTCGGAAACTTTTCTCTCTTTGTTTAGTCACATGTAGGCTCCTGGTTCCTGCAGGCTTCTGATGTAGGAGTTACCTTATTGGAAGGGAAGTTTGTAATGAGCGCTCTCCTTGGTTTTAGGTTCTATTTATCATAGAAAACAAATTTCCAGAAGAAAATCACAGCATTTCATGGCAATGTTTTACACCAGCTCCTCCTCCTGCCTGGCGCACATATTCTCTTAAGGGAAGCGTGTGAAGAGACACAGCTGTTACACTGCTAGAAAGAGACGTCAATCTTCCCTCTGTGTGTGTCAGGATTTCACAACCTTGACACCGTTTGCATTCGGAGGCTGTTCTGTGCAATATGGGGTGTTGAGCAGCACCCCTGGCCTCTACCCACTAGGTACCAATAGGACCCTTCTTCCCTATGCTGTGACAACCAGAAGTGTCTCCTGGTAGCACCCAGTATGGCTCCTACAGAGGGGCAAACCCTGCACCCCGCCCCTCTCCCCAGCTGAGGACCCTAGTCTAAATGATGTTGCTCCGGGATTCAGGTCTCACCCTCTGAACAGCAGGTCAGTGAAATCCCTGGAAAAAAGAGAAAAAAAAAGCACCTGGAACAAGAACTTTCTTTGTCTGGCCTTGGTGGAAGCTTGACACAGCTTTCAACCAAGAAAGAGAGAACATAAAAAATGAGCAAAGTGTTCATCAATCTGATGAAGCAGTACCAACAACGAATGAGACGCCTTAGCCAGGCATGCCTGGGAGCTATCTCGCATTTCCTGGTGGAAACGTGTTAAAATCGCACTCACTTACGGTAAGTTAGAGAGGGTGTTGGACACAGAATACTGTAAGTTCATCACGGATGGTTTACCAGCAAATGTGTTCCAGATTTGGTGATCTCAGCTCTTGAGCAGTAGGTGGCTCGTTTGCAAACATTTCCATTCTCAAGAACTGACATTCGCTTCAGGAAGTGTCTGTGGAAACGTGTGATAGCGCTTCCCCGAGCCAGACCCGCACAGGATCCTCGCTCAGCAGTGCCCCAGAGCATGCCTGCCTCGCGGGGCACCTCCCATAGCCGTGGGCAAGAGAGCCAGGGGAAAGTGCCACAGCTATCTGCGGCCCAGCCCAGCTCTGCCCACCCCGTGCGTGCACATTTTCACACGTGGTGTTGTGTGTCTCTCACTCGATTCCTTCATCCTGAGTGGGCTGCTTTCAGGGTTTGGCAGGGACAGCCATGCGTGCCATGTCTTCCACCTGGCACCTTCACAGGATTTTAAATCCAAAGTAGGACCATTTGACTCCCTTCCCTATACAAGTATTTCTGGACCTTCTTCACACGCCAGTAGACTGGAAAATGCAAGGTGCACTGTGGATAGAAGTCAGGATCAGCCTTGGTACAGAGAGAAAGGAAGAAAAGGAACATAATGGGCTACAGAGTATTCGCTCACTCACTTGCTGTTTACTGAGCACCTGCGGTGTGCCAGGCACTGGCAGCACAGTTGTGATGAAAACCACAGAGGGGCTGGCTTTGTGGATAGCAGGTAGTCTCTGCCTGTGATGCCAGCAGCCCATACGGGCACTGGTTTGAGTCCTGGCTGCTCCATTTCTGATCCAGCTCTCTGCTAATGGCCTAGGAAAAGCAGCAGCAGATGGCCCAAGTGTTTGGGCCCCTGCTCCCCACGTGGGAGACCCGGAAGAAGCTCCTGGCTCCTGACTTCCACCTGGCCCAACCCTGGTCATTGCAGCCATCTGGGGAGTGAAGATCTCTCTCTCTCTCTCTCTCTCTCTCTGTGTGTGTGTGTGTGTGTGTGTAATTCTTTCAAATGAATCTGTAAAAAAATACTTTCCAAAAAAGAAAAGAAAACGGATAAGTCTATGCTTTGCTGGAACTTGCAGTCCATCAGATGATGAGATGAGTTTTTAATATGGTGCAGTGGGTGCCGTGGTAAGGGAGAGCGATGTGCCATGGGGGCACTCAGGGAAAGTATCACCCAGCACAGGGAGGCAGAGGAGTCTTTACTGAGGGTGTGGTGTCTCCGGTGGACGGGAAGGACACATTGCATGTCACAATGCTCACAGCCTGATGGAACCTTTGAGGAACCGAGAAGCAGAGTGTGTCTGCACGGCGGTGCATCCAAAGGTGGAGTGAGAAGGAAAGAAGGAGGCTGTGAGGCTGCCCGCAGGGATTCTGAACTGAGCAGCTGGTCACCAGTGGCGCCGGTCACGGAGAACAAGGAGCTGGGGGAAGCGGGTTGAGGGGGGGCGGGGTACCCATAACTCCAGTGCTGAGTCCACCACTGACTCCAGAACCTGTGAGTGATTTTACAGAATGTTGCCGACGGCTGTCAGAAGCGAATGGAAGCGTGAGAAGTTAATGGGTGGCTTTCAGTGATTCTGTTCTGCAGGTCATCATGACCTCCTGCAACTGTGCCCGACCTCAGAGGTTCTCCAGTACTGTTTGTCAGCCAGTGACTGGCTCTCAATTTTCATTCTTAGCGTTGTCTTCTTCACATTTCCTAAATCTGTGCCTGATGAGTGGGGAGGAGGCTGGAGACCTGTTCAGGGCCTGTGTTCTGCCCTGTCCAAAGCTCCTGGGCCATGCACCACAGGGTTTCTTCGCTGTGAGAGATTTTTTTTTCCCTCATATTGCGTAGACTTATTTTATAGAGAGATGTCATTTTTTGAGATGACTAAACAAAAGCACAATAAGTAGTAATTGTGTATTTTTAAAATTTATTTTATTGATTTGAAAGACAGAGTTACAGAGAGAGGTAGAGACAGATAGAGAGATCTTTCATCCGCTGGTTCACTCCCCAGATGGCCGCAACAGCTGGAGCTGCGCCGGTCTGAAGCCAGGAGCTTCTTCCAGGTCTCCCACGTGGGTGCAGGGGCCCAAGGACTCAGGCCATCTTCTACTGCTTTCTCAGGCCATAGAAGGGAGCTGGATCAGAAGAGGAGCAACCGGGACTTGAACTAGTGCCCATATGGGATGCCGATGCTGTAGGCTGGGGCTTTAACCCACTGCACCACAGCTGTGGTCCCAGTAATTGTTTATTTTGGTGTTTAAAATGAGAATAACCAGGGACTGTGGGTATGACATAGCAGGTAAAGCTAATGCCTGCAATGCTAGCATCCCATATGGGCAGTGATTCGTGTCCTGGATGCTCCACTTCTGAGCAGAGGAAGGCCCAAGCACTTGGGCTCCTGCCACCCACGTGGGAGACCCCGATGAAGCTCCTGGCTCCTGGCGTCTGCCTGGCCTGGCCTGGCCCTGGCTGTTGCACTCATCTGGGGAGTAAACCAGCCAATGGATGCTATTCTCTCCCTCTCTCTCTCCCCTGTCCTCTGTCCTCTGTCCTCTCTCCTCTCTACCTCTAACTCTTTCAAATAAATAAATAAATCTTTAAAAAAATGTTAATGGTTTTTTGGAGACTTAAGTTCACCCTGGTTGGACATTACACAACATATACCTGAATTGAGACAGCACATAGTACCCATGAGTATGTCCAATTTGTACAGAGTGTCACTGGGCTATCTTCAGGCAGGTGTGTGGTGTCAGAGTCGCTTATGCAAGGAGAGCGGCTGCGTGGTGGACCTTGCTGACCCTTGGTGACCCCGTCATCCTGGTCACAGAGGAACAACTGTGACTGGCCGGTTATAGAGACCGAGAGTCCTCCTCACTGTCCCCCCTCCCCACTACACTGCTGTCCTCATGCCCAGGCATTGCTCAGTGCCTCCTCTCTGTTTTCTGCAGGAGTTTAGATAATGGGCTGTGTGCAATGTAAGGACAAAGAAGCAACAAAACTGACTGAGGAGAGGGACGGCAGCCTGAACCAGAGCTCCGGCTACCGCTATGGCACAGACCCCACCCCTCAGCACTACCCCAGCTTCGGCGTGACCTCCATCCCCAACTACAACAACTTCCACGCGGCGGGGGGCCAGGGGCTCACCGTCTTCGGGGGTGTGAACTCTTCGTCTCACACTGGGACCTTGCGCACAAGAGGAGGGACAGGTAAGCCCAGCTGGGAGCCCAGGGCAGGGGACAAGGGACAAGGGACAGGGGAGGGAAGGGCTGCTGCTCTCAATAATTTTTTTTCTTTAAGTCATTGCCTGTGCATTTTTTAAAAAATGCATTTATTTATTTGAAAGGGAGGGAGAGGGAGAGAGGAGAGACAGAATCTTCCATCTGCTAATCTACTCCCCAAATGGCTACAACAGCTGGGGCTAAACCAGGAGCCAGAAACTCCATCTGTGTCCCATGAGGTAGCAGAGACCCCATATTCAGGCCATCACCTGCCCCTCAGGCACATTAGCAGGGAGCTAGATCAGAAGCAGAGTGGCTGAGACTCACACCGGCACTCCAGTATGGGATACAGGCCTCCCAAGTGGTGACTTCACCCCTTGCACCACAATGTCAGCCCCACTAAATTCTTTTGGTAACTGAGCTCCCTTTGGGGATTTAACATCTAGGTTTTAATTTGTCTTCACCTATCCTCTGTCACATGAGGGGCTAGAAAAAAAAAAAAAGCAGTGCGCTGGTTGCAGCAGTCCAGGGGACCCAAAGTTGCTGCTCTGTAGGATTCTACATGCGAAAGTGACCCATGTTCCAATGAGACACTGTCAACTGAGGGCTTAGAATAACTAGGGCAGCTTCTGCAGAACACAGGTGCCAGGGCTTGCGGGGGCCACAGCATGTCAAGCCACTACTTGAGATACCAATATTCCATATGAGAAAGCCTGCTTTGAGTCCCAGCTCCTCCATTTCTGGTCCACGTGAAAGCAGCAGATGATGCCTCAAGTGCTTGAGTCCCTGTCATCTACATGGAGATAGGGTGCCAGGCCCCTGGCTACAGCCTGGCCCATCCCCAGCAGTTGCAGTCATTTGGAGGGTGAGCTCCAAATGAAAGATCTCTCTGGATACCTCTCTCTCTCTTTCTCTCTCACTGTCACTCTGCCTTTCAATAAAATATTAAAACAAGCACCGATGTCCAAGCCCCATCCCAGTTCTCTCAAATGCAAAGCTTTAGGAGTGAGGTGGGTATTTGGTACAGATGTCAGCGTATCACCTTGGTGGGATGTACACATTCTGTATTGAAGTGCCTGTGTTTGAGTCCTTGCTCCACTCCTAATTCCGGCTTCCTGCTGGTGCACACTCTGGGAGGCAGCGGTGATGACTCAAGTGTTTGGGTCCCTGCCACCCACATGGCTGACTTGGATTGGGTTCCTGGATCTCAGATCCAGCCCAGCTGTTGCAGGCATTTGGCAACTAACCCAATGGGGCTGAAAATTTTCTCCTCACCCCCCTCCCCTTCCCTGCCTTTCAAATAAATAGATGAAAATATAAAGAAAAAGGAAGCAGCAGCTCCAGGGGTCTCCAGGTATGTGGGTTTCCAACCCTCTGGATATTAAAGCTCCCCCACACCCACCTCCCTCCACCTTTCAGGGGTGGCACCCTCTCCCCCATCTTCCCCATCCTTGGCTAGCCTGTCACTTCCCAGCCACCAGCCGTTCTCTGCATCACTGTTCAGCCGTTCATCTTCCCTGATCCCCTGATCTCCCCATCCGTTTCCACATGACTGAGTTGATCAGCCCTCATCTGTTCCCATGTACCTTTCATGTTTTATTTTACTCTTTATTTTTTGTTTTTTATATTTTAAAATTGAATCTTATGTATTCTTAAGGGACCATTCTCATTTTCTTCTGAAGTATTCTTGTCTTTCTCTCCACAAGGCTGCATTTTACAGCCACATGTATTTGCTGACTTAGCTAATACTTTGCGAAATATCTGGCTTACATTCTCAGACATATGTTTTCTGAAATGTTTGTAAGCTATCGCACGCATCCTTAGCCTTCCAGCTCCCTCTTGGTATGTGAACCATGGTAACTAGATATTTGATGTTGTTCGTTCCAAAAGCATTTCATTTCTTAGAGAAGTTTAAAAGAATATAGCATCCCAGGGACGGTGCCATGGCTCACTTGGTTAATCCACCTGCGGCACCAGCATCCCATATGGGCGCCGGTTCTAGTCCCGGTTGCTCCTCTTCCAGTCCAGCTCTCCTCTGTGGCCCAGGAGTGCAGTGGAAGATGGCCCAAGTGCTTGGGCCCTGCACCTGCATGGGAGACCAGAAGGAAGCACCTGGCTTCTGGCTTTGGATCAGCGTAGCTCCGGCCGTAGCGGCCATTTGGTGGCTGAACCAATTAAAGGAAGACTTTTCTCTCTCCTCTCTCTCTCTCACTGTCTAACTCTGTCAAATAAATAAATAAGGCCGGCGCCACAGCTCACTAGGCTAATCCTCCACCTGCGGCGCCAGCATACCGGGTTCTAGTCCCGGTCGGGGCACCGGATTCTGTCCCGGGTGCGCTCTTCCATGCCAGCTCTCTGCTGTGGTCCAGGAGTGCAGTGGAGGATGGCCCAGGTCCTTGGGCCCTGCACCCGCATGGGAGACCAGGAGAAGCACCTGGCTTCTGGCTTTGGATTGGCGCAGTGTGCCGGCCATACCAGCCTGAGCTTGTCTGGGAGTGGACGTCCTATACAATGGCCCATCGAGCCTCTCTGCCTGTACAGTCTGCACCACCAAGGTAGCAGCTGTGCACGCAGCACGTGGTAGGCCAGTTGTGTCAGGGCCCTGACCCAGAGCTTTGGGGTATCTGCTTCTCTGCTGCTGGTATACTGTGCTCTGCCCTGTAGAAAGAACACATAGGTTCCCACTGTACCATAGTGACTATTTTGATCCACTCACCCCCATACATGATCCACTCACCCCCCTCCCCACCGCCACTGTCTTTCCAGAAGACACCTGGAAATTATACAGCACACTCCTACCCACCCTGGGAAGCACAAGTACTTTGCCAGCCAGTTTTGTTTTTTGAAAGGTAGAGTTACAGAGAGAGAGGGAGAAACAGATAAATAGATCCATCTGCTGGTTCACTCTAATTGGCCTCAACAGCCAGAGCTGCACCAATCCGAAGCCAGGAACCAGGAGCTTCTTCCAGGTCTCCCACATGGGTGCAGGGGCCCAAGGACTTGGGCCATCTTCTACTGCTTTCCCGGGCCATAACAGAGAGCGGTACTGGAAGTGGCACAGCCAGATCTCAAACCAGCACTCACACAGAATGCTAGAGCCATAGGCTACAGCCTTACCCACTATGCCACAGCACCGGCCCCTCAGCCAAACTCCTGATTCTGCTGGCCCAGACCTCGCCCCTCATCCCTGTTTGCTCATTCACAATTGTTTCTGGACTCGAATCCCTGTGTCTGCAGGGATCACTCACTCAGCTCATGGAGAGGGCTGCTGGCCTTGAACGTGTGGGTCTGTACTGCAGTCAGGGACCATCTTAGCCTAAGACTTGATTTCACCAAAGTTTAGGAGAGTGTGGCCTCCCTCAGCCCCTCTAGGAGCAGATGCCATTGAGCTTTTCTGCCTGGGAAATCCGCACAACCAAGGCATTAGCTTTGCACACAGCGCATGGCAATGTAGTTGTGTCAGGGGCCCTAACCAGATCCCTTACAAAAGTTGAAACATAAGACAAATACCCTCAACTGGTTTTTTTATTTTTTATTTTTTTTTTAATTTTTGACAGGCAGAGTGGACAGTGAGAGAGAGAGAGAGAAAGGTCTTCCTTTGCCGTTGGTTCACCCTCCAATGGCCACCGCGGCCAGCGCACTGCGACCGGTGCACCGCGCTCATCCGATGGCAGGAGCCAGGTGCCAGGTGCTTTTTCCTGGTCTCCCATGGGGTGCAGGGCCCAAGCACTTGGGCCATCCTCCACTGCACTCCCGGGCCACAGCAGAGAGCTGGCCTGGAAGAGGAGCAACCGGGACAGAATCCGGCACCCCAACCGAGACTAGAACCCGGTGTGCCAGCGCCGCAAGGCAGAGGATTAGCCTATTGAGCCATGGCGCCGGCTATGGTTTTTTTTTTTTTTTAAGATATTTTTAATTGACTTGAAAAGCAGAATTACAGAGAGAGGAGGAGGAGGGTTAACAGAGAGAGAGACAGAGGGGAAGATATCTTCCACCTACTGGTTCACCCCCCAAATGACTGCACTGGCTGTAGCTGGGCTGACCCAAAAGCCAGGAGCTTCTTCTGGGTCTCCCATGTGGGTGCAGGGGCCCAAGCACTTGGGCCATCTTCCACTGCTTTCCAAGGCACATCAGCAGGGAGCTGGATCAGAAGTGGAGCAGCTGGGTCTCAAACCAGCACCCGTATGGATGCCAGTGCTGCAGGCAGTGGCTTTACCGCTCTACCACAGCGCCACCCCCAGTTGTTGCCAAGTTTTTCTGCCTTGTCCTATTTGGTTTTACTGAGGATACTTCAGAATTCATGTGACAATGGAAGGAAAAGATAAGTTTGTTTTTATACAAAAAAGTTTTGAAATCCATGCATGGTTTTTTCATATGTGTTTTCTGTGAACTTTTTGAAGACCCCTTGTTAATGCATATCCTTTCTCACAATGCTGCTCCCAGTCCCTTAAGGCCAGGAAGAGTGCCTATTTCCCCTTAACCTCTTTTGATTTTCTCCTTGGTCCCTAGGCCATGAAGACCCTTGGGGAAAACTGTTGGAAGGAGAGGAATTGAGCATTCTTGCAGGCTCATCTTCCACACAGTGGAGCTGGCTTGGCTTTGTTTTTAAAGATTCATTTTATTTACCCAACAGGCAGAGTTACAGAGAGGGTGAGCGATATCTTCCATCTGCTGTTTCACTCCCTAAATGGCCACAACAACTGTGACTGGGCCAGCCCAAAGCCAGGAGCCTAGGACTCCATCCAAGTGCCCCACGTGTGTGGCAGGGGTCCAGATATTCAGACCATCTTCCACTGTTTTTCTGCAGTACATTAGCAGGGAACTGGATTGGAAGCAGGGCAGCCAAGACTCAAACCAGCGCTCGTGGGATGCCAGCCTCACAGGCAGTGGCTTAACCCCCTGTGCCATGACACTGGCCCTGGCTCATTTTTCAATTGTGTGATGGAAGGAATCTCATCAGAGTGTACAGAATAGGTGTGTCTTTACAGACACATTTTCATTTTCAGAGGAGATCAAGCGCATTCAGTTTGGTATGGCTGTAGACATTTTCATTTTCACTCTCCTTTCTGGTTTCTCAAAGAAATCTAAAGAAAGGAAGACGGTAGCCAAACGAGCCCTGGTGAGCCCATGAGACCATGTGAAAGCCATCCCTCCTGCACGGGAAGGCGTGGAAAGACCAGCCCCGCTCTGCTGCCTGTTCTGGAATAGGCCCCTGGGCACATCCGGTCCCTTCAAGCCACCTACAGAGCAAAATTGCAGCTCAGTAGAGAGCAGGGTCCACACCGTGTGTCCTGTGGACCCTGTCAGGCACCTGGGAGTGTGTGGAAATGACAGCGAGAAGCCGGATATGGCATGTGTTAGTTGTCAGTTGCTGTGTAACCACTCACCACAAAACTTGACAGCTTATAACAACACACGTCTGTTATCTCACAGTTTCTGTGGGCCAGGAGGCCGGGGTGATCTCACTAGGTGCTGTGCCGTGGCACCTCCCACAGGCTGCAGGCCCACAACCTGGGCTGCGTTCTCCTCGTGCTTCAGCTGAGAACGATCTGTTGTTCCCAAGGCCCAGTGGTGTCGCCTGCAGTCAGTCCCCTGCCAGCCAGTGGCCACCCTCAGTTCTTTGTCATGTGGCTCTCACCAGCATGGCACCTTGCTTCTTCAAAGTGTGCAAGCTGATGTGGCAACAGAGAGTCTGCAGGAAGGCAGGAGTCACCACCTTTTGAAGCCTGCTCACTCAAGATACAACCCATCACCTTTGCCCATGCAGTTGGCTCTTTAGTCCAAGCTCTGGGGAAAGAGGTGCCCGAGGGCATGAACACCAGGGGTCAGGGATCACTGAGAGCTACCTTGGAATTCTGCCTGCTGGGCTGGTGTTGGGATGCAGGGAGCTAAGCTGCCACCTGCTACACCTTCATCCCATATTGGAGCAGCTGCCTGCTCAGCTTCCCATCCAGCTCCCCGCTAATAAGCCTGTGAAGGCAGTGGAGGATGACCCAAGTACTTGGCCCCTGGCTACCCTTGTGGGAGACCCTGCTAGAGTTCCAGGCTCCTGGCTTTGGCTTGGCCCAGCCCCGGTGATTGTAACCATCTGGGGAGTGAACCAGCAGATGGATGATCTCTGTCTTTCTCCCTATCACTCCCATCCAACATTCTGCCTTTCAAATAAATAAATAAACCCTTGAGACAAAAAAAAAAAAAAAAAAAAAAAGAATTATACCTGTTAGATGGTGGCCATTCTGGGCCAAATGGGACTTTGGATATTGCTTGCTATTGATAGCAAACTTCGGGGACTAAGGAAGGGGCTGTCTGGGGGTGGACCAGATGAGAAGATATGGTGTGGGTGTGAGGAAGAGTAAGTACTGCAGGACAGCATGGAGAGAGGTGAGTGCAAGGCAGGAAGAGAACAGGGGACAGGGAATCTACTTTTAGCAGTAGGCGCAGGCAGTTGAAAACTACAGAACAATTGCAGATGCCCAGGGCACTGCACCTGCTAATTGGGGTGAACACTACAGATGCTTCTGTGTTTTCCCGAGCTGTAGGAGCTTCCGGTTACGTTCTACCTGGTGGTGACACCAGGGAAAAGAGCAAGATATGTTTACCCAGAACCTAACAGGGGCTCCTGATGTAGAGTAAAGGGGTTCACTCACTGCTGCTGAGCCTGCAGATCTGAACCCTAACACGGCCACTGCCACCCTTTAGTTCTGGACGTGGTGTTAGCGTCTCTCTCTTCCCCAGGCCTCATTCAAAGATGGACAGAGATAATCCTTTCCAGTCCAGGATCCCATCAGTTCAGATACACGCAGTGCATCCCAGTGAAGGCCAAGGCAAAAGACGAAGCCTCTGGTTCTTACACACGCATTGCAACACTTCATCACCTTACTAGCACTGACCACTCGTAGATTTTGAGAATGGGATTTTAGCCAAGTTCTAATTCCTTGGAGTTCGTCTCCCATTGTGTGGTAATCTCCTTGTGGTTTTGCTTTGTCAGGAGTGACACTGTTTGTGGCCCTCTATGACTACGAAGCCCGGACGGAAGATGACCTGAGTTTTCACAAAGGAGAAAAATTTCAGATCCTGAACAGCTCGTAAGTTGGGACAGGGTAGGGGGTACTTCCGCTTCACTCAGCTTGGGGGAAGGGTTGTGGTGTTGCCAGCCTGGGCCGTTTCAGATAATGGGCATGCTTACAGCCTGCTTGCTATGCTCCCTAGTTCCCAGACATATCGGCTGGGAAAAGCCCATGATGCAATGCAGGATCCTACCTCCCTGTGTGTCCAAGTAGCATTTCGGAGGACCTCACAGTAGCAGAGGCTGTGGGGGTTGGTTTTAGTTCTGGCTTAAAAGTCCCGATGTTGGAGCCAGCATTGTGGCAGGGCAGGTAAAGCTGCCACCTGCAGTGCCAGCATCCCATACAGGTGCTGGTTTGTGTCTTGGCTGCTCCACTTCCAATTCAGCTCCCTGCTATGGCCTGAGAAAGCAGTAAAAGATAGCCCAAGTCCTTGGGCCCCTGCACCCGCGTGGGAGACCTTGAGGAAGCTCTAGGCACCTGGCTTCAGATTGGCACAGTTCCAGCATTGCAGCCATTTGGGGAGTGAACCAGCAGATGGAAGACCTCTCTCTCTGTCTCTCTCTGCCTCTGCCTCTCTAGCTCTGCCTTTCAAATAAATTAATTAATTAATTTAAAAGAAAAAAGCCCCAGTGTTAGTGTTGCTCTCCACCGTCCAGGGCACTCCCACACGTGGATGGTTCCGCAGGATTGGCACGAGGCTGGGCTTCCCACCTCCCGCGCCTCCTGCCTGGAGATTTTTCTCAGCGTTTCCAATGCTGCACTAGCAAGGCCCTCACTGAAGGCTGGCTGCAAGCCCCTTCTGTTTTCAGGACCACAGCCGCCGAATGCCCCCCTTGGTGTAGCCTGTGGTGGTGCCGCCCTGGCAGGAAAATCGGGCGGTGACTCAGTGTGTGTGAGGTGAACGCAGGAGCGGCTGTGCCCCTGTGTGAACGCTGCATGTGTAGATCTCAAGTGTGGCCGTTTGCAGCAACAGCCCACAGGCAGGAGGGACATCTCACTGTTCAAATGCTGCATTGAAGATTTATTTATGTATTTATTTATTTGAAAGGCAGAGTGACAGAGACAGAGACAGAGAGACCTTCCATCCGCTGGTTCACTCCCCCAAATGGCTACAACTGCCAGAGCCAGAAGCCAGGATCTTCTTCCAGGTCTCCCACATGGGTAAAGGGGCCCAAGCACTTGGACCATCTTCTGCTGCTTTCCCAGGCACATTAGCAGAGAGCTGGATCGGAAGTGGAGCAGCCGGGACTTGAACCAGTGCCCATATGAGATGCCGGCACTGCAGGTGGCGGCTTTGGTGCCGGCTCCTCAAATGCTGCATTTAGTACCTCTCTACGGCAGAGCACACCTGGGGCAGATTTCCCCGTTAGCCCAAGGCAGTGTGCACGAGGGCCCTCTAGAAAATGCCAGGCCCTGAAGGAAGCATCAGGGCCCCCACCAGCACGCTGGGTCCCCCGAGTCCTTGTGAGCACTCCTGGTGGTTGAATGCTACCTAGGGGCTGCGGGATGCCACACAGGGCTGTCCTGTGTCACCAAGGCTGGTTGTGCCACCTCTCCTCCACTGTCCCAGAAAACTGATAGTGGACATGCCAGCTGGTGGAAGGACTTGAGCCAGGCCTTTCAGCTTTATTATCATTGTCATCACTAACGGAGCTGTGGCTGTTGTCTAACTTTTTAGGGAAATGCATGTGGAGAGCGCATGTAGCAAAAGCCATGTGTCGTGACACTCGTGCACACAACATATGTACTTACTGCACTCTGATGTCCACTTAGAGGGGGTTGAGAGGAGCGATGCCATGATACATAGATCTTATCACAGTTTGCTTTTTAAGTATCCCGTTTTGCTGGATTTTTATCAACTAAGCACGCCTGAACAACCAGCACCCAGGCCAAAAGGAACACCGCCTGCCTCCCAGGAGCTCTCTGTGTAAAACAGCGAGCAGCTGCCATTTGTGAAGGCTCCCGCTGCTGCAGCCGCATGCTGAGCTGCAAGCGTTCTCATTTATTCTTCACAACAACTGTCGAGGGGATGTCACCATTCGACATCGGAGGAGCAGAGGGGCCCAGGTCAGGGACCTGCCCGACTTCCCAGAGTGCTCCCAGCTAGCCGGCAGCAGGCCCAGGGTGAGCTGGGGACCGGGCATCCTGAGGACAGGGTCAGGTGCAGTCAGGGTCCCCATGGGGGGGGGGGAGCACGGCAGTCTAGGGGAGGTTCGGGAGGAGGAGGTGGAGGGAGCCTGGCTTTGTTCTCCTGACTTCCCGCTCCTTGTTGTTAGTTTGAGTCTCAGATGAATTCCGTCTTGTCGGAATCTATTAGCTCACGCGTCTGAAATACGCCGCTCCTCCCCTCCCCGTTTACACAGTATTCCCTAAATGCCAAGGTTGCTTTAGCGATGTGAACCCTCCTGGTGAATTCTGAGAGGTAGGACTAGCAGGGAGGCCTCGCACACACGGCTCGCACGGCTCCCCCCGGGGGAGGAAGGGGCCGCTTCTCCACGCAGAACACGGACCTGCCTGGGAAGTCAGCCCCCGTCAAAGTCAAGTACATGACTTCCGCCCTTCGCGGGCCTGGCAAGGCTCTACAGTGTCATCAGATTGAACTTTTGCAGAAGCGTTTTCCCTGCATCGCAGCCTCCGTTTTGTGATCTGCAGGCAGGGCTTCTGGTGCTCACAGAAGCCTTTGAGTACCCGACACTGTCCTCCCAGAAGAGGACCCCACGGAGGTCTTTTTCCCTTCATGTTTTTCCTTTTGCCCGTGGAGTTCCTCACCCTGTGCGCCACCTACATGCCCTTGTTCAAGGTAATGGGAAAGAAACACGGGGTTTGTGAAGCGAACGCAGCATCCCGAACTCAAGGGGAATAACAGAGAAGGGAAAATGGTGATGGGGAAACAAAGCCGGCACACAGAAGCAGATGGCGGGGCTCCCCTCCCCCGCTCTCCCCGCCTAGCCGCCCCACCTCCTAGTCTGTGTCCTCCCACGCCCTCCCCCGTCTAGAGGCAGAAACTGCAGGCCGCAGGGCCTGGCTTTTGTGTTTCACAGTGCAGCTGTGCCCACAGGCGGAGGCTGCAAGTGCAGCTGCCGAGGGCTGAGGGTCCCGTGGTAGGGCGGGATTTCACTGGAGCCCGTTTCGCTAGTCTGTGAGAGCCTCCGTGCGATTCCCTGCTTTCACCACCGGGAAGCGGTGGCCCTGTAGAACACAATAGAGGTTTTTCAACAGAGAGCCGAGCTGTGACCCCTTCCGGGTTCTTTTCTGTTGTGATAAAGAAGTAGTCCTGGCTTAGCGCCCCACGCAAACACGTGGTGAACATTGTACAGCTGTGCTCCATGGAAGTGAGATGAGACCAAGTTTAGAAAGAACACAACATTCATGATGGAAAGGCTCCCCAGTCGAGCAGATTGAGGCTTACCCAGGTTGGCACGTGCCCCTTCCTGGCTCCATCAGGGCCCCTGGGGCCGGTAAGCCTTGGGTTGGGGACTGGCTCTTGTGATCCATCTTCAAATCAGAGGCACAGGGAGAGCTGCTATATATTTCAAAACATAAGAGCCACCCTAGGGGCCGGCGCTGTGGCTCACTTGGTTAATCCTCCGCCTGCGGCACCGGCATCCCATATGGGCGCCGGTTCTAGTCCCGGCAGCTCCTCTTCCAGTCCAGCTCTCTGCTGTGGCCCAGGAAGGCAGTGGAGGATGGCCCCAGTGCTTGGGCGCCTGCACCCAAGTGGGAGAGCAGGAGAAGCACCTGGCTCCTGGCTTCGGATTGGCACAGCTCCGACTGTAGCAGCCATTTGGGGGGTGAATCAACGGAAGGAAGACCTTTCTCTCTTTCTCCCTCACTAACTTTATCTGTCAAATAATAATAATAATAATAATAATAATAAAGAGACATTCTAAACCAGCAACTTTAGATCCAGTGTTTGAGTCACATTGAGATAACAGGGCGGGGAGAGGAGGGAGCGAGAGTGTGGATGCCAAAACGTGGACAGATGGGAGGAGTTGGTTCTAGTTCTTTAGCACCACAGAGCAACACACCAGCCCTTAACATCCCTGGTGAAGAGCTAGAAGACAGGCGCTCCAAGGCTCCGAACATGAAGACACAATTAGGAGATGGAAGTGCTAATTACCCCGATTGTTCGGCACAGATTGTATACACGTGTTACAGTGGCCCACTGTACTCTATAAATATGTTCCATGAGTATGTGTCAGTTAAAAGAAAAATTAAGAAATCTTACCAAGTGAGAATTGATGGAAAGACTGGAATGGGGAGATCAGTTTGAGGAGGCGCGGGTTTAATAATGCTTACAATTACTCCCAACAACTCCAGAAATGAGGCAGCATAGCAGAGCTACTGTCTTGCCCAGGCAGCCTGAGTGCCCTGTGGAGGGTGCTGTTCATCCACAGGTGACTCAGAACTTCTGGTCTGGGGCTCCGTGGATTCCACAGACACTTGCCCCCCAGTGCCAGCCTCACTGCATAGTGTACTGCGTAGTTCACTGGGTGTTGGTCACCTTAGAAGGTGACCTAGGGTCCCCAGAAAAAAAGGGGAAACCAAAGGTTTGTATCTTTCCCATGAGTAACTGAGATCCCTTGTGTGATGAATGGGTTCCTGTAGGAAAAGCATGCATTCTTGTCACATGACTTTAGGACAAGCTGCTGGTTGCATTCTAACCTGGGCTGCTCTGTTTGGAGGCCTAGTCCCAAACAAGGTAGATGGTGCTGGATTTGAACTCAAAATGACTTCCTTAATGCCAGGGCACCTGCACAAGCTGGGGTTTCTCCCAGTAGCAAAAGGTGTCCCACCCTGGCATCCCACCCCGTGCTCCCTAAAACTGATCCTGGCCTTTTTCATGATTTAACTCAATTACTACTAACTCAGCGGACATGTCTGGCATTGAAAAATAAGCGTCTGCTACAAACACTGAATTTTTTCCTCGCCATTTTGGGGCATTTCCAGGTTGGGAGGTGGGAGTGGGGGAGAGATAAAGGGTATTGTTTTTTGTTGGGTTTTTTTTTTTTTTTTAATATGATGAAATGTCTCCATCTAGTGGAGCAAGAAAGACTGTCACCGTATGAAAGGGAAGATTGCATTTCCAAAAGCCACTTCCTGAAATCTGGAAGAAACAAATTCGATCCCGCGTGTGTTCTGCTAGGCAGACTTAAGGGCTGCGTGTATCTCTTTGCAAGGGAGGCATAGGAGTGAGACAAGTGCAAATTTAAAGTATTCACATCTTTGATTTTCTGAGTTGCACCTGAAAAGCAGGGCGGTGCCTGCAGTAGGGGAGTAGCAAGCAGTGTGGACTCCACACAACTGGTCACACTCCAGCTCTTCACTCAGGTGGTGAACTCACAGCGGTGTGTGTATATAAATAATTCATAATAAAATCTGGACGTTAACTTTAAGGTCACAAATAAAGGGCATTGTAAGTGTAAGAATGAGCCTCTCCCTCCTTTAATGAGGTAGAAAGGAAAGACTGAGGAATTGAGAACGTACATTGGAAAAAAAAAATTTGCCAGAGAGCAGATGTTTGATCGTTAACTTGTGGCTTAGGAGACCTGCATCCCTTATCTGAGTGCCTGGGTCCCAGTCCTGGCTAGTCAGCTTTCGGTGCAGCTTCCTGCTACTGTACGTCCGGGAGGCAGCAGATGGTGGGCCCGGCTACCCAGGGGGAGACCTGGATGGAGTTTTGACCTCCTGGCTTCTGCCTGGCCCAGCCCTGGCTGTTGAGCCAGTACATGGGAGATATTCTCTCCCCCCCCCCCCAGTGTGTCTCTCCCTCCCTCCTTCCCCCCACCCCCCTCAAGTCTCTCTCTCTCTCCCTCCCTGTGTTTGTATTTCTCTCACCACCCCCTTCAAGTTGCCCAAATCCTGGCTCTCTGTGGGCTCTTCTATTACTAATGCCAGCAGTCGCCTTCCCACAGCTGCACCTGCCAGCACCCCTTGGTCTTTGGCCATTCGTGCCGTTGCCTTATGAGCCGCTGCTCCCTGCTCACTTGCTCTGAGCCCATCTCCAGAGTGGGACTCTGGGGGAAGGCTTAGGCTTGGCATGGGGGCTGGTGAGCCCCAGCCTGATGAAATGGGGCTGGGGGGGACCTTTGCCCCCCGCCAAAAGCCAACACATTTGTCTTCCCTGGCCATGAGCTTTGACACCGAGCCCAGCCACGGCATTGGAGTTTCTCTTGCTGCATCCAAGGACAAAAAAAAAAAAAAAAAGGAGAATGAGAAGGTACAGGGCAGGCGTCTGGTGCTCAGGAGTCAGAGGTGTGATTTGCCCAAGGGCCTTTGCCCGACGTGGCCCTGGCCACCTCCATCAAGGTCACAGCCACAGCCTGCCACCCACCTGCTGTCAGTGGGAAAAGGCACACGCTCACCCCTGCTCTTCGTCCCATACCCATGTGCCCATGAGCATATAAACTTTAACTGTTGCATTTGCTCTTTATCTTTAAGCTGAGAGTTGAATCACAAGCCCCCTCGTACGCGTCCTCTGAGAGCCCCCGGGTTGGGACCTTGTTGTGGTACCCTGGTGCTTTTCTTAAGTCGGCTGGAGTTGGTGCCCTTTCAGCTCTGTCCAAAACTGGGGACACTCCTCAAAAAAGAGCCCTCTCGTGGCCAGGTCCTACATTCTTCTCTCCTTCCCTCTCCTTTCTCTTCTCCCCTCTTTTCTCTCCCTCCTTCTGTGCTTTCTGTTATTTATTTGAGGAACATAGAGACATCCAGAGAGAGCTTCCATCCATTGGTTTACTCCCTTAAATGCCCCCCCAACTGCTGAGGCTGAGCCAGGGCCTCAATTCAGGTCTTCCATACTTGAGCCGTCACCTGCCGCCTCCCAGGGTCCGCATTAGCAGGAACCTGGAATCAGGAGCCAGAGCCAGGAATTGAACACAGGCACTCTGATGTAGGATGCTGGTGTCTGAAACATTAGGCTAAATGCCCAGCCCCTGGTTCTGCATTCTTAATCACAAACAAGGCAAGAGATAACCATGGGTTCAGCTCAGATTGTGCTTCCTTTGTCCTTCGCAGTGGTCCTGGGGGCAGGGCCAGGGATGGCTAGAGCACTATTGGGAGTTCAGAGAAAAGGAGCCAGGCTGGAGACACAGGCGCAGAAGCAGCAGCCATGGTCAGTGTACTCATTGATCTCTCTTTTCTTTTCAGAGAAGGAGACTGGTGGGAAGCCCGCTCGCTGACAACGGGAGAGACGGGTTACATTCCCAGCAACTATGTGGCTCCAGTCGACTCTATCCAGGCAGAAGAGTATGTTTTGCAATTTTCTCTTAACTACTTCCCTTCAAAGATACTTGACACAGACACACACACACACACAGCCCTCAGTCTTATGCAGGAAGGAGACGAAATCCACTTGGGTGCTTCCGGGTTGAGAGACTGTGGTGGTGCTGTGTTTCCCTGGTACTGTGTTGCCCTGTCTGTGACTTATGTACTATCGTTAACTTCATATTTTTCTTTAAGTCTGCTCACTTTTTTACAAATTTAACTCTACTTTGAAAGGTAAGTTTATTTCCAGACCCCTGAAAACACAATATAGGCCAGCGCCGCGGCTCAACAGGCTAATCCTCCGCCTTGCGGTGCCGGCACACCGAGTTCTAGTCCCAGTCAGGGCACCAGATTCTGTCCCGGTTGCCCCTCTTCCAGGCCAGCTCTCTGCTGTGGCTAGGGAGTGCAGTGGAGGATGGCCCAAGTGCTTGGGCCCTGCACCCACATGGGAAACCAGGAGAAGCACCTGGCTCCTGTCATCGGATCAGCGCGCCGGCCGCGGCGGCCATTGGAGGGTGAACCAACGGCAAAGGAAGACCTTTCTCTCTGTCTCTCTCTCTCTCTCACTGTCCACTCTGCCTGTCAAAACACACACACACACACACACACACACACACACACACACAATATAATTTATCACCAATGAAAGAAATTACCTTGGAAATACAATGAAATTGGAGCTACGGCATGTATAATTGACACCCCAAGTCGCTAAGCCTGCAGGCTGCCTCCTTAGAGCTGCTGAGAAGGGCAGATAATTACAAAGGATTAAACGAAGGTTTCCCCCTGCATGTGTTCAGAAAGGTGGAAAGCATCTCAGGGTGTCCCACAAATCAGGAAATAGCCATCGTGATGGATTCCCAACGTGCCCTTCCTTTGATTCGGGGTCCCAGTTGGTTTTGCGCACAGTAAATAGTGGCTGACAGTCTTCTGGTCCAGATACCCCACTGGTAGCAGTTGAGGCTCATGAGGACCCAGACAGAATTGCCAGGATAACCGTTGTTCCTTTTTCTGGCCAGTGGGGACTGACAGGCCAATGCAGGGTGGCCCAGGTGCCATCCCTGGCTTCTGACCTCAAGGCGAGGGAGGCTGGGCTATAATGCCCCCAGTGAGGGACACTAGCCCCTCCCTGACACCTTGGGGCACTGCCTTGCCAGCAAGAGAGCCTAGGAAAGTCCGTCACTGAGCCTGACTTTGGCTCTGATATTTAATTTTGCCGTGGATTTGTTTAAGCACTTGCAAGGAGGATTAGGGTGCACACCCAGCCAAATCCCCCAACTGGCGTGTTCTTGATCGTCTCTAATTCCCTCGCATTTCCTCTAAGAAGTTCTGTTTTCGTCCCCGCTCTCAGATACTCAGTGGTTCCGAGCTGCTTTTTGCTCCCAGCAAGTGCCTTTCATCATCAGTGATAAAGGTCTTCCTCTTTTGACTTCAGGACAGATGTGCAAACATCTGTGTGTTCCTTCAGAATAAAAAGTACCGCCAAAATGCAGCATTACTTTGATTTTTAGCTCAGAATCTATCAGCCACATATTTAACTTTTATCTATGGTGCCCGATTTTAAAAGTATTTTGTTTTAAAAAATAAGACATTTGGGCCGGCGCCGTGGCTCAATAGGCTAATCCTCCACCTTGCAGCGCCGGCACACCGGGTTCTAGTCCCGGTCAGGGTGCCGGATTCTGTCCTGGTTGCCCCTCTTCCAGGCCAGTTCTCTGCTATGGCCCAGGAGTGCAGTGGAGGATGGCCCAAGTGCTTGGGCCCTGCACCCACATGGGAGACCAGGAGAAGCACCTGGCTCCTGGCTTCAGATCAGCGCGATGCGCCGGCCATTGGAGGGTGAACCAACGGCAAAAGGAAGACCTTTCTCTCTGTCTCTCTCTCTCACTGTCCACTCTGTCAAAATTTTTTTTTAAAAAAAGACAATTTTAAAATAAGACTTGTGATTTTATATAAGCAATTTATTATCGTTATCTTCAGATACTCGTATTTTCATGCAGTCCGTGGTTCTCACAATTCCCTTTTCACCACTGTTTTATTGATTTATTTTTTAAGGATTTATTTACTTAAAGTTACAGAGACAGAAGGAGAGATAGATCTTACATCTTCTGGTTCACTCTCCACATGGCTGCAATGGCCAAAACTGGGCCAGCCCTAAGCTAAGAGCTTCATCTGTGTCTTCCGCATGGGTAGCAGGGGCCCAAGCACTTGGGCCATCCTCTGCTGCTTTCCCAAGTGCATTAGCAGGGAGCTGGATCAGAAGTAGAGCAGCCAAGGCTCTAATCAGCACCCATATGGGATGCTGGCATGGCCAGTGGTGGCTTTCCCCACTACGCCACAACGCTGGCCCCTTCATTGTTTTAAACAGCATTTTCATTGGGTTATTGATATGAAGCCAGAAAGTCATTTCTCACAAATAATTGGTGTAATGCTTTTTACACCAGCTGGTGCTAGACGGGGGATTGTCTCAAATTTTGGTACCTGCAGAAGTCACCGAGGAGCTGACATAGAGTCTTTTCTTGTCTTCAATGAAACTCTTTCATTCACAAAAGAATTTGACAGTGAACACATAATAGCTATGTTCCAGTATAATGAATTGAAGCTTCATTTTAGAAACTGCATCCTTTCGCAGTTAAATGTTCTAAAAATAGTTCCTATGCGCCGATTCCAATTGAAGTCTCCAGAATCCTCCCTTGGGTTCTTGGAGCACCTGCTGCTCATTCAGCACCTACTGCTGAAGTGGTAACTAATTGCCAGGCACTGGCTGGGGCTGGAGAGTGCAGGGGGAAGGTGAAAGCCACATCGCGAAGGTCCTGGGGTGACTTCAGGTGATGCCTCCTAAAGTGGCACAGGGGTGACGTTCGTTTGTTCAGGGAGAATATTCCAATGTCCGCAACACCAAGTCATTTCTAAGGACATGTTCATCATGCCCAGATCTCAAAGGTGCATGATAGCCAGGCCCTGCAGCTGTGCCACAAATGACAATCCAGGTGTTTAGTGAATGCCTTTCGCCGTCCCAGTCCTCACACCTGCAGGATAGGAAGAGAAAATAAAAGCAAGCATCCAAGGGTGGCAGTCATCTCAAATCAGGGGTAGATATGACCTTTTTTTTTTTTCCAGAATCCCTATAGGTAGGATGTTACTAAAATATTCTTATATCTTTATTATCTATCTGTTCTTTCTTTTAAAAAAAACCTGATTCATGTTCTTTATATAAACCAACACCGTGTTTTGTTATTTCCCAGGGGTGTGATTATGCTCAGGAATCAGGGGTCTCCTGCAATTGCCATTTAGAAACAAGGTCGTGGTTTCCCTTCTCATGCACGCAGACGGCAGTTTTAACACAAATCCGCCCTGGGTTTGGTGTGGTTTTGTTTTTTAAGAAAGAGATGGATCAGGGATAGAAGCAAGAACAGATTGAATGAAGAGAGCTGTATGAAGCTTGGGGGTTGCGGGGGAGCAAACAGGGAGAGGTGTTCCGGGCACGGTCGGAGGTGAGGGGGCTTCTTGGGCCACCAAGCCACAAAGCCGGGGTGGTCCCACTGTGTGGCTGACCCTGGCAGACGCTCTCCTTCTTGTGATCCCGTCTAAAGGTGGTACTTTGGAAAACTGGGCCGGAAAGATGCAGAGCGGCAGCTTTTGTCCTTTGGAAACCCAAGAGGTACCTTTCTTATCCGCGAGAGTGAGACCACCAAAGGTAAGCTGGGGCGTTGGCGAAGTGGGCGTGGCCTTCACATCTGCGGATCAGTGCGAGAGGAGAGGCTCAGCCCCCACCGGATGAGGGCCCCACGGTGGCACACACTCTGCCAGTGCTGGTTCCAGTCCCCTCCCCGCCTCAGGCTCGCCAACCACAGCCAAATCCAAAAGCATCAGGAAGCCTCGAGACCCACACTTCCCTCCTGGCACACGGGCTCCTAGCGTTCCCAGAAGTCCTTTAGCGTGAGGGCTTTCTGAAACTCTGAATTCCGCAGGCACCCATGGTATAGGTTACTTTGGCTTTCCTCTTTTTTTTTTTTTTTTTAAATAACTGAGCTCTCGTCACTCCTCTCCCTTTTTTATTGTTTAGCAGCCCATTGGCGCCCCCAAGAGTGGACAGCGTCAAGGGGGAACGCAGGGTGGTTTCCAGTGTGGTCCAGCAGACGCTGGTTGCCCGCCCCTGGGAAGTGTGGTCAGGCAGAAGTGTAGATCTCGCTTCTAGACACAGCCCTTCAATTTCCACGGAGCAGGCCGCCCCATCTCCACAGTGCCCCCAGGAAGGGACTGGAGGAACCACGCTCGCTGGGGAATACTTGGGCTCCTCTGGATCTTGCCTGTGATAGCTGAGACTCTGCCCTTTTAGGCAATGCAAGGGCACCGAGTAATTTAGGGCAATATCCAGGAAGGATTCAGTCTCAAGGGCAAACTCATTTTATTGCTAACATCCTCTGACATTTGCAGGACAGCAAGAGGTGTCTTCTTCCAGTTGCTGAGTGCAGATGCTCTGTACATGTGTGTGAGTGTGTGAGTGTTTGTGTATACCTTTGATAATTATTAATCAGAATATTCAAGTCAATGAGACCGAACAAACAAAGGAAATAATCAGAATAATGGAACCTGCTAATGCTTTGCCTATTTTCCAGGTGCCTATTCACTTTCTATCCGTGATTGGGATGATATGAAAGGAGACCATGTCAAACATTATAAAATCCGCAAGCTTGACAATGGTGGATACTACATCACCACCCGGGCCCAGTTTGAAACCCTTCAGCAGCTCGTACAGCATTACTCAGGTAACCTCAAGTCTGACCACCTGCTGACCACTCAGATGCCAGGGCGGGGCGGGTAGGCACAGGGCCCGGAGAGGGAGAATGGGGCACCAGGTCTCACAAACAAACAAAGCCATTCGTGAAACGTCTTCTCTGCCAGCTCCCAGCAGTGGGGCTTGGCTGAGTAGCTGGGTTGCTGCTGTTGTGGCATTGCTATTATTAGTTCCATTTGTCTGTCAAAAGATCCCACAACTTTCTAGTTGCCCCGAGCAGAAAGCAATGGGTTAAATTTTTAAAGTTATTTGGGTTTTTTTGTCTTCATCTTAAAATCTTTGCAAGTTACCTTGTCCCATTTGCCCCTCGCTGTCCCGTTCAGAAACCGTGGCAGGAAGAGGGAAGAGGGCAGGGAGGGCGTGAGCGCGGGCACCCTACAGGGAACAGTGTGTTTCTGCCACCACTTTCCCCTGGGCACTGCGGCGGGAATGGCAGCTTGTGCATTGCCCTCCTCCTAGCAAGGCGACTCTCACAGCCTGTCCCGCCTCCCTCCCCACCAATGCTTCTGCTTCCCAGCTAGGCTTAGACTTTCGTGAGCCACAGCTCTGACATCTGTTCCACCTCCTGTGCTAAATTAAGTCGCAACTCCATGAGGCCACCAAGTTTGTTAGGTGTTTAGGTGTACAATTTGTACATTTCATTAGAGAATATGATTTGTAATTGTTAAGTGATGATTTCCCTGCCTAGGTTAGCAAGCCTGTCCCATTCCATAATCCCTATACACGTGGATTTAGGGATAGGTCTATAGGTTCAGATATAGGTCTGTATCCCATTCAGCCCAGTGGTTAGTTGTGGGACCCCTATATACATTTTGTATTGTTCTTCAGAACAGGATTCCAAATAACCTTCAACTTGACCTCTAGCAGTGTTCTGTGCACAGTCATTGAGAGATATGTGTGTATAATTTTTTTTAGCACAAAAAAAGGAACCTTTTGGGAAATGATCATCAGAATTGAGAATTGCCCCAGCTATTGATCTTAGGCACAGTGAGCCCAAAATTAACAATACTTGCAGTAGAAATCACTGGGGACATTGGCTAACATGGCTTATGTGGATTCTGATGAACTATTTGGGGGGAAATGAAGCAGAGTATCTCCCTGCGCGTCGGTGATACTCCCAAAATGCCTGCATGTTGGCAGGGAGTTTTCAAACGGTGAAATATATTTCATTACAGCCAAACACCAGAAGGATCCCCAGGGCCTGGATCATTTGAAGAGATTGTGTTGGAAAGGGCACCTTAATAACATCATAAAGCTGGAAGGGGAAAAGGAATATGAGGAACAATAGACATTTTTTAATCTCAGAAAAGAAAAATCCATCTGGAGTTAGATTTGTTCCTTTATTGGCTTTCCCTCTTCCCTCTTTCTCTCTTACACACAATAAAATGCCTTTGAAACATCGACACACAAATAATTTCCGGCCTAAGCATCTCAGAACCCAGGTCCAGGGGTGAAAAGTGGGCTCCATCCAGTTCCCAGAGACAGGCAACACTGCGTGTGTGCCTCCCCAAGTCCAAGGAGTGGGGGAGCTGGGCATGGGGGGGCAGGGGAGGGGCCAGGCTCAGCCACTTCCCCAATCGCTTGTTCTTTGTTATCTTTTCTCTCCTGATTTTTTAACTTGGCGTTTAGTCAATTTCCCTTTTCCTGTGAAAAGTTTATTGGGGGGGGCCCTCCTCCTGGGAACCCTGGTGTGATCATCACTTTTCCTGCCGCTTTTTCATAAAGCGCAGCGTTCTACAAATCTTAGTTTCCGTTCCTTCTGCTTTCAAACCAGACTCCTAAGCTATACATTGGAGACTGCTACAAAGGTTCCCTCTCCTCTCCCTCTCCTCTCCCTCTCTCCTCCTCCCCTCACGCCACAGGGAAATCAGAAAAGCCGGGCAAGAACGTGGGGCTGCAAGAGCAGCCAGTCAGAGCACCAGAGAAATCGCTAGAGAAACCTGACGTCCTTTGTCCCCCGGCAGGCATGATCCTCAGCCCTGCCAGCTTCTCACGCTCTGTAGTCCTTCGTAAGAGTCAGTCCTAGAGTTACAACTGTAAACAGTCCAGCCAGGGGGCGCCGCGGTGCCCTGGCTCAGCTGGATGGAGGAGGAGAAAGGGACAGATATCCTGACACTCTTCAGTCCCAGAGTCCTTTCGACACCTGTGACATTGAGCTTGACACCGTTTTTCTTACTGAGCGCAGAAACCAGAACAGTCTGTGTGTGCGCTTACGTGTGAGCGGGGGTGCGGAGGAGGGCAGCTGTGGGGTGTCCGCTGTCCCAGCTCCCAGGGCTATGTCTCCGCCAGAGCCCCCTGGGAGTTGGCGTCTGTGCTGTCACTGTTGTTGTTACATGTGTTTTGCTCTTCTCTCCCTCTCCTGCCGCCGCCCCTGCTCCGTCAGAGAGAGCCGCAGGTCTGTGCTGCCGCCTAGTAGTGCCCTGTCACAAAGGGATGCCAAGGCTTACCGATCTGTCTGTCAAAACCAAAGATGTCTGGGAAATCCCTCGAGAATCCCTGCAGTTGATCAAGAGACTGGGAAATGGGCAGTTTGGGGAAGTATGGATGGGTATGCTGAGACTCAATTACTCTCTTACATTAGCTGTCTGGTTTGGGGCATCCCAAACGGCAAAGATGGAAGGTGAAAAGCTCAACTCACTCACATCGGGCAATAATCATTTCAATTTTCATTTAAGAATTCTGAAATCTCTAGAAAAGAGGTAGTACGTGGGCAGGATTGACAGATGGCTCAACTTGTGCTGTCACACAAACTCTCAATTCTTAAACCGGTGAAGGGTGCCAGGAAGGCTGCAGCCAGCCTAAGATGGCTTGCCCTTCATTTCCCACTGCGGATATTTGCTGAATGTCTCCCTGAAGGGCAAGTCACCTTCCATCTTTCCTAGTGCATGCATGATTATGGATTATAAGGACTGTGTTTTCTTTGTTAATTCCCTTTCCCATAGAGAAAGCTGATGGTTTGTGTTTTAACTTAACTATGATTGCATCGAGTTGTACCCCACAAACTTCTGGATTGGCTAAGGATGCATGGGAAGTGGCACGTCACTCATTGTGTCTGGAGAAGAAGCTGGGTCAGGGGTGTTTCGCTGAAGTGTGGCTTGGTAAGGCAGAGGGCACATTTTGCTTTGGCTGCATCGCGAAGCCAGTTAGGATGGTTCTGAACAAGAATCCATGCACAGCCCTGGAGACAGAGACATCTAAGCGGATAACTAGACTGTGCAGGCCATCCAGACTTTCAGAATATGGCGGGGACCTGGCCGTGTTCACCTGGCCTCCTTCATGGGGTTAATTAAGGTACCCACAGGGCAGGAGCCCGTGGATTACAAATCTGGTGTATCTCTGCCTCAGAGTGGGAAGGTAAGACACTGTGTGCCAGCAGCTGAAGACAAAGACTGTGGGCTCTTTCTCGGTGGGCCTGGGTTTGAGTCCTCATTAGCTGACCATGGACAAGAGGCCTATTTAACCTCTTTGAGCCTCGGTTCTCTCATCTGTAAAACTAGAGTGATACTTGTGAGGATTACATAGGGTAATGTGTTTGCAGGCCCTTGCAGATAACGGATGTTCAGTAGCTACATTTCTCTTTATTTGGTTGTCATTGATAAGACAGACTGCACTGGACTCGTGAAATTGCTCTTACAACCCCTTTTGGGTCAGTTACAGCTTTGCTTAATACAGAAACTTAGGTCCCCCAAAAAACCATCAGTGAGTAAGACAATATTGATGCTGTGTATCCTCCCTCCTCCTTTCTTCGAGTCCATGAAAACGATAGAGGTCAGCCTGCTTTGTGTAGACCTGTAGTGAAAAAGGTAATAGAGTTACACAAAGTTCGAGAGTTAAGCAAAGCAGAGCAAGTGGTAGGTACTATACAGATAGGTGGATGGATAGACACTGAGACATATGCCTGTGTAAACAGGGATATGTTAGCTATTACAATAAATAATCCACATTATTCTGCCTATCTTGACTTCATCTCCAGTATTGTGACATATATTTATTAGACCTTCTTCCGTCTCATCCAGCCAATTTATAATTGAAGTTGTGGGTCCTAAGGATTTAAATCAAATCACTCCCGCAATCTGGAAGAATTGTACCCTAGCAAAAAAAACTATTTCCAGTCTTTACTAACTTTAAATCATTTCACATACCATTAAGATGATTTTTTGTTTCCCATTAAACAAAAAACAACAGCCTTCAGAATCGGGATGAATGTCTACGTAATTAACCAGGTTGTTATTAGAGAGAATATCGTATTTAAAATTTTGGACTGCAAACAAATAGCAAAAAACACTTAGAAATTGTCAAATTTCCCATTTACATTTGGTAGATACTTTATGAGACTTACATGAACTCATATTTAAAGCACTGTTCCTTTGTATGTATTTTTGTGAGTTCATGTACTTTGTAATTATGTGAACCATTTTTTTGACAGGATAACAAGAATTGCTCCAATTTACAGAATTTCTAAATTCTGTAATTAAATATGTAGAATATAAAATTTAATTTAAACCCATCTTTTTCAAATAGAAAATAACAATTTAAATTAGCAGAGTTTTCTTTCCCTTTAGAAAGCTATTCTTCAAAGTCATAGGACTAATAGTGGGATACACTTAGAATCTTGTTTTATTTGTTTAGGGAGTTGAAATAGACTCATAAGGTAATCCAAGGTCACTCTTGTGTTTTACAGATGAGCTAACTGAGAATAGTCAGATCTAAAGCCAGGCCTGCCTGTGGGTCTGCTAGACTTTTTTTTTTTTTTTTTAAGATATATTTATTTATTTGAAAGAGCTACAGAGAAAGAATCTTTCATCTACTGGTTCATTCCCCAGATGGCTGGGTCAGGCCAAAGCCAGGAACCAGGAGATCCATCTGGGTCTCCCACGTGGGTGGCAGGGGCCCAAACACTTGAGCCATCTTGCACTGCTTTTCCAGGCACACTAGCAGAGGGCTGGGTTGGAAGTGGAGCAGCTGGGACACGAACCGGTGCCCAGTATGGGATGCTGGCACTGCAGGCAGCAGCTTAACCCTCCATGCCATAGTGCCAGCCCCTACTCGACGGTTTGTCGCATGGGAAGCTTAGCTCTCTTTGCCCCTCCTAGCTCATGTAATTGTCCCAGTGTCCCTGCTAGAAGGCGTTGTTCTCTTGAGGCTGACCATCAGTAAACCGAGGTCTGTGCCTGACCTGGCTGAAGCACTGGCAGGCAGCCTGCCAGCTCCTTGCCCGTGCTCATCAGCGTGCTTACGTCAACTGCTGAAGGACTCCGTCAGGTAACTCGCCCACTGCAGACGCCTGGAAGTCTAGGGGCAATCCCCAAGTATCCTCAGATTGTGGCCATGGTTTTTAAAAATGGCACACTGCAAAAAATAGAGCTTACATCATCTCATTTCTTCTGTTGGCCGGCCAACTCCTGGACTTCCATCATTATAACGAAGAGTCCAGAGCCTTTGGTATAATTTTGTAACATGTGACTGAGCCCAAAAAAGACAGTGCTATAAACTGAAATAAGGGGGAAAATGAAACGAATTATTAATCTGAATCTAGCCCTGGCCATACGTGAACACAGTTTTCCTCTTAACTACTTGACAGAGTCCTTGCAGTTGACTTTCGGAAACAAAAAGCACCTGATGGCTTTGAACTCTTCACACCCATCCAAAGAGGCCCTTTGGTTTGACTTAATCTTATGGGGTGTCTGTAGGTACCTGGAACGGAAACACAAAAGTAGCCATAAAGACTCTCAAGCCAGGCACGATGTCCCCGGAATCGTTCCTCGAGGAAGCGCAGATCATGAAGAAGCTGAAACATGACAAGCTGGTGCAGCTGTACGCCGTGGTGTCCGAGGAGCCCATCTACATCGTCACCGAGTACATGAACAAAGGTTGGGCAGCACCTCTCCCAGCTCCCCCGCACCGAGACTCCAGGACGGGGAGGGAAAGGGAGCTGCCCGCTTGCTCTCGTCCTGAATTTCTGTCTGAGTCGAGTATCCCCGTCAGGAGGCACTAGTCACATGCTTGTTGATGAAAACGTTTATAAGACAGAATAACCCTACATTTGTCCCCCAAATCCTCATGAAATGCCATACATTTTGCACGTCGCATGTGTCAGGAATTCACCATAGTTAGAGCATTCACTTTAAAAAAAAAAAAAAAGATTCATTTATTTTATTTGAAAGAAGAGTTACAGAGAGAAGGTAAGACAGAGAGAATCTTCCATCAGCTGGTTCACTCCCTAAATGGCCACAATGGCCAGGACTGAGCCAAGCAAAGCCAGGGTCCAGAAGCTTCCTCCAGGTCTCCCATGTGGGTGGCAGGGGCTCAAGTGCTTGGGCTGTCCTCCACTGCTTTTCCCAGGTGCATTAGCAGGGAGCTGGATCAGAAGCAGAGCAGCCAGGTCTTGAACCAGCACCCATATGGGATGCCAGCATCACAGCAGCTCTACCCACTGCGCCACAGTGCTCACCCCCAGCATTCACTTTTAATATCACAGCGCAGTGGGCTGTGATAGTTGCCTGTTGTTTTGAAAGCGGTAGCTTTTTTTTTTTTTTTGAAAGAGTTGCAAAGAGAGAGAGAGGTCTTCCATCTGCTGGTTCGCTTCCCAAATGGCCTCAATGGCCGGAGCTGCGCTGATCCGAAGCCAGGAGCCAGGACCGTCTTCCGGGTCTCCCATGCGAGTGCAGGGGCCCAAGGACTTGGGCCATCTTCCACTGCTTTCCCGGGCCATAGCAGAGAGCTGGACAGGAAGTGAAGCAGCCCGGTCTCGAACCAACGCCCATATGGGATGCTGGCACTTCAGGCCAGGGCATTAACCCACTGCACCACAGCGCTGGCCCCGAAAGCAGTGGCTTTTGCTCCATTCCCTTACTGCAGGCCTGCACCATATCCGGCACTGGTCTCTGGATTAAGTTGAATCTCAATCACTTCATTCTGCTTTTCTCTCCAGGCTTCCTCTTGAATATCTGATGAAGAAATGAATTGCTTTAAAAGAGCACATTTTATTCTCATATTCTCACCCCCCCCAACACCCCTCCCCCTGTCATCCTAATCAAACCAGCATTGTTGGGGATGGGGCCAGAGATCACTTTGTTTTGGAAAAACAGATGAAGCAAACAAGAAACAGCCTTAAAAGGCAACGAACTGCTCCTCCAAGGAGCCCCGTGCAGTTCTTCTTTCCACACTCTTTTAAAAGGAATTTTTTCCTGGCAGATTGTTTGTCCTTTGTATCCAGGGTTATTTTGTAAATAATTTTGTGATTAAAGCATTTAAAAAAAAAATCACTGATGACCATCGCGAGCCTCCAGCCTCTGCAAATGATTATTTGCGCCTCCCCTCGGTGTGCGTAAGCGCTGAGCCGGCGAGCTGCAGCTGCAGCTGCTTTGTTTCACGTGTCTGATTTAGGGCTCGGCGGGCTGTGAGCTAATAAGGAGGAGCCACCTGCCCCACCCATGGTTCCCAGACTTAAAAATCTGTCAACAAGCTAAGCTGGTGAATCTCAAACTTCACCTTGCATTAGGTCCTTAACTATAGTTTCTGTGCAAGCCTGAGATGGGACCTGGGAGTGTGTGTTTTTAACAAGTTCCCGGGTGATGCTGTTAACTGCTGGGCCTGGTTTTCGGACCACCCAGCTGGGCCGTGTTTCCTCCACCTCCTTCTCCTTTGTGCAGAGCTGATTGGGAGGTGAGCTAGAAGCGGTGCAGGTCCTCTCGCGTTCTCCTGATGACACAAAGGGAGATGGAGTTCCGTTGCTTCCACCTCTATTAAATCGCCATTGTTGTCTTTAGAAATGGCATCAGTGCTGCTCATTTCAAGAGCCTCAGCTTGCTTCCCAGCACATACAGTTTTTTCCACGCTGTTTTTTCATATAAGCCTTTTTGTGTGGATGGCAGTATTCCATGCAACTGTCTTAATCATACTTCTACTAAGAAAACCAAGTACTGGCCTCGGTTGGGCATGTTTGTCCTTTAAAGTAGATTGAAATGCTTTTATGTTTCGTCCATAGGAAGTTTACTTGATTTCTTAAAAGACGGAGAAGGAAGGGCCCTGAAGCTACCAAACCTGGTGGACATGGCAGCACAGGTAGGCGCTGGTGCTTGGGTTCACGCGGCCAGTGGGGCACGATGGTCTGAGCTCAGACCCATGGCTTCTCTTCCCCGTGTTCCCACAGGTCGCTGCAGGAATGGCTTACATTGAGCGCATGAATTACATCCACAGAGACCTGCGGTCAGCAAACATTCTGGTGGGCAATGGACTCATATGCAAGATCGCCGACTTCGGATTGGCCCGGTTGATTGAAGACAACGAGTACACAGCACGACAAGGTGGGTTCTGAGTGACGGGGGCATCCTCGAGAACAGCTGCTCGCTGTGCCAGCCCCCTGCCCCCGTCCTTCCCTTCCCCCAGATGCCATTTGAAAGGCCACTTTTCCACTGGGCTTTTCTGCCTTGATGTGGCAGGAATTTGACAGCTGTGCGTTTGAGACCATAGCGTTCTGTAGATGGGCGAGCTGTCGCTTCGTGGGCAGTGGATGTCCACTGCTGTGACCCTCCTGGCTCGTGCCAGTGTCCTTGCAGCACGCAGGCCCGGGAACTCTGCTTTGGAGAGAGCAGAGGTCGTAGAAACCAACAGATCAGTCAAGTTGTAGCTCGCCACTCAAGCAAAGTCCCACGGCAAATAGAAGGCAGCCTCAAACTGAAGAATCTAAGAAAGGAGCTCTTTGCAAGGATACAGGCAGGTTTAGGTGCAGTATCTCAGAGCTCGTCACAGCTGTGGAATTGAGGCCCGGAAGACGGGGGTAGGGCATGGGCGTCGGAAGTCAGAATGGCAGCAGTGCTGGGAGGGCCACCTCTGGAGGAGGGTCTGGGGAGTGAGCACTGACCTGCCTCTGCAGCCTGCTTCCCGGTCTCCTGCCAAGCCCAGCTGAAAGCCAGAGCTCAGAGGAGCCCATGGATGAGTGTCCGTGGGCCTAGAGCAGGGGGAAGAAAGGTGGAGAGAGGATCTAAAGGACTAGGAAGCCAGCGGCATGGTCCCTCAACGAGCCTCACCTCCTCTGATCATCTTCCTCACCCCCTCCACCTGCAGTAAATTGTAGGCATTAACCTCTGAGCAAAAAACACCCCAACCCAGCAGCCACCCTGAGGCACAGAGTCTGGTGCTGTGGGATCACCAGACCCAGGGGTGTATCCTCGGGACAGTTTCTGTCTCCCTGGCTCTCCATCTAGCAGCCCCCAGGTAAGCGTGTGGAGTTCAGTAGGCAGTTTGCAGTTGAATGCAGGCTGCTGTGTGGCGTATGATGCTTGTTATCAGGGGAAAGGGAGCAGCTTTCCTTGCTGTTGCTTTTAGCTGGAGCCTGGGCATTCCAAGCAAGGCTGAGCAGTAAAGACTGGAGCGTATTACACGGTGGCGCGCTCTACCCAGTTCCTTAATGGCCTGCCCCAGAGTTTTCCTTCTCCTCCTCGTCCTTCTCCACCTCCTGCTTTCCAGGCTTTCATTTCATGCCAGTTCTTCCTTCCTTTTATTTGACTCTCAGGAAGCATTCCAAGCAGTCTGGTGTGATGAGGGGAAATGTTACACTGAGACCCTGGCTGGTGCAGGTACTGTCCAAATGCCACAGGACATCTTGGTCAGACAGCTCAGCTATTTGAATTTTCCCCAACACGTGGTGGTTCTTGTCTGGGAGCCAAATGCCCGTACAGCGAGCATGCCCACATGTCACACTCACACACACACACACTCACATACACACACCACGCTGCCAGATGGCATACTATCCATCTAGTCAAAGGCCCTTGGCTGCTCTGATTGGTACCAGCAATCCAGAGAGGAATGTGGCTGTGATTTCGGGGCCAGGTGAGCCAAGAGTGTCTGAGCAGCTGAGGCAAGCCTGTGAGATCCCAGCTCCTCAGACCCCGGGGGCAAGGTCGTGAGACAGGTGGGCGAGAGTGGGGAGTGGGTCAGGATTCCTTTCTGCCCTTCTCAAGGTTGTGGGTGGATCCCTGAGCCTTCGCTCAGTGGGAAGTCGCAGTACCAGGGCCAGCACATGCTGGTGACAGGGCCTGGGTATTCACCTTGGGCGTCACTCACAGGGATGAAGTCCCTCAGGCTGGGCCCCTCACCAGCCTCCCCTCAGGCCACCTGCTGCTGGGGAGTGGGTCCCAGGCCTGCTGCCGGGTGCCCTGGCTGCCCAGCCCTCCTTCTTGTTCTCCTGCGCTGATTGCCTGGCCGCCGGCTTCCTCCCCTGCATCATCACACCCCAGGTGCTGTGTGAACAGCTGTAGAGGACCAGCCTTGCACCTGCTCTTCCGCATGTCCTTCACCTCACTTCCAAACTGGTTCCCTTCTCGCTTCCCTTTCCCGAATCAAACCTACATCAAACTCTGCAAGGAAATCAGCGAGGAGCCAGAGAAGTGACCTGGGTGAAATAAACAAAAGCCTTGGAGCCCCAGGATCTCAGAGGGAATAAAAGGGAGACGTGGTCCAGGTACAGAGGGGAGGGGTGGTCGTAAGACACCTTCCAGGCACCGGGCTCGGGGAGGGAGACCCAGAGGGAGTCACACTGGCATCTGAATCCAGATCTGGGTGCCCTCTTGCCTTCCTCCACATCAGCTGTGCTGTCTGCCTCGCATCAAGACAATGATGAAAAGAACAGCAAATACAACTAGGAAGGCTTCATTCTCAGTCGGCTTCTCCCTTTACTTTGTGGGACCGTTTCTGAGGGGCACCTGCTCTTGTACAATGTGTGCGAGGGTTGGAAAGACTTTCATTTTCCAGGGCTGGGACAACCCAGCTGTTTGCAGAAAATTCTTCTCCAGGGCCTGGCCTGCCCCGGCCCCTTTATGAGGCAGAGAGGGCTCGGTGCGTGCCTGCCGGGGTCCTCTGCAGATGGCAGGCTAGCGGCGCGCCGAGGTTCCTGCCGGGGATTAAGCGGCTCCTGCAGACAGCTGGTCCGTGCGCCTGGTCGCATTTGCGAGCTGGGTTTTATGTTACCCACAGGACACAGCCGGGCTGCATCTTGATTACGGTAGCGCAGGCGGTGTTGAGAAGCACGTGCCAGACACAGACTTCGCAGGGCAGCGAATGACAGTTGGTTTCCAAACAGTTGTGAGTTTCCCATCTCAGGGTGCACTCAAACGTCTTATCACCCTCCCCACCCTCCTTCCCGGGGCGGGTGAGATGATGAGATGATGTGGGCGGGATACATGCAGATTTGGAATTTGGAGCTACAGTTTACGGTCCTTTCCTATGTTTCCTGGGGCAGAAGCCCCACACAAGGGTGGAGTCGAGACCACGGCCACTGTCTATATGGTATGGGCCTCCACCGACAGCCTTCTAGAAGCAACTAGAAATTACCTGCACATCCCCCTCAGTTATATCAGGTAGTTCTTTATAGTCCTAAACGACACCTCCCAGGGTGGGGCCTTGGGCGAATTTGCTCATCTGTGAAAATGGAAACGCATGCTGCCTGCTCCGTGCAGTTTTGCACGGATTAAGTGGAAGGGTGCACATGAGCAGCTCATGGAGAATGGGAAGTAGATGTTAATGTCACCACTGTGTGGTTGCCCTGTGCAAGAATGGATGCAGTCAAAGGCTCACACAGCACTGGGACAGGGAGATGGGAATCCAAGGTAATCCACAAGTCTGCTGTGGGAGGATGGAGTTGCTTACAATGGAATGTGTGAGTGTGAAGACCTCGTTTCCTGAGACAGAGCATGGGTTTGGTTTTAGATTTGTTGAGCTGGTGGTGCCTGGACTGGTGTGCACAAGCCCAGAGCCATCAGCTCTGGTGCCCTCACCCTGCCCCCCAACCCCGCTGCAGCTCTGCCCCCAGCCCTCCCTACTGCGTCACTGACACCCTCCTCCAGTACTGCACTCCATCCCTGACCTCCTGCAGAGCTAACCTACACCCCTACAACCATGGGACACAGGGACCTGCCGTCCATCCGGTTGTCCCTTTGCGTTCACCCCAACCTGTCTCCCAAGAGCCCAGTGCAGGCAGACATGTCGCCAAGCCTTCCTCGCCCAGACTTGCTGCGCTCCGACTTGAGTCCCCACTCGCCTGCACAGCAAAAGGCAGCAGTAGAAATGCTCCATCTCAGACTCCTGCTTTTTTAAAAGATTGGTTTGATTTATTTAACAGGCAGAGCTATAGAGAAAGGGAGAGGCAGAGAGAGACCTTCCATCCACTGGTTCACTCCCCAAATGGCCACAACAGCCAGGGCTGGGCCAGACGGAAGCCGAGAGCTTACTCCGGGTCTCCCACCTAGGAGTGGGACCCAAGCCCTTGAGCCATCCCCTGCTGCTTTCCCCAGGTGTATCAGCAGGGAGCTGGGTCAGAAGTGGGGCAGCCGAGATGCAAACCAGCACCCGAGTGGGATGCTGGCACTGCAGGCGGCGGCTTTCCCCGCTATGCCACAGCACCGGCACCCGTCTGGCTGTTTCAGCTTCAGCAGCTTCCAGCCAGCTCAGCACTGGTGAACATTGAAACCAGCCCCTAACGGGCTCAGAGAGACCTGGCTTCTGTGTAAGAATGGCCCGCTCTCATGGACACTGACTTTTCCTTAAGCCCATTGCAGTGCATGGTTCAGTGACCAAATGTGAAGTACGTGACCTAGTAGCTTTCAGATACACACGTGGCCCTGAAGGCACCGCATAGGGGAAGAGACAGAAGCTCTCCACAAGAGCCCCTTCCCTCTCCCAGTCACTCTGCACCCCCACAGGCGTCCTCCATCTCCAACGCTTACTTTGGCCTGTAGACAAACCATGTGCACGTGAGCCGTGTAGCGCTGTTCTTTTGTCTGGCTTCTTTCGCTTCACTTTGTCTTCGGATTCATCCGTGTTGGGTGTGTGACAGTGGTCTTTCCCCTTGTCTTGGCCGAGTCGTCATCCATCATACAGATGCGTCAGTTTACCCATCCTGCTGTTGGTGGACATGTAGGGTCGTTGCCATGTCAGGCCCATTGCAAGTCAAGCTGCCGTGACCCTATGTCGCTCGGGTTTGTTCCGCTGCGTGCAATTGCTCACCGTAAGGCAAGCGTGGGTCGACAGGTGCAGGCTCTGTGCCTTATCCTTAAAAGGAGAGTTCACAGTTACTTAGGAACCTGGGGAGGGAAGGGAGGAGCCTTGGGCTGGAACTAGTTCTCTGGCTTATAAACTGAATGTCCCTAAGCAGTCCTTAACCTTTCTGAGCCTCATTCTTACTGTCTGTAAAGTGGAGATAACACAAATAACCCTCTCACATCATTAGTGGGAGACTTCATTGGGCTGTCTGTAGAAACCCTGAGGGCTATGAAATATGAAACTCACTGTCATCACCTCGGCTTTCTGTGTTTGACATAGACTTCCCTGGAAAAAGGTCTTTAATACCTAAAATAAATTGTTACAAAGAAAGACTATTAGGCCGGCGCCGTGGCTCAACAGGCTAATCCTCCGCCTTGCGGCGCCGGCACACCGGGTTCTAGTCCCGGTCGGGGCACCGATTCTGTCCCGGTTGCCCCTCTTCCAGGCCAGCCCTCTGCTGTGGCCCAGGAGTGCAGTGGAGGATGGCCCAGGTGCTTGGGCCCTGCACCCCATGGGGAGACCAGGAAAAGCACCTGGCTCCTGGCTCCTGCCATCGGACGAGCGCGGTGCGCCGGCCGCAGCGCGCCGTCCGCAGCGGCCATTGGAGGGTGAACCAACGGCAAAAGGAAGACCTTTCTCTCTGTCTCTCTCTCACTGTCCACTCTGCCTGTAAAAAAAAAAAAAAAAAAAAAAAAAGAAAGACTATTAGTAGTCAATACAAAAGAAAGAATCAACAGTTTAAGAGGGAAAAAAAAGAATCCTATTTCATTACATTGTCACGTGGGCCAGCCTGTTCATCAGGACCATCACCAGTCTGATGTGACCTACATGCCCCCCAAGGGACCCTGCACCTGGGTGCAGCTGGAAGTCAAGCATCTGCTGTCACTGTGGCCGGTTCTCCCAGGTCTGCCTGCCTCTGCCTCCGCCTCCGTGCTACCTATGCTGCTTGCACTCTTGTCAACCCTGACTGCTGTGCATGTATGTGAACACAGCAGCAGGTGCACACGTGTGCACATACACACATATGTGCATGAGCTCTATTGTGGCAGTTCTCCCAATATCCGTGGACCCAGCCTCAACACCTTCTCTGTAGAGGTGATTTGCCTTGAACATCCGCAGAGAGCCCTTGTGAGCCTGGGGCTCATAGTAGGTGCGTAATGTGTGTGTGTTCTAGCAGTGGAAATAGCTGAGGTCCTTGTTCCCTCACCACGTGCTTCCCAGACGTGCTCCCCCACTGTCTGAGCACCGTGTACTGCTCTCTCTCAGAGTCACATTCTGTTATGACAGCAAGAGCCTCTGGAGAGGATTGCCAGTGCCCTCGACGTTCCCTGCACACGGCAAGATCTCCCGCATGGGTGCACTTGAGCCATCTGCTGCTTTCCCGGGCCCATTAGCAGGGAGCTCAACTGGAGGAGGAGCAGCCGGGACTTGAACCTGTGTCCATATGGGATGCCAGCACCGCAAGCAGCGGCTTTACCTGCTGTGCCGTGACACGGGCCCTGAGATTGTATTTGGGGATGACAGGAACAGAGGCTGTGGAGCTGGACAGGCCTCTGTTGTGTTCCCACTCTGCCCTAAGCTGAGCCTCAGTTTTTCCATCTGCAGAATGGGACTGGTGTTGGCTGCCTCGAGGCTGGTTGTGAGTGGTAAGGAGGAAGACCGGCAGAAGTTCTCTCCTTCCAGCTCCTCCCCACAGCCCTTTGTTGTGTGTCATTTTAGAGAGTCAGACCTCCCCTTCTTCTCAAATACCCCGCCCCCACCCTTTCCAGCGAAGGCAGGGCTTGGATTGACTGGGTAAGAGCACAAACCAAAGAATCAGAGTATCTTGGCGTGAATCATTGCATCGCTGCCAGTCTGCTGTGAGATCTTGGACAAGTCGCATAGCCTCTCTGAGCTTTGATTCCCTCCTCTGGAATTAATAATAGTTCCCTATAGCATAGAATTGCTGCCTGGCTTCCCTGGGAACAGAGAGAGCACAAAGCAAATGCTGAGCTGTCAGTTGCAGTTGGTGGTAGTGGTGGTGATAGTGAGCCGATGGGTGTAACAGCCGTGCTTGTCTCTCACGTGTACACACACACACACACACACACACACACATGAGAGTCCTGCCCTGGCCTGGCTCCTCCCACACAGAGGGCCCGCCCCTAGAATCCTTTCTCCTGATTTGAGTCATCACAAAGATAGGAGTTACTCTGTAGTCTCGGATGGTGTCTTTGCTTGTTTTTTAGTTCTGAATTAATGACCGGGAAGCAGATGTCAAGATAGTGTCACCTGTGGGTCTTTGGGACATAGGTACACTCAGGGGCATGGGGATCTTCCTGTGAGACTGCTATATGTTTAGGCTTGTGCATTAAATAGAAGAAGAAAAATGAGTCTGTTCAAATGCTCTCCATATTGAAGGCTTAAATTGAATAGATTATTGTCTGGAGGAAAATTCACGTATAAATTAGACTACGAAGAATTCATAATTGTTGCAGTTTTCATGTTAATTATTTCATGTTAAAAAATTGTTGCTGAATAAATTAACACATTCTTTCATGGCGAACATATTTTAGAAAGATTTGTTACTTTAATAACTCTTTGTGTATTAGAAATCCCAGATGCCTGTGCTAATTAAATATAATCAGATTTTGGATTCAAAATGCACAGTAGCCATTTAACACAAACAAGCAGGCAGGGAGGTTGACAAACACAGGCAGGAAGCAGTGGGTCCCCGTTTCCTTCCGATTCTGAATTTTGCAATCAGAACTGTGAGTTCAACTCCTGTCCTCCCTTTGTATTACAATGGCTGGGGATTATCAGGCGCGGGAACGCCAGCTTTGCAGCTCAAGGGCTCCTGCAGAATTATTCAGCAGCCGCCTCTGAGGCCCCTGTAATCCAGTGGCAGATCAAGGCTGATCGCGGCACGGAGATGCCCTCCCCCTGCCCCCGCCAGCACATGCTTCGTGTTCTCTCTGTCGACAGCAGCATCGCCATTCCCGCACAGTGCGCTGTGACCTGAACAGCAAAATGTCAGGAGAGAGATGGGGGTGGGGGGGATGGAGAACCTTTTAATTATTGAATTTAATCTAATTCTTCCCATGCTAGAGAAGCAAACCGTCCTCTGACGACAGGCAAACCCTTTGCAGCATGAGCCTTTGTTCCAAGTGAGGAGCAGGAAACTGTTCATTCCCCACTTAAGCTCCTGGTGCCTCCTTGAAATGACACGCCACGCCCCTGTACCCCGGGTGCCCCTTGTGCCCCGTGGGACTTGATGGGAGGGTGGCCCAGGGGCTCTCCCCTGCCTCCCCCCACACACACACACAGAAGGCTCTGCCCACAGCCAGGTCGGTGGGGCCACCCTGCTGAGCTGATGGCTGCATGCCTGACCTGTGCTGCTTTGCTGCCAGGCTCCCCAGAGTCCAGGCGGGGACACTTGAGTCACCAGACAGAAAAGCGTCCTCATTTGTATTCTGCCGCCCACGGCTCAGGCTCCACCAGCATTTCTGGGAGGGACCGCTTTGTCTCTCTGCTGAGCCACAGTGCAGCTTGGGGCCCAGATGAATAGCAGGGGCAGGGGAGCGAGCGCTCAGACTGGCCAGGAGGCCGAGCCCGATCGTGTAGCACACCGGGCTCCATCCTAGGAAAGCCAAAGGTTGAAATGAACAGAAAAGAGACTCAAATCACCCTTTCGTACTCTTCGTCCCTCTTTTAAGATTACAACTCTTTTGGGGGAAGGAAGGAGGCTGATTTCTCCCACTCCCACCCTTGGACAGCTCACTGCCTCTGCCTAGGGACGGAGATGAGGCTGGGGGGAGCGCAGATCAGCCAGCACCCTGCGCTTCTGAGCACCTCCCCCTTTATCTGTGCCCAGCAGTCTCCCTTTGTAATCGGCGAGGGCGTCTCTTTCTCCTTTGTGCCGTTTTGGGCAGAGCTGTTTGGTGGTTGTTTGTGAATGGTCAGGAGCAAGTCCTCTGTCTGTGCAGCCCACGCTTCTCAGGGATCATCAAGGAGGCAGCAGATGGTTGCCCTCCGTGATTTTAAAGTGTGTCAACAGGAACTGCAGACTGCCATCAAACATCAAAAATATCATTTGGCTTCCTTGTCTAGCTTTGCTGGCAAAAGGAACTCCTGCGTCTGCATCATCTGGAGAATCGGGGACAGGCAGGTGCATGTGAAAACTGCCGCGTGCTGAAGTCTCCCCTTCTCCCAGCCAAAGGAGGGCGCTCAGCCCCTCCCCGCCCTCCACGGCTCAGACACTATGCCAGGGTGGAGTGGGGAGGGGGTCGGTTTGAAAAAGCAGCCCCAAAGCAGTGCTTGTCTTCTGTGTGCATCCTCTCTGCCTTTGATTTCACCCAAACTCATAACCGAAATACCAGCGTGACCAACCAGCTGCAGTGTCCGAGCAGCGTCCCCAGACCCAGTGCTGTCCCAAGCTGCCCAGCACACTGCGTGGCGAGAAGTCACCCAGACCCAGGCCCACGGCCCCTGCCTGTACTCGGGATCAGCTCTGTGCCGAGCAGTACCCCAGACATCCATCTAGTCCTCGGGAGCCGCCTGCGGATGCTCGCAGACCCCGCGCTCAGCTCTCTTCTTGCCTCCAGCTCTGGAGCCAAGTCTATGCACATGGAGTCCATTCCACTGGGGCCGTGAGTCACGGGTATTATTGTGCTACGACTTCCTCTTTGGTTCTTAGTAAACTAGCCTGGGAGGGTCGTTGGAATCATTCAGAGCCGTGGTGTTCTAGAAGCCCAGAGGTCCTGTCACCCCTCTGCACAGTGTACGTGTCAGGGAGGACAGTCCCCTTGTGATCCCAAGGTTTCCTTCACAAGAGTAAAGGGACCAAAAACCCACAGTTTCAAGAGCTGCTTCTTAATTTCATTCTTTTTCTAAATTTGTATAGTATGTATCTGAGAGACAAACAGAGCTCCCACCCCTTGATTCGCTGCCCCACATGCCTGCGAGAGCTGGGGCTGGGCCAGGCCAAAACCAGAAGCTAGGAACATGCTGTGGGTCTTCCATGTGAGTGGCGGGGACCCATGCACTTGAGCCATCACCTGCTGCCTCCCAGGGTGTGCATCAGCAGCAAACTGGGATTGGTAAATGGAGCTGGGGCTCGAACCCAGACACTCTCATATGGAATGTGGGGGTCCCAAATAGCATCCAAGCTGCTAGGCCAAATGCCCTCCCCTAATTTCACTCTTTACTTTGGTGTTGCCAGTGAGAATTATCCTGGGTTATCACTTATCACCAGTGCAAGGAGGGTAATGGGGGAAGAGAAATGGCCCAGCGTGTCCTCCCTTGACCTTGTGGTTGTCCCACAGATGTTGAGAGGGAACATCCCAGCCTGCTCTGTGTTATCCTCCATGTGGGGATCCAGCGTCCTTCCACAGTTCATTTCCCTACCTGCCGGTGCCCGACTACGAGACCCCAGGATTACTGCCTCGGCTCCAGCCTCCTCCACCCGTCCCAGCCGGCTGGGTTTACTTCCCCCTGGGTTAGATCACCATTATCCACTAATGGGTCCTCTGCCTCTCTCTCTCTCTCCCTGCCCTCAGTTTGGGGGTTTCTTTAGAACTTTGCTCCCTCTTTTAATCGCCGTATTCCTTCCCTGGACTCAGCCCAGCCAGCCTGGGGATCCTTGCCTCACTGTTCTGTCCTCATCCTGACAGCAAGTCAGGCCCAGCTTCTGGTCCTCGGTTCTGGTCCTCCTTGGCCTACCTTGTCTCTCCTGTGGCCCACCCTCAGTGGGACAGCTCTCCAACTCCACCTCAAACTCCCCAGCCACTGCCGAGCTGAAGTTTCACGTGGAGCGTCATCCTGCCCCAGTATATGATTCGTTTTTCATTTCTGTTTCTTTATAAGAGTGATGCTAAGACCCTGTGGACTTGAAGCAGAAATTTCAGTAGAATGTGTCACTAAGGATCAGTGAAAAACACACTGTCGTGTTCCTTCAGGAGTGTTTGGGATCTCGGGAACTCATTCCCTTGGCCTAGTGTAAAAATTTCGAATTTTGCTTTGCCGGGTTTCGCTGGGTTTGAGGTCATTGTTTTGTTTGAATAACCACAGTGTACCAGGTCGGGTCTCAGCTGTTTGATTTTGCTCCTTTCACAGGATATCCGGTCCTAGTCCCTGCCTAGGCACCGCCCCCTCCCCCTCCCCCCGCCAGGGCCCTGCCCGTGTAATCAGCTTCCTGTTACAGCACAGTTCGTGATTTCTTTTATTCCCCAGGGTAACTTTAAAGTGGAAGCACTGCACATTACCGAGTGCTGGATGCAGTAGTTTGCAGGGCTCTGGGTGGCTCTTCGGTGACTGCTGCTAAAGCCAGCGCCTTTCCCCTTGAAAACTCTGTGGAGGCACAACTGGCACTCTTTGTAGCAAAGATGTGGCTGCTTTATTCTGTGCTTTTCCCCTTTGGCCCTATTTTTGGCCTACAGGGCTGTTCTTAAGAGCCAGTGGTGTGAGCCAGGCCCCCTGTCCCGGCCCCTGCTGGACCCTCCTGGCCTCAGGGAAAGCCGGGGGTCAATGGGTCACACTGCATCGTCCCCACTCTCCCAGAAGCCTTCAGTCCTTGTTCACTTCCCCCTTTCCTCTCCCTTCTAAGCCTTCTTCCTCCTACAGCCAGTGCCACACAGGAGCTCCCTGCTGACTTTGCTGGAACCTCTTAGGGCAAGAGGTGACCTGTGCTCAGTTTTCCCAGGAGGCCTCATGCTGTGCTGGGGACTTAATGAACACATAGTAAATCTTCAGTGATTGATTCATGAGTGCGGAGGGAGGGGAGAGGATGGTTCTTCATCTTCTTTGCCTCTCTTGGGGTTTGGCGAGCTTTGGCAACGCCGATGGCATTGGCCAGTGCAACTCGGTGCCTTTGTACTGCCGTCCTCGTAAAACAACAGCTGTGACCAGGTAGCAGACTCTGGGCTGAGCCCTCTACATCTATGACTTGAGTACTAATTCTCACCACAACCTTACCACGCACTCCTCACCCCTGACCTGCAGATAAGGAGCCCGAGCCTTTGGGAGGTTTGAGTGGTCACTGGGCACATCCCGTGTGCAAGCTGAGGCCTGCCTGGCCCTGAAGCCCCTTCCCCAAATGATGGGGCTGACCCTCCTGCTAGCGAGCGGCCGTGCCAGCTCAGCCCGCAGGTGGGCCTCTGCGTTGTCACTGAAAGGCATCCACTCCCTGCTCCCTGGGCCGCGTGGGTACACGTGGGGCAGCAGGTGCACAGGAGAACAGCTCCGTCTTCATTTGCGCCTTTGAAACGCCACTGCCGTCCTGTTAATTCAGGAAGATGCATAAAGTGCAGGAAGTTGCCAAGTCAAGTAAGAACTATCTCTGCTTGAGGCAGAGGTGAAAGGCGCTTGTCCGGCCCCCGGGGACAGAGGGACTTCATTAACGAGAGTGGGGGAGGGGCGGGCTAGCCCCGTGTAATGAATTTAGCCTGTCATCCTGCTTTTACTTAAAAACTGGGAGCATCCAGTCAGGCTTCCTACAGGAGACAGAGTTTTATTTCTAGTAACTCTAGGAGCGAAAAGCATCGTTAGGTTGTTACACCACTGCACTAACCCTCTTCTCCTTGTGTTGAGTCTGATCAAGATGGGGGAAAGGAAAGGGGCTTCTCTAGCTGTCAGGGCATTGGATAAATTGCTGCCTGGTTGACCCTTTAGCCAGTTAAGCATCTATTGAGCAGGTGCTGTTTAACCAGCCTTAGGCAAGGCAGTGCGGCGCGGTGTAAGTAGTGTTAGACACCATCTCCAGTCTCAGAGGATTTACATTCCATTTAAGGAGATGAAAAGTAACACATGTACGAAGCAGGCAAGAGCCACGGAGGGGACACGGCCAGGGCAGAGAGAGCAAAGTGTGTAAGGGCTCGCACCTCCGTTCAGATCCCAGGCCCACCACTCCCACGGCTCCTTCGGCACGTCGTTTTACCTCCCTGTGTCCAGTGTTTTCATCTGTAAAACAGGTCCACACTGCTGGCATCTTCTGCACACATGTAAAGCAGCTCGTGTGATGCCTGGCACTTTCAGCATGCACTCAGGATCTGCTTGGCTATTTCGGTAGCTGTTACTAACGAGCATTCGGCTGTGGGCTGTAGCGTTGTCTCTAGGTGCCCTGGAGAGATCAGCAGAGGCTGGAGCACTGCCACGTGGCTTCATGGAGGAGGCAGGACTCACGCTGAGTAGGCTTTAGCTAAGCAGATGGAAGGAGAGAAAGCATTTCAAACAAGCTAACAGAAAAGCAAGTACCATCATGTCCGATGCACGGTAACTATAGGAAAGTAGAAACAAGCTCAACTAGATTGACTGTGTTTGGCATCGCACGAACCAAAGCTGTGTGGGTCCTTGGAAACCAGTGGGGGTTGGAGACCCTACCTAAGGCAGTAGGAAGCTGATGCTATGGTTGGAGATGGACGGACAGGACATTGTGAACCTACAGTTCACTGGTTGGTTGGAAGGACAATGAGCTAAAGGCAGGACACCAGGCAGGAGGATTTAACAGAGGTGATGACCAAATCAGGTTTTGGCAATGAGCTCGAACAGGAAAGGACAAATTTGAGAGACATGTCAGAGAGGAAAACGAGGCTGAGGTGAGGGATTAGCTCTGGGGAGAGCAGGAGATGGTGAGACCTCAGCCCACCTTCAGGTTTCTCACCTGGAAGCCTGGCAGAGTAGCCATGTTACCCCCAGAAGGGGTAGAAGGAGGACACCGAACTAAATAATTCCCTTTGTGTCCCAGAATATCAAAGTAAGAATTAACTTTGGAAGTCAGTCATTGAGTGAAATTTTCCACAGAGTAAGAATCTCCTTTGTAATTTTACTCACAGTAAAATAAATGAATGCATCATTGCAGTTGTGCTATTTGAGACAAAGGCTTTGTCCCTTAGATGTTTGGAAATAAGGAACCAGGACTTGAGATGAGAGAGGACATCTGAGTGGGGTATCCAGCCCTATTCACGTGGAGCTGAAGGGCAGGGCTGGCCGTGGGAGAGGGTATGGCTCTAGGGAATAAGGAAGAAGGGTCTTGGGCTCTTAAAATAAGAAAATGGGAGAACAAAAAGGAGCTGAGAAGGGCTGGCACTGTGGTATAGCAGGTTAAGCTGCCATCCATGGTGCCGGCATCCCATATGGATGCTGGTTCAAGTCCCGGCCACTCCACTTCTGATCCAACTCCTTGCTGATGTGCCTGGGAAAGCAACAGAAGGTGACCCAAGTATTTGGGCCTCTGCACCCACATGGGAGACCCTGAAGAGGCGCATGGCTCCTGACTTCAGACCAGCCCAGCTCCGGCCATTGTGGCCATTTGGGGAGTGAACCACGGGGTGGAAGACCTCTCTCTGTAACTCTGCCTTTAAAATAAATAAATAAGTCTTTAAAAGGGGGGAGGGAAGGTATATAGTGCAGACAAAAGAAAGATTTGGGGAAAGGGGAAGTATATTGGGAAAGAATAAACCCAGAAAGAATAATTAACTTACTTCTCATAGCAAGGCTTGGTCTTTTCACAGTGTTAGGGTATGTGAAGTTTTACTTCTTTGTCCCTGAGATTGTCGGCATTATCCAAATGTGAGAAGTGTGCTAAAATAGCAGAAATGTGACAAGAGCCACTAGTTAAATAAACTCGTGACAGAGTGACAGCGGGACACAGTTTACCCGATTGCTGTTTGCTAACAGAAACCCGTGGACCCTGAAGTGATGCTGTTCAGGAGTCTCAAGAAGTCAGAATGCCTTCCACGTGCTGTCTCACCAGAGTGTCCTCCACGTGCTGTGTGTTAGGGAAGGAGTAGGGGTGAGGGGGGATGTCACAGCACCCCTGCCCACACCCCAGTGGCCTCCAGTCACCCTCGGGAGGGGATCTAGGGTCCCCAGTGGGGCTTCCAAAGCCCCACTATAAATCTGCCCTTGTCCCCAATGTATTCTTTTTTATTATTTTATTTATTTATTTGAGAGGCAAAGTTATAGACAGAGAGAGGGAGGGATAGACAGAAAGATCTTCCTTCCACTGGTTCACTCCCTAAATGGCCGCAACGGGTGGAGCTGGGCCAATCTGAAGCCAGGAGTTTCTTCCAGGTCCCCCATGTGGGTGCAGGGGCCCAAGGACTCAGGCCATCTTCTACTGCTATCCCAGGCCATAGCAGAGAGCTGGATTGGAAGAGGAGCAGCCAGGACACAAACTGGCACCCATATGGGATGCAGGCATCATAGGCAGAGGCTTAGCCTACTATACCACAGTGCTGGCCCCAGATAGCTGGCCTTTTGTTTGGGCTAGCTCCTGCCCAGTGTAAGCTGCAAGCTCCATGAGAGTCAGGGACTAAGTACAGGGCCTGGCATGGGGGCAGGGGTGAAACTCCAGAGATGCGTGTGGTAGGAGGAGAGAGAAGAAACCAGCCCAGTGGTGGTGAGGATTTTTGTTGCTGATTTTTGTGAACAGACTTTGAAAGATGAATAAATCCACAGCCGCCTCCCACCTCTCATTTGGAGTGGGTGGTCATTAACCTCACTTCAAACAAGAAAGACCAGGGCCCCATGAGGTTGGAAAGATTGGTGTCCAGGTACCTGCTCTCTTCCCAGTCTGTTAGGAAAAGGATTTTCCCCTTGCTGTCACTGTGAGCCTTCCCAAGGCCTCTTGTGACCTGCCAATCTACTGCCGGTCCCCAAGTGCAGCCGCACGAACTAGGGCCCTTGTTCCTCACAGAGCCAAGGCTGGGGCTCCTCTGCCTCAGACAGAGCATCTTAACCCTGAAGGGATTTGCAGTCCAAAGTCAGGGCTCTCTGAGTTTCACGAGTGCACAGCAGAGCGCGTCTCCATTGTAGGTAGCAATTGTTAGCCCTTTAAGAGGGCGTCAAGATGGTGACAGTGACACTGGTGCTGTCACCGAAGACAAAGGCCAAGAACTGACAGAAACTCCGTGAGGAACCGTGGCTCTTTAGCCTGAAAGGGAAGGCTCTGCTCTCATTCACTCAGTACCTGGTTATCCGTGCCTTCAGAGCACGTGCCACTGGGCTCAGCACAGGGGATGCAGCGGCCATCCACGCAGGCAGCATCTGTCTGCAGAGACAACTCACCTGTGCATTGCACTTTAATCGTAACAGCTACAGACAGCGAGTTGCTCTGGCTGCATGAGCCAGACCAGGAAAAAGTTCCCTGTGCAAGGAACCCTTAGGCTAAGAACAAAGGCAGGAGTCTACCACGGGGACCAGGGGGTACAGCCTCTCCTGTGGCCCTGAAGCAGCTAGGAGCTTGGCATGTGCACAGCAACCACAGAAGGCCGATGGAGAGGTTGGGGCGATAGAGACGGAAGCAGAGGAGAGGAGGTCTGGGTTAGCAAGAAGAGGCCGGAGAAGCAGGTAGGGGCCAGGCTGTGCATGTAGATCCTGTTGTAAAGCTCTTGCAACAGTCCAGACAGTGATGGTGAGTGAATGAGGCCCAGCACGAGGGTAGTAAGGACGAAGAGGACTAGACAAGGCTAAGGACCGAGCGGAATCTAACAGGGGGCTCGGTGTGGAGAATGACAGAACAGGAGGGGCCAGGATCACTCAGTACGGATCCACTGAGCTTCTGCAGGCAGGCACTGTGCAGATGTCTGCGTGCACAGAGACCAGACGTTGGCAGAGCATCCAGACCAGGATGGCTCTTGGGATCCTGGTGTCTTTTTGTTACCTCGTGGTGGTTTAGAGCTGGCAGATACTGAAAAAGAAGCCCCGTGGTGGGGAAGACCCATTTTGAATGTTAAATGTGAGAGGTCTCTTGAGACATCCCCAGGGAGACACTGAGAAGATTGGTTATGCAAGTCAGGAAACCAGGGAGAGGCTCCATCGCTGAAGCCAAGAGCCCATGACCACCTCTGTCGCATCTCCCGAACTTAGAAAAGAAGCAAGGTTGAGATGTATATCAGAAGTTATTTTTTAAAGCACTGGTCTCTCCATGAAATGATTCAGCCTAAGCTAACTGGCCTTATATAATGCTCTAGGGAGTTTAATCACAAATTTACTCTTACCTATATTTAGTTAAATGACCAAAGCCCAAATATACTCTCACCCGGTAGTTCGGTACATGAGCCCCAGTGACATTATCAAGTCAAGATTTCAGCCATGATTTTCCCTTGGGTGGTTGGTAAAATTTGCAAATATTACTTGGAGAACAATTCAATGGCAAAGATATTTCCGAGTTTATACATACTTCTTACGACCTTATGTATCGGCTTACGAGACTCAGGGAGCTGGTGTTTAGCCAGTGTTTACAGTGCCACATCCTAATTCAGAGTGCCTGGCTTGGATTCCTGGCTGTGCTCTTAACTCCAGCTTCCTGCTAATGCAGACCAAGGGAGGCAGCAGTGATGGCTCAAGTAAGTGGGATTCCTGCCAGCCTGTAGGCGCCCTGGGTTGAGTCCCTGGCTTCTGGATCCTGAATCCTATTACAAGCACCTGGGGGAGGGAACCAGCACCTCCTTTGCCCTCCTTCGCCCCTTCCTCCCTCTCCAATTAAACAAGAATTCTATTTCAGTAAGAAATGGAAAAGAGTGCTCTTTGTTTAAATTCATGTGAATGTTGAACAAATACACGGAGCGTTTCAGTGCGCTCCAAAAATCAAGCAGCTCCGTGACACCAGTGATCATCACCTGCACAGCTTGCTGTCTTTCCTCCAGTAAAATGCAAAGGAGAGGAAATCGTGTTGGCCTCTGAAGCCTGCAACCAGACAGGAGGATCTCAAGGGAGCACGAGTCAGCTAGTTACGTAGCAAGACTAAGGGGATTGTAGTAGAGATCTCCTTGCATTTTCCTACTTTTTCTGAAAATCCACACTGCTGAGAAGACAGCTGTGATCCTGACTTTATGCCTGCCATGTATCTGTGAAAAAATATGAGGGTAGACCCTGTTTTCAAGAGCAAGGCAGGGGCCAGCACTACTGTGTAATGGGTTAAGCCGCCACCTGCAGTGCTGGCATCCCGTGTGGGCACCGGTTCAAGTCCCAGCTGCTCCACTTCCGATCCAGTTCCCTGCTAATGCACCTGGGAAAGCAGCAGAGGATGCCCCAAGTGCTTGGACCCCTGCACCCACATTGGAGACCCAGAAGAAGCTTCTGGTTCCTGGCTTCAAAGTAGCTATTTGGGGAGTGAACCAGCGTATAAAGATTCATTCTCTCTGTCTCTGTCTCTGTCTCTGTCCCTACCTCTCTCTGCCTCTCAAATAAAATAAAAATAAATCTTTAAAAAGAGGGCAAGAGAAAGACAACATTTGCACCCAGAAAAATCTGTCTTTGCTCCCAGTCTTTGAGCTTCCCTAACCTCACCCAAGGGAAGAGGCCATTGCAGGCTCCAGCAGAGTGCTGCCTGAACTGGACAGCCATAAGGACGCTGTCCACGTAGATGTGGTTTTGCAGTGTGCAGCCTGCACAGCCGTTTGCAAAGACTCCTGCCAAGGACCAGTGCTTAGCTCTACCCCATTTAGAGCTACGTTTTGTACTGTCACCAGGTAGGGAATGGAGATAAAGGGGAATGGAGGTAATCAGAGGAGTAGAAGAATGAGCATTAGTTCTTTTTGGTGGAGACTTCAGGGAATCGTTACTAGCTTGTCCCTGCTTTAATTTAGCCTTTTATCTTCCTTGAAAAGGAAAATATGAGTTATCTTTAGAGAAGACTCCTTTGTCAGAAGTGGCTGCTATTTTAAGACAGAAGAAAGGAAATAGGAGAGAAGCTGGACTAGCTCATTCATACTTTTTGTCCCTGCAAATGCATAGTGAATGCTTGGTGTGAGTATACTTCTTATCTTAAAAAGGAAACTAGTATGGGGCTGGTGCTGTGCCATACGATGTTAAGCCACCACCTGTGAGGCTGGCAGCCCATGTGGGCACTGGTTTGTGTCTTGGCTGCTCTACTTCCGATCCAGCTCCCTGCTAATGGCCTGGGAAAGCAACGGAAGATGGCCCAAATGCTTAGGCCTCAGAGAAGCTCCTAGTTCCTGGCGTTGGCCTGACCCAGCCCTAGCCATTGTGGCTATCTGAGGAGTGATCCAGCAGATGGAAGAGCTCACTCCCTCTCTCTCTGTCTCCCTGTGTGTGTGTGTAACTCTGACTTTCAAATAAATAATAAATAAGTTTTTTAATAAGAAAAAAACGAATCAAAAATGAATCTTAAGCTCTCTTTATGTAAGTCAAAGTCTATGGCTACAAATGATTTGTTGCCTATTTTCTGTATCCTTTGTTTACATGTTGACAAAGTGTTATGCATATAATCCTTATTGTGGACTATACAGTGAGAAAGTAACCACGCACCCAGTGCAGCTAACTTATATACTGACTTTTTTTCCTTAAACCTGTCATTATGAAATCTCGGAAAATCCAAAATGACTTTTCCAAATTGAAAGAGTTTACCTTCAGTCACAGACACCTTCACCAGTGCCACATGAGTCAAAAATGGGAAGGAAGGCTCCCAAGTTTGACGTTTCATTTGCAGAATTTGCTCAATCAAGAAAAGAATTCCATCTTCTTCATAGAAAGAGACTTCCAACCATTTGGCTCAAGAGACAGTTTAAATAGGAAGGAAGGAATCTACCTTTAATTCTCTGAAGCAAGAGAGCTCTGCCATTTCAGGCATGGAAAGCCAAGACACTGTGGCAAATAATGTTCTACATGAAGGATCTCTGTGAGTGAGATCCCAGTGGAAAGAAGGGGCCATCAAAGAAGGAAGTACTTTGCTCTGAAGGGAGGAGAGAACTTCCACTTTGCTTATGGCCCTGTCTAAATACTGACGGGAGTTTGTGGATTCAAAAGGCTTCCTTAGCCTAGGCAGCGCCTGTCAAGAGTCTCAGGTGGTCACTGACACATAAGGGCGTTAATTGTTAAACTAACAACAGGAGTCACTGTGCGCTAACTCCATGCAGGACCTCTATCCTCAATGAGTTGTGTTACAAGAGTTAACTGTAAAACTAGTTCTCCAAACAGTTATGCGTGTGTTTGCAAATTGTTGAAATCTTTACTTAGTATAGAGTTGGTTTTCTGTGTACAAAGTTAACTGAAAATGAATCTCAATGGAGAACAGGACTGGCAAGGGGAGAGGGAGGAGGAGGAGAGGTGAGAGTAGCGGTGGGAGGGTGGGTATGCTGGGAAGAATAGCTATATTCCTAAAGTTGTGCTTATGAAATTTGTATTCCTTAAAAAATTTAAAAAAAAAAAAGCTCCAGCTGAGCTTCGGGCCAGGACAGTCTGCTCCGAACCCTGAGGCCGGCCCATCCCATTCATCCCAGCTTTTCACCCAAAGCCCTGTGAACAGAAGGCTCCAGGAGAGCAAGTGGGAGAAGAGTGCTTAGAAGGAAACTTTAAAAGCAAAATGACTATTCAGAGAATACGTGGAATCCTCCAGCACGTAAGGAAAGATATAAATAACAGTGCTTGCGAAACACAGCTAATTACAGATAGCTCAGTGCATGAAAGGAGGAGAAATCTCAAGATTTAACTTTCCTGCTCCAGGATTCATGTGAGATGCCACATAATGAAATGGCCGGGGTTTTCTGTTGCTGTTGTTGTTGTTGTTTTAATTTCATTTCACACTGGCACAGAGGAGATGGAGAGGAAAATTCTGTTGCCAGGAAATGCCAGGGTAGATTTGCTGAAAATGTTATCATGCATTGTATTTAAAACAAAAAAATCTAATCACTGCAATTTATCACCCCTCTGGTTATTAAAAACTTGCTAATTTAAAGGTTTTAATCATTTGCCACTTTTACACATGGTGGCTTTTCGCAGAAGTTATGAAAATTTCTGATTTTTGTCAGCCTTTCTATACCTTTTTTAGGCACTCCTAAACAGAATTAACTGCTTGCATCTGTAATAAAAAAAAAAAATTCCATATGTTTTTCTGTTAGTTTGTTCAATGAAATAGCAGGAATTGCTTTATAATTGCTTAGCTTAATGCATAAGAGCCCAGGCCACTGAATGTACTCCAATTCCCTGTACGTTCATCAAACATGGTAAAGAACAGGGTGGCCCCCACCCTTCCCTCTGGTAGGGAGAAGATTCCTCTATCAGAGAAATTTGAAAGACACGATTGCACTGACTCTGGCACAGATTTGCTCCTTGGTCTTGAGAAATAGGAAACCCATAAGATAGTCACTGAGGCAAGGCTGCTCTGAAAAACAAATATTAGGGGTGGGTGTTGGTTGCAGCTGTTAAGTCACTTCTTGGGATGCCAGCATCCCATAGCGAAGTTTGGTTTGAGTCCTGCTACTCTGCTTCCAATCCATTTCCCTGCTGTTGGCATCCTGGGAGGCAGCAGGTGATGGCTCAAGTACCTGGGTCCCTGCCACCCACATGGGAGACATGGATGGAGTTCTTGGTTCCTGGCACAGCCCTAGCTGTTGCCGGCATTTAGGGAGTAAACTAGCAGATGAAAGATTCCTCCCTCCCTCCCTCCCTCCCTCCCTTTCTCACCCTTTCTCTTCCTCCCTCCCTCCCTTTCTTTCCCTCTCTCCCTCCCTTTCTTTCCCTCTCTCCCTCTCCCTCTCCCTCCCCCTTCCCTCCCTCCCCCTCCCTCTCCCCCTCCCTCTCCTTCCCTCTCCCTCTCCCTCTCCTTCCCTCCCTCTCCCTCCCTCCCTCTCCCTCTCCCTCTCCCTCTCCCTCTCCCTCCCTCTCCCTCTCCTTCTCCCTCTCCCTCTCCCTCCTTCTCCCTCTCCCTCTCCCTCCCTCTCCCTCTCCCTCCCTCTCCCTCTCCCTCTCCCTATCCCTCTCACTCTCCCTCTCCCTCCTTCCCTCTCTCTCTCTTACTCTCTCCTCTTCCTTCCTTCCTTTCTTTCTTTCTTTCTTTCTTTCTTTCTTGGACACTCTGCCTTTTCAAATAAAATGAAAATAAATATGTTTAGAAATTGTAAATAAAATAGCAAATGTTAAGCAGGACCCTCTCCAGCTGCCAGGAGAAAGGATCACAAAGGGCAGACGAAAACATCCCAAGAGAAAGGTGACTTTGGGAGGGGGAAGGTGTGGCATTAGGTAAGAAAGGAAGTGTGAGGAGGGAAGCAGCCCAAGGCAAAACCGCTCCTGCTCGGTGGGTGTGAGAGGCCTTGGTTCAGCAGTGCACAGGAACGCATCCAGCGTCTCCGCCCTGGAAGCAGCACAGTGGACTGATAGGGCTCTTGTACACCTCCTAAGAGCAAGCTGTGATCTTACATGCCAGAGAATTTACGTGCGTAACACCGTGGCTTACTCCTCTGTGTCTTTAGTAAGGTAGCGTTATTTCAAAGCCAAAGAAACATGCATAAATCAGTTCTCTAAGTCACAACTTTAGCTGTGCTCCAATGAAACCTACAGCACTCGAGGTCAGAGATTCGAGTTCAGGAAACCAGAGCCACAAGCCCCACCGCGCCCTGCCTTTATTGAGGTTCACATGAAAGGACTATGAAGTCCACCTCTTTTATGGAAAAACCAAAATGAAACTGATTTGTTTAAGGTCACAGTGTCAGGACTAGACCCCACGTCTCAGTCACAGTCCACTCCTGTCGTACTCTTTGCTAAACCTGCCCCTGGGACCGTGTCTTCTCCTTTCCTTTCCCCTGTCGCAAACCCCGTGTGCTGCTGTCCCCCTTATGAGTAACCATATGTTCATTCCTGCAGGCGCCAAGTTCCCCATCAAGTGGACAGCCCCCGAAGCCGCCCTGTACGGGAGATTCACGATCAAGTCTGACGTGTGGTCTTTTGGAATCTTACTCACAGAGCTGGTCACCAAAGGGAGAGTGCCATACCCAGGTAAGAGCAGGACCCGTGGACACGGGCCTCTGATGGGGGTGCCTTCTCAGCCCCAACCCCACCTTCTAACCAGAGAGCCGCAGCACCAGGAGCAGACAAGCAGCCACCAGGAACCGTGTGCTGGCTTTGATGTAATTAGCAGCCCGGGTGAATACGGCAGTCCTCACGGCAGAGGGGCTCTCTCCACTCTCAGTAGGAGCCCATGTCTGTGGCTCCCGGAGCAGAAAGGTCACGGGCACAGTCTCCGCCCAAACAGAGAAGGAGAAAAGCCCCTGCTGCTCTGTGGTTACCCTGCAGCAGTGACCCACGGAGCAGAGCTGACGGGAGATGCCAGAACCTCGGCCCCGGCTCCAGATGGCCAGAGGGACCGAGAGGCACGCGTGAATTGCACTTGAGAAACTCTCGCTGCCTGTTGCTGAGCAGGCAAGATGGGAGAGAACAAAAGCCGGTGGGATATAAAGAACTGGAGATCGTTAGTGCTTGGAATTTTCCTGCGTTATCGGATTCCGTGCTCTGCAAAGAAACCTCTGGTTTGGGTTCTCCTCTATGCTTAAATTCATTAATTTAGGCAGATGGGGGCGTGAAGGACACTCGTGCTGTTTCACCTCTACGCTTTAGTGGTTACAGCGCAGGCACGATCTACTTTCTGAAATGTTAAGGACATATTTTTCAGTTACTGCTGAGTGAAGGAAGCACGTAGCTCCCCCTCACTCCCTGCCTAAAAAAGGAGCTAAAAAGAAAAAAAAAAAACCGGCGATGGAAATGATAGGAGAGATTAATGAGGAATGTAGGTCTCTTGCAAATCCTGGGTTTGTAATCGTATCTCGGCAGTCAGAGGAGCCAGCCAGAGCAGATTAATTTGTAATCCCTTTGTTCCTTTTTTATGATGGTTTCTGGTCATCTTCAGAGAACGCGGAGGAGTGCGTGTAAAGAGGATGTCTTTCTGGGCTACCACAGCCCCAGGACTCCTGGAAGAGCGGGACTGGCACCGAGACAAAATTGACAAAATCCCCAGCTCTGCAGCGCCAGCACGGGGCGCCGGCCCCAGGGCTGCCGCAGCGCCGGCAGGAGGGGCTGGAGGCCGCGTGGGTGTTTTTGAGGCGCTTCTGGAGAGGAGAAAATGTGCAGGGCTCTGGGGGTTTGAAGATGTGAAGGCACCTCCTTTTTTTTTTTATCATCTGCATTTTTAACTAATCCCTTTGTGATCTCCCCTGGTCAGTCGTGTTAAATGCCATTGGGAGAATGGGGGAACATCAAGGTTGTTTTGCGGTTCTGTGAAGCCTTCCCCTTCCAGGAATCCAAAGGCACTTTGTTGGTGGGGGTGGGGGAGGCTGGGGTGTCACACGGAAGCCTATACAGAAGGGCTGGAGGTAGAAGCTGCAGGAAAGGAAGGCAGGTGTGTGTTTTGGTTTTAGCGTTGAGGAAAGTGGCCTCACTTTACAAATTAGCCAAGCGTTCCTTCATCCTTGGCTTCAGTAAGGGCGGGCTGTGCCAGGCGTCTGGTCCTGCCTGGGAAATGGTACAGCTAGAACACCCATACTCCCAACGAGAACCTGGAGGGGTTCCTGCCATGGGCAGGCGAGGCACCACCCCGGGAGCTGGAGAAAGTAGTGAACACATCTAATCAGTTTCACCCCAGCAACCCTGGCGCTCACAGACAGACAGGAAAGAGAGGCGTCAGACCTGGGGAGAAATCAGCCGGGTTTGGTCACTCATTTGTTGTTGGAGGAGATGATCCTTAAGTGGAACACAGCTTGAATGTCCCCATGGTGGGCCCCAACTTGCCTCTTGAGATTGGAGCCAGAGGCACGTGCGTGGGGGCACCGCATGCAACGGATCTGCGTGCAGCTGGCCTAGGGATCTGCCGTGAGAACTGCACCAGGCTGGCTGTGCACAGTGGTACGAGGGAGCCACAGCTGCTGTACAGGGACTCTCATGGCAGCCTCTGGCTCTGCAGGGGTGTGGAGAGAGGGCTGTGTGCTTACAGCACAGCTATAAGCATATTTAACTGGACCTCCTGAATGTGACAGAAGGCGTTTCTAGAGGGAGAAGCTTTTTCAGAGGGGTTCCAGTTACAGGATTATCATCCAATGAAGGAGAAAAGTTCCGAAGGAACAAGCAGTTTCCCAAAGCCTCATCCAGGTGTCTCTGTGAAAGGAAGGACCTCGCTCTACATTCTCACCAGTGGTTGTGTGGCCACGTCCATCAGTGTGGGCCCCGGGGGTCGCTTCTCACCCCTCCTGCCCTGAGCCTGAGCCTGTTGGTCCTAGCCCAGGACAGACCACCATCTCTGTCCATAAAGACATCCATTCTACATTTTTTTACATTTCAATTTACTTATCTGAGAAGCAAAGCGTCAGGGAGACAGATATAAATGGACAGAGAGAGCTTCCATCTGCTGGGTCATTCCCCAAATGCCCACAACTCCTGGGACTGAGCTGGGCTGAAGCCAGGGCTGAGAATTCATTCCAGGTCTCCCACATGCATGCAGGGGCCCAACTACTTGAGCCTTCACCAACTGCCTTCCAGGGTCTGCATTAGCAGGAAGCTAGAGTCAGGAGCCAGAGCCAGGAATTGAGCCAGGTACTCCAATGCAGGATGTCTGTGTCTTAACCACTAGGCCAAACACATCCATTCTACAGGTGATAGTTTCTTGATTGGCTAGAATGTATTTTCAAGGTATTAGGTGCCTGATAGTAGCCTTCTGCCACCTTTAAACTCACAGGAGAGGTACCTGGCTGCTAGGTGAGAAGGAGGTGGGGAAGGAAGACGTGGCTTAAAAGGAAGTTTCATGAAAAGCTCCTAGATGGAGAGAGTCCAGAAATGGACCTCAGAGAAGGAATGAGCGTGGAAGATGTGAGATGTGACCAAATGAAGGGGAAGTAAATTAGGAGACAATAAAACCTCGGATCGGTTGGTTAGTTAGCAAGGTTTGTGAGAGGAATGGATAAAAGGGAAGACTGGATGAGAGCTTGAAGCCGAACAGCAAATACTGACCTGTGAGGCTGAGGAGAGCAGGGAGGCCGTGAGGAGGAGCCGCGCCCCCTGACCGCAGGGGAAGGTTGCTTCCAAGGCGTGGCACAAGGATGGACGCGGATCCAAAGATTGGCTCCGTGCACCTGTTGCCTGCCAGCAGCCTGACCTGATGCATTCTCAGCATTGCGGTCTAGCTTGCTTTTCTCTACACCGGGATTCAAACCGTTCGTTGCATCAAGATTAGAAGAGGCTTTTTATACTGATGGATTATTGTATATAAGAAATCAAAACACTTGAGTAAAAGCAGTTTTCTGGGCTTGATGCATAAAAAGCATGATATTTTTGCCTTCAGAACGTCTCATATCTGTCTCTTCTCTGCCTTTACCTCCACTGCCCATGTCAGGCTGTCGTCCACTTGTGTGGTGACCTCTTTGTAGGACTTCCGCCTCCCATGCACCACCGCCATTCTGTCCCTGTCCCTGTCACCAGCAGAGTTATCATCCTCAAAAATGGACTGAGTTATCTCAGGCTCCTAGCTGAAGACAACGAGGGCTTTCCTTTGCCTTCCAGATAAACTCTGGAAGCTTAATTTTGCATAGTCGTTCATCAGCCTTTTCCTTCGGTCTCTTCACGTGTCTTTACTGAACGCCTACTGTATGCCAAGTACTGTCCAGGGCACCAGCACTCTAGCAGTAAACCAACAGATGAAAATTCCTATCTTCACAAACTTTCATTCTTCTTGAAGGAAACACAACAAAGATAAATACGCGAAATATGTTGAATGTTGGCTGGTGGTGAGGAGTAGAGAGAAAATGAAACAGGGAAGGGAGACAAACTGTTAGGAGTGGGTGGCAAAGGAGGCCCTGCATGGGAAGCTGCTGTGTGAGTACAGAACTGAACCAAGGGAGGCTGGAGCTGGGGAGGGGAGGGAGTGTTGGTGGCGATAGGCAGAGCCTTCCCACAGAAAGAAGGGCGAGTGGCAGGTGCATCACCAGAGGACAGTGTTGCCGGAGTGGAGGGAGCAGGAGGTACAAGGGGCCCTGGAGCAGATCCAATAGGGCCTTCCCGGGTCATTGTTAGGTCCTTAGCTTTTACAACTTAGCAAGGTGGACTGTGGACAGGAGACGTGATCTGACTTACGGTTTCTTTCTCACCACTCCCGCCCACCATGTGCAAGAGACGTCTCGTGAGCGTGCAAGTGTCTCGCCTTGGCTCCCCATCTGCCTCAGAGTCCTTCAAAGGCCTCCTGGGAGAGGCCTTCCCCACATCCAGACCCCAGGGGTTGCCCCTCGGCTTGCTGCCATGGCGCTGTGCTCCTTGTCTGTTGGAGCGCCCCTTTAGGTCTTAGTCTTCCCCCCAGTAGCTCTGCATGCCCTGAGAGGGAAGGCAGCTCCTTCTGTGTATCCCAGTGCCCAGCACTGTGTCTGCCCCCTAGGAGTCTCTCCATAAGGATTGGCAAGAGAAAGAGTCACCAAAAAAAGGTCCGCGAGATGTGGGAAAGAAGATGTTCAGATCTGCCCCCATGGCCTGCAAAGCCTTGTCTCTCTGTCCCATCATCATCACATAGAGGTGGACTGTGTCCTGCAGCCGCAAGGTGGCCTCCGGCCGCAAAGCTGTTCTGGGAAACTGACCCGCAGCGCCAGGTCCCTGCACCGTGCACGGCAGAGTGCCCCAGCCATCCTGTGCCCTTGCTCGGAACTTGGCACCTGCCATGGGTGTTTGGCAGGCTCTGGCGGAGCAGGACGGTTCTCTGAAGCAGTTCACCCTTATCCCCAGTCACCCAGCAAGTGACAGCTGCTGGACTGGCCTACACGCAGCCAGTCACTTGATAATGACTTCAAGGGGCAAGGGCAGTTTATGAAACTAGGAGTGCCTTCGTCACGGAGAGAACAGTCCCACCCCGCTCCTCCCTCTGCCGTAGAGCCCCGAACCACAGGCACAAATCCCTCTATGCTCAGCCTGTGCACACTGGCAGGAATGCATTTGTTACGGCCTGGGAGGAGGGTGGGGAGCAAGATGAAACCTCTCACCCCAGCCGAGGATGCAGGGTCCCCTGCCTTCGCTGGGGCTCTGCCTGAGCTCACAGCCTGGATGCCCAGGGGTCACACAGCCACCACCCCTATAAGGTTTCACTTGGCCGGTGTGACCCGCGAGCAGACGGTGTGGGCATCTGCATTCTGCCCCCGCCTTCCCAGCTGTGAGGGACCCCGGCCCCTCCTAACGGCCGCTCAGCCTCTCTCACACGTCTCCATTGCTGGGACAAAGGGGCCCTTTATGATACTGCGTCATCAGCTGTAAATAACCTTCGTGTGTTGCGGCACCGAGTACCCATCATTTCTGTATTTATTACTGCGTTAGGCTTAATAAACACAGCTGCCCTGGGCTGTCCGGTCAGATGGGCAGAGAGAAACAAAACGAATCCTCCTCGTGCCCTCTCGAGATCAGTTCTTCATTTCCAGCCACACTCTTTGATCAGCGGTGCACTGCCTAGAATCTTACTTTGATCCTATCTGCAGACCTAACTTGCAGCCTCCTGGTTATTGCCCTCTGATAACCAGAGCGCGCAGGCGGCTGATCACGCGGGCACTCGCCGTGGCGCAGGCTGTGCTGAGCAAGCACCATGAGCTCACCCCCTCCTTCCCCGCGGCACTAGCACAGCACCCCGCAGCAGCCTAGTAAGCAAGAGGGGCTTTTACAGTGCTTGGCAGAGCGGCGAGGGGAGCCGCAGAAGGAGGCCAGATACACAGAATCCTTTGATTTTCCTCTCCGTTTACAAAGGTGATTTGGATATCTGATAACCTAAACACCCATCCCATCAGTATTTAATTGTTCACAAGGCATAAAAATCTGGGCTGTTGCAACCCAAAGCTAATGCATGTGCATTCCTGAATAGGGAATGGCTCATACCTCTGGCTGTGCAGATAGGGCCTCTCTGAGAGCCATACTGGGATGGATCTTAGAGATCCATCTTAGGTCACATAAGACAGTTTTTATCAAGCAGCTGAAAGCACAGTGAACCTTGAGAGTATTTTTTTTTTAAAGATTTATTTATTTATTTGAAAAGCAGAGTTACAGAGAGGCAGAGACAGAGAGAGAGAGGTCTTCCATCCACTAGTTTACTCCCCCAGTGGCCACAACGGCTGGAGCTGTGCCAATCCAAAGCCAGGATCCAGGAGCTTCTTCCAAGTCTCCCACGCAGGTGCAGGGGCCCAAGCACCTGGACCATCTTCTGCTGCTTTCCCAGGCACATTAGCAGGGAGCCGGATCAGAAGTGGAGCAGCCGGACTTGAACCTGTGCCCATGTGGGATGCTGATGCCACAGGCAGTGACTTCACCCACCATGCCACAGGACCGGCTTTGAGGTTATTGTTTGACAAATGGAGAAACTGAGCCCAGGGGAAGTCAAGTCCCCCATGACCAATTTATATGTTTCAGTGTTCCCAATGAAAGCAATTTTTATTTCCTCCCTAAAAGGGCGGGGGGGGGGGGGTTGCTGATGAGTTCATGGACAGCTCAGAAAAGAGCAATTTCCCTAAAATGTGCCGTCACACCATATCTTCAAATTTCTGTGAAAACCATCCCCGGCACCCTCTCCCCAGCCTGCCCACTTTCTCAGAAGCACAGTAGGGCCGGCACTGGCGCTGTGGTGTAGCAGGTAAAGGCTCCATCTGTGATGCTGGTATCCCATATAGGTGCCAATTCGAGTCCCAGCTGCTCCGCTTCTGATCCAGCTCCCTGCTAATGGCCTGGGAAAACAATGGAAGATGGCCCAAATCCTTGGGCCCCTGCACCCATGTGAGAGACCCAGAAGAGGCTCCTGGCCCATTTTCAACCTAGCCCAGCCCTGGCCAATGGAGAGTGAACCAGTAAATGGAAGATTTCTCTTCCTGTGTCTCTCTGTCACTCTGCCTTTCTAATAAATCTTTAAAAAAAAAAAAAAAAAAGTATAATTAAGCCCTCTTCTCACTAAGATCTCCATGTCCCCAAATCTCTCTCCTGAGCGTCCTGGGCCCCAGAGACCTGTATCGCCTTCCCATTGGCTCCCCTGTACTCCCCAGTGTTAGGCAAAGCGAACACCTTGGGGGAAAGTGGCTAAAAGAGAGGGAGTCACGGTTTTCCTTCCAATCAAAGTGTGATAGCAGTAAAAAAAAAAAAAAAAAAAAAAGAAGAAGAAGAAGAAGAGAAAAAATGGGCCCATCTTTAGAGTAGTGTGAAGAATAAAATCCATTTGGCTGAAATAGAAATTCTTGAAGTGATGCCATTTCCAAAGTTCTTATAGCTGAGGACATTATGTTTCCAAATATTAACACAATTCATTTATTGCACTATTGTTGTTACACACAGGCTTGGCCTTGCTGAGTGGGTATTTCTTCATGGTCACAGGGTACCCCGTGTAGGTGCCAGGTCTGCAGGTCAGCCTGTGTGGGTTCTGGCGCATGGATGTTGGAAAAGAGCAAGTCCCGTTCCAGTTGTCGTTGTCAGCCAAGTTCCGTGTCAGATAGCCCACTCTTCTGGCAGGGCTGTCGTTGGTGTGTTTCTACTTGGCCCCGTGCATGGAATTGCTTACATAAGCTCAGCTCTCCCCTACTCCTGCTTGCAGAGATCTGGGCAGAAGAAAGCAGGAGAAGAGAAAGAGGAGGTGAGGGGAAGCGGGGAGGGGTGCAGACAGGAAAGGAAGTGGAGCGCGCGTAGGCGTGGTCACAGCTCCATCCCCTCCCTGGCAGACAGCATGCTCAGTGAAGTTCAAGTGGCCTTATCTGCTGTGTGTGTGAAGCTTGGGCTGAGCACTGGAAAAAGGAGCTGGACCCAAGCGGCCAATTAAACTTTCCGTTGGCAGAGATTGAATTAAGAATTTAAAAAAAGTGAAATCTTGCTATTTGAGTAGTTTGTTTTTTAATGAAATGAAACATTTACAGACATCAGCTCCACAGAGCAATAGCAGAGTGAGTGATTAATTCAGCTCCACTATGCTGTTTTGGATGGAGATTTTCAAAGTCAGACTAAAACCTTCAGAGGCGTTGGTGTCAAGGGTGGGATGGGTGGGTGGTATGGAGCCACCTGCAGAAGGGCCTGTCACACTTCTGAGAGTCTGGTCCTTCCTCCAGTTCCTCTGGGCTCCTGGCAGAGATGGCAAGAAGGGGGTTTCTGCAGGGTCAGGATCTGTGGTTTCTGGTGACATGTGCCATGTTTCTTCCTAACCCTTCCGGGCGCCTGGGCAGTGGAGGCCGCTGTCGCTCATGCCAGAGCTGCCCAGCCAAAACCCCTGGGACAGATGTGCCTGGTGTTACGCCACACCCCAGGACAGGTATCTGCACTCTCATGGAAACAGTAAACGGCTTCTCTCCAGGTCAGGTTCTGATGAAGTCGGTGAGATCAGTTTGCTGCCAAGGGAGCAGCCAAAAGTTCTGGGATGCAGAGGTTGCTGGGTTGGGCCCTGAGGACGGGCCGGTGCAGGGACACCATGGCCCCTGCCCTATCTGCGGAGAGGACTGATGCAAAAGGCTGCCTTGTGCCCTCGAGCAGCTGTGGGCTCCTGGGGTAGGGGTGCTTCCAGCTCCTTCCCACCCCCTGAGCTCTCAGCAGTCAGAGGATTTGAGCCAAGGATGTACGCAGCTGGTGTCCCTACCCTGGAGCACCCACCTGCAGACGATGCCTGGAGAGGCGAGAGCCGCGGGTGACCGTCTCAGAACGAGCGAGCGGTCGGCCCGACATGTGAGTGAGGTCATTTCACAGTTAATTAAAGCAAAGGGCTGCATCAACGCAATGGAAAGAATGCACAGATTTTATCACTTTGAGAAATGGCGTGGCAGAGAGTCAGAAAGCCTCGTAAAAGGGTTTGGACAAGCAGGTGACTGACACGGCTGTGGTTGAGAGCCAGGAGCCAGGCAGCTCCAAAAGTAACAGCGCTGCCAGGGAAAGTGGCGACCGATCCAAAAAGCCCAGGGAGCAGATGCGCTCTGGGGCCAGCACCCTGTGCTCTGACCACGCTGACGAGGTCTAGCCAGCAGCCCTGCCACCTTCCGCAGACTGGAGCCAGCTCCATGCATAGGTTGTGTTGTCCTGCTGGTCAGAACCCTGAGCGGTGGGGGAAGAATTCCAGGTTTCCCTATGGTCTTGGAAGCCGATGCTTGCTTCTGTAAATTACCCAAGTCAAACATTGGGGAAGACTCCAGAGTGTAGGCTCAAGGCCAAGGAGCAACCGGAGCAGGTGAGGTTTTGGTGGAGAGATGGCAGAAGCGCTAACAGCGAAAAGGCAAAAGAAAGCTAGAGAGGGCTGCCCACAGCAGTCAGGACAGGGGTCAGGGCATTCAACGCAGTCTCCCACCACGGCTTCCGCTGCTGCTGCTGCTGCTGCTGCTGCTACTGCCGCCTCCACCACCATGCAGCCTGCCAGGCGGCTCCCCAGAGGGTCAAAGAGGTGTCACATGATAGATGGCCTGGCTGAGATCTTCAGAAACACCCTGCCTCCCCGTCAAAGTCACCAACCCTGAGTGCAGTGTGGAGTCAGCGGGCCAGATGGTGCCCAGCCATGCTGGCGGGAGGGCCGAGCCAGAACACGGTGGAGTTCCTGAGCAGAGCCCAGAGCTGCTGCCCTCCTTGGGGGTGGGGGTGGGGAGGGTTGTCTGCTTTATGCACACGTTTGTATCAGCTTCCTTGAAATGTCACTTACTTACAATGAAAGTCAACAGTGTTAAGAATCCAATCCAGGGCGTCTTGACAAACTTAAACATTCACAGCACCAGGTACAGGGGTGAACAGACCGTCACCCAGGGCCTGGGGCTGTCTCCCAGCCTGTCTTTGTTTTGTACATGTTTAAAAGTTGGGGAGGGGGGGAGAGAGATAGTATGCAGCTCACAAAACCACACATATTCAATATTTACTCTCTGACCCTTTGCAGAGAGTTTGCTGGCCCCGAATAGAGCATCTCCATCACCCCTCCGGCCCCTTCTCGCGCCTTCCTGCCCTCCTCCCTGGCACCCACTGATGTGCATTCTTTCCACCACACAGTTTTGCCCCTTCTAGAATGTCATAAGTACGTTGCCTTTTGTGTCCCCGTGGTTTCTCGTGCTCAGATCTGCATTCCTTCCTGGTGGCGTGGTGTCCCGCAGAGGGCAGGGTCCCTGTGGGAGGAGGGGGAGTGTCAGGCCTGCAGCCCGGGAGGCGCCCGCTCTCATTGCCCCTGTCTTTGCAGGCATGAACAACCGGGAGGTGCTGGAGCAGGTGGAGCGTGGCTACAGGATGCCCTGCCCGCAGGACTGCCCCATCTCTCTGCACGAGCTCATGATCCACTGCTGGAAAAAGGACCCCGAGGAGCGCCCCACTTTTGAGTACTTGCAGAGCTTCCTGGAAGACTACTTTACGGCCACAGAGCCCCAGTATCAGCCTGGTGAAAACCTCTAAGACCCAGGTCTGCAGAGAGAGGCCTTGTCCCAGAGGCTTCCCCCTCCCTCCCCCTTAGCTTTCAATTCTGTAGCCAGCTGCCCCAAGCAGGCGCAGCGAGAACCGTCCAGGATCAGATTGCATGTGACTCCGAGGCTGACGAACTTCCATGGCCCTCATTAATGACACTTGTCCCCGAATCCGAACCTCCTCTGTGAAGCATACGAGACAGAACCTTGTTAATTCTCAGACTTTGGAAAATGCATTGTATCGATGTCATGTAAAAGGCCAAACCTCTGTTCAGTGTAAATAGTTACTCCAGTGCCAACAATCCTAGTGCTTTCCTTTTTTTAAAATGCAAATCCTATGTGATTTTAACTCTGTCTTCACCTGATTCAACTAAAAAAAAAAAAGTATTATTTTCCAAAAGTGGCCTCTTTGTCTAAAACAATAAAATTTTTTTTCATGTTTTAACAAAAACCAATCGGGACAGGTGTTTGGGTTTTTTTGTTCTTTTTTATAAATATGAATACATATAATGTATGTCCCTGTACATATACCATGTGGGTGCTAATGTAAGACCACGGCCAGCACGGGACCCACAGCTGCAGGACCCACAGGGAGGATCTGACTACACAATCAACATCGAAAAGAACTGACATTCTAAAAGCCAGTGGTCTCTTTTTGGATTTTGCACAGCATGTTCTTTTTGGTTTTCCTTCACTTGGATTGTGCTTTTTCCCTTCACGACTATCCCTGTACATGGACGTTACCTTGGCTCTTTTTAAGATGCCCCCGAGCTGAATTCGCAAGTTCTGTTACTGGTATTTGCTTCAACTCACTTCGATTTTTTTTTTCCCTTGAAACTGAAAAGTGAGCTTATTTAAACAAACAGCCAGTACTACTAAGGGAACTGGAAGACGGATACCACACAGACTTCTTGTATAAAAATATGAATGCTGAAATGTTTCGAATGTTTTTTTTTTTTATTTAATAAACCTTGTAACCACATGTAAATGGTCTAAAACCCATAGCATTGTAGTGAAGGCAACCTGCTCAACTTTCTCATGCAACTAAAACTTACGGGAAAGATGAGGGTGGGGAGTGTTGCATTTTCCATTGTGAAAGAGCAAGCAAACCATCCTGTCCTGCTAAGGAATGACTTCCTGCGAGTCCGAGGTTCTCTAGTGGAATGACTATGCACTAGTTTACATCTCATGGGGGTGCACAGAAAAAAGTATGCCATTTTCAGTTGCTGTTTGTATCAACCTTGAACTCCGTATGTTTCACAACAACAAATCGAAACTCCTATTTCTATCCAGTCTTTAATACTGAATAGCAACTCTGAAGTCCTAATTCCGTTTTTTGTTATGGTTTATTTGTGAGTTTACATTTTTTAATTGTTTAACTTTCTTAATTTAGTAATTAAAAAGAGAGCATTTTACATTTGAATAATATTTTTGGTTCATTTGTTTAAATCACAGAGGGTACTCAGTAGTTCTGTGGCTTGTCTGTCCCACGGCAGATGCTAAGATGTCACCTGGTGGATCTGTCGCATGTGTAATGATTGCCCGGTGACAGAAACATTCAGAACATCTGGAGTGTCCCCACCACCACCACCATCTGAAAGGCTGGCCAGCCATCTCGCTAACTCAGAGGCTTATTACAGGCAAGACTGGGCAGACCTTAGTGTTTCAACTTAGCGGATGTTTTCTCTAACTGGAACTTGCTGTGTCTCACTGGTAGGAGAAAGAGACTCATGCACATCCTGGAACCAATATATGAGTACTTCCCTTTGTCCCTCTACTTCTGTAAGGACGTGGCTAGGTGGCTCCGTGTCCTGCTGGGTTCCAGGGAAGTGCAGGGGGTGGACCACACTGGCAGTGCTGACAGTTGGGCCTGCAGCAGGTGAGCCTCGGGGCTGTGGAACTGAGCGCCAGGCGAGGTTCACTCCTCAGAGCCTGCAATTCGAAGGCCACTGATGTATGTGGCGTCCCACCAGGAGGATGGCTTTTTTGCTTAAATTACCTTTACATTTAGAGTGTCCGTGTTTAGATTTGTCTTCTGAAAAGAGGTAAAAGATTTTCTGGCTAACCAGAATTTTATGGTACTGTTTTGGGTGCTAAATTGATACATAAAACTTCCCAGATCATATTACATACCATTATTAGCATATTATTGGGAAATTTATGACATGTTCCAGATATTTTTAATAATAACTTTATAATCCTCACTGGTATAGTAGGCTAAGGCGTAATAGGCAAAGCCTCTGCCTGCAATGCCAACAACCCATATGGACGCCAGTTAGAGTGACAGTGCTCCACTTCCAATCCAGCTCTCTGCTGTGGCCTGGGAAAGCAGTGGAGGATGGCCCAAGAGCTTGGGCCCCTGCACCCACGTTGGAGATCCAGAAGAAGCTCCTGGCTCTTGGCTTCGGATGGGCCCAACTCCAGCTGTTGTGGTCATCTGGGGAGTGAACCAGCAGATGGAAGATCTCTGTGTCTCTCCCTCCCTCTGTAAATTCCTTTCAAATAAAAAATAAAAATCTTTTAAAAAAAAATCCTGGGACTGGCGCTGTGCTGTAGTGGGTAAAGCCTCTGCCTGCAGTGCCGGCATCCCATATGGGCGCTGATTTGAGTCCCAGCTGCTCCACTTCCAGTCCAGCTCTCTGGTATGGCCAGAGAAAGCAGCAGAAGATGGTCCAAGTCGTTGGGCCCCTGCACCCGCGTGGGAGACCCAGAAGAAGCTCCTGGCTTCGAATTGGCTCAGCTCGGGCCACTGTTGCCATTTGGAGAGTGAACCAGTGGATGGAAGACCTCTCGCTTGCTCTCTCTGCCTCTCTCTGTAAATCTGCCTTTCAAATAAATAAATCTTGAAAAAAAAATAAGATTACATTTCAAAAAAAAATCCTCAGATCCTAGTAAGTTGGACAATTTGCACATATCCTCTGGAGGACACTTTGGTTTATGTTTTGACTCCTTCAAAAAAAATCTGAAGAAAGAATACAGATTCTGTAAGGGAAAACCATGGTCTCTTCAAGCCAAACTGTAGCCTTTAATGCATCAGTTGAGTTCATTGTGGATTCTCCTTTACCAAGCAAAGCTAAGGACTTGGGTCACCTCCAGGGCACTCTTAGGAAAGGCAGCCTGCTGCACCTGCTCTGAAATGCTTGGAGCAGGTTGCAGGTAAAGTAAAACAGAAACTGTAATACAGAGAGCAGAGACCTGTCCGGTTTTCTCTTCCACGGGGCTCACTACTTTCTAAGAGCCGATCCTGAGGTCAGCCGCCCCAGCCAATGGAATCTCCCCTCCCAGGAGCCCCAGCACCTCTGAGACGCCTGTCTCCTCAAAACTGTAGTATTTTGGGGTGAGGAAAGTGAAGTCTCTGACCAAAAAGTTCTTTTGTTAGGTAAGAAAAGTATACGTTTGTGGCCCAGGAGTGCAGTGGAGGATGGCCCAAGTGCTTGGGCCCTGCACCCCATGGGAGACCAGGAAAAGCACCTAGCACCTGGCTCCTGCCATCGGATAAGCGCGGTGCGCTGGCCGCAGCGCGCCAACCGCGGCAGCCATTGGAGGGTGAACCAACGGCAAAGGAAGACCTTTCTCTCTCTCTCTCTCACTGTCCACTCTGCCTGTCAAAAAATAAAAATAAAAATAAAAAATTAAAAAAAAAAATTAAAAAAAAGAAAAGTATACGTTTAGTGCCTTGTGATGGGATAGTATTTTTTGCCTTTAGGAATCTGGTATTGGCCGGCGCCGTGGCTCAACAGGCTAATCCTCCGCCTTGCGGCGCCGGCACACCAGGTTCTAGTCCCGGTTGCCCCTCTTCCAGGCCAGCCCTCTGCTGTGGCCCGGGGGTGCAGTGGAGGATGGCTCAGGTGCTTGGGCCCTGCACCCCATGGGGAGACCAGGAAAAGCACCTGGCTCCTGGCTCCTGCCATCGGACGAGCGCGGTGCGCCGGCCGCAGCGCGCCGACCGCGGCGGCCATTGGAGGGTGAACCAACGGCAAAAGGAAGACCTTTCTCTCTGTCTCTCTCTCTCACTGTCCACTCTGCCTGTAAAAAAAAAAAAAAAAAAGGAATCTGGTATTGAGTGAGTACCTGGTGCCGTTCACTCGGTACTCAGGCATCCTCTGCTGGGGAGGGAGGGAGCTTTCCTATCCAGCTCCGAACAACTCCCTGCTATGGCCTGGGCAGGCAGCGGAAGATGGTCCACGTGCTTGGGCTCCTGCACCTGCATGGGAGACCCGGATGAAGGAAGCTCCTGGCCCCTGGCTTTGGCCTGGCCCAGCCCCAGCCATTGAGGCCATCTAGGGAGTGAGCCAGAAGACGGAAGATATTCTCTCTCCCTCTTTCTCTCTCTTCCCCCACCCCCACACACCCCTTTCTCTTCAACTCTGACTTTCTAACTTTCAAATACATAAATACATCTTGTAAAAATCAAATAGTAAGTATCCTGGGGAAGGCGATCTACACCGCTCAGATGTTGTAAACTTTGGCTGAATCTTCGGGCCAGAGGATTTTCCAAACAGCATCGAAGCTGCAAAATTTCCTGTGCGATTTCCTGGGGGGCCTCACTGATTTATAGCGGATTAACTAGAGGTGATTTTGTGAGCCTTGAAAGAAGGTAAGGTTTTCAGCAGCACGGAAGAGAATGACCCGAAAGCCACCGCGAGAGAGTTGTCCTGAGTGAGGACAACAAAAAACCTCCCTGCACAAGATGGGCATTTTCTCACAAGTCGTATTCGAATAAAATGGTGTTTGGCCAATTTCTTCCTGAAAGGCATTTTAATAGATATCCATAACTTTTGTTGGCTTTCTCACCACTATAGATAAGACTGTTGGAATTCAGTGCAGCTGTCCAAGTTGTTAGGTACGGAATAGCTCGGGGGTCTGGCCTTTCCTACCCCAAGAAAGGAGGAAAAAGGAGACGGAGGCCGACCTCAGCAGAGACAGGTTGCTTTATCGGAAGCGAAGAGGTTGGTGCCAGTCTGTTCTTACGCTGGGTGCGTTTAGAACTCAGGTTTTTATCTGGTTAAGGAGGGAATTTGCCACCACAGGGGCGGGGGTGGAAGGCAGCTGGCCACAGAGTAGGAGCTCTTTGAAGTCTCAGGGAACTTTCCTCTTAGGTATATCTGTTTCATAGCTGCCCTGTGCAGCTTGTCTGCTCTGCTATTTGCATTGCAAGGAGTTAAGAAGGGTCTGGTTAGGCACCAAGGATCTCGGCAAAGGCAGGAAATGGGGCGGGGGCGGGGAGGAGGGGGGGTGCAACATGTCCCTTTAAAAAATATTTGCTGGCTGGTGCCGCGGCTCAATAGGCTAGTCCTCTGCCTGCAGCACCCGCTCCCCAGGTTCTAGTCCCAGTCAGGGCGCCAGATTCTGTCCTGGTTGCCCCTCTTCCAGGCCAGCTCTCTGCTGTGGCCAGGGAGTGCAGTGGAGGATGGCCCAAGTGCTTGGGCCCTGCACCCCAAGTACCTGGCTCCTGGCTTCAGATCAGTGTGGTGTGCCGGCAGCAGCCATTGGGGGGTGAACCAACGGCAAAAGGAAGACCTTTCTCTCTGTCTCTCTCTCTCTCTCACTGTCCACTTTGCCTGTCAAAAAAAAAAAAAATATTTGCTGTATGAAAAAAGAGAGGAGGAGGTTGGGTGGGGGAAGATTAGCTTTGATTTGGAGAGGAAAAAGAAGCTTACATTTCGATTTAAAAGCAGTCTTGTAGAGTATAGATTACTAAAAGCAATTAGCAAGTATATTTCTATGTTTATTTAATTCTCAAAAATAGACTACAACTACAGAGAAAATTAAAAATAGCACGTTTAAATCTTGGAAATAGCAAATGGAGCTTCACAATTCATTTATATGTTTTTTTTTTTTAAGATTTATTTATATGAAAGGCAGAATTACAAAGAGAGAGGGAGAGAGAGAGAGAGTTAACTTCCATTTGCTAGTCCACTCCCCGAAATGGGCACAATGGCCAGGACTGAGTCAGGCCAAAGCCAGGAGCCAGGATCTTCATCCGGGTCTCCCAGCATGTGGACCATCTGCTGCTTTCCCAGGCTCGTTAGCAGGGAGCTAGATCAGAAGGCGAGCAGCTAGGACTCAAACCAGCCCTCCTATGGGATGCCAGCATTGCAGGTCACAGGTGATAGCTCAACCTGCTACGCCAGAACACCGCGGCTCCTGTATCATAATAAATTCCTAAACCATACCTCATTCTGTCCCAACATTGCAACATTTGGGGAGAGAACCAGTGGATGGAAGATCTCTCTCTCTCTCTCTCTCTCTCTCTCTCTCTCTCTCTCTGTCTCTTTCTTTCTCTGTGTAATTCTGACTTTTAAATAAATAAATCTTTACAAAGTAATAAATTAATTCTGAGGACTGAAAATAAATATCGTTGTTTTCCAAAGCTGCAGGAACTAGCCAATGGAGAACGGCATCGGTGACTAGCAAGCGTTCCCACAGCAGCCAGAGCACATGCCCTTCTCCAGGATGCTCAACTGCTCTCCTAACCATGTGCTTGACGCCGCCAGCGTGTTAACGTTCTGCTCGCCTTCTAATGTGTTTTTCCTGCAGGTTGTGAAATCCCTGAGCACAGGAACTGCCTGGTTGTTCTCCGTTATTCTTCCTACACCAAGAACCATGATGAGTTTATGGCAGCTGTTGGGTAGATGGGTGATACCCTCCATCCAATGGGGTAAAACACTCACCTTTAAACAACTCTCTAACCCAAGAACTGGCCACGCCCACGGGTGTTCCTGTGTGTTGTCCACAATGTGAGACCTACCTGTTGGAATGTGTGGTCACATTCAAGATAGGTTCTGAAGCCACAATCCATAGCCGCAAGTGAACACCACTGATGCTTCCCAAAGCTTTCCCCACAACCTAGCCCAACACCCATGGGGATGCACCTGTACCCCTTGAGACCTGGGGACAGCATGCAATAAATGGCACCGAGAGATGCATCGCCCTAAATAGAGTGCCTTCCAGGTTTCATGCTTACTTTGTAATTCGGTATTCCACTCCCTAGGTAAGATATCGGTCTTTGTCTTTATCTGAAATTATTTTCCCGGGCCATCAATTTTGCAGTGTTACCCAGTCATGCCTCTGCCTGACCCAGGGAGCTCCTGTGCCCTGTGTGACACTCACAGCCGGGAGATGCTCTTCATAAAACCTTGTGGAGTCATTTATCTGATTGCCTTTTTTCACCCAGCAAAGAACAGCCCAGTGACTGATAATGGGACAGAAGATGAGGGCGTTTGGTGGTGGGAAGGAAGAGGGAACCCGTAGAGCCAACTGAATAGCAACGTCTGGTCAGGGCAGCCTGCTGGACCAAGAAGCAGCACGTGGAAGGAGAAAGGATCCAAAGTTGGGGTGAGAGGAGTCCTTGGCCAGGGCTGATCCAGGCAATGGGTGGGAGGTGGGTGTGGCCGTGGATGTGTGTAAGGACCCAGCGTCCATTCCTGCTACAGATATCTGTGCTTAGTACTGTGCTTAGTGCCTGCAATCCAGCGAGGATGAAGACACACACACATGACTGCAGGACGCTCTCATGCTAGATGGCAGGACAGGTGTCAGTGGTAGTGACGCCTGGCCAGCATGGGGCGTGCAGGGGAGAGAAGATGCTGGGACTTGGTCTGAAAGACAAGCGGAAGCAGGCTACGTGCTGCTCAGTAGCAGGGCCACGGTGTCTCTTGCTTCTGAAGTCGTTTCCTTCTGATTCCCAGCCCCCACGAGGGGCTGCCTCCTGCTTTTATATAGAAGGTGATCAGCAAGTGGCTGTAAATGAAGAGAAACCAAAGCCACACCAAAAAAACTCAGTGTATCTGCGTGTTCCTCTGTGTGCTTCTCTCTCTCTCTCTCTCTCTCTCTCTGTCTGTCTGTCTCCGTCTCACACATACATTAAAATGATATATATGGGCACATCATTTATTCTGATTAGTGGCCTACTAAACGGAGGGGGTGGCAGCTAATACCGTTCAAGGACAGAGAGGGAAGTCTGGGCGCATTGCTGGCTCCGGGGTCCCAGCTGGGATGTAGTTTGAACTACACTTAGAGACTGGGAGAATCAAAGGGTTGCTGGGGCAGAGGCTGTGGTGACTCCTCACCACCTCTCGAATCAGTTAGTTGGGAGTTTACTGCTCTCTGCGAGTCCACTGCCACTCTGTCCTCTCCTCCCGCTCCTAACCTAGCCTTTCTGCTTGCATCCTGGTGCATGGTGGAAGGGCAGGAAGGGAGTAAGATACTAGCTTGCAAAGGGTTCCAGTTGTTTTGTTCCGGATATTTTTTTCCTTTGGTTAATTATCAAGTGCTTGCTAGGCAATAATCAATGGGTAGCTAATTGGAAGCAAGAGAGAATGAAATGGGTATTATTCAGATAGTGTTTTTAATGAAAAGCGTACACGTAATACTATGGGGAAATATCACAAGAGATTATATATTTTTTTTTTCCTTCTGGTACGTGTTTACAAAAGGCTTCATTTAAGCCACTCATACACTAAATCCAGGTATGTGAATCCTTTCATTTCTTAGACTCCTCCCGAGGGGTGAGTGCTGGAAGGTACCAGGAGGAAAACCTCACCACCAGGGACCGCCTGGGGAAAACCAAACCCGCCCTAAATGGAGCCGGAAGGTCTGTCATTTCCCAGAGAGCAAGGAAATGGTAGGCAAATGACAGCAGTTGTCTAGAGAATTAGGGACTACATAACAATGCTCTCTGCTAAATTAACCATATTACATTGTGCACAGGAAAGTGATGGAAAAAAAACCCGTTGAAAATGGAATACTAATTTGCCCACATCATTTATGTAAAATGCATTGATGGAAAATGCAAACCAAAGCGGACTTTGGTTTGATCTGAGATCTAAGCAGCTCCAGCACTGTTCACCAACGCACGATTTGTGTGTGAGAAGATTCGGCAGGGGGAGGGGCTCCAGGGTCGGTGATCAGCACAACTCCTCCTGCACCCCCTCCACCTGCCTCCTCACACCTGCGAATTTTGGAAAATATTTGTTTCTGTGACCTGAAGTTCTCTAAGTGAAAGTGCAAAGCATGAATCATTGTTACTGTTATCACTAAATCACAACCTCACCACATAGGAGAGGGAGAAAGCAAAGCCTCCATTCTATTCTACATTTTTTGTTGTTGTTGTTTTTGTTTTTGCTCTAGTTCAAATAAGTCCTTGTTTTTGAATAGTAGTAGGGGGAAATGGAAATGTAGCAAAGCTATACTTAAAACAGCCAGCCCAGAACAAAAGCAACTCACTGGCAGCCCAGGGAGACCTTGGAAGATCTACAGATGAAACAAATAGCTGTGCTGGGCTGCCATTGTGTTCTGGAATCAAATGCAAAATGGAGAACGTGGGTCCCACTGTAAAGGGTTTGCAGTCTACAATGCTCTGAAATGAAACAGCATCGCGGCGGCAGAGAGCCAGAAGCTGCCGCCGCCGCCGCTGTGAGCTGTGGTGCTCGTTCAGAACCAGCGCGTGGGAGGAGGGGCAGATCCCCCTCCTCCCTCGCTGCTGCTCTCTGGTCCCTAGGATCCTATAATTTTTATTTGGGTTTTCATTTGTCCTTGTCATCCCCATCTCTCCACAAAGGGTCATCATTTAGTGATTCAGGTCAGCCCTCGGGGCAAACCTGTGGCTGATTCTGTCTGCTGCTGAGTAGGGTCCCTTTGTTGGACTAATTTTGTCTCTTCCCTGCCTTTGGTGGCCCTAAGGGTAAACGCTGAGCCCCAGGAATCTTAACTCTTCTTACCTCTTGGGTGGCTGTGGTGGTTGGGCAAAGGGGCCTTCCCTTATCCTAACACTGCCCCCACTCCCTCCATCTCCTCCTCCTATCCCTGCCCTTGCCCTAAGATTATTAAACATTAGCTTGGTACCTATAGCTCACCTGCCATTTGCTATCAATCACCTTTTTAAAAAAATTTATAGATGTATTTATTTATTTGAAAGGCAGAGTTACAGAGAGGTAGAGGCAGAGAGAGAGAGAGGTCTTCCATCCACCAGTTCACACCCCAGATGGTTGTAATGGCCAGAGCTGGGCCAATCCGAAGCAAGGAACCTGGAGCTTCTTCCAGGTCTCCCATGTGGGTGCAGAGGCCTAAAGACTTGGGCCATCCTCTTCTGGTTTTCCAGGAGCATTAGCAGGGAGCTGGATCGGAAGTGGAGCAGCTGAGTCTCGAACCGGCACCCTTATGGGATGCCGGCACTGCAGATAGCGGCTTTACCAGCTACGCCACAGCGGCAGTCCCTATAAATCGTCTTTATGCAAATAGAAAGTGACCCCATGTCAAGACACCTTACCACCATCTGTCAGAAAATCATAATAAATACGCAAAGGGATAATTACTAGAATGTGAATGGTGCTCCCTCTAGAATTGTGCAGTACACAACTGGTGCGACCATATGTGACAACCCTGTGTTTCACATCACCTGAGCTACCCTGGAACCCTGCATAGAAATCACAGCCACAGTGGACCGGATGGTCTTGCCTTTTTATGACAGTTTGCTATTGCAAAATCTAAATCTTTCAGCCATGACCGTAAATCTCTGAGAAGCAGCCTCTGGGAGAGGGATCTGTAATAAGAAGGGCTCTTCCAGCCCCAGCTCTGACCAGACCTCGCACGGTTGATTTTCAAGCACCATCAAAGTTGCCAAGCTGGTGTGTACAGACAGATGCTGGGGTGCAGCGGGGAGAGATGGACTTGGCTCGTCTTGGGGTCGGCCTTCACCCCTCTCCGGCTTCAGCTGCTTCCTGTCTCAGTAATGGCCCCATCTGTTCCCCGCCTGCCTTCCATTCAGTACGTCTTTCATATTCTTGGGGGGGAGGATCTCTTGCCACATTACAAACCACCCCAAAACGCAGTGCCAGAAGGAGAATCAGTTGTTTACTTTGCTCACAGATCTGCTGTGTGGGCAGGGATCATCAGGGACGGCTCAGCTCTGCTCCACGCAGCCTCCGCTGGGGCAGCTCACATGTGGCTGGGGATCTGCTTTCACGGTGGCTAACTCAGGCGGCTGCTAAGTGGATGCTGACTGCTGAGCAGGAGCTCAGCTGGGGCCACTTGGGCTCCCTGGGGCTGCGTGGGCTTGAAGCAGACACAGGCTGTCCCCACCACGCTGTCCCTACATTGCAATGACTGTGGTTTTAAACCCGTAAGATTTGGGGTCCTTTGTTTGGCAGCGACCAATCACCGGAACGTGTAGACTGTGCTGAGTATGATGTGAATCTATGCCCTTGTCTTTCTAGGATGCCTCCCTGTGTTGCAGTGCCCGGGAAGCTGAAAACTACATTTCCCAGACTCCCCTGCCATTAGGATCATGAATATGAGTTTAGACTACACCAATCAGACTTCTCTGTACAGAGTTTGGAAGGCAGAAGTGGAGCTGAGCCGATTTCCTGCTCTTTAGGGCTGTTTCCTGCTGGGAAACAAGTTCATGGTGCCGCTGATGTCCCATTGCTGGTGGTAGTGGAGGTGACAGTGGCTGGGCGCCACATTCCAACAGGTGGCTGCGTGTGGCGGCAGCAGTAGTTGTGCTGATCCTGGCTTCCTTACTGCTTTCTGGCCTCGATTTACCAGCAGCTAACAGCGTCCTTGAGATCATCAGTTCCAGTGGCAGCTTCCTAAGTCTCACCTCCTTTTCTTTTCAATTTTACTTATTTCCTCAGCTCCCATCTGCTGATTCACTCCCCAAATGCCTACAACAGCCAATACTGGGTCAGGCTGAAGCTGAGAGCCAAGAACTCGATCCAGGCTTCCCATGTGAGCAATAGGGACCCATGTGCTTAAGTCATTGTCTGCTGTCTCCAAAGGGATGCATTAGCAGGAGCTGGAATCAGGAGCAGAGCCAAGACTCAAACTCAAGTGGCAGGCTTCTTTTTGTTTTTTAAAGATTTATTTTATTTATTTGAAAGATAGAGTTATACAGACTGAGGTAGAGCAAGAGAGAGAGAGAATACAGAGAGAGAGAGAGAGAGAGAGTGAGAGAGAGGTCTTCCATCTGCTGGTTCACTCCCCAGATCACTGCACTGGCCAGAGCTGAGCTGACCTGAAGCCAGGAGCTTCTTCTGGGTCTCCCACATGGATGCTGGGGCCCAAGGACTTGGGCCATCCTCTACTGCTTTCCTAGGCCATAGCAGAGAGCTGGATCAGAAGTGGAACAGCCGGGACTCCAACCAGTGTTCATAAGGGATGCTGGCACTGCAGCCACAAAAGCGGGTCCCTGCAGCTGTCTTAATCAGCATCTTGACTGCTAGATAAACACCCACCCCTCCGCCACCAACCTCCTTGATGGTGGCAGGGGTGACAAGTGCCCTGGGAGATTGGTCTCACCACTTTCTGGGAGGCAGCCCAAGAGGCCCAGCCTGGAGCCCTCCCTTCTAGTCCTGCTGACAAGTTTATAATTCATCCTATTAAATCCATTCTTGTCTAAAAACTCCATTTCCCACACTGACTCCTGCAACTAATACTGGGGATCCCTAAAGTTCTATCCCATCTCATTCCTGCTTTGATTCCGTCTCGCTTGCTTTCTCTCATTTATCCCTTTCACAGACACTTATAAAGGGCCCGCTGTATGTCAACCTAGCCCATACCCTGCTTTCTTAAAAGTCCCCCACACTGTACCCTCCACTGAAAGGTTTTTACCACGTGACAGCCCACCGCCTACCAGAATAGCTGATGCACCGGGAGCTACCACCTGCCCATGACTGATTGGATTGTCTCCCTCCAGCTAAAACCAAGAAGCAAGAGGCGTTTGTGATGGACATTTGGCCCACAGGTTACACTGAATCAGAGCCACAGTCCGGAGGGGCAGGGGATGCGCGTGCAGGGAGAAGCAGGGGCTGCAGAGGCACAAGGAACAGCTGCTGTCCAGGGCCCCGCAGCCGGAGACCCCACCATACTGCCTGAGCCCCAGGTCTGGGAGCTTCCTCCGGCCCCCTGCAGTCCACCACCTCCTCACATGAGCTAATCCAGGGGCTTAGCCGCACCGCAGCCTGGCGTCCCCTTCTGGCTGGCCTCTTCCGTCCCGTCACCTCCTCCATCACCTCTGCTCTGGACCCTGGCTGCACGGAACTGCCCAGATCTCCTCCAGCATGGGCTGCTCCAGTTCTTGCCCGGAATACCTCGGCCCTCCCTCCTTCTCTTAAGAGCTCATCCATGCTTGGAGACCCAGCGCAAACATCCAGCACTGACGCTCAGAGTGCACACACCTGACTTCTGGGCTTGTGCAGACGCTCATGGCACACTGCTGGTTGCTGACATGTGTCCTTCCCAGCTCACTGATGGTGAGAACTTGGCACCCATGGGCACCCAGCGTTTCACCCAAGGGTTGGAATTCTAACATACAATCTGAGCTTCTCCAATAAAGGGTATTGTGTCAGTGTAAGACATTGCTTGCTCAAATGGAAATGCATTCAGAGAATGCTCCAGATTAAAGGGATGCAGATCAAAGGGCATATTTTTGGCCAGAAGTTCTGAGTCTTAGAGACCCAAATAAATTGTAGACTTTTTATTTCCTGAATTGATTGGAACCATAACACTGGATTTGGTGCCATAATATAAAACTCGCTGGAAATTTCAGCCTGGTGGAAAGGCCGTCTCCTTTTGCTGTGTTAGGATTGCTTTTGTCTCAAAGCACCCACGCCTAATGCTGAAACTGGCTGTTCAATCCAGAAGGCGGATTTAGAAGGGAGCCTGCAGGGCCCGGCCCTTGGTCGGAGGTACAGGCACACTTGGCTTCGGGCTTACTGGGAGAGGGTGGGTGGGCCTGCACTCCATGTGGACCCGCGTCCACTTGGGTTTGAGCTCCTGTGGCCTCCTATCAAGAATAGCAAGCAGCTGCTCATGCAGTGTCTGAAACATCAGCTGCGTTTTGCAAACATGTAAGAATTTCTCCATGGGAATCTTGACTGCAGCTGTGGGCCTGGCGGCTCCTCCCGGGCCCTGCGCCTGGGGCTCGGCCCTCAGGAGGCTCTGCCAGCTACACTCCCAGCCTGGGGACTAACGACTCAGCAGCCGACTGTCTCAGGCTCTCTCATGCGGGGTGGGGGGTGGGAGTCTGGTTTGGGGTTCCCTGGGGTTTGGGGTGAGCCCAGGAAGTGGGAGAGACTCCCTACAGCTGAAGCCAAGTCCACTCTCTCACACTGACCTCTAAGCCTTCCAGGCTTTCTGAACAAATCTCAGCTAGATTTGCCCAAAACCACAGTTCCCAAACCTGCCTAAGAAAATCTTAAAAAAAAAAAAAAAAATGCAGGTTTGAGGGGTGGTGTTGTGGCACAGTGGGTGAAACTGCCGCTTGGGTTACCCTCGTCCCACGGTAGCAGATCCTGGTTTGAGTCCCAGCTACTCCATCCATCTTATTGTTGAACACGTGTCTAAGTCTGCTCTGACTGCTATAACAGATATACCCTAGGCTAGGTGACTTATAAGCCACGGAAATTTCATCCTCATGGTTCTGGACCCTGTGAAGTCCAAGGTCGACATGCCGACATTCTTGTTGTCTGGGGAGTGCCGCTTCCTGATTCTTAGGCAGCCTCAGTCTGTCCCCACACAGCAGAAGGAACAAGGGACCTCTCTGGAATGACTTTTATTAAAGGACACCGATCTCATTCATGAAAGCTCTGCCTTCATCCCCTAACCACATAGCATAGGCCCCGCCTCCTATTACCATTGCATTGTGGGTTAGGATTTCACCATATAAATTGGGGGAGGGGGACATGAGCGTTGTAGTCTGCAACAATGTGGGCCCCCTTTTCTCCTCTCACTGGAAACTTTGCCAGCCGAACAAATGCATGGCATGCTTCTTTGACTCTGAGTCCCACTCACCCCAACCCTAGTAGCGCAAGCATGGAAAGTGCCCGCCCTCAACTCGGGTCTGAACAGCTCTGGTAACTGTCTCACAGACCTTTGGATGAAGCCAGTCAAGCCAGGCCAGGCCACCTGAGCTGGCCAAGCGTGTCTCAGCTGCTGAGACAGCAAGTCCTTCATGCAACAGGGACTGGCCTATGGTGAGTGAAGCTGCGTTGGGGCTTTGGGCAGCAGGATGACCTGGCTCCTGTCCCAGTGAGTGAGCTTGCTCAGCTCACGGTTCTTCTACTTGATTTGGGGCTCCAAGGCCTGACCCTTAACACCAGCACTCCAAGGAGGTGTCACCATGTTGGATTTCAGGAGCCTGACCTCCAGCAGAGAGTTCCAGAAGATCACAGGCTGACAGGGCACAAAGGACTGTTGTTCAGGTTTTAGAAAGTGGACTATCCAAAACTATACATCAGAAACTCCCCTTGGCTTTACTCCTGCGCCCATGTCCTGTTTTCATGAGCGTGTCTCCACATGGAATGGTGTCCAGGGTCCTGTCCCGAGGCTTCTCGTGCCCTCCCTTGCTTCTTGTGATCTCAAGTACCTGCCATTTCCCATCTTAGATTCAGATGGAGTGGGGAGTGGGGCAGGGCAGGTGCCGACAGGGCTTTGGACCAGGCTGAGTGTACCTAGAACCTCATCTAGTTTTCCTAAAAAGAAAAAACCCTCGGGCAGGATCGTCCTCCAACTCCCGCCCACAGGGGAAATCCAACAATTTGTCTTCTGTCCTGGCTGAGCAAGATCCACTCAGCCTGGCAGCTGCTCCCTCTGAACTCAGGCAGCTGAGAGACCAGGGACTGAAGTGCAGACCCCTGAACTCTTCTCATTCGGAGGGGAGACTTGAAACCTCTATTTTTTTTTTAAGTACATAAAAATCTTCTAGTTGCTGGTACAAGTGATATATGTGTACACAGAGGTCTTCGTATGAAACAACAAAGGCTACAGATAAAGTAATGCCCACTCCCTCCATTCCTAAAGGTAACCACTTTTTAACATGGTCTGTATGTTCACAATCCTTTTAAATTCATTTACAGACACAGGGCTTCTTTATATAAACAAAGTCTTACTGCACAGATTGTTCTGCAACTTGACTTTTCACCGAACAATGTGTCTCGGAGAACATTCCATGTCAGCACATTTAGGTTTACTTTCTTCTTTCTAACAAATGGGATTTAATAGTATTCCACAGAGCAAAGAGCGTCATTCATTTAACCACTCTTCTGTTGCTGCATACTTAGAGTATTTCCAGATTTTCACGGTTACCAAAAGCTTTACATCTGCAATGATTTCCCTTGGCAGAATGTCTAGAAGTAGAATTGCTGCAATAGTCTGTTCTTAAGTTTAGTATCCACTGCGGAGTCGTCACGTCCATCCGCTTACTCCGTGTATGTAGGTAATGATTTTCCTGGATGTAGATGTCCGAGGACCGCACTTTGAGAACACTGAATCATGTTTGACTATAAGCTTCTGTGCTTACAGAGATTATCTCAAAATTCAGTGATATCAGGGGTGCGGCCGTCCGGCCCATGGGCTGTATTGAGGCCTGGGAAATCATTTGGATTGGCTCTGCGAAGGCCACTGCAGGCTGGACTCGAAATTCAATAAATCTGCAGCAGGTTAACGTTTCAGTTTATATTTATGTATGGCCCCCCCGAATGATGTTACCACTTTCCAGATGGCCTTTGGTAGAAAAAAAGGTTCTCCAACCCTGGAAAACAACGAGTTGCATGTTTTATATTGTATTTTTTCTCACGAGTCCCTGCAGGTAGACCACAACCCTGCTTTGGCTGACTAAATCCAAGTTCAGAGCTCTTCAGTTTCCCACTGGAGACTGGGCTTCAGGCTCCCGGTCAAGTTCAGGTTGGTCACCAGGCACAGTGTTTGTTCTGGGGCCCAGGATGAAGGGGGTAATGGCTTCCTGAGGAACTCATTTGTGTTTTCTGCTATTACAGAAGATCCTGAACTAAACCTAGCCTCTCAAACGACCTGATTGCCTTGTGATTTCTAGGATTCCATTGACCAGACAAGTCACATGGCCAAGAGCACGTCACTAGGGCAGGAAATTATATCCTGTCCTTGGGTCACGGGCTCTGTAAAGGTATCATGAAACAAAGTGAAAAACTCATGACCAAGCGTTTCAACCAATCCTGTCTCATAGATGCTAAGGTCACAAGCTTTGACACGAAAAGACTTGGGTTTGCACCCGTGCTTATGTGACTTGGGGGAAATTACTAAATATGGAATTATTACTCTCCATTGTTGAGGATCATTGAAAGCACTTTTGCTTTGGATCCCTACAAACATTTTTTGCCCAACTTCAATGCACTTGGCCTCTACATCTATAGGGTCTGTGTTGAGGATTCAACCAGCAGCAGATGGAAAAGATTCAGGGAGAAAAATAAATTTTCAACTGTATTGAACATGTACTTATTTTTTTCTTGTCTTTATTCCCTACGCTGAGCTGTCTAACAACTATTTACATAGCATTTCCATTCTATTAAGCATCGTAAGTGATCAAGAGACGATTTGAAGTAGACAGGAGTATTGCCTATGTTGTTGCGGCATTTCCTACAAAGGTCTTGCACATCCAGAGATTTCCACATCCACAGGAGGCCTAAAACCAATCACCCAATCGCCCATGGTTCCCAGGGGACAACTGTGTTTGGTGTAGAAGAAACCAACAGTAGTCAGTCAATTGTCTGTGATAACATTGAATTTATTAATTGGTTGTCAAAGCTGCTGTGCTACTGCACAATTCTTCAGTTTCCCTGTGAAACATTTCTTCAAGTTGGAAAATCAAGGTGTGGCTCCCTGGTATGCTCCTGTTAATGAGCCATTCACACCTTTCTTGGTGTTTGTACATATTTTGTTTAAAATGATTCACTTATTTCTCAGTTGATGTTGTTGTTATAAGAAAAAAATATAGTGATTATCATAAATCCGTAGATTCAAATTTTTGAGAGCACAACCTAAAATAGATTAGTGGTATATACCAATAACAATCATTTTCTGTGTTATTTTAAACTTTTTATTAAATTATAAAGCATCGATATACACAAGAACTTTTTAAAATTAAACAGAAGTAAGGATTTTTATCATAATTACCATGAGAACTTTGGCAATATTGTATATTTCAAAATGTTTCTCTGTTACTATCTTTTCACCAAACATTTGTTTTTTCTTCTTTTTTAAAAATTTAACTTTATTTCTATGAAAGGCAGAGAGAGATAGAAGCAGACAGAGAGATCTCATGCACAAGTTGACACCCCAAGTGCCTATAACAGGGGAGTCAGGCCAAAGCTTGGAACTGGAAAGCCAATCCAGGCCCCCAGGTGAGTGGCAGAAACCCAAGAACTTGGCCATGGCCTCCTGCCTCCCAGGGTGCACATTAGCAGGACGCTAGACTCAGCAGTGGAGCTGTGACTTAAACGCAGACACTCTGGTAGGGGGTACAGACATCTAACTGTTGTGCCAAACACTTGACACATTCCCCTCCCCCACAGATTAGAGTCTTGTTTGTCTAGAATTTAAAAACAGAACAAAACAAAATAAAACTCACCAATTCCAATGTGCTGCTTACCAGCAAATATGTTCAAAGAGAGCTCAGTGTGAGCAGTAGGCAAGCACTTAAGACACTGCTTGGGACACCTGCATCCCCTAGCAGAGTGCCTGGGTTCGAGTCCTGGCTCTACTTCTGACTCCAGCTTCCTGCTCAGGTGCATCCTGGGAGATATCAGAACACGGCCACCCATGTGGGAGACCTAGATTGAGTTCCTAGGTCCTGGGTTCAGCCTGACCCAGCCCCAGCTCTTGTAGACATTTGGGGTCTGAACTAGCAGATGAAAGATCTCTGTCTGTCTCTGTCTCCCTCTGCCTTTCAAATAAAATGAAAATGCATAAATAAAAATTGAAAAAGACAGCCCTGTAATGCTAAAAACATGGCTCTGTTTGACTTCTCATTAGACTTGGGAAGCTTATACACTGACTGTAGGCTAAATTTGCCATTGAAGAATATGAAAATTAACATAACACATGCATTTGCTGGTGCTCCCATGACAAAGGAGTACAGATTGGGCAGTGTATTTATGTCCCACAGTTCAGGAGGCCGCAAGCCAGGCAGGTTTGGTTTCTCCTAGGGCCTCTCCTCAGCCTGAAGAAGGCGGCCTCTGGCTGTGTCCTCACGTGGCCTCCCGCTCTACGCACACTCACAGCGCTGGTGTTTGTCTCTCCTAATGCCTTCTTATACAGACAGCAGTCAGGTTGTCTGGAGCCTCACCCTGAAGGCCTCATTTGAACTCAGTCGCCTCTGTAAGGGTCCTGTCTCCAATACAGTCCTATTCTGAGGTTAGGGCTTCAACACAGGAATCTCAGGGGTAGGGGATGTTTTTCACCTGACCTAGAAATGCCACTTCACTTTTTGTTTTAAAGATTTATTTATTTATTTGAAAGTAAAGTTACAGAGAGAGAAAGAGAAAGAGAGAGAGACTTTCTGGGCAATGGCTCAGTCCCCAAATAGCCACAACAGCCAGCAGCCTCCCACGTGAGTGGCAGAGGCCCAAGGACTTGGGCCATCTTTCACTGCTTTCCTAGATGCGTTAGCAGGGAGCTGGATCGGAAGCAGAGCAGCAGGACTCCCACCAGTGCTATATGAGATGCAGGCATCAGAGGCAGCAGCTTAACTCAGGGTGTCGCCACACTGGCCCCCAACTTCACATTTTTCATGATGACACTCCCTCCTCCCATCCTAGCCCATCCATATGGCCTCACCTTCAGCCTTCCAAGCCCAACGTCTAGCTGCTTATGAGAAGGATTTATAACATCTTGGACAGCCAGCCTAGCAGGTGCCACAGGCCAGCGTGTCCAGGCTCATGGGGTATGGAGCTTCAGTGTGGGGAAGCCCACAGCCCCATAAACTGCACAGTCCCTTTCACTCATGAATGTCAACCTGTGCAGTCCCACAGAATCAAAGACGAAGCTGACGGTGCTGGGCCTGCTGCCAGTGGGGGAGGGAAACTAGTGTTGATGTCAGTGTAAAAATCCCCCCCACCTGCACCCCAGATATTAGATTTGGTGAGCTCTTTCGAAGAACCTCTGTCCCAAAACAGAATTCTAAAGAAGAATCACTCAGCCATGTCTTTCTCTCCCTTCCTCCTTCCCTCTACCCAGCCCCCTCTTCTTTGTAGCTCTGCTTTCTCTGGGATTCACTGTTCTCTGCAGGAATAGTGCCTGTGCTGGGCACCATTCTGGGGCCGGTGCTGTGGTGTAGAAGGCTAAGCCATGGCCTGCAGCGTCACCATCCCATAGGGCGCTGGTTCGAGTTGCAGCTGTTCTACTTCTGATCCAGCTCTCTGCTAATGCACCTGGGAAAGCAGTGGAGAAGGGCCCAAGTGCTTGGGTCCCTACACCCATGTGGGAGACCCGGAAGAAGCTGCTGAGTCATCTGGGGAGTGAACCAGCAGATGGAAGATCTCTCTTGCTCTCGTTCTAAATTTACTCTCAAATAAATAAATGATTCTGCAAGAAAGAGAGAGAGAGAGAGAGAGAGAGAGAAAGAGAGGAAGAAAGACACCTGTCCGGGGTTAGAGGCTGCTGCCTTCTGGGGCAGCAAACCTCCCAGCCTCAGAAGCAGCCCCCAAGTTCGGATTCCATGCCCGGGCTAGTGTCAGACCAGGCTCTCCCTGCACACCTCAGGCCTCCGTGATATCATTTGCTGTCCTTGGGGAGTGAGGGGTGTTGCAGCATGCAGCCTAGTTGCCTGTCACCCAGGAGACAGCGGGCTTCCAGTCCCAGATGCATGTCCATTCCCGCCCCCCAAACCTCACCCCACACCATGCTGCTGGGCGTGGGGAGGTGTGGGGTGCTGATCTTCAGGAGCTTGGCTAACCCCACTGGCAGCACAGCAAGCAACCGCCGGAGCACTGGAGCTGTCCTGGGGACCCTGACTCGCAGAGGTGGCGGGGAGCCAGCTCAGGTCCCCGAGGTGTCCCCTGGCTGACTTGAAGCCTGACAGCCGTAAGATCAGAGCAGGCTGCAGAAGCCGCCCTGGCTTGGTTTTGCGTTCGGGAGCAAAGCTGACCGCATGTCATTCCTTCTTTTCCCCATCTACACTCAACAGGAGTCTGTGCGTATTAGATTTGTCTGAAGGCAGAGTGAGGGCGGGGAGGGGGGAATGTTCGTCCCAGAGGACTTCAAACAGATGGTGGAAAAATGGAATGCAAAGCTAAGCTTATTTGGGTGCAAAAAATGTTTGAAATCTATGCGTATCGGGGGTATTCAAAACATTCACAGCGGGCTGGGCACCCAGCCTAGTGGTTGAAACACCGGTTAGCCTACGTCTCGTACCACAGTGCCCACTCTTGGACTTGAATTACCAAAATCGTGAGTTAAAGAAGCTTCTTTTTATAAAGTTAGTTGTTTGAAGTATTTCATTATAGTAATAAAAACCTGGCTAATAACACCAGGACCAAAGAACGTAGGGAATGGTGTCTCCTTGGGTGCTGCAAAGTAGAAGTGGAATTGGTGGGAATCTACTCAGTCCCAGACTTATCTAGGGGTGGAGGTGAACCTGAGTTGAGAGTTCAAGGCCTGCCAGCATTCCTGTCCTGCCTTAAAACAACATTTAATGATCGTACTCCTGACACACATTTGTGTCACCTACAGAGCGTGATTTATGGACCATTAGAAAGCTCTCCTGGGACTGGTGCTGTGGTGTGGCGGGTAAGTCTCCACCTGCTCTACCAGCATAACATATAGGTACCAGTTCCTGTCCCAGCTGCTCCACTTCTGATCCAGCTCCCTGTGAATGGCCCAGGAAAAGCAGCAGAAGATGGCCCAAGTGCTTGGGCCCCTGCCACCCACATGGGAGGCCTGGAAGAAGCTCCTGGCTACTGGCTTTGGCTTGGTTCAGCCCTGGCTCTTGCAGCCATCTGGGGAGTGAACCAGTGGATAGAAAGTCTTTATCTGTCTCTTCCTCTCTCTCTGTAACCCTGACTTTAAAATAAATAAATAAAGCTAAAAAAGAAGAAAAAGGAAGGAAGGGGAAGGAGGGAGAGATGAGGAAGGGAGGAGGGAGGGAGAGATGAGGAAGGGGAAGGGAGAGAGGAAGGAAAGAAGAAAATTCTCCTGTTCCAAAGCACCCTAATCTGCCTATTTTGGGAATTTACCATTAGAAATTCATCCCATTGGATTCCACACTTGCCTTGATCTTCGATTTAACTTCTATTTTTTTTTTAAGATTTAAAAAATTTATTTGAAAGGCAGAGTTACAGAGAGAGAGAGATTTTCCATTTGCTGTCACTCCCCAAATGGCCTCAATGTCTGGGGCTGGACCAGACCAAAGCCACCACAATGCCAGCCCCTGCTTTCCCTATTTAAACCATGTGCCAGTTATCAATTCATTGCCTCTCAGCTGTACGTTCACCCTTCATCGCATGCGCTTCCAAAATGGACCTGTGCCTCGCAGATGCGATCCGTCTGCAGCTGGCACAAGGTTAAGCTTGTTGGCAGAGGGCGCTGGAGAGACACTGCAGGAGGCAGGAGTTTCTGCCTTGGCTGCCTGGATGGAGCCTGCTTGGCAGAGCCTGCGCTTACCAGGCTGCTCCTGCACAGGCCACGTCTGCAGTGCTCGGCTCCTAGACTGCACGGTGGCCGGCAGCTCCCCGGCACTGCCCTGCCGCAGGGGGGTTGTGGCAGAGTGCCTGTGACGGAAACCTCACCGGCTTTTCCTGACGCGCCAGCGGGCAGATTTCCAGCAAGTTTCACATTTCTCTGCCGTCCCAGGCACCACAGCTGCGCCCTCTTCAGAAAGGCCCGGATCTCAGCCCTGGGGGCCTCTTCCTTGGCATCTGTCTCAGCCGTGAGGGTCATGGGTGCTCCTTATATTTGCCATTCCCAGGTTCTTTGGAGTTCTTCACTTCCTACTTACTAATTCTGTTCCTTTAATCCCCCATTATGGATCTTTTTAAAATTTTTATTCATACACTTTCATTTGTTTTTATTTGAGAGGCAAGGAGAAAGGGGAGAGAGAGAGAGAGAGAGAGAGAGAGAGAGAGAGAGAGAGAATCATGCATCCATTGGTGCCTTCCCCAAATGCCCATAACAACAAGAGTTGGGTCAGGCTGAAACCAAGAGGCAGGAACTCAGTCCGGGTCTCCCGTGTAGGTGGCAGGGACCCAAGTACTTAAGCCATCTCCTGCTGCCTCCCAGGCGTGCATTAACAGGGAGCTGCATCGGAAGCAGCAGAGCTGGGAATCTACCCAGGCGCTCCAATAGGCAATGCGAGTGCCCCATCATAATGACAGCCACACGCCAAGCACAGGCCCCATAATCTCTTATATTACACTTACCCTGTTCAAATGACAGCAAACTTTCTCTCTCTTCACTGGAGCCGGACAGATAGAGAATACAAATGTCCTTTGGGTAGAATTCACAGGGAGTCAATGACACTTCAGTGTGAAATAGTTTGTTTTGTTTTCCGGGCACCTAAACAGCAATAGGTGCCTCAGAGCTGAGCCAAGGGGCAATAGGAAGAAAAACCCAGCAAGGGATGATGGGAAAATCCTAAGAACAAACTGTGCCTGTTTCACAGTTGGGCCATGTGCTGACTGTAGCTGTTATTCTTTATTTCTATGCAAATGTCTTTGGTTTCCCCAGGGTCAGCCTAACAGCACCAGAAATAGAATGGAGGCTCTAGACTTTTCTGGTGAGGCAGCAACTGTTGTGCCTTGATAGCGCAGTCCGCGGCCACTGTGATGCTTTGGTCTCCATCACACGTGAAAGTGCATGCCGTGTGACACCCAAGCGGAACAGCTCTGGCCCTTTCCCTTTTGAACAGAGACGAGCTCCTCCTTGGAAGTGCATCGGCTCCTTCAGACCTGGCGGGACCCTCTTCGGGCTGCAAGGAGAGCGGGAATGAAAACCAGGAGGACCATGGGCTGGGGCGGCGGCTCGGCTGAGGACCGGCCCTTCTCCAGAGATTGTTCAAAATGGAGCGGCAGCCCCTCTCTGCTGAGGGTAAGTGTGTTCTTCATTAAAAGCTGGAGTGGGGACAGGTCAACAACTTTTTAAAGGCCTTTTTATCCAAGTGAGTATCTACATGATTTACAAAACAATCAGAAGGACTTCTTTAGAAAATCCACCATCCTTGCTCTTCCCTCCCCACCCCCATGCTCCCCGAGTCCTGTCCCTCTCACACCTGTTCTTAATGCCTCCATCTTCATTTTCACGGCTCCTTAAGAGGTGGCAGAAAGAAACCCATGTGCCCCGTCTACCGTCCCGACAAGGGCCTTCCTCTCCCAATGCTGATTCGTAGTTCTCCTGGGCAAGCCCAGAAGCAGAATCCAGTTCTCTGAGGACTCCCTGCTTACTAAGTCAAAAGCCTGCACGTGTGCCATTTCCACTTGCAATGGAAGCTGCCTCCACCTGGTCCGGTCCTTTTGACCTTCTGGATCCTTCTCAGTCCTGCTGGCCGCTTGGGGCCCGAAGCCAGGCTTCTTGCCCTCATCCATCTGGTGTTCCTTGGACAGACGTTACCGTAAACCCCTACATTTTATTTCATTCTCTGGCAGAGGGCAACCGTTACAATGGGCAGATTGTCACTATTCATAGAATCTAGACAGCACTAGTGCAGCCGGTCCAATAGCGACAGCCCCAGATAGCTACGTCCCACAAAGGGAGATCCAGTCACTGGAACCCAAGAGGCTGCTGTTGCTGTGGGGTCGGTCATAATGTGTCCTTCCTGCCTCCCGAGGTGGCCAGCCTCTTATGGGACCCCTAGCTTCCGGGCTAGAGCCTTCTACGCATACTCCCATTCCCTTCTTTACCAGACAAAAATGGAGGGCTGAGTGGTACAGGAATCGCAGAAATTAGACCATATCCAAATCTACTGCTATTCAATTTGTTTCATCCCAATTCCCATTTCTCCCCACCTTCTGCGTGAAGGCCCTACCGGACGGACCCAAGTGAACTAAAGCTGGGCCTAGAAGTCATGGCCATTAGTGCGTCATCTTCATCAGTAAGAATTGTTTTAGGGGCTGGCACTGTGGTACAGCGGGTTAAGCTGCTGCCTGTGACACCAGCATCCCTTAAGGGCACCAGTTTGAATCCCAGTTGTTCCATTTCCAATCCAGCTCCCTGCTAATGTGCACGGGAAAGTACCAGAGGATGGACCAAGTCTGGGTTCCTGCACCCATGTGGGAGATCTGCATGAAGCTCCTTCCTCCTGGTTTCAGCCTGGCCCAATCCTGGCCACTTCTGTCATCTGGAGAATGAACCAACAGATAGAAGATCTCTCTCTGTGTCTCTCCTCTCTGTGTAATCTGCCTTTTAAATAAACAAAGTAAATTTAAAAAAATTGTTTTAAAAACAGCTAAATAAAAAAAATCATAAAATATTCATAAAATGTGCCTTTAGCTTGGGCTGGTATTAGTGACAAGAGAATAACTGAGGTATCTTTTTTTTTTTTTTTTTTTTGGACAGGAAGAGTTAGACAGTGAGAGAGAGAGAGAGAGAGAGAGAGAGAGAGAAAGGTCTTCCCTCCGTTGGTTCACCCCCTCAAATGGCAATTACAGCTGGCGCGCTGCGCCAATCCAAACCCAGGAGCCAGGTGCTTCTCCTGGTCTCCCACGTGGTGCAGGGCCCAAGCACTTGGGCCATCCTCCGCTGCCCTCCCAGGCCACAGCAGAGAGCTGGACTGGAAGAGGAGCAACCGGGACAGAACCAGTGCCCCAACCGGGACTAGAACGTGGGGTGCCGGCACCACAGGCAGAGGATTAGCCTAATGAGCCGCGGCACCAGCTGAGTTATCTATTTTTTAAAATAAAAGATTAACTTTAGTTATTTGAAAGGCAGAGTGACAGAGAGAGATCGAGATCTTCCATCTGCTGGTTCACTCCCCAAAAGGCTAAAACCACTGGGTCTGGGCCAAGTTGAAGCTAGGAGCCAGAAGCTTTGTCTAGGTCCCTCATGTGAGTGCGGGGCCCAAGCACTTAGTTCATCTTCCATTGCTTTCCTAAGTGCATTAGCAGGGAGCTGGATCAGAAGTGGAGCAGCCATTACTCAAACCAGTACCCAGACAGTGGCTTAACCTGCTACACCACCGTGCCGGCCTCCATGGACTATCTACTTTAAAAAAAAAATGTCATCAAGGGGCTGGTGTTGTGTGTCGCAGGTAAACTTGCCTCCTGCGATGCTGGATTCCCATATGGGTGCCCATTCAAGTCTCAGCTACTCCACTTTCTATCCAGCTGCCTGCCAATGTGCCTGGGAAAGCAGTGTGGGGTGGCCCAAGTCCTTGGGCTCCTGCACCTACATGGGAGACCTGGAAGAGGCTCCTGGCTCCTGGCTTCGGATTGGTCTAGCTCCGTCGCAGACATCTGGGGATTGAACCAGCAGATGAAGATCTCTCCCTCTCAGCCTTTCCCTCTCTCTGTAACTCTGCCTTTCAAATAAACAACTATTTTTTAAAAATGTAAATAATATCCCAATAATATTCTGTAAGATTGTAACCCCACCCAGAAAATTAAGCATAATTATTAAAAAAAAAAGTCATTGGAGCTGGCACCATGGCTCACTTGGTTAATCCTCCACCTGCGGTGCCGGCATCCCATATGGGCGCCGGTGCTAGTCCCAGTTGCTCCTCTTCCAGTCCAGCTCTCTGCTGTGGCCCGGGAAGGCAGTGGAGGATGGCCCAGGTGCTTGGGTCCTGCACCCACATGGGAGACCAGGAGGAAGCACCTGGCTCCTGGCTTCGGATTGGCACAGTGCACTGGCTGTTGCAGCCATTTGGGGAGCGAACCAGTTTCTCCTTTGTTTTCTGTAACTCTGCCTTTCAATCAAATAAATCAATCTTTAAAAATAAAATAAAAATGAAAAAGCTCCTCGCAGGCTGGGTATGTAGCTCAGCAGGTCCAGGTACTGCTTGCAATACCAGAGTCCCATACAGAGAACTGGTTCCAGTTCCAGCTGCTCTGCTTCTTTTTTTTTTTTTTTTCCAAAGATTTATTTATTTATTTGAAAGTCAGAGTTACAGAGAGATAGAAGGAGAGGCAGAGAAAGAGGTCTTCCATCCACTGGTTCACTCCCCAACTGGCCACAATGGCCGGAGCTGCGCTGATCCTCCTATGCGGGTGCAGGGGCCCAAGCACTTGGGCCATCTTCTACTGCTTTCCCAGGCCACAGCCGAGAGCTGGATCGGAAGTGGAGCAGCCGGGACTCTAACCAGCGCTCCTATGGGATGCTGGTAGCTTTACGAACTATTCCACAGTGCTGGCCTCTGGTCTGCTTCTGATCTAGCTCCCTGCTAATGTGTCCTGGGAGGCCGTGGATTATGGCTGGAGTGCTTGGGCCCCTGCCATCCATGTAGCAGACCCAGGCTCCTGGCGTTGGCCTGGTCCAGCCCTGGTTGTTTCAGCCATTTGGGGAATGAAGCAGAGGATGTAAGATTCTCTCCACCCCCCTTCAAGTAAATGAAAAAAATTTTTAAAAAAAGTAAAAATGTTTTTAAAAAAAGCTCCTTAGCACATAATACACTTCAGTAATCAGAGCCAGAATCCAACAGCATAATAAAGAAAGGCAAGTGGAAATGCTTATAATCGTCATATTTTAAATGCCTTATTTCCTGCCAATCTCACATCCGTTCCCAGAGAAAGGAAAGTTGCCCACCCTGCCAGCGCCTTTGTCAGCTGCCAGCTGTTCCCTCCCTGGAAAGGGGTCAGAGGCTGCTGGGAGCTAATAGCCAGCCAGAGCTGCAGCACGGAAACATCCCTCGTGGGCTTTCGCTGCTGGCTGATTGTCAGCAGACAGCTACAAGTTCTGGTTTGATAAAAGCCAGCTATAGATTTCAAACCTTCTTTTCTTCTTTTTCCATTTGTACTCTGAAATTGTCATGCACTCCAAATGGAACTCGTGAGCACGCGGCCTTTGTTCTGCCTTGTTAGGCACCAGCTCTCTCCAGACAGTCACTTTGCAGGGTGGGGGAGCGCGAGGTGAGGCGAGGTGAGGTGGGAGGAGAGGGCTGGGGGCCGCACGAGCCACACAAGGCCCAGCGGCACAGGTGCAGCCCTGGGTGGGCTGAGTGCTTCAGGCTCAGTCTGAGCCACAGCTCACAGCCGACTTGGTTCTGTGACAGTCAGGGAGTCGGGGGTGGGATGTATTGTAAGTCACAGCCAGGATTTATTGACTGTAGCCCCCTGAAACAAAGTGAGTCACCAGCTGCATGCGCCAGGCACGAAATCCAAACCTTAAAGCACCTCAAAGCTCCCAACTGGCCAGTGATCAAGAATGACCTTTTCTGAGATAGAGTGTGGACCTCAGAGCTCTGTAGATTTCAAGGGGTCAGGCAGGAGGAAAGGGGGGCAGCAGGGACCGTGCACAATGGTGTGTGTGCTTTAAATTCAGATGCTTAGGGGCTGTCATGTGCAATGCATCAACGGTGAAAAATAAACACCCAGCAGAAGCCGGCTTTGAGTTAAGGCGCGTGCACAATAAATTTCAACGGGTGAAATTAATCGCTGGCTGCTTGTTGTGAATATTAATCCCAGGGAGGGAGCTGGCTTCTCCTCCATCAAGAGACAGGTGGAAGCTGAAAACAGCAAAACATTTGGGATCGTTAGAGGCAGGGCTTACCTGGGAGCCAAACCCTGATGCCGAGTCCCACAGAGGAGCAGAATCTGAAAAACAGCCCAGGCACAGCTGCACTGTAACTACCAATGCACCTGCCCTGCCCCTCACCTGTCCCCTCCAGGGCTCCCCAGGGACACGTACAGAGAAAGGTCTTGCCAGAGGGCATGGAAGATGAAAGAGCCAAGACTCCTAATTTGGTTTTTTACAATTGTAATAAAATATGCATAGCAGAATTTACTGGTTTAACCATTTCCAAGTATTTAACCATTTCCAAGTTCACTGGCATGAAGTGCATTTGCATGGTTGTGCAACCGTCATCACCTTTTACCTCCAGGACTTTTTCATCATCCAGAAACTGGATGTCCATTAAACAGAAACTGTCCATTAAACAACACCCCACTTCCCCCTCCTCCCTGCCCTGACAGTCACGGTTCCACTTTCTGTCCCTATACATGTGACTGTTCTAGGTGCCCCGTTCATCGGGAAATAATGCAATATTTGTTCTTTTGTGTCTGACTCATTTTTTCTTAATTTTGATTTATATTCATTTTGTTTAAAAGACACAGAGAGAGAGACAAAGAGACATCTTCTGTCTGCTGGTCCATTTCCTAAATACCTGCAATACCAGCAGGCAGGATCTCAGTCAGGGTCTCCCACGTGGGCGTGAGGAACTCAGGTACTTAAGCTGTTGTTTGCTGCTTCCCAAGGTGTGCCTCACCGGAAGATTTCTCTTCCGGCTGCAATGGAATTGGGAATATGGCCCTTTGAGCAACTCAGGAGCATGGGAGAGACAGAGCAGCGGGAGAATTCCAGTGCAAGTAGGAATTCAGGGTGCAAAGCAGCGTGAGGCATTTCCAAAATCCTGCAGGGAGTGGGGAGGTTGGGGCTGGAGCCAGAGGCGATTTCAACTCATGGGAGGACCCGGGGCCTCCCAGTCAGCCTGAGAACAACAGGCCTTTGCCCCTGGCTGCAGCATCCTGGCCCTAGGCCAAGCCCTCTGCCACACACAGGCTGGGAAATCCCTCTTAGGAAACGTGCCCACAGGCCCATAACCCAGACCCACCCCCACTGAAAGAAGTCTGAGTAGAGCACATGGCCTCTGAAGCAGAGTTTGGGGGGTTTGGGGGAGCTGGGAGGTCCCAGGGCAGCTAAGGTTAGGTCTAAGATCCCGTCACTGTGCACTACAGCCCCAAAGGAGGCCCTCCTGGGGCAGAGTAGCCCTTGGTGAAAGACAGCAGGGGATGGCCTTGAACGTGAGCATGCACAAACAGCTCTCTCTCATACACACACACACACACACACACACACACACACACACACACACACAGAGTGATAGAATCACCCCAAGTGCTCAGAAACTCACTGAGACCACTGTGGGCATCAGAACCTTCATTCTGAGTGGCAGGTAGGATCCCCTCTGTCCAGGTCTCTGTCTGTATAAACACAGGTGAGCTCGCTTCAGCTCAAGACTTGAAGCAATGGAAGACTTGTCAACAGTGAGTGAACTCAACTCTGTAGGAAGAATTCAGTGCAGTTTCATTGGTGTCTGGGAACACAAGCAGCCATGAAAGATTGACTATGGTTTTCATTCTGGGACAAGACATAGGTTTCTCGAGGCCGGCACTGTGGCACAGTAGGCTAAGCCTCTGCCTGCTGTGCTGGCATCCCATATAGGTGCTGGTTCGAGTCCTGGTTGCTCCTCTTGTGATCCAGCTCTCTGCTTATGGCCTAGGAAAGCAGCAGAAGATGGCCCAAGTGCTTGGGCCTCTGCACCCATGTGGGAGACCTGGAAGAGGCTCCTGGCTCCTGGTTTCAGATTTGCCCAGCACCAGCTGTTGCTGCCATTTGGGGAGTGAGACCTTTCTGTCTCTCCCTCTGTCTGTAACTCTACCTCTCAAAAAAATAAATAAAATATTTTTGAAAAAAAATAAAAATGAAAAGAGACATAGGTTTCTCTCTTTTGGAAAAATTTTAAACTTATTTATTTTCACTTAATTTGAAAGGCAGAGAGAGACAAAGAGAGATCTTCCATCAGCAGGTTCCCTCCCTAAATGCCTGCAACAATCAAGGCTGGGTGAGGCTGAAGCCAGGAGCTTGCAACTCATACTAGGTCTTCCACGTGAGTGGCGAGAACCCAAGTACTTAAACCATCATGCCTCCCAGGGTGCACATTAGCAGGAAGCTGGATTGGGAGCTGAGTAGCCAAGTTGCAGCAAGCACTCTGCTTTTGTGTGAAGAGAACGTCGTCTCCTTTCCTCCAGGGGCATTGTAGACTCTCCCCAGGACACAGGTTGGTGAGTGGGGACCAGGGTAGGTTTTAGTCCCATTAAGTCCCCATGCCCTCCTGAGCTAGGCATACACTCACTGCCCAGAGCTAGATAAAAAGACTTCCATGCCATGTCTGGCATTGAACTCTATCGCCATTAATTACTCTCATAATAATAAATACTAAACAGATGCATAACTTCATAACATAACATAACATGGGACGCAGGCATCCCAAGTAGAGACTTTGCCCACCGCATCAAACACCTGCCAGCTCTTTCTCTTTGCTAAGGGTCCAGCGAGGACTCTCAGCCTGTGTGACGATGGCACTATCCTCTACAGTCCCCAGATCTGGTCCCTCTCTGCATGTCCTGCCTTGTTCTCATCCCACATGGGCTGCTCCTCCTCTCTCACCTCAGGGGCCCCATCATTAAGTCTCAGTGGTTGCCCATGTAACAGGAAAAGGAAACAATCAATAAAGAATAAATTACTCTAGTCGTGCATCTGACTTCTAGATGTGTAGGATGGGTGAGCAGGTGAAGCAGGAGGAAGAGCCTAACTGCCGAGGAGCCCTCCTGTCTGGTTGTAAAAGGTGCACCTTCCCCCTACCCTATGCACAGCCTAGCACGGTAGGAAGCAGAACTGAAGTGATCTGTGTAATGAGAGGGCAAGAATTAGGAGCTTTCCCTAGTGTTTCAAGGAAACACTGTTATGGTGTCGGACTTGAACAACAAGAGTCAAAGAAATGGCTGAGAGCAGGGGGTAAGGAGAAAGAGAACTCCGGTGAGAAATCTGCCACTACCAGCAAAGTGCAGGGTTCTGTAACCACAGGGCACCCATGGGCCCTGTGCTTTAGCCCCTGACTACCCTGATTGTGGTCGCCAGACACAGCACGTGAGAGTTTGTCAGAAATGCAGAATCCTGGGCCAGTGTCATGGCACAGCAGGTGAAGCCGCCCTGCAATGCGAGCATCCCGTATCAGAGTGCGAGTCCCCTGCTGCTTTGCTTCCATTTCAGTCCCTACTAACTAACCTGGGAAAGCAGCAGAGGATAGTCCAAGTACTTGGGCCCCTGCCACCCATGTGGGGGACCCAGATGGAGTTCCAGACTTCTGGTTTTGGCTTGGTCCAGCTCCAGCCATTGCTGCCATTTAGGGAGTGAACCAGCAGATGGAAATTCTCCCTCCCTGTCTCTCTCTGTCACTCTGCCTTTCAAGTAAATAAAATATTTTTTTAAGAAAGGGATGGGGCCAGTGCTGTGGCATGGTGGCTAAAGCCGCTGCCTCCAGTGCTGGCATCCCATATGGGTGCCAGTTCAAGTCCCCACTGCTCCACTTCTGATTCAGCTCTCTGCTAGGGCCTGGGAAAGCAGTGGAAGATGGCCCAAGTCCTTGGGCCCCTGCACCCATGTGGGAGAGACCTGAAAGAAGCTGCTGGCTCCTGGCTTTGGATTGGCACAGCTCCAGCTGTTGCGGCCATCTGGGGAGTGAACCAGTGGATGGAAGACCTCTCTCTCTCTCTCTCTACCCCTCTCTGTGGCTCTGACATTCAAATAAATAAATAAATCTTTAAAAAAAGAAAAAAAAGAGAAAGGGATAGAGTCCTAGCCCCTCCCTCCAGACTTACAAAACCAGAATCCGTCATTTCACAGACATCCAGGCAATGGATGTGCACACTCAAATTTCATGAGATGTGTAACAGCACTGTTCTGCAACTTGGTAGTGCATTGGAATTACCTGGGAAACCTGAAAGAAAATTGCCATGCCAGAGCTCTCAGGTGATTCTGATTTGCAGCAAACTCTGAGAAGCATGCTGTCTTCCTGGGCTCTGGTTTGGTCTTCCCGTGGCAGTGCCCTGGGCGTGGGCTGAGGCATCCATGGAGTAGCCATTGCTGGTAGACCAGTTCTCCCAGAGAAGACAATTGATTTGCAGGGTTAACCAGGGCCCTGGGTATGACCACTCCTGCCATAGCTGACTTTAAACAACTTGAAGTGGAATTGGGAGGAGACAGGAGCCTATGCCAGCCAGCTCCACTGCCTGGGGCAGAGCCGCACCATCCCACCCCTCCTGCAGGGCTGCGGAACTTCTCAAGCCTATGTAGGCCCTGTCTGAAGCCAGTGCTACAGACTGTAGACATGGGCCAAGGTGCACACAGTGAGATGCTGCGCGCATGCAGCGTCCAGCCCTGTACTCGTGGGAGTGGCCTGCTGCATGGTGATGTCCCATCCTGGACTTTCTGCCCTTTCCTGAGCCCGGCTCTGCATGAAGACCCTCTGGGTACCCCAATCTTTAAATACAGGTTTGCACACACCAGCCTTGGCTTAAGTGTGCTTGGGGGAGTGAAGGAAGAAAGACAGTGCTCTCACCTGGGTGAAGGGGAGGAAAAGGAGGCCCACGGATGCCGGAGGCAGGTGAATTTGAAGAAGTCCAGGACTAGAAGGGAACCAGCCAGAGGCAAGTGTTGTGGTACAGCAGGTTAAGTCCCAGCTCAGGACACCCACATCCCATTATCAGAAGGCTTGGGTTCAAGTCCCACCTCCACTTCCAATTCAGTTTCCTGTTAATGTGTACCCTGGGAGGCAGCAGATGAAGATTTAAATATTTGTGCCCCTGTTACTCACATGGGAGACTCAGATGGAGTTCCTGCATCCTGGCTTTGGCCTGGTCCAACCCTGGATGCTGCTGCTATTTGGGAAGTGAACCAGTGGCTGGAAGATCTCTCTTTCTCTCTCTCTCTGTCTCTCTCTGTCTCTCTTTCTCATTCTGCCTTTGAAATAAATAAGCAAAAATAAACAAACTTAAAAAACAATAATGGGGATTTGCCAGGCGTATAGACTCAGTCTACCTCCCAGGACCCCTTGGGAATGCCAAGGAGGCTGAGGGACTTCCCACAGTGGGTAGGATGAAGGTGGATTTGAGCCGTTTCATTTGTTGGTTAGAGGAAGGGTGGACCCAAGGGCTAGTGGACTTCGGCGAAGATCCTGGGTGCTGGAGGCCCAGCGCACGCTGGCTAACCTGAGGGTGGGCCAGGGGCTTCCCGTTTCCGTCCCTACTGTGTCTTCTGCCTCCTCAGCCTCCTGAGGAGCAGCCAGGGGGAGCGTGGTGGGCAGAGGGTTGGCCAGATGTGGGGCAGGAAGCGGGTGGGGGGGGCAGGGAGGGCCTGGGGGTGCTGGCCTCTGGGTATCCTGGAGGAGGTGGGCGGGGCTCGACCACCCTCTGGGAGAAAGAGTGGCTTGGGAGGCAGGGACCTGAAAGCTGATAAAGGGAAAGGAGGGGTGACAAGGAATCTAAGATGAGTGTCACCTCCTCCCAGGTGTTCATACCAGCCTTTCACCCCATCCCCAGTGCCAGGTAGGAGTGTGTGAGCCACACGAGTCAGAGTCAGAATGCTGACATTTCCACCATGTGGTGTGTGTGTGTGTGTGTGTGTGTGTGTGTGTGTATCTGGTGGCTGCTCTCCCACTTAGCACTACTCCCATGTTTGACGATCCCCAGCCTGAGGCATCCCCCATCAGACCCCAGCTCACCTCCCCATGGGGGGAATGCCCTCTATCCAGAGTCCTGGTCTACCCAAGAGGCCCAGAGACCAGAAGCACTTATTCTCCCATTCCAGTCCAAGGCCTGTTTTAGTCTTCACATCTTCCCTGTGGTTGAGCTTTTCCCAAGGTTTCTGATGGTGGAGATGCCCCAGGAGCTGCAGGGAAAGGTCTGGAACAGTAGGGAGGGGAAGGGGGTGAGATATGATCTTTGTGGGGAAAACCCCAGTAACACAATCCAATCAGAGCCCATTGGGAGTTTTGCGTAGTGTTGCGTATCTAGAATAGAGGTTCACACGTCTCCAGGGACCCCACTCCTTCCATCTTGTTTTTCCATCATCCTTAGGGTGTCGCTGGGCACTTAGTTCCCAGCAGCTCAGCACTGTGGATGTGGTGACACCTGCATGCTTCTACTCTGTCCTGTCCCGCGGGACGTCAACTGGGGCCAAGTACCTAGAATGGGGAATGAAAGGGACAGGAGACACAAAGATGGCAGCAAGACATGTCCTGATCAAGCTGCAAATTTTATTTTTCAACCACACACTTATATATCATAAAGGCAGGGTGTCGGGCGGGGGAAGGAGGGGCATTTAGGAGGGCAGGACGTTGGGCGGGGGAAGGAGGGGGAGCTTATCTTGTAGCTGCAATGCTAGTGCAAGTAGGGGAAAGGTTACAAGGTCTTAAGGCACAAGGTCACACAAGGTTGCGTTATCAGTACTCTCTGGTCTGGGCTGTTTAGCCCTGCCTCAGTAGTTTTCCACTAAGAGGCCACATGCTGCGTGGTCCCCGACACTACTCACCCATCCGAACTTAGCCACACAGCCATGCCAACCTACAGGGAAGCTTGAGCGATGCCGACCTTATTCCATGCAGCCATTTGTCCGGCTAAAACTTCTTTTACGAAGGCAGAAGAAGAGAATGGGCATTGGGCCTCAATTCTCAGCCTCGCTGTAGTCATCAACACCCCAAGCTGGGCTGAGCTGCACCCAACCTGGTCCAGGTCCTTGAGAGCCTCTGGGGGAAGGTGAAGAATGAGTCAGCTTACGCTTCCTGCAGAGACCGCGTGAGCAGTCAGAAGGGGACATGCTTGTCCTGTGCTCTGTCACCAGTGTCTAAGGGCAGGGCGCCCGCAGGGCCAAGGACCTGTTTCCAGAGAGCAGCTGGGTGCATGGAGGGCCTGAGGCTCTGCCCGCCCTCACGTGCTGCACCCAGGCTTCCCTCTGCACCCAGACCCTGGTTTCAGGAGAAGGCGTGGACAGCTGCCGGGAGAGAGGTGGGGCAACGCGCTCGCGGGCGGAAGGCCTGGCCCCTCTCTTTAGAGCAATGGCAGCCCATGAGCAAAGGTAGAAGCACTGTTGGAAAAAGGACTGTGGGCTTTTTGCTTTGTCATTGGCATTTTTGGGGGGTTAGGAGTGGTGGAAGGGTGCATAATCTGAAAGTGAAATCTCCTTTCTCTCTCTCTCTCTCTCTCTCTCTCTCTCACACACACACACACACACACACACACACACCAAGTAAACTTTCTGGCCTTACTGTTTTCCAGCTGAATTCTAAGCAGGATTTTCTCACAGATAGCACCTCTGTCCCTGTTTGCTCCGCCAGCTGTACGTATTCTGCCAACCAGGCACAGCTGAAAGGGAAAATCTTTTCAACCAGAAGCTTACATAACCCTCTCTCTTGCCAGGAAGGCGTGAGCATCCTGCTCAGAGTGTGGGGGCAACGGTGCTCATTCCACGTGTCCGTGTGTGCAGGAGGTGATGCAATGCATTGTCCCGCAACTGCACAGGCCCACCAGAACCCAGTGCAGGGCCAGGGACCCGCCTGTCCCAGAACCCAGAGCAGTGCAGATGGGCAAAGGCCCTCAGAGGTATGTGCTCCCACCTTTCTCTTCCTCTGGGTCTTCAGGTGCGGCTGGTGGCTCTGACTTGTAGTAAATTTTCTTTGACGTGCAAGATACCCTTATTGATGACCATTTCAGTATCATCTACTATTTTGTTGGGTTTTCTTCCTTAAACTACTGAAAATATTTTTCAAATTTATTTTCATTTAATTTGAAAGGAAGAGAAAGAGAGACAGACTAACAAAGAGACCTTCCATCAGCTGGTTCACTCCCCACGCGCCAACTGCAGTCAGGTCTGGGGCAGGCTGAACCCGGGAACCCAGAATGTCATCTGGATCTCCCTCTTGAGTGGCAGGGACTCAGGTACTGAGCCACCATCGTCTGCCTCCTAGAGTGCGCATTGGCAGGAAGCTGCCTCAGAAGAGGAGGAGAGGGACTGGACCCAGGCACTCCCTTACGGAGTGTGGCTGTCCCAAGCGAAGGCTTAAACCCTGCCAACACTCACCCCTCCCTTATGATATTGGCTGGTAGCTGCTTCTTGGTGCACTAATGAAGTTATGCATCTGTTTAGTATTTATTATTATGAGAGTAATTAATGGCGATAGAGTTCAATGCCAGACATGGCACGGAAGTCTTTTTATCTAGCACTGGGCAGTGAGTGTATGCGTAGCTGAGGAGGGCATGGGGACTTAATGGGGCTAAAACCTACCCTGCTCCCCACTCACCTACCTGTGTCCTGGGGAGAGGCTACAATGCCCCTGGAGGAAAAGAGACGACGTTCTCTTCACACAAAAGCAGAGGCCAGAACTGGAGCATTTGGGTCCTTCACTACCCTTGAAAATACGCACCTTACTCATCCCATTAAACAGATTAAGACACTGAGGTTTCCCTAAGATCACACAACTGGCAGGGAGTTCAAGCAGGGATTCAAGCCAGGAAGCCTAACTCAGAGCTCAGATCATTCTCAAGAATGCACAGCCTTAGGCAGTAAGCACCTGGAAGCCAAGGGTTCACATCCCATGATTTGCCCTGGGTTCTATACAGCACGCTCTGCCAGCAAGTGCAGAAAGTGAATTTTAAAATTCAAAGCTGGTATTTACTTATTTGAAAGAGAAATATTTTCCATTCACTAGTTAATGCCCCAAATGGCTGCGATGGCCAGGGCTGAGCCAGGAGCCAGAAATTCCATCCAGATCTCCCATGTAGGTGGCGTGGTCCCAAGTACTTGAACCATCACCTGCTGCCTCCCAGGGTGCACGTTAGCAGGAAGCTGAGATCAGGAGTGGAGGTGGAACTTGAACCCAGCCACTCTGTCCCAACTGTTGGCGTAACCAGTAGGCCAAGTGGCTGCCCCATTAAATGCACTCTTGGCTCTGAAGGAATCACTGCCGGGGTTCCACGGACAGAGATGTCCAGCTGCCACCTCCAGGACTTTGTGCTCTGACAGGGTGAAGGGTGGAGAAGAGGCCTGGAGAACCACAGAGAAAGTGCTCCGAGGAAATCCGCCTCTGGGTTCTCTTCTAGGATGTGTGTAGCTCTGATGACAGGTGAGGGTATGGAGTCTGGAAAACGAGGCCATGAGGCTTGCTTAAAGCGAGGGTTTCACATAAGTTGTCCAGATTCTTATCTCCCTAAGCCCACGCTTCACATCTTGGTCGAGCCTGAGGGATCAACCTGTCCATAAAACATGCCAAGGGCTTCAAAAATACACAGAAAAGGCATACTGTGAAAAGACGATGCATGGATTGTGCTTTTTTTTTTTTCACTATCAGAACACTTTTATTTATTTATTTATTTAAAGATTTTATTTATTTATTTATTTGAGAGGTAGAGTTACAGAAATGGAGAGGGAGAGACAGAGAAGGCTTCAGTTCGCTGGTTCACTCCCCAAATGGCTGCAATGACTGGAGTTGTGCCAATCAGAAGCCAGGAGCCAGGAGTTTCTTCCAGGTCTCTCACATGGGTACTGGGGCCCAAGCACTTAGGCCATCTTCTACTGCTTTCCCAGGCCATTAGGAGTGAGCTGGGTTGGAAGTGGAGCAGCCAGGATTCGAATCAGAGCCCATATGGGATGCTGGCACAGCAGGTGGAGGCTTAACCTACTATACCACAGCACTTGTCCTGGATTTTGAAAAATTTTACAGCAAGGTAAATTGATCTTTTAATTCCATTTCCCACAAAATTTTCAGAAAAGATTTATTTATTTGAAATACAGAGTTACAGAGAGAGAAATGGTGAGAGACGGGGAGAGATGAAGAGAGAGAGAGAGAGAATCTTCCATCTGCTGGTTCACTCTGCATATGGATCCAATGATCACTCTGCATATGGATCCATCAGTGATCAATGCGCTGGGGCAGGTGCAAGTCAGGATCCCAGAACGCAATCCAGGTCTCACATGTGGGTGGCAGGGGCCCAAACACTTGGACCATCTTTCCCAGGCCCCATTATCAGGGAGCTGGATGGGAAACAGAGCAGCTGGGACTTAAACAGGAGCTCTGACATGGGACCCAGGTGTTGCTGGTGGCAGCTGAAGCTGCTGCAGCACCATGTGAGCCGGCCCCTTCTAACAACGTTTTTGAAGTCCCCGCGGTCTCCCTTCCAACTCTGGGCCTGAAGCTGTTGGCACCACTAAGGGCATTTCTCTGGGCTAGGGCTGCCCTACCTGCCGCCACCACCCTCCAGCTCCTCCTCACCTGCTCCCTGCGGCCTGAGAGTCCTTCACTATGGAACAAAGCCGTTTGTTGCATGGAGGGCGATGAGGCTGAAAATCCAAGCACCCCTCAGAGAGGGAGCACAGTGATTTAAATTCACACCATGTAATTTGGGCATAAATGAGTGAGATTTTTTTTTTCCCTGAGAGTACATTTTAAGGAGAGACAGGCAGAGGAAGGAATAAGGACATAGGAAAGAGTGGTGTTGGAGGAAGGGCAGCCCAGAGAGGGAGCCAGGCACAGAGAGGAGGCTGGGGCTGCCCAGGAGACTGTGTGGCAGGCAGCGAGGGCCCCGTGCCCTCCATGGCTTCCTGAGTGGGCCCTAGGCTCGCAGGCGTGGGCGTCTAGGCGGGTCTGCTTCGGGATTTTTTTTAAAAAGAGATTTATTCTATTTATTTGAAAGACAGAATTACAGAGAGAGGCAGAGACAGAGAGAGAGGTCCTCCCCAAATGACCAGCTGCGCTGATTCGAAGCCAGGAGCCAGGAGCTTCTTCTAGGTCTTCCCACGCGGGTGCAAAGGCCCAAGGACTTGGGCCATCCTCTGCTGCTTTCCCAGGCCACAGCAGAGAGCTGGATGAGAAGTGGAGCAACCAGAACTCGAACTGGCGCCCATATGGGATGCCGGCGCCGCAGGCAGCAGCTTCACCCGCTACACCACAGTGCCAGCCCCTGGAATTTTTTTTAATTGTATAAAATACATATAAAACTGACCATCTTCACCATTTTTAAGTATATAGTTCAGTGGCATTAAGTTCATTCGCTGCTGTGCAACCATCACCACCATCTACCTCTAGATTTTTTTAAAGGACTTGCCAGGATTTCTTCTTTCCTTCCTTCCTTCCTTCCTTTCTCTCTTTCTTTCTCTCTCTCTCTTTCTTTCTTTCTCTCCCCCACCCTCTGTTTCTTTTTAAGATTTTTATTTATCTATTTGAAAGAGAAAGAGAATGAGAGGGAGGGAGGAAGGGCGGGGAGAGTTATCTTCCATTTGCTGGTTTACTCACCAAATGGCTACAACATTAGGGCCTGGGTCAGGCCAAAGCCAGGAGCCAGGAGCTTCTTCTGGGTCTCCCTCATGGGTGCAGGGGCTGAAGAACTGGGCCATCTTCTGCTATTTTCCCAGGAGCATTAGCAGGGAGCTGGATCTGAAGTGGAGCAGCCAGGACTCAAACTAGCGTTCTGATGTGGGATGCCAGCCTCGTAGATGGTGGCTTAAGCACAATGTGGCCCAAAAGTCTTCTCTTACAAAACCAAAATTCTGTGCCCACTCAGTGACAGCTTTCCATCCCCCCCTCCCCCCACCCCCGGACAAGTACCATCTTGTTTTCCTGCTCTGTACCCCTCACCATTCTAGGAGCCTCATGTAAGTGGGCATCACAGTATTGGCCTTCTAGGGCTGACCTATGTTAGAATGCCCTTGGGTTCCTCCACGCTGTAGCGTATGTCAGAGCTTGACTCCTTTTCAAAGCTGAATAATATTTCATTCTGTGTATATACAGCATCTTGTTGATCCATTCATTTTTCTTTTTAGAAAAGATATAGGGGCCGGCGCCGTGGCTCACTTGGCTAATCCTCTGCCTGTGGCGCTGACATCCCATATGGGCACCGGGTTCTAGTTCCGGTTGCTCCTCTTCCAGTCCAGCTCTCTGCTGTGGCCCAGGAAGGCAGTGGAGGATGGCCCAAGTGCTTGGGCCCTGCACCTGCATGGGAGACCAGGAGAAGCACCTGGCTCCTGACTTCGGATCGGTGCAGCACCGGCCATGGTGGCCATTTGGGGAGTAAACCAATGGAAGGAAGACCTTTCTCTATGTCTCTCTCTCCCTCACTGTCTATATATATACCTGTCAAATAAATTTTAAAATGAGATGTATTTATTTATTGCAAAGGCAGAGTTAAAGGGGTGAGGGAGAGGGAGAGTCAGAGTGGGAGATCCTCCATCTGCTGGTTCACATCCTGGATGTTTGCAACAGCCAGGGCTAGGCCAGGCTGAGGAAAGGAGCCTGGAGCTCCATCCATGTCTTCTACCTGGGTGGCAGAGGTCCAAGCACTGGGTCCATCCTTTGCTGCTTTCCCAGACACATTAGCAGGGAGCTGGACTGGAAGCAGAGCGGCTGGGACTCAAACCATTGCAAATGGCAGCTTGACCTGCTGTGCCACAACACTGACCCCTAGCCACTCATCTCTTGGCTCTTTGATTAGCGCTGCTATAAACATGGGAGTAAAGATGCCTGTTCCAGCCCCTGCTGTCAGTTCTTTTGAAAGAGATCGAGACACACAGCAGGAACAGCCATCTGTGTTCCATAGCAGGTGCACGCTTTACAGCCCCCTGAACAGAGTGCAGGGTTTCCAGTTTCTTCACGTCCTCACCACTACGTGATGTTTTCTGGGCTTTTTAAAATATAATAAGCATTCCAATTTTTTTTGACAGGCAGAGTTAGACAGTGAGAAAGAGAAACAGAGAGAAAGGTCTTCCTTTTTCTGTTGGTTCACCCCCCCCCCAAAATGGCCACTATGGCCGGCGTACCGCGCTGATCCGAAGCCAGGAGCCAGGCGCTTCCTCCTGGTCTCCCATGCGGGTGCAGGGCCGAAGCACTTGGGCCATCCCCCACTGCCCTCCTGGGCCACAGCAGAGAGCCGGACCGGGACTAGAACCTGGTGTGCCGGCACTGCAGGCAGAGGATTAGCCTAGTGAGCCACAGCACCAGCCAGCATTCCAATTTTTAAAATATTCACATGAAAGAGCAACAAAGAGAGAGTGAAAGAGCTCTTCTATTCACTAGTTTACTCCCCAAATGCCTGCAACAGCCAGGCTGAGCCTGGCCAAAGCAGGAAGTCTAGAATTCATTCCAGGTCTCCCACATGGGTGGCAGGGACCCAGGTACCTGAGCCATCATTTGCTGTCTCCCGGTGTCTGCATTAGCAGGAATGCTGTAACTGGGAGCGGAGCTGGGCTCGAACCTAGGCACTTCAATATGGGATGCAATGTCTTAACCACTGTACCAAATGCCCAGCACCCTCTACCTCGTGGATTTTTAACAGGAGAGGGCTGAGTCACATCTTGCTACCTACCTGTTATTATCCTGAAGTTGTTACTGTAGAAACACAACACCAGAGAGACTGGCATAGTCGCAACCCCACTGTTTCATTGCTACACCTTTTTTTCCCTCTCCAGAGGTGTGCAAGGAAAGCAAACCACTTGGGCTCCGCCCAAGCATGTAGAAAATACAGACTACAGCAAGGCACTGGGGGCGGGGGACAGAATAGCCTCTACTCGGAAGTTAGGCAGGCTCTGGGTTTGATTCCTGCTCCGTGGCCTAGCTGTGTGCCCAGGGATAAGTTCCTCAATGTCCCTGAGCCTTCTCAGATGCCTCAGAGGTAAGGCAGGTGTGACAATAAATGCAGCTCACGGGACTGGTGGAGGCGGGAGTGTGGGCGCTAAGTCCTGGGTGACGAGGTGCTCCCCGGGAATGGTGACGGTGACAGCTGGGCGTGCTGTCGTTCCCACCTCCTCACCCCACCTCACCCCGTCTCCCTCCCGGTGTTCAGGCTGAAGTGCCCCAGGTTCAGGCCACCCTCACTGATGAGCTTACACCCCAGGGTGCTTTCCAAGCAGGCTTCCCAGCCAGGAGCTCATTCCCCCAGGCACCTGGCTGTGCAGGACACCTGAGGACAGGAGGCAGGCCCAGCTCAGAGCAATTAAAAGCCGAGCTTCAGCACTTGGCGCGCCCCCTCTAGGGCCCTCAGCTGGAGAACCACAAGGAAGGATGGCGCTGGTTCTTCCTGAGGGATGGCACTCCAAGGCCAGCCCTGCGGGGAGCAGCTGGGAGGCTTTGCCCGGCCCATTTAAGGCCATCTGAGAAGGGAAAACCATTCCACCCTGCCCGGCCCTTGTTCCCGCCCTCTTCCTCCCCTGGCCCTTCTTTCATCAACTGCCTCTCCCACAGAATGCTGTTTTCCCTGCCCCTGCAAAAGATAATTCTAATAATCATTTTGAAGCAGACATTTCAAGGCTAAGGCAATATATACACACTTCTTTTAGAAAAAGAAATTGTATTTTTCAATGAAAAAAAATACCACATTCTTGTTGTAGAAGTGAGAAATCAAAGAGTGTCTTTGTCTCTCTCTGCTTTTCAGATAAATTAAAATGTTGTCACCTGTGTTGGGTTAAGCCATCGGCACAGCCCCAGCATCCTACAGCCAAGTGCCAGGTTGAGTGCTGCCTGCTCAGCTTCCAACCCAGCCCTCTGCTAACGTGCCTGGGAAAGCAGCAGAGGATGGCTCAAGCACATGGGCTTCTTCCACCCAAACGGGAGACCTGGATAAAGTTCCAGGCTCCTTACTTTGGCCCCGCCCTGCCCAGCTCTGGTTGTTGCAGCCATCTGGGGAGTAAGCCAGTTAGTGAAAGATCTCTTTCTGTCTCCCAGACATCACCCCCTCCCAGCCACTCTGCCTTTCAAATAAATCAATAAATCATATATATATGTAAATATATAAAAAATTCTTAAAGATTTATTTGAAAGAGTTACACAGAGAGAGGAAAGGCAGAGAGAGAGCGAGAGAGTGAGAGAGTGAGAGGTCTTCCATCCACTGGTTCACTCCCCGATTGGCCGCAACGGCCGCAGCTGTGCCAATCTGAAGCCAGGAGCCAGGAGCCAGGAGCTTCTTTGTCTTCTCACATGGCTGCAGGGTCTCAAGGACTTGGGCCATCTTCTACTGCTTTCACAGGCCATACCAGAGAGCTGGATCGGAAGTGGAGCAGCCAGGACTCAAACTGGCACCCATATGGGATGCCGGCACTGCAGGCGGCAGTTTTATCTGCTACAACACAGTGCCGGGCCCCAAATAAATTTTAAAGCATGTAGCATGGTAAAGATGCTGTTTGGCATGCCCACATTCTAACTGTAGTGCCTGGGATTGATTCCATCTCTGCCACAATTCCAGCTTCCTGCCAATGCAGACCCTGGGAGACAGCCCAAGAAGTTGGGTCTCCGACACCCACACAAGAGACACACATCGAGTTCTCAGCTCCTAGCTTCAGCATCTGGGGAGGGAAGCAGTAGGTGGGAGAGCTCTCTGCATCTATCTGTCTCTCTTTCTCTGTGTGTGCCTCTGCCTTTCAAGTAAATTTTTAAAATAGTTGAAACAAAAACACAAAGATCGCATACATGTGTATAATAGAACAACCCTCCATTCTCACCTAGTTCCTCCAATCTCATTCCCTCGAGGTGACTACCCCAAAACAGCATGCCATACATCCTTCCAGATATCTCCCACTCGGTTATTCAGCAGATGTCTAGTGATTGCCTACAGTGTTCTGGGCAATGTGATAAATGCTGAGGACTGGTGATGAACAAACATGAATCTAGGTATGTGAGTATGTGTGTGTTTAGCTGTCTTATATAGGCAAAAATAAGACAATGTTTTTTAATAATGTCTCAGAGCCACTTTTCCATGCTAATAAGCAGATATATATACATAAATAAATGTTTATGATTTTTAATGATTTTATTTATTTATTTGACAGGTAGAGTTACAGACAGTGAGAGAGAGAGAAACAGAAAGGTCTACCTTCTGTTGGTTCACTCCCCAAATGGCCAGAGCTGCACCAGTCCAAAACCAGGAGCCAGGAGCTTCTTTCAGGTCTCCCAGGTGGATGTATGGGCCCAAGTACTTAGGCCATCTTCTATTGCTTTCCCAGGCCATAGCAGAGAGCTGGATCAGAAGAGGAGCAGCCAGACTAGAACCGGCACCCACATGCTGGTGCCGCAGGCAGAGGATTAACCTACTTTGCCACGGCGCCGGCCCCAATGTTTATGATTTTTAACAGCTACATACATAATATTCTGGTGTAAGGAAGTACAAAAACGTATGTAACACAGCTATGTTATTTTTAAATGTTTACTGATTTCCATCTATTTGAAAATCTGAGTGACAGAAAAAGAGGGGGTAGTTGTCCTCTATCGGCTAGTTCACTCCCCCAGTGCCTGCAATATCTAGTGCTGCACCTGGATGAAGCCAAGTGCCCAGAACACAGTCTGGGCCTTCTACATGGGTGTCAGGGGTCCAAGAACTTGGGCCATCACCTGCTGTTCCCCAGGATGCATTCACTGGAAGCTGGATTGAAACCAGAGCATCTAGGACTCAAACTGCAGTCTGACATGGGATGCAAGTGTCACAAGCAATGACATAAAACACTGTGCCACAATGCCTATCCCCATATATGCTAGTTAGAAAAAAGTCATACAAGTAGACTTCCAAAATTCAAGTGGATAGACATCTGGTACAACAAGTAAGTCACCACTTGGGACTCCCTCATTCCAGAATACCTGGGTTCAAGTCCTGGCCCTACTTTCCATTCTAGACTCCTGCTAATGCTAATGCACACCCTGTGAGGCAGCAAGTAATGGGTTAGGTACTCGGGTCCCTGCCACCCGCACAGAAGACCCAGAGTTCCCGGCTCTCCTGGATTTGGCCTGGTCCAGACCCAGCTGATGCGAGTACTTGGGGAGTGAACCAGTGGGTAGAAGACTTCTCTCTCTCTCTGCCTCTCAAATAAATAAAATAAACAAATAAAATTTTAAATAAAATATTTATTTTTAAAGTTAATTTTAAAAATTAATTTTTATTTATTTGAAAAGCAGAGTTACAGAGAGAGAAGACACACACACACACACTCACTCACATGCACACAGGGATCGTCCATCTGCTGGTTTGCTCCCCAAATGGCTGCAACAACTAGAAATGCTAGAAGCCAGGAGCCAAGAGTTTCTACCAAGTCTCCCACATGGCTGCAGGGAATCAAGTACTTGGGCCATCTTCCGCTGCATTCCCAGGAGCATTAGCAGGGAGCTGGATTGGAAGTGGAGCATCTGAGACTCGAACCAGCACCCATATGGGAGGCCAGTGTTGGAGGTGGCAGCTTAGCCTGCTATGCCACAAAACCTCAACACTTTCTTGTGCCAAAATAAACCTGTACTAACTTGTTATAATATGGTTCAACAGGATCTAGTTTGAGACACTAGAATAAGACATCAGTTTGAAAAGACCTCCTATTACAGCAACATGAGTTCTGCCAAAATTGAGGTAAGAACAGACATCAAAGTTATTGTGAATCTTGAGTGTGGAAGAATGGTGAATATTTTTCATGCTTTACAAAAAGTTAATGGGACAATGTCCACAAAGAAATCCCCAGTTTAGAGATATATAACTCTTTTAAAGAGAGACCAAGATGATGTGAGGATGAAGCCCCCAGTGGTAGACCAGCCACATCAATCTGCAAAGAAAAGATCATTCCTGTTCATGTCCTAAGAACAGGACAGAAACAACGGCCAACATCATAGACAGCTCAACTAATTCAGCTTGTGCAATTCTGGCTGGAAAACGCAAATAGAGCAAACTTTCTGCTTGGTGGCTTCCCAAATTGTTGTGCCCTGGTCAGCTGCAAACAGGAGCACAGCTTTCAATGGAGATTTTTAAAAAATATTTTATTTATTTATTTGAGAGGCAGAGTTACAGATAGAAGGAGAGACAAAGAGAAATCTTCCATCTGCTGGTTCACTCCCCAAATGGCTGCAATGGCCAGGACAAGGCCAATCCAAAGCCAGGAGCCAGGAGTTTCTTAGAGGTCTCCCATGTGGGTACAGGGGCCCAAACACTTGGGCCATCTTCCACTGCTTTCCCAAGAAATAGCTGAGAGCTGGATTAGAAGAGGAGCAATCAGTACACAAACTGGCAATCATAAGGGATGCCGGTGCCACAGGTGGAGCGTTAGCCCACTAGGCCACAGTGCCAGCCCCTCAATACACATTTTAAACAAGAGGGATCAGGATCCAGAAGCATTTATTTGAATAATTATAAAAAGAGGTGAATCCAGGCTTTACCAGTAATACCCTGACGACAAAGCACAAGCAAAGCAAGGGCTACTGAAAGATGGAAATAGTCAAAGCACAAGCAGGTGTCAAGAGTCACAGCAGCAGTTTTTTTTTGGACTCAAGGCATTTTGCTCATTGACTTTCCAGAGGGTCAAAGAATGGTGACATCTGCTTATCAGAAGTGATTTGAAGGGGCCGGCGCTGTGGCGTAAATAGGTAAAGCCCCTGCCTGCAGTGCCAACATCCTATATGGGCACTGGTTCAAGTCCTGGCTGCTTCACTTCTGATCCAGCTCTCTGCTATGGCCTGGGAATGCAGTTTTAGATGGCCCAAGTCCTTGGGTCTCTGCACTCATGTGGGAGACCCTGAAGAAGCTCCTGCTCCTGGCTTTAGAACAGCTCAGCTCTGGCCACTGTGGCCATCTGGGGAGCGAACCAGTGGATTAAAGATTAACTCTCTCTCTCTCTTTGCCTCTGCCTCTCTGTAACTCTGCCTTTCAAAAAAAAAAGTGATTTGAAGAAGCTGGCCAAAACTGTAGCAGAAAAATGCTTGGGAAAGCTTCATCAGAGTTGCTCGCCACCACAATAATGTTCTGGCTCATTCCTCTCATCAAATAAGCACGATTTTCCAAGAGTTTAAATGAGGAATTGTTAGGCATTCACCTTACTGTCCTGGTTTGGCTACTTCTGACTTCTTTTTGTTACACACACACACACACACACACACACAAGCACACACTTTAAAAAGGGCACTCATTTGCCTCCAGTCAATGGTGGGAAAGACTGCTTCGGGACAAATTCTCAGGACTCTCAGCTCCTTAGGGATGGACTAACTGGCTGGTATTACTGACAAAAATGTCTTGAAGTTGGTAGAGTTTATGTTGGGAAATTGAAGTTTATATTTAAAATTTTTATCTTTCCATTCCATTTTCCCTGAACTTTCTGAAGACCCCTCCTAGTCTCCCACTTTTAGGACATAGAAAACCTGAGTCACGTGTCCTTGCAGCACCGTTGGGGGGGTGCTCTAGGCAGTGTTTTGCACATGAGGGTGGAGACTGAGCCAGCTCAGGGGGTGACCCTCAGAGTTCCCCAACAGGCAGACAAGTTCAGCCCCAGGAGCACCGCAAGTGGCCCAGTGCCACAGCTGGGGCACTGGTACCTCCCTCTGTCTCCCTCCAAAGCGCCTGGCACTGGTGCTGCCTTCCATGTTAGCCATCTTCATGTCCCCGTGCATTGCTGTGGTATCAGCCTGCTTCCAGCAGCTCTTCCGCGTGATAAATTCCACAGGGCACTGATTACACAACGGGGTCATGGAAGATGCAGCCAGGGCCCCCCGGGCCTGAGCAGTGGGTTAGGCTGCTGCCAGTGATGCAGGCATCCCGTATGAGCACCAGTTCGCGTCCTGGCTGCTCCACTTCTGATCCAGCTCCTGGTTCATGTACCTGAGAAAGCAGTGGAGGATGGTCCAAGTACTTGGGGCTCCTGCCACCCACATGGGGGATCCGGATGGAGATCCAGGCTCCTGGCTTCAGCCTAGCGCAGTTCTGGCTGTTGCGGCCATTTGGGGAAATAAATCAGCAGATGGAAGATAGAGCTCTCTCTCTCTCTCTGGCCTTCTCTCTGTAACTCTGCCTTTCAAACAAATAAATCTTTAAAAGAAAAAATGAAGAAAGAAGAAAAATGCCGCCAGAGGAGGACTCTGTGTGTGTGTGTGTGTGTGTGTGTGTGTGTGTATGCACGTGAGCAGTGTGGGAACACAGGCAGGGAGTCCCCTGTCCACAGCTATTGGAGCAAATGCTGCAGTCCCAGGAGGCAGAAAGAAGCTCTAGCGTCACACCCCTCCCCAGTATCTGCCCCCATCTCCTTGGGTCCTGGAGACACCTTCTCAGACCACGGCCCCGCCGTCACACCACGAGCCCCACATTCCTCCGCAGCCTCTTAGCTGGGTGGTGACATTAAAAAAAAAAAAAACACCAAAAACGCAGCCTTATTGGCCACTGGCCCTCTCTAGTGAAGGCAGGAGGTTTCTGTTTTAAGAAATAAAGTGACTCCTCGTCCGTTGATTCACTGCCCACAGGGAGATTTTGAGCCGAAGCTTCCTAGCCTCGGTAGAGATTTGCATACAACTTCCACTTCCGGCTTCAGATCCTGCTCTTCAACTTACCTGGGCCTGGGAAGGGCGGAGGGAGGCACCTGCCGCGGAGGACCTGGAGAGGCCAACGACCCCTGGGGCCCCGGGCTGTCCGGCCGTGGCGGTTCTCAGGTAAGTTTACCCGGCTTTGCTGCGCGCCGGCCTGATTGCCTAACCACTGACCCATTTTCCAAAACGCTGTCTTCTCTGTTGAAACGTTCCGCCTTCCTGGCCTCTGCCTACCGCCCCTGCCGGCCTTGAAACTTGACTTGTTCGTGCGGAGAGCGGCTGGGGCTGGGGAAATGACAGCTGACTCTGTGCTTCGGCGACGTGCCGCTGGTTTAGGGTTCCAGACGGGCCAGGCGCGATGAGCTGTTTGGGGGAGAGGAGGCACGCACGAAGGTACTTTTCAGAGCTGCTTGGGAACCATTTGTTTAGGTACTTGGTGTCCCCGCAAGTTTCGAGCAAGAAATCAAGCCCCATTTCTCCGAGGAGGGAGCCAGGGATGGCAAGGATTAAGTCATTGGCTTCCAGCCTCAGAACACGTCAGTGGCAGCCTGGGAAGGAAAACTCCCAGATTTTCTCTATCCCAGTTTCCTGCAGGGGGGAGTTTTAAAAAAAAATCAACATGACATTCTTGGGCCAGGAAGTTGTGAGCTGCCTCGCTCCCGCAGCCCCCGCTCGCCTCCCAAGCAGCGGTCCAGACCACTGCTGGCGCTAAAAGCAGCCAGCGAAGGGGATAAATGCTAGTACTTGACCTTAGAAGCTGATCAGGCTTCCTGTGAGTTTCAAGTTCAAGGTGGTCTTGTGGATTAGGAGGCTATTATTATTATTATCATTTTAAAGGAACAGGAGGAAAAGAGGCCAAATAAATAATACAAAGGAAGATGAGAAAGTTGGTTTCAAATTCTTGCCCCACTCCTTGGAGTGCCATGACTTAGGCAACTGATTTTGGCTCCTTGGAGCCTGGATTTCTTCATAGTCAAGTGTTTGGGGGCAGGGCCGGTGGAGGGTGAACTCACCAGGTCTAAATTCCCTTCTAACAAAACAAGGGTAAGGTACTCCCGGAGGGGTAGCCGTAGTGGGTGGTCTTAGAAGATTGTTTTGTTCGCTGATAATTCACCTATATAAATTTTACGTCCTGCTACCAGTTCGTTAACCCTTGGAGGAAAAGGACTTGGTTCCTTCGTACTTTTCTGCCCTCCCTGCACCCCTCCCCTCAAGCCAGCACCCCATCAAAGGTCTCACAGGGACTCTGCCTCCTCCTGACTTTCTGCTCTCAAGGCCAAAAGCTGGAGCCAGGCAGGGGGGCCCAGGCAAGTGACCCGGGCCCGGCTGCCTAGACTGTAGGCACCAGTGTTAGTTCTGGACTATAATGGAGAAAACCGGGGATTTCTTGAGTTAGTTCACGTCCTATTTGGGTTACCAAGGAAGGAAGGATCGTCCCCACACATTTGCTACCAAAATCAACACGGGCCAGAGAACTGGCAGGCACACCGGCTCCGGGAGCCAGAGTTACCGGCTCCTCAGGAGCTGGAAACCACCCCCGCCCCAGCAGTCAGTGTGGGGGGGCCTTTAGTGGGATGGGAAGGAAACGGTGAGACACAGGCTGACCCCTCGTGAGGGTGATGACTGTGACGAGATGCATCATTAGAGGGCGCGTACATGGATTTCTTAACCTTTTCCAAAGCACTACTGTGTTTTTTGCATGGCTGTTGCTTCTTTGGGATGACTACTCGCTGTCAGTCCAGGCTCTAACTGTTGGGGCTGGGCTGGTGCAGGGCTTCTGGGAAGGCTAACCTGTTTCTGTGGGGGGTATCAAGACCCTGCTGTGGCCTTTCTCTATCCCCCACCCCCACCCTGCGATGGGAGAAGCCAGCAATGGCAAAATATTTTCAATGCCATGAGTTCCTGATTTTACTTTCAAGTAAGGACGCAGTATTTTCTGAAATCAGGCTAGTTGTTCGGTTGCCAGCCTAGCTTTGATCCACAAAAGCCACACCAGTCTTTGTTCATGGGGGGAGGGGGGGGGAGGTGGCATGGCACGGTTGCTCTGCTGCGTGGGCTGCTGAGCTGGGCATGGAACGCAAAAGTCGGGGAGAAAGATTCTTCACTCAGGGCTATGCATTTTCAGAGGGTGCTAAGATGGCAAGAGTTAATGGCTGCTTCTCCCAGGATCAAGGAGTTAGTGACTTTCAGATGCTCTGAAAATTAAAAGAAGAGGAGGAGGCAGTCATATTCGCGGGCGCTCTTTAATAGGCACTCAGAAAGATAGATCATGGCAAGGTAGTTTGTCTAAATTAAATCTACGTTTCGCCCCTCCCAGAATGGAAATCTCAGAACTATCCTGGATTCAAATCATTTTCCTGCTGCAGGCAGTTTTAGATTAGTCTTGAAAAACACATGCGGATTGCAGCGACCGCAGGCAAGTACAGGAAAGGGGGACAGAGCACCAGGGAGGCACATGGGCTTGCAAACTCCTTCCAGGCCCAGGGAAGTGACCCCTACTGTTTGATCGCATTTCCTTATCAAAACAATCTTGCAGCCTTTCCCTGAGAAAGCATCTGAGGGTTGGAAGCCAGAAGCTGTCCCCGGGGCCTCTCCTGTTTCTTCCCAGTGCCTTGTCACCAAGACATTTTTGCTTGGTGAAACCCGGGCTGTCCTGTCTCCCTCCCACATTCTTTGTGTCTCGTGCCCGGAGGCCTCCCAGGAGCCCACATGTGCTCGGGCGGCTGGCTGGCTGCTCAGCCCACCCTGTGCCTGTGTGTGTGTGTGTGTGTGTGTGTGTGGGTGCACATTCTGGTGTACACCCGCATACCTTGCTGGAGACCAGAATTGTAAACTGGCCGGGAAAGGGTGGGTTTTCACCCACGTGGCGGCGCTCAGAGCTGGGCCAGTTGGCCTGGTTCCCTGATGAGGCAGCTGAAACCAAGCTATTTGGGAGGAAGGGGCTGACTGGAGCCCCCACCCCGCAGGCCCAGGCTGCCTGGGGTCTTGGCAGCTCCTCCTGCGATGAGGGAAACTTGGCAGCTCCTGCTTCATTGTTTTCCTGAGCTCAGGATTCCAGTGTTTTCCTTGCTCCCCTCCTAGCGTCAAGGGTCCCCCTCCCATCGCTGACCTCTCTTCCTACCCTGAGCTGTTCCCGGCCCTTCTTGGCCACCAGCTTAGCCTAGAACACGCTTGCCTTTGACCTGCATCCGTTCCTTCCCTTCCCACTGCCCTTCTCAGACCCAAGGAGATACCCGAATTCCACTACAAAAAAGGCTCTCTCCAAACCCCTACCTAGGGCGGTAAAACCTGGTTCCTTCAAGGTCTCCCCAGGTTCCTTACTTGTCTCCCTTTCTACTCTCTTCTCTTCCTTTCCCTCCCTTTCCACCCCTTCTCTCCTCCCCTGTGCGGCCTGGACTGAATTAGGGATGAAAAATGTGTGCTGGGAGAGACCCATCTTATCTGAAAAAAGAAAAAACGATGACAGCACAGAACCGTGGCCTGCTCTGAGGTTGTCCTCCAAATGCTTGCCACAGGCTTCCAACGTGGCCGCTAGTCCGCCTCCTCCTCATTTAGGGCCTCTTGGAGACCCACGACCCATTTAGGTCGGCAGGTCAGGGCCTCCAGCCTGATGGGGATCTGACGGTGCAGGGTTGTGTCCAAGGCCAATAAGTGTCCCCTGGTCTCCAGGGCTCACCGAGGTTGCCAATCCTCTGGCAAACCTAGTGGCAGAACTTGTCTGTCAGGGAAATTCTGCAAGGAAGCCTGGAAGAATCTGCTCATGGGAGTTTGGATTACAGCCTAACAATTCACTCAAAACCAACCGTCCATGGAGCCAACCAGTGTTATGGACGTTTGCGTGCACTGGGGTAGTGAACGAAGAACCAACGTTAATGGGTTTACAGATTTTTTTTTTAAATCCACGACTTTCAGATGCTCATAAAAATTACTCTCTGGGGGAATGATATAAAGCCTTGAGAATCTATCATTTGAAAGTATCTGATCCTCCCTGCTGTAAATTCATATATTTATTAATGAAATCCACCTGCAATACTCCTGTTGCGTGTCTCTAGGCCTCTTCCACTGTGTCGTTGACCTAAAGAATGCTTTAAAAACTCCCAGCGGTTGGCGAGCCCCGAGCGTGATTATTTAGGAGCTGCTCACGCGGTTTATTAATTACTCAGGCTGCACACTCCTGCCCTCCCTCTGTTCCTTGCGATGCGATTTGTCTTCTTCCAGGGACACAACACCTTCATCAAATCCCTTCCGTCCTTGCTTCAGAGTCGTCCCCTGGAAGATCTCCCCTCTCTGTGTACACCACCATTCATCATCACCCTTTGTTTGTGCTCTGTCAACCCGTTTTCAATTTATTCTGAATTCAGTTTATGATTAAAATTTAATGAGATCCAATCAAGTGCTTCTCTCAAATCAAGATGCTTCTGCAGTTTCATCCCCTACCCTCCATTGTAAGGGCACGAAGCAAAGCCACCCTAGGGCTCCCGCCTGGCAATTCTGTATGAAACACAAGTGGTGTGCTTCCATGTCTTTTAAGCCTCAAGGTGAATGGTTCACAAACACATTATTTTTTTTCCAGAAGCTTCTGGGGGCTGTGTGACTCCCCCTTCCTGCCTACATAGTTGAACCAGCTCAGTGCTCCCAACCAGGTGCACAGGTGTGGTTTGAATCCTTGCTGTGCTACTTACTGGACATATGACCTTGGGAAAGTTACTTAACTACTCTGGGCCTCAATTTCTCCATCTGTAAAAAATTAGGGTGACAACAGTAACAACCAAATAGGGCAGCTGTGAGAATTGAGTAAGTGAATACAGGCAGCTCCTACAACAGTGCTTCACACACAGTAACCATGTAATGAATATGAACAAATGCTGGCTAACAAAGGGTGAAGTTTCTTAAGTATGTCATTAGCTTTGCATTTTGATTTATCAGCATCGTCGATATCAGCACTTGGTAAACTTCAACTGTTGGGCCAAAGGTAGCCCACGATATTTTTTGCATTGGCCTATTCCTAAGAATGGGTTTTACATTTTTAAAGAGAAGCAGAATATGAGACAGAGACAGCATATGGCACATGCTGGAAACTGTTTACTCTCTGGCCCTAGCAGATAGTTTGCCAACTCCCATTCTATGTGGTTTACTGGAAAGACCTAGGAGATCTATAGGCCAGATTTGGCTTCACCAAACACTTGTGATTTGACTTTCGAAAAACTGGTTGATGTGTTAAACTACTTAATGTATCTAGGCTGGTTTAAGTGTCCAAGCACAGTGTGTAACATAGGAATGCCAAAGTGGTGTCTCTTGCCTTGCTTATTGCCCAGGCTTGTTTTAAGGACCAAATGACATGTTATGTATCGAATGTGCTGGAAGTGACTCACAGAATACATTTTTTGGTTAAAAATACAATCTCTGGGGCCGATGCTGTGGCGGAGCAGGTAAAGCCTCTGCTTGCAGTGCCAATGTCCCATCTGGGCACCGGTTTGAGACCCGGCTGCTCCACTTCTAATCTAGCCCTCTGCTATGGCCTGGGAATGCAGTGGAAAATGGCCCAAATGCTTGGAGCCCTGCACCCATCTGGGAAACCAGGAAGAAGCTCCTGGCTCCTGGCTCTGGATTGGCCCAGCTTTGGCCATTGCCACCATCTGGGGAGTGAACCAGCGGATGGAAGACCTCTCTCTCTCTCTCTCTCTGTGCTTCTCCCTCTGTCTCTGTCTCTCTGTAACTCTGCCTTTCTAATAAATAAATACATCTTTAAGAAATATATATATATATATATATACTCTCCATACATTGAGCTCAAGTAATAATGTTAGCACCTGTGTAAAAAAGCAGGGAACATAGTCTAAAGAAAGAGTTCCACAGGGGGCTGGTGTTGTGGCACAGCAGGTTAAGCCCGGACGTGTGACACCTGCATCCCATATTGGAACACTGGTTCAAGTCCTGGTTGCTGGGCTTCCAATCCAGCTTCCTGCCAATGTGCCTGGGAAGGTAGCAGAGGATGGAAATTCAAGTATCTGGGCCCCTGCCACCCATGTGGGGAACCAGAATAGAGTTCCTGGCTCCTGGCTTCTACCTGGCCCGGACCTGGCTGTTGTGGCCATTTGGGGAGTCAGTCAACAGATAGAAGATTCTCTCTCGTGCTCTCTCTATTTCTCTGCTTTCAAATAAGTAAACAAATCCATTTAAAAAAAAAAAAAAAGTTATACGGCCAAAGCCAAATCATTTCTTGCAGTAAGAAAGAACAGAATAGTCATTGTTTTTTGAGGGCTTGATGTGAGCCAAATTCTACATTCAGTGATTTACATCTTCTTTTGTTCTCATGACACCCCTATAGGGCAAGTGTTGCTATTTCCCCCATTTTGCAGACAAGGAGAATGAGACTCAGAGAGGTGAAATAATTTTGTCAAGGTCACAGGTCTGACTGTGCAGCAGATAGAGAAAGAATTTCAGCATACGGAGTCTGAATCCAAAGCATGGACATTTACATACTGCATATCTCCCCACATCCTAGAACTCCATGTGGTTCAGGGCAAGCCCATCTGGAAGGCAGAAGCCACAGTTAACTCTGGATGTGGGTATTAGCTCTGCTCGCATGTGCCCTGCCAGTGACTTGCTTCCCACGCAGGCCAGGGTCTACTGGGCCTGCACCAAAGGAGGCCACATGATGGGAGAAAAAGCAGATTGGGGAAGAGCAATGAGATGAGAAATGTGGTGTTGTGAAAATGAACCGGCTCTGTTTGGAGAAACTATGAATTGAAGGCAGGATGTGCCAGAGGGGGAACAGGTTGCTAGGAGCAGACATGAGCCAGGAGCTCAAGGAGCTTGACAGAGAGCTGTGTGCAGAAAAAAAGGGGAGAGGTGCAGGAGGATGGAGGATTTTGCGAATGCAACAGCAGGGGAGTGCCATCACGTGGAATGTCAAGGCTGCTGATGTGTGCATAAGACCAGATCTGCAAAACCAGGCTGCTTGGCCAGAGACATTCCCGGGCCCAGGCAGACAAAGGAAGCCCTAAGTGAGAGGCTTTGGAGAGAGAGATGTGACAGAGAGGTTTAAAGAAAGATGCTGGTCGGACTCTTAAGAGATCATGGTCCTTCAGGCGATGGGATTCCAGAGGAGAAAAACGACTGCTTTTGGAATCAGATCAGAATGAGGAAGGCCCAGCCTGCATACTGTTTCAGGCTGCTTGGGTCTTGCTGGGACCAGCCTCTTCCTAGCTTAATGCCCACCTATGTGCATGTTCAATTTTGCAGCCAAATTAACTTTTTAATTCCACTTTCCACCAACTCTTTTGAAGTACCCTCATATACAGCCTTATACAAAGGGTGGCATACCTACACGGTATGCTTTAATTTTAAAATTTATTGATTTTCATTTTATTTGAAAGAGAGAGAACAGAGACAGACATAGAGACAAACACAGAAAGATCCTCCATCCTCTGGTGCACTCCCCAAATGCCTGCAACAGCCAGGTGTTCGAAGCCAGGAGCTCGGAATATAATGCAAGTCTCCGTGTGGCTGGCAGAGACCCGTCACCTGAGCCGTCACCTGCTGCCTCCCAGGGTGCACATTAGCAGGAAGCTGGATTGGAAGCAGTGGAGCAGGAACTCTGACATGGGACGCAGGCTTCCCAAGCTACGACTTAACCACTGTGCCAGATGTCTGTCCCTAATTTCTTTTTATTCATTTATTTGAGAGGTAGAGTTATAGACAGTGAAGAAAGATCTTCCATCCGCTGGTTCACTCCCCAAATGGTGGCAATGGCCAGAGCTAGGCTGATCCAAAGCCAGGAGCCAGGAGCTTCTTCCAGGTCTCCCACATAGGTGCAGGGGCCCAAGGACTTGGACCATGTTCCACTTATTTCTCAGGGCATCAGCAGAGTGCTGGGTCACAAGAGGGGACAAGCCGGGACATGAACCAGTGCCCAAATGGGATGCCAGCACTGCAGGTAGAGGCTTAACCGACTACGCCACAGCGTAATAAAGACAAAACATAAAACTGCTGGCTGACATATCCACTCATCTGCTGTGGCCCCCCTGCTGTAACCTTGGGGTATAATTGTCCTCTGTGACCCCAGTAAGTGCCCCTCCCCCATGTGTGCCCTGGGCAAGACCTCATAGGTAAGGCCCAGGACCACCATGGAGGCTTGACCCCTAGTGGGCATAAATAATGTGTTTGTGAGAGGGAGGAGGAGGGGTCACCCAAGTGGCCTGAGAGCTTGGCCCCTGGGACCTCCCTGCAGCCCCGCCCCCATGGCCTTCTCCCTGTCAGTGACCCCTCCGATGAATGGCTCTGTCTCTTCTCTGATCGTCCTCATTCATCACTCATTCGTGCATTCAGCAAATCTGCACTGAGTGCTGATGAGGACCAGAAAGCATTCTAGGTGCTGAGAACATGACTGTGAATTGTGGAGGGAGGGGAGACGGAGTAACAAACAAGGGATTGTTAGGTATTTTTACGTATTTATAATAGGCCTTGGGTAGGATATAAGGTGGTGATGACTCTGAGAGGGGGAAGAGAAGGAGCACAGGCAAAAATGATGGGAAGTGACATCCGAGTAAGAACCTGGAGGAGAGGGGCTGGCGCTGCGGCGCAGCGGGTAAAAGCCCTGGCCTGAAGTGCTGGCATCCCATGGGTGCCGGTTTGAGACCTGGTTGCTCCACTTCAATCTAGCTCTCTGCTATGGCCTGGGAAAGCAGTAGAGGATGACCCAGGTCCTTGGGCCCCTGCACCTGCGTGGGAGGCCTGGAAAAAGCTCCTGGCTCCTGGCTTTGAATCGGCCAGCTCTGGCCATTGCATCCATCTGGGGGAGTGAACCAGCAGAGGGAAGACCCCTCTCTCTCTCTTTGCCTCTCCTTCTCTTTCTGTGTAGCTCTGACTTTCAGTAAATAAATAAATAAATCTAAAAAAGAGAGAGAGAGAGAGAGAGAACCTGGAGGAGAACAGAAGCGAGCCAGGCAGATGTGTGGGGAAAGGGTGTTCCAAGAGGGGACAGCAAGAGCAAAGGCCCTGGGGTAGAGCCGCTGCTCACCTGTGTGTTTGTTTTCTCTCTTGAGCACCTGGATGGTAGGGACAGTGTTTCTGTGTCTGTTGAAATCATTTTGTGAATTTTCACTGTACAGCTTTTGTTCCTATTGAATTAAGTAGCACTTGTAGATATTAAAAAAGTAAAAAAAAAATTGAATTAAATGTATGCCTCGGCAGGGGGATACACACCACCAAATTGGACACAGAGCAGAGTTCGGTCATCATTTGATGTTTAGATATTTGTTAGCGGCGTGTTTAAAACATGCGGGTGCTTTCTGGTTTCTGACAAGTGCTCAGCCTATAGTTGTACCGGGAGGCTGCTCATGGCCACGCCAGGCTAATTTACTGCTGTCATAGGAAACACGCCACAGAGGTCCTGGGTTCCTTTTCAGACCAGTGCAAACCGTGGCATCCTTGCCCTAGGATGGGCCTAGATGAATAGTTAGAGAGGTGACTGTCCCAGCCACCTTTTTAGGAAACTTTTATTTATTTTAAAGGGAGAGAGAGACAGCCAGCCAGCCAAAGGACTTCCATCTGCGGGCTCCCTCTCCAAATGCCTGTAACAGCTGGGCCTGGGCCAGGCTGACGCTGGGAGCCAGAAACTCCATCCAGGTCTCCCACGTGGGTGGCAGAGGCCCCACTACTTGCGCCCTCACTGCTGCTCCCCGGGTTGTACATTAGCAGGAAGCTGGAGTCCAGAAGGGAGCTGGGATTTGGGCCCAGGCACTCCCAGGTAAGGATGTGGGCATCGCAGGTGGCGTTTCAACTGCCAGGCCCAACGCCCACCTCTGTCCTCTTTTAGATGAGCTTCCTCCAAGCCCTGGAGGCCCCTCAGCTCGAAGAATAGAATTTGCAGCTTTTTTTTCTTGGTAGGGAGGCACATTCATGTTGGAAAACCCAGGGCGAAAGTAAACAGTTGTACCTGAAGTGCCAAGAGTGAAAACGAATCGCATCTTGAGAAACCGGCAGCAGGAGCTAGTCCGCCCTGAGCGGGCTCCCTTTCTGCCTCTCTTCGCCGTCCCATTCAGCTCTGAGCTCCCAGACGCTCGCAGGAGATTGCAGGGCACTCAGCCAGCCCTTGAGACAGGACTGGGGCTTCCTGGCCAGCTGATGGCATATCGAGTTTCGTAGCTGTAGACAAATCCTGGGAAAGAAAGGAAAACAGTGGTGACCATTCTTAAACACTAAAAAGTAGCAGTACGTTTGGTTGCAGTTAGGTACTTGGGAATTTTTGCAAGGTCAATCAGCTGAAGTGATGAACCGAGGGGCAAGGGACACACACGCAGCCTGGGAAGGAAACAGGGGAAGGGGAAGACGGAGGGAAGTTGGCCAGGAGTTAGGAGCCGAAGGCGCTTCCTGTTGTGTGAGAAAGCAGTGCCGGGGTGGTTGTGCAGCAGTAGGTGGGTGCACTGGACACAAACTGGGGTGACAGGTGTCAGAGATGGTTCATTTGGCAGGGACTGGAGGGGAGAGATGTCTCTTTCCGTAGGCAGAGAGGACTCTGGTGGCAAACTGCAGGCTCCACCTCTGCGAAGCGGAGCATTGGCACACCACGTAAGCTCTCATCATCCCTTTGGACCGGGCACAGGACGCAGGGGAATGTGAATTCATACTCTCTAAAGCTTATCTTTGAACAATAATTTACGTGCTTCGTGGCTAGAGGCACAGCAAGCCCTCCATAAACATGTTGGTTGAAACGCTGAGTGGCTCCCAAGTAGAAATCCACACACAGTCCCTCCTGTCTCTCCAACCTGAAGCCAGGGAGGTGCAAGACCTGACAGAGAACGAAGCCTCTGGGATGTTTATTTTTTTCTTTTTCACTTACTTGTTTGCTTTGTCACTACACCTGTCCTGCAGGCTTCTGGAAGCTTCTAGATGCTCCTGCGTGTAGCCTTTTCCCCAGCCTGCTTCCCTCCAGCCCTTAAGCCAAGGCATCATCTCAACCAAATTAATGATGGGGGTGGGGGGAGACTGCTTTCTTTCCTAGCCTGCCAGGTTGCTGAAGAGTTCTGTTGTTAGGGATAAAAGCCACCTTGCCTGGACTGTGGTTAAAGGCCAGGTTCAGTTTAACTGCTTCATCACAGACCAGATGGCCAGTGCTACCTTCACTGCAGGCACAGTGCCCAGAAGGAATTCAATCCTCCAAATGACCCCAAGTCGTTTAGTCGAAAATGTCACTGTGACCTTTATTCCACATGTTCTAAACTTGGGATGCTTTTGCTGTTGTTTAACTGTTATTGATTGTTTTAATTAGGCAACAGTCAAATTGTACAAGTTCAAGAGATGCAAACTCTTCCTTCCAGTCGCCCCTCCCGGCTTGTTCCATCCTCAAAGGCAGCTGGTGTCCTTCTGTCTGGTTCTCCAGACGTGCGCGGCGCATACACAAGCAGACACGCGCTTGCAAATGTGCACGGCATGCGTGTTGTGTTCTGCACCTTGCTTCCTGTTTGTCACTTCATGGGTTTTGGAGCTGACTCTGGATCAGTTACTGGGACTTACTTCACCATGATTCCAAACACACAAGGAGCAGCCCACCTCGCGATATAATTTCTTTCCTTAGTACTTGGTGGTTGATTTCCACCCGTTGAGGATTGCCTTCCACCACAGGGTGAGCCAGTCACAAACCAGGTGTTTTTGCTTTTGAGTTGCCGTGCATATAAAATACCTCCATAAGCGTTAGAGCCTTTGCCCCGGGGGGGAATAAGGAGACAGTTTGATGGGATCGGAGCTCTGCACCCCCACCAGTGTCACACGACTGTTGATTTAAACCACATCTTGAGTGAGTTCCCCTGAGGTCAGAAAGTGGGGACTCCGGGAACTGATCCTGTCTGCTGAGACTGTGGCATGTTTTCTCTTGTTCCAGGAACTAGAATGAGCCGAAGTATTCCTGTGGAGGTTGATGAGTCAGAACCGTACCCCAGCCAGCTGCTGAAAGCAATCCCAGAGGACTCCCTGGAAGCAGAATCAGAACCGCCTGCTCCCGGCACAAGGAATACGGCACCCCATGGCGTGTCGGCACCCCGCACCCCTGACGGTTCCCCTGGAGACTCGGCTCAGGCTCCTCCACCTCTGACACTCGCCAGCCCGCAGTGGCCTGTGTCCCAGACGGCCACCTGCCTGCGCGCTAGAATCCTGGAGGAGAGTGACGACAGCTTCTGCAGCAGGCACCCAGAGCCCAGCGAAGACTGTCCCTCGGGCTCCTCTGCAGCCAGCGCGCAGGAGTCTGGGAGTGGGGCTGGCGCCTTCCTCCCAGAGCGTCAGTTTTCATTTCTGGGAAAGCGCCATCCGTGGCTGGGATCTCAGCTTTCAGCAGCTTCTCGTGACGCTAGCCATGACGCCGACAAATCCGACCAAAGTTTACCTAATGCCTCAGCAGACTCCCGGGGCAGCGGCCAAGAGACATGGCTGTGGGCCCAGCCCCACAGGAACCATGAAGCCCCAGACCCGCCCAGCACAGACGATTCCCAGCCCCAAGATGTCCTGGGCATCCGGCAGCTGGAAAGGCCTCTGCCCTTGACCTCTGTGTGTTACCCTCAGGACCTCCCGGCCCCGCTCCGGTCCAGGGAGTTCCCCCAGAGGTACTCAGCATGTGTACAGGTGCAGCCTTGCAACCCTTGCGCACACACTCCATGGAAGCCTGCTTACTGTTGTCCCAGAGGTCCCGACCACCAGGTGCCATGTAAGTGATCGTCAGCTCCTGGGAAGCTAGGGTCTCACATCCGTGCTTCGTGTCACTGGACCAGCACACACGGTCACGAGGCAAAGAGCGCTTTCTGCTCTCAGGGGCTGCCCGTGTGTGGTTGGACTTGCAAGGGGCCATAGGAGAACGCTTGTTCTGAGCCCATGCCCATCCCACGGGGACCCTGCCTCAGTAGGGCATGTCAAGGATGGTTTAACAGAAATCTGCCTAGATGGAGGGAGGGGACCTCAATGATTTCTAGAAAACATTTTTGTGTTTGAGTTCTTGGGCAACTGGGTTCTTTGTTTTCTTCAAGCTTTTTCCCTATTTTAGACTTGGCAGAGGAAGGGCCTTGGGTCAATAACAGAAAGAAAAAAAAAACAGCAGGTGCCCAGCGTGTCATTGTCTCTGCATTCATGCGATGACCACCAAATTGCTCCTGTGATTCTGTTGCTTAAATCCCTTTGGAGACCTGAGCTGTCTTCGTCTATCCTACAGTCCCACCACACCAAGGACTGGCAGGCTGCCCAGCTTGTCGCGCTGGTTCCTGGGCGCACACTTGTCCTTGTTCTTCCTCTCTCTCTAAGATGGTCTTTCCCCTTTTGTGCATTTGACCCAGGTCTATACATTTTCTAACATATTTACTTTTACAAGATTTTATTTATTAATTTGAAAGGCAGAGCAAGAGAGAGAAAGAAACAGAGAGAGAGAGAGAGAGAGAGAGAGAGAGAGAGAAATCTTCCATATGCTGGTTTACTCCCTAGCTGACTGCAACAGCTGGAACTGGGCCAGGCTGAAGCCAGGAACCAAGAACTCCAGCTGGGTCTCCCACATGGGTGGCCAGGGCCCAAGCATTTAGATCATCTTCTGCTGTCCTGACAGGTGCATTAGCTGGGAACTGGATAGGAAGCAGAGCAGCCAAGACTTGAACTACTGCTTCAATAGGAGATGCTGGCGATGCAAGTGGTGGCATAGTCTATCAATTTGTTCATTCCCCACAATGACCACAGGCTCAGGGATTAGGCCTAGGCCAAAGCTGGGAGCCAGGAACTCAATCCAGGTCACCTGTGTGGTGGGATGGACCCAATTTCTTGAGTCTTCATCCCTTCTTTCCAGGGTCTGCATTAACAGGAAGTTGGGGGGCCGGCGCTATGGCGCAGTAGTTTAATCCTCCACTTGTGGTGCCGGCATCCCATATGGGTGCAGGTTTATTCCTGGATGCTCCACTTCCAGTCCAGCTCTCTGCTGTGGCATGGAAAAACAGTAAAAGATAGCCCAAGTCCTTGAGCCCCTGATCCACATGAGAGACCAGTAAGATGTGCCCGGCTCCTGGCTTCGGATCAGCGCAGCTCTGGCTGTTGTGGCCATTTGGGGGTGAACCAATGGAAGGAAGACCTTTCTCTCTGTCTTTCCCTCTCACTGTCTGTGACTCTAACTCTCAAGTAAAATAAATAATATCTTTAAAAAAAAAAAACCAAGAAGTTGGAATCAGGAGTGGAGCCAGATATCAAACCCAGGTATTCTGATGTAGAACAAGGAAATCTCAACTGCAAGGTCAAGCACTTACCCTCATCTTTTTTTTTTTTTAATAGCTTTGTTGAGATCTAATTGGCATGCTATAAAGTCCACCCTTTGCACATTTTAAGTATGTGATCCAATAAATGCTACAGTGTTTACAGAGTGATACAGCCAGCACTATATATACCTTTTAAGACCTCTCAAGGGTCCCCCTGGAAACCTCCGCAGATAACAGCCTCCTTCAGGTCCTCTCTCCATTGTGCTCTGGCTCAGCTGGGACACCTAACACCAGTACGGCATCAAATTATGGACTTGTCTGCCTGTCCATCCACACCGTAAAGGAGAAATAAACACATCGGCAAAGGTGCGCTTTCACTCCGTAGTTCCCCGGCAGTTAGCACAGTGCTCGCCCTGTAGCAGAGCCGGTCAAATCCTTCCGAAGGAGTACGCTGCATCAGTGCAGTATCTCTGAGAGTGATAAAGTCTTAGATAGAGATAAAAGGTCCATCACCGTTCTTTTTGTTAAAACTGTGCTGAGGCCACTGGAAAATAACAAAAGGCCTTTCAGATGAAACACAGGCCTGTGAGATGTGACAGTTTTAGCAAATAAACACTGTGCGTTAGGCAATTCAAATAGCGTAGGCGAGTCTGCCCGAAGGCTTGATGCCTAGTTTTAAAATAAATTACAGAAATAATCACAAATGTGTAATCAACCATAGTTCGTGTATTGGTGCTTGTGCACGCATTATAAAGCTTCCTAGAGTGGAGGCAGCAGTATAGAAATTCAATTTGAAATGGGATTTGGGGTGGTGGAGGGGAGACTGGTGGGATAGGAATGGTGGCACAGTGAGTCAAGCCTCTGTTTAGGGTACTTGCATCCCAGTCCACAAGGGATTGAGTCTGGCCTCCAATTCTCATTCAGCTTCTTGCTAATGCACACCCTGGGAGACAGCAGATGATGGCTCAGGTACTTGGGTCCCTGTCACCAGTGTGCGAGAACTGGATAAAGTTCCTGGTTCCTGGCTTTGGCTTGACCCAGCTGTAGCTGTTGCAGGCACTTGGGAAAAGAACCAGCGGATGGAAGACCTCTCTCCCCTCTCTTTCTGTATCTGCCTTTCAACTAAATAAACACACATAAATAAACTTATTGTTAAAAAAAATGGGAGGGGTGAGGTTGAGGGATGTAACTGAGAAGATGCTTGGAGGACTCAGGTAAGAGTAAGATCAGAGTGAGGCCAGAAGCTGGGGATGACGCAACAGGGCTTGGGGAGAGTGGGGCCCTGGGCTGGAGAGGGAGAAAGCCTGGGGCTCCTGCAGAGAGTGGAGGAGTTGGGTGTTGTGAAGTCAACGCCTGGAGGGCGTGGGCCCAGTCACACATGGGTGTGGCCAATGCCTGGAGGGCGTGGGCCCGATCACAGGTGGGTGTGGCCGTGGATTCCTTCAGGTAGGAGTCACTGAGGACTGAACCTTGGCAAGGCGGGAGCTGTGTTTATTTCTCAGTGATCTCCAGGTACAAAGGGAGTGATCTGTGAGAATAATTCCATAAAGTATTTTTTAGGATTTCTATCATTTAAAAGTAACTTTTATGTTCAGACAGTAATACGTGTTCACTCCTCAAATTGAGAGATGCCCAACCATTCAAAAACAAAAATTAAAAAGTTATCTATGTCTCTGTTCCCCAGATATAATTCCTTGCTGGGATTTTAATACATTTACCTCTGGTGGGTTTTCCACTTTGCATCTATGTAGTTAATGTAAAGTTAACTTCCAGCAATGTGGAATGTATACTTCTTCCAGCATCATTTATAGATTCTAAACTGCATTGCCTCAGATGTATCAGCTAAACTCTCATTAACCTGTTCTTCACTGATGGACGTTTAAAATAGTTTTCAGTGTTCTGATCCAGTAAGCAACGCTTTGACAAGCATCGCATACTGCTGTTTTTGTCTGCATTTCTGATGGACTCCTTCGATTAATGTGTGCAAGTGTGAATACTTAGCTAAAGGCTTTGTGATACTACGTCCCAAGCAGTTGCCTTTGTTTACTAACAAAGATAGAAAAGAAAGCGTTGACTCAATATTATAGTGGGGGTGCCAGCTAGGTCTTCCCACTGCAAGTATTTTTCCCCTTGAAGCCTGGAATGCGCCATTAGCAATCCAGTCTTTGGAGGTGACGTTGCCTCTCGGGCAGGTGCCTTCAAAAGACAATGCTCCCGCGTGGGAGCCCGGGAGCCCCTTTCTCTGACACCTCAGGACCTGCTTTGTTTCAGCCTTGCCCTTGCCCTTGCCCTTGATATTATTTCCTTCTATCCAAATGGGGTGGGCAGGGACTGTGGAGATCCTGGGAATGCAGAGAGGCGATGAGAGGCAGAGAGGAGGGAGCTTGCACAGGAGACAGGAATAATTCACAGAAGATACACAAACAGCCAGCATGCCTGCGAAAGAAACCATGCTCAGCATCACTCCGTTGAAGACGGGCAGATTTTTAAACATTATTTACTTACTTATTACAGAAAGACAGAGAGAAAGACAGAGAGAGACAGAGATCCCATCCTCTGGTTCCCCAGATGCCTGTAAGGATCAGAATTGTACCAGAGCTGAAGACAGGAACTGGGAATTCAATTCACATGGGCCATCACTGCTGCCTCCCAGGGTCTTTAGCAGGAAGCTGGGGTCAGGAGCCAGAGCTGAGCATAGAACCTGGCACTACAATATGGGACAAGGATTTCTTATCCACTAGGCCAAACACCCACCCCCAAAATGCAAAATTTTTCAAGGTACCTTTTCCCTAATTAGGGGTGCAAAAATGAAAATCTGAGACAACTTCCAGGAGAGTTCTATTGCAAATGAATGTTCTCATACCCTCTTGGCAGGAGTATAAATTGGTACAATCTTCTAGAAAGCAATCTCATTATTTATCAAAATTGTATATGTGCTTCTATTATGGTCCAATAGCTTCTGGTAGGAATCTACCCTACAGAAACACTGAACAAGCCTGTCAGAATCCAGGGACATCGGAACAAGGGCGTTGATTAAAGCGTTGTCGTATTCGGGCACAAATGAGAACAACTACAGTGCCTGTCAGTAAGCCACCAGATAATGACAGCCAGCCCCAACTCAAGCTGCTTGACCTACGACCTTCCAACTTTAGGATGGTGTGAAAACGAAACGCATTCAGCAGGGAGCGTTTGAATTTTGGATTTGGATCTTTTCCCGGGCTCGTGATGTGCAGTGTGCTTTTTCCTGTGAAGCCGGGCAGCTGCAGCAGCTCCCAGCCAGGCAGATCACGAGGGGGAGCGACAGACGCTCCAGTGTCCCATGTTGCTACCTAGAGGGCTTCGGAGGTCAGGCGGATCGGACGCATTTTTATGTCTGATGTTTCCAACTTACTGGGCTGGCCCCCGCCCTGCACTGTAACTTGAGCGGCATCTAGAATCTGAGATTTATTTATACAAAGGACTAGTTGGCCCCTGTTACCTAGAATAGAAGACCATGCGCATTCTGACATTAAAAAAAAATTTGAGTTGAAGAGCAAAACACATGCAAGCTGCATGTGTTTACATACACATTAAAAAGTCTAGATGGCTCAGCCCTACTGTTAACAGTGGTCATGAGGAGAGGGAGAGGGGAATTCAGAAGAGACGGGGCATTTAGTCTTCTAACTTTCTGTACTCTTGTGGATTTCTCTTTCTTTTTTTTCCAGCAAGCCAGCATTACTTCTATAATTAGAAAATAATTGCAAGTTGAAAAGTGAAAAAGCAAAGCCCGGGGGAGGCGAGCTTGCCCTCATTCACCCTGCACGGGCTCTGCATCCGGGCGCGGGGAAGGGGGCAGGGCCCAGGTTTTTCTACAGGGCACTCAACTCCAGAATGTCTGTGGGGCCTCGCGCAGCAGTGACTCCCGTGAAGGTGACTGTGGAGATTAAATGAGATAATGTAGTAAAGGCACTAAGCAGCAAGCCCGCAACGCTGGCAGCTCTTAGTTATCACTGTGATTATTTAAGTGGATCCTGCAGCCCAGCCCCGCAGAGCCTGCTTGGACTTCTAGATCCCTCTCGCAGGCACGGGTTCTAAGCATTCAGAGCAGGTGTACAGAGGCTTAGTTTCACAGGGCTATAACTGTGCTTAATTGCCAACAAAACCACTTGCAAAGAGCTGCTCACCTAAGGGAGGCTTGTGCTGTTGGAAACCATGGCTACATGGGTCCTGCTTGGCTTCAGACGAGCCTTAACCTTACCCATTAATGAGTATATAAATAAATAATGATCACCACGCAAATGGCGTAGCCTAGCTTCTTGCAAGTTAAAGCAAAAATGGTTCTTGGCCACCCCTTTCATGTAAAAAGCAAAAAGTTTTCAAAGCAGGTGGAAATGAGAAGTGCAATAGCTTATATTTGTTCCTCCGCCCACCCCCTAGCGAAGTCAGCCCCTTCCTGCCTCAGATCCTTCTACTGAAGGTCATCGTTACCAGACGGGAGATCAGGACTGTGCAACCAAATGGAACCTCTGGTGCAAATAGGCGGGGAAAAGGGAATTAAGCCGAGTGAACCCTTATCTTCCTGTAAAAGTCTTGCTCTCTGTATCTGGGAGACTGAATAACACGAAGCTGTGGGTACTTTCGCATCCTGCCGTCCCCCAAAGAGTGCCGCTTTGTGTGCTAGAGTGCTTGCACGATGAAATAAACCAGATGGAAGAAATGATAGAGAAAGGAGTTGCCTCGCTGCAACCGCAGCTGCTCACAGCTGTGGGAGTTCCTGTAACCGTTTATGCTGGCCATTTTGTTTCCTGGCTAAACTGATGGCATTATATCATGATGTTTTTTTTTTTGACAACTTGGAAATCAGGTTTTATTTTTCTCTCTCATAAACGCTCTTAATACCATTCTTAATAAGGAAGAAAAATGTCGCATGCTTTCACTGATAAATGGAAAACCTCATTTTGGATTTGGTTTACAAATTCCAAGTGGTAAAAGCCCAGTAACACGAAGCCTCTGTGTGCTCAAGCCAAGCGGATCACGGGATTGACAAATAACACCCAGTGCTGGGCTCCCATTTAGGATTACGCAAGGTTTGCATTTTTGTTTTGTGCTTAACACTGCCTCAGAACTGACAGATCGGTTTGTGTATCACATCACCCACCCTCCATCTCCCACGGAGGGAACGTGGGGTGGAATTTTAGAGACTGGGGATGAGTCCCTGGGGAAACTATTTTTGAGCAGTGATTCTTGAGTGAGTAGGTGGCTCTGGTTCATGCCTCCTCTTCTTGCACACAGATTAGTGTGGGTTTGTGTTTAAACACGGACACCCACAGACTCAAAAACCTTCTCTCTGTATATTGATTCTGAGCTACTCAAGGGAGCCGGATCCTATTCATTTTTGTGCACCTCGTACCTCGCTGTATATTCAGCATATGAATATTTGTTGAATGAATACAAAGAAATCTGTTCTCTGCTTCCTGGGGGAAGGAGTAATCCCTCATTGGGAGTAGAGCCTTTGTGATGTGCGGCCTTGGAAAGGTCATCTTTAATTGTCTGGGGAAGAAAGTAAGAAGAGAGGTCCTTGGAATTTGGAAACACAACCTGGCTGTTGATCCATCCATGTATTCAACAGATACAATGGTGTTTCCAAAAATTCGTGGAAAATGCAGTTGAAAGGTGAAATTATTTTAGTGCAAACATTTTTGAAATGCATGCAGTTTTTTTCATAATATGCATTTTCCACAAACTTTTTTGAAGACCCCTTCTATTTGCCAAGTCATATGTGAGGCACTGGGTATATGGTGGTGAATACTACACATATATGGACCTTGTCTTGGTGGATTTCTCAGTCTACTGGGGAGGCGGCTAAGAAGTAGAAATCAGAAAACAAAATGATAAATTGTTAAGTGCTGTCAAGGGAATAATTGATCGCTATACGTTAATAGAGAGGCCAGAGAATGTCTCTGATATTTGAGCTGAAACTGAAAGAATGAGAAGGAGCTTGATGTCATTAAGTTAGCCAAAGCAGAGATAGAATGTGCTAGAAGATAGGACTCTGTTCTGAATCAGACATCTCCTTTAGGAAGACAGAACATTGAACTCAATAATTCTGAATCAGAAACCTAGGTAGAACAATGCTTGGCAGGTGGCAAGTGATTAATGAATGTTAGCCATTATTATGAAACAGTACCCAGCTGAACTAGTGAGGCTCAGCCCTAATAGTAGGGCAGAATGATTAACACCTGGGCATTGAAAAATCCTCAGTTACCTGATAAGCAGTTTTTAATTAGCAACTTTCCCACCCAACTAGCCAAATTCCACTGAGAAAAGGAAAAGCTTGATTTGGAGGGCCCCTCTGGTAGTCAGTATTTCTTTGTTTTAAACAACAAGCGGACAGCACGGAACACTGCGTGGTCAGCACCCTAATTTTAAAAATCAATGAGGTGGATCATTGTCATCTGCTCACAGAAGCCAGCTAACTCTTGACCACAGGTGGCCATTTCAGAAATGAAAGTTCCAGCTAATCAAACACTCAGCCCACATGCTTTCATGATTTTAATGATACGATTTGTTGCTATGAGACAAAAACATGTTGTGCGGGAAATACTCTGTTCGAAATCATCTGACCTTGATTCAAAGGCTTTTGATGAACAGCACTAACATCCGCTCTCTGGAAGAGAAACAAACCCTATGATTAGAGCTTGGTAGTCCTTTTAAAGCAAATAAATTGTTATTAGCCACTCATTAATGGATATGGAAAGCAAAATGGCTCCAAACACTAAAAACTTCATTTGCATGACTTTCTGGTCATCGCCCCTTCCCCCAACCCCCACTGCAAAAGCTTTCAAGGCCCCTGGCAAAGCTTCTCCTCTTTTACCTCGTACTTTTGGAGGGAGACAGTGGTAACATGCCCTCCCCCAGCCACCATGGATGTTGGGTGACAAGTAGATGTCCAGGACACCTGGGACCCGACAAGCACCTTGCACCGTCCTGAGTGGCTTCCCTTCTCCTGTGTGTGCGGTTGGTTCTGTGACTGTTCCGTCCTCATTCCTTCGTCTGTGGGGCATCTGGTGTGGCTGCCCATGCTGGGAGACACGGTGGGGAATGGACGTGATCCCTCCTTCCACAGAGGGAAGGCCAGCAAGAACTTGGCAGATGAGTCATGCTACTGATACAAACGCATGAGTGAGGGAGAAACTAGGGGACCGGACTAGGTAACTGGCCCAAGGGGTAGGCGGGCATCTTTGGGCAGGTGATATTTGGGCTGAGCCCTACATGCCAAGAAGTCAGTTTGCAGAAACATTCTGGGCAGAGGGTACGGCAAATTCAAGGGTCCAGTGGTGGGAGCAAGCTGGGGCTCAGGATGAAACTGGGATCGAGGAGCCAGGGAGAGTGCAGTAGGAGGAGACAAGATCAAGACAGGCGGGGACCTGAGCAGGCAGGCTGGGTCTTTTCTTTCTATTTTTTTTTTAAGAATTATTTATTTGAAGGTCAGAGTTACACAGACAGAGAGAGAGAGGTCTTCCATCCGATGGTTCACTCCCCAGTTGGCCACAACGGCCAGAGCTGCACTGATCCAAAGCCAGGAGCCAGGAGTTTCTTCCAGGTTTCTCATGCAGGTGCAGGGGCCCAAGGACTTGAGCCATCCTCTACTGCTTTCCCAGGCCATAGCAAAGAGCTGGATTGGAAGTGGAGCAGCCGGGACTCGAACCAGCACCCATATGGGATGCCGGCACTGCACGCAGCAGCTTTACCCGCTTCACCACGGCGCCGGCCTCCAGCAGACTGGGTCTTAAGTGCAATAGGAGGGACTGTGCTGTGGCATAGCAGATAAAGCCACCCCCTGTGACACTGGCATCCCATTTGGGCGCCAGTTCAATTCCCAGCTGTTCTACTTCCTTTTCAGCTCCTTGCTAAAGGGAAGCAATGAAGCATGGCCCAAGTGCTTGGGCCCCTGCAGCAATGCGGGTGAGCAGGTGAAGCTCCTGGCTCCTGGCTTTGGCCTGGCCCAGCCCTGGCTTTTGTAGCCATCTGGGGAGTGAATCAGCGGATGGAAGACCTCTGTCTCTCCCTCTTTCTCTGTAACGTTGCCTTTCAGATAAATAAAATAAAACTATTTTTTTTTTTAATGCAATAGGAAATCTCTGGAAGGCTGTGCAAGAGACCTTCAAAAAGTTCATGGGAAACATGAGAAAATTATGCATGGATTTCAACCTGTTTTGCACCAGAATAAATTTATCTTTTAATCCCACTGAACTATTGAAGTAAGCCTCACGTGTACAGCTGGATTTGTAAATGGCCCACTCATGCGCAGCTCATCCAAAAGCAAGGCTGGCCCTCGCCTGGGGACCCAATGACAGCAGCGCTTTTGCCCTTTCTGGTCGGAGCAGCAATACTGACCTGCCCTGTTGCCTTGAAATTCCAGCAGGTGCTCTGGACTCCCCGGAATCCGTCTAACCTGTGCTTAGCTCGAGTGGTACCTCTTGCCCCTGACCAGACTGGTCCTTGTGGTCCTGTCTCCACACTCTCAGAGCTGTGCCCTAAGTCCTGGTCTCCTTTGTCAGTTAGGTGCTGAGATGGGCCCAGGCTGAAGCTTTTGTCTTCCTCTCCTTCCCCTTTAACCCCGACTCCTGTCATGACCAGGCCTTAGCAACAGCAGGGCAGGGGGCATGGATCATAGCTAGGAGACAGCCTGGGCTGGAGGTGCATGGAGACTTGCTAGAGAGGAAGCGTGACAGGCAGGATGCAGCTGGTGTCATGGTCAAAGCAGACAATGGATGGGGTTCAGCGAATCTGGCCAGGCTTGATAGACTGGCCTGGGCACGTTGCCAGGGTCACTTAACCAAGTTTCCTGAGTCCAGATAGGGGGACCTGGAGGCAGCCACCCTGATATGTGTCTCCTGTTCTAAACCAGAGGACATCATTCCCCTGAATGTCCCCTCAGCCAAAAACTTAGATAGCTTCTGACTGCTGCCTAAATCGATGATAGAATTCCTGGCCACGTTCTCACCCTCCCCCAGTCTTCCTTAGCTCGCACTTTCTTGCTTACTTGCCAATTTCACTTCACTGTGCATCCTCGCAGGCCAATTTTTCTTGCTTTTATTGCTTTTCTGTAGCAAAGTAAACTTGATTATTATCCTTTTGTTGAGAGACAGTTTTACTTTCTTAAAATCTTATATTCTTTATTTTTAAGATTTATTTATTTATTTGAAAGGCAGAGTTACAGACAGAGAGAGGGAGAGGACAGAGAGATCTTCCATCCACTGGTTTACTCTCCAAATGGCTGCAACAGTCGGAGCTGGGCCAATCTGAAGCCAGGAGCCAGGAGCTTCTTCCAGGTCCCCCATGTAGGTGCAGGGGCCCAAGGACTCCAGCCATCTTCTACTGCTTTCCCAGGCCATAAGCAGAGAGCTGGGTTGGAAGTGGAGCAGCTAGGACTCGAACCAGTGCCAATATGATATGCTGGCACTGCAGGTAGAGGCCGAACCCACTACACCACGGCGCCAGCCCCGATGATTTCTTTTACAATCAACAAAGGGGCTAAGGCCAGGAAATTTGATTTTGAAACAGCCAGGTTCATTTTGGTCCTAACTAGTCTCGCCTCCTGGATCACCATGCTTTACTTGGGCAGAGGTGGCAGTGTTTACAGGGCTTCCCACTTGGCCCCATCCCGACCCCTTGGACTTCTCCGATTTCTCAACACGCTGGTCCCCTTGGGCCTGGGTGATTCCCTCGGTGCCAGTGCCCTCCCCTCTCACTCCTGCTGGCTTCCCAGCATCTCTCTTCTGGCCCTGAGTTCTGTTCTCGCAGCCTGTCAAGCGGGCTGACCATCTTCCCCTGGGACTCTGCTATCCCCGGGCCTGGCTGGGACTCACTTTCTCTCATGTTACGCATTCACATGAGTCACTGTCAGCCCTGGCTTTGCTCCAGCCTTGCCCTCTTTAAACCTCCCTAGCCTCAAGTGCATGTGGGCTTTTGCAAGGGAGGACCAAGGGAGCTGGAAGGGGTTGCCAACTCTTGGCTGCTTTCCAGAGGGATGAGCCAAGTTCACATGCATTTATTTGCTCCTAAGAAAAAATTGTGTGTGTGTGTGTGTGTGTGTGTTGTGATTTTACCCGTGTTTTTATTTAGGACAAAATAAATTCATTTCATGAAAATGCTCAAGAAATAGTACAAAAAAGTTTGGCATACATCATAGAGATGGTCAATGAAAGCTGGGTCCCAGGGGCCAGCTCTGTGGCGAGGTAGGTTAATCCTCCACCTGCAGCACCGGCATCCCATATGGGCTCCGGTTCTAGCCCCGGTTGCTCCTCTTCCAGTCCAGCTCTCTGCTGTGGCCCGGGGAAAGCAGTAAAAGATGGCCAAGTCCTTGGGCCCCTGCACCCATGTGGGAGATCCAGAAGAAGCTCCTGGTTCCTGGCTTTGAATCGGCAAAGCTCTGGGCATTGTAGCTGTTTGGAGAGTGAACCAGCGGATGGAAGACCTTTCTCTCAGTCTCTCCCTCTCACTCTCTGTAACTCTACCTCTCAAATACATAAATCAAATCTTTGGAAAAAAGAAAAAGCTGGGCCCCTCAGTTAGCATCTAGAGAAAAGGTGCCCTGAGCGTACCTCTCCTTCTACGTGAAGAAGCCAGAGGCAACCTCCCCGCTCTCTTTGTTGTCTTCCCACAGATGGCCACCACTGTCCTGGAACGCCTTGCCAGCAAGCCGTACAGCCAGCTCGACCTGGGCAGCCCTGGCTCGGAGCCAGTGTGAGAGGCCCGCACCCCGTGCACAAGGTTATTCTGAATTATCCCAGCCCCTGGGACCAAGAAGAGAGACCTGCACACAGGGAGTGCTCCTTCCCTGGGCCTCCACGCTATCAGTACGTACCTCAGGGCCAACCGTTAGACATCTGTAACATGAAAAATAATTGTGCAGTGCAACCAACATGGCCCAAAATGCTCCCGTGGTTTGCCAGAACATTTGCGAGTCGGAAGGACACAGAACCAGGGTGACATAAGAAGCCACTCAGGACCAGTCGAAATACTCTTGAAGGAAAATCTCCTAGTTATACCTCCTTCTTTGCCTTTCAGACCACCTGAACTTTGAGCCCATGAAGTAGATTTTAGTTTTTATGGCAATGACTTTGACTCTTAGCAAGTTCTTTATATCTCTAGGGTCTGCTTCAACCTATTTCTGACTTTAAAAATTTGGAATTTGATGACTTCACAGTGCAAATTGAAAATAGCCTATGATTTTCCTTTGTAATGAAAACGTTCCTACATGTAGAACACCATTGTTAGGTATCTCCTACACTTCATCCAGAAAAACAATTGCAATTTTTCATGACTTCAGTTGTCTGATGTTGTATTCATGCCATTTTTCGTTGCTACTACAGAATACCCTGAAGCTGGGTACTTCAAAAAGTTTGTGGGGAGTGGGCATTTAGCTAGCAATGCAAACACCAGTACCCCATATTGGAATACCTGGCCCTGGCTCCTGTTTCCAGCTTCTTGCTAGTGCAGACCCTGGGAGGCAGCAGTGAGGGCTCAAGTAGTTGAATTCCTGCCACCCACGTGGGAGACCTGGCCTGTGTTTCCTGGCTCCCTGCTTTGCTCTGGCTGGCTGGTGTGGGCATTCCCAGGTTGATCCAGCGGATGGGAGCTCCCTTTGTCTCTACATCTGTCTCTCTCCCTCTCAAGTAAATTTTTAAAAACAAAGTGAAAAATAAAAGTAGCTGATTTGATCTCAGGACATAATTCTAAAGAAAAGGTTTGTAGAAAATGGACTTAAAAGATTAGTGTATTTTGATGCAAAAAAGAAAAAAATGTTGGAATCAAGACATGCCTGTATTTTGCCCACAGTTTTTTTAGGCTGGAGGTTTGGGATCAGCTGACCCCACCCATTTATCCCTTGTTGAGCCTTCCTCGACTGTGTCACATCATGGCAAATGGCGTCACAGGGGAAGTGCACACGAGAGGGAGAGAGCTCCTGGCAGGACAGGCGGCCAGGGACAGGGAGGGGCCAGCCTTGCTCTTTCCAACAGCCCTCTCAGGAGAATCAACTTCGTGCCCCCTTCCCCCAGCAGTGCCCTGGGTGACTTAATTCCTTCCCATAAGGCCCCACCTCTTAAAGGTTCTACACCACCTCCCAACACCGCCACACTGAGGACCAGGCTCCCAACACCTGAACCCTTGGGGGGCATACTCAAACCACAGCACCCTTTGATCAGTTCTTTCCCTGTCTGCTCTCTTCCTGAGTTCTTTCCCTTAACTGATGTATCTAAAACCAGGGAAAAGTCACGCAAAGAGAGCTTCCTAGTTTATGACAAAATTGGAAAGAAAACACATGAAATGTTTGCTTTTGCTCAAGTATAGCTTTCATATACCACTCGAAGTATGACTGCTCTGTTTTCATAGAATAGAAAAAAAGTAGATTTTTCTGAAGCACAGAAATTGGTCATTAGCTCAAAAATGTTATTGAAAAAATAAAAATAAAGCCCACTTTATTATCAATGGCAGATAAGGTACATGCCTGGTTCCCTGTTTACTGGAAAGTCTACAGATTAACAGACAAAACAAAAATACATGGGGTCTAACATCTGGGATTACCCAAAATGTGATTTTACAGTAGGATAAGGACTCTTACAGAAGAAATATCTAAAACCCCAGAACACAAACAACATTTAAGCATCTTTGGGAAATAAGTTTGATGTTGATAGGGAAGGCAATAGCAATTTTTCAAATAAACTTTTATTTTGAAATAGTTTTAGATTTACAGAAGAACTGCAGAGACAGAGCGGAGTAATTGGTTTCGTAGCAACAATTTAAGCCTGCTGTGGCCATCTTCATTTCTTTCATCATTTTAGGATAATGAAAAATGAGTTCAGGTAAAGAAGCTAATTCTCCCCTTTCCGATAATTTAAAAGAGAATCTTAATACAGAATGTTTACTCTGTCATTAATCTCTATGATATCATTTTCTATGGAAGTTTTTGAATATGATCAAGGCATTAACATTTCTCTATCAAATGAGAAATCACCTTTTATAACAACTAAGCAACTTTGGGTAAAAAATAATTTAATGCAAAAGAATAAGGTGTGGATCTGCATTAGATGAAAGCATATTTTATAGGGGTTATTTTGTCTAAAATAATAAAAATAATCTCCTTAAACATTCGTATTTTAGAAATGTAGTTGAAAATAGTTGAGATTCTGTTTATCTTATATCCTGTTACATAAGGCTTTCAGAAGTTTTTATTATTCTTTTGGGTAAGAAATATGAAAGCATATGCAATAATCTATAAAACTGGGGCACATGGATTTTATAATCAAAACTTTTTAAAGTTATATGAAACAATTTCAAATATACAACAAATAAAACCAATCCATGTTCTCACTACCTAGATTATTTATTTATTTATTTAAAGGTTTTATTTGAAAGGCAGAGTTACAGAGAGAGAGGTAGAGACAGAAAGAACGAGAGATCTTCCATCTCCTGGTTTACTCATTGAATAACTGCAATGGCTGGAACTGTGCTGATTTGCAGCCAGGAGCCAGGAACTTGCTCCACATCTCCCACGTGGGTGCAGAGGCCCAAGTACTTCAGTCATCTGCTGCTTTCCCAGGTGCATTAGCTGGGAGCTGGATTGGAAGTGGGGCAGCCGAGACTCAAACTGGCACCCAGATGGGATGCTGGTGCTGTGAATGGCAGCTTAACACACTCCACCACAGTGCTGGCCCTTATTTATTTATTTATGAGAGACAGAGACACAGAGACAGAGAGAGCACATGCTCCCATCTGCTGATCTCACTCTCCAGATACCAACAGCCAGTGTCAGGTCAGGCTGAAGCCAGGAACAGAGAACTCAATCCAGGTCTCCCATGTGGGTGGCAGGTGATGAGCCATCACCACTGTGTCCCAGAGTGTACATGATAAGGAACCTGGAGTCAGGAGTTGGAGCCAGGAATCCAATCCAGGCACTCCAATATGGGCTGCAGGCTCTACCTGGATTTTTATTAGAGTCAAAGGCATAGAAGGGGGCTTCCAAGAGAGAAATAAACACCCCTACCTAGATTTTTTTAAATCTTAATGTGTGGTCATAATTTTCAGAGTTTTTTTTTTTTTTTTAATGGAATTAAGCATAAGAGTTACAGTTTTGGTCCCACTACAAGTTTGGATTCAATCAGAGAAAACAGAGCAGCTCCTGATATTTAAGCAGAAGGGGAGTTAATACAGGGAAATGAGTGCTTACAAAATTGTTGGACTTGAGCAACACAATAGAATGGGACCACCCCGTGCTCCACCCCCACAACCAAGGGTGCAACGAGGAAGGTGGGGAATCAGAAAGTCAACACCACCACATCCTTGGCAATGGCTGGATCTGCCCTGGAAAAAGTGAGTGCCCAGGCCCTGCCCTGGACGCCTGTGACCTCATGACTGTGCTTATCGATGGAAGCCACGTTCTCCTTCCCTTCTGCCTCCCACACCCCCCTCCTGACGGTTCATCTCAGCACAATGTTTGTGGCAGTGCTGGCAACCAACATCATTACACAGAAGCCGTGTTGCAAAGGTTTTCATTCATATATTAACAGCAGGGGTCCTTTTAAATCTGCATGGCCTGGCGCCGCGGATCACTAGGCTAATCCTCCGCCTTGCGGCACCAGCACACCGGGTTCTAGTCCCGGTCAGGGCACCCAATTCTGTCCCGGTTGCCCCTCTTCCAGGCCAGCTCTCTGCTGTGGCCTGGGAGTGCAGTGGAGGATGGCCCAAGTGCTTGGGCCCTGCACCCCATGGGAGACCAGCAGAAGCACCTGGCTCCTGGCTTCGGATCAGCGCGGTGCGCCGGCCGCGGCAGCCATTGGAAGGTGAACCAACAGCAAAGGAAGACCTTTCTCTCTGTCTCTCTCTCTCACTGTCCACTCTGCCTGTCAAAAAAAAAAAAAAAAAGAAAGAAAGAAAGAAGAAAAAAAATCTGCATGCCCTCTTTCGCCTTTTGATACATAATGAAATGTTACCCATCATGAGCTAGAAGTTACTTCTTTTTATCTGAATGCCCTTTCTTTTTCATTTTTTATTATTTTTTTGACAGCCAGAGTGGACATTGAGAGAGAGAGAGACAGAGAGAAAGGTCTTCCTTTGCCGTTGGTTCACCCTCCAATGGCTGCCGCGGACGGCGCGCTGCAGCCGGCGCACCGCGCTCATCCGATGGCAGGAGCCAGGTGCTATTTCCTGGTCTCCCATGGGGTGCAGGGCCCAAGCACTTGGGCCATCCTCCACTGCACTCCTGGGCCACAGCAGAGAGCTGGCCTGGAAGAGGGGCAACCGGGACAGAATCCGGCGCCCCGACCGGGACTAGAACCCGGTGTGCTGGCGCTGCAAGGCGGAGGATTAGCCTGTTGAGCCACAGCGCCGGCCAAATCTGAATGCGCTTAACATCAGCTGTCGGTGTGTTGTGGGTGACCTGTGTGCCTTGGGCATGAGACTTAGTTTCCCAATTAGTCCTTTTTTTTTTTTCTTTTTTTGACAGGCAGAGTGGACAGTGAGAGAGAGAGAGGGAGAGAAAGGTCTTCCTTTGCCATTGGTTCACCCTCCAATGGCCGCCGCGGCTGGTGCGCTGCCGCAGGTACACCGCACTGATCCAAAGGCAGGAGCCAGGTGCTTATCCTGGTCTCCCATGGGGTGCAGAGACCAAGCACTTGGGCCATCCTCCACTGCACTCCCGGTGTGCTGGTGCCGCAAGGTGGAGGACTAGCCTAGTGAGCCGCGGCACCGGCCCCAATTAGTCCTTGAATGGAGAAATCAGAACTGCTTCCCCCTCGCCACAAGGAGCTCAAGGCCAGCTTAACTGCTGTTGATTGAGGCTCCCTGGGGTGCCCCTCTTCCTTCTGTCTTGGCTAAGTAATGGAGGCAGAGGAGAGGGATCCTTCGCTGATCCCTTCCCATGGTTCTTAGAGCCTTAGCGCCCCTCAAGGTTTGCCTCCATGCAGAATGAACATTTCCTCGAAACGTGTTCCTCCGCAGGGACCAGCCGAACCCCCAGCCGCCCAATAGGGCCGGGCTTCTGGAGGAGTCCTTGGAGCGTGTCCAGGCTCTGTCCCCAGCTGCTGTACCTCGCCGCCCCAGCAACACTGCAGCCAGAGGCACTCTGAGGACAAGCAACTTGCCAGAAGAGTTGCGTAAGTTGTTTGCAATGCTGTTTTCGCCTTCTGCTTGTCCGTCTTGTCGACCCTGGCCTCAGAGCTTGCTCATAGACACAGGGAAAGAAAATGTCCTTCTTTGCTTCTTGCTTAGAGACTAACCCGCGTGTTGTAGGAATGTTTTCAGTGAATCTGACACCTCCAGAAATGCTCACACACTGCTCACCGCTAGATTTTCCTGAACACATACTCCAACAACAAATAATGCCAACGCTCTCTGCTAAAGGATGCTCTGGGGAGGACTCGTCCCTGGGTAAATTGATTGGCCGTCCATGGGGTATTGGACAGGGACCTGGTGTCTCACTATAAACCAGCAGCAGCCGTCAAGAAGGAGGTCATTTCCTGTAGGAATGAGCAATCTTGTTTGGAAAAAAATCGGCCTCGCAGTCTCCATACTGCTTCACAACCACACGCCAACTGAGGCTTTTATTTAAGGAAACGTTCGACTGTGTCAGGTGATGATTCTTTTTCCACGTTTTGCTGCCAGAACCAGAAATGTTGAAATATCACCAAAATGTTCTCAGATTAAGGTCAGTCAGGAGAGTTCGTTCCAGAAATCTTAAGAAACAGCACTTGTGAAACTTTTATCAGTTGTGCTTGCTAGAGAAGCTTAGATTTTTAAAAGATCTATCTGTTTGAAAGGCAGGGTTACTGAGAGAGAGGGAGAGAGCGAGAGCAAGTAAGCGAGCGAGCGAGCGAGAGCGATTTTCCATCTGCTGGTTCATTCCCCCAAATGGCCACAACAGCTGGGGCTGGATCAGGCTAAAGCCAGGAACCTGGAACCCCATCTGGGTCTCCCAAGTGAGTGGCAGGGGCCCAAGCACTTGGACCATCTCCCGATACTTTCCCAGGTGCGTTAGCAGGGAGCTGGATCGGAAGTGGAGCAGCAATACTTGAACTGGTGCCCATATGGGATGTCAGCATCCCAGGTGGCAGTTTAACCCTTTCTGCCACAGTGGTGGCCCCAAAGCTCAGGGGCTTCTAATAAGCCCTTGTCATATCTGGGTGGCTCTGACGCCCTTTGCCTTTGTCAACTCCTTTTGGGGAATCCGTAATGTGCAGTCAGTTACAACTCTGAAAGGTTTCCATGGCGAGGAACCATTGTTGCTTTCATGCCAAACATGCTTCTTTCTGAGCATTTTAACATCTTCTTTTAATCCTGAGCATTTCTGGAGAGCAGGTGCTGCCCCGCACAGGAAACAGCCCTGCTGTCAGTCCATAGATCGCACACGTCTCATCGTACATCATAAAGGGAGTCCTCGAGTCATTTGTGTAGGAATCAGAGGAATGCTAGGGGGAAGAAGAATCGACCACCATCCATATGCCTTGCTGCTTAAATGATGAATGTGATCCTCACACACACACACACACACACACACACACACATACACATCTACGGGAGTTGGGGCTCCAAGATACAAGAGGCGAAGCCCGGCGCTCAGATGAACACACAGATGCCTGTTTTTCTCTCCCCTGTCTGCCCCAGAGGATTCCTGCCATGTAACTGGTCCCACACACACAGATTATTCGTGTGTTGTGCACATTAAAATGCCGGCCAGTTTCCCCCTAAGACGTTAGCCCGAGGAAACACTGGTTGTGGTCCTGACTGGGTCCAGCCGGTCCCCACTGTGCCGTCCCCAGCTCTAAGCGGGCCTGGGGCTCGGTGAAGGAGTGTGTGAGCCACGGGGCTCCTTCCAGCACTGGAGTTTTTACCGACATTTCTGAGCTGTGTTTTTAGTCAACTCCCACTTCCTGGCCTTCCTCCCAAAGTGGGAGGTATGTGTGTGTCTGTGTGTGTGTGTGTGTGTGTGTGTGCGCGCGCGTGCATGCATGCTCACTCTGCCTCCCCACTCGCTCTTGTCAGGCCAGAGTTCAGGGCAGCACAGAGCAGTGGGAGATCAAAAGAGGACACTGCCTGGGTGGCCCCTTAGCGGGTTGGCTTCCCGGCCTGCTGTGAGACTCCTTGGGCGCTGTGCCAAGTGTCTCTAAGAAACCAGAAGGCAGCCTGCGCTCAGGGACCCGCGGGTTCTGGGTGGCGGGGTTTATTTTAATGCTTCTGGTGGTCTTTCTGAAGGCCTGCTAGAGCTGCCTGGGCCTGCCAGGACCCTCCTGTGGTCCTTTGGTTTCCACTGACCCTGAGCAGGCTGCAGTGTGATCCCCTGGGGACATCAGCCTACCCCCACAGCAAGCACCAGCCGTGGGACCACCCTATCTCCAAAGATTCCTGTATTAACTCTAGAAGAGCAAAAAGGCATGTGGATAATTCAGAAGTGTTTAGAATAGAAACACTCGCCTAGTTTCTAATACATGTGGAATATTTCTCCTAGGGAAAGTCTTTATCACATATTCTATGGACACAGCCATGGAGGTGGTGAAGTTCGTGAACTTTCTCTTGGGCAATGGCTTCCAAACTGCAGTAAGTATTTTGTGCAATGAGAAAAGTCAACATTTAAAAGCGAGAACGGTGGAAAGAAACCCACAAGAACTACAAATAGCTGTTGATATTTTAAATGATTGCATTTGATTTATGTGATTATGAGCTAAATGTTCATGGCGTCTGGTAATTACTTGCTAGATTTTAAACCACCCAATGTCTGCAGTATTTTCCCCCCTGTGCTATCCTGCATGCCCCTGAGGCCCTCCAAACAGCAAGAATAGTGCTAATGGTGACCACACAAGCAGCTGGCCCTGGCCTGAGAAAAGGCAGGCTCTTGCTACACTTGGTGCCTTTGCCTTTTCTTTGTTGTTGTTTTTTAAGATTTTTTTTTTATTTATTTGAAAGCCAGAGTTACCGAGAGAGAAGATAGAGATCTTCCATCCACCGCCAGACCGAGGCCAGGAGCCAGGAGTTTCATCCAGGTCCCTCACATGGGTGGCCAGGGCCCAAGCACTTGGCCCATCTTCTGCTGTTTTTCCTAGGTCATTAGAAGCCAGCTGGATCGGAAGTGGAGCAGCCGGGACAAGAACCGGCGCCCACGCGGGATGCTGGTGTCGCGGCAGCGGTTTAACCCACTATGCCACAAGGCTGGCCCCTGCCTTTGCCTTCTCTCTCCTTGCATGCCCACTTTGTTGTGCTTCCTCTGATGCACGAAGCTGCAGGCTTCACCACAGTCCCTTGCTTAATTTAACAAGCTCCTCTCCTTGTGCTGCGGATCATGAGTTTTAAAGTAGAAGGCGGGCAGCCTGGGTCCCCCAGGTTCACAGCTGCCCTTCCACATCTCCGTGCCCCAGAGACATTTCAGGACAGGGAGGACAAGGCCAGGTTTTCAGCTGGTCTGGTCTAGATCAAGGCAAAGCTGCCATGACCTAGCCCTGTGAATTCACGGTGGTCGTGGCCCTTTCTCCTTCCATCCCCCTGCAGCCCCTTGAAACAGCACAGCTTACCGCCTTACGAGTTTTTCTTTAGGATAAATAAAATACCGCAGGACACTTCTCAGAGGACTGGCTTTTCTCAAACAATGACATCACTCCTTTCCCTTTTCCGAGGCCTCTTCTAGGTATTTAGTGACAGTGAGTTCTACAGAGTAGTGAAAAACTTGAGAAAAATACCTACGTACGACTAGGAATGTGGAAGGATAAAGCATACTTGGCAACTAAATATCAGTTTCCAAGGTCAGTTAGCATTGTTTAGCTGGAAGTTCTATTGGAAGCGTTCTTGCTTAATACTTTTTAAAAAAGGTTTCCTTATTTATTTAAAAGGCAGAGTTACAGAGAGGGAGGGAGAAGGAGAGGGACAAGGAAAGAGAGCCATAGAGAGAGAGATAGAGAGATCTTCCATCCACTGGTTCATTTTCCAGATGCCACAATAGCTGGGACTGGGCCAGGCGGAAGCCAGGGGCCTGGAAGTCCATTCGGGACTCCCACAGGGACGGAAGGGTCCTAAGGACTTAGGCCATCTTCCATTGCTTTCCCAGGCACATTAGTAGGGAGCTGGGCTGGAAATGGAGCAGCTGGGACTCAAATCTGCACCCATGTGGGATGCTAACATTGCAACTGGCAGTGGTCCAACCTGCCGAGCCACAATGCCAGCCCCTTTTCTTCCTTCCTTCCTTCCTTTCATTTTAATTTTAAATATTTATTTAAGACTTATTTATTTATTTATTTGAAAGGCAGAGTTACAGAGAGGCAGAGGCAGAGAGAGAGAGATTCCATCCACTGGTTTACTCCCCAAATGGCCACAACGGCCAGAGCTGCGCCAATCCAAAGGCAAGAGCAAGGAGCTTCTTCCAGGTCTCCCATGTGGGTGCAGGGGCCCAAGGGCTTGGGCCATCTTCTGCTGCTTTCCCAGGCCATAGCAGAGAGCTGGATGGGAAATGGAACAGCCAGGACTTGAACCGGCACCCATATGGGATTCTGACACTGCAGGCAGCGGCGGCTTTACTCACTACGCCACAAAACTGGTCCCAGCCCCTGTTATTTAATAATTTTATAAAAAATAGTGGTATCTGAAAGCTTTTCTTAAAAAAGATGCAATTTATACAACCCAACCTCCTGACTATATACAGACCGATATTTCATTTTCTCATTCCTGGAATAAGAAAGCACTATGGTAGCCATGACATAAAATCAAATTGTAAGACATAAGGCCAGGCTTTCTGTAAAGATCTTACTTTTCATCATTTTCCAAATAAGCAATACTGATTTCCCCCGAGAAGAGCCCAAGCTTTGTTTAGCTTAACGATCAGGGGCTGTTTGGGCAGAACTCAAATCTGTCCTCGCCCCTCATCACTCTGAAGCCTCAGGGTGCAGTAGGAACCCCCCACAGTCTGGGAGCCCCAGCCCTATCCGGATAAGCTACTCCTGACAACATCAAGAGCCCCTTAGTGGAATGAAGCTCTTGGTGGGTGACTTACGGGGGAACTCAATGCAGGGACTGGTACGGAGAGCTGGGCAGGTTTCAGGGAATCCGCGGGGCTCTAGTGGGAGCCGGGGAGCTGTCATTGCCCCTGCATCTACAGAGGCGAGAGAGCAATGGCTCCTGGAGCCTGCAGAGGGCTGCCAGCGCACACCAGTTACTCGGTTCTGGAAGCATTTCAGCAGGGTTGGGTTCATCCTGAGGCCTCGCTGTGTGCCCTGTAGACAGCTGTGTTCTCCCCCTGTCTTTACATGGGGTCTCCTTTGTGTGCTCACGTGACTGTGTCTCCATCTCCTGACCCGCTGGGTTTTAGAGTCCACCCATTTGGTGTCGCAGTCACATTTTGAGGGACTGGAGGTGGGGGCTTCAGCCAAGGAATTGGAGGGACACAATTAAGCTCCTGTTGGTGGCTGTGAGTGGAACAACTATGATGACATGAACTATGGAGAGAGAGAAAGATGGAGGGCATCCTGCACACTGTGCCTCCCACCCTGTCCACCTCGGTCACAGGGGATAGTTCAGATGCTGCGATGATAATAGTTACTGTAGACGGAGTGCTTATCCCACGCCTGGCAGTAGGACATTAATCCTTACCCCGAAAGGAGGTGTATTAGCCACATGTTACAAACGAAGATAATAGGATGGAATTTCATGAGCATTTCCAAAGTCACGCAGGTGGGCGTGCCACAGCCAAGGGCAGAACCCAAACCGACTGTGTCTTTGCTGTTCTGCCCCTGTATTGTTCCTCTCCCCTATAACAGAACTGGGGTAGGCACACAGCCACGGAGAGCTGAAGAAGCTGCCCCAGGATGGCCTAATGCAGCCATTGGCTGCCACACATTTTACAACCAGAGTCATCCAAACCAGCAATGTTCCATCATTAAAGAGGCACCCTTCGAACTCATGTTGGGTCCTGTACTTATTTGATAGTTCGGGAGCTCAAGGCATCTTTTTCATAAGAAGCCTGCAGTCAGACTGAGGAGACAAGGTAGACAGAAGTGAGACACTTAGTACGTGGAAGCATGTCACGATAATGTGCTAGCTGTCCAGTACTGCTGTGAACCTGAAGGGGGACAGTTAGGTGACATGAGCAAGAGGAGGAGGAGGTCACTGTGGGGAAAGAACTGCCAAGGCAGGGAGGCCTAAGCTGTGCTAATGAGGGAGTAGACGGGGCACGTGGGGAAAGAGATCATAGGTGGCACAGAAAGTTTGCTGAATTGCTGTCACTCGACTCCATCTGTCCTCAGCAGCAGAGTGACATTTTAGGACAATTAATTTGGGAGCAGTGTGGCTGAACCAAGTAACATCTCCCAGAGAACATTCTCCCTGAGCCGCCCATTCCAGTGTGTGATACCCCTTCCAATCAAGAATGCCTGTACACACACACATACACTTCTACACTCATGCACATACACACACCCACACACACACACATAGTGTCTGTGCTGCAGTACAAGCCTGAGCCCAAGAAAGACCTTCTGATTTGGTCTTCTATAAAGCAGAGAGTTATTTTTCCCTCTTTGTATATCCTTCCAAAGACCTGAAGACTGATATTAAATGTCAGTCTTTTCAAGGCCCAAGAGCTGTACTTAACTTTCATCCTAAACCTTTTCCTTGCTTCTCAGTGATTGTTTCTGTGACTGTTGCTTGGATCTGCTCGTGCAATCGTTTTGAAACGCGTAGATGGAAACTGGACATAATACCCTAATAATGACCTAACGCATGCAAGTGAGCAGGGCTGCTGTGTCCCAGGTCTTGCGTACCACACATCCACTGAACAACGTTCCAGAAGTAGGCTTGCCTTTCGAATTTTCGAATTCTAGATACATGTCTAAAACTGTATGGATATGGCTGGCTTCCGTCCAACGTGGTGGTGTCCTGGGTCCCCCAGATTTTTTAAAGCAACTACCTAGAGCATCAGAAACATTTTTCTAGGTACCACTGCATCCTAGTGATGAATTACAGGGTGGAAATCGGGACTATTTGAAGAGCACTCTACTTTTGTTTTGTCGACTTCGGTGCTCCCGCTGCACAAAGCGCTGCTGTGTGGGTTTGGAGCGGGCGCTCTGCATCTCCAGAGAGCTTTTCACCAAGGACCACCATCCCCTTCTCTGCCTTGCAGATCGACATATTTGAGGACAGAATCCGAGGCATCGATATCATTAAGTGGATGGAGCGCTACCTAAGGGATGTAAGTGCATGCTCAGACTCTGCAGCAAGACAATGGCTCAGGAAGTTATTTTTACGAAAGCAGCGCTGGCACGCCCACCTGCGTCTGAAGCCCAGCTCGGCCCTTGGACATGGAGAGGAAGGATGGGGTTGCCCTCCTGGACAGGCACAGGCAGGAAATTACAGTCAAACCAGACACAGGTGGTTGATAACAATCAGAGCAAACAATTTTTTTTTTTTTTGTGACCAGAATAGGAAAGGAGGAAATGAAGGTGGGAGTGGGGAGGGAGCGACAGAATTCAATTTAATCCGAGGCCACCCCACGTGTTTTGTAGGATGGGGCCAGAGAGCCCTTGGCCTCCGAGGCACCCCCTTGCCGCCGCCCCCCCCCCCCCCCCCCGATTTGTTTTCCACTGACAGAATCTATACCGGCCACCGGGACACTTTGTGCTGTAACAAGATAGAAATTGATTGCTGCCAGCGTGTCCGTGTCGGCCTGTGGGGGTGGGGGGACTGTGGCTGCTCCTCTTTTTGTCTGCAGCCGGATGTTGGCTTCGTGCCTGAGGCTCCACGGCTGATGCCCCGCGCGCGCCGATGCCCACGCAGGCCAGGCAGGACCGGTGGCCCTGGGTAGCGCCTGACAACCCGGCTCCAGCTGCGGCCAGGGCGGGAGGCAGGGCTGGATTTCAGCGCCTTTCTGCCCGGGTGCAGACTCACTTAATGATTCAGGCTTTCATTAGCCAGTGTGCTAACGCAGCTTGTGGGAAATGGTGGGCGAGGCACATCTGTAGCCCTGCGCGGTGGAGGGGGACGGGCAGGCAGAGGGGAGAAGCCGAGCCAGCGGCTGCGTGCCTGTCACTTTCCACGCAGGGGGCGCCCGGGCCTCCATCTGGGAGGGTGTCGGTGAGCGCTTGCAGCCCTGCTGGCCGCTGTCCAGCCTGCCTTCACCAAATGGACCACACTTTCCACTTCCATAAACATGCTCCCCCCTTCTCATTAACAGAAGACAGTGATGATAATCGTGGCAATCAGCCCCAAATACAAACAGGATGTGGAAGGCGCTGAGTCGCAGCTGGACGAGGATGAGCATGGCTTACATACTAAGTACATCCATCGCATGGTGAGTGGGGAGGGGACACGGCACCTCACTGTCCCTGGGCCCTGGGCACTCGCTCCTCACTGGGGACCAACTGAAGGTGGCGTGATGCCTGCTGAAGGACCCTGCCCCCATCAAGGGGGATGTCAGTGGTGACTCTGTCTACCTATGGGACTACATGCCAGTCACCACACCTCTGAGGTTCAGTGTTCCTATCAGTAATGGGAGGAGATCAGCCTGTGACAACTTGAGATCCCAGATGCTGGGAAGCAGTGTTTACTGGTTTGGCTGTTGGATAACCAATGTGATGTCCCAGCAGGGTGGTCGGCAGGGCCGTCGTGAGGCGAGGGGGCTCCTGTGGCTGTGTCACATTCTGTCCCCTGCCTTCTCCGTGAGGCCGGGGGTGGGGGTAGTGAAGAGCATGTACCGTTGTGCCAGGCAGGGCTGGGCTCAAATTTGGCTTCCTTCTGTACAGGGCGCTTGACTGTGCCCCAACTGTTTCCAGCTCTCTGTGCCACAATGCCCCATGGAATGGGTCACTACGTGGAATAACACGTGGGTCATGTCTGGCGCATGTCGGGGGTTTAATCAAGGGAAGGGGCTGTTCTTTGCTCATGGTACATGGGGAACTGTCCAGTGCCGGACCTGGACTATGGAGACTGCACCATTGAAACCCTATGGGAGAAATTGGAGATTAGACTTGCTCCACCTCTGGTGGAACATGCTGAGTGCAGATAGCCCCTGCTTCAGAACTGGCTGCTTTATGAGCCAGCAGTCTTCCCGCTCCTCCTGAACATGGGTGCTGTGGACACAGTTTCTGCCAGACCTGTGGCTATCAAAACTGTCCTGATGGGTGCCTGTACGTGCTGGGGCAGGGGTCCTGGCTCTGGGCCTCCCTTCCTCCCCTCGGCCAGAGCTGGTCTGCCTTTCTCAGGCTTGTTTGTTTACCAAGGATTCTGACATTTTAAAAAGGCTTGGGCAAAATCACAGGACCACAGCTTGTGAGATCCATTTCAGCCCTGATGTGCAATGGTGGGGGAGGGCTCCTGGAATGGCTGGGAAGGATCACTGGCTGAGACCCAGAGATGCGCATGGAGTGGAAGTGGCCCAGATGGAGTGAGTGGGCAACCTTGGGACATGCAGCTTTACCCTGGGGGGATGTGCAGGTGACCCCCACCCCCACCCCGGGACTGTGCTGTGTGTCAGGAACACAGGAATAGGGCAGGCCAGGGCGGTGGGTGTTCTCCATCAGAGTCTTCAGGGTCTCTCTCTCTCTCTCTCTCTCTCTCTCTCTCTCTCTTCATCCACTGAGTGCAGACCACTCTTTTGAGCCCAAAACCAACCCAAAGTAAAACGGAGGCCAAGTGGCGAAGTTAAGGCTAAGGAAGCAGGAGAGCATTCTGCCTCCTGCTCCGGCCTCCCCCTAGCCTGACAGCCATGGCAAAGGCCCAGAGAAGGCCCCACTTCTGGAGGTAAACAGGTCCTGGCTGCTCTGGGAGATGCCACCCCTTAGCTGGCTTGTCCACGTCGGCGTGGCCCCAGAGTACCTGTGTCCTGTCTGCATCCCTGCCAATCCCAGGTCCCGACAGCTGGTGCACGGGAGGGCTCGAGGCCCCTGCCGTTCCTGAGGGTACTGTCCAGCTCTGCGGGTGCATTGCACAGCCAGGCAGTGGCACACAGCTCCGCCTCAGAGCTTGCCTAGCGCAGCCAGCTGTGATCAGATTGTCTCCAAGCTCGGTTTCCTGGGCAATGATGTCTTGGGCCCTTCCTTATCCCCTGAAGGAGTTGAAGAGGCTAGGTACAGAAGCTCTTTCTTGCACCCCCACCCCTGCCCCGGCTGACTTGCTGCCTCTCTGGGCCACAGAAAACCCTGAGACAGTAAGAAAGTGGCTGTGACAGTGTGAAGAGATACCCAGGAGTAACTGCATCGTGGAGCAAACTGCTTCACAGACAGGCAGCAGCTGGAAGAACGAGGCATCGTTAAAATGCACTACCGCCGGCCGATCCCTCAACACGCGGGGTAGCACAGTGGCCAAACCAGCTGTCTAGCACACGGTGGCCTAGAAGTGAGAACCCAAACTCAGGTCACTCTTGGCTTATGAACACTGCACTGCTCCTCTGGTGGGTTTACCGTCTGCTCTGTGGTTGGCTCGGTGCTTTTGTGGCCCAGTTCCTTGGATCATTAGAAAACACGCTTTTGGTGCTGTCTTCTGATGTTTGAAGGGGGCTGGTTCTGAGAAGCCTCGTGGAGGATTTGTGTGTGCTGTAAATGTGATGGTGCGTGTGTGCCTGCCAGTATGTGAGGCTGTGTGTTTACGAGGAGTTTCTATGGTGATTTCAATAACCAGTCGTCGCCACTGACACTTTTCTGCTTTGATTCTCATGCACGGTGAAGACTTCTCAGTTATAAAAATCAATGGGGAGATGAAATCGCTGGGAACACATCATTCCTCTTCTCCTTGCCATCAGATGACTGAAAGCTTTGTGCTGGTCGCGGGATTTGGGAGACACTAACGCCCCTGATACTGAAAATTCTGATTTTGATAGAGTTCTTGGCAGCTAAGTCTTCTTGGGCCACCATAGTGGCAGTGCAAATTGGAAGGGCAGTGGGGAACCCAGAAACTTGGCACATGGAGCGATTCACAGGTGGGCTCCCTGCCTCCCTGCCTCCCTGCCCGGCCCGCCCTCGACGCTGGCTGCTGTGGGTCACCAGCCGACCCCAGTTGGTACATTCGCTCCTACCATTCGCTTCCCTGAGAACATCCTTCCCTTCTGCTCTGTTCTCCTACTTGCCCCAAGTCGGCTCTTTCATCATCCAAACGACCCCTCTGTTGAAACTGCTCTAGAAATCCCTGCGGCGTGGATGGCCCCTATCTGGGCTCCCAAAGCAACTGTTCGTGTGATCCTACCACACCGTGGCTGGTAATTTACCTGTCTTCCTGCTCACTGCTGCTGGCTTTGAGAGCATAGGTACTGTCTCACCGGTGTTCTGCACAACTGCCAATCCAAAACATAAAAATAAAATAAAAGTCTAGATTTGAGGGTGTTTGGCCTAGTAGTTGAGACACCTGTAGCCCACATTAGAGTGCCTGAGTTTGATTTCTGGCACCAGCTCCTGATTCCAACTTCCTGCCAGTTCAGACCTGGGGAGGCCTGAGTGATAGTTAATGGCTTGAGTCGTTAGGTCCTTGCCACCAACATGGGAGATTTAGAGTCTGTCTTAGCTTCTGGCTTCAGCTCCAGCCCAGCCCCAGCCATGGGGACATTTGGGGGAATGAACCAGGTGTCTGTCTGTCTGTCTCTCTCTCTCTCACTCTTGCTTTCACTCTCTCTGTCTCTTAAATTAAAAAAAAAAAAATCTTGATTTGTAACATTTATCCATTCCCATGGTATAAATGCTTTTACCATGGCCAATTTCTTTTTTTTTAAAGATTTATTTTATTTGAAAGAGTTAGGCAGAGAAAGAGAGAGAGAGAGAGAAAGAGAGAGGTCTTCCATCTGCTGGTTCACTCCCCAGATGGCCGCAACAGCCAAAGCTGCACCGATCTGAAGCCAGGAGCCAGGAGCTTCCTCCAGGTCTCCCACGCAGGTGCAGGGGCCCAAGCACTTGAGCCATCCTCCAGTGCTTTCCCAGGCCGTAGCAGAGAGCTGGATCGGAAGTAGAGCAGCCAGGACTCAAACCAGTGCCCATATGGATGCTGGCACTGCAGGCAGCAGTTTAACCCGCTAGGCCACAGCGTCAAACCCCAATTTCAGGCTATTAATATGAAGTCCTTGAACACAGAATTGGGAAGAGTCCCCCTGTGAGCTGATTGCAGCCAGCTCCAGCACACCCTGGAGGGCATGCAAATCCTGCAGATCCAAGGGCTTGGTGCAGTCACTTTAGTAGGCCATAAATGAGCAAAAGGCAGAGATGCATAAGGGGGGGGGGTTACTATTGTAAATATGTGGCACCCAAATAAGGAAACCAGGATGAAAATACTGCGTGGGCTGGCATGACCCTGGGTATCACTGACTGTGTGTCCTCAGTCCTGAAATTCAACCTTCGTATCTGTCTGGTTTCAGATGCAGATTGAGTTCATAAAACAAGGAAGCATGAACTTCAGATTCATCCCTGTGCTCTTCCCAAATGCGAAGAAGGTAAACAAAGAAACAAACAAAATCCGTATAATCCGGTCTTTGGCCTATGTCTGTCACCTGGGATTTTACGTGGAAAACCTTGTCTACCTTTTGTCAAGCCTTTAGCGATAACAGTGTTGCCAGAAAGATCAACAAGTTGTACCACTTGGTTCAGTAGCTCAAATCGGAAAGGTTTGAAGTATTATCTGATGGGATCGTGGCCGCCCTCATTGCTCAAGCAGCTGCTGCCCACAAAGAAGTAGTTTGTGTTTTAACTCACAAAGAGAAAGAGCCCACTCGTTGGGTGCTCCCTGACTCTTGGATAGAACAGTGAAGCCATGGGCATTTTTTGCTGGCTGTTTATGAAGGTATTTGCTGCGTACACTTCAGTTCTCCCAAGTCATGGATGACTGAGTCGAATCTCCAGAGTAACCAAAGTGCACTTGGCTGTGGTTCATGTGAAGGTTTGCGCACCAGGGTCTGTGGGCAGGTTTGGAGGACAGGCATGGCAAAGGGCTATATGGAAAGCTCTGCCCTGGAGGAGGGCGGGTCTCCTGTATCTGAGTGAGATCCCCAGGTTTGTACAGTGCACAACCTGTACACTAGTCCACCTTCTACCTTCTGTTGCTCCCTTGCTTAGGGTCTCATTGCTCTCATTGGCCGCTGAGCCTCCCTCCTGGCCTCCTGTCTCCACTGTGCCCTTGGATTAGCCATCTTTTGCACAGAGGGACCTCCAAAATGTTGATCTGATCTGTCTCTCTCCAGCTCCAAAACTGGGTGCTGTTTTCCTGTGCCTCCAGGCTCACATCTACCCTTCTTGGTGTGACGTAGGCGCCCCCTCGGAGAGTGCTGTGCCCACTGGCACAGTCTTCTCTCCTGTCCCCCGGGGCACAGGTGCTCCACGATTTGGCCATACTGGACGCCCCGGCATGCCCTCGCGTGGTCTCTGCATCTTTACCCTTTCTCTTCCCTCTGCTCGAAGCGCCCTTCCCTAACTTGTCTGCATTGTGAACTCTTGCTTCTCCTTTTATCCACCCATCTCTCTGCCTCCCCTGAGATTTCTCCACCCCCATGCCAGTGTATTTCATTGTCCCTCTCTTGAGAACTCTTAATTATAGTACCTTGAGTCAATGGTATGCAGTTGGTGGGGGTGGGGACCTTCTGGGAATAATTGCTTAGAATTACTGGAGCGTGGCAATAGGAAAAACACCAACTTTTCGGTGGTTTTGCTATAGTTTACAACCCCCTCCAGGTAATCCGCCTGATGGCCTGAGCTCAGAGCAGGCCTCTCCCCTCCCCACCCTCATGCCGTCGATCCCTCAGTGCATCACTGCCAGGAAAATAGTCTCTCTCTCTCTCTCTCTCTCTCTCTCTCTCTCGTAAAGATTGATTGATTTATTTGAAAGTCAGAGCTACATTGAGGCAGAAAGAGAGACAGAGAGAGGTCTTCCACCTGCTGGTTTATTCCCCAGATGGCCACAACAGCCAGAGCTGTGCCAATCTGAAGCCAGGAGCTAGGAGCTTCTTCTAGGTCTCCCACGTGGGTGCAGGGGCCCAAGGACTTGGGTTATCTTCCACTGGTTTCTCAGTCCATAGCAGAGAGCTGGGTCGGAAGTGGAGTAGCTGGGTCTTGAACCTGCACCCATATGGGATGCTGGCACTGCAGGCGGTGGCTTTACCCACTATACCACAGCGCCGGCCCCGGAAAATAGTCTTTTTACAGTTTGCTTTCATCCTCAGATTTCACACTTCTCTCAGCAGCTACTGTGTCTGTTTCATTTGGAGATCCTCAGTACCCAGCTTGGGGCCTGACATACAGTAGGTACTGCTTCTAAACTTCCTTTTAATCTCTAAAATAGAGTTCAGCTCACAGCGAAAACCAAAGGCATCCAATGGTCCACGAGGACCTGTCTGATGCACCCTGTCTACTCCCATCCAAACTTCCTCCCCTGCTCAGTCCCACTTTTTCTGCTCTAGCCACTCTGGCCTTGTGGCATTGGAATAGACCCAGCACACTCCCACCACAGGGCCTTTGCACTGGCTCTTCTATCTGCCTGAACTGAAGCAACTGCAAAACTCACTCCCTCTGCTCTTTCTACTCTGTGCCCCATCTCCTGAGCATCCCATTTACAACTACAAACTCCAGGACTCTCTCTCTCCTTGCTCAGTTTTATTTTCCTCCATCCCTATTGAACACACTGTCCATTTTACTCGTTTATTAGCTGCCTATTTAAAAAAAGTATTTTTTTAAAAATTTATTTGAAAGAGAGAGACAGAGCTCTCATCTGCCTACAACTGCTGGGACTGGGCCAGGCTGAAGCTAGGAATTGGGAACTGGATCCAGATCTCCCATATGGGCGGCAGGGACCCAACTGCTTGAACCATGGTACCTGCTGCCTCCCAGTGTGTGCATTCGCAGGAAGCAAGAATTTTGGGATCAGAATGGGGACTCAAACCCAGTACCTCTGATACAGAATGGTGGCGTTCCCCAGCAGTATCCCACCCACTGTTCCAAAGGCCTGCCCTGCCAGAACACTGGTTCCCTAAGGGGGAGGGAGCCTGAAATTGCACTCCTCCGCCCTCCTAGAATCACAAGCCTGGTAACAGGACTGCTGGGTTCCCTCTACTGCAAGCCAGACCCAGGGCTGGAGGGAAAGGATGATGAATCGGATTAAGCCCACAGCCTTGGCAGGCTTCTCCCCCACTGTCAGGGGAATTCGCATCACTCGGTGTGACCCCTGTCCTACCCCTTTCATGTGAGGTGGTGAAAAGCACGTTGAAATGCAGAGGGCAGGTAGCCTGGGAGACGGGCGGAGAATGCCGCGCACATGTGGTTTCCATCAGGAGCGCTGCAGCTTGCACCTGAAGCCCAGAGCACTTTCCAGGCTAAACCCTCCCAGAAGCCAGATGGAACGCCCGCGGAGGGCGAGCGGGATGCCCGGGACCTGCGTGCGCTCTGGGTTTTTCCTCCCTAACGACCTTCGTGCCTGCCTTTCTCTTTCCCACAGGAGCACGTGCCCACCTGGCTTCAGAACACGCACATCTACAGCTGGCCCAAGAATAAGAAAAACATCCTGCTGCGGCTGCTCCGGGAGGAGGAATTTGTGGCTCCTCCCCGGGGGCCTCTGCCCACCCTTCAGGTGGTGCCCTTGTGACACTGTCCATCCCAGATCCCCCGGGGCCTGTCACATTAGGGGCCCTGTCGTGCCCCCACTGCCTTCTAGCTGAGGCTGCCCAGGAGTGCTGGCGGCCGTTTTTCAGCCGTTCCCTGAGGGACTGTGCAGCCCCAGGAAAACTGTTTGCCAAGCACTTGCCTCCTGGCACCTCCCAGGCCCTGTCTGCAAACCAGAGGCCCACAGAACCCTCAGCAGGTGCAGGTGTCTAACCGGTTCCTCCTGACAGCTGCTGTGCCGGGCGAGTAGATGACCTAAGTGATCTCACAAAGCGAATGTAAAGACCACTGACACTCCTATCTCTTCAGGCTACTCCCAGATGCCTGTGTATCCTCAGACTCAACTGATTCCTGAACAAGTAAAATAAAAATGTTTACTCTTTTCTAAGAGTGTGTTTCCCGTCTCTCGAAGGAAACAGATGCATACCAACTAATGTCCAGTGACGTGGCACTTGCTTCCCAGGACATCAACAAAGCTGCTTAGATATAGTATTAGAGAAATCTAACAGATGACCCAGAATTAAAGGATTAAAGCCAGATTAGTCAAACAGCCCTTTTTCACATAACCATGAAAGTTTTTTCTTGCTGTGAAGTTTTGTTTTTAATTTGAGGGAATATTTTCTACCTTTACTCTTTTGCCATGACTTCTATTTTTTTTTTTCAAATATTTATTTATTTGAAAGGCAGAGTGACTGAGAGGGAGGGAAGGAGACAGAGATTTTTCATCTGCCAGTTCACTCCCCGAATGTCTACAACAGCTGGGGCTGAGTCAGGCCGAAGCAGGAGCCTGGAACTCCACCAGGGTCCCCCACATTGATGGCAGAGGCCCTAGAAGTTGAGGCGTCATCTGTTGCTTTCCCAGGCGCATTAGCAGGGAGCTGGAACTCAATCCAGGCACTCCTAGATGGGATGCAGGTGTCCCAGGTGGAGGCTTAACTGGCTGCATCACAACACCTGCCCCTGCAGTAGAGATATGTAATAAAACAACTCTACATAACCAGCTCCAAACAGTGTGATTATGGTTCTTTCTGTTTGTTTTTAAAGATTTATTTATTTGAAAGGCGGACTGACAGAGGGAGAGGGAGAGAGAGAGAGAGAGAGAGAGAGAGAAATATCTTCCAACCACTGATCACTGCCCAAAAGGCCACAACAGCTGTCTAGGCCAGGCTGAAGCCAGGAACCAGGAACTGCATCATGGCCTCAAAAGACGTCTGCCTTTCTTTTTCTGGGTCAACAGAGTATTATTGTTTTTTATTTGTGGTGGCACCATCATTAATGATTCTGCCGATATTCATAAATAAAATGACATCAGCAGTAGGTACTCCGAAATGTTTTTAGTTTGCAGAGATGTAGCAATGGGACATTATTAACATTATTAATCTTCCCTTCACTGACCTGTTCTGAATGCTTATCTACTTGTTGCTTCTGCTCTCCTACCCTACGTGGTTGACAAGGAAGGTCCTTGGTGCTCAACAAATAGTCATTGAAGTGTTGCAGTGGATAGTAAAAAAAGAACAGTACACACATGTGTGTGTGCACGCACGCACACACACACACACACAGAGGCAAAACCACCTGGCCGAGTGATGAAAGCTCAGCCCCAGAAGTTTCTATGAAATCTGATGACCACCAACATCAAAGGGATTTCAACAAGTCTTTGAGAGCACTGGCACTCAGATTAGCACTTGGTACCTCCAGACGCTACCCTGGTGCTCACGCATTTATCTGTAGATATTCTGGGGGTGGAAGTGGGGAAGGGCTGACTTAGTAAAAATAACCTACTCGCGTCAAAGCTTTATTCAGACCTAACCTGACTTTGGGGATGAAGTGTGCAGAATGCAGAGTTCCTATTTGGTGACTAATTTAGAATTTTAAATCTAATTGTTAATTTTCATCACTAGTTCCAAAATACATGCTTGTCTCATTTAATTTGACTTTTATATCGTTCAAAGACCTCTCAGGACGTGGCTACAAAGTGTTGGACCAGCTGTTTGTTAGCTCAGGGCTCAGAAAAATGATTGCTGTTGATACCCTTGCCTTTGTTTCCTATTAAGCGAATGTCCTCTTTAAAGACAGAGGTTTTCTCGGCGAAATCTCAGCAAGGGATGCGAGTCCTCTGCTGTGAGCACTCTGCCCTTGTTTCAGGATGTTCTTCCATGAGCGTTTTTCTTAACCCCAGCCACTTCGCCAGTCACCTCATCCACTCTGCCAGACTCCCCCTTCTCACCATCACCTTTGCCAAACGGCCTGCCAAGTTCCAGGACCATTGGGAAATGATCCGGAAAGAGTCTCTCAAAACACAGGCTCTTTCTGTCTCTTCTTAACGAGCCAAGAAGAATCAATGAGACCCACCTCCTAGTGCCAGATGAAAAGAGAGGGAAGGTTACCCTGTGGGAAAATCCCACGAAGAAGACATGCCTCTCAGCCCGGAGAAATATGTGCTAGTTCTCCAGACACACAGTTCTGTGGGAGTCCACCAGCAAGCCAGCCAGCAACAACGAGATGGAAAAAAGAATGCACCAAAATTAACTCAATCTTCATGTCATTAATTTCTTTTCCAGAAGTCTTTTATTGAAGGTATTTTATTTAAGGAATACAAACTTCATGCATTTCATAAATATAGCTTTAGGAATGCAGTGATTCTTTCCACTGTACCCACACTCCTACCGCTCTTCCTCCTCCCTCTCTTATTCCCATTCTTATTTTTTACTAAGATCTATTTTCAAATAATTTTATGCATATGATTAACTATATACTAAGTAAAGAGTTCAACAAATTGTATGAAAAAAAAAAACCAGCTCCTCAGCAGTCGAGGCAAGGGCTGTTCAAAGTCTTTGCATCTTGAAGTGTCAATTTCACTTCTATAGCACCTTTTAGGTGCTCTATTAGTTATCAAAGATAGGGAGAACATATGGTATTTGCCCCTTTGGGATTGGCTTACTTTACTACGCATGATGTTTTCCAGTTACATCCATTTTGTTGCAAATGACAGGATTTCATTTTTTTACTGCTGTGTAGTATTCCATGGTGCACATGTCCTATAAACTCTTTATCTAGTCTTCAGTTGCATATCATTAATTTTTCAGTCTGGAAGGGATTCTAGGAATCATATACTCCCGTGGCTTTGTTTTTAAATTTTTTTTTTTTTTTATTTGACTGATAGTGAGCGAGACAGAGAAAAAGGTCTTCCTTCCATTGGTTCACTCCCAAAATGGCCGCTATGGCTGGCCAATCCGAAGCCAGGATTCAGGTGCTTCTTCCTGGTCTCCCATGCGGATGCAGGGGCCCACACACCTGGGCCATTCTCCACTGCCCTCCCAGGCCACAGCAGAGATCTGGACTGGAAGAGGAGCAACTGGGACTAGCACCGGCGCCCATTTGGGATGCCGGCACCGCAGGCGGAGGATTAACCAAATGAGCCACGGCACTGCCCCCGTGGCTTTGTTTTAAACACCAAGAGAGCAGGGCCCAGAGAGGCCATGGCTTGTCAAAATCACCCCAGGGCCAGAACCTAGGCGTTTTGCTTTCCAGACTGCAGCCATTTATTTGGTGGGCCCAGAAAGCTTTCTGGTTTTTCTCTTCTTCCTTTTTAATATGAAAGGCACAGAGAAAGACACAGGCATACAGACAGCACCCATCTGCTGGTTCACTCCCCAGATGCCATTGACAGCTGGGGCTGGGCCAGGGGAAAGCCAGGAGCCAGGCACTCAATCTGGGCCACCCCTGGGAGTGGCAGGGACCTAAGGACTTGAGCCGTCCTCTGCTGTCTCCCAGAGTGCACAGTAGCACGAAGCTGGAGTGGAGCCAGGACTGAAGCCCAGGCCCCCCCATATGGAATGTGGATGTCCCAGGCGGAGGCCTGGACACTCTGTGGAATGCCAGCCCCCACTTTCTGGCTTTTGATGGTAGATTTGTTCAACAAATGAGCCAGTATCTCCCTGAGGTAGACTGAATCTTGTGAACACAGGAGGCTGAGGGAAGCTGTGTCCCGTCCTCTGGGGCCTGGAGGATTAAGTGATCAGGTTGCAACTTGTTCTGCGGGACATTCCTTGGGGGATTAATTATTGCTGTGATTATATGGAGTATGACTTTTCTTGAAGTGGCTTGGCCTGTTTCTTTTAGATAGGTACTGTAAGAAGCTGAGGCACAATTTAAAAGCTCTTGACACCTTCCTGAAGTTTACAGACCAAATCGGCTATTAGTCTTATCTGGCCAATCTCCAGAACATCAACAATGGAAAAGGTTTTTGTTTTGAAATACTGTGATATTCATCTCACACACACACACACACATACACACACATTTCTGATTTCAGAAAAGTGGCACTGGTTGGCACAAGGCAGGGATGGAGCATTGAGAGAGCTTCGGGTCATGCCACCCCTCCTTTGACTAGGGGAGACTGCAGGCTGCGTGAACATTTTAGGACAAGGCATTGGCTGCACAAGGGGCCCTCAGCAACCAGTGTAGTTGGCATTCTAGGAGGCCCTGGGCCCAGATGGGAGAGCAGGTTGCTATCTTCATACTGACTTGTTCCATTTTCTGCCCGAAAATGCTCTCAGATAGAACTGCTGGCTACTTGCTGGAGGCGGACGGCTTTCGTGGACCTGGGGTAGTCAGTCGTGTGCCGCCCGCTGGCTACGCCACAGACCCCCCCCCCCCCCCCCCCGATCTGTGGTCAAGCGCTTGTGTCCGCATTCTTAGCCTCACGTCCGGTGGTAGGAGCTGCAGGTTTCATTTTCAAGTTAACTTCTCAAGGAGCCTGTGAGTATGGGTGTAGGTCACATGTAGTTGAGTGGTCAGGAAGTGATAATTGAGTCTTTGCTAAACAGTGACAGTCTTGCACCACAGCGTACCTGGGCGAAGGTGACTGCGTGCTGAGCCCGCCTGCTCTGTTCCAGAAACGCTCTTGTGGCAGGAGTGATTGCAACCCCGGATTCCTCAGGGCTTGTAAACTAAAACCATGAGGGCGCACATTCCTCGTCCCTTGCCTGACCTCCCTTTGCTCCCATTCACCGGGAAGGCGCGGATGGTGGCTGGCAGCTGGGGAGAGGGGGGAAGAGGGAGAGAGAGAGTGCACGGGAGAACTGCCTGATGGATCCCATTAGGCTCAGTGAGCAAAGCAAGTAGAGATGAAGTAGCTGCTCTGGTATGCGTCCAAAACTGCTGTTCTATTTTTAGTCTCTCCCTGCGTGCTTCTTAGCCCCGCCATGCACGCCTGGGCACCTGGATCGGCAGCAAAACATGGCACTGAGCCATTCATTTGTGAAACTGGAAGGAAGGAGGCCATTGCTGTGGGGCTTGTTTATCGCTGACTGGGAAGAGGGACCTGGAATGTTAATGAGGATGGCTCTCTGGAGCGTGCCTTCACGGCTAGCCAGGGGTTCAAAGGAGAAGGCACACTCGGGCCTGTGCCCAACGAATGGGAACTGTCGGGAGCGGGAAGGAGAAATCAATTATGCTGTCGCAGGCCTCCGTGTCATTGTGTTGGAGTCCTCGGGAAAGGTAGGAGGAGGACCAGCTCTCAAAAGGAAACAAAGCCACATGGCCTTGAAGTATAACGAGTTTGCCATGGCAACTGATGCAAATGAGCCTCCCGGGCACCGAGCAGGTGTGTTATCTTACAGAATAAACATCCTTTTCTCACTCCCTGGTTTTTATAATAAAACCTGTGTTTGGATTCCTTTCCCCTCCTCTTTGTTACCCAGAGAAGCTGGCAGTTGCTCAATGAGCCCTGGGCTCTAGCGGGGGAAATGTAATCAGTGTTATCAAAAGGGCCGTTTCTGAAAAGCCTGGCACTCGGCTGGGCTGCCAGCCCCACCACGGAGCGGCAGCTGGGCTGCAGGTACTGCCTGGCCTTTGCAACCTTCCTGGCGGGGCCCTCCGCAGAGAGCTGCTTGTTCGTGTGCTCATCCAGGCGTGCTGGCGAGGCCCTGCTCTCACACTGGCGCTGTAAGAGAATGGTGTTGAGGTGAGGCTGGGACCCGTGGGATTCGGGATGTGGGCCAAGGGTAACTTGAGTTCAGGGATTCAGATTCTATCATCTGGTCTACGGATGGTTGTCTATGAAGTTCAGTGACTCGGGGAACTTGAAGAGAGCTGGGGGCGGGTCAGTTCTTGGGTCTGGGACCTACCCACAATGTGCAGATCCTACAAACAGCTCCAAGCTATGGAGGTTTTCATTTTTACATGGCCAAGATAAAAAGACAAGGGAGGAGAGTCATAGTGGGGAGCAATTGTAGTCCATGTGGAGTTTCTTCATCGTATACAGTTTCTGTCAACTTCTGAATGTCCCCCCGTGTTTTCATTGTTCCTACTGTTGATTCAGAGGGAAAATTTTGCTATTCTAGCCTCACATTGACACAGAGAGAAAAGCAGGCAGAGAGAGAGAGAGAAAAAGAAAGAGGTCTTCCATCCGCTGGTTCACGCTTCAGATGGCCACAACAGCCAAAGCTGCACCGATCTGAAGCTATGAGCCAGGAGCTTCTTCTGGGTCTCCCACGTGGGTGCTGGGGCCCAAAACTTGGGCCATCTTTTACTGCTCTCCCAGGCCATAGCAGAGAGCCGGATTGGAAAGTGGAGCAGCTGGGACTCAAACTGGCGCCCACGTGGGAAGCGGCACTGCAGGCGGTAGCTTTACCCACTACGCCACAGTGCTGGCCTCTCACACTGACTTTCAAAACAAGATGCCCATTCGCAGTGGGCTCCTGGAACATGGACAGTTTGTAAACGAGGTTGTGGCAGAACTACTGACCTGAGGAGAGCTAGTGCAGCTGGGGCCGGCCAGCTCCATGCATCACTGTCAAGCTGTACTTCACGCTCAGTGTGCTAGAGCCTGCCCTTGCCTCTGCCCGTGCCCCTCGCCCCACCAACCAGAGCACGGCGCCACCACCCTTGCCCTCTCTCGGAGGCCTATTCTCCCAGACGGTGCCCTGGCCACCGCTTCACACACGACCTCACCTCTGTCCCTAGTAAGTCCTGGTGTCCAAGGTGGGAAGGGTCTCATTCGTTAATGTTCCCAGGCTAAACAGTATGCAGGACGTGTGGGCGCTGCACCTGTCCCACCCTTATTCCCAAGACGGCCATCAGGCCTGCACTCAGATCTCCCCGACTCTTACTGTACACACTCTTCTACCAAGGGCCGGCGTTTGCTTTCCCAAGCCTCGGTAGGTGAGAAGTTGCTAATTTAGGAGGACTGCAGGGCGAAAGGGTTCCAGAATGCATCCTGACGGTAATGACAGCTGACATTTTGACAAGGTGGTTTTGTCATGAAAATATTTTGAAGCCGCCTGAGAAATGATTCACTAAATAGTCAATTTTTTTTTTGTTTTTAAAAATTAGTGACGGGACTGGAATTGTGGTGGTGAGTTAAACTGCCACTTGCGATGCCAGTATCACGTATCAGAGAGTCTGGTTTGAGTCCCAACTACTTCACTTTTGATCCAGTTTCCTGCTAACGAGCCTGGGAGGCAGTGGATGATGGCTCCCTGTCACCCATGTGGGAGACCTGGATGGAATCCTTGGTTGCTGCCTTCAGTCTGGCCCAGCCCTGGCTGCTTCAGGCAGTCAGGGAATGAACCAATGGATGTAAGATAACTCTTCTTCTACCCCCCCCCCTTTACTCTGCCTTTCAAATAAAAAAATAAACCTTCTTTTAAAGTAATATTTGTGGCCGGTGCTGTGGCTCACTAGGCTAATCCTCCACCTGCAGCTCCGGCACACCGGGTTCTAGTCCCGGTAGGAGCGCCGGATTCTGTCCCGGTTGCCCCTCTTTCAGGCCAGCTCTCTGCTATGGCCCGGAAAGGCAGTGGAGGATGGCCCAAGTGCTTGGGCCCTGCACCCACATGGGAGATCAGGATAAGCACCTGGCTCCTGCCTTCGGATCAGCGTGGTGCGCTTGCCATGGCGGCCATTGGAGGGTGAACCAATGGCAAAAGAAGACCTTTGTCTCTCTCTCTCACTGTCCATTCTGCCTGTCAAAAAAAAGTTATATTTGTAAAGGCAACCTTGTATCTAATTTTCACCCAGGTCAAATCAAAAACAGCCATATCAAAATTTCCACCATTTCTAATAGTTTATATTCTTGTCCTATAGTAAGAAATACCACTCAAAAGTTTGATAGGGTCCAGTGCTGTGGCATAGCGGGTAAAGCTGCCACCTGCAGTGCCAGCATCCCATATGGGCACCAGTTTGAGTCCTGGCTGCTCCACTTCTGATCCAGCTCTCTGCTACGGCCTGGGAAAGTAGTGTAAGATGGCCCAAGTCCTTGGGCCCCTGCACCTGTGTGGGAGACCTGGAGGAAGCTCCTGGCTCCTGGCTTCAGATCGGTGCAGCTTTGGCTGTTGTGGCCATCTGGGGAGTGAACCAGCAGATGGAAGACCTCTTTCTCTCTCTGCCTCTGCCTCTCTGTAACTCTGACTTTCAAATTAAAAAAAAAAAATCCTTTTTAAAAACAGTCTCTGATAATAGTGTAGGGGAGGTACTTGGCCTAGTAGTTAAGATACTGGTTCAGATGTCTGTGTTCTGTATTGTAGTGCCTGGGTTTGAGCCTCAGCTCTGCTCCTGATTCCAGTGTCCTGCTAATGTGCACCCTGGAGATTGAGTTCCTAGCTCTCAACTGCGTTGAAGGCAGTGAATTTGCTGAGTGAACCAGCAGAGGAGAGCTTTCTGTCTCTCTGCTTCTCAAATAAATACAACTAAAAACAATTGTAAAAGACATCCAACAGTAACACCTCAGTTCACCCAACAAATAGTTGAGTTTAAAAATAATGTCCTTAGTCCTTTGGAAAAGCTTCAGCACATCGGATTGTGTTTAGGCAGGTATTTGCACAGCTCATTTACAAGGTTTCCCTAAGGTGAAGCCAGTCACTCATTCCATTCCCATGTGACCCCCTCTCCCCCAGTCCAAGGGGCTGCTCAGCCTGCTCTGTGCAGGTGTCACAAAGGAGAAGCTCAAGGTCCTCTGGGCACAAGGCAGATAGATTCAGTGAGGGGAGTAGTCAGGTCATTTCATACAGTGTCTAAAAAGCAGCCACGAGTCCACTTCTCACTAAGTCGGCATCCCAATATCTCGGGAAGCAACACAAGGTGAGCTTCAGGGTCTTAAACTGGGCCTTTGGGTACCAGCGTGTCCGGGACATTCTTTGGACATGAAGCAGAAGTCTCCAGTGTGATCAGGGCGGGGGTGGGGATGGGGGTGGTGTCTGGTTCCAACATGCCACCGTTTCCAGTGAAACTGCCCCCTCAAAGCTAACCCCAGAGAGGTCACAGGGTGTGAGCTCAGCAGCACCCACAGCAACCAACAGAGCAGCAAACAGCCTCTGACTTGCCACGAGATGCGTACGATGTGCAAGGCCCTGTGCCGAGCACGTGCTGTTGCCTCCCAGTTATGTAAAATCTAGCAGAGAGACAGGACAGCAACACGGGTAGAGCTCACGAACCACCTAAGGCGGCAGGCAGGCAGTGCTACCGCGGTGGGACAGCAGATCCTCAGGAAGCCCCAGGATTGAGTTCACACTTTCATAGTTTCCAGCTCAGATCTTCAAAGAAGCAGGTGTTTCCTGACAGAAGATCTGCCCACTCCTCCTTTACACGCACACCCTGTAGATGACAATATTCAAGGTCTCTATAAATCACCACGTAAATGAGATCCGAGATGAAGAGACAGAATGTAAGAAGTGGAGAACGTATGTAAAAGCACCATGGCCCGAGCCTATGAAGTTAATAAATGACAATGCAGCCACGAGGCATCTGTCACACCTCTCTGAAGAGCAGTGTGGACGCTCTGGCTGTTGCAGCCAACTGGGGAGTGAACCAGCGGATGGAAGACCTCTCTCTCTCTCTCTCTCTCTCTCTCTCTCTCTCTCTCTCTGCCTCTCCTCTCTCTGGAGCTCTTTCAAATAAATAAATAACTCTTTTTTTTTTTAAAGAGCAGTGTGGAGCCTTATCTCAAAAGGGCCTCACAGCATTACGGCAAGTGGGGGTGGGGGGCATAGGGAGGCGCTTTTTGCAATGCAATCTTTGCTTCTGAGAAGGCAGAAACCTGGCAGGTGCTGGGATCAGATGGGAGGAGCAAAGCGATTTCCGCACCTGGCTAAGTAGCGTGTGGGAAATGTTTGAAGTTGAGCCCGTCCACTAAATGTTCACATAACACAGCAAGAAGGCAGAAAATGATAAGCTGCTGGAATGGGCAAAGAAACTCTCTCCAAGAATGAGGACTGGCATTGTCCAAGTTCCCCAGACAAAAACTGGCAGGAAACACTGACCGAGCTGAGACTGTGATGTATTTTCCCATTTCTCACTCGCATGGTGTAGAGAAACCCAGATTTGAACCTCAGTTCACTTACTGACGAGGTGTGTGACCTCTCGGAGTCTCAGCCAGTAAAATGGGGCAACAGAACTGACTCCCAGGGAAGTTGTCAGAATTAGGTAAGGTGAACAATAGAAAGTTTCTAGAATAGTACCTGGTATGCAGTAAATAATCAATATTCCTTCCATTCTTGTTCTTTTCATTCCATGATTATTTATAGAGACTTTGAATATTACCTTATTTCCAAGAAGTCAAATAGCAAATCCTAATAACAATAACATAAAAGCTCTCTGTTTAAAAATTAAGCTGTGTTATGGTGCAGTGGGTTAAACCACTGTTTGTAACTGACATCCACATCAGAGTGCCAGTTGGTTGCAGTCCCAGCTGCTCCGCTTCTGATCCAGCTCCCTGCTAATACATCCAGGAAGGATATGGAAGATAGGCCAAGTGCTTGGCCCCTGCCACTGGTGTGGGAGACCTGGACGGAGTTCTGGCTCCTGACTTCAGCCTGGCCCAGCACTGGCTGTTGAATGGTTCTCCATCCGCCCCCCTCGCTGTCCATTCTTCTTTTGCCTCTCTCTCTGTAATTCAAATAAATAAAATATATCTATTTTTTAAATATGAAGCCTTAGGAGAGGTCAACAAAGTGAGATCAGAGCTTAAAGCCTGATCTAGTTTTCAGAGGAGCTATTCAGCATAGTTTGTTTTCTTAATAAGACCTGGGAGATTCCCTAGCAGTCCTACAGAACAATCACAGCATCTGGAGGCAGCCTTCCCTCTGCTAACCTCTCGCTGGGGAGCGAGGCCCCTGGCAGCACTGGCTAGAATGATTAAAGGTATAGCATATCAAAACTTGGCAATGATGTTTGACTTTAAAGAAGACTTACTTTAGAGATTCACAATGGGGCCTCAAAAATAGGATAATGGATTTGAAAGTATTTTGAAAAGCAATTTGAAAGGCAGTATTGTATTAACATTATCCCTATTATTAAAAAGGAAATTTGAATTTAGATTGGAAACACTGCTATGCACTCCTCTGGTTCTGCTTTTGCAAGGAATGAGGTCTCACTGTCATTTCCAACACAGCCCATTCCAGAAGCTAGCCACGATGAAACGCCAGGAGGGTTGGTTGAACAAATTTTTAAAGGGAAATTGTTATTACGCAAGTCAGAATATATTTTTTAAATGTATTTATTTATTTGAAAGGCAGAATTATAGAGAGGCAGAGGCAGAGAGAGAGGTTTTCCATCTGCTGGTTCACTCCCCAGATGGCCACAATGGTCAGAGCTGCACCGATCCGAAGCCAGGAGCCAAGAGCTTCTTCTGGGTCTCCCACATGGGTGGAGGGGCCCAAAGAGTTGGGCCATCCTCTACTGCTCCCTCAGGTCATAGCAGACAGCTGGATCGGGCGAGGAGCAACCAGAAACTGAACCGGTGCCCATATGGGATGCTGGCACTGCAGGCGGCAGCTTTACCCACCGTGCCAGCCCCCAGAGTATCTTGTCTCTCTTTTTTTTCTTTCTATCAAAGAAAAATTTCTTTCAAAAGCTCTGCTGGTTGACTTAAATAATTTTCACTTTGCTTTTTCTTAAAGTTGTACAGCGACAGGCATCTAGCCTTGCTATTAAACCACCCACAACCCACATTGGAAAGCCTGGGTTTGATTCCCAGCTCTGGTGCCTGACTCTAGCTTCCTGCTAACGTGGACCCCGAAGGTTGTGGTGACAGCTCCAATAATTGGGTTCCTGCCACACAAATGGGAAACCTGGAATTCCTGCCTCCTTGCTTCAGCTTGGATCAGCCCCAGCCACTGAGGGCATCTGGGGAGTGAACTAGTGGACTGGAGCTTTCCTTCTCTACCTATCTCGGTCTTTCCCTGTCACTCTGCTTCTCAAATAAATAAATAATTTTTAAAATACATGTAGCTCGTTAAACACTATACCGATACAAAGGGGGAAGCTTCTGGCACTCTACTGCACAACTAAGTGAACAGACAGAACATTACTGAACTGTATACTTTAAAAATGGTTGTGGGCCTGTGCTGTGGCGTGGCGGATAAAGCCATTGCCTATGATGCCAGCATCCCATATGGGTGCAGTTTGAGTCCTGGCTGCTCCACTTCTGATCCAGCTCCCTGCAAAAGGCCTGGGGAAAGCAGCAGAAGATGCCACAAGTGTTTGGGCCCCTGCCCCCCACGTGGAAGATCCGGAGGAAGCTCCAAGCTTCAGCCTGGCCCAGCCCTGGTGTTTGCAGCTCTTTCTCTCTCTGTCTCCCCCTCTCCCTCTGTAACTCTTCCAAAATAAATAAGTAAATCTTTAAGAAAAAGAAGTTAAAATGCTAAATTTCACTTTATGTGTTTTTATCATAACTTTTTAAAACAACAGGGAAAAAAAGTAAAGTTATAGATCAAATAAAAATAAAATTACTCGATACATTTAAATAAAAAGCATTAATTCATTGGGAAGATGACAATATTTTGCTGAAACTAAATAACCAATGTTGGGTTTTGTGATAATTTACATATGCACTTATAAAAGCACTGTGTGACGTTTTTATGAATTTTATGTCTCAGTCAGTGGATGACATACTTTATTTTAAACATGAAGGACAGTCACCTGACTCACAGTCATCATCGTCGTCGTCGTCACCTTTTTCTTCCAATCAGGTTATTTGTTAAAACCATCAGCTCATTATTTTAATTGGTCCAACTGATTTAAAAAATGGTGCTCCTCCAGATATGATGTTGATAAAATATTTTTTAAGAAAAAAAAAGCTTCTAACAAAAGTTCTTCATGGAGAATTTTGACAAGTTGGTAAGTCACATAAATACAGAATCAAACGAATACGTGTGCTTATGACCTGCTTTGCCTGGCTTCTCTGAGCTCAGGCCATGCTAGCATGCGTCCTGCAGTGACTCAGGGTTACAGCCATGTCTCTCTGTTGGAACTCCTGTAAAGCCTCATTTATGCTGGGCACCATGATTCATGTGGCCTTCACTTGCATCATCTGCGAATTCAGCTGGCCCTGTTCTTTCCTCATTAGTCTATGACAATCAAAGTAGCATGATTATTTTTATGATGGAAAATCAAAATAAACTTAAGTAAATTAACAGAATGAACTCAGCATCCTACCACTGAAAAAGAGCAGTTATAACTTGGAAACTGGTAAGATAATTCACTGTGATTCTTATGAAACAGAAAGCAAAATGGGTTTCATGATTTTGATGGAAGGCCATGCAAACACAATGACTACTAATGCATTAAATGTTTGGAATCGCCTCATCAGGGATCATGATGTGTTTATAAAATGAACATCTCAGGTGAACCAATAAGCTTATATTTATTTTGTAAGTATATTAGATCTGCTGAAAAAGAAAAAAACACGATACATTACTATAATGACTATACTGACACATCCACAGATTCCTCTAGTTTGAGAGAAAAGTGATAATACACATGGACAGGACAAATCTTTACAGAATTAGAATATCAGAGAAGTGGGGTGCGAGAGTTTCCACAAAGGAGGGAGGCCTGGTGCAAGGAGTTGGGCTCAAGTGGGGTGAGGGGCTGCCCATGCCGAGGTTCCGCGTAGCTCAGAGTGGCAGAGCTAAAGAAGACTTGGAGGATGGCTGAGGTGGCTCAGGATAGAGGAGCACTGATGGTTTGAGGGTGGAGGTGTGGCCTGGCATGGTGTTTCAGAGCCCACATGCAGTGAGGGGAGTGTTCTTGAAAAGGGTAGCCTAGGGGTGGGCACCGTGGCACAGTAGGTTAATCCTCCGCCTACATCGTCTGCATCCCTTATGGGTGCTGGATCTAGTCCTGGCTGCTCCTCCTCTGATCCAGCTCTCTGCTGTGGCCTGGGAAAGCAGTGGAAAATAGCCTAAGTACCTGGGTGTGGGGAACCACAGGCTGGCCACCTGTGGGGACCTCCTCATTGCAATCTGCCTTAACCTGCTGAGCATAACAAAGTCAAGGAAGTACTGACCGCTAGACATGCAAGAGATACACCTTCAACCTGAGGATATGCATGCCCTTTGATCTGATCAGTGGACTGCTCGCCCTAGGGGACCAGGAATGGATAAGAGAGCCGGATAGGGGCGGGAAGTAGGGCAGCGTCTTCAGTCTTTCTCTCCTTCTTTCTCTCGGCTGCTTCTCTTCTCTTTCTTCTCTTTCTCTCCTTTCCTTCTTCTATCACTAAAAATAAAAGTTCCTTGAGAACCAATCAACAGCGGTTGTGTCGTGCGTGAATCTGTGGGTTGGACCCTTGCTGGCGAGGGTTCTCGACACCTGGGACCCTGTGCCTGCATGGGAGACCCAGAAGAAGCTCCTGGCCCCAGATCAGCGAGCTCCGACCATTGCAGCCATTTTGGGGGAGACCTTTCTCTCTGTCTCTCCCTCTCACTGTCTGTAACTCTACCTCTCGATAAATAAATAAATAAAATCTTTAAAAAAAAAAAAAAAGAAAGAAAGAAAGAAAAGAAAAGGGTAGCCTAGTGTGGGTGTTGAGTCCAGGCAGATTGAACAGGGGATGTGGGATGTCCGGCCCTAGGTGGGATGACAGGTGTATCTGTGTAGGAAAACAGCCCAGCATGTGCTGTAATAGCCAAAGCAGATGTGCCATTCAATAGGACACAATGAGAAGTACGTGGCAGGGCTGGCATGGTGGTGTAGCAGGTTAAGCTGCCATCTGCAGTGTCAGCATCCCATATGGACACTGGTTCAAGGCCTCGCTGTTCTACTTCCAATCCAGCTCCCTGCTAATGCACCTGGGAAAGCAGCAGAGGATGGCCCAAGTGCTTGGGTGGGAGACCAGAGGAAACTCCTGCCTCCTGGCTTCAGATCAAGCCAGCTCTGACCATTGCAGCTATTTGGGGAATGAGCCAGGGGGTGGAGGATTCTCCTTCTCCTCTCTGAAACTACCTTTCAAATAAATAAATAAAATCTTTTTCTTTTTTAAGTACATGGCACCACTTCTGTGACATTCTTGACAAAGACAGGTCTCTTACTCATGAATCAATCAAACAACAAAGCGAAGGACATTCTACAGAATGGCTGGGCCCTGGTCTTCAAAGTGCTCAGGATGTACAAGTCAAGGAAAAACAGGAGGAGACAAAGAAACCGTGACAAATCACTGCAACATGTGGTCTGTGCTGGAACCCTGCTGGAATTGATCACAGGTTACTGGGAGCTGGAGAAACTTGACTGGGTTGGAGGATTCGACTCCAGTGTACCAGTGTTACTTTCCCAATTTCGATGTTTGTATTGGAGTCATGTCAGGGAATGTCTGTTAAACAAATGGGTACCAGGATATGTGGGGGTGAGAGGGAAATCATAGCAGCTACTGCCTTTCAAATGGCTGAGGGGGAAAAAGTCTGTTACTGCAAGTTTTCTGAAAATTTGAGATTGTCTCAAAAGTTACAAATGTTAAAAAAGAAATTATAAGAAGAAGAGGATATAATTTAAAAATTTATGGAACAGTCACATAAAAATATGTAGCCATTGGAAATGTTTTGGGGAAAATGAAACAGCATTAAGCTTTTAAAACAGAGGACAAAAATTCATGTATAAATCATGACCAACTATGTAGAAGTATCTGCAAAACAGTTACAGCTGGGTTGGGCATTGTAGCACAGCGCGTTAAAGCCAGCGCTAGTCATGCTTGCATTCCATGTCAAAGAGCAGGTTTGAGGGGCTGGTGCTGTGGCTCATCAGGTTAAAGCTCCAGCCTGCAGCGCCCCCATCCTGTATGGGCGCTGGTTCAAGGCCCAGCTGCTTCACTTCCAATCCAGCTCTCTGCTGTGGCCTGGGAAAACAGTGGAAGATGGCCCAAGTCCTTGGGCCCCTGCACCTGTGTGGGAGACTCAGAGGAGGCGCCTGGCTCTTGGCTTCGGATAAGCTCAGCTCTGTCTGTTGTGGTTATTTGGGGGAGTAAACCAGCGGATGGAAGACCTCTCTCTTTCTCTGGTCCTACCTTTCTCTGTAACTCTTTCAAATAAATAAAATAAATCTTTTTTTAAAAAGTACAGGTTTGAGTCCTGTCTTCTCCATTTCTGATCCAGCTTCCAGAGAACGCGCCTGGGAAGGCAACAGATAAAAACCCAGATACCGGGTTTCTGCCTCCTACATGGGAGACCAGGATGGATTTCTGGCTCTTGGCTTCAAAATAGCCCAATTCGAGCTGTTGTGGACATTTGGGGAGTGAGCCAATGAATGGAAGGTCTCTTTCTCTGTCTCTCTGCCTTTCAAATAAATAAACCTTTAAAAACAGTAAGAGCTCCTATATTGAGCATTTATTATGTATCAGATATAGAACTAATCCAATTTGTAAACTTTTTCTCATTTAAACTTCACAGCAACCTTCAAAAGTAGGTATTACTAGTTTCCTTTTATAGATGAGCTAGCTGGGGCTCCAAGAGGCTGATTGCCCAGGTTCTTAGTGAACCTACTGTAACTTGCTCAGAATGGTAATAACAGTTGTCACTGGGCAGTGAGCCTTTTAGATTCTCCTTTTGTAGTTTTCAGTATTTTCCAAAATGTCCACAATGGCATATTGCTTTTGTAATTGGAAAAAAGAGGAGGTTGCCATTTTAAAATTTATTGTGGAAAAATGCTGTAAAAATATGCTGATTATTTTAAATCATATTCAACAAACCACCCTACTATTAGTGATAATCTTAGTTGTGATATAATTGGGAATTTCCTTTTGTGTGTATGTGATTTAATTTAAATTTCTTTGTACTTTATTAAATATCTAAATTAATTAGTTCATTCAAGAAATATTTAGTGGGCGTCTGCTATGATTTCTTTTTACAAGAAAAAATTTAGAAGAAAAAGATATAGTGTAAGTACCAAGTTGTAAATTTTATTCAAAAAATCCATGTAGAAGGATCTACTAGTGGTCTTCAAAGTCCATAGAAAATGCAATTTTAATTCCATTTTTTCAAGTACTCTTGTATACGCTTAGAGAAAGACTGGGCACTAAAACAGTTACATGTCAGTGGTGAGTTAGTAGATGTTTTATTCTTTTCCACGCTCTCCCGATTTTTAGCAATTGTTTTACTTACATATCATGTTCACGACACTGTTTTTAGCACCTGACACACTCTAGGGACTCAAGAATATTTGCGGAATGAATGAATGCTTCTCAATGCAATTATCCCCAAAATATAGTTTTTAAAAACAGTACTAATCAGGCTGGTGTTGCGATGCCGGCATCCCATCTAAGCTCTGATTTGAGTGCCAGCTGCTCCACTTCCAATCTAACTCCCTGCTAATGTGCCCGGGAAAGCAGTGGAGGATGGCCCAAGTGCTTGACCCTGCCACCCACAGACCCAGAAGAAGCTCCTGGCTGTCACGGCTATCTGGGGAATAAACCAGCAGATGGAAAATTCTCACTCTCTCTCTGTCTTCTCTCCCTCTTGCTCTGTAACTCTACCTTTCAAATAAACAAATTAATCTTAAAAAACCAACAACAGTGTTGGCCTTTATTTTTTCGCTCTTCTATGGTAGTGTGCAGATTTTACATTCAATGTATGCTTTGCTATGCTAGAGAAGTTTTTATTTATTTATTTATTTTTTTATTTTTGACAGGCAGAGTGGACAGTGAGAGAGAGAGACAGAGAGAAAGGTCTTCCTTTGCCATTGGTTCACCCTTCAATGGCCGCCGCGGCCGGTGTGCTGTGGCCGGTGCACCGCGCTCATCCGATGGCAGGAGCCAGGTGCTTCTCCTGGTCTCCCATGTGGGTGCAGGGCCCAAGCACTTGGGCCATCCTCCACTGCACTCCCTGGCCACAGCAGAGAGCTGGCCTGGAAGAGGGGCAACCGGGACAGAATCCGCCGCCCCGACCAGGACTAGACCCCGGTGTGCCGGCGCCGTAAGGCAGAGGATTAGCCTGTTGAGCCGCGACGCCGGCCATGTGCTAGAGAAGATGTAACAGAAGGCCCAGGGGCTGGCATTGTGCGGCAGTGACTAAGCACCGGCATCCCGTATGAGCACCAGTTCGTGTCCTAGCTGCTTGTTTTCCATCCAGCTCCTTGCTGCTGGCCTGGGAAAAGCAGTGAAAGATGGCCCAAATACTCGGGCCCCATCACTCACATGGGAGACCCAGAAGAAGCTCCTGGCTATGGCCTGGCCCGGCCCTGACTGTTAACAGCCATCTGGGGAGTGAACTAGCTGATGGACTGTATCTTTCCCTCTTTCTCTGTAGCTCTGCCTTTCAAATAAACAAAAAAAAAAATTTTTTTTTTAAAGATTCATTCATTTATTTGAGAGGCAGAGTTACAGACAGAGAGAGGGAGAGACAGAGAGAGGTCTTCCATCCTCTGGTTCTCTGCCCAAATGGCTGTAAAGGCTGGAGCTGGGCCAATCCAAAACCAGGAGCCAGGAGCTTCTTCAGAGTCTTCCACAAGGGTACAGGGGCCCAAGTACTTGGGCCATATTCCACTGCTTTCCCAGGCCATTAGCAGGGAGTTGGATTAGAATAGGAGCAGCCAGGGCACAAAATGGCACCCATATGGGATGCCCACACTGCAGGCAGAGGCTTAACCTATTACGCCACAACACTGTGCCCACCCACCCCACCCCCTTTTTTTTTTTTTAAAGAGAAGACCCAGTTGTGGCTGGGTTCCAGCTGACATTTGCCTGGTGGCAATGATGAGGAGAGCCATGTTATGGGGAGACAGGTAAGCAGAGCATGGAACACCACATGACTGTTTTATTGTATTCACTATGATTTCTGTGTGACCTATTCCCAGGAGAACGGGAGGTGACACATCATTCTACCACACATGTCCATTGTGTGGAGACTGCATGCCGTCAGAGCTGAGTCTTGGTAGTGACATCTGAGATTCACAGAGGAATGGAAACGTGGAATGACGTGTGGTAGACCAAGTCCTAAACTTCTATTTGCTTGTAATTATGAAACTCATTTCTCCAGCTTTACAAATTGACTTGAATCATAAACTGTAAGAAAAGCCAGATATGAAGTCAGTGCTGAGGTGGAAGACCCTTAGCTGCAGCGTGAATCAGATGTATACGTCCACATGGCTGTGCAACTCTACTCACTTATGGGTGAGGCTAAATGCCAACTTTGAAGATTCTCAAAAACTGCAACTGGTAGTCCTAAAGTATATTCTAGAATGACTAGATAAAACAAATTTTGAAGTCATCCTTTCTTTCTCTTATACTCTATTCTCCAATTCACTGGCAAATTCTGTTGCTCAACCTTCAAACAATAGTATATTCAGAATCTGACTACTGGAACCGGCACTGTGGCATAGCGGATAAAGCCACTGTCTGCAGTGCCAGCATCCCATATAGGTGCTGGTTCAAGTCCTGGCTGCTCCACTTCTGATCCAGCTCCCTGCCAGTGCGCTTGGGAAAGCAGCAGAGGATGGCTTGGGTCCCTGTATCCATGTGGATGGTAGGGATCGAAGTACTTGAGTCATCTTTTGTTGTCTCCCAGGGTGTGCGTTAGCAGGAAGCTGAGATGAGATGGGACTGAATCCCAAGCACTCCTGTATGGGATGTATGAGTCCCAAGCATTAGCTTAGCCTACTGCGCCATAACTTTACTGTTTGAGGTCACTGATATACTGCATTGTTATTGCTGCAAAATAACCTAGCCTAATCTGACTGACAGATTATCTGGCATATTTACACATTGATTCTTGTCAGTCTCCCCCTCCCCAGCTCTAAATTATAATCCTCTAGAATGGCAGGACTCAATGCTCACTGCTAGGGTTTCAGGGCCTGACACATGGTAGGTATTCAACATCTGTTGGTCAGCTGAATGCGTGATAAAAAAAAATAATAACCCCTTGAGCTGAAATAGGAAGGCTGAATACTGGCAGGTGATTCTAATTCTGAACTCATCTACAGAAAGTGTCATTCTACCTGATGTGAATGCGAACAAAATGGTTCCTGATCCGAGAGATCCGAAGCGTGGCCGCTTATCTTACCCAACACGGTCTGAAAGCACCGGTCGCCTGTGGGTACATAACACAGCTAGTCAAGAAAGCATGGCAAGTCGCTGAAGTCCCCACACAAATGGAGACCTGGCCTACTGCTGAGAGGCTCGGTGACAATCATAAATAACACGTGCGCGACGGCGTGGATGCTGAATGCTGATGCGGCTTCCTTCCCCCGTGCGGATATTAGCATTTGAAATGCACTGAGCTTCAGAGGCCTGGGATTTGGTCTGCCGTTATCATAAATTGGTGTGTAAGCCCCTCTAAGGACTTTTGCAAAAGCTGTGTGCGCTTTTGTGAGCTGCTTTCTTTTCACGTGCTTCCTCCTGGTATGCCTGAATTTGGACGGGGATAATGCATTTCCTGTATCATGTGGCACAGTACAAGGAAACTCATTGTGTCCCTACAGAGGAAGAGTACATCTGTAAGTAGTTTTTAAGAGGGTACTGAAGGATCTTGTTAGGGTGACTTATTCTCCCAGTTCCATTTGGTTGATGAAGTGGATCACGTGACAGAGGCGCATAATGAACTGCTTCAGTGGCTGCCAGTGGGAAGCACAGCCTATAAAATGCGGAATCTCATGGCACCATTGAGGGCGCCATCACAGAAGAGAGAAGCTGGCCTCGTTGTGAGTTGTCGTTTCTTACCGCCGCGCACAATGCGCCTGTGTTACCAGGCTTACGAATGTTCTCCTCCCTCCCAAAGGAACTGCCTTCCCAGTTTGTTCCTAATTCAAGCGGGAAAGGCAGTCATCTCTCCACACACTTCCCTAAGAGCAAACATTATTAAGATGCGCGAGTTATTATCTACTCAATGCACTTGCAAGAGTCTTAAGTTTTGTCATGATAAAAAAGAAAGAGAAACACATTATATCAGAGAACAGGACAGCTGGTTTTTTGTTTTTCTTTTTGCCTCTTTCTCATTTCTTTTCCTCTCCTTCCTGTATATATATTTTTTCTCAGTTGCAGTAATGCATTATTTTACATATGCATTGCTAATTCCCTAATAACTGCAACCACAAGGGCTACACGGTGTCTCATTTTCCTTGGGGGACAAGAACAGTGATGTCCAAGCTAAAAAAAAAAAAAAAAAAAAACCTACACTGGGAAACCCATTCCTACAGCTCACTCTGGATGCTTCTAAGACACCAAGGGACAGACAGTGAATAAAAAGAAATCACGCAAGCCTTCTGATACAAAGTTATGATATGGTCCTTGGGTCTATGATGCAAAGGTGTGAGTCTAATCAGTGGATTCTCCAGTGGAGTTCCCATGTGTGCTCCGTGCTGGGAGCTGAAGAGGCAGAGCACACGGCCCAGACAGGACAAGGCAGTGAATAAGTGATGGTGTACCCAAAGGTGACAACAGCTGCACAGGCAGTAGGACTTCAGGTGGTCCCAGAGGGAGGGTCTCAGGGTCACTTAAATTGTCAGGAAAGGCAACGCACTGAGCTGGACCTTGGGACACAGGTAGGTTTTAGATGCTTTCAAAACAGCAAAGTATTCCACTAAAGGGGTCAAGAGTGCATCGCCTCTTAATCAGATTCAGCTGGGGGCCGCTGACTTCGCAGACCCAGTTTCACAACTAACCACATATGTCAACCGCTCAGGTCGTTGAAGGAACATTTTTCAAAGTATTCCGAAGATGTTCGTGTAGAGCAATTAATCACAACTTAAAGTACCAGGACACCACAGCTGTAGGCTTTAAATTGATGACGAAGACGGTAGAATGATTTATCTTGTACACCAATAAGTGGCACGCATTAAGTGCTGCTGAATTGAAACCAAACAGAAAATGGGATCCGAGAAATTACAAAACCTCTTTTGGGAAGTTTAAAAGACGTCAGATCTGGCTTGAGTTTACTGTATTTTCTTTTATAGGCAGAAAGTTGGCCCTGGGACACTTAGAGAAAAGCCCCCTGGCACCTCAGCTCCCCCCTTAGGACTCGGAGGCTGGCCAGCGGCCTCTGGGGGAAAACTTGCTGGCTTTTCTCTGCAGAGGATCTTGGGGTCAGCAGGGGTGGAGTGGAGAGGCAGCTGGAGTCCTGGTGTTTGCCTTCCTGATCCTTCCAGGAAAATTACAGCACTCTCTAATTGATTCCTAATTAGGCTGCTTGGCTGTGGTTTCCCTGGTCACAAGGCATGCCCCTTTTAACCTTTACTTCTCAAAAGACCTTTGTTAAGATTTGAGCTAGCTGTTTCAGCCCCGAAATAGCTACCACCTGAAACTTATTTCCAAAAATATCCCGCATGTCTATTTCACATCCCTCAATCACAGGTTTGCAAGGCCTTGCGCCTGGGGCAGTTCCTCCTTTGGCTAAGGGGAGCTGAACTCTCTCACAGAGTTTATGAAAAATAGAAACCCTTTGGCCCATCTTCCTGACTCTGAAAGCTGTGAATACTTGACTGTGGGTGCACACACACCTGGGATGCACATGTGCACACATACACATTCTCACCCCTCACCTATTTTGCTGAAAATCTTACGAAAGGGAAAACTTTACCATTTATTAAGTCCTGGTTGTATTCTTTTAATGGTGAGTACCTGAGAGGCACACCGCTCAGAGGTCTGCCTGAAACCTGAAATTAGATGGAGTTGATGATTCTCCTACGAAAAAGAAATTTTTTCCCCTCAATATTTTTGTACCCAACTCTGCTAGCTTCACTTCCTGCAGGAATTGAAGTCACGGATTCTCTCTGAAAAATCAACATGCAAAAGTCGCTGGTCACTTTTAGTAGCCAACAACAGAAGAGCATTAAGGTCGTAGATAGTACACAAGGAATCTTGGCTTCCTGCATTTCACAGTGTCTCGTTGCAGCGCAGCATCAGAGAAATCCAAAGAAATGCATTAGCCATCGTGCTTTAACAGCCTTTCCACAAATGAGGTATTGTTGCTGGTATTCCTTTAAAGATGATGGAAATTAGGTGCTGAAATGTAGATGTCCTCTGAAAATGACTTGGGATAATTGTATTTGTTAAACTGGGCAGCCCTGATATTGTGTGCTATCTGAATCAGCTTTCATTATTCTTTAATGATTCTTTGCAATTATTATTTTTTTCTAAAACTTTGCAAGCTTGACTTGTGCTCACCTTGCTGTGGAGGGCTTTAAAGGGCATTTCATCTAATAGCAGAGGAAAATGATAAATTATAGATGCCAAAGCATATAGTGGTGATTTAGATAGTGCCAGCATAACGTTGTAAGCAATACAATAAAAATTTTCCCAATCAACCTCCACATTAGGATCAAACAAGGAACAGCAATCTGCATAATTAAAGAGAGACGTGTCAACATGCTTGTTAATATGCTGAGGTTCTTTAAAAAAAAAAAAAAACTTGAAATCATGAAGCAGAATACTGGCAATTTTTATCAGGTTAAGTGAAAAAGTTCTGGATTTATGAATGAGAATGCAGTAACTTTATTTTAAGCATTTTCTAAAAATACAGGCATCAAGAAGGGAAAAAAAAACAAAAAACCAAAAAAATTCAGGCTTACTCTGTTAAGCATTTGAGAAGTCAGGACAATGGAGCAATTGAGAGTCTCCCTGCATCTGACTTCTGGCCCAGGACTCCCTGGCTGTGTGGCCTCATGCAAATCACTTAACCTTTCTGAGCCTTGGCTTCCTCAGCTGTAAAGTGGGTACTCATGCGATCCCCACTTTGTAAGAGGTACAGGTAAAGTACTTAAAACAGAATCCAAGAGAGGAAGCACTCGATGAAACTGGGTTACAAAGCACTTCTTGTTGCTGTGCCCAAACTCTGAGTAAAACCTAGGTCCCTACCACGCGCAGGGCCCCGTGTAGCTGGCCTCTGTCTGTCCTCCCTGTGTGACCATGTCCCTGCTTCCCCTGGCTCTGGCGCACAGCCTCCTTCCCTTGGACGCTCCTTGGACGCCCGCCCCGGGACCTGTGTGGTCACTCTCACACCTGTCTTGGAAGTTCTCCCCTCGCTCAGGCTCAGAGCCTTCAGGTCTGTCTTCAAAGCGCCTCCTCACGAACCTTTCCCTGCACAGCCTGTGTAAAGTCCCAATCTCCCAAACCCTCACGCACTTTACTAGCCCCCGTTTCTGCCTAATTTTCTTGTTTTAGTAGGAACTACTTCCTCACATACCATGTATTTACCTGATGATTTTCTCTGCCTCCCAGTAGAATGTAAACTCCCACATGGATTTTTGTTCTAGTCACTGTTGTATGCTTAACGCCTCCAACTCTGTTGCCACAATAGCTGCTGCCAATAAAAATTTAATGGCTGAATGAAGGGATGCATTTTCCTTAATTTCCAAAAGGTAACAATTCTAACCTCTATGTATACAAGTATTTCCTCACTCCAAAGCTTAATGAAATGTAATTTGTTTCTTGGGGCAGGCATTTGGCCTGGTGATAAGCTGCTCATCGGGATGCCAATATCTCATATCAGAGTGCCAGAGTTCAAGTTCCATCTCCACTTTGATACCAGCTCCCTGCTAACGCATACCCTGGGAAGGCAGCAGGTGATAGATGGCTCAAGTGGTTGGCTCCCTGCCTCCCGAGTGGGAGATGTGGTTTGGGTTCCCATCTTCTGGCTTCAGTCTTACCCGGCGGCACCCACTTGCAGGCATTTGGAGAGTAAACCAGTGAATGGGAGCTCTCTCTCCACCTGTCTGTCTGCTTGTCTGTCTCTGGCTGTCTTTGTCTTCAGATGAAGAAATAAATAAATAATCTTGGTAGCCGTGATGGTTGTCAAGCACAGCAATAGCAACAATCCTCCCTTAGAGGTCTGATCATTATATACTCAAGTGCAAGGGCATTGTTAGTCCACCCTGGCCACACGGTAGCTGCTCCTTCTAAGCCTTCATTAGTTCCCCTAGCAGGGTTAGGGAGCCTTTCTTCTGCCAAGAGCCATTTGGCTATTTATGACATCACTGTGGGCCACACAAAAGTATCAAACTGAAAATTAGCCGGCTATGGTTCTGCTGAGTTTCGAGTCTCACCTGCCTTGGCAGGGCCAGACCAAATGATTTTGTGGGCCTTATGTGGCCCGTGGGTCAGACATCCCCCACTCCTAATAGAGGGAGAAATAAAGATGCTTGTTGGACTCTGTGCACTGCCTACTCCCACCCACTCCCCAATCCTGCGTTCCTCCTTCAGCCACAGATAAACCAGAAGCATCTTCTGATCTGCCCCTTTCACCCCATCCTTTTAGTAGTTACAAAGGAAGGAATCTCCTTAAGACAGTGGTGTGTAATTTCCAAAATCTGAATGTATTCAGGGGCAGGAGTATACGAAGGCTGTGAGTTACCAGGATTTTTCCAAGGGTACTTTTTTTAAAGATTGATTTATTTTATTTGAAAGGCAGAGTTACACAGAGAGAGGGAGAGACAGACTGAGAGAAAGAAAGATCTTCCATCCGCTGGTTAACTCCCAAATGGCTGCATCAGCTGGGGCTGGGCAAAGCAGAAGCCAGGAGCCAGGAGCTTATCTAGGTCTCTCACGTGGGTGGCAGGGGCCCAAGGACTAGCGCCATCTTCCACTGCTTTCCTAGCACATTAGCAGGGAGCTGGATTGGAAGTGGAGCAGCCTGGATTTGAACCAGTGCTCATATGGGATGCCAGTGCTTTCGGCAGGGATTTTTTTTTTTTTTTTTTGACAGAGTTAGACAGTGAGAGAGAGAGAGACAGAGAGAAAGGTCTTCCTTCCGTTGGTTCATCCCCCAAATGGCCGCTACAGCTGGCGCACTTCGCCAATCAGAAACCAGGAGCCAGGTGCTTCCTCCTGGTCTCTCATGCGGGTGCAGGGCCCAAGCACTTGGGCCATCCTCCACTGCCTCCCCAGGTTCCACAGCTCTGGAAGAGGAGCAACCGGGAAAGAACTGGCACCCAGACCAGGACTTGAACCCGGTGTGCTGGCGCTGCAGGCGGAGGATTAGCCAAGTGAGTGTGGCACCGGCCCCAGTAGGGATTTAATCCACTGTGCCACACCGTCAGCCCCTTCAAGGGTATTTCTAAGCTTGGACATGTTCACAAGGGCAGGACATAAGCCAAAGATAAAATTCCCTGAATATCCTGTGTCCCAGGCATTTTAAAAGTAGGGGCCTCATGCACTGTATCTACTTTTTTCTTCATAATGATCCTTCGGGGTGGATGTTATCCCCAATCTGGAGATGAGGAACTGGGTGAAAGCAAGACTTTGAGAGGATCAGTTTCCTGCCATGGCCACTTGACTGAGGAACTGCAGAGCGAGACAAAGAGCATTTGTCAAGGACACGAAACCCACTCTCATCTTCTCTCCTGTCTCTATGCCCCTATAAGCAGTTTCACACGCATTCCAGACCAATCTGTGTGTCTTGAGCAAACAACTCGTGACTCAGAGAGCTAGAGTTCGTGATGGATTTCTGTAACAGCCAACCTGCCTTAAAGCTCCTGGGATCCCAGCAGCGTCTCCTCTGCCCCGTGCAGTGAGGACTGGCACACCAGAGGCGGGCCAACAGCAGAGGCACAGGTATCTGTGTCTCACCCCAGATGTGGCCTCTCCCTCCCCTGTGACCTTAGCTCTTTGACTTCTTTGACGGCACGTACACGGCTCTGCCTTGTTTGACAAAGTCAAACTCCTCTCCCACCTGAGTCCGCTGATAGGGTGCAGAAACCCCCGTGTCAAAACTCCAGGCAACATGACAGTGGAAAGAAATCACCCAGTCCAACCTCCTTAGGGGAGACCAGTGGGGAGACTGAGGCTTGGCCACAGTTACAGAATGGGAACCGGGACCCTGATTTTCTTGGTTCCTTAGTTCTTTACTACTCTGCACTACCTTCCTGAGTCTGAGTAGAGATGTGTGTAACGAATGTGCTTTAAGAAAAAAAGATATCCAGGAGTGGTTGTGGAGGCAACCCAGGGGCTAGGAAGACTCCAGGTGGGGAAGGGAGAGTAGTGAGGAGTTCAAGGAAATAAGTCACAATCACTTTAATGAGGTTGGTGGTAGCAGACGTGGGGAAAGGTACACAGCGTTATGATAAAGGATTTGATGGAACTCACAATGGATGGCGGGGTTGGTGGGGGAAGGAGTGTGACTTAGGAGGACGACAAAGGAAGGCAAGTCAAAGCTGAAGGGAGAACAAGTGTGGTGTAGTGGGGAAGACAGCTCTGGGTTCAAATCCCAATCCCATATATTTGTTGGACGACCTTTCATTCATTCATTCAATATGGGCCGGGCAATATCCTAGGCACCTTGGATATCCTCATATCAAAGCAGTAGTTTTAGGCCGGCGCCACGGCTCACTTGGCTAGTCCTCCACCTGCGGCGCCGGCACACTGGGTTCTAGTCCCGGCTGGGGTGCAGGATTCTGTCCTGGTTACTCCTCTTCCAGTCTAGCTCTCTGCTGTGGCCTGGGAAGGCAGTGGAGGATGGCCCAAGTCCTTGGGCCCTGCACCTGCATGGGAGACCAGGAGGAAGCACCTGGCTTCTGGCTTCGGATCAACACAGTGCACCGGCTCCAGCAGCCATTGGAGGGTGAACCAATGGAAAAGGAGGACCTTTCTCTGTCTCTCTCTCACACTGTCCACTCTGTCAAAAAAAAAAAAAAAAAAGAAAGAAAGAAATACTTTCATGATTCCCTAAATTATCCAATGTTGCCTTCTTCTTTTTTTAAGATTTGGCCTCTGAAGAGTATTCCAAGAATAATGGCAAAATATCAACTTTTCCTACGAGCTTCTAAATTAAAGCGGTTCTTCAAGGCAAACAAAAACTTTTTCATCTGAAATTTTAATTGAGACCAATTTCAGTGCCTTGGGAATTAGTTCCAGTGTTTGGCTCTGATTTTCTGGCACTGAGCACTGGGCCCTGGCCTCAGGCCTACTCTGGGTCATCTTACAGCTCACCTTGGGGCTCTGCGCCCAGAACGTGGTCTCATGGCAGCACAATGCTGTGGTTTACCACCAGCACCTGCGGCCTGGGTACGCAGCCTCGCAGAGAGCAACTCATAAGAAGGACACTCCAGCAAACAACTGGGTGGAGTCACCTCCTGCAGCACTGCAGCACCTTCTGACATTTCTGGGAGAAAATTAGAACCAGTTTTCATTAGTTTGTCTAGGAGTGGAGTAGATAGGTGTTTCTCGGCACTTGGTTTACAGCCACAAAGTTGTAGATTAATAGAACACCACCTAAGAGGAGAAATGTATGTCCCTCCCATGGATGAAGTTTGTAACAGGTCTTTCAAAAAGAGATAAAGTGCCGGCGCTGTGGCATAGTGGGTAAAGCTGCCACTTGAAGTGCTGGCATCCCATATGGGCACCTGTTCGAGTCCTAGCTGTTCCACTTCCGATCCAGAACTCTGTTATGGCCTGGGAAAGCAGCAGAAAATGGCCAGAGTGCTTGGGTCCCTGAACCGGCGTGGGAGACTCAGAAGAAGCTCCTGGTTCCTGATTGGCTCAGCTCTGACGATTGCAGCCATTTGGGGAGTGAACCAGCGGACAGAAGACCTCTCTTTTTCTCTCCCTCTCTCAGTCTGTAACTCTGCCTCTCAAATAAATAAATAAACCTTAAAAAACAAACAAAAACAACCAGGGCTAGACTGGGCTGAAGCCAGGAGCAAGGAACTCCATCTAGGCTCCCATACTTGGGTGACAAGGGCTAAGTACTTGGGCCATCACCTGTTGCTTCCCAGGTACATTAGCACGAAGTTGGGTAGGAAGTGGAGGAGCTGAGACTCAAACTGACCATCCCAAGTGGCAGTTTAACCTATATAATACCCACTCCATTTTCTGTGAACTTATTGAAGACATTAGTGTAATCCCTCGAAACCCATCCTTTTTCCAAAGAAATCTGAATATCTAAAAATCTGAGTACACCAAGAACAATTATAGAGTCTTAGCTCAAAGAGACTATTTAGATAACTTAGTCAAATTTCCTCATTTTATCTTCTTCCTTCTTTCCCTTCTCTTTTCTTGATTCCTTTTTCAACAAATATTTTCTGAGTTCTGGTAGACATGAAGCATTGAGTACTTGAGACAAAGACTGAGTCCTTAGCCTTAAGAAGACAAACAGGTGATTAAGATGCAAAGAAAACACTGCTGCTATAGAGGGGAGCACAGGGAGTAGTGGACGACAGAGGCCAGCATGTGGGGTTGGTGGGGGAGGAGCTGGGAGTCAGGAAAGAGTTCCTGGAGAAATGACTTTTAAGCTGAATCTGGGGAGCCAGGTGGAGTGCACCTTTCTAGGTAGGAACACTGCAGGTACCTGTGTATATTATAGAAGAGCATCTGGAACAATGAGAATTGCCCAGGGGCTTGCAAATGGCAGTAGAATGATGCTGAAGGCATCCAAAGCCACAGGCTCAAATGAATGTCAAAGACTTAAATTACGTTTTTGGTTTTGAGGGGCCAGCATTGTGGAGCAATGGGTTAAGGTGCTGCATGCGACACCAGCATCCCATATCAGAATGCTGATTTGAGTCTTTGCTGTTCTGCTTCCAATCCAGCTCCCTACTGAGGCCCCTAGGAAAGCAGCGGATGATGCTGCAAGTACGTGGGGCCCTGCCACCCAGGTGGGAGACCCCAGATGGATTTCCAGGCTCCTGGATTTGACCTTACCCAGCCCTGGCCATTGTGGCCATTTGAGGAGTGAACCAGTGAATGGAAACTCTCTCTCTTTCCCTCTTCCTCCCTTCCTCTCTCTCTCTCTCTCTCTGTAACTCTGCCTTTTTAACCTTTTAAGTTTTTGGTATTGAACACAGGTGAAACATCATAGTGGCTGCGTTTCTGCCACCAATTAAATTAAGATTCAGGCTCTTTCCTGGGCTCTAAGCTTAGGATTTCTTCTCTCTGGGTCTGGCATCTTCCATAGTAGCCCATCAGCACAGCACAAACACATCCCAGGCCTGTCATCTGAGAGGCACCACCACCAATCCAGTCCAAGGTTGAGGACCTTCCAGTGGCTGAGGGTGCGGGTGAAGGTCCTGGTTCTGATGAGCCTAGGAGACGAGTCCTGTAAGTGAGAGCTCAGTTACACAAGATGCTTGTAAAATGAAATGACTGCCCTCAAATACGTGCCAGATCATAGGAGGGATTAGATTCATTCTGTGTAAGCTGGAGGGGCAGGAGTAAAAACCAAAGGGATGGCTGGTTATGCATTAAATGTATTTCTCCAAAGTAACTTGAGGCCAGCTGTGCTGGTAAATAATGACTATCTCTACACCAGAAGTATCTGAAATAAGGAGAGAATGAGCACTTCACTGGGATGTGACAAAGGGGATCCGTGACTCCAGTAAGACTTGGATGAGAGGCCTGATTAGATCCTTGTTGAGCTTCAGCAAGTCTGAATTTTCTAATTTGCACTTATTTTATGCTGAATTTATTCCCCAGCCAAAAGTTTCTGTTTCTTCAGTTTCTTTTGGGATATCTTTTTCTTCTGTGCCATCTCCTCTTCTGGTTTAGGAACCATTTGTTCCTGTTCCATGAGGATCATCTCCATGTGGCAGGGGGAGCTCCAGTACCGGTTAATCCACCGTGAGCATGGCAGGTCTGGAGGCATGTCTTGGGTGCTTTGTTCACTTGGACCTGTTCAATGACCAGGGACTCTACATCCAAACTCTGAAGTTCAGTGTTATTCTCTGCATTTTTAAGCACGTGCGGTAGAAACTCAGCACTCTTTCTGGGCCACTGGTCCTGTGTCCAGCTCCACTATTTGGCCTAGGCACACTTACCAGCCGTACCTTTGTAATGACAGGATGGCACACATCGCGTTGTTTTTTTTGTTGTTTTTTTTTTTTTTTTTTTAGATTTATTTTATTTATTTGAAAGACGGAGTTACAGAGAGCACTTCACTGGGATGTGACAAAGGGGATCCGTGACTCCAATAAGACTTGGATGAGAGGCCTGATTAGATCCATCTATCCCTGGTTCATTCCCGGCCCCCACATTGCTTCTTTAATGTGATCTCTTTCAGATCCTTGGTGGCTTTTCAGATATATACACCCTTGATGGCTCGGGCAGTCTCTTAAAGTGAATACAAAGATTTGGACCTCTGGATTGGCATGAAGCTGTGGGGTTTTCTGGATCAAGTGACTAGCAAACCATTTTCACAGACCACCTGAGGCCGCTTATAGGAAAAGAGAGTCTATACTTTCACTAGCTGGCCCAGGCCAATTGAAGTCTCATTCATTGTTCTCATTTCTTACCTATTCTTCACAACATATGTACTCTCAGTTCTAGTGAATTAGCATCTCAAGCACATTATTTTTACATTTATAAGCAAAGGCGTATTTATGGAATACTGTGATATCTAGGAAGGCGATTTACTGTTTTCCTTCACATAATACATTAATACAGATACTGCTAGGTTGTGAAACTGCAGTGCTTATGTGAGAAAATGAGCAGTTTGGCACAGATACACACACCACACCCACATACTCAGTCTGGCACATGCACAAAACTGCCGTATATGAGGTATGCTTTGCCTGTGACTCACATACAGTGGCTGCTGGTGTCCGTCCTCTCACACACCCTACAGAAATTTAGTAAATTATTCCTTTCCTTTATTTTGTCCTTTTTTTTAAAATTGTGGGAACTATATTGCTGAAATAGCTGTTCCATTTGTTTAAAGATATGGAGGAAGTGAAGGAGAGGATAGTTCCTGAAAATGGAAGATAATATTGATAATTCTTATAGATGCTGTTTAGATTTTGTAAACCTCAAATTATTTTTGGAGAGTGGTAGTGAGAAATGATTTATATTGTTTTGTAAGGCATATAATTCTATTGTCAGCACAGTAAAATGAAATGTACAATTTCATTTTACCTGATTTCTATACTTGGTGTGTGTAACAATTTATAAATCAAATAAATTAAATATTTTATTTGTATAATATATTACTTAAAACCCAAAATATATGTTTTAAAACAACTTAACTGCTTTTTCAAAAAGAGAAAAAGAATGTAAGCACATTTTCTAAAATAAAAAACCAAACAACAGTGAAAGGATCAGTCAAGGGGTGAGTCAAGGGCTAAGATGCTGCTGAGGGGGCTGGTGATGTGATGCAGGGAGCTGAGCCTCCACCTAAGGCGCTGGCATCCCATATGGGCACCAGTGCTTGTCCTGGCTCTCCCTCTTCTAATCCAGCTCTCTGCTATGGCCTGGGAAAGCAGTGGAAGATGGCCCAAGTGCTTGGACCCCTGTATCCATGTGGGAGACCTGGAAGAAGCTCCTGGCTCCTGGCCTCAGATCGGCGCAGCTCCAGCTGTTGTGGACATTTGGGGAGTGAACTAGCAGATAGAAGACCTTTCTCTGTCTCTCCCTCTCTCTGTCTGTATCTCTACCTCTTGAATAAATACATAAAATCTTTCCCTCTCTCCTTCTCCCCGCCCCCCCTGCCTCTGCCTTCAAAGAAATAAAAAAGAAAGAAAGAAACTTAAAAAAAAAAAAAAAAAAGAACGGTTAAAGCAAGTGGACACCAGGCAAAATCACCACAGGGACCAAGCCAGAGCCCAGGTGGGGCACTGGGCAGAAGGTAGCAAATGGGCCATTTCAAAAGAAAGGAAAGGACAACTGGGAGCAGGGGGCAGTGGCAAACTCCGCCAAGCAGGGGAGCAGATGACGAGAAGATGTCACAGCTGCTGCTGCAGCTGCTCTAAGTCACCTCTGCTTTGGAACAGGGACCAGTGAGCTTGGATATGAAAGGCGGGGGCATAAGAAACATGGGATACCTTCCCCTTCTAACCAACTGGAACGTAATCTTCACAAAGCTCATCCTGTTCTCATGGGGTGGCTATTTTTAGGATCCAAATATAGGCAAAAGACTAAGCAGCAAATCCCATGGGCTTCTTAGCTGCAAGCCAACTGGGTACTCCCAAATTACTGAGAGCACATTGTAAGATGTAAGGCAGCTTTTGAGACCAAACTTGTAGCTGGAGCCTTGAACATGAGAAACAGTAGCAGTTTAGTAACATGATAGTTTATGGCCTTGCTCAACTATTTCTGAACACACAATGCTTTGTCATATGCAACCATAATGTTCATAGGCTTTTATGTCATTATTTCTTGTTTGTGTTCCTTGGGGGGGGATAAGGAGGATTTTTTTTTTATCTGCTTGTTTATTTGTTTTGATTTGTTTTTTAGCGGCAGAGAGATTGAGACAGATACTGACAGAGAGAAGGAGGGTGCTTGGGACACCTGCACCCCATATTGGAGAGCCTGGGTTTCAGTGCTGGTTCATGCTCCCAAGTGCCCATGGGAGCCAGAAACTTGATCCAGGTCTCTGCATGCATGGCAGGAACATAAGCACTGAGCCATTAGCGCTGCCTCCCGGAGTCCACGTTAGCAGGAAGCTGGAGTCAGGAGCCAGAGCTGGGTGTTGAATCCAGGTATCCTGATGTGGGATGCAGATTTTCTAACTGGCATCTTAACTACTAGACCAAATGACCACTCCTATTCTTTTGCTTATTCTATTTTTTTAAAGATTTATTTTTTATTTCTTTGAAAGGCAGAGTTAGAGAGAGAGAGAGAGAGATAGAGAGAGAGAGAGAGAGAGAAAGATCTTCCATCCACAGATTCACTCCCCAAATGGCCACAATGCCCGGGGTTGGGCCAGGCCAAGGCAAGGAGCCAGGAGCCAGAAGCTTCATCCAGGTCCCCCACCTGGGTGGCAGATGACACAAACACTTGGGCCATCTTCCACTGCTTTCCCAGGCACATTAACAGGGAGCTGGATTGGAAGTGGAGCAACTGGGACATCCCATATGGGATGTCAGCATCACAGGCAGCAACTTTACCCGCTATGTCACAAGGCCAGCCCCATGGCCTCCTCATTTTAAACCCAGTACAAACAAAGGGAATTGACCCACCCACTCTGAGACAGATTTCCAAGAACTCTGAACCCTCTTGAATCCTATCCTCTTCTTTTTTTTTTTTTTTTTTGACAGGCAGAGTGGACAGTGAGAGAGAGACAGAGAGAAAGGTCTTCCTGTGCCGTTGGTTCACCCTCCAATGGCTGCCACGGCCGGCGCGCTGCGGCCGGCGCACTGCGCTCATCCGATGGCAGGAGCCAGGTACTAGGTGCTTTTCCTGGTCTCCCATGGGGTGCAGGGCCCAAGCACTTGGGCCATCCTCCACTGCACTCCCTGGCCACAGCAGAGGGCTGGCCTGGAAGAGGGGCAACCGGGACAGAATCCGGCGCCCCGACCAGGACTAGAACCCGGTGTGCTGGCGCCGCAAGGCGGAGGATTAGCCTGTTGAGCCACGGGCCAAATCCTATCCTCTTCTGAGGTTTAGCTCTGGTTGACCTGAAATCCTGCCCAGAGGAAATAAATATGGGGTGGAGAGGAGGATGGGAGGCACAGGACGACTCCATTGAGCCCCTGCTTTCTTCAGGATCCCCAGGCATCCCACACAGCAGTTTCCAGCTCCTGATGGGCAGAGAGCATTTATGATCAAAGAAAGATGTCCTCCACAAATGTCGCCTGAGGAGATGAAGACAGTAAACATGTGTGGTTACTGGACTGTGCTACAGATGAAACATCAAACAGGCTCATAAGGATTTAGTAATTTGCCAACAGTTACACAGGAGGGTCAGACTTCAGTGAGGGTTAGGGAGACTCCAGTGCTTCTTTCTCCTACCACAAGGCAGCACGGCTGTCTCAGAATTCTAGGTTTATAAAATGTGGACAGGGAATGTACATTTCATTGATGCAAAAAAGTTTAAGCTGTTTCTTAGGCTCTATGTCTTCACAGGGCTACAGCACTATTGCTGACTCTGCTCACCCGTTAGAACCATTCTCACTCGCTCAGAAGCTTCCAGCCAGGCTGGAGCCAGGGCCCAGGATCTCAGCTGCATGATCGCCCAGCTTAATCAGGCATAACACAAGTCTGGATGGAGAACCAGGGAGGGCCAGAGGTCTACAGAGTAGGTTGCTGTGGTCTCCACATGGAACTAAATGCAAAACACTTTGTTCTATGGAGGTGTGTTCTTACTAGCATGTTTAGAGAATGGACTTTATTTTCACAGAGTTATTCACCTATCAGAATAATAATGTTTGTTTATCTTTTTAAAATATTTATTTGTTTTGAAAGTCAGAGTTGGAGAGAGAGAGAGAAAGAGATTGCTCTTCCATCTGCTGGTTCACTTCCAGATGGCCACAATAGCTGGAGGTGGGCCAATCCAAAGCCAGGAGCTTCTTCCAGGTTCCCCACATGGGTGCAGGAATCCAAGTACTTGGGCCATCTTCCACTGCTTTCCCAGGGCACCAGCAGAGAGGTGGATCAGAAGCTGGGACTTGAACCGGTGCCCATATAGGATGCCAGTGCCACAAGTGGAGGCTTAGCCTACTAGACCATAGTGACAGCTCCTTTTCTTCCTTCCTTTTTTTTTTTTTTTAAGATTTATTAATTTAAAAGGCAGAGTTACAGAGAGAGATAGAAAGCCAGAGACATCTTCCATCCACTGGTTCACTCCCCAAATGGCCACAACAGCTAGAGCTAGGTCAATCCAAAGCCAGGAACCAGGAGCTTCTTCCGGGTCTCCCATGTGGGTGCAGGGGCCCAAGGACCTGAGCCATCTTCCACTGCTTTCCCAAGTGCACCAGCAGAGAGCTGGATAGGAAGTGGACCAGCCACATGAGATGCCAGCACTGTAGTGGCAGCCCTACCAGCTAGGTCACAGCCCACCTTTTTGATACTGAGTTTCCCTTGGTAACTCTAGGCACCAGTGGCCCCTAAAGTCCTTACGGCCATAACTATGTCTCCACTCAACATCTTCTGATTGGATTCTTTTCTGCTTAGAATTTGTGAGCACTCTTTAAGTTATCATCATCCTATTGTTGTAAATCTCCCAGTCACTGAACTGTAAGCATCTTGAGGGCAGAGTTAAGCCAGATGTGAGTGGAGGAATGCTGCCCATTGATAGTCAACTAAAAGGGCTCACACCTCATTTCTTTGTGCAGTAGAGTCCTACATTTATTCCTTCTTCACCATATGGGGTTTCTGCACGAAGTTGGGGAGGTGGTTTACAATTTCCTCTTTTCATCATCTCCGGGTCCAAGTTTTTGCTTTTGTAGACTTAGTTCAACGACTAGAAGGAGCACATTGCTGTCCCTGAGCCCAACATCTCCCAGATGTGAAACTCAGCTTCATTCTTGGTTTCCTTCAAAAGGGATAGAGCAGGATTAATATTCTCTTGGGCAAAAGGCCAGAAGTGAGGCATGTGTATAGCAGGTCTTCAAATATTAACATTTTATCATGAGTACTATTTGCTTTTGAAGTTTTAGGAGAAAAACACTTTGTACTAATTAACCCTTGCTAACACAAAGAACAATACTGGAAATTTATTAGAAATTTCCAATTTTCAAGTGACTGACGCCATAATAAAGGAATGGATGAAAGCTATTTTTTTTTTATTTTTCAAAAAGGACAGTGTACAAATGTGCCTGTTTATTCAGTGTCCGTAGCAGACTCATTTCCTTATAGATTGCACCTTCTTGTTATGTTCTCACATGGTGGAAATGGGATGGGGCAGGGTGTCTTCCTGGAACTTCTTTTATAAGGGAACTAATAATCTCATTCATCACCCCTCGAAGTCCCTTGCTTTTTTAAAAACTTACTTGAGAGGCAGAGGGAGAGGGAGAGAGACTCCTATGTGTTGGTTCACTTCCCCAAATGCCCACAACAGTGATTGGAGGGGAAAAGACTGGAGCTGTGCACGCCATCCAGGTCTCCCTTGTGGGAGGCAGGAACCCACTACTTGAGCCATCACTGCTGCCTCCCAGGGTCTTTGTCTGCAGGAAGCTGGAGTCTGGAGCTGGAGCTGGGCATCAAATCCAAATGTTTCAATATGGGACACAGGCATCTTAACCAACATCTAACGGACTAGGCTAAACGTCCTCCCTGGGCCCATCTTTATTTATTTATTTATTTGCTTATTTATCTATTAGAAAGGCAGAGGCAGAGAGAGAGAGAGAGCTCTTCCATTTGCTGGTTCACTCTCCAAATGGCTGAAATGGCAGAGCTGGGCCGATCAGCAGCCAGGACTCAGGAGCTTCTTCTGGGTCTCCCATGCGGGTGCAGGGGGTGGGCCCATTTCTTAATATCATCACCTTGGGGTTGGGATGTCAACATACAAACTTGGGGGGAGGGGGAAATAAACATTCATACCACTGCAGGGTCTACATCTCCATCTACAACATCTATAAGACAAGAAGAGAGGCCTTAGAAGAAAACCACATCTGCCAACATCTTTATCTTGAACTTTTAACCTCCAGAATTGTCAGAAAATAATTTTCTGTTGTCTAAGCCACTCAGTCTATGGAACTCTGTTATAGCAGCCTAGCAAACCAATATGGGTATTGAGATTAAATATAGCCAAAATAAACAAACAAACATGGTGAGAAACTAATGGTTTCCAAGCATTTTGAATTTTTGTGAGGGTGATAGCATACTGCTTAAGAGCACTGTGCTTTACTCTGGTTCTGCCATTTCCTATATATGTAACTTTAGGAAAGCAAAGCCTTAAGACATAAATAAGGACTTATGTATAAGTGGCAGCACTTCCTGGTGTATTAGGACCAAATGAAATAATGTGTAGTATAATGCCTGGCACATAATAAACATCCAGTTAATTATTTCTTTCTGACTGTGTCTCTAGCTATTTATCTACATGTCTTCTGATGGGAGGGGTTAGGAGCTAACATTTTCCACCTTAAAAAAAAAAAAGATAAGGAAGCTGAGGCACATAGAAATTCAATGGGGTTAATTTATGGGGTTCTAAAGAGTATGGTGAATCTGGGATTCACAGGTAGGTCTGTCTAATTCTAAGACTCATTCTTTTCCCGCTTTACGATATTACCTTTCCCATTAATTTTCTAGAACCTATAGATTTGAGTATGCTGTCCACATACATGTATTTCTATGGGTATGGGACAACTGGAGCCAAAGCAATTTTCTAGTTAAATAATCTTTTCAAACAGTCTTCTCACATATAGAAAAAAAACAAAAAGGGAAAAGACAAAACAAAGCCCAAATGTGAAACAGCGGTAATTCTAGCTTTGGTAATGCTACAGATTGGTAATGGAATACCCCTGGTATAATGGCCTCATAAGAATGTGCCATCAATGATTTATATTCTCATATTGCAGTGTCCTGATTTGAACCAACAGATAAAGTTTCTAAAGGATTTAACTTGTGCAGCTATTGGACTAACCCCAATGTCTAATTTTAGCACAAAACTTGCTCCTGCAGTATTTAATCCTGGTTAAATAAGCAAAGTGTGTTCTCAGTTGCTGAATAATAGCTCTCCATTTCATCCTGTAACTTTTCCATACCCCAAGTCAGACATCACAGAACAGTTATCTACGCAGTTATTTTAACATATTCCAACAAGGCTTCTTTCTAACTAGCTTCTTTAACAAAACAACAAAAAAAAAAACAATAAAGGAGTAATTTCTTGAAGCATCTGATCTTTATTAAATTAGCCCCCAGAAAAATGTTTAGTTCCTTTGTGTGTACAGTTAAGTTAAAAACAGAGTAGGGGTGGTATGTAGCACAGAAGTTATTAAGAGGACCACATTTCACATCAGAGTGCCTAGGTTTGATACGTGCCTCTAAATAATGACTCTACCTTTCTACTAAAGCAGTGGTGAAAGCACAAGTAGGATTTTGCCACCCATATGGAAGACCTGGATTGGACTTCTGGCTCCCAGCTTTGGCCTCAGACCAGCCTCAGGCATTTGGGGAGTGAACCATGGATGGGAGTTCCCTTCCCAACCTCCAAATAAATAAATAAAAATTTAAAAAGTGAGTAACTCTTAAAGAGGATGAGACTGCAATACCAGTTCTAAAACTATAGCCAAGGAGATACTTAAGAAGGTAAGGAGGAGGAGCTGTGGCTACCAGCTTTTCCCTCTGACACCATCTATTCTACCCAATCCCCTCTCTCTCCTCCTCCACCTTGTGCTGCAGAAAACCACAGTTTTGACAAGGCTGCTGCCCAGAACAAGTGCCAATTGAAAATAATAGCAGTCAACATTTCCATAATGATCTATTATAATCTGATTATAATAAAATTACCATGGCTGACACTCTTACTGCTACCATGTACTTGGCACCATGAAAATTCTGAGACTTCCAAAAGGGGCAAGAAAATGGGGAGTAGCCAGACTCAAACCACTACCCATGAATATCTAAATAAATCCTGCCCCAGATACCACTGCCTATGCCTCCATGAGTTATGATGGAAAAATGGAACCACTTTATGGAAAATGACTGCATTTCATCTGAATTTCTGTTCTTTTGGGGGTCCCTCAGAATGACTGGGAGGGCTGAGAGAGTTGTGAATATCAAGCTGAGAAAGACCAAGGAGAGTTTTCCAGTCAAGGTGGCACAGTGAATTCATGTTTCATTTCATCCTGTGTACTCTAAACACAGGGTGGATGAAAAGAAGAAAACCAAAAGGCCATTGCTGGGCTCAAAAAAAAAAATATCTTTGTATAGAAACACAACAGAAATGCAAAGCAGTTAACTGGGCTAGAGTTCCAATCTATCACTGTCTGGGTCTTGACACAACTAGTGGCAACTGAAAATTCAGTTCTCATGGAGTATGTGGGCTAAAATGCTCTACAAAGCCAGCTCATTCCTGGAAGCCAGGAACTGGGGCAGGACTAAGGTGACCAATCATCCTGATTTTCCTAGGACTCTCCTTGTTCTGGCACTGAAAACCCCAAGTCCCAAGAATCTCTTTCAGTTCCAAGAAAACAGCAATGGCTAGACACTGCATTTTCCACAGCTCCATGGAAGAAGGCTCAATAAAACTGTTGCTGAAATGCTAGCTGGGGCTGTGGATTTATGAGATCCAGAAGGCAAAAAGAAAAATCACTACAGCAACTGAGCTAAGAATCAGCTCACTCAGGTACTAGAATGGTCATATTCTAAATAGCAGTAAGGACCAGGAACCCTCTATTTTAAAAGCTTGTTCTGGATGAGGGTATGGAATGAGGATCAGAGTAGGTGGAAACGGTCATTGAACTTGAAGATGAGGTAAGAAAGGATGACAACAAAAACATCTCCCATGAAAAGTTAGTGTCAAATCAAAATGCCAAAGCACTTAAAGAAATAAATGCTAAAGAAGACAGAATCAATGATGGGATAACTAGTATGGAATTACCTCTCCTGATATTAAAAAATGGTAACACAGACACAATGTATAAAACAAGTATTTGAGGAGGTTGAACAATAGGCAGGATGGAATCGTGGTTCTGGGAAGAAAGAAAACAATTGAGTTCCACAACTGTCCCATTTTCCTGATTGGAGACCCTACGGATCGATTTATATCCAAGAGGAGCACAACGGTTTTGTTGGGCTTAAGAGAAAGGCCAGAACTGAGGAAGGTAATTGCAATTTGAGAAACAGAGTACCAGAAAGGAGAAAGCAGTGAAGAGACAGAGCTCCAGAAGTCCACAGAAGGGTCATCCTGAGTGTTTGCATATGAAGATGCACATGCGTGAAGTGGAACTCCGTAAAGCCAAGGCAAAGAACAACTACTAGAAGAACATTTCTACAAATCTTGTGACAGCTTTTGTCCCAGACTATTTTCTCAAGGATGTCTGTATAGCCAACAGCCTTTGGAGGGTATACAGTCACTGACCAAGACAGAAGGCAGATTGTTCCCTGACCAGCATAATGATGAGAGTGGCTCCTTCTGGAGTGAAGATTAGCAGATTTACTAGCAACTATCTCATAAGATACTTTCTAAACTCAGGGATCTCAGATGTGACTCAGACATGGGTATAATATTCGTCTGGAGCCGCTCCATATTGTTTCCATGGGATCTAGGCACCAAGGGAAATCAATGAAAACATGAAGCTCATACTATCTGCTTTGCTGTGAGTAATAAGGTCCTTTGTCTTTGACCTAGGAGTCTCATATTTTCTGTCAGCATCTAAAGATGCTAACAGAAAATGAAGCTATGGAAGCTCATTTGCTGGCTTTCAAATATGGTAAACTCTCAGATCCTGAATAGTTCCTGACTTTAGAGAGATAAATTTAATAGAGACCTCTGAAAAGCCATTCTATGATTAAAGTAGCCCTAGAGTAAAGAATTCTTTAGGACAAGCGTCGTCAACTGCAGCCCACAGGCCAAATCCAACTCATAGCCTAGTTTTGTAGGACTTCTAGGCAAAGAATATTATTTACATTTTAAAGGCATTGTTTTAAAAAAGAGAAATATGCAAAGAGACTGCAGATCCTATAATATTTACTATCTGGACACTTTAAGAAAAACTTTGTCTTCTGCTTTACTTGAGAACCATCTTAACAAAGCATAAAAACCAAATTGAAAGGATCAAGCTGATCTTCAAGTAAGTCAACTGCATACTGGAACAGAACATTTTTGGAAGAAAGATAAGAAAATGCTGACATACAACAACATGATAATCACAATGTCCAGCACCAATAAAAAATTATTAGACACATAAAGAAGCAAGGAAGCATAACTCACAGCAAAGATAAAATCAGTCAACAGAAACAGACTCAGAACTGACATAGATGGTGGAATTAATAGAAGAAGACTTTAAAATAGTTATTCTAAATATGTTCTGGATATAATGGAAAGCATGAAAGAATCTCAGAAAAGAGAGCACCCATTTGCTGTTTTACTCCTTAGATGACCATAACAGCTGGGGCTGGGTCAGGCCAAAGCTGGGAGTTGGGAACTCAGTCCTGGTTTCCCATGTTAGTGGCAGGGACTCAACCACTTGGACCATCACCTGCTGCCTTCCAAGTTCAAATTAGCAGGAAGCTGGAATTGGGATCTGAGCTGGGACTTGAAACTAGATACTCTGATATGGGCTGCGGTTGTCTTAAATGCTAGGCCAAATGCCTGTTCCAAGCAATGTATTTTTAAGTAATCTACAGGTCAAAGAAGAAATTTCAAGGGAAGTCATAGGAAAATATTTTGTGCAGAATGATAATGAAAATTTGACATATCAAAATTTGTGTAATGCAGGTAAAGCAGTGCTTACAGGGAAATTTACAGCAGATCATCTCTGAATAGGGAGAATAAAAAGAGCATGCATAAATATATGAATGTTTGAATTAGATTTTAAAAATTTATGGCAAGCTATTGAAAATACAAAAGTTCAAAAAGTATTATGATATATACTTTTTTCAAGGTTTATTTCTTCTAAAATATACAAGAGGAGAGTCTCACAATTCCTAGATAGAGGAATGACTATAGAGACCCAATTAAAGCTAAAACTAGATTTAAATTATGTATATAAACAGACTTGGTGAAACAGATTTTTTTTTTTTTTTGACAGGCAGAGTGGACAGTGAAAAAGAGAGAGACAGAGAGAAAGATCTTCCTTCCGTTGGTTCAACCCCCAAATGGTTGCTATGGCCGGAGGTATGCTGATCCGAAGCCAGGAGCCAAGTGCTTCTCCTGGTCTCCCATGGGGTGCAGGGCCCAAGGACTTGGGCCATCCTCCACTGCACTCCCAGGCCACAGCAGAGAGCTGGACTGGAAGAGGAGGAACCAGGACAGAATCCGGCGCCCTGCCCGGACTAGAACCTGGTGTGGAGGATTAGCCTATTGAGCCATGGCACCAGCTGGTGAAACAGATTTTAAAAATTCAGTTTACATGACTGACTCCCAGGTTATTTTCCAGTTACATTTTCATAATGATAGAAGATTAATTCTATCAACAAATACAGAGTACTTACTATATCCCAGGAAAATACCAGTGATATAGGGGATGGTTTAAAAAAGAAAAAAAGAGGGCTGGCAACATCCTCACTTAGTTAATCACTTGGTTAATGCCTGCGGTGCTGGCATCCCATATGGGTGCTGGGTTCTAGTCCTGGCTGCTCCTCTTCCAGTCCAGCTCTCTGCTGTGGCCCAAGTGCCTGGGCCCCTGCACCCACGTGGGAGACCAAGAAGAAGCACCTGGCTCCTGGCTTTGGATCAGCGTAGCTCCGGCAGTAGCAGCCATTTTGGGGGTGAACCAACAGAAGGAAGATCTTTCTCTCTCTCTCTCACTGTCTATCTAGAAAAAAAAAAATCCCAACTACTCATGGATCTTACTTGGGATTAGAGGGAGACATACCATAAACCATTAACAAGTAAAAATATATAGTATTTCACAACACAGAGAGAGAAGCATATTGGAGAAAAATAGAGAAGTGGGGGAAGTTGTAATTTTAAAGAGTGGGAAGGAATATTCTCATTCATAAGGTGATATTTGAAGAAAAAGATGAGAAAAAGTAAGGGAAAAAGTCATTTGAAAATCTGGAGCAAGTGGTGGAACCAGAGTTTGACCTAGCAGTTAAAATGCCTGTGGGGACATCTGCATCCCATGTTGGAGTGCTCCAGTGTCCCAGTGATGGCTCAAGTAGTTGAGTTCTTGCCAACCATCTGGAAGATCTGGTTTGAGTTCCTGGCTCCCAGCTTCTATCTGACCCAGCCCTGGCCATTGAGAGTGTTTGGGGAATGAATCAGTGGATGGGCACTCTCCCTTTCTGTCTCTCAAATAAAAATAAAGGTGTTAGTGTGGCTGGTGCAGGATTAGCTGAAGCAAAGGGGTAAGCATATTAAGTTAGGTAAAAAGAGGGAGTGGGCAGGGAAAACCAACAGGGGTTTTGTAGGGATTTTAATTTTCACAGTCTCTGGAGGGTGCTGAGCAAAGCAGTGATAGGATCTTGAATTTTAACAGAATTATTATGGCTGTTAAGATAGATTGAATGGGAGCAGAGTCTGAAAGGTGACCAGCTAGGAGCTACTGCAAGATATCAGGAAAGAACTGATAGTTGCAGTTCACCTGAACTGGGATGAGCTGCTGAGTGGGTGGGAATGGTGATGCATGCGAGAGGAGCAAGTTGCTGAATCACTGTCTTTGAGTAGGGGAAGGGATGGGCTCTTATGCAAACTTGCAGGGTTATGGAGTGATGGACATTTCATTCATATGAACAAGAAAGCAGGTAGGGAATAAAGGCACAAATATAGGTATGGTTGGTGCAGGTGGAAGGGTGGTCTGTGGAAGTTCTTTTCAGATCACTCCAGTTTCTCAGGGGAATAGGAAGCAGAGCTGAAAAGGAAGATGGGTAGGTAAGTATCAATGACCTGAGAAGGTATCAAGTAGTTATCGATAGAACAGAATAAATAACTTTGCTATGGTTGGTCTTTTCAAACCCAAGACACGTTTGAAAGATTTCTAACCTCCTGCTCCTATATCTAAGTATCCAAAGAAAGCATCATTTTGATGCAAGTCATTATCAATGTTTATCCATCTTCATTATGCATATGCTACTCCAGAGAGGGCAAATCCTTCCCTAAAGTAAGGGTAGGTATGAGTTAGGAAGGTATGGTGAAATGTGAACAGAATGTAGGCACATTTGCAGCTTTCTTATATTTGAGATTTTCTATTCTGAATAAAAAAATTATTTATTTATTTGAAAGGCAGAGTTAAAGAAAGGGAGAGAGAGCGATAAAGAGAAAGAGAGAGACATATTTCATCCACTGGTTCACTCTACCAAATGGCTACAATGGCAGAGGCTGGGCCAGGCTGAAGCCAGGAGCCTGGAACCCCATCCAGATCTCCCACATGGGTTGCAGGGGCCCAGATACTTGGGCCATCTTCTGCTGTTTTTCCAGGCACATTAGGAGGGAGCTGGGTTGGAAGTGGAGCAGCTGAGATGCAAACCAGTGTTCACAGGCAACATGTAATGCCAGTGTCACAGGTGGCAGCTTAACTCACTGTGCCACAAGTCAGCACCCTGAATTTGTTTCTTATTACAAGACTATATTCAAAGAAGAACCAGTGCATCATAAATTTAAATGCACTTTTTATTAATAATTTCCCATTTACCCTAAGATTATTATTAAAATGAAAATTCTAAGGAAAAAATTAATTCAGAGGGGAATATGCTTCTTGTAAGGGTCAGAATATTAGAAATGTTTTCAAAAAGACCACAAAGCTTTCTCCTGACAACCTCACATAGAAAGCTTAGAAAAGAAAAGCAGTGTTTTTTTCATCGCCTGCAGGTATCTAATAAAATCGCAAATAAATAAGAGTACATGTTGTGTCATAAGTAGGCTGTACATCCAAATTACAAATCTATAAAATCTCTGATGAGGTGACGGCAGACTAATTATCATTTTATGTTTTTTCTATTGATGTCACTCAGGGTAATAGAAAAGCAATTTTAGTGTTTTACAAGACATGAACACTGTGTTAATTCTCTAAAATGTCTGATAATCTCTTAAAACTTCATATTTGAGAAAAAGGAACTCAAATAAAAATTGTGTTATTGGACTACACTTGCATGTATATGTTTTCCCCAGAATCTAAGCCTTTTGTAAATGTCAGATCCAAAATACTCCTATTATAGGAACTTTACACAGGTGTTCTGATACAGGAATCTCCTGCAGTCCCCAACAGTACATTCAAAGGAGAAGTATACAACACACACATTTTTAACAATATGGTAATGGATCTTCCATGTGTGTGTGCCTGATGGCAGATTATTATTGAAGAAAAATTAGGCTATTTCCCATAAATAATTACTGCTCAAGTATGGGAATGAGATGTTCAAATATAATCATTAGGAATATTCAGAAGCAACCAAAGACTAAATATGCTCCATTTTTTTGTTATGAATGAAGCGAAATTAACCAGACTAATTGGTTCCTATAAAACATTGAAGTGTCTAAAAATGGGGCGCTGATTACTCTCACAGACAGAAGGAAGAGAATATGGGTAGAATTGTTTATTCTGCATAGTTCAAGTTTTGGGTTTGAATGGCTTTAAGGCATTTTTCATTCCCAGGCAGGGTCCATGCGACCACTCTCAGGTAGCTTTCACTTTTTCCAGATCTAGATAATTTTGAAAATATTGACTGGAAGTGAATAATATTCACATTAGGCCCAATCCATGATCACAAGGGCCAGAAGTCTGTGCATGTAATCAGGAAGGCTTGTCCTCGCAGCAGCCTCTCTGCAGGGTAAGAATGCACTCCAGGAAACCTGCAGCCCTTAACTGAAATATTATAAATGAATGAAACATCATGGGCAAGGCCCAGAGTTTAACTAAAAAGGTGTTTTAAAGGGTGACTCATTTTCAGCCCATTCTACCCCTTGTAGTAATAAGAATTTCCATAACCCACAAGTTATTATTTACCCTAAATTTATCATTTCATTGCTTCACAGAAGGGAAATGAAATGTAACACAAGAATAAATTCTAGTCATAGTTCCTCTAATGTAAGATGTTCCTAATGAGTTTTTATAAAAAATAATACCTAAAACAAGCTTTCTGTTTCACTCACAGCTTTTAATCATCCCAGCAATCCTTGCCCCTCATTTGCACACATAATTGAAGGTTGACTGTGCTACCGCTACACTTCAAATTTCATTCTGCTGCTATCAATCATGTTCAAACTTTCAAAATATCTCCGGCTTACATTTCTTTGCTTTCTCATAATAGAGGGCATATCCATTTTGTGTGGGAAAAGAGGAGACAGCATGTCTTATATTGATTGCTTAATGAACAGCTAATCCTGAAGCCTTATTTGCACCATTAATATCAAATAGAAGAAATTATAAAATCTGGGGAAACTGAAAGCCAGCCCAAATGAGTCCTCTTGGGTGGAGCCACTCTGACTCTTCCTCAAGAAAATGGAGTTTATTTGCTTTGGCCTCTGTTTGAGAGCAGTACTGTCAACGTGCCATCTGGGTGCCGCTACAGTTTAATACCATCATTCTTAGCTTCTCCAGGGAAAGCTGCTCACCTAACTAACTTACCTGTAACCTGAGTTTCTATTCAGTAGCTTGCATATATTGAGTACCAAATATATCTATATCAGATCAACAAATAATTCTTTAGGATGAGCGGTTTGAACTTGATGACCTCAAAATTTCTGGATTTCTATTTGTCTCAATCTCTGCTTACTGATTTTAAGAGCTTCTAGGAATGTTTATGCTAATACACAGCCATTGCCAAATTGGTCACTAACGTAGTGCTAATCCTTTTCTTCAATTATGTTGGTGATTTAAGACCCAGAGTGAAGTTTATACAAGTAAAATCTCGTTAACAGTTATTCTAGGCCAGCACCGTCCAATAGCAATATAATGCAAGCCAAAAACACAAACCACAAACATGAATTTTTCTACTAGTCACATTAAAATAGTACAAAGAAACAGGTACAATTCATTTTCATATTTTATTTAACACAAAATGTTGAAATATCATTTCAATACACAATTGGTATAAGATATGAAGATCTTTTATTTATTTTTTGTATTAGTTCTTCAAAATCCATTGTGTTGTACATTTATAGTATATCTGCAACGCTGACTCAGGTTTGGGGTAAATGAGTAGGAGTAGGATTGCTACGAGAAAATATCTTTTTACATGGATGCACTATATTTCAGGACTTGAATGTGTATGTACATTTATTTACTGATTCTATCAACAAATACTGAATGCTTGCACTGTATCAGACAACGAGAATTTAGTGAACATATTGTTGATCAGTGTTAATCCTAAACCTCACGGGATTTGTTTCTAACTGGTCTTATTAGTGGACATGTAAGCTATTTCTGACTCCCTCAATGAGTTTTTAACTCCAATGCAATCTTTACTGATCACCTGTTAACATTTTTTTACCTTAAAGACTGATTTAGGGCCGGCGCCGTGACTCAATAGGCTAATCCTCCACCTTGCAGCGCCAGCACACCGGGTTCTAGTCCCGGTCGGGGTGCCGGATTCTGTCCCGGTTGCCCCTCTTCCAGGCCAGCTCTCTGTTGTGGCCCGGGAGTGCAGTGGAGGACGGCCCAAGTGCTTGGGCCCTACACCCCATGGGAGACCAGGATAAGCACCTGGCTCCTGCTATTGGATCAGCGCGGTGCGCCGGCCGCAGCAGCCATTGGAGGGTGAACCAACGGCAAAAGGAAGACCTTTCTCTCTGTCTCTCTCTCTCACTGTCCACTCTGCCAGTCAAAAAAAAAAAAAAAAAAAAAAAAGAAGAAGAAAAGACTGATTTAGTTTTATTTATTTGAAAGGCAGAGTGGCATGTGTGCACACACATACACAGATCTATCATCCTATAGTTTACTGCCCAGATGCCCACAACAGCTGGAGTTGGGTCAGGCTGAAGCCAGGATCCTGAAACTCCACCTAGGTCTCCCATGAGTAGCAGGAACCCAAGGACTCCGGCCATCATTTGCTGCCTCCCAGGTATGTTAGTAGGAAGCTGGATCAGAAGCAGAGGCAGGACTTGAACCGAGTCTCTGATATGTGATGCAGGTGGAGGCTCAACTTGCTCACTGTACCACCATGCCAGCCCCAGATCTGATAACATTTTCCAAGAAATTTTTAAGGAAATAAATGACCATGTAAGTGGTAGTCTTGGTGGGGAAAACTGCCTTACTCCATAGCACTACATTGGAGACAGGGAGGTTAGAATCTAGCCCCAGATGGCTGCTACAGATTTAATGTAGGGAATCTGGGTTCATCCTTGGCATTCCCAAGGCCAGCAGTTTTCAGACTCTGGTGGACACCAGGATCACCTAGAGCAGTTGTTATAACATAGACTCCTGGACCCCACTTCTGATTTGGAAGGTCTGGCATGGGGTCCATAATTTGCATTTTATCTTTGAATTTTTATGTATTTATTTATTTTTACTTTATTTGAGAGAGAAAGACTGATCTTCTATCTGCTGGTTCACTTCACAAATATCTGAAATAGCCAGGGTGGTCCAGGCAGATGCCAGGAGCCAGGAACTCCATCCAAGTCTCCCATGTGGGTGGCAGGGGTCCAAGAATCTGGGTCATCCATCCTCTGCTGCATTCCCAAGAGCATTAGTAGGAAGCTGGACCAGAAGTGGAGGAGTTGGGACTTGAACCAGGCACTCTAACATGAGTTGTGGGCATCTCAAGCAATGTCTAAACACCTGTGCTCAATGCCTGCCCCAGAATTGACATTGAAACCAAGTTCCCAGGTGGGGCCAGTGCTGCTGGTCTCAGAAACATATTTGGAGAACTGCCCTATGCTATTCCTGGGAGTTTCTGAGACTAATTATCTTAAATTTGGATGCTCTGTCATCTTCTGTTAGGAATTCAGACACAGAAGTCGCCATCTTTGAAGTTACTGGAGAAGTTATTGATGCAGAAGAGACTCCTGAGGGCCAGAGACAACACTGTAGAATCACCTGGCAAGCCCAGTTCTTCAGGATTCTCCCTTCTTCTTGTGCTGCTCTCTTCAGGCAGGTTCTTGCTGAGTTGCACTAGTTGGCAGGAGACTTGTTCACCTGGCACTCTCAGTATGGCCAATAGCAGGAAGGGGCTTCCTGCATGAGGGGTTCTTCTGGGGCAGTGTCTTAATATTAGATTGGCCAGTCGTCTCTTCGGGCTTACAGGGGGCTATTTCCTAGCTGCAGGAGTCCGGTCAAAGTTCCAGGGCACTCAGAAGGGCTGGGGGGGAGGGGGCGTGTGGGGAGATTTGTGGGTGAGGTAGGGTGGGACTTGGGGACGTAAGCTTGCTCTCAGTGCAGCAGAGGCCAGGTCCCACAGGAAGACAAGCCATTTTTCTAAAAGTATACAGATGGTTCTGGGCCCATAATTTTTATGCATAAATTTAGTGGCCCAGAAACTGGAGTTTCAGACTCTTCAGACTGGGGTTAAACTGTTTCCTTTAAAAAAAAAAGATTTATTTATTTGAAAGGCAGAGGGAGAGGGGAGAGGGGAGAGGGGAGAGGGGAGAGGGGAGAGGGGAGAGGGGAGAGGAGAGAGGGGAGAGGGGAGAGGGGAGAGGAGAGAGGGGAGAGGGGAGAGGGGAGAGGAGAGAGGGGAGAGGGGAGAGGGGAGAGGAGAGAGGAGAGAGGAGAGAGGGGAGAGGAGAGAGGAGAGAGGAGAGAGGAGAGAGGAGAGAGGAGAGAGGAGAGAGGAGAGAGGAGAGAGATCTTCCATCTGCTGGTTCACTCTCCAAATACCTGCAATAGCCAGGACTGGGCCAGGCTGAAGCTAGAAGCCAGGAATTTCATATTAGTCTTCCACATGGGTGACGGGGGTTCAAGTACTTGGGCCATCATCCACTGCCTTCCCAGGCACATTAGCAGGAAGTTGAATCATAAGTGGAGTAGAGGGATCTGAACTGGCGCTCCAATATGGGATGCCAGTGGTGTAACTGCTGTGCCACAATGAGATGATTTATTTCCACTATTCATTTCTGGGAAGTCTGAAGTCACTGGCTCGGGGTCACATTGTAATATTTAAGATCTTTAGTTCTGAGCTGGCCTTCTTTTTAGTTATCTTCCTGTTATGGATTTGTCTCTTTGCTGTATCCTTGAAGAACTTATTGTATTACACTTCTGATTTTATATGTATGTAGATGAAGAGTAATTTATGACTCAGTTCTTGGCAAAAGTCTTGCTCAAAGAAGGATTGGAACTTATGGTTGATTTTATTTATTTGTTTATTTGAGAGAGAGGGAGACAGCTCCCATTCCCTAATTCATTTGACCCCAACCAGTGGCAGGGACAAGTGGGAGCCAGGTCTCCCAAGTGGGTGGCAGGAACTCAACCACTTGAGTCATTCATCACCTCTGTCTCCCAGGGTTTACGTTAGCAGGAAATGCAATCAGGAGTCAAAGCAGAGTATCAGACTCAGGTATTCTGATGTGTGATCTGGGCATCTTAACTGGAGTCTTAACCACTAGACCAAATGCCTGTCCCTAAGTTCTATTTGGACAAAGAGAGTATGTTGGCATGACAAAAGCAGTGAAGCTCATCCTTCTGCTTCCAGTGTCCCTCCCAGACACTCTATAAGGTCACAGTACTTACAGGTTCCTTATAAGCATTATTACAACAACCTGGTTTTAGCTTGTTGACAGTTTACTATCTTTATGTTCCAATTTTATGTTTTAACAGTCAGGAAACTTTTTTGTTGTTGTTGTTGTGTTAGGCATGTCTTAGTTAGCGACAATGATTGTTCCCCTATGTCAAAGAAGAAAATAATCAGAGGGCTGAAGATGTAGTGCAATGGGGTTAAGCCATAGCATCTGATGCCACCTTCCGACTGCTGGTTTGAGTCCTAGCTGCTCTCCTTTTGATCCAGCTCCCTGTTAATGTGCCTGGAAAGCAGTGAAAGATGGCCCAAGTACTTGGGTCCCTGCCACCCTGTGGGAGACCTGGGTGGAGTTCTGGGTTCCTGGCTTCAGCCTGGCCCAGCCTTAGCCCATTGTGGCCATTTTGGAAGCAATGGAGAGTTACTCTCTCTGTAACTCTGCCTTTCAAATAAATAAATAAATATTAAAAAATAGAAGAATCAGAAGAACACTTTTAAAAAGTCTGTAAAATGTGAACTTTAGAATCATAGAGTAGTTTATTTCATAAAGGAAGTTTTCCTTTCTGTTCTTTGAGGCCAGTAGAGGAAGTGGTAAATAATTTCAGAGTGGTGTATACTGAGTACATCTCCCACCCCACTACTGTCTCCACTGGATTCCTGCTACTTTTGCTGAGAGAATTAAGGACCCACAACAGACATGATCCCTGTTATAGAAGAGCTTGACTCCCACATTCACAATCTGCCATTCTCAGTACAAAAAGATGAGTAGCAGTGCTCCCTAGAAGTGCAATAGCAAAGGAAGCATCTTCTCGTTAAAAGGATGTATATCATGGTAGGTAGGTGACCCTTAACTATGATGAATTAATAAGCAAGTTACTGAGAGTTGGTCTAAAATGCCAGTATGAGGGGCTTAAAAAGTTCCTGGAAGAGCCAGCACTTAGCCTAGTGTTAATATAGTCACATTCCAGATAGGAGTGTGAGGACCTCACCCCTAGCTGGAGATCTTGGTTCCAGCTAATACAGACCTGGGAAGGCAACTGTGATGGCTCAAGTAACTGGGTTCCTGCTGTTCATGTGGGAGACCTGGACTGTGTTCCAGCTCCTGGTTTTGGCCCCAGCCCAGCACTGCAGTGGTAGGCATTGGGATAGTGAACCAGTGGGTGGGAGCTGTCTATCTGCCTGTTAAATACTTATTTAAAAGTCAATGGAAAATGTGCATTTTATTTTATAAGATTTATTTATTTAAAAGGCAGAGTGATAAAGAGAGAGAGGTTTTCCATCTGCTGGTTCATTCCCCAAATGCCTACAACATCCAGGGCTAGACCAGGCAGAAGACAGGAGCCCTGTACTCCTCTGGGTCTTCCATGTGGGTGGCAGGGACCCAAATAGTTGGGTTATCATCTACTGCCTTTCCAAGTGCACAAGCAGAAAGTTGGATGGGCAGCAGACTAGTCTGCACTTGAACTGCACTCTGATATGGGATGTGGACATCCCATGTGGTGACTTAACCTGCTGTGCTGCAACACATGCCTCTGCATTATTTTAATTGTATTTTTTTTTAAATTATTTTTGACAGGCAGAGTGGACAGTGAGAGAGAGAGATACAGAGAGAAAGGTCTTCCTTTTGCCGTTGGTTCACCCTCCAATGGCCGCCGCTGACGGCGCGCTGCGGCCAGCGCACCGCGCTCGTCTGATGGCAGGAGCCAGGAGCCAGGTGCTTTTCCTGGTCTCCCCATGGGGTGCAGGGCCCAAGCACCTGGGCCATCCTCCACTGCACTCCTGGGCCACAGCAGAGGGCTGGCCTGGAAGAGGGGCAACCGGGACAGAATCCGGCGCCCCGACCAGGACTAGAACCCGGTGTGCCGGCGCCGCAAGGCGGAGGATTAGCCTGTTGAGCCACGGCGCCGGCCGTAATTGTATTTTCTATGAGCTTTTTGAAGTTCCTCTGGAGCCATTTTTAGATTGTTTCTATGAGAAATGTTTGTAGGTCCGAAAGTTGAAATACAACCTGTAATAGGTTGGGAAATGGTTGGATGTTTTTAAAAGTTTGATTTACATAACTTCTTTCAAATGTGCACTCAGTACAAATATTTCTTAAGTTCTTGAACACTTGTTGCATAATCATAATACCTGTGCTAATATATAACTAAAAGTACAAACTGAAGTTGGGGATTCATCATATTATGAGCTTTACTTTTATATAAAAAGTTTAATTTTTTTGTATAATACAGAGGTTAAAAAAACTCTTCAAACATAAATTTCAAAAATCCTCAAGGGGAGAAGGAGATGGGGTGGGAGGGCAGGTTCGGTGGGAAGAAATGGTACCATGTTCCTAAAGTTGTAATTATGAAATGTATGAAGTTTGTATTCCTTAAATAAAAGATTTCTGGGGGAAAATGCAGAGAATTAAAAAAAAAAAATCTCCAAGGGATCAACCTAGGGCAAAATTGAGTGGCAATGAAAGAAGTTCTAACACAAGGCAAAAACTTGAATTCTTTTTTTTTTTTTTTTTTTTTTTTTTTTGCAGGCAGAGTGGACAGTGAGAGAGAGAGACAGAGAGAAAGGTCTTCCTTTTGCCGTTGGTTCACCCTCCAATGGCCGCCGCGGTCGGCGCGCTGCGGCCGGCGCACCGCGCTGTCCGATGGCAGGAGCCAGGTGCTAGGTGCTTTTCCTGGTCTCCCCATGGGGTGCAGGGCCCAAGCACCTGGGCCATCCTCCACTGCACTCCTGGGCCACAGCAGAGGGCTGGCCTGGAAGAGGGGCAACCGGGATAGAATCGGTGCCCCGACCGGGACTAGAACCCGGTGTGCCGGCGCCGCAAGGCGGAGGATTAGCCTGTTGAGCCACGGCGCCGGCCAAAAACTTGAATTCTGAATTGCAACAATGCACATAGCAAGTCAACTATCAAAATGTTGAAAACATTTGAAATAATGCATCCATTTTAGATATTCCGAAATCTTACATCATTGCTGTTCTTAATTAAGAGTGTCTTTCAAATACCAAGTATGACATTAAAAAAAAATCATTATACAACATAAAACAGAACTGAATTGAGGCAGGTCTCCTTTCAAAGTTGGGTGTAAATGAAGGATCTTTGGTACATTTCTGAAAAGATTATTCCATTTTCGATTTTACTTTGCTTTAATCGTCACTCTGATATATGATTTAACTACCAAATAGAACTTTCAGAAGCATAAGCAAAATACATACTCTAATCAACTTTTCAAATAAAACATCTCAACAGCGACCATCTTTATATATTTTCACTTTATTTTAAAGTATCTAAAAGTCCACTGTAATTAACATAATAGGAAAAATTATATTTTCAAATATCTTTTTTGTATATTTAACTCTTCAGGATGTAGCTTAATAGAAGACTTCCTAAGACATAATTTTATTAAATTCAGAGTTAAAACATTTACTCTTTAGATATCTATAGCCAATTAACATATTTCTTTTTTTAATTAATACATTTCTTTAACATACTTTCAAAAACAAAATATTTTACAAACCCACAGTGGTATAAGAGAGCAATAATTATAGTAGACAAAATAATAAATGAAATATGATACGCCTTCTGCTATGTACCTATGAGTTAAGCAGAATAATCATTACAACAGATGTCCTTAGAGAACAAAGGAGAATGAGAAAGTACAAAGGTGGGGGAAGGCCTGGGAGATCTTTCCTGTTATCTTTCACTGTGTGGTCTTTCACTGCACTATTTAAACAGAAAAAGGTCTCCTCAAGGGCAAGTCCTGCTTCAGAGGTCCCCTTACCCTCCTGACAACAGAATAATGTGTTTGTGTAGTATATGATTACACCAGACAAGACTGTGAACACATGTGACTTACTCAATGATTCTATTCTGCTTCCTTTTAAAGATAAAGAATGCATTTAAGTCGATGGTGTATGAGACCGTGGTAACTCCTTAGAAGGCTCCCTTCAAACAGAGAACAATATTACTTTATTTTCAAACCCTAAGAGCATGGCCATTTTCTGGTCTTCATTTTCTTCCCAGACAACAGCATCAATTATTACTTTTGCTTCTTTTAGAAGAGAAAACTATATAACACATGAATAATTACTTCATATAGTTTTCATTTTTCTTCAAGTAACTAAACATCTGCATAAAACTTTTGCTTTTCAACAACCTTTATATGCAAGTAACTTACAAAAATATGTATGTATGCTAGAAAAAAACAACTAACAAAACACAACCAACTTCACTACTGCAGCTCCTAACAGTAGGCCAGATCAGGGTGCAGATCTCATGAAAACAAGCTGTTCACATTCCCAGAACCACAACCCCCTGGGAGGAATCTTGTCTTCTTTAACTTGCTGGGTGGCAGAGCCCAGAGGAATTTCTCAAACTAAGAAATTCCCAAAGCAGGGTCACCTAGGGGAAAATGAGACAGATATGACTTGAGCATTATAATGATTTTCTTGTAACAACAAAACAGAAAACAACCTTAAATGATAAAGGTTGTTTAACAATACTTTAACAGATAGGTAATTGTGTACATATTTACCAAACACAACATTTGTCAGCCAAGAAGAAAATATAAACTATTACTTGTCACTTTTTTAAAAAAAATAGTTAATTATTTACTTGGAGGGCAGAGTTACAGAGAGAGATGGAGGGAGAGAGAGGGAGAGAGAAATGGTCTGATCTGAAGCCATGAAACAGGAGTTTCCTCTGGGTCTCCCATGTGACTGCAAGAACCCAAATAGCTTCGCCATCCTCTGCTGCTTTTTCAAGCCATTAGCAAGGAGCTGGATTAGAAGTGGACCAGCCAGGACTCAAACTGGTCCCCATATGGGATGCTGGTACCCTAGGTGGCAGCTTTACCTGTTACACCACAGTGCCAGCCCTGCCACTTTTCTTTCACATCCTCTAAGGCATTCATATTTATTGATTATGGGTTTAATGTAATATTTATTTATTTGACAGATAGAGTTATACAGTTAGAGAGAGAGAGAGAGAAAGGTCTTCCTTCCACTGGTTCATCCCCCAAATGGCCACTACGGCCGGGGCTATGCCGATCCAAAGCCAGGAGCCAGGTGCTTCCTCCTGGTCTCCCATGCAGGTGCAGGGCCCAAGCACTTGGGCCATCCTCTACTGCCTTCCGGGGCCACAGCAGAGAGCTTTCCTGGAAGAGGAGCAACCGGGACTAGAACTCGGTGCTCATATGGGATGCCGGCACTGCAGGCGGAGGATTAACCAAGTGAGCCACGACACCGGCCCCTAAGTGTAATTTTTAACAGTTTTTTTAAAAAATATTTATTTGAAATGCAGAGTGACGGAGAAGGACACACACACCCACCCACACACACACGTACACACAAACAGGGAGGTGTTTGGGAAGGGGGCTTACGTCTTCCATTCAATGGTTTATTCCCCAAAACACCACAACAGCACGATCAGGGCCAGGGCAAAGCCAGGAACCAAAACTTCATCCTGGTCTCCCATAGCGGTGGCAAGGGCCCAATTACTTGAGTCATCACCACTTCCTCCCAGGTTCTGCATTAGCAGGAAGCTGGAATCAGGAGCCAGAGTCAACAAGGAAACCCAGGTGCTCCAATGTGGGAAGCATGCATCTTAACTAGTTTTTTAACCACTAGGCTAAACACCTGTCCCTAAGTTGTATTTAAAATAATAAAACAGCAAACATGTGAGGGTATACTATGTCAGACATTATTCTAGATATTTCACATTTTTTTTCACTCAATCCTTACAACAAACCTATGAGGTAAGAACCATTATTATTCCTGTTTCACAAATACAGCTAAGGCACAAGAAGTTAAATTTCTTGACCAAGGTCACACAACCAGAAGTCAAAACCAGGTACCTTGTCTCCAGAGCTCCAGTTCTACAACGTGAAATTGGACTTTATGATACAGAACAATTCCTCCAGTCTGTGGATTCACACTCTGTGAACTCCCTTCCACTGACTTACTGTGACTGCTAGACTCTCAGTTCCTCCCAATCCACCTGCTGGTTTTGCCTGCTTTGCTGATCAGCCCAGACCCCAGTCATCTCAGTTATGCTCAAATCTCCTGCACAGGTCTCTCCTGCTGAAGTCAAACCAAAGTGGTCCCCTGTATCAGACATCTCTGTCACATCTTCTTCCCAGCAGTGACATTTTACTGCTGATTAAATACAAGAAAAAGTCAGACTGCCTGTTTTTATGTGGAACTTCTCTACTGCTCAGTAGTCTTTTCACTGACACTTCATAGAGTTCACAAAAGCTGTTTCAAACTTTTTTTTCCAGAACTAAATCCCCAAATACACCTATCTTTCCCTTTGTAGATCCTTTTATCAAAAAAATTATTTTAAATCTAACCAAAGTAGGCTGCCTGATAAAACATAGGATGTCCAGTTAAATTTGAATGTCAAATAATGAGGATTATTTTAATACAAGTACGTCCCACATATTACAGTACATACTTAAATGGCATTTCAGATAGTAAAAAATAGCAAATATATTAAAAGCCAAATATTTCATGAAATATACTTAACACTGAAAAGTTATTTTTTAATGGAAATCCAATTTTAACTAGGCATCTGGTGTCTTAATCTGCTAAATCCAATCCAAATTCCCTTCTTTGCATTCCCAGAAGTAGGCTTCCTCTTCAAAGGTCAATTCTCTGACCTATGTCATCGGTCTTCCTCCTTAACTTCCTCTTTCCTTTTTTCCTCATTCTACATATGCCTTCCGCTCTACTTTCAGGCACATGCAGGTCATCCCTACTGTGGTGTTAGAGGCACTGATTCTTCACCCACTCCCCCACCCCAGAAATCCATGCTCTTTGTCAGTTTGCAATTTGTCTAACAAGGTGAATTTCACTTCCCTAATTCTTGATTATAGGCTTGGCCATGTAAACTGCTTTGGTCAAAAGAATGAGGCAGAAGTTTGAAATCTGGGTCTCAAGAGACCTGTGTGTTTGTTCTCTTAAATACTGTTTCCATCTCCATGGGAGAGTCAGATAGGCCCAAGCAAGCCAGATGGTCCCTGGAGGATGGCTGATTCCCCCAACAGTGTGACTATCATACATGTGACTCACAAGCCTTTGTCTCTACATCTCATCTCCCACTGAAGCTCTAGTTCAACTGGTTGTCAGACTACAGTATGTATTAGAATTACTCAGAGGGCTTGTTAATATTCAGGTGGCTGGGGCCCCATTTCCAGAATTTCATATTCAGTAGGTCTGAGGTGAGCACTCAGAATATGCATTTCTAAGAAGCTCTCAGGTGATGCTTATACTATCTCAGTGACCATGCTTCCGGAACCACTTGTCTAGTTCCTGTTTCCAACAGCCTCTACCTCGTTATCCGTAAGTGCCTCAAATCACATACAATGTCAGTTATGGCTTTTTGGTCATAAGCACCAGGAAACAATTTCAGCTAACTAAAGCAAAACCAAGGATTTATCAAGAGATTTGCAGAATCAATGTGAAGGCTGTAGAACCATGTTCAAGTTAGAAAGGGACCAGAAAAGAGACTACTTGACAGGAGCACTATTGACTCTGTCTGAAGAAGTGAACTGTTTCCTGTGGTTTCTGTGTCCCTCTGTTCAACAGTCAGTTCCAAACAGGAGTCACCTACCCACTCCTTAGTTATACCATGGGAGTGAAAGAAAGGATTACAGTGGACGTAGCCACCAAGGAGTCCTCTTCCTTTCATATTATCTTAGTTCAGGCCTATAATGAAACAGGTGGATTACTACAAAAGCCTCTTCACTCATTTTGTTACCTCTAATATAACTTCCAATTCCTTCTCTACATCATCTTCATTTATTTCTTTGACACACACATCATTTTCCTCTTTACTTTGTCTAGTGTAGTATTCTTGTCTTATTTAAATTGTTTTGCTTTATATACAGCAGTTAGGATCCTTTTGTCTTAGTTGACTCAAAAATGGAAGCCATTTTAGAGGGTACAGAATACATTCATGTACAGTGAGGACCTAATTCCCTAGTAATCAGGCAAGGATCAGTATTAGCAGGCCAAGGTTGTGCACAGAGGAACCTTTGAGGCCAATGTCTATGACTAGACTGGAAACTTCCTCTTGGCAAGGATCTAGTCCTCACTGCATCCCCAGCACCTAGCACAGTGCCTCACACAAAGAGGTACTTACTGAAATGAATAAAGTCTTCCATTTCCAGGCTCTTCCTACTTTAGATTACTAGTCTGCAGTCTCTGCCTGTCTCCTCACCACCAAATTCTTCTTGTACACCAGTGCTAAATGAAGCCTATTATCAAAGTTTTCTGTAACCTGGTTCTAACCAAGTTTTCCAGGTTTTTTTCCTACCCCTCACTTACACCATCGACCAGTCTGGATGTATAAGATTTCTTGAACATGAATTACTTTTTCTGCTCTTTTTTGATTCCACTTTTTGAAATGTCTCTTTTCCATGGTGTGTCTCTACCTGATATTCGGTCTCATTAAGATTACCATCTGTCAGTGTTCCCAATCTTTTTTATGACCCATCACTCCAGATTCTCACTGGTAATATTTTCATGTACTCCTTGTTTCTTAATTTCTTTTTTTTTTAAAGATTTTATTTATTTATTTGAAAGGCAGAGCTATAGACAGAGAGGGAGAGACAGAGAAAGATCTTCCATTTGCTGATTCACTCCCCAGATGGCCACAACAGCTGGAGCTGAGCAGATCCAAAGCCAGGAGCCATTGGCTAGGGACCCAATCTCTTGGGCCATCTTCCACTGCTTTCTCAGGCCATAAGCAGAGAGCTGGATTGGAAGAGAGGCAGCTGAGACATGAACCTGCATCCAGATGAGGTGCCAGCGCCACAGGCAGAGGCTTAGCCCATTATGCCACAGTGCAAGGCCCTCTTAATTTCTTGGTTAAGGCTCTTTCTATTGCAGCTCTTGTTAATTACTGTCCTGTTTGCATAAATAACTTCCTAATAGAACACATACTATCTTAAAAATATTATATACATGAATTATTTGCTCTATCAGATTTTAAGATCTTTAAAGAGATCTCTGTAGGTAATCTCTGCATCATCCAGAAACTTCTATAGTATCTTACATATGGTTGGTGATGAGTAAAAGCTGATGAAGGGCAAGTGCTGTGGCACAGAAGGTTCCACTTGCAGTGCTGGCATCCCAAATGGGCACTGGTTGAGTCCTGGCTGATCCACCTCTGATCCAGATCCCTGCTAATGTGCCTGTGAGAGCAGAAGATGGCCTAAGTACATGGGCCTCCTCACCCACTTGGAAGACCCGGGGGGAAGCTCCTGTTGAGGCCACATGGGGAGTGAGTCAGCGGATGGAAGATCTCTCTTTCTCTCTCTGTATCTCTACTTTTCATATAAATAAATAAAAGCTGATGAACACATGAATAAATGGACATTTATAATAAGGAGCTAATGCTTGAGACTGGTCCTCTTGAGGTAGCCAGGCTGTGTGTGTAACAGGATGATAGGAGGCCAGCGCTGTGGCGTAGCAGGTTAAGCCGTCACCTGCAGTGCTAGCATCCCTTTTGGGTACCAGTTCGTGCCTTGGTTGCTCCACTTCCGATCCAGCTCTCTGCTGTGGCCTGGGAAAGCAGTAGAAGATGGCCCAAGCCCTTGGGCCCCTGCACCCGCATGGGAAACTCAGAAGAAGCTCCTGGCTCCCGGCTTCGGACTGGCGCAGCTCCGGCCGTTGCAGCCAATTGGGGAGTGAACCAGCGGATGGAGGACCTCTTTCCCTCTTTCTCTCACCCTGTGCCTCTCCTTCTCTCTCTGTGTTACTCTGACTTTCAAGTGAAACAAATAAATCTTAAAAAACAAACAAACAAACAAACAAACAAAAAAAAAACAGGAAGATGGGAACCCAGGATGGTGGAGGTTTTTTTTTTTTTAAGGAGTGCGGTGAGGGTCTATATATAACATTTATCAAAGTGAGTAGTCAAATGGAGTTGCCTAAGGATTAGAAGTTAGGTTAGCAGCCATTTATCATCTCCAGCAAAGAAACACATACATGAAAATAAAAAATCTGAATAGCAAATGTAGAGAAATTAAAAAGTACCTGCTTTGAGAAATGGATTGAGGCTGAGCTTAAGCTCCATTTTCTTGCTTCTGTACCGTCACCTTAATTTGTTTCACACATTTGCACAAGTTCACATACAGAATATAATGTATTTTTTTGTTCATTTATATTATGGATACAGAAAACATATTTTTAGAAATATAATGTATTAGTCAAGATTTCATTGCTTAATGAAATATATGAGAGAGACTAATATTGTAAAGAAAAGGGGTTTATTTAGCTCACTGTTCGGGGGCCTCAAGGGCATGGGGCTGGATCAGCTCAGCTCTAATGAGGACTCTTGGCCGTATCACATCATGGTGGAGGGAGGTAACAATCTCTTCTTAGAAAGCAAGAGCTGGGTGGGGCCACACTCAGGCTTTCTAACAATTCTCTCACTAGAGGGGTCTACCAAGGGGCTGTACAGAACTACTTAGCTTAATGCTTTTCATGCGCATGCCCCAAACTGGACTACTCAATAGGCTCCACCTCTAAAAGATTCCATCTCTCCAGGGATCCACTTCCAATACCTGAACCTTTGGGGGACAAACAACATCTAAACCACAGCAGATAATAACAGCTTAGCACCCAATTGCAAATACAAAATCTCAGAACTTTCTTTTCTTGCAATATTGTTTAAATTTAAGGTGTAGTAAGAACACTGTACCTAGTAACTACTGATTTTCCTATATCCACAATTTATAGACTGAAAAATTCTAAGAATATTTTACAATGTCTTAAAAAAACCTTAAAAATGTAAAAAAACAAAACATGTAATTATAAGAAGTATATATTTTGATATTGAACACTCCACAGTTTTAATTTTTACGGCTACCTAGCCTACAAAACATTTGCTTGCCTGTCAATCTGTGAGGTTGGATTGAACAGCTCTGCTTCACACCGTGTTTTCATGCAATAATTAGCAGCAAGCAGAATGGCAAAGACTAATGTCCACATGAAGAACATTGCAAAATTCACTTTAAATCCTACTCTATATGTGCAAAAGTCCTTATTTATTTGACAGGCAGAGTTACAGACAGAGAGAGGGAGACACAGAGAGAAAGGTCTTCCACCTGCTGTTCCCCAGATGGCTGCAACCACTGGAGCTGAGCTGATCTGGAGCTTCTTCTGGGTCTCCCACAGGGGTGCATAAGCCCAAGCACTTGGGCCATCTTCTACTGCTTTTCCAGGCCATAGTTGAGAGTTGGCTAGGAAGAGGAGCAGCCGGGAACAGCTGGCACCCATATGGGATTCCAGTTTCGCAGGTGGAGGCTTAGCCTCCTAATTCAAAGTGCTGGCCCCGTAAAACAAATTTTTGTCATTTTAAAATAAATGCTGAATAAAGTACAATCTTACATATATTTATATATATCATCATAAGTATATGAATATAATCAACAAATCATTATATGAATAATTATAGTATATATATGTTATATATTATTTCCTGATATTATTGAGAGAAGAATTAACTGTCATCTTAGGTTTTTTTTCATGCTAGATTTTTTTAAAAGTTAGTATGTTTGGTAGGCAGTGTAAAAGAATAGGAGGATCACTCACCAAGGAAGCAGGTAATCTGGTTCCCACTTACCCTGTGGGGTTTCATGTAAATCATTTGCACTCTCTAAGTCTCAATCTCTTCTTCATTAAATCTAAAGACTTGAATTATTTCAGTGGTTCTTGACAGGAAGACTGCACTAGTTTTGCCTGTGGCCATTCTGACTTGGTAGATGTGAGAATGGAGGGTTTGGGTAATGTATCTTTCCAGTTTCTCCTAAGTAATTCTGATACATATGATTGATTAAGAACCAATGTCTAAATAATTTCTTGGCTCTTTTGCAATTCTGAGTCGACTTTTTACATCCAATCAGTGGAATTTTAATGGCTCCCAGTTTTCATCATTACTCTCTTGTTAATGAATAAGTATATTTTTAGGAAATAGAGAAGCTGCTTCTAAATTATGAATGGCTTAGTTATTGAGTACTTGCCAGTCCAAGGTATTAACTTATTTAATATGGGTAATTCAATCTCACAACACTGGAAGGTAGGTACTATTATCATCTGTGTATCACATGGAAGAATGAGGCACAGGGAAGTAGTATGTCCAAAGTCACAGAGCAGGTTAAATAAGAAAGCTGGCTTGCAGAACCTAAACCCTCACTGCCATCTAATAAGTGAGCTTATATATACATCGACTGTGCTCATCACTATTCCTCACCAAGTAATGTTGCTTGCTATAGGAAAGAAAAAGAAAAGAAAGTGTGATTTTTATAAAATCTGTAGAATCAGAAACTATGGAAAGGGGAAGCTGCGAAAGGCAAAAAGGAAATGACTCTAGGACCTAAGCCTAACTTTCCAACCCTGCATTACCTCTATAGGCTGCTTCAGCCTACAAAAGCCTCTCTAAATAGCTTAACTATTCTCAGCAGTTATTTTCCTTCAATTATCATTTCATCCCACAATGTCAGAGACATGCTCTTTTTGACTAATCAAAGGTTAATATAAAAATATTACCAAATTACCTTATCAGATGAACTAAACCCAAAACTGTCATGAAAAACAAAAAAGCACACATATGTACAATTCAATGCATCTCCTCTTTCCAATAACATGGATAGAGAGGGATCTAGCTGAAGTTTGAGATCCTGAATACACAGTGTTAAAATGCCAATCTGCGCTGCAGTGTTATTTTTTCTATGTTTGGGTGCAGGCAGCAATCTCTGTGTGGGCACACAGTTAGATTTCGTGTTTGGCTAGGTGAGTGACAGTAAAAGGTTTGTGGTTCCTGGCAAAGAAGTGTCAACCCGATTTAATATAGAATGCAGTGGGAGATGAAATGCAGTAAACGCAGAAGTCTGACAAGGAGACAAAAAAAAGTCAATGGCAAGATATCCGAAGTTAGAGAAATCAGAGAAGAGTGACTCGCTACCTTGAAGTGGGGAAGAACACTGGGGATGAGATGTCAGGCTGAAATGAGGAGGGCAACAGTTCAAGGAACTGAGAGAGCTCAAACGAAAGCTGTGGCCAGAGAACACGAAGTCTGCATCTGCAAAGTTAAAGGTGAAACACACTGGACATGTGGCAAGATTTAAAGTGCGGTAATAGAGGTGAGTGACTGAAAGAAAGCGGAATCACTGGAGAAGAGCATGCCAAGGAACTGCTAATATTGGGCACACAAAGGAAAATTTATACCACCACAACCTGGCTTTACGGGATATGAGGTTCAGATGGTAGAGACTAACATGTTACAAGGTGGAACCTTCCCTTCCCAATAGTATTAGACAGGCTATCTACTTGGGTGATGAATTCATTCAGGATGAGTGTAGAGTTAAGGTGGACAAAGACTATAAGCCAAGTACCCAAGTCTTTCATAAATTAAGTCTTGAAGGACTTTGGATATGCTTAGAACAGGGGAGCAGATGTTCTAGAGGAGGGCTCCTTTCCCCTTCTCTATAGGTTTCAGTATAAAACAGTTCATACAAGTGAAGAAGCAAGCAGCTGCTTAGAAAAATGAGTAACGTTTTTCTTCATTCATAAAACTAATCTTTGTTCCACTTTTTGGACTTGGCAAGAACCTCTGGTTCACATTTTCATCCTTAGGCTAGATTTTCTCTGCTAAAGATGAATGGAGAATGAAATTGCCTGCTAATTCAGGCAAGAAACATCTCAGCTTCTGCTTTTGTGAATTTGTGAAAATAAACGTTTTAAAAATAAATTCCAATTCAATCGCTCCACTTCTGATTTGAAAATATTTATTTATTTATTTTTTTGACAGGCAGAGTGGACAGTGAGAGAGAGAGACAGAGAGAAAGGTCTTCCTTTGCTGTTGGTTCACCCTCCAATGGCTGCCGCGGCCGGCGCACTGCGGCCGGCGCACCGCGCTGATCCAATGGCAGGAGCCAGGTGCTAGGTGCTTTTTCCTGGTCTCCCATGGGGTGCAGGGCCCAAGCACTTGGGCCATCCTCCACTGCACTCCTGGGCCACGGCAGAGGGCTGGCCTGGAAGAGGGGCAACCGGGACAGAATCCGGTGCCCCGACCGGGACTAGAACCCAGTGTGCCGGCGCCGCAAGGCGGAGGATTAGCCTGTTGAGCCACGGCGCTGGCCTGATTTGAAAATATTTAGTAAGACCACTGCACACAGTTTCCTACTACTCCTTTTTTAAAGTATAAAAACACACAAAGGGTTTTTTTTTTTTTTTTAAAGAAAATCTTTAAAGGAGAGTAGCATTCTTTACCTGACAGATTGACCTTTACACAAAGAACCTTACTGACACTGATGGCTTCAGAATATCACTGGCTGTCTCTGAAAGTGGCATGTTTTGTCCCAGTCAAAAGAAGGGGCTGTTTGGACATCATTTGCTCACCAAATGGTGTGACACAGAGGGCAGGGAGAAATTATTTCTTCAGTACCAAACGCTTGTCTGGGAAATGTCAAATGACTCCTACTCCTAAGAAACTTACAACTTACTGGTCAATTACATATGAGCCTAGACACATGTGTTGCCTTTCTAAAAAAATCACCCCCAGCATCTAACACAGGACTTTATAAATAAGTGAATAAAAAATTAAAATGGTAATTAAAAAGCTTAGAAATGTTTAATATAGGTGAGTGATAACAGTTGGGCTGGTGTTACTGTAATCTATGAAGCCTCAGCTATAACTTTTGCTCCTATTCCAATTTTACAGTATTTTTATTCTGAGTAAGTAATGACACAGAAAGATACATACTCCTCCTCACTGCAATCTTTAAACAGCCAGGTCAGGCTCACCCTGTGCTAGGTCAAGAGTGACTGAATTCTCTCACCTGCATTCCTTCCCAGTCAAGAAAATCTGCCTTGAGCAACAGCTCTTTTAAACATTCAAAACTACCAGCCAACCTGTTCCTGAAACTTTTCCCCTGGGATTCTTTGATCTTATATTGTGATCCTTCTACTCTTAAGGTCCATAACCTTTAGACTAGCATTTCCCAATCTACATATTCTATACATCCATACGTGTCCAAAGTGCCATTATACCTCATTGATGATTCCTTCTTGCAGGGAAGTATTGGGTTCTGAAACTTTCTCAGTACTGAATCTGTCTTTTCACTCTTTACATTATCCTCTTCCTATCAATCATCAAGCTTAAGAACAAATTTCTATTTGTGCTTTTCTATGCTTTAAGTATTCACTGAGCCTACTGCCCCTGATTTTATCCAGATGACCTCTCTTCTTCCTCAAATCTTAAAGTCAGTTTCCCCAAGAAAGCCTTTAATCCTCTCCCTAGACCAGGCTAGGCAGTTCTGCCATGTAACTTCATTACACTTATCCTTTTACTTTGAAGTATTCACTATCCCAAATGAGATGTTTAGTGGCTGTCTTATCAAATAGGCCAGGGGTCAATAAACAGTAGTACATGGGTCACATCCAGCCTGCTGCCTTTTTTTTTTTTTTTTTAAGATTTGAGGGGCCATTGCTTTAGTAGGTTTGGCCTCTGCCTGCAGTGCTGGTATCCTATATAGGCTCTGGTTCCAGTCCTCGCTGCTCTACTTCCAATGCACCTGGGATAGCAGCAGCAGATGACCCAAGTGGTTGGGCCCTGTATCCACATGGGCGACTGGGAAGAAACTCCTGGCTTTGAATTGGATCAGCCCAGCTTTGGCAGTTACAGCCATTTGGGGAGTGAACCAGCACATGAAAGACCTCTCTGTGACTCTGCCTCTCAAACAAATAAATAAATCTTTTAAAAAAAGAGATTTATTTGAAAGACAGACCATCAGACAAAGGGGGATAGACACAGAGATCTTCCATTTTCCACTGGTTCACAAGTCCTAATTGCCTGTAGCAGCCAGGGCTAGGCCAGGCAGAAGCCAAGAGCCAGGAGGAACTCCATTCTTGTCTCTCATGTGGGTGGTAGGAACCCATGGTCATCATTGCTGCCTCCCAGGTGCATTAGTAAGAAGTTGGATTGGAAGTGTGGAGTAGCTGGGAATTGAACTAAGCACTCTGATGTGAAATGTGGGCATACTAAATGGTAGCTTAACCCAATGTGCCACAATGCCCACCTCACTGTGTGTATTTTAAAGAAAGTTTTATTGGAACCCAGCCACACTCTTGTTTATGTATTGTCTGTGATTGCTTTTGTATTACAGTGGCAAAGTTGAGAAGCTATGCAAGAGATGTGTGGCCCAGGAAGCCTAAAATACATACCTTTTGTCCCTTTCCAGGAAAAGTTTGCTGACTTCTGCACTAGTCATAGGATTAAAAGTCCATGATTTATAGTCATGGGACTATAAGCACCATGAAGGCTGAAATCATTTTCACTTCTATATCCACAGCATCTAGAATAATGCAAGGCACATAAATATTTTTTGTCTAATTGTATTTCAATCTCAAGCTTTCACTTGTCACAGTAATATGAAAAACATCATGTTTATCGACTTGGGTGTTTATAACATAACATTATAATCCGTGCTTATCCAAATAGTGATTGCAATAGTTGAGTCCAAGGGAAGAAACAGAAATTAATCAAATAATATACAAATACATACATCAGGACAGCTAGAGGTAAGTGCTATGGAAAAAGGGAACACAGTACAGCTAGAGATGTAACAGAGTCATAATCAAATACAGAGTTTGAGACTGGGGAAGTGATCTCTTAACTGAAATCGTAAGAGTTAACTGGGCAGGGGTCAGTGTTGTGCTGTAGTGGGTAGGGCCGCAGCCTGCAATGTCAGTTTGTGTTGTGGCTGTTCCACTTTAGATCCAGTTCCCTGCTAATGGCCTGAGAAGGACAGTGGAAGTTGGCCCAAGTGTTTGGAACCCTGCAACCAACATGGGAGACCTGGAGGAAGCTCTTGGCTTCAGCCTGGCCCAGTGCTGGCCATTGCGGCCCTCTGGGGAGCGACCAGAAGGAAGTACTCTCTCTCTCTCTGACTTTCAAAATAAATAAATAAATCTTAAAAAAAAAAAAAAAAGTTAACTGGGCAAAAGAGATGGAGAAAGGAAGAGGAAATTGGAAAGAGATAGTTAAAGATGGGATCCAATGTGAAGCAACATGTTCCACCCAAAATTACTGCATATGGTATCTATTATTCTATTTATTTGAGGGGCAGAGATGGCCAGGTTGAAGCCAGGAGCCAGAAACCCAGTCCAGGTCTCCTACATAGGTGGCAGGAATGCAATTATTGAGTTACTACCTGCTGCCTCCCAAGATGCTCAATAGCAAGAAGCTAGAAACAGGATCAGAGCCAGGACTTGGACACAGGCATTCTAAAAGAGGATGCAGGTGTCCCAACCCAGCATCATAATTATTAGGCCAAACACCTGTATTGCTATTTCTAATAATATGTCAACTATTCTGTTATTGGCCAAAAGTGGGAAAATGGTTAGGTAAATTGTCATGTCAGGGCTGACGCTGTAGCAGAGCAGGTAAACCTGTCGCCTGTGGCGCTGGTGGGCTCTGGTTGGTGTCCTGGCTGCTCCTCTTCCAATCCAGCTCTCTTGCTGTGGCCTGGGAATGCAGTGAAAGACAGCTCAAATGCTTGGGCCTCTGTACCCACATGAGAGACCCAGAAGTTCCTGGCTCCCTGGCTTCAGATCAGCACAGCTCTGGCCATTGTGGTCATTTGGAGAGTGAACTAGAGGATGGAAGACCTTTCTGTCTCTCCCTCTCTCTGTCTGCAACTCTGCCTCTCAAATAAATAAATGAATATTTAAAAAAATTATCACGTCAATAACATTCTGTAGCAATTAAAATAATGTATATGAAAAATCTTAATTTGCATGGGAAATGCTTGTGCTATAATGCAAAGTAGAAAAACTAGGACATTATTTCTGCCTAGTATTACAGAAAAAACTTCCAGAAAAAATGGACTAATATGTTAATCAGACTGATTCTTGGAGGACTGAATATTCCATATTTGCTATGCTATGCATTTAAAACCTTAAAAGTTAGAAAAATACATTTTATCAAGGAAACAAAGGAAATATATGGGTTGCTCTTTTTTTCATTAAAGATTTATTTTTATTTGAGAGGCAGAGACACAGAGAGAGAAGGGAGGGAGGGTGTGAGGGCGAGGGAGAGAGAGAGCTATCTTCCATCCACTGGTTTACTCTCCAAATGGCTGCATCGACCAGGGCTGGGCCAGGCCAAAGCCAGGATCCAGGAGCTTCTTTCTGGTATCCCATGTGGGTTCAGGGGCCCAAGTAGTTGGGTCATCTTTTGTTGCTTTTCCCAGGTGCATCAGCAGGGAGCTGGATCGGAAGCAGAGCAGCTGGGACTTGAATCAGTGCCCATTTTGGGATGCTGGCACTGCAGGTGGAGGCTTAACCTTCTCTGCCATGGTGCCGGTCCCTGGGGGTTGATCTTTATGTATGAATCTTAGAATAAACAGTCTTTCCTGGTCTTTGAAATGAGGATCAAAATCCAAGAGAGTTCAGTGTCAATAACAGAATATTAGAAGTTTTCCTGTAATTTGAGTTAAGCTGTGAGTATGAAAGTGCAGTGGTGACTGAAAGCACCTTGAGATGTTACTCCAAGTAGACATCTTGTTTCTGATATTTTGTACCTTAATCATTTAAATTGAGAACTTAATCTATCCCTATTCTGTGCTTGGTCTCTTCCTGCCTATATATAATCCATGAAATTACATATTCTGGGTACGTAATTTACATGAGGGTTCTGGAGGGCTCAGGTATCAGTTCTAATACACTCTACTCTGAAAGCTGTTTTTTAATTTTTTTGTTCCTCAAACATCATTTTTAATTTATAGGTTCATTGCTTTGTCCCTTCAGATTATTACTGTTAATTTATGTAAGTAGCAGAGTTGTTTCAGAAAAGTTTTCCCTCTCCCAGTAATTGAATAGATAACTGGTTAAAAAGATTAGAACAGAGAGATCTTTATTTAGGAAATTCAAATATCACCACATGATTAATTTTTACTTCCCTTTGTCTTAGAAGAGAGAAATAAAATTCCACTTTTGGGGCCAAGCAGTATTTTATTAATAATTCATGTAATAAATATTTATCTGCCTACCTCATACACAGGCAAGTGCTATGGATAAACCAGAGACCTACATAAAATCTTTTGGGACAGGTCAGAGTTGACAGCAATTGCCTCCAGAGTTTGGTATACTTAAGGGTTTCACATTCCTCTGAGATGGAATGAGTGTTTCCCCACCATTGTTTCTTTTTCTTTTTCTTTTTTTTTTTGCCAGTCTCCAAAGGACAAATTCCATATGTTCTCCCTGATTTTTTTTAAAATTAATTTATTTGACAGAGTTAGACAGTAAGAGAGAAAGAGCAAAAGGATTTCCTTCCGTTGGTTTACTCCCCAAACAGCTGCTACACTCCCCAAATAGCCGCTACAGCCGGAGCTACGCCAATCCGAAGCTAGAAGCCAGGTGCTTCCTCCTGGTCTCCCATGTGGGTGCTGGCGCCCAAGCACTTGGGCCATCATCCATTGCCTTCCCGGGCCACAGCAGAGAGCTGTACTGGAAGAGGAGCAACCGGGACTTGAACCCAATGCCCATATGGGATGCTGGTGCCGCATGCTGAGGATCAACCAAGTGAGCCTTGGTGTCGGCCCTCCCACCATTGTTTCTTTTCTAAAGGCAAAAGATTAGATGAAGCATGGGGTAAAAATTTCCTTTAGACTAGACCAGGGTTTTTCATCTTCTGCACTATTAACTGTGGATTAGATAATTCTTTGTGTCCTAAGAACTGTCCTTTGCACTGTTAGGTTTTTAGCCATATCCTTGGCTTTTTACCTACCCTTACCAGGAGCAGCCTCTCAGATATGGCAACCAGAAACGTCTCCAGGGGCAGGTGTTGTGGTGGAGTGTGTTAAGCAAATGCTTAGGATACCTGCATCCCATATTGGAGTGCTTTTAGATTGGGTTTCCCAGATGCTTCCCACCCAGCTTCCCGCTAATGCACACCCTAGGAGGCAGCAAATGCTGGCCAAGTTCTTGAGTCCCTGCCACTCATGTGAGACCTGAACGCAGTTCCTGGATCCTGGCTTTGGCTTGGTCCAGCGCTGGCTATTGTGGGCATTTGGGGAGTGAATCAGTGGATGGAAGATCTTTCTCTGTTGCTCTGCCTTTCAACACAAACAGGCTCTTTTTTTTTTTTTTTTTTTAAAGAAGTCCTGATTTTGTCAGATGTCCTGGGGAGGGGGAGGGAAAGGGAAGGCAGGAAGCATAAATCAACCCTAGCTGAGAAACACTGGATTAAATGTATCAGACATTTGATTTTACAGTTGTCAAGAAAACTGAGTTCCATGAGAGTAAAGGGATGACACAAAGGACAATTTACCTTGGATTTTACTGAATTTACTGGAAAACCAATAGAAGCAGTCAAATGACTGAACAAGAAAGAAAACACAAATCTTTCCACATTACTATGCCTTTCTACCTGGACCTTAACTTAGAGATGAATGGAATGGAGAAACACTGACAAGACATGCTGCTTCCTATGATACTAAGATTCTACTTAGAAGATTCTCTACAGCACAGGAGTAAAAATTATAGATCTGGAGTTAGGAGGTATGAGTTCTCACTCAATAAGCTTTATTTCTTTGGGCCTCAGATTACATTTGTTTGTAAAATGGAAGTATGATGAGAAGGCAATAGAGAGAGCTGTAAATAGATTTTAAAATGTTTTTAATTCAACAAATGTCAAGGATTTACAATCTAGGCACTATACCAGGAGTTAGTATAGATTAAGACATGATCCCCTCTTTAAAGGAGTTAATGGTCTATGAGAATTACAAACCAACAAATAACCACAATGCTATAAGTGTTAAATGGAAGCCTACACAAACAGCAGCTGAAGCCTAGCAATACTACCTGAATCTGTTACAGAAAATCAGGGAAATCTTTATAAAGAAGTAGCATTTTAGGTAACAACTGAGTAAGAAATTTGCTAGGAGACAAGAAGAATGAAGGTCTTCCGGTTAGAAAGACAAATGTCCAGAAATTTGAAGCTTCTTCAAAAAGAATGGCATGTTTAATAAACTGCAAGTACTTCAGTGGTGCTAGCAGGGAAGCGGAAAACAAAGGGGAAAGAAATGAAGCTGAATTCCTAGGGTCAGTCACAAAAGCTTGTATGCCATGCTTTCTTTTTTAAACTGTATTTGACAATTTAAAATTTATGTTAGATCGCCCTTGTACAAATGTGAGGCATAAGACCATTGCAATAGTCCAGCTAAAGTAGTGAAGGCCTACAAAATGACGATTTGTGGACAGGAATGGGGAATATTTGGGAGATAATAGGCAGGACGTGGAAATCTGAATGTGGAGAGGATTACAGCTAAGGTTTATTGAAGACTTTGATAAACACTTTAAAAAAATGTTTATTTGAAGGGGGGGAGGGAGAGAAAGGGGGGGGGAGAGAATCTTCCACTGGCTGGTTCGCTCCCCAAATGCCTGGGCCAGGCCAAAGCCAGTAACATCATCCAGGTGTCCCACATGGGTGGCAGGGACCCAAGCACTTCAGCCGTCATCTGCTGCCTCCCAGAGTGTGCATGAGCAGGGAGCTGTTTTGGAAGTGGAGGCAGACTTGAACCCAAACACTCTGATACTGGATGCAGTTGTTCCATGTGGCGGCTCAGCACATGTGCTACAACACCAGCCCCAAAGCACTTCTTCATTTTAGCAATATTTCATTTAATACTTATAATATCCTTAATAGGGATGCAAAGCAGTCCAATTTCATAAAAGCCAATTTGCTAAAGCATCAGTTTGCTATATTTACCAAATGCTCGTTTTAGGGAATATTCATCTTGAATATATTTAATAAATGTATTTTTTTTTTTTTACAAAACACTGTATTTGCAGCAAGACTGATATATATGTGAATTTCCTTCTTTAATTCCTGCTCCCACATGTAAGGGAGAACATACAGCATTTGTCTTTCTGTGTCTGGCTTGTTTCACTCAACATGATGTCCTCTTTTTCTTTTGCTGAAAATGATAGAATTTCATTGTTTTTTATAGCTGAATAATACTCCATTGTATGTGTTTTTATATATATATATATTTTCTTTTATCCATTCATCCGACATCTTGGTCGATTCCATATTTTGGCTAATGTGAACAGTGCTGCTATCAACACAGTGGAGCCGGTATCTATTTCATAAAATGGGTTCATGTTTTTTAGGTACATACACAGTAATGGGATTGCTAGATCGTATGGCGGGTCTATTTCTAATTAATAAATGTATTCTGATAATTTTTTTAATGAATTGGCTTTTGGTGAAATGCCTTACAACCTAAGGTAAGTATTGTATTATTCCTGTTTTACTGGAAAGAATACTGAGGTTCATCATTAGCAAAGGCAGGGCAAGGTTTACAGGGCTAGTTTTTTTTTTTTTTAATCTTTACTTGGCTAATAGTTCAAAGGAAGCAGAATGATCTGGGTTATCATGTTTTAGCTGTAATATGCTAGTGTTAACATTCTGAACTCAAGAACTAAATTTGACACAAAAGATAATGATGGCAAGATTTTCTTAAAAAGATTTATTTCTTTATTCTAAAAATCAGAGTTAGAGAGAGGGAGAAACAGAGAGAGAGCCTCCATCTGCTGGTTCATTCCCAGATGGCCAAAATAGGCAGTGCTGGGCCACATCAAAGTCAGGAGCCAGAAGTTTCATCTGGGTCTCCCATGTGAGTGCAAGAGGCCCAAATACTTGGGCTATCTTCCGTTGCTTGTCCCAGGCCATTAGCAGCAGCAAGCTGGATTGGAAATGGAACAGCCAGGACATGAAGTGGCACCCATATGGGATGCCAGCATCACAGGCGGTGGCTTTACCTGCTCTACACTGGCCCCAAGATAGTTCTTTTTCTTTCTTTCTTTTTTTTTAATACCAGACATTGTTATTTACCTAGAGTCAACTACCATTTATATGTGACACTGAGAGAAAAAACATCCGAACTGTGTTTCTCCTATACTCTCAAAACAGGCTCTTGTATGTGGGCCTTTCCCCCCACCTGCTGAGTAAGCAATGCTGCAGCACGGGGTACTAACTGGGGTACTCTAGTCTAGTCCAGTCCAGTCCAGTCCAATTCAATCCAGTCCAATCCAATTCTGATACACTTATCTACTTGGAGATAGTATCAGATCCTGCAGTCCCAAGACCATCACTGTCCACCTCCCCTTCTGATGTTCATTGCTGTCCCAGGTTGTTTTACCTGTGTGTCTTATTTTTAAAAATTTATTTTAAAGGCAGAGTGACAGGAGGAAGGTAAGGAGGAGAGGAAGAAGGAGAGATAACGTCTAACCACTGGTTCACTCCCTGAATGGCCATGATGAAACCAGGAACCTGAAACTCCATCCAGGCCTCCCACATGGGTGGTAGAGGTCCAAGTACTTGGGTCATCTGCTGCTGCTCTCCTAGACACATTAGCAGGGAGCTGCATTGGAAGTGGAGCAGTGCTCTGATACGGGATGCCAGCATCACAGGTGGCAGCTTAACACCCTGTGCCACAACACAGACCCACTACTTGTGTTTCTATTCAATGGGCCATATAAGCTAGAGTTCTTACAATCCCCTCCTCAGTCAGATTAATTTGCTGGAGTGGTTCACTGAACTCAGGAAACACTTATGTTTACTGGTTTATTATAAAGGGTACAGATGAATACCGGATAGAGAGATGGATAGGGCAAGGCATAGGGCAAGCGGCATGAGGCTTCCATGCTGTCTCAGGCTATCCAGAAGCCCTCAGAACTCAATTTTTTTGGCTTTTTATGGAAACTTCCCTTACACAGGCATGATTGATTAAATCACTGGTCATTGGTGAGCAACTCAACCTTTAGTCCCTCTAGCCTTCTCAAAGTTTGAGGGGTGGGGCTGCCTTGGTCTTTCTAGTGACCAGCCCCATCCTGAAGCTGCCTATGGGCTGCCAGCTATCAGTGAAATCATTAGCATAAAGAAAGACACTTAGTGGGGTAGCATTGTGTGTAAAGCCACCACCTGCAGTGTATCCCATAAGGGTGCAGGTTCAAGTCCAGTTCAAGTCCCGGTTGCTTCTCTTCTGATCTGTTCTCTACGACCTGGGAAAGCAGTAGAAGATAGTCCAAGTCCTTGGACCCCTGTACCTGCGTGGGAGACCTGGAAGAAGCTCTTGACTCCTGGCTTCAAATCGGCGCAGTTCTGGCCATTGTGGTCATCTGGGGAGTGAAACATCGGATGGAAGATCTCTCCCTCTTTCTCTCTCTCTCTGCCTCTGCTTCTCTGTAACTCTTTTAAATAAATAAATAAATCTTTTCAAAAAAAGGCACTTAGTGGGGTTGGCTTTTGTGGCCTTATAGTGTGGCCACAACCATACAGCCTCATCCCATATGGGCACTGGTTTTGGTCCCAGTTGCTCCCCTTCCCATCCAGCTCTCTGCTAATGTGCCTGGGAAAAGCAGCAGAAGATGGCCTAGGTATTTGGACCACTGTCAGCCATGCGAGACCCAGATGAAGCTTGGCGGCCATCTGGGGAGTGAACCAGAGGATGGAAGATTCAAATAAATAAATAAATCTCTTAGGAAAAAAAAAAGACACTTAGCTCTCTATATTCCATGGCTTTTAGGAGTTGAATGCCGGAAAACAGGTATGAAGACCAAATATGTATTTCCACTATCTTAACACATAAACCCATTAATCACTTTTAAAGTTTTATATAAAATATTCACTTCATCAATATAGGTGGTGTTATTTATTGTTTTCCCAATAAAACAAAAATCACCCTAATTCTGTTCTCTTGGATATAAGAATTTGTAATCTAAACTCAACTCTGTAGTATTCTATTCTTGCTTGGGAATCACTAGCAAAAATCACTAGATAGTCTTCCTCCCATCTGTAGTAATCATGGTCAGGCAGTGGGGTTCACTCTAGAAACTGAACAGAACACAGCTACTCTTCTGTGGGGGTATCTAGAATAGTTGGGATTCCTTTTTTTTTTTTTTGGAAGAACTTTTAAATATTTATTTGAAAGACAGAGTGACAGAGACAGAGAAATCTCTCATCAGCGGGTTCTCTCCTAAAGCGCCTGCAACACTGGCTGGACTAGGTACCAGAAGTCACTTTTGGTGTCAGCAAACAGCACGTGAGCTGTTTCCCACAGTGTGCATTAGCAGCACGTTGGGTGAGTGGAACTGGGATTCAAACCCAGACGCTCTGATATGGGGATCCCAAGCAGTATCTTTTTTTTTTTTTTTTTTTTTTAGTGATTTATTTCCTTATTTATTTGAAAGGCAGAGTTACAGAGAGGCAGAGAGAGAGAGAGAGAGAGAGAGAGAGAGAGGGAATGAATGAGGTCTTCCATCCATTGGTTCATTTTCCAAATGGCTGCCATGGCCAGAGGTGGGCCAATCTGAAGCCAGGAGCCAGGAGCTTCTTCCAGGTCTCCCATGCAGGTGCAGGGGCCTAAGGACTTGGGCCATCTTCTGCTGCATTCCCAGGCCACAGCAGAGAGCTGGATTGGAAGTGGAGCAGCCAGAACTCGAACCAGCAACCATACAGGATGCTGGTAGCTTTACCTGCTACGTCACAGCACCGGCCCCCAAGTAGCATCTTAACCACTCTGCCAGACACCCACCCCATATGAGGGATTTTTCACAGTGGGAGTGGCAGGTAGTACCCAGGGAGTTTAAATATCCTGCACAACAAGAGTGATTTCACCCAAATGCCAGAAGTTACTTAGAGAAGCTCAGGGCTGACATCATGGGAATGTGACCTGTGTCATCACACAGTGCCAGTGGGGAATGCTCCACAGTCACAATTTGAAGATCTTAATACATTTACAATGTGTGTTTTCTAGGTGAAGTCCAGTGGTACAACAGAGTACACACCCAAGCAGAGATTACGTGTGTCCTTTCTTCCTTTTCACATATTGTGCATATAATGTTCACAATGCCTCATGATCACAGGATGCTGGCAGACTTATGAGGAACAGGAACTTAGAGCAACAGAGTACAAGACAAGCATGCCACATTGACATTTGACTTGGGGAGGTACTGACAATTCCAGAAGGCTATGCTTTTGAACCAGAACTTGTTTCAGGTGCACAAAGAAGGCAATGGCATTCTATGAAACATGAGACTAAAGAATCTTATTGTATCCTTTCTTACTCATGTGCTACCTCCCTGAATCAGCCAATGGTTCACACTGAAAATGATGACACAGCCAAAGATAGGATAACCGTTAGTTTCCTTGCCTTCCACTTCTTCCTTACATATCAGTAAGCAGAAGGTAGAGAATATTGTCAGAACGTATGCACACAAGAAGGAAAATAAAAAGTTGAGTTAGTTTTGGGTAGTGTTTACACTCTCCTGACAGCATAAGATACACATACATGAACAAGGTAGAAAATAAGAATTGTATAATTTTGGTGATTCCACATAAAGTAGAATGCTATTTCTTCTATTTGCATTTTAAAATGGCATCACACGGGCCCAGCACTGTGGTGTAGCGGGTAAAGCCACCACCTGCAGTGCTGGTATCCCGTAAGGGCTCCGGTTCTAGTCCCAGCTGCTTCTCTTCCAATCCAGCTCTCTGCTGTGGCCTGGGAAAACAGTGGAAGATGGCCCAAGTAAGTGGGCCCCTGCACCCATGTAGGAGATCCAGAAGAAACTCCTGGCTCTGGATTGGCACAACTCCAGCTGTTGTGGCCAACTGGGGAGGGAATCAGCACATGGAAGACCTCTCTCTCTCTGCCCCTCCTCTCTCTGTAACTCTTTCAAATAAATAAATAAAATCTTAAAAAAAAAAAAAGAATGACATTGAAAAACAAATCAGAAAGCACTATGATAGCAGGAGAAAGAAAACTATTTTATTATAGAAAATGGCACATTTTTGGTGCTTTTTGAGCAAGGGTTCTACATTTTTATTTTTGCCTGGGCTCCACCAATTATGAAGCTGGCCACACTGGCTAGTTGAAACAGCAAGGGATTAAAAGATACTATTTAGTATACATCTCTCTGAGGGCCACAGAACCAGGCTTAGATAACACATAGCTAGAAACAATATCCAGGAAATATCAAACCAGGAAAAACATGCATCTCACCTCCCAGGGCTATGCTGGCTAAAAGCTATCTCAGCACCTCTGTCAGTCAGCACCATACAGAAATGGATGCTAGAACTCTCTAGCTACTCAGAAGAACCAGATACCTCCACCATGGTGTTTGGCAGGGATCCTTTCTCCCTGGGTGAGGTGAAGCATCACATCCACATCTTGAATGCGTGCATCTGACTGCTGGAAACTGGAGTGTCTATGCTTCTCAAGCCAGCTTGATTGTTAGCATCATTTCCAACTACCTCACATGCAGTAAAGTCACCTTGGTGGCTCAGGGAATGTTTGTACCATGCAAACTGGTCAATGTTACAAATCAAGCTCTTTCCCTCTCCCAGCTGTTGTTAAGCATTTATTGGCACACCACTGATCTCATGGCCAGCACTCTGGCTGCAAAGGAACTGGAGAACTACAGTTCCCCTGCCTCCCCCCGACCCGCACCCCCACCCCCACTCCCACCGCAGCTTCTTTTTTTATCATTTATTTATTTATTTATTTATTTTTGACAGGCAGAGTGGACAGTGAGAGAGAGAGACACAGAGAAAGGTCTTTCTTTTTCCATTGGTTCACCCCGCAATGGCCGCCGCGGCCGGCACACCGGGCTGATCTGAAGGCAGGAGCCAGGTGCTTCTCCTGGTCTCCCATGCGGGTGCAGGGCCCAAGCACTTGGGTTATCCTCCTCTGCACTCCCAGGCCACAGCAGAGGGCTGGCCTGGAAGAGGGGCAACTGGGACAGAATCCGGTGCCCCGAACGGGACTAGAACCCAGTGTGCCAGCGCCGCAAGGTGGAAGATTAGCCTGTTGAGCCGTGGCACTGGCCTGCAGCTTCTAAAGTACAGAAAAGCAAGCTAGAAAAATGATGGATGAATGCTAAATAAAACCATCTATTGATATCTGCCACAAAACTATGGTAGTCACTGACTTCTGTTCTAGATTATAAGTTGCTAGCAGGCAGATGCTAAAAGATGTTGAAATGTATTCGTACAGAAGGTTGGGCAGGCTTTTACTAAAGGTATGACATGATAATCATAGGCTGGTGAACTAGAATAGACAATAAAATAAATATTGGTATGATTAAAATCTTTTGTGATGCTAGACCATAAGCTCATAGGCCAGGGACCAGGCTTCTCTTTTGTTTCTCATCATATCTCAAAGCACTTGGCAAAGAGTGGCCACATTAAAAAAAAAAATCCTTTAATAATCTTAAATTTAGAGTAAGTATAGAGTTTGACTCTGGTATTTCTCAAGTGATGCATAAATTAGGCAATTATGAATGACTTTAGCTGTTTTTAGATGAGTTAGGCTTCTGGATATGAAATTTATTAAGATATGTTCACATACATTATCTGAGCCTTATAACATTCCTGAGAAGTTAAAATAAGAATTACTATCCAATTCATAGATGATGAAATAAACTCCAAAAAAGTGATATATCCAACTCACTGAGCTAGTAAATGTTTTAAAATTCTTTCCCTTTCTGCCTTTCAAATGAAATAACTTTAAAAGGTGTATGTGTGCAGATATTTGGTGCAGTGATTAAAACAGCACTTAGGATGCCCTCGTCCCATGCCAGGGTGCATGGATTCAGGTCCAGTTTCCTGCTAATGCACACCTCCGGAGGCAGCCTCTGTAGTTGGGCCCCTGCTATCCGTGTGAGAGATCTGGTCTGAGTTCCTGACTTTGTCCTGGCTCATCCCTAGCTTTTGCAGGCATTTTGGATAGTGAACAGGCAGATGGGAGGATGGGAGGTGTCTCCTTGCCTTTCAACTGAAATAAATGAATAAATGAAAATTCTGACTCAAAATTCCAGGACTTACTTTAGAAGGAGTTATTTGAGCATCAGCTTTAAGTTACTTGCAATGGACACAACATTCCCAATTTCATGCTGCAATTCCGTATCTTCAAGAGTGAACATTTCCTTAGATTTCTAGAAGGATCTGAATTGTGGTTATTGTTATCTTTTCTTAAATTATGTTGATTCAAAATGATGGGGGGAGGGCAGGCATGTGTACCAACTGTGCCCCACATCAGAATACCTGGACTTGATTCCTGGCTTTGGCTCCTGATTCCAGCTTCCTGCTAATACAGACCCCAGACCAGGGAAGGCAGACCTGGATTGAGTTCTGGTTCCCAGCTCTGGTCCCTAGTGAATGTGAGTGGCTGGGGAGTGAACTACTTAGTGGATAGGAGTTCACTCTGTCTCTCAAAGAGGGGGAAAAAAAAACCAATGCTCTCTGGGAACTGAGCCAGAATTAAAAAGATTAAAAAAGAATTAAGGCGAAAGAAACCTCAAAGTAACTAATTTATTATGTTTTTACCTTTTTCTAGTTAGGAATAGTATAATGTATAAATTGATTCACTTGATTATAATATAGTACAGGTATTTTCAATTTTCTGCTGCTTAAGAATCATGCAGGCAGGTGTTGTGGCACAGCAGGTTAACCTGAGATGCACATATCTGGTATCAGAGTCCCTGGTTTGAGCCAGGCTATTCTGCTTTTGATCCAGCTTCCTGCTGATGCACACCCTGACAGGCAGAAGTGTTGGCCAAGTACTTTGGTTCCTGCCACTCATGTGGAAGACCTGGATTGAGTGCCTGGCACCTAGATTCATCCTGGCCTAGCCCCAGCTATTGTTGGCATTTGAGGAATGAACTAACAGAGAAGCAGGAAGCTCTTTCTCACCACCTTTCAAATGAATGAATGAATGGATAAATAAAACATCACTTATTTTTAAAAAAGATTTATTTATTTGAGAGGCAGTTACAGAGACAGGGAGAGACAGACAGGAAGGGCCTCCTATCTGCTGGTTTAGTCCCCAGATGACCACAAAGCCCAGAGCTGGGCTGATCTGAAGCCAGGAGCTTCTTCCAGGGTCTCCCACGTGGGTGTAGGGGCCCAGGCATTTGCCATCCTCCCTTGCTTTCCTAGGCCATTAGCAGGGACAGACTGGAAGTGGAGCAGCTGGGATTTGAATCCAGTGCTCATATGGGATGCTGGCGCTGCAGGCGGAGGCTTAACCTACTATGCCACAGCACCAGCCCCTAAATCAATCATTTAAAGAAAGAAATCACAGGTGGGTTTGCTAACAATATGGGCTTCTGGGGGCCACTCCCCAAAACGTAATTCAATATGGGCCAATACTAAATTTTGAAGAACACCCCAGGTGCCATAGAACATTTCGAGAATCACTGGTAGTGTACATCTAATATTTTATTTTGTAATCATTTTATCAGAAAAGGCATTTTAGCATGGTAGTCATATGTTTTTAAATCACTTCCACAGCATTCTAAAATTTCAAGTCAATTTAAGAGACTTTCATCTCTTTAAACTGTTATTAGGTGATTCCCACTATATTAGCAGAAAGCTTGCCACCTATGTTTATGATCATGCTCTGAGGCTAAAAACTGCAGGCTAATTTACTGTGGTAATCAGTCTCCAATCCCTGGGAGCCCAGGTTCTTATTAGCATTTATAGGTTATAGAATTTATACCGATTCTCTCAGTGACCTGCCCCTTAGAGTCTTTCGATTTTCCTATTTTAAGAGCCACAATGGTTCCAACTGAGCTTTCGCATGGCTTCAAATGCATGACACCCCAGTACACATGAAAATACCCCTGTATTCTACACCAGCGTTGACCAATCCTCTCTGCTTGGAATAAACAACGGACTGTCAAAAAGACCTAATTCTGTGACACATTCCCAACATTAACTCACGGTTTCTGCCTCTGTCTGCTTAAATCTTGCTGATGGGAAGAAACCTTTAAGGATTTTAGCTTTTAGGAGGAATCTTGCCGTTTTATACAGGAGAACACGGAGGCCCAAAGAAGCCAAATTAATCGTCAAAGGTCACGCCTAGGGTTCGTGACCAAGACAGACAAAAAAAAAAAAAAAAAAAAAAAAAAAAAAAAAAAAAAAAAAACACCCCACCAAAAAACAAAGAACAAAAACAAAAACAAAACCCTCGGCTCCGAATTTCAACAGCAGCCCCCTCCCATTAAAATTCCCTAACTGACCCCTTCACGCTCTCCATTTCTGAGCTAAGTTGTTTGGTCTAACGGTCTCTGCCCGTCCCCTTTCGCACAGCTGCCTTCGGGCGGTGAAACATTGCACAACGCAGTCAGTCACATCAGGCGCCCACGTCAGCCGCGGTGACTTTCACGGGCCTCGTGCTTGGGGCCAACGCGCTCTCCACATGCCGCAGGGGGAGGCGGCGCGGGGCAGGTCGCCGGGAGCTGACGAGTCCTGACATGTACCCGCGCGTGCCCGGGCGCAGAGCAAGGACGGACACGGCGGCGCGGGCGCGAGGGAGAACACCACGGGGGTGGGGAATCTGCGCGCCGGCTCTGCCAAGCCTGGGAGGCGGAGGGGAGCCGCGCGTGAATAAATCTCACGAAGCGGCCAGGCGCGGGCACCGCACCCGCGCGGGGGAGGAGGGGCGCGGCGGCCCGCGAGGCGGTCGGGGAAGGGAGGCAGGGGGAAGGGCGCCAGGGCGGCCCTTTTATAGGCCGGGGCCCGTGCCCGCGCGCGCGCGTCCCCGCCTCCTCTCGCCCTCCCCCCGCAGCCCGGGCAGCGCGCGCGTGCGTCCCCGCCTTCTCCCCCTCCGCGCGCAGCCGCCGCGTTACCTGACCAGGGCCGGCTGCGTCCGCGCCCGGCCCCGCCCTCTCTCCCGCGAGGCCGCGGCGGCACGAGATCTGCGCCTCGCCTCCCTCCTCCCGCGGGCGGGTTTTCTTACCTTGTGAAAAATCGTCTGTGCGGGTGCCTCCGCCTCCTCTGCAGGATATGAAATGGCGGCCGGCGAGGCAAGCGGGAACGTCGCCGCTCCGGCCAGACCCACAGAGCCGCCTCAACGGCCCTGAACACTGGCGCCCCCACCCGCCCCCTCTCTCCCGCGAGCCCTCTCGGTGTCCATCCATGATATCGGTGCTCCACCGCCCCTCTCCCAGGTGGCCTTGCCCACCGGCCGAGTCATCGATCCTTGCGCCCGACACGGGCCCTGCTTTCCGCCAGCCTCCTTTCCAGGGGCGGGGGAGAAAACACCTTCTCGCCCCCTCCCCACCCCGTGTCCCGCCCAGGCGCCCGCCCCGCTCCCTCCTCCTCCTCCCGCCGCACCCCTCCCCCCTACTACTCACAGCCCTCCCCGCGCTCCACACACACGCACTCCCCCGCCCCTCCCCCAGTGGTTGCGTCCGTGACATCATCATCATGGCAACAAGAGCTGCAGCCTGGGACCGAGGCGCCCGTGTGATTCCCGGCGACGGCGGCAGTGGCGGCAGCTCCAGGAGCACCGACGATAGCGCCAGGGCTTCTCTCCTGCTGCCCCTCGCCGGGTGCTCCTGAGGGGGCGGCCGCAGCAGCCGCAGCAGCCGCAGCAGCAGCGCCTACACCGCCCCGCCCGCAGCCGCCGCCGCCGCCGCGCCTCACGGCGTCTGTGTGTGACGGGAGGGGGCGCCGCCGCCGCCGCCGCTGCGGAGGGAGCCGCCGCTGCTACTGCCGCTGCCAGGTCGCCAGTGAAGGGGAGGCGGTGGCGGCGGCGGCCGTGAACATGTTTTCAGTGAGGATAGTGACTGCCGACTACTACATGGCCAGCCCGCTGCAGGGGCTGGATATCTGCCAATCCCCCCTCACCCAGCTCCCTGTCAAGAAGGTGCCGGTGGTGCGAGTCTTCGGAGCGACCCCGGCAGGTAAGCGGGCGCGGGGCGCGAGCCGGAGCCGGAGCCGGAGCCGGAGCCGGCGGGGCGCCCGGGCCGCCCTCCCCGCCGCGCACACGCGCGCACGCCGCTCTCTGCATGGATCGCTGCCGCCTCTCCTCCTCTCCCGCTTTCCTCGCCTTTCCTCTCGCGCGTGACAAGAGGCGCAAAAATTTGGGTTCGCGTGAGCGCCTCTCCCCCCCAGTTCCGGCTCCCGCCGGGGAGCGCCGACTGTTTACACTGCGACCGGTGGCGGGGAGCTGGAGCCGCTCGGGGTCGCGGGCGGGCGGGCGGGGCGAGCGCCGCTCTCGCCCGGGAGGGTGGGCCAGGTGGTCGCGCCAGGGCCTCGCCGGACGGGTTGCTGCGCGCTGGGTCGCCGGTGGGACCCCCGCACGCCCCCTGCGTCTCCCCAAGTGCCCTCTTTCTGGAAACGGCTCTAGGAGAGGGGAAGTGTCAGCCGCGTGTGTTGTCAGGCGCTCCCCGTCGCCGCCTCTCCCCCGCGCCCTCCTCTGCCCCTTCCGGAGCCGCGGTGGGCTGCGGAGTGGCGCCGGGGGCCGGGTCGTCTTCCTCGGTGGGGGGAGCGCGTGGCCCTGCTGGTGAGCGCAGGTCGCGCCTCCTCGGCGTCCGGGGACCCGGCTCGCAGGGAAACGAGCGCCTGTTGGCCGCCGCGTCCATCAGCACACCTGATAGGGACGATTGATTAGGGCCCACGGTCAGACTCAGCAGCGCGGACGTTTGGCCAGCACCCGAGGCTAGGTTGTGGCATCACGTTTTAAACACAGGTGTATATATGTCTTTTTTTTTTTTTTTAAAGAACTCTTTTGAAAGGGGTGTAGTGAGATCACAGTGACAGAAGCGACATTCTCAGAAGCTCTTGGGACTTTTTAATGCTGTCAGTAGGATAATGACCACGTTTCCACGTCTTTAAGTTGTTTTGCTCTGCCACACGCTTTGAACCGCGTACTGGAGAGAATGGAGCTGCCTCCTAGGAAAGGATGCTCTTACCTCTCGCTCTGTCGCGCCCAATGGGATTTAGAGAGCCTTTCCCACTTGATGCTCCGTACCCTCACCGCCATTCATCTTACTACTCGAGCCGGTTTCTGTGGCCTGCCCAGATAATGGCACTTGCCCAAACACAAGCACGCCTTCCAAGCAGTTATCTTTGAATGTGAATTCTCTTTGTTAAAAATGTCAGTGTCCTGAGTGAGATTTGGTAACATTCTTTTGTGAAATACTGAGAAAGATTTTGATGCTGTGAATCTTGAGAAGATGGAGAATTTGCTGTTAACAGGTTGTGGAAAATGTAACACTTGAAATTTTGAAGTGTGGAAAATGGAGGCAATTGATGTTTGACGGATAGGTTTTCTGCACTTTTAAATATATAGTGATGCTGTCTGTTTTTCCAACTGGAATTTGAGTGTGGTATCCTATCTGTTCTCACTTCAAACACAGAGGAAGAATAAGATAGTGAAGTTGATACACCTCTGGTCAGCCAGCTTTCCATATCATAAAGTTATATACTGATAGGACATACTGTGATAGTTCTGCATTTACAGCTTGCTTGTATGATTTAATTTTGTACACCAGTATGCCCCTCAGTGAATTTCAAGCTCTTGTTTTATGAGAAAGCTAACCTAATCCCATTATGAAAGAATATTCCCTTAAAAATAAACAGGATTTACTTCTGTATTTGAGTGTTTTTAAAAAATGATGAACTGTTCCATGTGATAAATATTTATTTATTCTCTGCTGACCATTTTACAATAGATTATCAGCCCCTCCCTTAAAACAGAAGCCCATATTAGTTTGTTTTGTGGTTTTTTGTATATACTTTGAAATGTTTCATAGATGAATCAAAAGACTTTTTTGTGCACTCACTGAAAGAAACTTAATACAGAGAAACTCAGACTTCAAGTTATTAAAGGTTATAAAATTGAATTTGCTGTGTAGTTCACAATTGAAACATCTCATTTGTTAAGAGAAAAATTTGAAGTCCCTGTCATGCATTTAGAGTTTATAGCTTTCATTAATCAAGTCAGTATTTTTAGCATGTCAGGAATTCCCGGTGAAATTGGTATTAATGTAAACAAAAACTTCAGAATTACCTGGTTTTGAGTGCTCTCCCCATGAAAACTAGTCCAGGCCATTCAGTAAAATAAAATTTCAAAGTAGTTAATGAAAAGGCCAGTCTGTCTTAGTAAAGTCTGAATGCTAAAATTTTTAAAGAAGACAGGTTTATTATTTGAAGATAAAAACTGTGTTGATAATACGTAAAATAAGTCATAATAAACCTATACACATGAAGCACCGTAAACATGTCTTACGTAGACGTACTTGAAGGAGTAAGTTTTGGAAATCCTTAGTTCTTTACCTTGTTTTGGAGAAAAGGTCTTTTTAAACTGAGCATTACAAATGAGATCCTGAAAAATGGAAGAAGTTTTCTTGCAAATAATGTGGCCATTCCTGAATTATAAATTCTGATCTAATTGGATTAATTCATCAATTAAGTTTTTCTATTGTATGAAAAATATTTTTCTGCTTTAGAAAACAGTCCAGTTGACTTCTGTTTGTTCTGTGTTTTGAGGACTTAAATAATTGTAAGGAAGAAAAAGAATCTCAAGATTTAAAGTCTCCCATATCTTGAGTGGTAAAATTTGAAAGATTATTTTTAAAAGTGGCATATTCACATTTGAGTGGTAAATCCTGATAGATTCTTGCTGACTGAGGGTATTGATTCCTGAGATAACCTTAAATTTTCTTCATGTGAGAAGTGGAATTATTTAAAAAAAAAAAAAACCCTGTAAAACCCTTTCCTGCTTTTCTTTAACTCATTTTAAAAATATCTTGCGCATTGTTTTGATATAACTGTTTCTTGAACAACATCATTTGTAGAAAACATAGTTAATATTTTCTTTTGTAAGGACATTTTGGTAACTTGGTTTAGTGGGGGGGGGGAAGCAAAGTTATCGATAAAATAGAGGTAAGTGTTTTTCACTTAGATTTAAGTGTGGTTGGGACTGTTCAGAAAATTCACTTAAAATCCTGAGGATTCCTTGTGAGGACCTAACTAAGATGAACTTGGGAAGTGGTCCAGTTTCCACATCTCAACTCTTGCTTAGTTGCTTGATAGAACTCACTTCCTGCTGAGCTTAGATAACTCTCTGGGTTTTCTCAGCATAAGGTTAAACAGAATTATCTTTTCAAAAAGTCTTACTTCTGAGATGCAGAGTAGGAGTGAATCAGAGAAGTGATGTCCACGAAGCAAATAATTAAACCAAGTAGGTCAACCAGACCATAGAGGGAGCTGCTTGACTTGAAGATTACTGTAAGGAACTCTGCTATTCTTAGCTCTGAATTCCTTCAACTGAGTATTTAACTCTTAAACATTACATCAGATTTTCAATGTAAGAAATTGGTGATTATGAAATTCACTATGTTTATGTTGTTGCTTACGCAAATTATATATATTCTTATTCTTTATATTTTACAAAATTACTATGATAAATTACCAGAAGGGCCTCACTTTTTTTGGTTTGTTTGTTTTGGTAAATTGAAAAAAGCATGTATCAGAAATTCAGATTACAATAAAATTTCTCTAGTAAAAGATTTATTTACTTATACCTCCCCAGTTTTTGTTAAACCATTGAAAAATATTTTAAAATCACATATCTATTACATTATGATTATTAGAGATTTTCAGAAACACCAGGGAGATTTAACAACTCTTCACCCACAAAATCAGTCACCTTTCCTTAGTAGGTACTTGAAGCTCTTAATAGCAGATTTTGTTAGCTTCCTATATTTGTATAAAATCACAATCAGCAAATTAGAGGCTTAAGCAGGAGCCCCCTTAAATCTGTGTGCATAGTAGAATCTAGTGATAGATGATTTAGTTCATCTGTGAACACTTAATGAGAAACTGCTGTGGATGTCAAGTTGTTTTAAGGTGTCTTCATTAACATTACTTTCTAGAAGCTTACATGTAGTGGAGATGAGTGACATGTGAACATAAGTCAGACATAGTATGATTGGACTATAAAAGAAGTGTGTTTTTAAGATAGAAATAGGACTCAAGAGAACGTTTTCAGTTGACCACCTGACAGGCAAAAAGGAGAAAGAGGGAAGGCTTCATGAAGGAAGTACATATTAAGTCATTTTAAAGGTAATTTTTGAAGGATTTAAATTTTCCAAAAGAGGAATGGATATAAGATGATTGACCAATGAAGAAAACTCTTCTCTGAAGGGCAATTTGGCAATGTATATCTGAATTCTTAATGTTTTTTATCGATTAGTTCTAGTTTGGGGGATTTAGCCTATGAACAGAAATAATTTGGCAAATCTGATATCTTTTGAATCTATCTACTTCTTTTCATTATCCATTACTGCCCTAGTCTATACTACTAGTACCTTTGGATGGATATATTGTAATAACCTCCTAATCTTGGTTTATCCCAATCCACTCTGTCCCCTTCTAATCTGTTTTCTACATGTAATCAGGGAGATCTTTTCAAAATACAGACCTGATTACATGACCTTACTACTTGACAGGCTTCAATAGCTTTCCATTGTATTTAGGTTGGAGATGAATCTCCCATGTCTTATGTGGTGGTATCTACTTGTCTTACAAGGTCTTGTATATGCTGGCCCCTATCTCTCTGTTGAGTTGTGGCTTGAGCCATGTTCTTCCCTTGCTCTTTGTGTTCCAGCTATATTGGCATTTTAGTCCCCTATTCTTGCCATGCTCCCTCCCTGAATGAGGGCTTGGTACTTGCTGTTCCCTCTACCCAAAAAGTTTTTTCCTTTTCCTTCACCTGAGCTCCAATTTATCTTTGTCAGGAGAGCCTTCCCTATTGTAGATGCTCAAAGCTCCATGAACTCTCCTTTATAGCATTTCTATAGTTGTGTTATTATCTGTGTTGGAGATTAACATCTGTTTTTCCCAATAAATTGTAACCTCCTGAAATGCTGGTGATGTGTTTCGGTTTGCTCACCATGATAGAGTGAATGCTTACTTCAGTGCTTGAAATGCAAACATTTGTTATAAGAATTAATAGATGGTCAGAACAACCCTAAATAGCCAACAGTTGGGAAGTGGAACATTTCACATAATAGAGAATTATATGTCATTAAAATAATGTTTCAGAAGAATATATAATGACATAGGGAATATTGTCAGTATATTATGTAAAAAAAGCTTTAAAAAGTCACTTATTAAAAATAAATACACTGGAGTATAAAGGTTGCTTATCTCTGTCAGGTATGTTTTTTATATTTTTCAGATCATCTGGAGAAAACATGTGCTGACTTTATAATTTAAACAAAACTGTGCATGAACAAAATTAAGACAATGATTTTTTTAAGTAAAAAATACATGAAATTCATAATGGGCTTCAAAGTAAAAATCAACCAAGATGCATGATTGCATGATGATAGTATTGAACTTGATTGTATAAATTGTTTAGAATTATTTAATATTAGTCATCTGGAAAAAAGAAAAAGTTGGCTTCCAGAAGAATCAAAGTTTTAGATATAAAACAAATAAAAAAGTATTTTTAATATAATCCAGGAATGGTGAAGGCCTTTTAGTATAAACAGAACTGAAGCTAGATTACTGATTTTATTTTGACATAAAAATTGTATGTGGTGAAAAAAATATTAAATGAAATTTAAAGAGGGAACCGACTAGTAAAACTTGTATCCTTTTGACAAAGGACTAATTTCCTTTTAATATACAAAGAGCTCCTAGAAAACAAGCCAATGGAAAAATGAGCAAAGAGTTCATATGAAAATATGTGTAATTTTATTTATAATAAATATGTAAATTAAAGCTACAGTATGACTTATCACTTACCAAATTAGCAGATTGGTTACACGTTTAACTTGGGGTGTGAAGAAGGGGAAATGTATACCCTCATACATTGCTGGTGGGAATATAAAGTGTTCATGTTGTGTTGAAAAGATTTGGAAATTGTTTTCAAAATTTAAAATGCACATTTACTTTTATCAGTCGCTTCTATTCTAGAATTTTATCCTCTAGAAGATTTTGCATATGTGTTAGGTTAATATGTAAGAATATTTGTGGCAGCATTATTTGTCATTGCAAAAGACTGGAAATAACCTAAACACAAATCAGGAGGAGAATAATTAAGTAAATGATGGTATATCTGTCCAGTGGAATACTAAGCAGCTTTTAAAAACAATGAGACAACCCCATGTATACTGCTGTGCTGCTCTGTCCAATTTAGAAGAGAAAAAGATGCAAGAATCCATGTATAGTTTCTTACGATTTCAGTTACTTAAATATGTGTGTATGCATGTATATATATATATAAACAGAAACAGTTAACTGTACATATGGAATGTAATATGTGTGTACAGTTATTTCTGGCAGGATGCGTGTAACATCCTGCATTGTAACAGCAATTACCTCCTATGAGAACTGGTTGCCTTAGAGGACGAATGGATTAATGTTTTTTAGTGTGCTATTTAGTAATTTTTCATTATTTTTTATCATAAGCATGCAATACCTGTTCAGAGTTGATACTTTTAAGTTATGTTGTGCTTTAGGAATTGGTAAAGCAGAACAAAAATAAGAGGCCATAATAGTTTTTGTAAACAGTTACATAATTACTGCAATACTGTGTTTAATTTAGGTTTTGTTAGAAATCTTCTAATTCAGAGCTTTCAGTTCATGTTACATGGCTCACTGGAGAGTGGCCCTCTTGGAATGGAGGCTGAAATAAAGGTTTTGAGGTACCTCTAAGCAGATAGCATATGAGACAACCAGCACTTATATTCCTTTTGATGTTTTGATGGCATTAAAGGAGATGCTTTACTACTTGAAATCTACTTCAGCAGTCAGCTTCAGACTATGCAGCTGCAGACTCTTATGGAAAAGAAATCTTTGCTATTGGATTTGTATTCTGGATGCCAGGGAGCATGCCACCCAGTGCAACATGCAGCCCTCTGATGATGAGAGAACAGGAAAGCAGCGTTGTCTCAGGGGGTCTCTGTCTAGACCTGCTCTATGTTCACCTGTATTCAGTCCTGCTTGGCATATAAGCATGCTGCAAGGTGACTGCCGAATTAGTGCTTATATGTTCTGCAGACATACAGTATCATTTTAAAACATTGTTTTTATGTGAGAATGAAATTCATTCATGTTAGTAACAATTTTAGCACGATATATAAGGGTACTTCATAAAGTTCATGGAAAAATGGAATTAAAAGTTTATTTTGGCGCAAAAATAATTGAAATCCATGAAGTTTTTTCATAATACCCATTCCCATGAACATTTTGCAGACCATTGTATATCAATGATTATCTAACTTAATACTTAAAATTTTTCTTCTATAATTTTATAAAGAAAATACAAAGCTTTTCAGCAATCACCATGTAAGTGCCTCCATATACCCTCCTGATGTTCAGTATGCTGAACAAGTATTTACAATACAAAAAATGGTTGAGAAGCACCATTCTTGTCAAATATTCTCATTTTACTAGTATATAAAGGAAACTGAAATCTAGACAGGCAGGCTAAGGATTGTCTAGTTTCTTTTTGTTGGTTGGTGAGGGGCTGGGTTTGAAAGCTGAGCATCTTGACTTTGAAGTCTTACTGCCTCACTGTGACTCCCTAAACCTAAGAGAACCTTGGAGAAAGGCATTGCTAATAATTGAAAGACAAAAGATACAAAACCCTGGAGAAACTTAAAGAACTGCATGTGTGTGGTTTAGGAAGTTTTGAAGGCCTACTATATCCAATTAGATATTAGAATTAGATTAGAATTGTCTTGTGTAATAGATTATACTAGGATTTATTCTGTGATGATTGTAGCTGTGTTCCTTAAAAAAATAAAAAGTAAGACTATAGCTAGAACAGGTTAAGAATGATGTAAACCAAAATTGATTTGATAATTGCAATTTTCAAAAAAGTCATCTTAGACTTTTCAAAGTTCTTCTGTTGCTATAATTAAATCTCTTAATTTTTGGGTTAGAAGTGAAGAATTATTCAGCTTTAAGTAGACTGGGTTTAAATGTTTCACAGAATGTTGCCATTAGTCTTAGATATTTAAAAGAAATACTTAGAAACTTATGAGGTATGGGATATGGTATGAAGTATGTCACTGTTACCTGGCTACCACCACAGTGATAATAAGCGAGTAAATAATGGGAGTTAAGGTACAGAGAACATTGGATAAAATTGTGTTAACTTGTAATTTCCACGCAAATACAGAGAAGTCAGGAATCAGTGTCTGAGGCCATTAGAAAGAACTCTACTGTCCAAACATGATGTAGATGTATTTTTGAGAACAAAACAAATGATAAGATCTTTTAGTGATGGTCTAACTTTTTGATGTTGGTTGGTTGGTTGGTTGGTTGTCATTTAACTTTTCCAGATGATCTAAGTTCTTGAAGTTCTCTGCAGATTTTTAATACTTCATTTTAAAATAAAAACTATTTTGTTGCTTAATTAGTATTGGCAAACTGGACTGTTTTCTGCAGCAGAAATTGAACATATTCCTAGGAAAGTAAATTCTGAGAAAAATGGGTAGTAATTGTCAATGGAAAATTTAGATTTTTTTTTTTCCTGGCCAATTATGTTTTCTTTTTAGATGGTAGTTTTGTGAAATACTGAAAATTTGAGGTCAGTTTTCTTGGGGCAATTATTTAATTTTCTTTGGATTCAGAGAGCATTTATTATATAAACAATTCAAATGAGAGAAAGCATGTTACCTCAAAAATGCCTTTGTAATATGTAACAGTTTACAAGAGTTTTCTTTCCATTTGTTACAATTACCAAGGAAGTATAATAAGAATTAAAAGAAATATCTTATTTTGCATCTATATTTATTCTTCAAAGTAATTTATATATTAAATTAGGTTTTTGGTTGAGATGGTAAAATGAAAGACTGTAAGTAAGGATACTTGTTGATATGTGAAAGAATGTAAAGTAAAACATGTTGGCATACTCTTAGTTTCTCAGAACAAGAAAATGACTAATCTAAATTTCATTTCAGAATAAAAACCAAGACAAGCCACATAAAAGCAACCTAAAAATTAAACTGTCATCATATTATTTGTTTTAAAACTATGGAATAATATATCTGAGGAAGATTTCTCTCAAAATTGTTTTTCTCAATTTCAAGTAAGTAATTTATTTTGGTTAATATATTGGGGATGGAGGGTGGGGGAGAGCCTTGACATTGAAGTTGATAAATCCTACTCATCCTTAAAAAGTAACAACTTAGATGTCACCCTCTTTTAAAGCCTTCTGTAACTCCTTCGTCCATACCGAAAAGATTATCTCCTTGGTTTTTCTAAGTCCTAACTCCCATCCACATTGCTGTTAAAGGATTTACTACACTGAGTGTTGTGTTTGTCTATAGGAGTAATTACAAGGCACTATCCTGATGTGTGGCCCTCCCTCCCCCAATACTCCAACACTCCACTGCTTTCTACTGCTGATAGTTCCTGGGCAAGTTATTTTACTTTGATGAGCCTTAATTTCCCCCTCTGTAAAATGAGTTTTAATAATTTCTACCTCACAGGTTTATTATGACTGAATAAAATACCAGCAAATAGTTGGCATTTATATAGTAACATGAATATTACTTTCTGACTCTTCTGTCTCCTGAATCTACCACAATATATTATATATACTAAGTGTTCTTTAAACTGAACTGAGTGAAAAACAGAAATTTTTAAAAAAGATTTATTTAAAAAATCTCTTCATTTGAAAGAATGAGAGAGATTGATCTTCCATCACTGGTTCACTCTCCAAATGGCTGCAACAGCCAAGGCTAGGCCAAGCTGAAGCTAGGAGTCAGGAACTCCATCCAGGTCTCATGTAGGTGGCAGAGACTCAAGTACTTGGGTCATCTTCTGTTGCTTTGCCAGGAGTGTTCCAGGAAGCTGGATTGGAAGTGGAGCAGCTAGGACTTGAAACAGGGCTCTGATATGGGATGCTAGCTTTGAAAGTGGCAGCTTAACCTGCTGTACCACAATGGTGATCCAAAAATGGAATTTTTGAAGCTTATTTATTCCTTACATTAATAAAACTAATACCTGTACATTGTCACCTTGTTATGTAAGCCTTTTTTTTTTCAGTTGATTAGTGACTCATAACTACAGTCTAGATAATTAATTGCCTGTTAAACAAAAATTTTTCTTCATTGGTTATTGGTTTTTTTTTTTTTTTTTTTTTTTGACAAGTAGAGTTATAGACAGTGATAGGGAAACAGAGAGAACCGTCCTCCCTCCACTGGCTCACCCCACAAATGGCTGCCACGGCTGGTGCTGTGCCGATCCGAAGCCAGGAGCCAAGTGCCCCCTCCTGGTCTCCCATGCAGGTGCAGGGCCCAAGCACTTGGGCCATCCTCCACTGCCCCCTGGGCCACAGCAGAGAGCTGGATTGGAGGAAGAGCAACCGGGACCAGAACCTGGCGCCCACATGGGATGCTGGCGCCGCAGGCGGAGGATTAACCAAGTGAGCCACGGCGCTAGCCCCTATTGGTTGTTTTTTATGAAGTACCCCACCCAGTCCCAATTTTTAAATTTTTAACTGTTGATGTGTATATATGTCCAGGCCCTAACATTTTAAATTTTTATTTATTTTATTTGAAAGGCAGAGAGACAGTGACCTCTCATTCATTAGTTCACTCCTCAAATGCTAAAAAAACTGGGCTGGGCCAGCTGGGAGCTGGAAACTCAATCTGGGTCTGCCTACATGGGTAGCAAGGACCCAAGCATTTGAACCATCAGTGCTTTCTAGAGTGTGCATTGGCAGGAACCTGGAATTATGGTTGGAGCTGGGACTCAAATCCAGACACTCCCATATAGGATGCAGGTGTCCTGAGCCCTGTCTCGTCTGTGAAGCCAGATGCCTGCCCTTAGGCCTTGATATTGCCTTGAAAAGGAGCAATGTTAAGCCATTGATCAAGGAGTAACTAGTTTTCCAATGCCAAAGATCAGGCAGATTTCTTCTAAAAAGAACTTTATTTTCCAAAGTCATTAGTCATGCCTTCTTTAAAAAAAAAAAATGGTAGAACATGTTGAGTGTGTGTGTGTCAGATGTCACAGTAAAGGTGACATGCCAACAGAACTGATTTCTCTTGTTTTTGCTCTTTGTGAATTTGTAATAAACAATAATGTAAATCTTTAGATTTTAAATCTAAGTTTGTGGAATGTGGACCAGATAGTTCTATATCACCCAGAACTTAACTCTCTTCATCATACATTTTGACACATACATATTCCCATTTTTCTTTCTTTCTTTTTTAAATAACACTGTCTTAATTTTAACATGAAGTTACTAGATTTTAAAATTAAATTTGACATATATCACATCTTGGTTGCTGATACCTTAATGTTTTTAAAAACTTTGGTTTTACAAACTGTATTAGTCAAAAGGTCTTAATGTCACTTTACTACCAGAGGCAGGCAGTAGACCATTTATTGAGCCATGTGTGCCCTGTTCTGAGTGATCTGATCTTTACAGCAGTTCTGTGGAATAGTTACTGTCCTCCTCATTTTACAGTTGAGGAAATGAGGCATGAAGGGGTTAATAAACTTTGCCTAAGTTATGTGTATACTGTTAACTTTACAACATGTGAGGATTAAATGAGAGAACATGTATTAGGCCATTACCATTTCAACAGTGAAAACAGAGAAGCAAAATCTGATATGTGGCTTTTAATGCATTCAGAATTAAGTAATAGCCATTATTGAGACAGGGCAGTGACCACAAATATGTTCTTATTCTCTCTCTCTCTCTCTCTCATTTTATGATAGCATATCTTAATATTCCGTACTGACCCTCCCCCCCCGCTTCTTTTCTGTTTAGTATTAATGTTTCTTCTAAAGTTCATGTTCTTGTTTAGTGTGAATTATGTGTGTGTATTTATAAGGTGATGGTAATACTGTACTGTAATATCTGAAGAAAATATTTTTCATGAGTCTAGTTTTAACTAAGTAATATGTGAATATACAATTGGCCCTCCATAGCTAAAAGTTCTATAACTGCAGATTCAACCAACTGTGGATTGAAAATATTCAGGAAAAGAGAATTGTACTTATACTGAACATGTACAGACTTTTTCTTGTCATTTCTTTATCATACTAGTTATAAGTAACCTATAAAGATGTGCGTAAGTTATATGCAAATACTATGTAATTTTATATAAGGTGCTTGAGCATCCATAGATTTTAGTATCTGAGGGGTCCTGGCCCTGTGGATACAAAGGGACAGCTGTTATTCTCAGTGGAAAATTTAAAAAAAACAGAAGTAAAGCAAACATTTTCTTTGACTACCAGTTTTTTCCCGCTTCCCACTTGTGTCAGCTTTTGCCATGGAATAGAACTTGCAAAACCTTAGTGCTTTATGTATTAGTCATTTCTCAAGCTTATGATTCTGAACTGAGCTCAGTTAAGCAGTGCTGCTACTACTTCTGTCTGAGTGTATTTATATGACTGCAGTCAGCTGATGGGTCAGCTAGGAAGCTGGTTGGTGTAGGGTAGCTCTACTCATACTTAGGGAAATTTGTGCTGCCATTGGCTGGGGTAATGAAGAGTCATGTATCTCTAGCAGACTAGCTATGCCTCTTTTACCTGGAGGCAGTAATATTTTATAGGGCAGCAGGTAGAAGCAAGTCCCATGTATTTTCTATGTCCCATGGGCCAAGGCATATCACATGGCCAAGCCCAGAGTTTGTATGGGAGGGGTTTCCTAAGGGTGTGTGGCTAACCAGGGGACAATTATTGCAACTGTCTTTTATATTATTGTAGGTGTGTGACTCTGTTTAGGAAGCATTTGGCAATGTGGCATGTCTCCTTTATTAAGTAATGTGTATATAAACAATTCATTCAACAACTCAGATATGTTTAGTTAATTCCTGTTCCTATTTTTTTATTCCATTCTCATCATCTCTTAGCATCATTTCTGCTCCCATTTCATTCAACAAGTATGAACTGAACACCCACTAAGTGTACAGTAAGGTATCATGAAGTGAGCAACATGTGGAGCAAGACTACTGTGTGTTCATCGTTCAGTTAAAGTTCATTAAAGTTGCCTACTTGTCTGTTTCAATAATAAACAGATTTCTGTAAAAGAGAATTGCAACAGTATTTTGAAAATAATCAGCAGCCCATACCAGGTTACCAGGCTAAATGTGTCTTACGTGCTACATGTCCAAAACATCCTACAAAGATTTCTTCAAATGAGAAAAACTATAACAGAGCTTTTTAATCTGTACTCCCACCAGCAATTTGAGACTTTTTCCATGTTCTTCCTAAGATCATGTTCTTAAATGTTTTGATATTGCCAATCTAACAGATAAAAATATAGATCTCAGTAGTTTTAATTTACATTTCTTTTATTGTGCATGACATTCAATGTCTTTCCACATATATTTGTACTTATTTTTCAGTGTATTATGCTTATCTTACCCATTTTACTCTTGAGAGTCTTAGTCTTTGGCTTATTCATTCCAAGGAGCTCTTCTTTTACAAGGGTGCTTCAAAAAAAAATCTGTGGAATTTGCACATTGCTAAAAACTTCACATGGATGTAAAAATGTGTTGCACTAAAACTAATCTTTTAATTCCATTTTCCCATAGCCTTTTTGAAGTACTCAAGTAATTGGAAAATTGGTCTGTTTGAATTAAGTTGCAAATACTTTACCAGTCTGTACTTACACTGAGTAACTTCTTTTTTTCATTTTATAAATAATTTTTATATTTTAAATGAGGTTTTTAAATCACTAGGTGAACTTAAGTTTAAATATTAGGCATGGAAATGGGAGAAAGATCCTGACATTGTCACATCTTGTTTAAAGAACTTTTAAAATTCTGACTAAAAATGGAGAGATTTTAAAATGATACCGTTTTGTTTTGTTTTGAGACAGTTCTCTTCCGTAAGCTGGTTCACTCCCCCAAATGTCCACAACAGCTGGGGCTGGACCAAGCTGAACCAGAGCCAGGAACCCCATCCATGTCTCCTACTTGGGTGGCAGAAACTCAAGTTCTTGAACCATCATCTGCTGCTTTCCAGATGGGAGCTGGTTTGAAAGTGGAGTAGTTGGGACTTGAACTGGCACTCTGATATGGGATATAGGCTTCCCAAGCAGACCTTAATGTGCAGTGCCATAATGCTTGCTCCAAGTATTTTATTTTTGATTTAACTTTTTCTCTTCTAGGTTGGGTTCAATCAATAGACCACTCATTTTGACAGGGAAGTCCAAGTAGTATGCCTGTTTCTGGTTTTTTTTTTTTTTTTTGGTAAGATTTATTTGTTATATATTTGAAAGGCAGAGTTCCAGAGAGAGAAGGAGAGACAGAGAAAGGGATCTTCCATCTGCTGGCTTATTCCCCAAATGGCTGCAATGGTTAGAGCTAGAGCATAGTGAAGCCAGGAGCCAGGAACTTCTTCCAGGTTTCCACGTGTGTGCAGGGTCCCAAGCATTTGGGCCATCTTCCACTGCTTTCCCAGGCCTATTTGCAGGGAGCTGGGTCAGAAATAGGAGCAGCTGGGACTTAAACTGGCACCTGTATGGATACCAGCATTGCAGGCTGCAGCTTTACCTGCTACACCACAATGCCAACCTCATGGAAGGATGTTTTCAGATAATCAGACTGTGTAGCAGAGGTAGAAAAAGACTTTGTGTTACAGTGCATTGAAATGTTGCTTTGAGGCCGGCGCTGCGGCTCACTAGGCTAATCCTCCACCTTGCGGCGCTGGCACACTGGGTTCTAGTCCCGGTCCGGGCGCCGGATTCTGTCCTGGTTGCCCCTCTTCCAGGCCAGCGCTCTGCTGTGGCCAGGGAGTGCAGTGGAGGGTGGCCCAAGTGCTTGGGCCCTGCACCCCATGGGAGACCAGGAGAAGCACATGGCTCCTGCCTTCGGATCAGCGCAGTGCGCCGGCTGTGGCGGCCATTGGAGGGTGAACCAACAGCAAAGGAAGATCTTTCTCTCTCTCTCTCTCTCTCTCTCTCTCTCTCTCTCTCTCTCACTATCTCTCACTATCTCTATCTCTCACTATCCACTCTGCCTGTCCAAAAAAAAAAAAAAAGAAAGAAAGAAATGTTGCTTTAAGTCTTACCTGTTTTTGTGTATTTTTGGTTTATACAATATGTATGTATGTATATGTAGTAGTGATTCAAGTGATGATCTACTCCATACACAAGGTACACTGAAAAAGTCGTTAAATGTAACGAAAAGAGAAGTTTATTTTGGTGCAAAAAATTTTGAAATCCATGCTTTTTTTTTTTTGACAGAGCAGACAGAGAGAAAGGTCTTCCTTCCATTGGTTCAACCCCCAAATGGCTGCTACGGCTGGCGTGCTGTGCCAATCTGAAGCAAGGAGCCAGGTGCTTCCTCCTGGTCTCCCATGCAGGTGCAGGGCCCAAGCACTTGGGCCATCCTCCACTGCCTTCCCGTGCCACAGCAGAGAGCTGGACTGGAAGAGGAGCAACTGGGAAAGAACCGGCACCCCAACTGGGACTAGAACCTGGAGTGCTGGTGCTGCAGGCGGAGGATTAGCCTAGAGAGCTGTGGCACCAGCCCCATGCGTTGTTTTTTGAGTATACACATTTTTGTGAACATCTTTTTTGAAAGTTTATTTATTTGAAAGAGTGACAGAGAGGAGAGGAAGAGACGGAGCTATCTTCCATCTGTTGTTTTTTTCCCCAAATGACAGCAGCCAGGTCTGGACCAGGCCAAGGCCAGGAGCCAGGTACTTTATTGTGTTCTCCCATATGAGTGGCAGAGACTCAACTACTTGGGACATCTTCTGCTTACCCAGGAGCATTAGCAGGGAGCTGGATTAGAAGTAGAGCATCTGGAACTCAAGCCAGTGCTTGGATATGGGATGCTAGCATCATAAGTGGTAGCTTAGCCTGATGAACCCATTGTATATACTTTTCAATAACTTTGTTATTTTTTCCTTTAGATTTTAGCTTTTGTAGCATATACTTCATGTTTTTTTATGAATTATGGATACAAAAATCTTTTGAAATACACCAAATTTAGTTGTAATTATAAAATTCAAAAACAGAATTAAATATTTTGTGTAGTAAAGTTGAATATTTTTTATCTGAAATGCTGGGGAGCAGGTGGGTTTTTTTTTCAGATTTCTGAGTATTTGCATATATATAATGAGGTATCTTGCGGAAGAGACCCTAAGTCTAAACACAGAATTCATTTTTGTTTCATATGTATCTCATACACATAGCCTGAAGGTAATTCTTAGAATGTTTTTAGTGCTTCCTGTGTTTTGACTGCAAGTCAAGTATAGAAGTTTGTACTTGTGGCATTGTATTAGCAATCAAAAAGTTTAAGATTTGAAGCTTTGAATTTTCAGATTAGGGGGGCTCAACCTGTACAAGGAATTTAGCTCAGTTTAGTTTTCAAGAGTCCTGGCTTCCCATGCTAAGCTGTAAGACTATTTATAGAAGCTGATTTTCAAAAAAAAAGATTTACTTATTTACTTGAAAGAGCAACAGAGAGGGAGGGAGGGAGAAAGGGAAGAAGGGAGAGAGGAAGAGAGAGAGAGAGAGAGAGAGAGAGATCTTCTATCTATAATTTCATTCCCAAAATGGCTACAATAGCTGGGCCTGGGCCAGGAGCCAGTAACTCCATCTGGTTTCCTGCATGAGTAATGGGGTGCTAAGTAATGCTAGGTGCATTAGCAGGAAGCTGAATCAAGAGCTGATACTCTTAACTAGCAGCGTGGTATGGGATGCAGTGGCTTAACTGACTGCACCTTAACACCAGCCCAATTGAAAGTTTTAAACTGTTTAGTTTAAACAGTTTAGTTTTAATTTTTTTAGCTTATGTATTAAATTTAAATAATCTGGACTCAAATCTACATATTAATGGAGAACCACCACTAATGTATTTATACCATTCTATTTATACCCACTTTTGAGTTTCAGTTCTGATTAATTATTTTGATTACCTTAAAAATTGTCAGGTGCCATTTTTCAGGAAATATTTTTTGCTGTATTTTTCTAAATTCTTAAATACCTGAAAATGACTTTGTTACATGCATTTCTTTTTTTTTTCTTTTGCGTGCACATGCTAATGACAACATGGTTCAACATGTATTCTTGTAAGCTTTTTCCTTTAAAGTTCTTTAAACATTCTGGTGTCTTAATTTTGACTGGATCAAGAAAGTCCATTTGATTTACAGAATCAGGTGCTTTTATTTTGCCACAGTTTTTCTATTGTATCTTTGAATATTGCTTTCATTCTATTGTAATTCTTTTAAAAATAAACACAACCTGTGGTTTGGATCACATTTCTTTTCTATATTTGTATTGTTAATTCTGTCTTTTTGCTTTCTTGGTAAGCATTTGTATTTTGTCTTCTGCAATACAGATCTATTTTTCTGAAAAAATTGATTCTATTCTTATCTCTTACGTGGATTTTAATTTTGTTTTTCGTATTCTTTGTTTTCTTAACTCTGTAATTCCATTTATAGATATCTTAGTCTGCTTCTAAGTCTGTTGTTGTTTCTTCCTGGTCTTTTTTTTTTTTTCTTTTAAAGATTTATTTATTTATTTGGAAATCAGAGTTACACACACAGAGAGAAAGAGAGAGATCTGTGTCCCATATCAAAGTGCTTGAGTTCCAGTTCTGGTCATATAGATCCTAGAGGGCAAAAGGTGATAGCTCAAGTCCTTGGCTTCTTGCCACCCACCTGCTTTGGGTGTGGCCCCAGCCATAACTGTTGTAGACATTTGGGGTATAAACCAGCGAATGAGAACTTTGAGTCTGTCTTTGCTTCTTCTAAAAAAAAAAAAAAAATTTGTTCATGCTTAGTAAAGCACAAATGACCTGGGAGGCTGTGAATCAGCTGTAAATACTGGTGGGAAGCTATAGCTTTGGGCTTCCCTGGTGGGATAGCTCTTGTAATTGTGAGCAGGGCTGTTGCTGAGGAATCTGTGGCTGGGACTGGAAATAATGGTTGCTACTGGGTTCGTTTAGCTGGAATAGCTGCTGCACTGATCCTTGTGTTCTCATTCTTTTATTCTTGACTTGCCACTATCAAAGAGGATATTTGAAGCTGCCTTGCTGACATGTTGTTTCATGTTTTATGTTTTATTAAGAATAACCAGTGACTAGTGTGGCTGTTGGGGTTGTGAGAGTCTTAGTGTCTAATTGAGCCTGATAGAAGTATTATACCTGTGCTTCATGGTTTTACTTAGTTTTTAATGTTCAAATCTTAAATGAAACTTGATTTAATATTTACTTCTCATAAGAATTTTTTTTAACTTTTATTTAGTAAATATAAATTTACAAAGTACAGTTTATGGATTACAATGGCATTTTCCCCCCCATAACTTCCCTCCCACCCGCAACCCTCCCATCTCCCGCTCCCTCTCCCCTTCCATTCACATCAAGATTCATTTTCAATTCTCTTGATATACAGAATATCAGTTTAGTATATATTAAATAAAGATTTCATCAGTTTGCACCCACACAGAAACACAAAGTGTAAAATACTGTTTCAGTACTAGTTATAGCATTACTTCACATTGGATAACACATTAAGGACAGAGATCCTACATGGTAGTAAGTGCACAGTGACTCCTGTTGTTGACTTAACAAACTGACACTCTTGTTTATGGCGTCAGTAAGTAATCTCCCTAGGCTCTAGTCATGAGTTGCCAAGGCTATGGAAGCCTTTTGAGTTCGCCGACTTCGATCTTATTCAGACAGGGTCGTAGTCAAAGTGGAAGTTCTCTCCTCCCTTCAGAGAAAGGTACCTCCTTCTTTGATGGCCCCATTGTTTCCACTGGGATCTCACTCACAGAGATCTTTCATTTAGGTCGGTTTTTTTTTGCCAGAGTGTCTTGGCTTTCCATGCCTGAAATACTCTCATGGGCTCTTTAGCCAGATCCGAATGCCTTAAGGGCTGATTCTGAGGCCAGAGTGCTGTTTGGGACATCTGCCATTCTATTCTCATAAGAATTTTAAGTTATATATACTTTATTAAGTAATGCCAAATTGTTTTCCAAAGCGGTTGTACCAATCTAAAATCTCACCAGCAACGTATGAGAGTTTCTGATGTTCTACATTTTTATTAACATTTAGAATGGCCAGACTTCTTAAGTTTTTAATTCTTAATTTAAAATAACTTACTGTTTCTGTATTTTCCTCTCAGTAGTGAGATTGTTTTTTCCTAATTTATCACCTACTTGTTCTATAAAATACTGAGAGGAGTGTGAAGGTCTTCAGTTTATAGGTTTTTTTTTTTTTTTTTTTTTTTTGTGACAGGCAGAGTGGACAGTGAGAGAGAGAAAGAGAGAAAGGTCTTCCTTTGCCATTGGTTCACCCTCCAATGGCTGCCGCGGATGGTGCACTGCGGCCGGCGCACCGTGCTCATCCGATGGCAGGAGCCAGGCGCTAGGTGCTTTTTCCTGGTCTCCCATGGGGTGCAGGGCCCAAGCACTTGGGCCATCCTCCACTGCACTCCCTGGCCACAGCAGAGGGCTGGCCTGGAAGAGGGGCAACCGGGACAGAATCCAGCGCCCGGACTGGGACTAGAACCCGGTGTGCTGGCGCCGCAAGGCGGAGGATTAGCCTGTTGAGCCACGGCGCCGGCCTATAGGTTTGTTTTTTATTCCAGTTCTTTCAACTTTGCTTTGTCTTCTTCTTTTTTTTTTTTTTTTTTAATTTGAGAGGCAGTGAGAGACTTTCCATCCACTGGTTTACTCCCCACATTTCCACAATGGCTGTAACTAGGCTGGGCAGAAGTTGTAAGTGGGAAACTCAGTCTATGTCTCCCATGTAGGTGGCCGGAACCCAATTACTTGAGCTGTCATCTTCTTAATCCTAGAGTCTACTTTAGCAGGAAGCTAGAATTGAGAGATGGAGCCAGGACTTGAATTCAGGTACTTTGATATGGAACACAGTGTCTGTCTGTCTCACTACCTCTTCCCCTTCCCCTACCACCTCTGTTTGGAAGGCAGGGAGAGAGAGACAGACAGACCTGTTTGCTGGGTCATTCCCCAAATGCCCACAACCACCAGAACTGGGCTAGGCCAAAGCTAGGAGCCGGGAACTCATGTACGTCTCACATGTGGGAGGCAGAAACTCCATCATTTGAGCCTTCACATCTTGCTTCCCTGGGTGTATGTTAGCAGAAAGTTACAGTGAATATCTAGAACCAGGCCTTGAACCCAGGTACTCTGCTGTGGGATGCAGGTATCTTAACAAGCTTCTTAACTGCTAGACTTAACCACCCACCATGCTTCATATATTTTGAAATTTTTCTAGTTCCATATATATTTAACGTTATTATGCTTTCTTGAAGAATGGCCTCGTTATCTCTGGTAGTATTTCTTGTTCTGAGGTCTACTTTGCATATATATATATATATGTATTTTATATATATATATATTATACATATATATTTAAGATTTATTTTACTTACTTGAAAGAAAGAGTTATAGAGAAAGGTATAGAGACAGAGAGAGAGAGCTTCTGTCTGCTGGTTTACTCCTCACATGGCTACGAGGGCTGGAGCTGAGCTGATCCAAAGCCAAGAGCCAGGAGCTTCTTCCAGGTCTCCTACATGAGTGCAGGGGCCCGAGGACTTGGGCTACCCTCCACTGCTTTCAACGGAGCATTATTAGCAGGGAGCTGGATCAGAAGTGGAGCAGCCGAGACTCGAACTGGTGCCCATATGAGATGGGCTTTAACCTGCTGCGCCTCTTCTTTGCAATTATTCTTTAAAGATGTATTTGTTTTTATTTATTTCAATTTATTTCAAAAATAAAGAGACAGAGATAAAGATTTTTCCATTCACTTGCTCACTCCCCAAATGCCTGCAACAGCCAAGGCTGAGTGAGGCCAAAGCCAGAAGCCTGTAACTCAGTTCAGTTCTCTCATGTGTCCAGCAGAACCCAAGTACTTGAACCATTGTCCCTGTCACCTGGGGTATAGTAGCAGGAATCTGGAATTGGGAGCATAGCTGAGACTTGAACCGGGTCACTCTGATATGGGATGCGAGCATCCCATGTACAGAATGTCTACCCCTTACATGTTAATATAAGCCTTCCAGCTTTCTTGTGATTAGTGTTTACATGATATATTGTGTCAGGATCTTTGAAGTTAGCTTGCTATAAGTTTCAGAGATGCTGGCAATAGCCATGAGAGTTTTGTGTCTCTATTGTGTGTTAGGAGGAACTGGGGGGATGGTTGCAGTACATATGGAAAAGCAGGTTCAAAACAACTAGCTACCTCAAAAGAGACACATAGAGGATTGAGAGATGGGTAGAGAATTGTCTCTCAACATCTTTTTCCATTCTTTTAATTTCAGTGTAACTATATACATTTACAATGTAGACAGCATATAGTTGGACTTAATCATTTACTCAATATGATCGTCTCTTTTAATTGGTGTTTAGATTGTTTACACTTAATATAATTTGTATTACTTTTGGATTAAAAATTTGCCATCAAGCTGTTTTCTTTTATTCTGTCCTTTTTTTATTCTTTTGGATTACTTGGATTTTAAAAAATTACTCGATTTCTCTCAACTATTTACTGAATCAATTATATCTTTTTGACATGATTTTAGTGATTGCCCCAGGTTTGCAATATATAGTCTTCCATCATATAATAAATAATACATAGCTTTATATTTACTATAATGACCTTACAACTATGTAGTCTTAATTTTATGCATTCTTTGTGCTTTTATTATCACACATTTTACTGTTATATGTGAGTACGTCATAAAATTCATGTACAAATAAATATTTTAAATCCATTTTTTGTTAACTTTTTGAAATACCCTCATAAAACTATCAACACACAGTTCATTGTTACCAGTTCCTTTAGAGATACTTATCTTTCAGAGGAGTTGCAAATAAGAAAAAGAATTTATATTTACTTTTAACTTATACCATTTCCATTGTTCCTTTCTTTGTGTAGATTCACATATCTGGTGTCTTAGTCCATCTACCTCAAGAACTTCCTTTAACATTTCTTATAAGACAAGTGTAATGATAATTAATGTCTCAGTTTTGTTTCTCTGGAAAAGACTTTATTTTTTCCAAAGTATTTTGCCTATGTATACATTTATGTATTGCCTTTTTATTTCCTTTAAGCATTTAAAAGATGTCACTCTGTTGTCTGGCTTTTGTATATTTTTCCCTTTATCTTGTCTTTGATCTGCTAGTGTCCTTTTTTCTTTTTTTAGGTTATCTGTCTCCATGTTTGACTATGATATGTTTGTTTCATTTGATATTCTTTGAGCTTCTTGGTTCTGTGGTTTGGTATTTTTATCTAATTTTGAAGAGTCTCGGTAATTACCTCAATGTATTTCTTTTTACCTGCTCTCTCTCTGCTGTGAATTCTACTAGGTGTATGTTAGATCATCTGTTACTATCTCATAGCTCTTGGATACATTGTTAGGTTTTTGTCTAGGGGACTTTTCTCCCTTTTTTCTGATATATTGAAATTTATCTTTTAGGAAGATTACCTTGATGATAATCGTTATTATTGATATTCCCAAAGCATTAATATTTCAAAATACTAAGCCATATTGTAAACCATATGTTTGGCATATGTGAGATTTTTCAAATTATTGCAAAATAAAAAGTCTAATAAGATTTAGGTACCCAGAATTGTGGCCATTATGAAGATTGAAAAAGAATGTAACATAATAGTTCTGCTGACTTAGGAACTAAGCTGTGTTTTTATTTTTCTATATCAAGAACATTATGTTACATGGTATCAAGTAGTTAGACCCAGATGTTTTATTATTCTCTCCTAGAATTATATAGAGTTCAGTAGACGTGGGGTACAATTAAGAATAGTAATTTTTTTTTTTCTGTAGTGTGTTTTTCTTTGTTGAAAAAGTGGTTTGGAAGTGTAAATGGGATGCCCTTTTAAAGGAAACAATTTTTTATGCATGAAAGATTTAAGACAACTATAAATTGGTAAATTGACGAGTGTTAAGCAAACTTAAAATTTGGAAATTTGTAACTTTAAAAAATTGTGTGAGTAAGGTGGAAATTCAGGTTGAATTGCCCTTATCTGAAATGTTTAAGATCATAAATTTTAAGATGTTGGAGTGTTTTTGATTTTGAAGTTTTTTGGATTTTGAAATATTTGCAATTGAATATCTGTAATCCAAAAATCCACAATCGCAAATGTTCTAAAATCTGATTTACCAAATAGAGAAATCTTTGAATATGTATTGTTTAATGATAAAAAAAACTTTACATTTGACACCTGAAGCTTAATAGTGTGAAATGAATATTAGTACCTAGAAAAAAAAAGTTGGGGGAAAACTAGTTCATTATAAGCATATTTTTGTGTAATAATTTTTACATGCAATAGGATTTCTTGTCATGCTACATTATACTGTTAAGAGAGGGGAAATTGTTGTATTTGACCATATTTCAGTTGCTCTAGATTTTGAAATAGGGGCATCTCTAGGTTGAGCCAAATGTGCGAAACATTTTATTTTTTTGCCAAAAATCTTCCATGTATAGATTGTCTTTAAAAATGGAACTAAACCTGATAATGGGCAGTTTCTTGTTTAGTGTGTTAAATTCTCACTACATCCCCAGTACACACTTGAGGACAGATGGTCAAGTTTCTGTTGACAACTCTGAATCCAGTTCTACTTTTGCAGTTGTAGTAGAACAAGAACAGGCAATTTTTTTTTTCCCTTCTTCTACAAAGGGAGGCTTTCTAAATTACTTAAATGTAATTGGAACCCTGATGGTACACACACATACACCCAGAGTATATAAAAATGAAAATACATAGTATTCTTTTATGCTAATGTATTTTCTCAGTAATTATTCTTTGATACATTGTAGGGTTTTGGTATCCATTTATTAAAGAAAATAGGAATTATTTTCTTTGTCATAAACAGATGACAACCCCTTACAAGTAGACTGTGGACGTTCAAATCTGTCCATTTCCATTGTTGTTACTTTAATTGAGGTCTCTCTACTTTAGCTTATACCATCACAATGGCCTCCGTGCTTGCCTCTGATTTCACTGTTTCAAAACTTCAGATTTCATCTGAATGTTGACCTATCAACAGTGGTATAGTACAGAAGTATAAGTTGAAAATTAATAACCTAAGTGTTCAAAAATGAGAGGTAGGGTGCATATGGTTTACCGTGCAGTCACCATAAATTTTAGGAAGAAAATAGAAGGGGAAAATGCTTACTTTCATAACTAAGTTAAGAATAGGCTTCACATTGTTCTCTGATTTTTTAGCATGTAATATAAACATATAAGAAAAATAAAAAAATAGAATGTAAAGCATTTGGTAGGTTTCAGTAGTGTTGGTATTCTTTTGTATTTTTTTAAAATAAAAGTACATACTACTTTATAATTTCTTCCTAATCTATTCACCTTATTTTTCTGCTTGTGATCAACATTAATGTCCTGTTTTGTAGTGGTATTTTCTCAGGTGTAACCCCCATGCACATTTCTGTTGTAGAATCAGATGGAGTTCTCATTGAAAGTTTAGATTCCCAAGATCTACCCCACACACAGGAAATAAAATCCTTTGGGATTATCCTAGGAATGTGTACAAGGGGACTTTAAAAAAATTCGTGGAAGATGGAATTAAAAGAGAAAGGGGCTGGTGTTCTGGCATAGCAGTTTAAGCTGCTACCTGTGACTCCAGCCTCCCTTATAGTTGCTGGTTTACTTCCAGTCCAGCTCCCTGCTAATGTGCCTGGGAAAGCAGTGGAAGATGGCCCAAGTACTTAAGCCCCTGCCACTTAGGAGACCTGGATGAAGCTTCTGGTTCCTGGTTTCATCCTGGCCCAGCTCTGGCAGTTGTGGCTACTTGGGGAGTGAACCAGCTGATCCAAAGACCAATCTCTGTCTCCCCTGCCTCTATTCTCTCCTATAACTCTGCTTTTTCAAATAAAATGATCTTTTTTAAAAATGATTTTTTCATAAACTTTGTGAGGGTCTCTTGCATGCTGTCAAGTGCTGCAGATAATTCTTAACATTGTCTAAAGTTCTCATACTGGCCTATAGTATTAAGCAAAACTCTGGATAATATAAAGCTTTTCTATGGTGGGATATCTGGCTACCCTTTCAGCCTCATCTTCTGCCTCTTCCTCAAGCACTGTGCTCCTCAGTCTAAATTCCTTGCACTTTTTCAAATGCATAGCTCATGGCTATGCATATGCTATTAGCTTAAGGAAAACAGAGACCTTGGCTATTCTGGATGTGTAGTGTCATCTCTCATTAAATGCTTGACTAAATGAATACCTTCCCTCTGAATGGAATTTTCTTGTCCTTTTGGTGAATTCGAGACTGTCCTAAGTTATCATGTCCCTTTGTGAAACTTTTCCTGACTTTTCTCAGAGATAATTTCTGCAACCATTGTACTTATTACTTCTGTTATAACATTTATCTCAAGGATTTGTGCACTTTTGTTTATTGGTCTGTCTTCCCTATTATAGTGTGAATTTAAGGTAGGTCAGTGTGCTGCCAGTCTTTGTGTTTTCGGTACTTACTACCTAGATATGTGATAAAAATTTTTTAAAAACTCATGAAGGAAGGACAAATATATGATTTCATTTATATGAGCTATTTAGAATAGCCATTCATAAATAAAATAGAATATTGGTTACGTGGAGGATATTTATTGTTTAATGGGTATAGTTTCAGTTTGGGATGATAGAAAAGTTGTAGAAATGGATAGTAGTAATGGTTGTATAGCAGTGAACATACAGTTAATACAGCTGAATTGGACACCCAAAGAAGTTTAATATGGAAAAATTTGTTTTAGCTGTGTTTTACCACAATTTTTTAAAAGACAGAATACATGAAGATAAGGATCTTGACCTATTCGTTTGGCTTTATTTATGGTTCCTGATGCTTTTTTTTTTTTTTAAGACTTATTTTAAAAAAAAAAATGTATTTGGAAGAGTTAGAGAGAGAAAGGGCAGGGGGGAGAGCGAGCGTTCTTGCATCCACTGGTTCCCCCCCCCCCAATAGCTGCAGTGGCCAGGCCAAAGCCAGGAACCAGGAACTTCTTCCAGGTCTCCCACTTGGGTGCAAGAACCCAAGAACTTGGGCCTTCTTCCTCTGCTTTCCCAGGCACATTAGCAGGGAGTTGGACCATCAGTGGAGCAACCGAGAATTGAATTGGTTCCCATATGGGATGCTGGTGCTGCAGGCAGGGCCTTAACCCACTATGCCACAGAAATGGCACTCTGACTCTGTTTTATTGTTAAATTGTGCTTTCTTTCAACATGGAAGTACTTAAGGTTTTTTAAAAAAAGTTTTATTTATCTGAAAGGCAAAGTTACAGAGAGAGATAAGGAGACATAGATCAATCTTCCATCCACTGGTTCACTCCCCTAATGGCTGTAATGGCTTAGGCTGGACCTGATTGAAGCCAGGAGCTTCTTCCAGGTCTCCAAGGACTTGGGCTGCTTTCCTAGGTGCATTAATAGGGAGCTGGGTAGGAAGTATAGCAGCCAGGGTTTGAATCAGTGCCCTTGTGGGGTGCCCGATGTCAGCTTAATTTACTGCACCACAGTGCTGGCCCCAGTACTTGATTTTTTTTTTTTAATAAGAGTGTTGGAGGGTTGGACTTCTTTTTATTTTTAATTTTTTAAATTAATTTATTTGAAAGGTGGATTTAGAGGCAGAAAGAGAGGTCTTCTATCTGCTGGTTCACTCTCCAAATGGCTGCAACAGCTGGAGCTGTGCTGATCTAAAGCCAGGAGCCAGGAGCTTCTCTGAGTTTCCTGTGCAGCGGCAGGGGCCCAGGCACTTGGGCCATCTTCCACTGCTTTCTCAGGCCATAAGCAGAGAGGTGGATCAGAAATGGAGCAGCTGGGACTCGAACTGGTACCCACATGGGATGTCGGCACTGCAAGCAGTGGCTTTACCTGCTTTGCCCCAGCGCCTGCCCCAATACTTGAATTTTTTCAAAGCTTGAAGTTCAATTGAATGTGCAGAGTAAGCTCATAAGAAATTCTGTATTAAACCAATAAAATTTATAAAATGAAAGAAAATACCATATAACTTAAAAATGTCACATAGTTAAGAAAATATTTTGTAATATTATGAACAGTAATTAAAATTAATATTTGAAGTAACTGTCACCTGCTACTAATTAATATATAGTGGTAAAACAAAGGCAATATGGCATTGTGGGACTTCAGCCTTGGGACAGTCAAAAAGGATTTTTTTTCCTGCTTGGAATTATCTTCAAGTTCAGGATGATTGTAGAGCAATACAGTATTATCTCTTATGTCTAAAGGTTTTTGTAGATGATCTCATTGGAGCCCTTTACATTTCCATGAATTAGGGTTAACTTTTTTTTTTTTTAAAGATGTATCTATTTATTTGAAAGTTAGAGTTATACAGAGAGAAAGAGAGGCAAAGAGAAAGGGATCTTCCATCGCTGGTTCACTCCCCAGTTGGCCACAACAACTGGAGCTGTGCCAATCCGAAGTTAGGAGCCAAGAGCTTCTTCTGGGTCTCCCATATGGGTGCAGGGGTCCAAGGACTTGGACCATCTTCTGCTTTTCTAGGCCATAGCAGAGAGCTGGATCAGAAGTGGAGCATCTAGGATTTGAACTGGCGCCCATATGGAATACTGGCATTGCAGGCAGCAGGTTTACCCACTATGCCACAGCACTGGCTCCGATAACTCTTATTATAAAGAAAGCATATTTACTTATTGAACACAGTAGTCCACCTTCTCCAGGGGAATATATTCCAAGATCCCCAGTAGATATACAGGAACTGCAGATAATACCAAACCCTACATGTCCTGCATGTCCATACCTGTGTAAAGCTTAATTTATGAATTAGGGACAATAAGAGATTGATAACAATAACTAATAGAACAATTGTGATGCAGTTGAATAAAAGTTATGTGAATGTGGTCTCTCTCACTCAGAATATCTTATTGTAAGTCTTTATTACTTTTGTTCCTTTAATTCTCTAACAGGTCCACAAACTGCCAGATTTCACTTACTGCCACCTCCCCATATTCTTTGGGTGCTCAAAAAAAATTATTCCAGTCCTTTCCTTTATAGTGTGATATGAAGTAATCTACACTGGTTAAAGGATGGGGTCAGTGTTGCAGCAAAGCCCGTGACACTGGCATCCTATATGAGTACTGGTTCGAGTCCTGGCTGCTCTGCTTCCTATCCAGATCTGAGTGCTTGGGCCCCTGCCACCCACCCGGGAAATACCGAGGGTGTTCTAGGCTCCTGGCTTCGACCTGGCTCCGTGTTGGCTGTTGCAGCCATTTGGGGAATGAACCAGCAAATGGAAGATCTCTCTCTCTCTGTCCCTCGCTCTAATGGCCTTTCAAATAAATAAATTTAAAAAAAGATTTAATATCAATTTTCTTTTCTTTTCTTTTTTTTACAGAAAAAAAGGGATTTGGCATACTGTGTATTCTTAGGCGGCAAACTAAGTGAAAACCTGCAACCCGGGCTAGTGGGGATCTAAGGAATTACTTCCAGGTCAGCTGAGACTTCTGCAAAGAATGGCCAGACTGGCTATGGCCATTTTTTTCAGTAGGAAATAAAAAGTAGCAGGCTCTTCACTAATTATAGTTGCTTTCTTACTGAAATCAAATCGACATACTGTAAAACCAAGAAATATTCATGTGTGTCAAGACTAGAAATATAAAAGGAAAGATAATGATGAAGGATAATAATAATAATGGAAATATACACAGCTCCGAATATCTACGGATTATGTTAAAATGTTGGCATTGTGTTGGGGTGATGGCTAGATCATCCTGTTGAGGTCAGTTTCACTTTTATTACATGGCTCATTCATAATCAGAAATTTTTGTTCTTTTAAGGAACAGCTGAGGTTTCATTCATTCATTCACTCATTTGTATTTACTTGGTCTTTCAGATGTTGTCCTTAGGTTTGTATTAATACTTGGTTTTGATCCCTGATATTGTCTCAGCCTGTTCAAGTAAAGAATGCTTGTTAAGGTACCAAAATCAAAACATTTATGGGGGCAAAAAGAAAATATCCTATTGTATTTTCACCTTTTTACTTAAAGGAAGCATTTTAAATTGTATATCTTAATTGACAGCATGACTGCTCTTGTGCTTTGAGGCCATGAAATAAAATTGAGATTCCATGACAATCGATCGAATCAAGACAACTACTGAATATCTAATGGGCAAGTAGTATATACGGCTTTGATACATGAACAAAGCCATGATTTATGGCTGGAGTAGGACAGATCTGAATGGCACAAGGTTTCATCATACTACTCAGCATGACATGCAATTTAAATTTATGAATTGTTTATCTCTGGATTTGCTGTTTAATATTTTCAGACTGTAGTTGACCATAGGTAAACTGAAACCATGGAAAGTAAAACCCAGGATAAAGAGGGACTACTATACTGTTGACCTGGAACAATTGTAAACCCACTTGATGTCAGTGTGCACTCTATACTATACATTGTGACTTCTAAAGCAATGCTTCTCTTAGAGTCAGTTTGCAAAAGAATTTCTTTGGAAACAATTTAAAAGGTGTCTTTGGGGACTTTTCTCCAATATGTCTAATAGAATAGATACAGGATAGTGCCCTGAAATATGTTGGTATTTCTGAATTAGGTAGCCCTGAGAGCCTACTGCAAGGAATCTGTTTTGACTCAAACACTGCGATTTTTGAACTGATTTTCATTATTGGAATGGTCATACTGTAATAAGAATAGCATATTATTTCTCCTTCTGACTGCATCATTCCTATTAACTCCCTTTTTGTTCTTGCCGATGATCTCCACGTATTTACTTTTCCACCTGTTGCCATTTTCTGTTAGGTGTTGATGAGTCCTCGTGGGTGACAGTTAAGATGAAGGAGAGATATGTTCATTCCTTTGTTCTTCAACCAGTTTCATGAGGCATGAATAAAATTGACCAATTGAATTACCACAGAAATGCTCAGTTATGTAACTATCATTACCACAGCCATGATAAATCACTATAGAACATGCATGTCCCCCTTTAAACTAACTGTGCCTCTTTCAGTCAGACTCCGTCTTCATCCATGGAACCCTGGCATTGAGCAACTCCTAATCTGATAAATCTGATTGCCATAGGTTTGCTTTTTCTAAATTTTCATGTGCGTCTAATCATAGAATATGTAGTTATCTGTGTCTTCATCCATATTGTTGCATGTATCAGTAGTGTGTTACTTTTTTTTTTTTTTTTTGACAGGTAGAGTTAGAGGGAGAGAGAGAGAGAGAGAAAGGGTTTCCTTTACCATTGGTTCACCCCCCAAATGGCCGTTACGGCTGGAGCTACACTGATCCAAAGCCAGGAGTCAGGTGCTTCCTCCTGGTCTCCCATGCAGGTGCAGGGCCCAAGCACTTGGGCCATCCTCCACTGCCTTCCCGTGCCACAGCAGAGAGCTGGACTGGAACAGGAGCAACCGGGATTAGAACCCGGCGCCCATATGGGATGCTGGCGCTGCAGGCAGAAGATTAACCAAGTGAGCCGCGGCGCCGGCCCTAGTGTGTTACTTTTTATTGCTGAGTAGTATTGCATGTCAGGGGTGGGAAACCTTTCTTCTGCTAAGGGCCATTTGGATATTTATAACATCATTCACGTGCCGCAAAATTATCAACTTAAAAATTGGCCTGCAGTAGTTTTATTGAATTTTGAATCTCATCTATGGTTGACTTGACTAAATGATTTTGTGGGCCTTATACAGCCTGTGGACATTCCCCACTCCTGCATTCTATAGATACACCATTCACTGTGTGCTAGACATTTGGGTTGCTTCCTGTTTGGGCTATTACAAATACAGCTGTCATGTGCATTTATAAAACTATGTGAGGTAACATTTTCATTTCTCTTATAAGTACTTAGAAGTGGGATTCTTGGGTCATACAGTAAGTTTCCTTCATAAGAAACTTCCAGACCTTTTTACCAGATCAGCTTAACTATTTTACATGCACTGCAGCCATGTGTGGGAGGTTTAATTTCTCCATACCCTCATCAACATTGTTTCATATTTAGTCCTCTTAAATTCTATCCTTTCTGGTCGGTGCCGCGGCTCAGTAGGCTAATCCTCCGCCTAGCGGGGCTGGCACGCCAGGTCTAGTCCCAGTCGGGGCACCGGATTCTGTCCCGGTTGCCCTTCTTCCAGGCCAGCTCTCTGCTGTGGCCCGGTAGTGCAATGGAGGATGGCCCAAGTCCTTGGGGCCTGCACCCCATGGGAGACCAGGAGAAGCACCTGGCTCCTGCCTTCGGATCAGCGTGGCGCGGCAGCCATTAGAGGGTGAACCAACGGTAAAGGAAGACCTTTCTCTCTGTCTCTCTCTCTCTCTCTCACTGTCCACTCTGCCTGTCAAAAAAAAAAAATTCTTTCTGGAAGTGTAATTTCTCATTGTTTTAATTTTCATTTCCTTATGGATTAAGGATACTGAACATCTTTTCATGTGCTTATTTTCCATTCATATATTTTCTTTGGTAAAGTATTCAAATCTTTTTTTAAAAATGTGAAATTATTTTCCTTCTTACTGAGTTAAAACATTATATTTTCTGGACGTAAGTATTTTATCAGATATACGGTCTATAGATATTTTCTGCCAATCAATGCTTGCCTTTTCATTTTCCTAGTGTTATTTTTGAAGAATTATTTTTCATTATGATCAAGTCCAATTTGTAATTTTTTTTCTTACAGTTTCTGCATTTGGTGGCCTATCTAGACATCTTTGCCTAATCTAAGGTTGCAAATATTTTCTCTTGTGTTTTCTTACAGAAAGTTTATATTCTCTATTCTTACAGGATTGTAGTTTAAAATATTCAGATTTCAAAGTGATTAGATACCTCTTTTTGTTTTTGTTTTGTTTTGTTTTTTTAATTTGAAAGGCAGAGAGACAGAAAGCTCCCATGCATTGGTTCACTGTCCTAGCACCTGCCAATGCCCCAGGGCTGGGCAAGGCTGAAGCTGGAATCTGAGAACTCATCACAGATCTTCTGTTTGGGTGGCAGGGACCCAATTACTTGTGCCATCACTGCTACCTCCCAGGGTCTGCATTAGCAGGAAGCTGGGATTAGGATCTGGAGATTAAACTCGGGTAGTCCAATTTGGGACACAAATGTTTTAACCAGCACCTTAACTGCTAGGCTAAATACATGCCCTAATAGCTCTTTTAGAAAGTATTAATGGAGAATAGTTTGGTCAGGCTCTTTCTAGCTTTGAGGTAGCTTTCTAAAACTTCCCTCTTGTATTTGGTCAAAATTTTGGTTTAAGTATGAACAGAGTATTAGTAAAAGGCAACATGCTCTTTTGTACCCTAGGATTTTAATTTCTGACATCCGGTAATAGTTGGTATTTGCTCAGGGATAATTGCTCTTACGATAACACACTTACCACATTTAAATCAGTTTAAATCTGATGTGTATCTAAAAGTGTTCTTTCATTTTCTGAATTATTAGTGTGAACACAGATTCTGTCTGAATGAAATACAGTGCCTGTTAAGGAATTTAAAGTTCAGAAAAGATTGGAAAATGACAAATTATACAAAGATGAATAACAAAACCAGTTAAAATTAGTTCATTGATTTAGCTTGCAATATATTGGACCATGCAAAAACTTGAAATATTGTGAATCAGATCTAATTCTTTTCTGGCTATTTGTAGCCTGATTCCATAAGTTAACCTTTTCTCCTGTGGCCTCTGGAGCTCTGGCTCTTTACAATGAGAACTTTCCTTATTCCTACCTCAGGCCCAGGGCATCGCCTTCTCTTCGTGTGGATCTGTTAACTTAGACTGTTGTGTATGGGAATTCTTTGTGATTCCGTTTCCTTTCTGCCGTATCACCATGTGGGATAAGTTTAATAAACAAATAGCTCCTCTGGTTCTTCCTCGTGTGAGCTGCCTGGGATAGTTTATAGTTAATATCTTATTCCATTCTTCTGCATAACATATACTAGTTGATTGCCTTTCCCAGCCAAAACAACTTAAACAATGGATTGGGCAGAAGCAGAGATGAGAACCTTTCCTTTTTTTTTTTTTTCTTTAGGATTTATTTATTTATTTGAAAGTCAAAGTGATAGAGAAGGGAGAGACAGAGACAGGGAGAAAGAGAGGAGGGAAGGAGAAAAAACTTTTGTCACCTGGTTCGCTTACCCAAATGGCTGCAACAACCAGGGCTGGGTCATGCTGGAGCCTGGATCCTGAAACTCCATCCGTTTCTCCCACATGGGTGGCAGGAGTCTAAAATAAAGTACTTGGGCCATCTTCCACTGCTTTCCCAGACATGTTATTAGCAGAGAGCTGCATCAGAAGTGGAGCACTTGAGTCTCCAACAGGCTAGGCTCTCCAGTATGGAACACTGGCATTGCAAATGGCGTCTTAGCTGACTGTGCTCTAACACGGGCCCTCTAGTCTTCTCTTATTGAGGTAGACTTTAGATCCACAAAAATGTAAAACTGTTTCTTTTCCTTACTTTTTTCTTTAATAATCCAAATATATATTTTTTCTCATCTCTTTCCTCCTATTCATAATATGTAATAGTTTGTTCTTATTTACTATCTTAAGCCTGTATATCTCTACCTTTTTGTAGTTTCGTATATCACGTATCTTCTACTGCAGGAATTGAAATGACATGTATTGTTTATGAGTGTGTGGAGAATTGTCACATAGTTACTAATGCTTTGACAAGTTTACTTTTTCCCTCAGGTTTCTTTCTGTGCTTCATTTTGGATAGTTTGTATTGCTGTGTCTTCAAGTTCATTAATCCTTAATTCTGGTATTTCTAATACGCTCTTAATTTCATTGTATTTTAATCTTAAATGTGTACTTCAAACCTCTGAAATGAAAATTTTTATTTACTTTTTTATATTGTCCATATCTCCAGTTAACATGTTTAAATGTTCTTCTACCTTCATGAACAAATAGATTTTAGTTATAATAACTATTTTGAGGTCTTTGCTTACTGATTCTATCATCTGTATCACTTAGAAATTTTTTTTTTTTCATTTTATTTGAAAGGCAGGGGAGGGAGAGGAAGAGAGACAGAGAGACAGAATCAGCCCTTAAGGCATTTGGATCCGGCTGAAAAGCCCATGAGAATATTTTAGGCATGGAAAGCCAAGTCACTTTGGAAAAAAAAAAAAAAAGGCCTAAATGAAAGATCTCTGTGAGTGAGATCCCAGTGGAAACAATGGGGCCATCAAAGAAGGAGGTACCTTTCTCTGAAGGGAGGAGAGAACTTCCACTTTGACTATGGCCCTGTCTGAATAAGATCGAAGTCGGCGAACTCAAAAGGCTTCCATAGCCTTGGCAACTCATGACTAGAGCCTAGGGAGATTACTTACTGACGCCATAAACAAGAGTGTCAGTTTGTTAAGTCAACAACAGGAGTCACTGTGCACTTACTACCATGTAGGATCTCTGTCCTTAATGTGTTGTCCAATGTGAAGTAATGCTATAACTAGTACTGAAACAGTATTTTACACTTTGTGTTTCTGTATGGGTGCAAACTGATGAAATCTTTATTTAATATATACTAAACTGATAATCTGTATATAAAGAGAAGTGAAACTGAATCTTGATGTGAATGGAAGGGGAGAGGGAGCGGGAGATGGGAGGGTTGCTGGTGGGAGGGAAGTTATGGGGGGGGGAAATGCCATTGTAATCCATAAGCTGTACTTTGGAAATTTATATTCATTAAATAAAAGTTTTTGTTTTTTTTTTTTTTTTAAAAAGAGAGACACTGACAAAGTTTCTGACAAACTGACAGAAAGAAACTGACTTTCATCCACTGATTTAATTCCCAAACACCTGCAACAGGCCAGGATGAACCAGACCAAAGCCAAAACCTTGGAACTCAATCCAAGTCTTCCAACATGGGTGGCAGGGATCTATGCTCTTGAGCCATCGTCTTCTGCTCCATAGGGTGTGTATTAACGGGAAGCTGGGTCAGAAGTGCAGAGGCTGGGACTTGAGCCAGGCTCTCCATTATGGGATGAGGGTGCCCAGGTGGCATCTCAACTGCTGTATCAATTGATCACCCTGTATCATTTCTTACCTTGTTTCTATTCTGCTGTTTTCTTCTCATTATGGGTCATACTTTTCTGATTCTTTTCACGCCTGGTAGTTTTTTTACTGGATGTGAGACATTGTGGATTTTGCCTTGAAGTGTTCTGAATGTTTTGGTATTTCTAGAGATAGTCGTGAGCTTTATTCTGGGACACCTTTAATTTATTTGGAAATACTTTAATACTTCAAGGCTTACTTTTGTGCATGGTTATGTAAGGGCAGAGCAAACTTTAGGGCTAACTTGGCCCTACCACTGAGACAATAACCTTAGAATTATTCTACCTGATATCTTGTGAAATATAAACTTTTTTCTTTCTGGGTGAAACACAGATTACTTCTTCCACTGTGTGAGCCTCTGGGATTGCTCCCTCAGCTCTTTTTAGTTGCTCTTTTCCCTGCTTCAAGTAGATTCCTCACAAGGATGTGCTGATATTTCAGTAGTTTGTATGCATGGGGCTTAGGGCCCAGGACAAGCAGATCCAGATTCCAACAGGTCAGAGAACAACTCGGAGCCATTTGTGGGCTTATATCCCCCTTTACTTACAGTGGTGGTGAGAAATACACAAGGAACAGGCATTTGTACTCCGCAGCAGTGGGACCACAGGAGATAGCACCTTTGTATCCATGGTGGCAGGCACATACACACACACAGATACACCTTTAGCCACATACAACTACACATCTACACATCCACAAGCAGTGGCATTGGTGCCCACATCCATCCACAGACTGCCACATCTGGCCATTCCCCTATCCTCCAGTTGATTATATGAGTTTACAGACAAAAGTGGCCCACAGCCAAACTGTTCCATAACAGACTTGTGGGCAGCTAGCCAAGCAGGTGGACCTGTCTGTTGCCATGACACCAGTTACCATACAGGGATAGAGCTTCAGGAGCACAGAGAATAGGAGGCAAGGGCAAACGGTGTGGGAACTTGATATCTTTACCTTCCCAAATTCATCTTCTCAACAGCTTCATTCTGTGCAATTCTCTTTGGTACTCTTCCAGGCAGATCCTAATGAGTGGGCCTCCTGGTTTTGTTTCTTCAACTCCGGAAGAGTGCCAGGTTCCACCTGGGTTGCTGCTTCTTCCTCTGCTTTGTAGAAACTCTTTAAGCAGGGAGTTCTTGGAGGGAGACTCAGTGTTGTTTGCCTCCTTGCAGAGACTACCGTTCAACACTGGCCAGTTTCTAAAAGCCATTGTTTCATGTATTTTTGTGTGTTTTTAGTTGTTTCCACATAGAGTGTGTTCATTCCCTGTTGTTCCATCTACGTAAGAAATCCTGTCCACTCATTAAAAAAAAAATTCAGCTCAAGCACAAAGTCCTCTCCAGAATTTTCTTGTCAGGAATTATTTGGTTATAAAGAACAAAAGCTCTTTCAAGGAAAGATCTAATGAAAGAGGGATTTGTTATTACAAAATGCAGAGAAATCTCACAGATCTTCATTGCATAGTATGAACAAATTTCACTTCCCTAACACTGTCTTTTCTGCATACCAGTTTCCTTCATAGAGTTGTTCTTGTTTTCCTTTGGTTTACTCTTGCTAACCCTGGCCTTAACTCAGAATGACCTAGGTAATCACATTTTGCTCATTTGTGTGATGAATAGGCTCAAGAAGCCTGAAAATTAGTATTTTTCCAAGGAGAGAAACATGATTAATAATCTAATTAGAGTAAAACTGTTAATTTCAAAAAACAAGGATTTTGTGTCAGCAATATCAACTGATAAATTCTAAATTAGGAAGTGTCTCAAATAATATTCAGTAAACAACATAGTATTTATACCAAGGTAGCATACACATTTTGCTTGTTTTTGTGGTTAAGGGTTTTTTTTTTGGTTTTTTTTTTTTTTGGACAGGCAGAGTAAACAGAGAGGGAGAGACAGAGAGAAAGGTCTTCCTTTTTCCATTGGTTCACCCACAAATGGCCGCTACGGCCAGCAAGTTGCGCCAATCTGAAGCCAGGAGCCAGGTGTTTCTTCCTGGTCTCCCATGTGGGTGCAGGGCCCAAGCACTTGGGTCATCCTCCACTGCCTTCCCAGGCCACAGCAGAGAGCTGTACTGGAAGAGGAGCAACCGGGATGGAAGTGGTGCCCCATCTGGGATTAGAACCCCGGGTGCCGGCGCCGCAGGCGGAGAATTAGCCTAGTGAGCCGCGGCACTGGCCAGGTTTTTGTTTTTAAATTTGAGAGACGGAGAAAGAACTCTGACCTGCTGGTTCACTCCCTAAATGTTTGCAACAGCTGAACTTGTGCCATGTCAAAGACAGAAGCTAGAATCTCAAATCATGTGTCCCACATGTGTGGCAGGGATTCAACCCTTAAGCCATCATTACCTGCTCCCCCAAGGGTACATATTTGCAGGAACCCAGAATCAGGAGCAGAGTCTAGACTAGACACTTCAATATGGGATGCAGTCATCCTGATTGGCATCTTAACCACTAGGCCAAATGTATGCCACTGTTTGAGTTTTTGATTAAGTAAAATGATTCATCTATAAATATTCACACCTGTGTTATGTATCAGGCACTGCCCAAGGCAATAGAGAAACAAAAGAGCTTATATTGCAACCTGCAGTTTATTAGCTAAATCCAGACCAGCCACCTGTTTTTCGTTAGTAAAGCTTTTTTTTTGGATCACTGCCCCTCCCAATTCATCACATTATTATCTGTCACTGTTACCATACTTTGATAGAAGGTGAGTTAATGCAACAGGGACTGTACAGTTCACAAAGCCTAAAATATTTACTTTTTGTCTAGTTTGGGAAAAGTTTGGCAATAACTGACATGGGTAAATTTTTTTTCTTTTAATATAAAAATTTTGGGGCAAGTATTTGGCTTCAGCGATAAGGTGCTGATTAGGAAGGATACTCACATCCACACTTCCATATCCACCTCCAGTTACTGACTCCAGCTTTCTGGTAATGCATAGGTGGGAGGCAGCAATGATGGCTGAAGCAGTTGGGTTCCCACCACCCATGTGGGTCCTGGATGGAGTGCCTGGTTGACTCTTGGCTCCATCTCAGCCTAGCTCCCAGTGTTGTGGACATTTGGGAGAGTGAATCCGTTCATGGGAGTTCTCTCTCTGCCTCTCAAATAAGTAAATAAAAATTAAAAACATGAGTAAAAAGTTTGGCTCATGCAGTATTAAGATCTTCATTAATTAGGTTTTTACCAAATTAATAGTTGGAGATTAAATTATTTCCCTAGAGTCCTGACATTAGGTTTGACAGTCTTGGTTTCATTCTTTCCTTAAGATCATAGGATTGTTTTGTCTTTTTCATTAATTTCTGGTTAGTCTTAGTGAGACTGCTTCTTTCTCTGTAAGAGTTTCCTAATAGCAAGAACTTATTTGAATTATCTCACACAAGGGCATCTAAACGTACTGGTGATTCAGAACACATGTGGTATAGTAGCTGGCAGATGGCTAAAGGCCAAGTGTTAAAACAACTCATGTAACAGTCTTGCAAACTGTGGAGTGTTTTCTGTAGTTGTAGGCATAAACATTGATTTCTTTTTTCCCCCTGCAGTATATTACAAACAGTAACATGATTTTGGATGTAGGTATAGTTGGAAATTAGCTCTGTTTCTAATAAAATATTAAAGATAAAAGCTCAGGAAAAACTGTTTGAGTCTAAACATGCTTGTAAGTATTGTAATTATTATGTAGCTCCTCTGTCTTCATAGTTGTGATTAGATACGGTTAAAAAGTCATATTTTTGCAGGAAAGTATGCATCCTTCAAGTATTCTCTGCAGGCGGAAGATTAGCCTAGTGAGCCGCGGTGCTGGCCATCCTAAGCTTTTTAAAGGCAGAAACGTGTATATGACGTTTTGGGTTCGGCACTGTGGCGCAGTGGGTTAAAGCCCTGGCGTGAAGTGCCGGCATCCATATGGGTGCCAGTTCTAGTCCTGGCTGCTCCCCTTTGGATCCCGCTCTCTGCCTGTGGCATGGGAAAGCAGTAGAAGATGACCCAAGTGCTTGGGCCCCTGTACCCACTTGGGAGACCTGGAGGAAGCTCCTGGCTTTGGATCAGCGCAGCTCCAGGCATTGCGGCCATCTGGGGAGTGAACCAGTGGATGGAAGACCTCTCTTTCTGTCTCTACTTCTCTTTGTAACTCTTTCAAATAAATAAAATCTTAAATAGTGTACAAGACATTTTAAAGTCCATGTTGCCTATACAAAGCCTTTTATTGGCTGGCACTGCGACTCACTAGGCTAATCCTCCGCCTGTGGCGCTGGCACATCGGATTCTAGCCCAGTTGGGGCGCCGGATTCTGTCCCAGCTGCTCCTCTTCCAGTCCAGCTCTCTGCTGTGGCACGGGAAGGCAGTGGAGGATGGCCCAAGTGCTTGGGCCCTGTACCCACATGGGAGACCAGGAGGAAGCACCTGGCTCCTGGCTTCGGATTGGCGCAGCGGCCATTTGGGGGGTGAACCAATGGTAAAGGAAGACTTTTATCTCTGTCTCTCTCTCACTGTCTAACTCTGCCTGTCAAAAAAAAAAAAAAAAAAACAAAAAAAACCGCCTTTTATGTACTTGGTGTTCAATAAAAATTTATAGTGAATTGTTGTATCCCAGTATTTCTGTAAAACAACTAGGGCAGAAAATAGTTTACAAGGAGTTGTTTTTTTTGTTTTTGTTTTTGGTAAGGATAACTTTAATATGGCAGATTCTACATTTATTTAGTCCTTTTAATTTTCTTTATTTTATCTGAATTCCTGTTAACACTTATTTTCATCAGGCAGAAGTATCTTACTGACACTTTAACTTGGTTCAAAAGCTGTTTTTCCTTTTCCAAGGCAGCTTGCCATATTCTGAAAGTTTCATATGTTTCCTTCTCTTTGTCATTGTATAATGTTTAGTTAATTTTTTTAAGTATAAAAATATGCTGGCTGTAATAAGAGACCTGGTTTTTTAAAAAACTTTTAAAATTGATTTGAAAGGCAGAATTACATATATGAGAGAGAAAGAAATATCTTCCATCCTTTGGTTTACTCCAAAGACAGAAGCCTGGAACTCCATTTGGGTCTCTCATGTAGGAGACAGGGACCCAGGTACCTGCATCTTCCGCTGCTTTCCCAGGCACATTAGCAGGGAGCTGGATCAAAATTGGAGCAGACAGACTCAAACTGGTGCCCATATGGGATGCCACTGGCTCACTTCAGTTAATTTTTGAAAATGTGATGATCAGTTGTTTGGCTGTCTAGTTCTCTGAATTAATCACTGTTTTCCATGTATCTTCTTCCCTTCTTCCACTATTCTTCCAGGGAAGTAGTAGGATGAAAGGTATTAAGTTTTCTTTGCCAGCTGAGAAAAGACTGCCTTAAACTTTAAACTGCTTTGTAACATTTCTAATGACAAAAATGGGGAAGAAAGAATAGATGATATTACAACCCTAGCATTTTTTTCTTTCACTTAAGTCTAATTTTGTTAAAATTGGGGTAAATGAAACTTGCAACTAACCTTTTAGGCATGCTAATCTTGGTTGCATCAAAAAGTTTTGTTTTGAGCTCAGAATTTGGTTGAGCAGTTTAAGACAGTGGATTGGTATATTTGCATCTCTCCATCAGAGGGCCTTGATTCAAATCCTGGTTCTGTTTCTTACTCCAACTTCCTGTGAAAACAAACCCTGGGAGACAGCAAGTGATAACTCAAGTACTTAGGTCCTTGTGACTCACATGGGAGACCTGGATTGGGTTTCGAGCTCTCACCTTCTGCCTGTCCAACCCTGGGCCATTGAGGGCTTTTGGGGAGTGACCCAGTAGATTAGAGCTGTGTATAAGTATGTAAATAGTACTTTACTGCCTCTCAGATTAAAGAAAAAAAGTTTTGATTGAAAGCAGAAGTTCACGGGAATTTTCAAAGCCTAAAACCAAATTCTCAGTGCCTTTGTAATAGGTGTTAAATAATCTGTATGTCTGTGTGCTTGATCTAGTGACTGGTTATTGGAAAGTATATTGTTAAAAAATTGTATTCAATGTTGTGATCACATCCTAAAGTTTCAGGTTTTTTTTTCCATTTAGAATAAAAGTTAGTATTTTATTTCACATAAATTACAAATTAAGGATTATGACTTTTTTAAAAAAAGATTTATTTATTTGAAAGGCAGAGTTAGAGAGAGATAGGGGAGAAACAGAGAGAGCAAGAGAGAGAGGGAGGGATCTTTAATTCTCTGGTTCACTCGTTAAATGGCTACAATGGCCAGAACTGAGCCAGTCTGAAGCCAGAAGCCAAGAGCTTCTTCTTTGTTTCCCTCATGGGTCCAGGGGCTCAAAACTTGGGCCATCTTCTGGTTTCCCAGGCATATTAGCAGGGAGCTGGATAAGAACTGGAACAGCCAGGACTTGAACCAGCACCCCCTTGTGCAGGCAGCAGCTTTATTTGCTACACCACAGCACTGGCCCCAGATTATGACTTTTAAATGAAATAGGATGTCAGTTGGTCTCATCTATGGCATTTGTGTGTAGACTAAATTCTTGGGTCATGATATATATTAGTCTAAAGTTAATCTGTTCTAGTATTAGAATTTAGAACATATCTCAAAAGCTGTAACCTCATCCCTGATTCTGTTGTGGCAAAATTTCAGACTAATATAGCATTTAAAGATACAGTGTCTAATAAGACAGTTAACATTTCATCTGTAATATGAGAGTTCTGGAAGCCTATTAAAACTTTTAGTGGGACTTAACATCAAGTATTAATAGATCTGTAAATTTACTCATAGCCTGTGAGAAAGACATATCAGATTCTTCCTGTTACCTTCAACTTCAGTTGATTTACCTACATTGGGCTTGAGGGGCTTGTTGGGCTTGTTATGTGTGTGTGGGCAGGTGGTGAAACAGTTTAACCAAATGACAATCTCACTTTGAGTGCTTCTCTCCTTTTGACCTTTTACTATTATGGTACTGACTCAGGAACACCTTGAATGGTGCCATTGTAAGCTTTCATGATGAGGAAAAGGAATTAGCATTTGATAATATAAAAGAAATCTTATCTTTTCTTGGCTCAAAATAATTAATTGTTTTCTAGGAAGGAATTTAAATATTATGTTGAAGAAAAACTGTTCTTTATATTTTAAGAATAAATATATATATATATATATTTTTTTTTTTTTTGACAGGCAGAGTGGACAGTGAGAGAGAGAGACAGAGAGAAAGGTCTTCCGTTGCCGTTGGTTCACCCTCCAATGGCTGCCGCGGTCGGCGCGCTGCGGCCGGTGCACCGCACTCATCTGATGGCAGGAGCCAGGTGCTAGGTGCTTTATCCTGGTCTCCCATGGGGTGCAGGACCCAAGCACTTGGGCCACCCTCCACTGCACTCCTGGGCCACAGCAGAGGGCTGGCCTGGAAGAGGGGCAACCGAGACAGAATCCGGCGCCCCGACCGGGACTAGAACCTGGTGTGCCTGCGCCGCAAGGCGGAGGATTAGCCTGTTGAGCCACGGCGCTGGCCGAATAAATATATTTTCTAAATAGGTTGATTAATTGGATGATTTGACAGACTCAGGAAGAGAATTGAAAAGAAGATGGATGTCTATGCTCAATTGGACTTGCCCCAAATGGTGGAGTTAGAAATGTGCCAGGGGGTTTCCAATTCAATCCCATCAAGGGGGCATGTACCAATGCCATCTCACTAGTCCAAGTGATCAATTTCAGTTCACAGTTGATCATAACTGATAGTTCTAAGAGTCAAAGGGATCACATAAACAAGACTAGCGTCTGCTAATACTAACTGATAGAATTAAAAAGGGAGAGAACGATCCAACATGGGAAGCAAGATACACAGCAGACTCATAGAATGGCAGATGTCCCAAACAGCACTCTGGCCTCAGAATCAGCCCTTAAGGCATTCGGATCTGGCTGAAGAGCCCTTGAGAGTATTTCAGGCATGGAAAGCCAAGACACTCTGGCAAAAAAAAACCGACCTAAATGAAAGATCTCTGTGAGTGAGATCCCAGTGGAAACAATGGGGCCATCAAAGAAGGAGGTACCTTTCTCTGAAGGGAGGAGAGAACTTCCACTTTGACTATGACCCTGTCTGAATAAGATCGAAGTCGGCGAACTCAAAAGGCTTTCATAGCCTTGGCAACTCGTGACTAGAGCCTAGGGAGATTACTTACTGACGCCATAAACAAGAGTGTCAGTTTGTTAAGTCAACAACAGGAGTCACTGTGCACTTACTCCTCATGTGGGATCTGTCCTTAATGTGTTGTCCAATGTGAAGTAATGCTATAACTAGTACTGAAACAGTATTTTACACTTTGTGTTTCTGTGTGGGTGCAAACTGATGAAATCTTTATTTAATATATACTAAACTGATAATCTGTATATAAAGAGAATTGAAAATGAATCTTGATGTGAATGGAAAGGGAGAGGGAGCGGGAGATGGGAGAGTTGCTGGTGGGAGGGAAGTTATGGGGGGGAAAATGCCATTGTAATCCATAAACTGTACTTTGGAAATTTGTATTTACTAAATAAAAGTTAAAAAGTCTATTGAGAAAAGGATGTTAAATTGTGGAAAATGCAGACTATCTCTACCATTCTGCAGCAGGATTAAACTAAATAAGAAATATAAAAAAAAAAAAAAAAGAAAATGGATGTCTAGAAATGCAGGGGTTAGCAGACTACACCTCTTTGTACTTTATAAGGTTAACCAGGAAAAATCAGTAAATAAATTATTTTCATGTTAGGATGGAATCTATGGAGTAAATACCTAGGAGATATTACTTGAGAAGAAACAGTAAATCTGGAATAGGCATTGGCAGAAGTAAGGCTTAGGATGGAGTATGGACAATGTTGTTAACTCTACAGATTATTCTTAAGGATTTTAAATGTTTGCATTCAGTTCAATGGCCTTTTAAAAACTTTTTTGTGAGGCAGAGAGAAAGAGAGCACTTCCATCTGCAGGTTCACTAAATGCCTCAAGGGCCTCAAGCCAGGGGCTGAAGCTGGGAGCCTAGAACTCAGTGCAGATCTCCCACATGGATAACAGGACCCCAGTCATGTGAGCATCATTAGTGCCTCCCTGAGTTCACATTAGCAGGAAGCTGGAGTCAAGAACAGAGCTGAGTATTAAAGCCAAGCACACACATGGAAACGGGCATCCTAATCAGTCTCTTAACTGCTAGGCCAGATGCCTGCCCCTCAATGACCTTTACCTTTGTATGTTTTCCTTTCTTAAGAATTCATTGTTTTATAGTGGACAGTATGTCTGTGATATGTTTATAAAGAGGATGCTTCTTTATAAATTACTAATTTTATTTAATACTAAATATATCCCAGCTTTAAGTTTATTTGAAGCAGTTTGTTGGTGTAGTGAAAAGAACAGCAGATTAACACAACTTTGGGATCTTCTGATCCTGAATCTTGTCCAATTAACTATGGGACTTTAGAACGTAAATAATTAAATGAGGGTAGGGAGAGGCTTTCAGGAGTTAAACATACAATGAGCACAGTTTTTCTAATTCTATTCGTGGACATTGACATTGTTGCCTAAATTTGTCTACTATAAAACAATACTGGGATGAACATTCTTGTACAAGTTTGCAAGGCCTATGCCTAGTACTGTTAATTTCTTCATACTTCTTCAATATTATTTGTTTGTTTGAGAGACAAGTAGTCAGGGGTAAGGGAAGAAGGAGTTCCCATCCACTAGTTTTCTTCCCAAATGCCCACAATGGCCTGTGGCTGAGCTAGGCCAAAGCCAGAAGCCAGAAACCCAATTTAGATCTCCTGTATGGATGGCGGGGACCCATCTAACTTGGAACAGTACCGGCTGCCTCCCAGGGTGCACAGTAGCAGGAGTCTGGAATTGAGAACAGAGCTGGGACTTGAACTCAGGCATTCCTCTTTGGGATGCAGGTATCCCAACCCACTGTCTTAATTGCTAGGCCAAATGCCCACCCTCATTTATTTTAAATAATTCTTATTTCAAAATAAACCTTTCCCTCCCCTTTATTTGAAACGGAGAACAATTTCCATATAGGTGGCAGGAGTCCAAGCACCTCAGCCATCTCTTGCTGCCTCCCATTGTGTGCACAAACAGGAAGCTGGATCAGGAGTGGAGGCGAGACTCAAACCCTGGCACTCTTACATGAGGTGTATGTGTCCTAAGAGCTGGCCTAACCATTATGCCACTAGCATTTAATTTTTTTTTTATTAATTTATTTGTGAGCCAGAGAAAGACCAATAGAGCTCTCATGCGTTGGTTTACTACCCAAACGGTCACAACAGCTGGGGCTGGGTCAAGCAGAAACTCAGCTGGTAGTTCAGTCCAGGTCCTTCATGTGGGTGGCAGAAACCCAACTACTTGAGCCATTACTTCTGCCTCCCAGGGTCTGCATTAGCAGTAAGCTGGAATCAGTAGTTGCAGCCAGGAATCAAACCTAGCCATTCTGATATGGGTTGTGGGCATCCTAATTGGTGTCTTAACCACTAGGTCAGATGCTCACTCTGGTCTGTTATAATTTACATATCCTCAGTAAATAGCAAGATCAATCATGTTTTCATATCTTATTTGTCATTCTGTTTTCTTTCTCTATGTAAATGGCTCATATTCCTTGTCCATTTTTCTGTTATATTGTTTTCTTTCTTACTGATTGGAGGAGCTTTTATATATACTATATCCAGATCTTTGTTTAAATTTATTGGAAACATATCTTCCTAGTTTGTCTTTTTACTTAGTTGATGATGTTTGTAGCCATTTTAATTTAAATAAAGCCATGGCTTTTTATACCCATAGTTATGCTTTATATGCCAGTTTTAAAAATTGTTTTCTAAAATGATCCTTTGATAATATTTTCATACTTTTTGCCTTGGATTTGAATCTATCTGGATTAGTTTCTTGGGCAGTGTGATATTGGAATTCTAACTTTTATTTTTTTATTCCAACTTGATGACCAGTTGACTTAGAATTATGTGTGGATAATCCATTTTTTTTTTTTCACTTATCTGTGATGTCATCAATCTTGTTCCTAGCCAATACTTTCTAATCTGCTAGCAGTTTTTTAAAGGTCCTGGATTTACACATCAGTTACTGTTGCCACCCTTTGTTCGTTCTCTACTGTTTGTAATTTTCAGAGGAAATGTGAGATGGATATTGATGGTACTATTTTATTTTATGTTTGGTTGGGAATACTTATATCAATTTCTCAGTCATCTCAGAGCTTTGAAGAAACAGAAATAAGTCCTTTCTGTGAAACAGTCAAGAATTTCTTCTATACGCCATTGTGGTCATGTATCAGACTGAAGGAAAGCACTTTCTAAGATGGGTTTTTATAGATTTCCTTATAAAGTAAATAAGCAAGTGGTCTTTGGCTGAATGCTAAGCTGCATATGGACAGATAAACACCATAAGGCAGGACAAAGATTTCCAGGGAAAGAACAACTACAGGAAACCAAATAAGTAACTAGCAGAGACTTTTCAGAAATCTGCAAAATATGTCGATTTTACCTATCCAGAGTATTGCGATCTTTGACTACTCCAGGTTTTCAGTAGAAACCTCAGGAAGGCCACAACTTGGAAGTAAGGCTGATGTGGCCTAAGTAAAGGCTTTTCTCAGTCTGTACTAACAAAACTGAAAACAGATTGATCTGCAGGTAAATTAATTGCCTACTAGAACAAAACTTAACACTCTTGATAGAAAGATAATGAAATCCACACTTAGGCAAACATTGATAATACCCAACATCCATTAAAAAATTACTAAATATGTAGAGAAAAATGGAGTAATTTATACTTGGTGAAATATCTGTCATTAAAAACAGACTTAGAAATGAAATACATGATCAAGTTAATAGAAAAGGACTTTAAAACAGATACTGTAAATGTGATAAATAATTTAAGTAAACATGATAAAACCTATGAACAACAATATAGTCCCTAAACAGGGACAGATAGATACACACACATACAGACCCACAGACACCAAGGCACATGATAATCAAGTTACTGAAAACCAGTGATAAAAAACTTACATGAAGCCAAGAAAAATTCTTCAAGCACATTTATTCCTTTCTATGGCTGAATTATGCTCTGCTATATAGGTATCCTGTATTATATGTATCCATTCAGCAGTTGATGGGCATTTGAGTTGTTTCCACATTTTGGTTTTTATGAGTATTGCTACTATGAACATTCATTTACAGGTTTTTATGTAGACATACATTTGTATATACCTAGATGGAGAGTTGCTGGTCATATGATAACTATATGTTCATCTTTTGGGAAAGGACCAAACTATTGTTCAAAGCACCTGTAACATTTAACATTCCTACTAGCAGTGCATGAGGTTTCCAATTCTCCAGAACTTGTGTTATCTGGTTTTTTGATTCTAGCTCTCCTAATTAATATGAAGTGATAATTCATTGTGGTTTTGATGTGCATTGCTGCTGGCTGCTGATGTTAAGCATCTGACCGTTGTGTATCTTCTTGTAATAAAGTTCAGATCCTTTGTCCATTTAAAAATTTTTATCTTTATTATTGAATTAAGACTTGTTTATTCTAGATACAAGTGCTTTATCAAATATGTGATTTGCAGTTTTTCCTTCCATTTGTTGATTGTCTTTTCATTTCTTTGCAGATAGGTAAAGTTTTTTTTTTTTTTTTTTTTTTTTTTTTTTTTTTTTTTTAAGTTTATTTATTGGGGCTTGTGCTGTGGTGTAGCAGGTAAAGCCACCACATGCAGTGCAGAATGCTGGTTAAAGTCCTGGATGATCTACATCTGATCTAGCTCCCTGCTAATATGCCTGGAAAAACAGTAGAGGATGTAGAGGATGGCCCAAGTGCTTGGGCCCCTGCACCTATGTGGGAGACCCAGGTGAAGCTCCAGGCTCTTGGTTTCAGCCTGGGCCAGCCTTGCCCTGGCCATTGTGGCTGTTTGGGGAGTGAACCAGCAGATGGATGATATCTTTCTCTGCCACTGGCTCTCTGTAACACTGCCTTTCAAATAATTTTTTTTTTTAAAAAGAATATATTTATTTTACTTGAAAGGCAGTTACAGAGAGATAGATAGCTTCCATCAGGTTTTTCCTGTGGAGTGAGCTCTGAATCAAATGAAATGAAGCAAGCTTTGAGAATGGAGCTTTTCAACTAGATGTTAGACAGATCACATAGTTGTCAGGGGCTTTGGGGGAAGCTCCAAATTGGCTTTGGCTTTTCCAGTGGCTGCTTGGCTGTTGATTTTCACAGATACTGTAGTTGCGAGGATTAAGTTTACAAGGCTACTCTGGGACTGTAGAGGGAGGGATCAGATTAGGGTAAGTTAAAATGTCACAAAGTTTACTGTTGTTTTGGCAATTCAGCTAGTTTTCTTGAATACTTATTGGATACTTGAATAAACATGCACTGGATTGTTGCAAGTCTTTAGTTATTTCCAGAATTCTGGGGGAAAAAAGTTGATTTTGGCAGACTTTTTGGCCAGCATTCTTTGTTTTCTTTATGGAAGAGCAGATATTCAAAGATTGTTACTCTGTCCTAGAAATGTTTCTTTCTACTCTTGTATGCTTTTATCTGTATCCTGTTTCTAATCTCTGATCCACTCTTTCATTGCTTCTCCCTCCCTCCCTCCCTCTATTTAAAAGATTTATTTATTTTGAAAGTCAGAGTTACAGAGAGGGAGGGAGAGATCTTCCATTTGCTGGATCACTCCCAGATGGTGGCAGCAGCCAGCACTGGGCCAAGCTTCAGCCAGGTCTTTCACATGGGTGGTAGGGGTCCAAACACTTGGGCCATCTTCCACTGTTTTTTTCAGGCCATTAGCAGAGTGCTGAATTAGAAGTGGAGCAGCAGGGACACATACCAGTGCCCATATGATGTGCTGGCATCACAGTTGGCAGCTTTAACTGCTACACCACAACACTGGCCACTGTTTGCCTATTTTTCACACATTTTCACTGGACCTATGGAACTCTGTTTCTGTGACTAGTGTGCTTGTATTCTGAATTTTTTAGTATTATATTCCCTTCTTGCCTGGTAGCTCATTTAAGGGCTCATTCTCCCACATCCCATATATATAAAAATACTTTGTTCCTAGCCGGTGCTGCGGCTCAATAGGCTAATCCTCCACCTGCAGCGCCAGCACCCCGGATTCTAGTCCTGGTCGAGGCGCTGGATTCTGTCCCGGTTGCCCTTCTTCCAGGCCAGCTCTCTGCTGTGGCCCCAGAGTGCAGTGGAGGATGGCCCAGGTGCTTGGGCCCTGCACCCTCATGGGAGACCAGGAGAAGCACCTGGCTCCTGCCTTCAGATCAGCGCGGTATGCCGGCCACAGCGTGCCAGCCACGGTGGCCATTGGAGGGTGAACCAACGGTAAAGGAAGACCTTTCTCTCTGTCTCTCTCACTGTCCACTCTGCCTGTCAAAAAAAAAAAAAATACTTTGTTCCTCCCTTAAATATTATTGTTCTTCACATTTTTGGCCTTGTTCCTTTCTATTGTCTGTCCATTCTGTCTGAGAGTTTTTACCCAGTTGATGGTTATACTTGCAAGTCCATCTTCTCTAACCCAGATATATCTCAGCAAACGCTGTATTTGTATCTGACTGTGTTTACGGTTATCTCCGCTTGGAAATACTTTGAGTTCAAAAACAGGAATCAACCTATTCATCCTCCTCAGTGTTATTTCTTTCTTTCTTTCCTTTTTTCTTTCTTTCTTTTTCTTTTTTTGACAGGCAGAGTGGACAGTGAGAGAGAGAGACAGAGATAAAGGTCTTCCTTTTGCTGTTGGTTCACCCCCAATGGCCGCTGCTGCTGGTGCCCTGCCCTGATCCGAAGCCAGGAGCCAGGTGCTTCTCCTGGTCTCCGAAGTGGGTGCAGGGCCCAAGGACTTGGGCCATCCTTCACTGCCCTCCCGGGCCACAGCAGAGAGCTGGACTGGAAGAGGAGCAACCAGGACTAGAACTCGGTGCCCATATGGGATGCCGGTGCCGCAGGCAGAGAATTAACCAAGTGAGCCATGGCACGGGCCCCTTTAAGATTTATTTATTCACTTGAAAGGCAGAGTTACAATAGGCAGAGCAGGAGAGAGAGAGAGAGAGAGTTATGTCTTCTATCTGCTGGTTCACTCCCCGGGTGGCCGCAACAGCTAGAGCTAGACTGATCTGAAGCCAGGAGTCAGGTGCTTCTTCCAGAAATCCTGTGTGGGTGCAGGGACCCAAGCACATGGGTCATCTGCTGCTGCTTTCCTAGGCACATTAACAAGGAGCTGGATCGGAAATGGAGCAGACAGGACCCAAACTGGTGCCCATACAGGATGCTGACACTGCAGGTGGTGGCTTTACCCTCTCTGCCACAGTGCTGGCCCCAGGAGCGTTTGTCATACTATACTGTACTTGCCTATTTATTTACTCATCTTTATCTCCAGGTAGATGTTAAAATTTGTGAGGTCAGGGATTGTGATTATGAGCAGCCTGTGATCCAGCAGTTAACATTGGGCCTCAATAACTTGTTTAATGAACAGAGAACTTATGGCTACAGTTAGGAATGAAGGAACCAACTATACTCAGTACTGAGAACATCTGGTATTGGAGGGGTATAGTTGCAGTTAAGTAAAGTGCAATTAGTAACTTAAGGCCAGTGATTTTAGATAAAGTATGTACTTTATTTGAATAAATAAAATGGCAGAAATAAATGTGAAATCCCAAAGCATTGTTTACAAATAAAAGGAGAAAATTAAACTATTTGTTCTACATATACACATACATTCTATATGCTCTTTGTAATGTTAGTGATAGCACTTTGTTTTTTAAATGTCTAAGTCATTTAAAAGTAGGTAACTTCTTCCTGTTTTTCTTTTATACAAATAATATGGAGTACTTCAAAAATTTCATGGAAAGTGGAATTAAAAGATAACATTTATTTTGGTGGAAAAAAATTGAAAACCATGCATAGTTTTTTTTCACAGTATACATTTTCTATGAACTTTTAGAAGATACCTAGTAATTGGAAAACATACATAATGAAAAAGAAAAAAATCACCTATCACTTGTATTTCATATTATATACAGTTTTATAGCTCATTTTCACCTCACTGTGTATATATATGTCATAAACATCTCATGCTAGGAAATCTATTTCAACAGTATCTGCTTCTGAGGTTGGCAAACTTTGTCTATAAAGGACCTGATTGTATATATGTTAGGTATTGAGGACTAAAAGGTCTGTGTTTTATCTACCCAACAGCCTGAAGCAAAAGCAGCCAAAGAGCATTCCAAATGGGTATCATGTATCCTAGGGTAACTTTATTTATGAAAGCAGGCCACAAGCAGGATTTGGTCCAGGGGCCATAGATCGATTAAATGGGTATACCATAATTAATTCCTTAGTTTCAGAGATTTATATTCAGGTTTTTTTTTTTTTTACTTAGTTTTAGTAATACTATTTTAGTACCATAATATCTAAATCTTCATTTTTTTTTTCTTAATACAAATTCTGAAAATATAATTTCTAGAATTTCATTTACCCTGTTGTATAGTATGGTACTTAATTGTGCATAAATGTCTGCTATTTCATTGTGTGAATGTATTACCATTTCTTTATTTCTGTTGGTGGATATTTTTATGTATTTAAGAGGCAGATGGGGCCGATGTTGTGGCTGGCATAAGGGGAAAAGCTGCCACCTGGGATGCCAACATCCCATGTGGGTGCCAGTTCAAGTCCTGGCTGCTCCATTTCAAATACAGCTCCAAACTAATGCACCTGGGAAAGTGGTGGAAGATAACACAAGTCCTTGGTTCCGTGTACGCTGTGGGAGACCCTGGAGAACCTCCTGGCTTTGGTCTGGCCCAGCCCTTGACCATTGAGGCTATTTGTGGAGTGAACCACTGGTGCTCCTCTGTCTCTCCTGCCCTCCCTTTCTTTCTCTCTCTGTGATTCTGCCTTTCAAATAAGTAAAATAAATCTTTAAAAAATTAGGCAGAGTCAGAGACAGATACAAAGAAAGCTACCATCCGCTGGTTCACTCACCAAGTGCTTGCAACAGGCATGACTGTTCCAGTCCAATGGTAGAAGTCATGAACTCAGTCAGGCCTCCCACATGTGACAGGGACCCAACTACTTCGGCCATCACTTGCTGCCTTTCAGAGTGCACAGTAACAGGAAGCTGGGATTTGTAGATGGAGCTAGGAATCCTAACTGGCATCTTCACTGATGGGCCAAATGCCTGCCCATGAAAAGGTGATTTCTGAGTCTTATGAGTACATCCTTATAAGTTGTTTTGAATTTGTTTTTAGTGAAAATAGGTCATTTAACATTTTTTTAAAGATTTATTTATTTAGGGGGCCAGTACCATGGTACAGTGGGTTAAAGCCCTAGCCTGAGGCACCAGCATCCCATATGGGTGCCGGTTCTAGTCCCGTATGCTCCTCTTCCAATCCAGCTCTCTGTTCTGGCCCTGGAAAGCAGTGGAGGATGGCCCAGGTCTTTGGGCACCTGTACCCATGTGGGAGACCCAGAAGAGGCTTCTGGATTCTGGCTTCAGATCAGCACAGCTCTGGCCATTGCAGCCTTCTGGGGAGTGAACCAGTGGATGGAAGACCTCTTTCTCTGTTTCTACCTCTCTCTCTAACTCTTTCAAATAAATAATAAATATTTTAAAGATTTATTTATTTGAAAGATTACACAGAGAGAGAGCGGAGGGGGTGGGAGGGAGGGAGGTCTTCGATCCTTGGGTTCACTCCCCAATTGGCTGCAACGGCCGGAGCTACACTGATAAAAGCCAGGAGCCAGGAGCTTCTTTCGGGTTTCCCACGCAGGTACAGGAGCCCAAGGACTTGGACCATCTTCTACTGCTTTCCCAGGCTATAGCAGAGAGCCAGATAAGAAATGGAGCAGCCGGGACTCGAACCGGTGCCCATATGGGATGCCGACACTGCAGGCAGCGGCTTTACCTGATGCCACAGTGCCAGCCCCAATAATTTTTTCTGACTGTGACTGAGAAATGTTTTGTAGTTAATTTTGTGTGGATGGGGGGAAAAAGATGGAATGAAACTTTAGAAAGAAGCCGAGAAGAATAGAGGAAAATAGATTGAATAAATGATATGATGTAAAACTTTGGATATTCCAGGAAGAAGAAAAAATTCTGTAAATACAAATTTCCCTGCTCACATACTGAGTTTTTCTATTTTATAACTCTGTAGAGGTTTGTTTAAAACTTCCTGTTCATTGGGTTTCAGATTTGGGAGATAGGATTTTTTACAAATTACAAAATAAATATTTCTTATTCATTCTTCTCAAATACTCTTAGGCGTGATTTTGATTGTGGTTACCAATCATATTAAAAGAAGACACTAAACTTCTCTTCCCATATAATGGTAGAAAAGACTAATCAATTAGAGCAGGTATTAGAGCAAACTCCACGGAGCAAATACCTCCTGTCATTTTTTTGTAAATGAAACTTTATTAAAACAGCCATGCCCATTCACTTCAGCTGTCTAGGACTGCTTTCAGGCTACAATGACAGAGTATTGTAGTTAATGTCATAAATTATGGCCTGTAGAGCCTAAAATACTTACTGTCTGCCATTTTATAGAAAAGGTTTGTAGTTCCCTGAAGAAAGGAGTAGTATGTTTAGTGTGTTAAAAATGGATCTTTTTTTTTTTTTTTTTTTTTGACAGGCAGAGTGGACAGTGAGAGAGAGAGACAGAGAGAAAGGTCTTCCTTTGCCGTTGGTTCACCCTCCAATGGCTGCCGCGGACGGCGCGCTGCGGCCGGTGCACCGCGCTCATCCGATGGCAGGAGCCAGGTGCTAGGTGCTTCTCCTGGTCTCCCATGGGGTGCAGGGCCCAAGCACTTGGGCCATCCTCCACTGCACTCCTGGGCCACAGCAGAGGGCTGGCCTGGAAGAGGGGCAACCGGGACAGAATCCGGCGCCCGGACCGGGACTAGAACCCGGTGTGCCGGCGCCGCAAGGCGGAGGATTAGCCTGTTGAGCCACGGCGCTGGCCAAAAATGGATCTTAAAAAAATACTGATAATTTTGCTACAGACAGAATAACAAAAATTATAGATATCCCATTGAGAGACCAAATCTGAGCTGTTAAAAAACAAAACAAATTGTTGGACATAAGAAATATTTAATGTATAGTATAATTCTGGATTCTATGAAAGATCAGATGCAGAATACTCACCTATTCAGTATAAAAGAGGCACCTGCCTTAGTTGTACAAGACTTAGTTACAGGGCCGGTGCCGTGGCTCACTTGGTTAATCCTCTGCCTGTGGCGCCGGCATCCCATATGGATGCTGGTTCTAGTCCTGGTTATTCCTCTTCCAGTCCAGCTCTCTGCTGTGGCCCAGGAAGGCAGTAGAGGATGGCCCAAGTGCTTGGGCCCCTGCACCCGCATATGAGACCAGGAAGAAGCACCTGTCTCCTGGCTTTGGATTGGCGTAGCTCCAGCCGTGGTGGCCATTTGAGGGTTGAACCAACGGAAGGAAGACCTTTCTCTCTGTCTCTCTCTCTCTCTCTCACTGTCTGTCAAAAAAAAAAAAAAAGAGAGAGAGAGAAAGACTTAGTTACACAAAGTGAGGAAGTAGTCACCTCCTCAAAGGCTTTACCATGATGTCTCCAAAATCCAGGAGTCACACTGTATAATAAAGTTTTGCTGCTGATTTCATGATATAACTGTTGCAGCTTCTAAATTAGGCAACACCAGTAAAATTGGAAAATTCAAACTCAAAAAAAATTTTAAGCCTCTATATATAGATTTATTCTCCCAAAGACTGTATTTGTTTTTAGTGGCCTTGTTGCCTAGATTTGGTTTGACGTGTTAATAAGGGGATATGGAGGAAAAGGGGAGGATGTTGGTTAAAGGGTAGAAAGTTTCATTTGGATGACTAAGTTCTGGAGATCTATTTACTGTTTGGCGACTATAATTATTAAAAGTGTTCATTTGAACATTTCTAAGAGATTGGATCTTAAGTGTTCTCACCACAAAAAAAGTATGTGGGATGATGGATATGCTTTAATCATTTCATAATGTTTGTGTGGCTTTAAAAAGTTTACATAAAAATGGAATTAGAAGATGATATATGTTTTCTATGAAGCTCTTTTGAATATATATATCTAAACATCTTGTTTAATGTATACTTTAAATATACAAAATTTTTGTTCTTTGTATCTTAATAAAGTGGGGGAGCAGAGGAGAGAATATGGTTATTTTCTTTTCTTAGATCAGTCCATATGTTACCTAGAAATAGTCAGTATTCTAAATCCTTTAAGAATCTGGAATTATTTAGAAGGTTTCAAAGTACCATAACTTCCACTAATTTTATAAAACCTTCTTAAAAGAGTCGTGTATGTGGAACTCCTTTGGTGCATAAGGGAAAACAAGGTTTTCTTAACTAGGCCTTTAATAAAATGTTGGAAAAGGCTGAGTTTTTAGTACTAGCCATTTATCAATGGATTTCTCTTGTAAGAGAAAAGATACTAATTTTAATGCGAGAGCCACTAATTTGAGGACATTTTTTAGTACATGAACCTAATCCTAACTTAAGATGTTGGAATAGACTCTTTTATCTATAAGGGACTTTACAGCTGTGTGGCTGCACGCATTTGTATTGGGTAATCAGTAGAAATGGCCCTTTCTTGTCGAGATAAAGCAATGCTGTTTTTGAACTACAAATTGTACAGCAATAAAACACATACTGTTGGCAACAAGAAATTGATTCTCAAATTCATTTTTATATTTCTCTTTCCTTAGTTAACTTTTGACTTTCTTATTTTATCCCTCCTCATTTTCCTTTCTGTGATGCCCACTTTATATTAATGTTATGCCAAGAATTCTTTGGGTTTTTGTTGTTCTTCTGGATGCTGGTCTGGAGGAGGTAGGGGTGGAGCTCTGAGCCATGCCTAGTTTTAAGAGAACCAGAGAGAGGGTGTGTATGTGTGTATATGTGTGTATGTGTGTGAGATACAGGGACTACAGCTTTGCATGAGACTCAGGGCATTCAGGTAGGAAAGTGCAAAAAGCTAGAGGTTCTTCTGAGCCCCATATCCCTATTTTCTCATGTAAACCTGATGGCTCTTCTGGTAATTGCATCAGAGTCCCTCTCTTTTAATGTTTTTTTTTTTTCCTGATATCTATAAATATAAACAATTCTATTTTGTTGAGCATTTCACTCATTTAGTAAATATTCATTAAATACACACTAGGTGTTTTGTGCTGAGTCTGGGGATATTGTGTTCATTGGAATGCAGTATCAGATCCCAAAGAGTATGCTGTCAAATGGGAGAGTCAACTAAGGAGACAATTACAATACAAAAATATAATACTTCAAATACAATACTTCAAAATACAATACAATATTTCAAAAAGTTTGTGAAGAAGTAGAATAAAAAATACTGATTTATTTAGGTGCAAAATCAGTTTTAAAGTCTATACATGGCTTTTTTTTTTTTTTTAAGATTTATTTATTTTTCACTTGAGAGTCAGAGTTACACAGAGAGAGAAGAGGCAAAGAGAGAGGTCTTCCATCCAATGGTTCACTCCCCAAATGGCCACAATGGCCGGAGCTGCGCCGATCAACACCAGGAGCCAGGAGCTTCCTCTGGGTCTCCCACAGGGGTGCAGGGAACCAAGGACTTGGACCATCTTCTGCTTTCCCAGGCCATTGCAGAGAGCTGGATTAGAAGAGGAGCAGCCAGGACTAGAACCGGTGCCCATATGGGATGCTGGCATTTCAGGCCAGGGCGTTAACCTGCTGCGCCACAGCACCAGCCCCACATGGCTTTTTTTGTAATAAGCATTGTACATGTGTTATGAAACACCAAAACAAACCCATTCCTTTTTAAAAAAAATTATTGATTTATTTGAAAGAGTTACACAGAGAGAGAAGGAGAGGCAGAGAAAGAGAGAAAGGTCTTCCATCCGCTGGTTCACTCCCCAATTGGCTGCAATGGCTGGAGCTGCACTGGTCCGAAGCCAGGAGCTTCTTCCACGTCTCCCTTGTGTGTGCAGGGGCCCAAGGACTTGGGCCATCTTCTACTGCTTTCCCAGGCCATAGCAGAGAGCTGGATCAGAGGTGGAGCAGCCCGGAATTAACCAGCACTTATATGGGATGCCGGCACTGCAGGCGACGGCTTTACCTGCAAAACCACAGCGCTGGCACCTAAACCCATTTCTTTAACCACTTTTTTTCCAGGAGCTTTTTGAACTGCCCTTGCACAGGATAAGAACTGAGGAATTAAGGGTTAAGTAAGTCAATATTAACTAATTTTTTAAAAAAGATTTATTTGAAAGGCAGTTACAGAGAAAGAGGTAGAGAGAAAGAGAGATCTTCCATCTGCTGATTTGCTCCCCAGATAGCCACATTGGCCAGAGCTGGGCCAAATGGAAGCCAGGAATCAGGAGCTTCATTTGGGTCTCCCATGTGGGTGACAGGGCCCAAGCACTTGGGCCATCTTCAGCTATTTTCCCAGGTGCATTAGCAGGGAACTGTATTGTAAATGGAGCAGCTGGGACTCTAACCAGTGCCCATATGGGATGCTGGTGTAGTAGGTGGTAGCTTTACCCACTATGCCACAATACTGGCCCTGCCACTATTAACTTTTTAAAAATTTGAACCAGCATGGTTAGATGGAAGGAGCCTTGGTTTGGGATCTCATTGATTGCTTTCAAATCCTGATTCAATTATGTAATAACCGTGTGACTTTAGGAAGGTTAACCTGTGTGATACTTGAAAGTTTGTTATAAGTTTTAGAAATAAATAGATGTAAAGCTCTTAGCCCTGTGACTGTCAAATAAATCATTTCTCCCTTTTTTCCTACATCATACACTGCAAAATTGTTATAATACCAAAGTGTATAAAATTAAATCGGAAGATAATTTCTTTGGCTCCTGCTTCATAGGAGATGTGAAAAATGAATATAAAGTTATTTCTTTAAAGAAACTTTGTGAGCGCTCTGTCTCCTAAGGAAACTATTAACAGAAATCAAATTTATAATGGTTTCTTCTAAAATTCTGTTAATAATATATGTTGACCATAAACCTAATATCCTGAAACTTACAATATCGCTTGAAAAATGTCTTCACATTAGTAATTCTGTAATCAGAATTTGGCCTTGAATTTGTTACCTTAACAAGGAATACTTCTAGCTCCTTACTTTCTTCACTTAATTTAATTGTGGTATATATCCAGAAGGGTAATGTTTATAGTCTCTATTCATGAGATGCTTAAAAAATATTTAAGTAAATCATTAGTAAATTGATTAAATATACTTTCTTAGGATACTTTATTAATTATAATTTGAATTTCCTCTATTTGAAGAATGCAGTATATAGGAAATAATACCATATTATATCTAGAAATCAAAATTTGCTTTTAATAGAAATTCATTTCATTCCTTTGAAATTAAGTAGCATAATTGCTACTAAAAATAGAAAGTAATAGTGGTATAAAAGCAACACAATTTGTAATTTTTCAAAGATGTACTAGTTGATAGTTCACATTAGAATATTGTAGCCCAGAGGTTATAAGCCTTTATTATGTGACTGATCTTTCCAATTTTGCTATACCTTATATTCCAGATTTATTTAATTCTGTTATAAACTGCATTATAAAAAAGCTAACATTATAAAATGTATAAGATATTAACAATGTAAAACTTTGTATATATTTATATAAGCAATTCTATATCATTTTATATAAGTAATGCAAGTATATAAGTAATTTTATGTAAGTAATTCTATGTAATTTTATAGAGGTAATTCATAAATGTGAAATAGTAGCCAAACAAAAATCTACTTTCTGATCAAAATAAAGGACTCACTGAGGCACAGTGAGGAGGAATGAGAGATGGGAAGAAGCCAGAAGGCTGTGCTGGCAGGAGTAGTTCAGTGATAGTGAATGAGAGCCTGCAAAAAATGAATGTGTTTTTCCATCACTGCTGTTCTCCTCTCTGTTTGAATTAGACAAATGGCATGTACCCAAGGGAAACCAGGGATAATGCCCTGAGGACGAGAACCATTTTGGTACATTCCTGCCAGATTCATGATAGTAATGGTGCGTCTACTTTTTGTTGCTGTTGTTACTTATCTTTGTGGTGGATAAATTACTGTTTGTTGTGGTACTTCTTTTGTAGGTTCTCACTCATACTACTTTCTTTATGATGGCTGTGTGGATTGTTGGCAAGTCAGCACCATTTACCCTTCCTTCTTGCCCTTGCCTGATTGATATATATATTGACTTAATCTGAGAAGTGTATGTGCTTATTTTTTCCTCACTCTCATTGTGTCTCTCCATGTCCTGTTCCACTAAGTACAAAATGCAGATATCCAGAAGTCTATTACAGACAACTGATCTATAGGAATTTTATTTTGCTTTGGATTTAAGTGCTTTTCTTTACTAATGGAAAAATTTTATTTGTATCTTCCTCCTTACTCTCAAAATCCTACACACAGGAACTGCTTTTACCCACTCCTTTCTGCCTGAGCTATCTCTGTCTTAGGGAAAGGGAAATCTTGGGGTTGTAAACCGTAATGCCAAGTCAGGCTTTTACTGATTTATTTACTTAACTTTCAGTGAATTTTTGTAACCTTCATAACACGTCCTAAGTGATATTATAGGGTGATTCAATGAAGTATATAAAACTAGTTGGATTGTGAGGATAAAATAATCAAATATATTTTCACCAAAAGTACTATAGTATTTAAATCATACAAGAGTGTTATGTGTACAAATGCTTCCAAATGTTATCTTGTAAAATGTGGTTAACATAGGTGACTAAACTATAACTAGAACCATGGGCTAATATTTTTCTACTCAAATATACTGTGCTGCCATTAGAACACTTAAATGACTTGTATTCTGATTTTTGTGTTAAAATGTGTCTCAAGACTGAACTTTGTAATGTGTTACATTTTAGGTCAGAAGACATGTCTTCACCTACATGGCATCTTTCCTTACCTCTATGTGCCATACGATGGTTATGGACAGCAGCCAGAAAGCTATCTTTCTCAGATGGCATTCAGTATCGACAGAGCACTTAATGTGGCTTTAGGCAATCCATCTTCTACTGCTCAGCATGTGTTCAAAGTATCATTAGTATCAGGAATGTAAGTATATGATTATGTCTCTTTAAATTTCTGTTTATCTGTATTCCTATTGCTGTTCTTATTAGAGGAAAACAGAAATATACTCTCTATTTTTTTATTTCTGGTCTAAGACGATGGTGAATTTCTTACTGTAGCTTTAAAAGTAAATTTTTACTGCAATGAAAGTTGAATGGTTAATAGTGGTTTTTATTTTAACCTTTTCCATTTCTTGTAGCTATAGAGATTCATGTAATTCATTGAGCAAATTTTTATTGAGTACCTTTTATGTGCCAGGCACTATTCTAGACATGGAAAATATACGAACAAAACAAAGATCACTGCTGGTATGGAAGTTGCATTCAATAATGGAAAACAAAAAATAATCAGTACACAGTATGAACTTGTTTGGTACACAATAATTATGCTATAGAAGAAAAGATGTAAAGCAGGATCAGAAGGAGTTGTCATTTGCGATAGAAAAGTGGACTGTCCCCAGTAGTCTAAGAAGGGAAGGATCTCATTGTTAAGGGTCATTGATATTTGAGCAAAGAGGTGGTAAAGGGAGTAGGAACAGCTGGAGACCACATGTCTGGAATACAGAAAGTTAAGGGAGAGTAGGATAAAAATTAGGTTAGAGAGCTGTAAGAGGATAGTGATCATGTAGGCCTTTGAATCTCAAAGTATGACTTCCATACCTGGGTTTTCAGTATCACCAACATTAGCTTTTTCTGGTTTGACAGCCATGTTAATATACCTCTTAGATCTGCAGATACAGGGAGCGTGATTCAACAGTGGCCCCAGCTGCTGCATGCTGAAATCCATGCATCACAACATAGGGCTACCATAAGCCAGCAACTGAACATGGCAAGGATATTAAAGTGATTTTGTTCATGGGAGATTCTTGAAGGCTTCCCAACAGCCTTTGGTCATACTGCAATAGAAAACACTTCACGGATCTTCCTTCTATTCTTGTTTCCTTCACTTGGGATCAGACCAGTATATAGGTCTGGTAATTGTACCAACCCTTTCTGGCCCCATCTTTTATTTTCTCTCACAGATGTTTCTCCTAATAGATTTCATGCATACTTAGCTTTTATATATTCAGGGACCTGTAATGCAGAGAGTTAAGGAAGAGTAGGATAACAATTAGGTTATAATACACCTAGACACTTAGGAAAAATACATTCTTTATTCTCACCCCAGACCTACTAAATTGGAGACTCTTGTGAGGGGACCTAGCAGCTTGTGTTTTAATAAGGCTTTCTGATAATTCTGATGCATGCTGATGTTTGAGAATGACTGCAGTAGGCTATTCTACTCAGAACAGAGTTTTTGAGTTTTTCTCTGAGATGATTGTGAGCAGCCAAGGTCGAACTTGAACTTGGAAAGATTAGAAACTGTACTAGAATAGATTGTAGGGCACAAGGCTAGAATCAGAGAGAGTATTAGGACTCTGTTTGGTTAATCTGGGTAAAGAATAGGGTGGCTTCAAATTAGTAGCAATGTAATAGGTGGTCAGTTTTTTTTTTTTTGAGACAGGCAGAGTAGACAGAGAGAAAGGTCTTCCTTTGCCGTTGGTTCACTCTCCAATGGCCGCCGCGGCCGGCGCACTGCGCTGATCCGAAGCCAGGTGCTTCTCCTGGTCTCCCATGCAAGTACAGGGCCCAAGGACCTGGGCCATCCTCCTCTGCACTCCCTGGCCATAACAGAGAACTGGCCTGAAAGAGGGGCAACCGGGACAGAATCTGACGCTCCAACCAGGACTAGAACCCGGTGTGCCAGCGCCGCAAGGCGGAGGATTAGCCTAGTGAGCCGCAGCACCGGCCTTACCTTTTTTCTTCATCTAAGAGCTGAATCAACAAGTTTTGCCATCTGAAGTTTGTGAGAGAAAAGTTAAGGCATGACTGCAAAATTTGGACACTGTATTGCTAATGGAATATAAGGTGCAGGTGGAGCAGACTGGAACTCATACTGAAACATTTTGATGTTTATTTTTTAATATCTTTATGAAATCCAAGTAAAAACCTTAAATCAGTAAAGTAATTTAAAATTACTGTGGCTTCATATGATTCATAGAATAAATTTCTCACCACAGCCTGACTGATTCCTGCCTACAAAGTAAACTGTTTACTGTGCTCCATTTAGAAATGCTGGTCTCTTTCAGTTCCTCTGATAGGCCAAGCTCCTTCTCACCTAAGTTCTTTGTACATGGAGTTTCTTTTTCTTGAGTGTCTGGTCGTTCTCCAATCCTTTAAATCCTTGACTTCTCCAGGGTAGTTTTCCTGGATTCCCTTTCTTAAACTAGGGTATTTTTATTATTCTGCATCTCAGCACCTTCTTTGTTTCCTTTAGCACTTAATACAGTTTGCAGTTATTTTAGTTTCTATTCACTTAATATTTATGTTTCTACCACTAGCCTATACGTTCCATGAGGAAAAAAGATATTTGCCTTACTCATTTTTGTATTCCTAGCATCTTGTATAGTGGTAGGTACTACATTAGTCAGGGTTCTCCAGAGAGATAGAACCAATAAGGATATAGATATATGAAAGGGAATTCATTAGGGGAACTGGCTTACACAAATATGGAGGGTGAGAAATCCTGCAACAGGCCATCTACAAGGCAGAGGCCCTCGAACACTAGTGTTGTGGCCCAGAATCAGGAAAGCTGGTGAACAGCTCTCAGTCCAAGGGCCTGACAACCTGGGAGGCTGCTGGTTTAAGTCTTATAGTCTAGAGGCTGTAGAGCCCAGAGCCCTGATATCTAAAGGAGAAGAATGTTCCAGCTGCAGGAGAGAAAAAAAAAAGGAAAGTGCCTTTTCTCTGCCATTATCCTTCTATTTAGAACATAGCTGACTAGATGATGCGCATCCACTTGGAAAGCAGTTCTTCCCCCACCCAGTCCACCAACTCATACGCCAGTCTCTTCTGGAAACACCCTTACAGATACACCTAGAAGTAATGCTTTATCAGTTCTCTAGGTTTTTCTTAATCCATTCAAGTTGACACCTAATATTAACTATCACAGGCATCTTAATAGAGATATATGGCTTATTAAATATTTGGTTGAATGAATTATTGAGGTAAAAGTTCATACCCATTAAATAACAACAGCAGTTGTGTTGAACTGTATTTTAGGGCAATGCAAATATGAAAACTAAATCTCAGATTTACAGAGATTTTAGAGGCTTAATAGTTAATACCACTGTGGATTAATAAAATCAAAAGCAAAGATAACCTAAACCACAAAAATGCAAATTTACTTTTTTCCCATTTATTTTTACCCATGTTTCTCTGGTCATTTGGGTGGTGAACCAGTGCATGGAGGATCTCTTTGTGTTTCTCCTTCTCTGTCACTCTGCCTTTCAAATAAATATTTTTTTAAAATGTGGTTTAGTATATCCGCTTACAGATTTAATTGTTCATTTATAGGCCAACTTTGTGCAGATACAAAGATTGATTTAATTGCAAATTCATAACTGTTCATATATTCCTATTCACATATCCATAACTCTTCATATATTATTATGTGACCTATAAAAATTTTGATGTATATATGAGAGCTACTAGTATCAGGTACTTTATCCTGAAATGATAGAAGAATGAGAGCCCATCTTACTTCATCATGTATTGAGATTTCTCTCCCTATCAGGTGGTCTTTTTTTTTTTAAGATTTTATTTTATTTTATTTTTTTATTTTTGACAGGCAGAGTGGACAGTGAGAGAGACAGACAGAGAGAAAGGTCTTCCCTTGCCGTTGGTTCACCCTCCAATGGCTGCCGCGGCCGGCGCACTGCGGCCGGCGCACCGCGCTCATCCGATGGCAGGAGCCAGGTGCCAGGTGCTTTTCCTGGTCTCCCATGGGGTGCAGGGCCCAAGCACCTGGGCCATCCTCCACTGCACTCCCTGGCCACAGCAGAGAGCTGGCCTGGAAGAGGGGCAACCGGGACAGAATCCGGCGCCCCAACCGGGACTAGAACCCGGTGTGCCGGCGCCGCAAGGCGGAGGATTAGCCTGTTGAGCCACGGCGCCGGCCTTTTTTTAAGATTTTATTTATTTATTTGAGAGGTAAAATTATAGAGAGAGAGAGGGAGAGGCAGAGAGAAAGGTCTTCCTTCCATTGGTTCACTCCCCAAATGGCCACAGCGGCCAGAGCTGCTCCGATCCGAAGCCAGGAGCCAGGAGCTTCTTCCAGGTCTCCCATGTAGGTGCAGGGGCCCAAGGACTTAAGCCATCTTCTGTTGCTTTCCCAGGCCATAGCAGAGAGCTGGATGGGAAGAGGAGCAGCTTGGACTCGAACTGGCACCCATAAAGGATGCCAGCGCTGCAGGCAGAGGATTAACCTGCTGTGCCACGGCACTGGCCCCATTTTTTTTTTTTTTTAAGATTTACTTATTTATTTGAAATTTAGAGTTACACAGAGAGAGGAGAGGCAGAGAGAGAGAGAGAGGTGTCTTCCATCCGATGGTTCACTCCCCAATTGCCCCCAATGGCTGGAGCTGTGTCGATCTGAAGCCAGGAGCCTCTTCTGGGTCTCCCACGCAGGTGCAGGACCCAAGGCCTTGGGCCATGTTCTACTGCTTTCCCAGACCATAGCAGAGAGCTGGATTGGAAGTGGAGCAGCTGGGTCTCATATGGGATGCTGGCACTTCAGGCCAGGACGTTAACCCACTGTGCCACATTGCTGGCCCCCCTGTCATGTAGTCTTTTGCTTATGGATGTCTATAATATGTAGATTTTCTCTGTGTAGTAAAATTGAAAAATTAATAAACAGCTGAATAAGGAAAGTAATATAAGTGCTGTTTAATTAAAAGACTTTGTTGATGAAGAGCTTTAGTTTTTGATAGAAAAAAATAGGAAATGGGAGACAGTACCTGAAAAGTCTGTTTGTCTTGTACATGGTCAGAAGTAGAAAGAAAAAAACCACTTTTTAATAGCATCATGATGATTGAGATTAAGGAAAAAATAGTTTACTACTCCTTTTTGTTCCTAATTTCTTTTTTTCTTTTTTTTGGACAGGCAGAGTGGACAGTGAGAGAGACAGAGAGAAAGGTGTTCCTTTTGCCATTGGTTCACCCTCCAATGGCTGCCGTGGCCGGCACGCTGTGGTCAGCGCACCATGCTGATCTGATGGCAGGAGCCAGGTGCTTCTCCTGGTCTCCCATGAGGGTGCAGAGCCCAAGCACTTGGGCCATCCTCCACTGCACTCCCGGGCCACAGCAGAGAGCTGGCCTGGAAGAGGGGCAACTGGGACAGAATCTGGCACCCCGACCGGCACTAGAACCCGGTGTGCTGGCGCCGCAAGGCGGAGGATTAGCCTGTTGAGCATGGCACTGGCCCCCTAGTTTCTTCAAAGTGGCATTGTAAAACTTTGTGTTTAGTATTTCTTATGTTCACCTCTGGTAGGTTTAACTGGAAGATTCTGGTTTTTAAAAATAGTTTATTTTGTTGATAATATTAAATGAGGAGAAGACTGGATTAGGCCTACTCAACCTAATTAGGGCAGTAAGTAACATTTCATCTCTGAATGATGAAAATAACTTGAAATATCTTTTTCTTATATTTCAGGCCTTTTTATGGTTATCATGAGAAGGAAAGACACTTTATGAAGATCTATCTTTACAATCCTGCAATGGTGAAAAGGTACAAAGATAAATCAAAATATGAATGACTATTACCTAGGTATTTTAATAATAAAAAGAAAAATCTATAAGATATGCCTATAATTTGTAACGTTATTAAAGAAAAAGATCGTAAAATGTACATACATGTATATAAACAGAGACCCATACTGGGGGTGGGAATCCTTTGGTCTGTCCCTGCCAAGGCAACTGCAGGACTTGAAATTTAGTAAATCTATAGCAGGCTAATTTTTAAGTTGATAATTTTGTATGGCCTACAAATGTTGTTATAAATATCCAGATGGTCGTTGGCAGAAAAAAAGTTTCCTCACACCTGGGTTAGACTCTAGGAAGGATATTTTTAGGGTGGAAGTTCCTTGATTTACGGCCTCTAACTATTTCTTTCCTTAGATTTAGAGAGTTATAGAAATAGGTAAGGAGAGATGATAGCTACCTGTTATGATACTGATACCCTGCTGGCCAGACCGTTGTTTAATCAATGCTAAGACAAACTAGCTCTTCAGTTTCAAAGCAAGGTGAAATGTATGAGAGTGAGACCAGAGGGGAAGGACTTCTCAGAGTCTTGTTTATGCCATTCTGAATTTTAGTGAAAATTTGTGTCCTGGAGTTTTGGTTTTTGTTTTTGATTTTTGTCTCTCAATTAGTCTCTCTTTTTCTAGCCTATTTTCTCTTATCCTTCTGGAGTCCAAGTAACTGAGAGCAGGAAGGGTGCACGTGCACACACAAACACACACACTCACAAACTCACTCTTATATAGGAAATTTCAATCTTGAAAGGGTTTTCAGCTGTTATATGGTGACTAGCTAGGAAAAATGTCGCTTTGGAGGAGTGCTGAGTATTGTTTTTTTAGAAGGGCCTCTCTGTCAGTAGATACTAGATTCTAAAAGCTAACCTTTCGATAAGATACAAATATGATGTTTCCCCAAATTAAGTTAAGGCATTGTGAGAGGCACAGCCTCCAAGGACATGAGGTTTACTCTGGATTAACCCAGTTGTGTACTTCACCAAATCACAGCCCTGATCCCAATGGTTATTTCTGTCTCCAAATCACCAGTGAGAACTAATTTTCTTGTATGTCACCCTGACCTAACCCAAAGTAGCTTCTGCTATAGGGTACAAAAATAATTTTTCAGAATAGTCACAGTGATATTTCCCCTCTACTCAGTTTCTTATATCCTTGGAGTATAAAAGAGCATTCCCTTTGTGTTTTTACCCTCTTTCACACACTCACTTGTAAGAAACTAAGTCATTTTTTCCTTTCTCATCTACAGGTTGTACTAGAGTGGAAAACATGAATAAAAGTTGCTCAATTCTTTTATAAATAACCTGTAAACTGTAATTCTACTTAAAAGTATAAATTTAATCTATTTTTCTTTCTTAGCTGTAGCAATCAAATGTTTATATTAACTATGCCCAACAAGCTTGCTTTAAATTAGTCTTCTTATCACAGTGCCTATCTGAAATTTTGATTTAGTAATCAATTAATTTATTCTTTTTTATTATTTATAAAGTACCTACATTATTTGATGCACTGTAGAGCTGCTGGATAAAATTGATGAACATAGTTTTCATGGTTCCTGTGTCCAGGGAATAAGCAGGAGAGAGAGTAAATAAGTTATCTAACCATAACTAAACTATATGATATATGCTATGAAGAAAAAATAGGATTCTTAAGAAACAAAATACCTTTTACTTTTTGTTATGTTTTTATTAGAACATTATACATTCATCTTTGGCAGTATAATATTTAACTAAATCCAGTGTGGTAGTTAACGGCCAAAACTCTTGAAACCAGACTACTTGAATTCAAAACCTGACTCTGCTGCTTACTGACTATACAAGTAAAAATCCTTACTCTTCTCATCTTTAATTTGGGTAGATGTTAGTACACATTATTCTGATGATTAAATTATCAATATTTATAAATCATACAGAACAGCACTTGGCAGGTTGCAAGTGTTGGCTATAGTATGCATGTAAAATGTTGAAGTATAACTTCTGACTCTTACCTGTATTCTTAATGGTTTTCCCTAGAGACAAGCATGGCTGCTTCTGTTTTTCATACATGCATATATTTTTAAAATTCCATTTAGAATTGGTATCACACTAGAATGTCACTCCCCAAAAGCAAAGAGTTTTGTCTACTATTTTGACTGCTGAATTCCCAGTGCTTGACCTAGTGCCTGGCTCATAGTAGTTAGTAACTATTTGTTGAAGGAATAAATGAATGAATGGACACTATGTGTATTATTTGAAGACTAGCTTCTTGATTGTTCCATAGTTGTCTTTTGGCAGGAACTCCAGGCTCTAGAGTTGGCATATAATTTGCATATCCTCACATATGCTTTAAATCTTCTCTAGATTACTTATCATTTCTAATACATTTAATATAATTATATTATATTTAATATACGGTTAATTCTTTTTTTTTCTAAAAGATTTATCTATTTATTTAAAAGTCAGGATATAGATAGGGAGACATTTTGTAGACGCCTCCTTCTTTTCCATCTTCTATTCTTTATATCTTTCAATTCACTTATCTGCCCACTAGAAACAATGAATTCTGAATTAATCCATTATTTAGTGTCTCTTGGTTAAGCCCTAGTTTCTGACTATTAGAGTATAAAAAAAAAATTTCATAGATTGGTGCCTCTGTCAATTCATGGTTTTCAACTTCACCTGGACCCTTCCCTGTCCTACTTTACTTTTATCTAGTTGATTTCTCCTTCTCATGCTTCATCTTCTTTATTCAAATGTTATATTCTACTACTGCGTTGGCCTCTACTTTATAGAAAAAAAAATAGAACCCATCATTCTACAATAGTAGTTCTGAAAGCTTGAAACCCTTTCTGAGAATTTGTATGGTCAAAATTCTTTTCATGATAATACTAAGATTTAATTTATTTTTTTTCACTATGCTCACTGATAGTGGATAAGATTGCTGGTGCCTTGCCTAGGATCAGTGTACTGACATCAAACTACTAAATCTTTTTATTTCCCACCACTAAACATTGAGAGGTTTTTTTTTTTATTTTACATAAGTATCCATGAGAACACAGTAAATTTTTTTTAAGATTTATTTATGTATTTGAAAGGCAGAGTTACAGAGAGAGGGAGAGACCAAGAGAGCTGCAGTGGCCGGAGCTGGGCGGATCTGAAGCCAGGAGGCAGGAGTTTTCTCTGAGTCTCCCACCCAAGCACTAGGGCCATCTTCCGTTGCTTTACCAGGTGAATTAGGGAACTGGATTGAAAGTGGAGCAGCTGGGTCTCCAACCAGCACCCACATGGGATGCTGAAGTTGCAGGCAGTGGCTTTACCTGCTGTGCCACAACGTTGGCTCCAGTAACTATTTTATTTATTTTATTTTACTTCGAACTTTAGATCTACATCTTTGTAATATTTACATGACAAAATGAAGGTAATCAGGAGATACAGCTATGTGCTATAGGAGGATTATCTCCAGGCAAGAAATATTTACATTCATGGTTTTAGCTGCAAGAAGAACTAGCTCTAGCTGTTATATTTATTTTTTTTGAAAGATTATTAGTTTCTAAGGCAGAGTGACACAATGAGAGAGAGGGAGAGAGAGGGAGAGAGAGGGAGAGAGAGGGAGAGAGAGGGAGAGAGAGGGAGAGAGAGGGAGAGAGAGGAGAGAGAGGAGAGAGAGCGAGAGATCCTTCTTTGACTAGTTCATTCTACAATTGGCCACAACAGGCAGGACTAAGCCAGGACAAAGCAAGGAACCAGGCACTTTGGATCTCCCATGTAAGTGGATGGGACTCAAGTACGTGGGCCATCTTCTGCTGCTTTCCCAGGCACATTAGCTGGGAGCTGAGTAGAAAGCAAGCAGCCAGTACTGCCAGCACCCTGATATTGGATGCTGACATGACAAGTGCTGATCCCTCCAGTTTTTAAAAAATTGGACCATCTTTTTCACTTGATAGACTCCTTAAAAAAATGAACAAAGTGAGCCTGTCACTTCACAGAAAATAAGGTTGTTGGCAATGATAAAAATTGAGCTTTCAAACAGAAATTTGAAAAACTCTTTGCTACTGTTAATGGCTTCATTGATACTTTCTGTATGATTTTTCTGATGAGATAGATGCTGATACTAACTTTTTTTGTATTGTTTAATATTTAGAATTTTCATGTAACTTAGTGGATCTCTGATTTCAAAATGAGCAGTGCAGTGCATGGTGTTGGAAATCATACATGAGTAAAAATATTCCATTTTCAACATATACCAATAGATTGTAACACAAAAGAGTATAAAAAGCTCATTGATTTGGCTTCAAATTCCACATTGCTGCTAACCTTTAAGGAAACTAGCATTGTTGAGTTTCCATGTAGTAATCAAAGAAGAGTATCAACAATTACCTAAAAAGGCTATTAGATTATTCTTCATTTTTCCAGGTACATGTGAGGCTGAACTTTATTGATATGCTTCAACCAAAACAATGTATTGCAACACATTGAACAGAAGCAGATGTGAGAGTTCAGCTTTCTTCTGTTAAGAGATTTGCAAACATGTGAAATAGCACTTCTCTTCTTACCCAATTTTTTTTTGTTTTGGAAAATACAATTTTTCTAATGTTATTTATGTTAACATTTAATGAGTTTATAATTGTTTTTAAATTAGTAAATACAGTTTTAAATTTGTTTTAATTTCTAATATGGTAAATATCACAATCAGCATAAACCAAAACTTTTGTTGTTCTTAAGAATGAAAATGGGTTCCGGGACAAAAAGTAATTTGAGAAGCACTGGAATAAAGCTCTGCTAATTTCCTATCAAAGGCCCTTAAATTATATTCATATCATTGTCTCCTTCTGGTTACCTGTTCAGTGAAAGAGATTCCCCCCCTTAACCTCCAAGGTTCAAGATTCATCTTCTCTGACCTTGTTAAGGATGCTTTCCATTGATCAGTTATCCCCATCCTCCTTTCCCATATCATTTAAATATTAATAAGATTCCGCTAATTCTATACACACACACACACTCACACATGCTAAGAATGTATTTGTACTTTTTGTATTTAAATTCTTACCTCGAATTCACATTAACTTTCTCCATCATGGCTGCTACCCCCAGTCATCCCACTGAATTGCTTTTGTTAATCACATCTGTGTTGCTGACTTCAGTATTTTTGTCCTTACCTTTGACCTCGTGGTAATGCCTGTGAAACCTTTAAACAATCCCAAATGTTGACTTCTGTGATGTAAACTTCCTCTAGTTTTCCTTATGCCTGTCTGATTATTCATGTTTCTGCCATTTGATTGGTTCCTGTTTTAACATATGGTTGTTCCTTTTGGTTCTTTGATATTCATCTTTTCTCTGTGTACTTTTTCCTATCTTGACAGCCTATCTGCTCCCATGGTTTTACTTTGATTTTGTTCATCTTTGATGTATTTGACTAGCAAATGTGTTATCAGTGACTTAAATTTCTCTCCAGAGCTCCTGTTCAGTATATCAGAACATCAGTGTAAATAAAATAACACACTGTTTTAAAAGTGAGGGCTTACAAGTCAAAGAAAATTTGGATAGAATTTTAGCTATTTCATTTTTTGTTCTGTGGCTTGACAGCTATTTTTTTTCTCCAAAGATTTACTTATTTGGAAAGTTAGAGTTACAGAGAGTAAGGGAGAGCCAGAGAGAGATCTTCCATCCTCTGGTTCACCCCCCGGATGACTGCAACAGCGAATGCTGGATCAGGCCCAAGCCAGGAGTTTCATCTGGGTCTCCTAAATGGGTGGCAGGGGCTCAGCCACATCTCATGTGGCTTAACCCACTACACTGGCCTTGATAGCTCTTAAAATCTCACTTAAGACTCGGTTTATTTGTAAAACAGAGATAATAGTATCATGGCCTTATTGTGAGGATTACCTGAGATTAATCTATTAAAGCATTTAGCACAGTGTCCAGCATATAGCGTTCAAATGTTGGCTGCCTCTGCTATCTTCAGTTGAAGTCTAACTGAATACCCCATTAAACCTAAGTCCCTGTTACATCTGAAGTTGCGTATATCCTTTGTCTCCAAAAAAAAAAAAATCCCAAAACTGTTTTTTTCTTCAGTTTTTCCTTTTTTTTTTTTTTTGGACAGGCAGAGTGGACAGTGAGAGAGAGAGACATTCTTGAGAGAAAGGTCTTCCTTTTCCATTGGTTCACCCCTCAATGGCCGCTGCGGCCGGCGCACCATGCTGATTCGAAGCCAGGAGCCAGGTGCTTCTCCTGGTCTCCCATGCGGGTCCAGGGCCAAGGACTTGGGCCATCCTCCACTGCACGGCCGGGCCACAGCAGAGAGCTTGACTGGAAGAGGAGCAACCGGGACAGAATCTGGTGTCCCCGACCGGGATTGGAACCCAGTGTGCGGGTGCCGCAGGTGGAGGATTAGCCTATTGAACCGCGGCGCCAGCCAGTTTTTCCTGTTTCAATAAATATAGTACCACATAACCAGCTACTTGAGGAAGAAATCTAGACGTCATCCTCCATTTATATTATATCTCACCTTTCATATCTAATCAGTCATCAGGGCCTGACCATTTTGCAACCCCTTAATTATAGTCTCCTGAATCAATGTATTCCATGATCTTTGTTCCAGCTGTCATTAGTTTTTCCACACTCCCTACATCTAGTCTTGTGCTCATTTGGTCACTTAACTTTCATGATATTCTTCACTTCTCAGGCATATTCCATTACCTCTTCAAATGTCTTAGCAGGGGACCAGCATTGTGGCCTAGCAAGTTAACTCTCCACCTGCAATACCAGCATCCCATGAGTGCTGGTTCGAGTCCCAGCTGCTCTACTTCTGATACAACTCCCTGCTAATAGCCTGGGAAAAGTAGTGGAATAACCTAAGTGGGCCCCTGCCATTCACTTGGAAGATCTGGAAGAAGCTCCTGTCCCAGTGCTGGCCATTGAGGCCATTTGAGAAGCGAACCATCAAATGGAAGATCTTCTTACTCTTTCATTCACTGTCTCTCCCTCTCTATAACTCTGACTTTTAAATAAATAAATAAATATTAAAAAAAAAAAAAAAAAAAAAAGTCTGTCGGCGCCCTGGCTCAACAGGCTAATCCTCCGCCTTGCGGCGCCAGCACACCGGGTTCTAGTCCCGGTCGGGGCGCCGGATTCTGTCCCGGTTGTCCCTCTTCCAGGCCAGCTCTCTGCTGTGGCCCAGGAGTGCAGTGGAGGATGGCCCAAGTGTTTGGGCCTGCACCCCATGGGAGACCAGGAAAAGCACCTAGCACCTGGCTCCTGCCATCGGATGAGCGCGGTGCGCCGGCCGCAGTGCGCCGGCCGTGGCGGCCATTGGAGGGTGAACCAACAGCAAAGGAAGACCTTTCTCTCTGTCTCTCTCTCTCACTGTCCACTCTGCCTGTCAAAAAATAAATAAATGAAATAAAATAAAATAAAAAAGAAAAAAGTCTTAATAGGCTCTACATACATGATCTGACTTCTCATTACTTCTCCAGCCCCACTTCTCACCACAGTCTCTGATACTGGACTATAGTGTTAACTCAGTGGATTCAGTTCCTGTATAAGCCATGTTTTCTCATGATCCTTTACATGTACAACTTTACATGAACTATTCTTCCTTCTCTTCAGAGAAGAAGTACAATTAGTTTGTCAGTCTCCTGCTTGGAGAGAGACTTCCCTCCAAAAATTTGGCTTTACAGAAAACACCTGTGCACTCCTATCTGATTGGTATACCTTCTAGATGTTTGATATGCTTCCCCTTCACAGGGCTTTTTATATTAATTATAACTGACTATTGTCTGTATTACCCATCTGAACGGAAGAAAAGTATCAAAATTGTAACACCTCTGAGAGGTAGATTGTGAATAATTTCATTTTTTGAATTTTTATGTACTCTTCAAAATGTCTGTAATTTTAAGAGAAACCTCATAGTTAGAATTTTTTGACAGTTTGGTTTTTTTCATTATAGTTGGTATTAAGTTGATTTAAGTCAACTTAGTAGGTAAAGTCAACTTTATCTATCAAGCCTTTAATCATCTATAACATACTGCTGACTTTAAAACTTGATTTAAACTTAAAGTATAAATTCTCAGTAAAATTGAAATGAAAAGGCTGTGTACTAATGCGATTTTCATTCTATTTTTACATGATTGTTTCACTTAGCATTTTATAGAACATAACATATATGTATAAATTTATAATTTTTTCTTCTAATTTAGGATATGTGAACTTTTGCAAAATGGAGCCATAATGAATAAATTTTACCAGCCTCATGAAGCACATATTCCCTACCTCCTACAGCTCTTCATTGACTACAATCTTTATGGAATGAATTTAATAAATCTGGCTGCTGTCAAGTTCCGAAAATCAAGAAGGAAAAGTAAGGTTAATTTTTTTTTTAAGATTTATTTATTTATTTGAAAGTCAGGGCCGGCACCCTGGGTTCTAGTCCTTGTTGGGGCGCCGGATTCTGTCCCAGTCCTTTTCTTCCAGTCTAGCTCTCTGCTGTGGCCTGGGAAGGCAGTGGAGGATGACCCAAGTGCCTGGGCCCTGTACCCACGTGGGAGACCAGAAGGAAGCACCTGGCTCCTGGCTTCGGATTGGCACAGCACGCCGGCCGTAGTGGCCATTTGGGGGTTGAACCAACGGAAGGAAGACCTTTCTCTCTGTCTTTCTCTCACTGTCTAACTCTGCCTGTCAAAAAAAAAAAAAAAAAAAAAAAGAGTTACACAGAGGGAGAGGCAGAGAGAGAGGTCTTCCATCCACTGGTTCACTCCCCAGATGCCTGCAATTGCTGGCGCTGCGCCGACTGAAACCGGGAGCTGGGAGCTTCTTCTGGGTCTCCCACGCTGCTGCATGGGCCCAAAGACTTGGGCTTTTACTGCTTTCCCAGGCCATAGCAGACAGCTGGATCTGAAGTGGAGCAGCTAGTACTTCACCCGGTACCCATATGGGATGCCGACATTGCAGGCAGCAGCTTTACCCACTACACCACAATGCTGGCCCTGATTAATTTTTAAGTTCAAATTAAAATTTTTAAGTTCAAATTAAATTAAGTTCAAATTAATTTTTAAGTTCAAATTTAAAGTTCAAATTAAATAACAGTCAGTTATTTAAACAATATAGATTCACATTTTTATTCATTTAATCTTATTTGAAAGAGAGAGGCAGATGGATAGAAAACTTTCATCTGCTAGTTCACTCCCCAGATGTTCACAACAACGAAGGCTGGCTGAGCTGAAGCCAGGAGCCTGGAATTCAATTTGGCAGTTTCACGTGGGTGGCAAGTAATTAGTTGCTGCTTCCTAGGATGTGCATAAGCAAGAAATTGGATCAGAAGTGAGGAAGCCAGAGCTAGAACTAGGTGCTCTCAGATGGGATTTGAGTATCCCAAATGGTGACTTAACTACTGTGCCATGTGCCTGGCCCTCCAAAATGTTGTATATTTAGAAGGTAAGTGCTGTATCAATAAAGATTAAAAGAAGAAAACTGAGATTAGAGAGTATTCAGGAAATGCATCTTAGAAGAAATTATTTTGGTAACAGGTTTGTTTATATTTAATTTACCCATTTAAAGAGAACAATTTTAAAGTTTTTAGTATTCACAGTGTAGGTACCCATCATCACAAATGCAGAACATTTTCAAGGGCCTTTTTGGGTAAAAGAGATAGAAGCCACACACAGGTCCTGCCCAGTAGATGAGAACCTGAAGTAGGCTCTTAAAAATGTTGTGCCCTTAAATTGAGCACAGACTGGGAAGTGGAATACCTTAAAACAATTTCAGTTCAGTCTGGACTGAAAAAAATATTCCAAGTCTAGAACCTGACCTAAGGTGGTGCTCGTCTGTTAACACACTCAGGATTGGCAGAGTAGCAAGTGCAAACCCTCCCTAAAAGATGTTATCTTTATTATAAGTCTCAATGATTTACCAAAATAAGATTGCATGTATTTGTTCAGCTCTCCATTTAGAATATACCAATCACACAAGAATACTAGTTCCTATGAATCAAACCTAGCACGCGCGCACACACACAAACACACATTCCTGCAAAGAATTCAGATACTACAAATAATAGATGCAGACTAAAAATCTGTAATTCAGAATCTTTATTAGATGAGGATGTTATTTGTAGTGCTCTAATATACAGTGTTACACTCACTAGTAGTTTTGTCTTTCCAACATACCTAATGATATTCTTATGTGAAAGAACTTAGATACACAATGTTGGGGCTGGTGCTGTGGCATAGTAGGGAAAGCTGCCACCTGCAATGCCAGCATCCCATATGGGCACCAGTTCAAATCCCAGCTGCTCCACTTCGGGTCCAGCTCCAGTGGAAGATGGCCCAAGTCCTTGGGCCCCTGCACCCATGTGGGAGACTCAGAAGAAGCTCTTTACTTCGGATGGGCCCAGCTGTGGCCATTGTGGCCATTTTGGTAGTGAACCAGAGGGTGGAAGACAGACCTCTGCCTCTCTGTAACTCTGCTTTTCAAATACATAAATGAATCTTTGCAAAAAAAAAAAAAGTTTTGTGCTGACAACATATATTAAATACTATATTTTTAAAAAATACACAAAGACTGAAGCATTGAGATAGCATGTGACTTTTTTTTTTTTAGGCTTTATTTATTTGAAAGAGAGTTATAGATAGAGAGAGGGAGAGACAGAAACAAAGGTCTTCCATCTGCTGGTTCACTCCCCAAATGGCCCCAACGGCAAGAGCTGGGACCAAGCCAGGAGCTTCTTGCAGGTCTCCACGTGGGTGCAGGGCCCCAAACACTTGAGCCATCTTACGCTGCTTTCCCAGGCCATAAGCAGGGAGCTGGTTTGGAAGAGGAGCAGCCGGGAGACAAACTGGTGCCCATATAGGATGCTGGCACCGAGAGCAGAGGCTTAGCCTACCACAGCGCCAACCCCGTGACTCGCTTAATAAACCAAAATTATTCATTTGTTCATAACTAATTATATTAAATAACCTTGGATTTAGATGACAACTCAGTTTACTAAATGCCAGTTTTTCCTCATCTTCTCAATATGTTAGAATAGTATAAAATACACACAATAAACCAAATTATATGAATAAACAGTGCTTCCCCTTATGCTCAGGTTCCCCAAATGAGAAATCATCTAATGAAGGTTGAGATAGATCTGACTGCCAGGTCTACCCTTTTTCTCCTTAGAGGGAAATTGAAAAGGAAAAGAAAAGGAAATAAAGGGCGGAGCAGGTTAGAGGGGAACAGGAGAGGGATGATTAGAGATGATTATCCACTGCCCAAGTTCTTCCTGCCCTCTAGTCTCTCCTTATCTTTGTGATGGCTAAATTATTTCATACCCAGTAGATACTCCTGCTTTGTTTTTTGTTTTGTTTTTAAAAAGGATTTATTTATGTGAAAGGCAGAGTTAGATCTTTTGTCTGTTGGTTCACCACTCCCCAAATAGCTGCAAAGGCTGGAGCTCAAGGATTCAGGCCATCTTCTGCTGTTTTCTCAGGCCCATTAACAGGGATGGGGGTGGTTGGGAGTTGGAGGAGTGGGATGGGGTTAGGGGCAGAACTTGTCCTAATTGAGTTATTTGAAAGGCAAATCCCAGGCATTCCAATATGGGATGCAGTCATCCCAGACAGAGGCTTAACCTGCTGGGCCACACAACACCTCTCCCTCCATTTTCTTATAGTGTGGAGATCTTTCAAGATTAAAAGTTTAGAGGCCCATTACCCAGTTTGAAATCTGAATACTTGCTAAAGCTACAGTAATCAAAGTAGCATGGAGTTGGTAAAAGGACAGATATATATAGACTGATGGAACACAGTACTGCCCAGAAATAGACCAATATTTCAAATAGCCCAGAATTGGTCCAGATACTCAACTTAATTTTGACAGAGGTACAATGTTAATTAACTGAGGAAAAATAATCTCTTCAACGATTTGGACTGCAAGAATTAACTATAGATTTATCTGAAAATAAAGAATCTAGAAATATGCTTCATACCTTTTTAACAAGATGCCTCACAGACTTAAATGTAAAATGTATAACTGTCAAACTGTTAGAAGAAAATAAAGGAAACATTACCCAGTTTAGGGTTGGATAATGGGGTTTTAGATGTATGATCTGTGAAAGGAAAAATTAGTAAGTTGGATTTTATCTAAATTAAGAACATTTGCTGTGTGAAAAGACTTATTACAAGAATGATAGACTGTAAGAAAATAATTACAAATTAACATATCTAATAAATAACTTGTGTCTAAAATGTATAAAGAATTCTTTAAAATCACCAATAAGAAAAAAAAGACAACCCAATTAGAAGTTATCAAAAGACCTGACTAGATACTTCATCAAAGAAGATACAAGGACGGCAAACCCATGAAATTATAATATTCAATATTGTGTGTCTTTAGGGAAATGCAAATTAAGACCACAAAGAAACTACCACTGCACATCTATTAGATTGCACTACTAGATTTTTACCCAAGTAATTTAAAGCTAGCCTTTTCAGAGGTGGAGAGAGAAAGATGGATCTTCTACCTGCTAGTTCACTTCCCAAATGGATATAAGAGCCAGGGCTGGGCCAAGCTGAAGTTAGGAGCCAGAAACTCCATTTTATGGTCTCCCACACTAGTGGCAAGGGTCCAAGTACTTGGGCCATCTCCCACCACCTTCCTAGGCACATTAGCAGGAAGCTGGATCAGAGACAGAGCACCAAAGACACAATGTGGCACTCCAATGTGGAATGTCAGCAGCAGCAGCAGCGGCTTAACTCGTTCTACACCAGCCCCTACCCAAGCAAGCCAGGGTTGGGTATTCTGACACAGCAGGTTCATCCAGAACTTGAAACATCTACATTCTATATAACAGTACAAGTTTGGGTCCTGGCTTTGCTGTGCTTCCAGTCTAGCTTTCTACAAATATGTCTGGGAGGCAGCAGATCATGGCCTAAGTACTTGGGTTCCTGCCATCCACATAGGAGTCCCAGATAGAGTCCTGTCTTCCTGGTTTCAGCCTAGCCCAACTCTGGCTCTTACAGATATTTGGGGAGTGAACCAGCAGATAGATCTCTCTCCCTTTCGGTCTGTCTGTGTTTCTCTCTTTGTCTTTCTGTCTCTCTCTGCCTTTCAAATAAATAAATAAATAAATGCCTTAAAAAAAAAAACTTGAGTCCACTCAAATATGTACACAAGTGTTTATAACTACTTTGTTCATAATTCCTGAACTATAAAACAACCTGAATGTCCACTCTATGGCGGGAATGGATAAACAGATTCTGTTTAGTGTTGAAAAGGAACAAGCTCTTGATCCACAGCAATTTTATTGTCTCTTTAAAGGGCTTCACTTAGTGAAAGAAGCCAGAACCAAAAGGCTACTAATGGTATGATCTTACTCATGTGACATTGTAGGAAGACAAAACTATAGAAATGAAAACAGATTACTGGTTACCAGGGGTAAGGAGAAAGAGTAATGTTGACTGCAAGGGGCATATACAGGGAAACTGCTTGAGTAAGGGAGTAGTTCTTTACCCTACTGAATGAAGCTGGGGGGTAGGTCACTATACGTTTATCATACCCATAGAACTGTACTTTACTATACCTTAACTACATGATGAAGGTTGATGTTACCAGTGATACCGTGTGGTTGTAGTGTACCCCTCACATGATGTATACCTCTGTGATACCATTGCCAAAGGGGGAAAAGCGAAACGAATCACAACCACACTCTAATCGTGAGTAAAACATCAGAAAAACTCAGATTGAAGGTCATTCTTCTACGAGTCTGTCGATAGTTGTGGCTGTCAAGGTCATGAACAATAAGACAGAAATGGATGAGATGAGACAATGGCAAATAAATGCAATTTGATGCCCTAGATTCAATCTTAGAAAGAGAACACTGGGACATTGCAGGTCAAGTTGCCACCTGTGACGCTTGGCATTGCACATGGGTGCTAGTTCAATGACCACTGCTCCACTTCCAATCCAGTTCCCTGGTGATGCACCTGGGAAAGCAGCGGAAGATGGCCCAGTTCTCTAGGCCTCTACTAGCCACGTGAGATACCCAAAAGAAGCATAGTTATACCATGGTAATATACAATGTTAAAAATGAGAGAAGCCAGGTGACTAGTACATGGAACTTTGTGATACTCATGCACCTTCTCTATAAATTTAAAATTATACCAAACTAACATGGTTGTCAGTGGGAAAAAAAGAATAACAGGTTGAGTTGCCCATGTCAAGTATCTGAGAATTTAAGGATTGAGGAATAGGAAGTTTCTAGAGTATGTGCAGTAGGTGTTATAGGAAAAAGAGACTGCTGTCACAATTAAGTTTCTTTTTTTTCCAATAGATGAAAAAGTACAAGAAAAGTTTGAATTTGTAGACATACATAAACTACTTGTTTTATTTTAAAAAGTTAGAGGGGTCGGCACTGTGGTGTAGTAGGTAAAGATGCCACCTGCAGTGCTGGCATCCCATGTAGGTGCTGGTTTGAGTCTTGGCTACTCCATTCCAATCCAGCTCTCTGCTATGGCCTGGGAAAGCAGCAGAAGATGGTGCAAGGCCTTGGGCCCCTGGACCCATGTGGGTGACCTCGAAGAAGCTCCAGGCTCCTGGCTTCAGATCAGCCCGGCTCTGGCCATTGTGGCCATTTGGGGAGTGAATCAGCAGATGGAAGACCTCTCTGTCTCTGCCTCTGCCTCTGTAATTCTACTTTTCAAATAAGTAAATAATCTTTTTTTTTTAAAAATGATACGTATTGGAGTGGTAATTAGATGTTCTAAAAAAAAATGGGACATTTTTACAAATTTGAAGGCAGAATTGTGGAAATTTATTTCGGGGAAATTAAAGCAAAGAAATGTTAGTATTATTAAATAAAGTTTACATCTTCATTCACCACAAAAGTAGTCCTGAATTTTTTTTGTTTGGTGTAAGACAAAACATTATAATGAAATCATGGAAAGAATAGTTTTTTGTATTTATTTTGTTATATTATCAAACATTACAGTTAAAATTGATAGCAAAAATTTTGTGATACATAAATATGTATATGTATACACTATTAAGGTAATGTCATACATAACAGTAATGTAATTTTACTTTTTAAAAAATTAAAGATATATTCATTTTATTTGAAAAGCAGCGTTAGAGGGGGAGAGAGCATGAGATCCTTCCATCTACTGGTTCACTCTCCAAATAGCTACAACCAGGGTTGGGCCAGGCTGAAGCCAGGAGCCAGGAGCTCCATCCGGTCTCCCAAATGGGAGGCAGAGGATAAAGTAGTTAGCTGGGCTTACTTATTCCGCTTAGCCAGACACATTAATAGGGAGCAAGATCAGAAGTGGAACTGGTACTGGAACAGGTGCTCATATGGCATGCTAACATCGTAGGTAGTGGCTTAACTCACTGTGCCATAATAATGGTATATTTTTAGTTTTGAAAGTAAAATACATACAAAAATGAAAAAGATTGAGGAATTTGAATATTTTATATATACATATATAATATATACAGTTTTGTCTCATATTCAGTTATATAATCAGTTGTCGAATTAAATGGAAATTTTCTAATTACTATAGCTTGTTAAAATTAGGCACAATGGGGCCAGCGATGTAGCATTAAGCCTCTAGCTGTGGTGCCAGCATCCTATATGGGTTCCTGTTTGTGTCTCAGCTGCTCCTCTTCCTATCCAGCTCTCTGCTAATGGCCTGGGAAAACAATAGAAGATGGCCCAAGTGCTTAGGCCCCTGCACCCACATGGGAGACCCAGAAGAAGCTCCTGGCTCCTAGCTTCCCATTGGCCCAGCTCCAGCCATTGCAGCCATTTGGGGAGTGAACCAGCAAATGGAAGACCTCTCTCTGCCTGTCACTCTGTCTCAAATAAATAAAAAGTCTTTAAAACAAACAAACAAAAAATTAGGTGCATTAACATATTTAAATTAAGCAGATATTTTGAATACTTTAAAGGTATTTTACATTATTTTTTAACATCTATAGTTGGAAAAATGTGTGTGTGTACATATATATATATATATATAAATAAAACTTAGCAATGTGTATTTGAACTTTCTGTGGTTTTTAGGGAAATGTGCTAAAATGATGCATGGATTATAGGTAAAATGAATTTTATAATATGATTGGTAGATAAATTAGTAAATTTTTGTGGATACTTTATATGATTGTAGTAGAAAATAATTTTTATGTTGCAATTTACAATTTGCAAGGTAATTTCTTAGAAATGTTCTTTCTACACTGTGGCAAAGCCTTTTAAAATTTGGCTTGTTTTTATTGAAACAAGATGTTGATACCTTTTCTCATTTTAATTATATTATTTTGTTATTAAGCTAAACAAATAAAATATTAAGTTTAGCTGGAGAAGATTGTGAATTTAGTGTCTTTCTCAATGTTAGGATTCCTTTTGTTATGTTTATTCAGCTTTCTCTTACTTGAAAACTTAAATTCCCACAAGAGCTTATTTTAAAAAGTGCTAAAATTTGGGGACTACATCAGAAACATGATTCCAGGAGTCATTTTCTGAAATTGGGACACCTGAGTATACCTGTATAGTCTCCTCTTTAACTGAAGGTCATATTTCATTCATAGTACACCTCAGGTTTCCACTCAGTTACTCTAGTTACTTCTGGAATGTATGATTTTTTAAAGGAATTTTTAAAGTATGTTCTGAATTTTATGTGGAATTATCACTGGAATTTTAGTTGTGCTCCATTCAGAGTACCCTAGGAATTTAAAGTGAACCAAAATTTGTAATTACTCTTTATTTTTCAAATGAAATTTTAAGTATACCTACCACAACAGCACACTCAAATGTATCATAATTTTATTCCACTATGAAAATATTATAGCAGTTTCTCCCTAAAAATAAAATCCATATATTGCAAAAATGTTTTTTCCTCTTTCAGTTTGGAACCAATACTCTTATTAACTATGTAAATGTATTCTTTTGTATGTATGAATTTAGGATACAATTTTAGGAACTAGTCACATAGATTATATATTATTTTACTTAAAAGGTAATTAAATGCACATTATAATTACAATTTATTTCCTTTTACCTTTCTATTCCCAGGTGATACATTGCATGCATCTGGATCATGCAGGAATCGGTTATTGGGAAATTCGCTTCCTGGTACTTTATTTCGATGGGAAGAAGATGAAATACCAAGGTTAGTCAATGTTGTAAAGGAAATGGAAGTTTTTACATGTATCCTAGTTGTGATAAAAAATTAGTGGTTTCCATAACTTAAATATAACCTTTTATTATATTGGATCTTTTAAATCTGTAAGTTAATCAAAAGCAAATCTTAACATTCATATTTGTGGAATTTCAGGTTTTTAAAAAAGATCACCAAAATTTATCTAGTTAATTAGGTAATTAATGAAAGGAATCTGACATAGTTAGTTATATTTATCTCCAACATTAATCTTTGTCATACATTCTAAATTAAGCCTATAAATTATTTTTATTTTCATTTATTTTTTAAGAGATTTCATTTAATGAATGCAGATTTCATAGGCACAGCTATAGTGGTTCCTCCCCCATACCCACCCTCCCACCCCAAGTTGTCCCACCTCATACTCCCTCTCCCATCCCATTCTTCATTAAGATTCATTTTTAATTAAACTTTATATACAGAAGACCAACTCTATACTAAGTAATTTCAACAGTTTGTACCTCCCGACACACACTGAGAATAAGTTTTGCAGTTAATTCTTAACAGTGTAACTCATTAAGGACAGAGGTCCTACATGGGGAATAAGTACACAGTGACTGCTGGCTGTTGTTAATTTAGGAATTAACACTCTTATTTATGATGTCAGTAATCACGTGAGGCTCTTGCCATGAGCTGCCAAGGTTATGGAAGCCTTTTGTGACCACAAGCTCCATCAGTATTTAGACAAGGCCATAAGCAATGTAGAAGTTCTCTCCTCCCTTCAGAGAAAAGTACATCTTTCTTTGATGGCCCCTTCTTTCCACTGGGGTCTCACTAACAGAGATCCTTCATGTAGGATGTTTTTTGCCACAGTGTCTTGGCTTTCCATGCCTGAAATAATTAGGCCTATAAATTGTCAAGTAAAAAATCACATCTGTAATGAATAGTAATTTAAAACTGAAATAACAAATATTTAAAATAAAAAGCCACTCAGATTTGTAAATATCAAATAATTATGGGAAAAGTACATCAATATTTTGTGTTTATGAGCAATATGTGTAATTTCTTTTAATGTGTTTTTTTCAGATTTATTTATTCATTTGAGAGACAGGGAACAGTCTTCTGTCCACTGATTTCACTCCCCAAATGTTGCAAAGGCCAAGCTTGGGCAGGCCAAGGACAGCACCCACAAACTTTATCCTGGTCTCTCATATGGGTGACAGTGGCCCAGTTACTTCGGCCGTCTTCTGCCTTCCTGGACACATTAGCAGGAAACTAGATGAGAAGCAGAGCAGCTGGAACTGTAACTGGCACTCTGATATGGGATACTGGTATTGCCAGAGGCAGCTTAACCTATTGCACCACAATACGGGCCCCTCTTTCAATTATTTTATTATTGATTCTATTTGTTAAGAGATGATATATTCCAAATATTTATATTTCTCTGCTATAAAGCAGACATATATCCTCATGTAAATTAGTTATCAATTAATAGGTTTATCTACATAGAACTCGGTAATTTCTGTTTTATCCAGAGTGTTGTCCAAGCTTGATGCTTTTATTGGTTAGTTGAATATTGGCAAGGTAGTTAGGGTTTTCCTCCTTTCACTACACATATGTCGCAAGATATTTTTTAAGCAGATTTTTAAAAGTACAAGTTGGAAGTAGTGTTTAAATAAGTGACTATTTTTTATTTCATAAACAAATGTGAATTTCCAATCAAAGATAAAAAGACTTCTTTATGTCTTAATTTATATAGTTTCAAATCCCTAATGTGTACTTGGCAGAATTTTCGTATTACGGAGTTACTTGGGATTATTTAACACTTAAAGTTAGGAAGTGGGCCTTTGGTGCAGCAGTTAATAACACTAGTTGGGATGCCCACATCCAGTACCGTGGATTGAGTTGCGGTTTTGCTCCTGATTCTAGATTCCTGCTAATGCACACTCTGAGAGGCAGCAGGTAATGCTCAAGTATTCAGGTTCTTGCTCCTGGCCTTTGTGGGCATTTGAGGAGTGAACCAGCTGACGGGCGATCTCTCTCCACCCCATCCCCTGCCATACCTTTCTGTCTTTCAAATAAATAAAAATGATAAATATTTGAGACACTTAAAATTAGGTAAGAAAGAATCTCAGTAAAGTTTGTTAGAGATATTTTATGACTGGTATATTGTATCGGAATGAGGATATAAACACTTCAAAGTAATAGGAACAATGACTTGTTTTACCTCTTCACTCAACTTTCCACAATAATCAGGACTTTTTGGTACATATAAATGTGTACTTCTTAGTTTCTTCTCAGATGCAACAGAATTATTTTTATAATTATATTGAGATAGTATTAATTTTAGAGAGATTATTATTATTGCCATACTGAATTCACATACTGAATCAATCCAGAGCAAAGTGACCAATAAGCTGCTTGCTATTTCATTTTTTTATGCCTGTGACACATCATTTTTCATTCTAAAGTTAACAAATCAGCTTGACCCAAGTGCTTTTTACCAACTCACTAGATCCCTTATTTTTAAAGGTTCACACTTAGTAGCTTTTTTTATTTTTTGTATGATCAATCAAAATTAAAGTTTATATGTAATTTGAAGCCCTTTTTAAAACAGATATATTTCTGGTTAAGTCATAAGCTTGTAGTAAAGTTTCATTGATTGGGAATAATTTTTGTGAAATTATGATAGTAAAAACTTTGAATTTTATAATGTATTTTTAAGAACCCCATTTTATTTTAAGAGTTGTACAAATTATGAGAAAGGATATGAGTGAACCACTAGGTAAAATTAGATTTTACTCAGAATTGGAACTTATAATAAATACAGGAGATGTATATATCAAATTATTCAATATTTTTGTATTTTTATCATGCTTATATTAAATGAAAATTTTTTAATTTCATCAAATACAAATAACAGATAATTCAAAATTTTTTTATCATAAATTAATACTCCAGACAGTGTTAAAGCTTTTTTCAAATTTGTCTAGCAGATTTTCCAGTTTGTATTGGAAAGCCTAAAAAAAAAATAACGCTGTTAATCTCATTTCTATCCCCAGTGCTAGCATCTTCTGAGTGTTTTTTTTTTTTTCTTAAAGATGTATTGTATATCCTTTTACAAACAGTATTACAAGGGCTGTAACAAATAGAGCAACAGGTTGTAGGGAGATGGGGTGCTGAGTCAGCAGCTCCACAGTTCTTACATGGCTGACTCAATGTAAATTACCATGTGTTATGGAACTTCATTTGCCCGTATGTTAAATCCACAAAAATCAAGAGTGCACGGTAGTAATCTCAACCAGATAATCCAAAATGTCTAAAGAGATTTTCAAAATTACAGATGTCTGAGCTTTAACCTCAGAGATTCTAATTAATAGAGCTCATGGTAAATTATGGCTAGAAATGTTCAGAATAGCACAGTTATCTAATTACTATTGTATTGCTTTTTGGCCTTTCATGACTAAAGTGAATGGGCTACGTGTATTTGCTGACTCAAATTTTTTATACTTATTCTGTGTACTGGAAATAGATTTTCAATTCTGAAAACTATTTCCTTTGCTCAGAAACACTACTTGTTCTGAATGTCTGAACCAGTTCCATAATAAGGCCAAAAAATAGTTGTAAATTTCTACTGTGAGATTATATTATTTCCCTCTTTGATAAGAATGTACTATTTCTAGGATATTCATCCTTGATGTTTACAATATAGTTCTTCAAATTATAAAACTTTTTAGTAGAAGAAACCTGTTGATGATAAACTATTTTATATGGTACTTTAATTCATGTTAAAATGGATATTATTAGATTATATGAATAAAGAGGACAGTCTACATTGAGAATTATTTTTTCTGAAAGTGAAAGGGATATACTGCAATAAGTTGACTAATATGTCCCTTCTCTATCAGTAGTAAAAAATTGTGTGTGTCTTTGCATGTGTCTATGTATATATGTGCATACATATGTGTGTGTGTTAGTGTCTGAATTTTAAAACTTTAAACCATAACAACTTGAGTGAAATAAGCCTGACCCAGGAAGACAAATACCACATATTCTTCCTTATATGTGAGAGCTAAAATTTAAAAAAACAAAAAAAGAAATATCTGTGTGTATCTGCATTGCTGCAAAAATAGTTTTGTAAAACTTTGTTTTGTGCCTTTGTCAGACCAATGGTTAAGAATTTGCTGTAGTTTTAATGATCTGTGATTACTTTAAAATTTACTATATATAGGTGAAATGGTCATTTTTCCATTCAATTGTTTATAGCCATTGTCTATATTCCCACTGAACTAAGACCTTTTTGCTTTGTACTTGTTAAACTTCTTATTCAGTGAGGATTAAGCCTTTTTTCTATAATGTAAATTTAAATGTTATCAAAAACTAAAAAAAGAGGAAGAAGGGTAGAGGGAGGAAGAGAATATCATTATGTTCTTAGAATTGAATCTACAGAGCACATTGAATCTGTTAACTACTAATTAAAAATTTAAAATAAACCAAATTAATTTCTAATGTTAATATCAAAATTTCCTTAGGCAAGGATAGTAAGAAATGAGGTTTTGCTAATACATTTCTCTTACAACATTAAAAGTGTTTAAAATCAAATGAAATAAGCCACTTTCAAGTAAAATCAGATCTCCCCTTTCATTTAATGTCTGTTTTTGTTGGACATGTTATTTTGGGATGAGTAAACTGGGATCCATGCTAGTTTTCTGTTCATTGTGTCATGCAGGAACATTGTGGTATCATTCTAAACTTTTGTGGCTCTGATTCTCTGCTTAAAAAAAAAAAAAAGGCTTTTGAATCAAAGAACATTAGTGGTAAACACCTTTCTGGAGTTCCCATTAAAATTATTGACTGTGATGGCATCACTTTTCCTAGCTAGGATCCCACTATGGGAACAATCATGTGGTTTATCAGTTTTATGGTTATGAGGAATTTTAAAGCATTGTCCAGGTCAGTATTAGTTGAGAGCAGGAAGAATAGTGAGTACCATTTGCCTACTTTTCATTATGCTTCCCTTCTGTTATTTCTGGTTGTGTGTTCTCTCCTAAATGTTTGAAAGTCATCTATGATAGCTGAGAAGGGGGCCTCTAGGCAACTGATTTTATGTGTGTATGTTTTTTGATATCCAGTGTCATTCTGCCCTGAGTATGATCATATGCTGAAACATTGTCTATTCCTTATATATGTAATCTAATTAACCAAAATATGAAGAATATACAGCAAAAGATCCCAGAGTCTTCAATATAGTAGACTTTCTAATTTTCTTATTCTGTGTTCCCTTTATATTTTCACACACAGCATCAATTATGTCATGAATAATTGTGAATGTTTAATGTCATCAGACTTTCTAACTACTACCTGAACATGAATTTTTGTGTAAGAAAAAAATCTTAGCAGAGTTTAGTCTAGCATAATCATCATACTTTTTGTTATCTTCTTTTTCTTGCAGCTCTTTAATACTGGAAGGTGTTGAACCACAGAGTACATGTGAATTAGAAGTGGATGCTGTAGCTGCTGACATCTTAAATCGGCTGGACATTGAAGGCATATACACAGTTATTCTTAATATATATTTTTATTTTTAAAAATCAGTGACCCAGGGGCAGACAGTTTGCACAACTGTTAAGATACCCACTTGGGATGCCTACATCCTATATCAGAGTGCTTGGGTTTGAGTCCCAGCTCTGCTTCCAATTCTGGTTTCCTGATAATGCTCACCCAAGGAGGCAATAGGTGGTGACCTAAATACATGACTTCTTGCCACCCATGTGGGCAACCCAGACTGGCAACCCAGGTGGAAATCCAAATTCCTGGATGTGGGGTGGACCAGCCTGACTGGTCCAGGAATAAACCAAGAGATCAAAGACCTCTGTTTGACTCTCTGCCTTTTACATTAAATGAAAAAAGTCAGTGACCAAAGTAGAGTGAAAAATTAGGGAAGCAAATGTTATGTAGAGTGTTTCTGTACTTACAAGATTGTCATTTTTTTCATTTATATAAGTATGCTTGTATGGATATGAAGCTAAAATGATACTAAGTAAAGTTAGCCAATATAAAATAATTTCATATATTCTGCCTTTTGCTTTCAGATCATATACCAGGGAGAGGATGATTAGATTTATTGGCTGGCATCAAATGTTAGTATTTTAAGCACTTACTGGGTTCTTGGTGTTGAACCACAGAGTACCTGAAGGAAGAAAACAAAAAAAGAAGTATCATAATAAATATAGAAGAAACTAAAAAGTAAAGTAATAAATGTAGGGTGAGATAGTTTGTCCATATTATAATATAAACTAGGTACTTGTTGTTAAAAGGCAAAGTTTATGATGAAAAGTTTGATTTTTTTTAAAGCAAGTATTTTTTTAACTTTGATCCTTGTCGCATTGACGTATTGTTGTGATTACAGCTCAAATTGGTGGAAACCCTGGTTTACAGGCCATATGGGAGGATGAAAAGCAGCGGCGTAGAAACAGAAATGAAACTTCTCAAATTAGCCAGCCTGAATCACAAGGTATAAAACAATGGTACTCTGAGAATTTTAAAATTAAACATTTTAATGGAGCAGGGTTAACCTTTAGTTTCTCTTTTGACATTTGATTTTACTTTTCAAATTATGTTTCATTTTTCTATGTATTTTTCCTTATCGATTCCTTTACAACAAGAAAATTCTTTACCTTTACAGTCATCTCCAAAGTGTCCCTGTCTGCCTCTCTCCATAAGAAATTGACTTATTCTATATTATAGACCTCTGTGTTTCCTAATGAGATATAGAAAACTTAGAAACACTGCCTAGTTAATTAAGCTTTGAAAAGTAATCTGTGAAATATTATTGCTAAATTGTTTCTGGGTATGTCACATAGGTTCTCACTTTGATAAATATGGACAACTTGGAAGAAAATATTTTCATATTATTAATCACTGCTACATTCATGCAGAATTTGAGGGAACTTCAATAAACACTATGGGTACAATGAAAAATTTAAAATAAAGGTAAAAAATTAGGGCCAGCATTGTAGCATAGCAGGTTTAAGCCACTGCCTGCAACACTGACATCCCAAAAGGCACAGATTATGTCATAACTGTTCTACTTCTGACCCAGCTCCCAGCTAATGGCCTAGGAAAGCAGCAGAGGTTGGCCCAAGTGCTTGGGCCCTGCATCCACTTTGGAGACTTGTATGCAAGTCCTGCCTCTTGGCTTCAAGCTGGCCCTGCTCCAACTGTTGCAGTCATTTGGAGAGTGAGCCAGCAGATGGAAGATCTCTGTCTCCCTCCCTCTCTTTGTAACTCTGCCTTTCAAAAAGTTAAAATAAATCTTTATTTTTTTTTTTAAAGGTTTTAATTTTGGTGAAGTTCACTTTGTCTTTTTTTTTTTTTTTTTTTGACAGGCAGAGTGGACAGTGAGAGAGAGAGACAGAGAGAAAGGTCTTCCTTTGCCGTTGGTTCACCCTCTAATGGCCGCTGCAGCCGGCACACCGCGCTCATGCGATGGCAGGAGCCAGGTGCCAGGTGCTTTTTCCTGGTCTCCCATGGGGTGCAGGGCCCAAGCACTTGGGCCATCCTCCACTGCACTCCTGGGCCACAGCAGAGAGCTGAACTGGAAGAGGGGCAACCAGGACAGAATCCGGCGCCCCTACCGGGACTAGATCCCGGTGTGCCGGCGCCTCAAGGTGGAGGATTAGCCTGTTGAGCCACGGCGCTGGCCTAAAATAAATCTTTAAAAGAAAGGTAAAAGATTAGAGGGCACACTTAAAAAGGCATATATATTGGAAATACAATAGTAACCCTATATTGAAGTCCAACTAAAATATTAAAATCTTATTAAGCAAGTAATGTAAAAATGTTTTGATGAATTTTTAGTGCCTTTTAAAGTAGAAATATATAAGGTGAAGATTTTTAGTTTCAAAGTATATGATATGTATATAAGTTGAGAACAGTGTATTTTAGATTTAGGTTATAATTACAGAACTTACCTTGAACTGATTTTAAGTCTTTAGTTTTGTAACTTCAGTAAAAATCATTTTCCTTTTGTTTGATTCTATAATAGAACTCACTGATTCTATAATAGAACTACATGATGTGGTATTATATATGTCAAGCGAAATATAGGAATGTGCCACCATTTTCAAAGCTACTTTAGAAGAAAGCAAAACATTTCAGGCATTTGCTATATACATTTTTTAATGCATTGTTAAAATTAAAAGATTGCAGGTTTGTGCCAGCAACAGAAAGTGAAAAAAAATTTCAGAAGAGACTTCAGGAAATTCTCAAACAGAATGATTTCTCTGTGTAAGTGATATTATAGATTTCAGAAAAAATTTTATTGCATTTGTTATCTATTTTTTTTATAAAAGATATGTTTTAATTAAGCAGAACATTATCAGGATCTGTGGACTACAGTGATGGATCCCAGGAATTCTCTGCTGAGTTAACATTGCACTCTGAGATTCTGTCTCCTGAAATGCTTCATTGTACGCCAGCCAATATGGTAGAAGTTCATAAAGATGTGGAGTCGAGCAAAGGTGAGGTTGTCTTTTCAAGACATCTGTGGTATCATGGTATACAGAAAATGCTACAACTGCCATCTGTGTATCTTCACTGAGATACAATATTTTACTGAGTTTCCTAGGGTGTGTTTTCCTAAAAAGTAAACATGAACATGGCAAAAAACCTCTTTTCTAGTCCTTTACCTACATTTATAAAGATAAGCACCATCCTGTAGTTGGTATAAACTGTTACCATATGTGATTTTGAATTTATATATACTATAACAATTTTTATATATACTATAACAATATATACTACTATTTCAGGTTTTAAATTTTGTGTAAACAGAATCCTACTTGGCCTAGTTTAACCAACTTACTGTTTTCATTCAACATTACAGTTTAAAGCAACTTATTTGAGGTATTTCCATAGCATAATATTCACTCATTTTAAGTGTATAATTCAGTGAGTGGTCCATGGTAAATTTACAGAATAGCATGAACAATTTCCACAATCCAATTTTAGAACATTTCTGTCAGCCCAGAGATCTTTGGGTCCATTTATATTTATGTCTGCTCTTACCTCTAGTTCCAAGTAACCAGTAATCTACTTTCTTGTCTGTCTGCATTTGCCTTTTCTAGATAAATGCTATAAATGAAATCATACAATATGCAGTCTTTTGTACCTTGATTCTTCCACTTAGCAAAATACTTCCAAAGTGTATCAGTATTGTAGTAAATATCAGTGTTCCATTCCTTTTTATTGCTGAGTAGTATTCCATTTGTGTGGATATGTTTTGTTAATTCATTTATTGGTTGATGGATATTTGTTTTCACTTTGGACTGTTACAATAATGCTGCTATACATAGCAAAACATGAAATGTATAATAAATATGAAAGAGTTGCAAAGTAATGGAAATAATAGCAAATTAAACAAATTTGAGGAAAAAATATCACTGCAAAGATTACCTTTGCAGAGAAAAAAATAAGGAATAATGTTGCTGTGAACATTTATATGGATATAGGAATATGTTTTCATTTCTCTTGAGTGGATACCAATGAGTAGAATTGGTAAGTTATATGGTAAACTTGTATTTAAGTTGTTAATAATGCTTTTTTCCAAAGCGGCTTCATTTATTATTTCTGTGTGGCTCAACATTCTCATTAACATTTATTATTACCTATCTTTTTAAATGAATCATCCTGTTGTAAAGGAGATACCATCTGTGGTTTTTTCATTTCCCTCCTTACTAATGTTGCTGAGCATCTTTTTAGGTAAACATGGTAGGCAAAGAGCACCTCAAAAATGTTTGCTTGTATCAAATAATACATATAAAAATTTTTGTCACTACAGTTCTTTGAAATGGTATCTACTTATTTCAATCTGCATTTCTTGATTACCAATAAGTTTGAGATTCTTTAATGGCCATTTGGATTTCTTTATCTGAGAATTACTTATTCATGTTTATTGCTCATTTTCTGTTGAGTCTTTTTTCTCACTGATTTGTAAAAGTTCCCCATATTTTCTAGATATTGAACCTTTATCAGTTATATTTCCTGTAGAGATACTTTCTCCTACTCTAGGTTTCTCTCTTAAAAGTCTTTGAAAAATGCTTAGCTTCTTTTTTCCTTTTTTAAAAAAATGTATCTTTATTTTTAGTGCTTTGTATATCTCCAATTTTAGTGTTGAGTTTGCCAATATTGTCCTTGAAGGTTTGACTTTCCACCTGCTTTATGAACCTGTACATACTATCATAAAAATTTTCTCTGAATTATTTATTCTGAGACTTGTGTATTCCTACAGTTTGGTTTTTCACTTTTAATTCAGTTCATATGAAATTTTATTTCAGTTAGTTGTGCCCACATATTTATTGAATGGTATTTAATCTCACCGAATTCCTCTACCCCTGTCCTTTTCCAAACTGTGTTAATATGCTTTTTTTATATTACCTGTTGCTTTATAACATCTTATCAGAGCAGCTCTTCCTTTAATAGGCTTCAAAATTGTCTATTCTTGATACTTTAAAAAACCTCCCTTGAGAGCCAATGTTGTGGCATAACGGGTTAGGCGGGTTAGGCCTGTGACATTGCCATCCCATATGGGCACCAGTTGGAATCCAGGCTGCTCTCCTTCCGATCCAGCTCCCTGCTAATGTGCTTGGGAAAGCAGCCAAAGATGGCCTATGTCCCTGGGCTCCTACACCCACATGGGACAACCAGAAGAAGCTCCTGGCTTTGGCTTGACTCAGCCCCAGCCATTGTGGCCATTTGGGGAGTGAATCAGCAGATGGAAGATTGATTCATTCTCTGTCTCTCTCTCTCTCTTTCTCTCTCTCCCACTGTAACTCTGCCTTTCAAATAAAATAAATAAATCTTAAAAAAAAAAAAAAAACTCCCTCAGGCAAATTTTAGGAATATGTTGTTATTTCTAGGAAGACTCCTGTTGGGATATTATTGGAAATTTCATTGAATTTGTAGACTGGTTTAAGAACATTTTTATTGTTTCTGTATCAAGTCATCTCATCTATAAACATGATATATTTTTAATTTTATTTTATCTTTTTTTGTGTTCTTCAATAACATCTTATAATTCTTTGTGAAATTTCCATATATATATATATTTTCCAAGTACCATATAATTGTTACAGTTGTTAAATTTTATCCTTCAAAAAGTGTATCTTACTGGTATTAGGGGACTTCATTATTTTCCCTTGGATGTTCCATATATAGTGTCATTATGTGTAAATTTATTTCTTCCTTCCCCATACTTAGAATTTTTATTTTCATGTCTTAATGTAATGCCAAATAATTCTGCGTGGTATTGATAGAAATGTTAATAGTCTTTTTCCTGACTTTAAATGGAATGCCTTCTATATTTTTGTTAGAAATGGAATTTAGTACAGAATCTTGGTAGATATCCTTTAATTAAATTAATATCCCTTTTAATTCTTGTTTGCTAAAAAGTTTCTTGTTTCTTAAGTTATGAGTAGATAAGTAAATTAAATACTATCTGTCCTTTTCTAAATTTATTGGGGTAAACAGTTTCTCTTTTACTTAGTTAATGTGATGAGTTATATTAAAATGTTTTTAGTGGGATGAGCATTTGGCACAGTAGTAAGCTGCTACATAGGACACCCATATACCATACCAGAGTGTCTAGATTTGATTCCCTGCTCCACTTCCCATCTAGTTTCCTGCTAATGTGCAACCATGGAGAGCAGCAGATAATGGCTCAAGTGCTTGACTCCCTGCCACTCATGTAGGAAATCCAGATGGAGTTGGGGGCTCTTTGCTTAGCATTTGGGGAGTGAAAGAGTGGATGGAAGATCTGTCACTCTGTCTCTACCTTCCTCTGCCTCTCCTCCTTCTCCTTTCCCCTCCCTGGCTCTCTTCTTTTGTTATGCTTTTCAATTAGATGAAAATAAATAAAACTTGATCCAAGGAAGAACTATTTTTTTTTTTTTAAGATTTATTTTATTTGAAAGATAGAGTTACAGAGAGAGAGAGGTCTTCCATCCACTAGTTCACTCCCCAGATGGCTGCAATGGTCAGAGCTACACCGATCCAAAGCCAGGAGCCAGGAGCCTCTTCCATGTCTCTCACGTGGGTGCAGGGGCCCAAGGACTTGGGTCATGTTCTACTGCTTTCCCAGGCCATAGCAGAGAGCTGGATTGGAAGAGGGGCAGCTGGGACTAAAACTGGCACCCATATGGGATGCCAGCGCTTCAGGCCAGAGCTTTAACAAGCTGTGCCACAGCACCAGACCCAAGAACTATTTTCAAGTTAATTCTCGTATTAACTGCCTGTCATTTTTTCTATGTAAACTTTTTCCCCCCTGTACTACTTTGTGCTTTTTTCTTTTTCTGTTTGACTCTGAGTGGGTTATAATATGGGATTTATTTTACCTTTGTTCTTAAAATTATTTCTTTTGTGCATTAGTTCCTCTTTTAGATTACTTGTTGAAAGACTAGTATTTTTACATAGCAAAGGGAAGGTTTTTCTGAAAAGTATAAAATTAGTGTAAAAATGAATTTATTTTTTGTTTTTGAATCATAGAGAATAAAGAATTTTTTTACTCAAATAATAATTGGCATTTTCATTTCGAGTTTGTAACTATCTATATGTATTAAACAGAATTGAAAGCATTAGATTATAAATCCTTGGTGATCCATATAGTCCAAGGAATTTTTGGGTTTTTTGTTTTTTATTAATCCATGTGGCTGGTTAAATATTCCTGTGGTTTTTAAATTATGTTTTATTACATATTTATATAACACGTTACTAATGCTTCTAGATTTTTAATTAGGATTACATTATAATGCTTCCCAATTTGCACAAATTCTAAGTGATAAATTTTAGATTTATTGCCTTAATGTTTTTGTGTTCTTTGTCATCTTAAGGTCACACTAGACATGAAGTAGAGGAAGCTGTTATTAATGAAGAAGCAATTTTGAACCTTATGGAACATAGTCAGACTTTTCAGCCTTTGACCCAAAGACTGAGTGAGTCACCAAGTTTCAGTAAGTAACAATGCTACCATAAATACTCGGTATTTTAAATCACTGGAAGTTTGTGTGTATAGAGGAAGTATGTTTTTCTTTGACTTGAAGAGATTAATGTTGCATGTTCAGCAAATACTGAGTGTAATAACAGTAAAGCTCTGGATTAAATCAAGTAGCTTTGTTTATTTTCTACATCACTTTCTAAAAAACAATTGTGAAAGAAAATAATTTTATAAACTTTATTTTGGGGTAAACCATATTTCTTTAGGATAATAAAAGCATTTATTTTGTATTAGCATTCTCCAAAGTTAAGCACATTAAGAACATTAAGGTTGGTTTTGTTTTGTTTTTCTTGCTTAGTATCAGAAATTTCACAGGACAGTGCCTTTCAAACCATTAATTTTTAACTAGCATAGCACACAGCAGTTATTTCTAATTGTCTTTGAATCATACTAAATGCATTTTCATCAGCATCACAAACTATTTACAATATTTCTGATAATTTAGTCTAACCTACTGACATCTTTTGCAGAAATTTATTTAAAATTTCATTGCATAGAGTAAGATATCATTAAACTTTATGCCTCTTACTTTGCTTAGTATGGTGATTATGTTTTTTCCTTTGTTGCTTTTTTCATTTTTATAGTGTCAAATGTGATCCCAGCTGCATACACTATCCTTTCTTTGCTGTTGACATTTTCATCAGAATGAAATATAAATTGACTGTGGACAATTCCAAAATTATTGTACACAATTGTATTATAAACAGGGGTAGGGAACTTTTTTTCTTTTTAGATGAATAGCCATCACTTTTTGGCCTTTTGGCTAGGATCAAGGGTAGATGAATAGCCACATGCAGGAAAAAAATCACCCTAAGTTCACACTGAAATAATGAGATTTATAGTCTAAAATGTTTTATTTCTCCATCTGAATAAATATATATACTAATATATTTTAAATTGCATTCTACTTATAAAAATAGTGAAGAAGGGAACTTGGGCAAAGTTAAAGAATTAAAAAATGGGACAGTGATGAGATACATTCCTATGTAATTTGCTAATACTAATGTTTTTAACTTATAAAGCAGGAAAATAAATTATATTTCTAGGTAAAGAAATGACTGATTTAAAAATTAATATAAGTAAAATTGATATTTTTGAGATGATTATTCTTTATAGCCCTATTAGCGCATGTGTGCATACATGTGCATGCATACGCACCACACACACACACCCAGCAAGCATTATTCTAGTGGTTAAGACTCCTGAGTCCCACATTGGAGTACCTGGCTTTGATACCCAGCACTTTTGGCTCCTGATTCCAGCTTCTTGCTAATGCAGACTTCTTGCTAAAGCAGCAGTGATACTGATGGCTAAAGTAATTGGGTTCCCGCCACCTACATGGAACACCTGGATTGGGTTCATGACCCTCAGCACCATCCCAGTCCAACCCAGCTCAAGGGTATTACAGGCATTTGGGGAGTGAACCAGGGGATGGGATCTCTCCTGCACTTATTCTTTCCATCTTGCTCGCATGCTCTTTCTCTTTCTCTTTCTCTTTCTCTTTCTCTCTCTCTCTCTCTCTCTGCCTCTCAACTAGATAAATAAAAAAAACTAATATTACTTAGAAGATTACAAAGCTTTCAGGAGTTTATATGCCATGAAATGAGGATGAAAACCAAATACATATTTGATGATATCACATGTGGTAATTTTATGTTTAACATTTGTGGAACTGCTAATGGCTATACCATTTTACAGTGTGACCAGCCATATATAAGACTTCCAGTTTCTTCACATCCTGTTAACTCTTGATATTATCTATCTTTCTTATTTTAGCAATCCTAGAATATATGAAGTGGTTTTCTAAGTAAACATTTAACCACTTTTAAAGCTGTCTTATATTTTTCAACTACAAATTTTCTTTGATTATCCTGTAAACTGAATTAAAGCTTAAGTGAGGGATAAAGTACATAATTTCTAAGGTACTTTTTTGGCATTAATTCATGCATTTATTACATGTTTTATATTTGTCTTGAACACTTGTGACCAAGTTTAGTTTCATGCTCCTAGCTTAAGTGTAACAAATACTTGGGCCATCTGTCAAAATGCATATTCCTGAATCCTACCCCAGAAATTCTCTTTCAGTCAAAGTGGGTTGAGGTCTGAGAATCTTCTTTTTAATGAAGCCACTAAATTATTCTAAAGCAGATACTCCAAGGATCACACTTTGAAGGGAGAACCATACCAATTGCAATCTTTTACCATGTGCTGGCATCTGTGATATTGTTATTTTGTAATTGATCTAAATTGTTGGACTATTTATAAAATGTAAGATATTTGTTGCTGATTGCCTTATTTGTTTTATAGTGGGCAGTAGTCCTGATGAATCGTTGGTACATCTTCTTGCTGGTTTGGAAAGTGATGGCTATCAGGGAGAAAGAAATAGAATGTCATCTTCATGTTGCTCCTTTGGAAACACTAAAAATCTCCAAAATAGTGATGATGAAGAAAATGAACCACAGATTGAAAAAGAGGAAATGGAGCTTAGTTTGGTGATGTCCCAGAGATGGGACAGCAATATTGAAGAACATTGTGCCAAAAAAAGGTACTTTTACAAGTTGTTTTATTTATTTTAATAACTTATTTTGTCATTATCATTGTTCTCTAATTACTATTCATAATATGAAATGCCTTATGAACAACATTGAATTATTTAAAACTCTTTTAAGTACTGGTTTGTTTTTCAGGTGGCATACTCATACTTCATATTCCAAGCAAAATAAAATTTGGCTATATTTTGAAAGAGTTACTTCTAAAAATGACTTGATCAGCCCTTGTCCTGACTGTCGAGGAACAGCTTACTATTTTGTTCCTTTTAGTATTTTTTGTTCTACTTAATACCATTGGTTGAACTCTTTAACACACAATTATTCTTAGGTATTTAAATTTAACTGAAAAGTGATCTCTGTTAAATATAAGATTGGGAATAAGAGAGGGAGGAGATGTGCAGTTCGGCACATGCTCACCCAGACTTACCCCTAATGGTAGAGTTAGAAAGGTGCCAGGGGATTCCAATTCCATCTCATCAAGGTGGCATGTACCAATGCCATCTCACTAGTCAAAGTGATCAGTTTCAGCTCATAACTGATCATAATGATAAGATTAAGTGTCAAAGGGATCACACAAACAAGACTAGTGTCTGCTAATACTAACTGATAGAATTAAAAAGAAGAGAACAATCCAACATGGGAAGTAGGATACACAGCAGACTCATAGAATGGCAGATGTCCTAAATAGCACTCTGGCCTCAGAATCAGCCCTTAAGGCATTCAGATCTGGCTAAAATGCCCGTGAGAATTTCTCAGGCATGGAAAGCCAAGACTCTGTGGCAAAACAAACAAACAAACAAACAAAAAAAAAAACCACACACCTAAATGAAAGATCTCTGCAAGTGAGATCCCAGTGGAAAGAACAGGCCATCAAAGAAGAAGGTACCTTTCTCTGAAGGGAGGAGAGAACTTCCACTTTGACTATGGCCTTGTCTAAATAAGATCAGAGTTGGTGAACTCAAAAGGCTTCCATAGTCTTGGCAGCTCATGACAAGAGCCTCCGGTGATTACTGACATCATAAATGAAAGTGTCAATTGTTAAATCAACAACGGTGGTCACCGTGCACTTACTCCCCATATAAGGTCTCTGTCCTTAATGTGTTGTACTATGTGAATTAACGGTAAAACTACTACTAAAACAGTCCTCTATACTTTGTGTGTCTGTGTGGGTACAAACTGTTCAAATCTTTACTTAGTAAATACTAAGTTGATCTTCTGTATATAAAGAGAATTGAAACTGAATCTTGATGTGAATGGGCTGGGAGAGGGAGTGGGAGATGGGATGGTTGCAAGTGGGAGGGAGGTTATGGGGGGAAAAGGCCGCTCTAATCCAAAAGTTGTACTTTGGAAATTTATATTTATTAAATAAAAGTTTAAAAAGAGAAAGATTTACTTCTAAAAAATCATCTGTTTATATATATAGTATTAAAATATGTGAGTAATAAGTGGGGCAAAATCAAAGTATTTCTGGACTGCATACTTAGAAAGGATGCCCTCTAAGAGTTAAATGGCTATGGATTAGAACAACAATGTATAGAGTCAGGTTGAAGGCAAGGAATGGCTTACAAATCTGATTAGGTTGAAAGATTTGAATATTTAAAGCAAATAAACTCTGAAGCAAACACTGGTACTCTAGAACTAATTTCTCAATATAAATGAATAAGATGTGGTTTTCTTTTCTTTTTTTTTTTTTTTTAAGATTTATTTATTTATTTGAAAGGCAGAGTTAAAGAGTGAGAGAGAGAGAGAGAGAGAGAGAGAGAGAGAGAGGTCTTCCATCCACTGGTTCACTCCCCAGATGACCGCAATGGTCTGAGCTGTGTCAATCCAAAGTCAGGAGTCAGGAGCTTCTTCTGGGTCTCCCACAGGGGTGCAGGGGCCCAAGTCTTAGGCCATCTTCTACTGCTTTCCCAGGCCATAGCAGAAAATTAGATCGGAAGTGGACCAGTGAGGACTTGAATCGGCACCCATATGGGATGCTGGCACTGCAGGCGTTGGCTTTACCCACTACACCACAGCACCAGCCCTATAATGAGGTTTTCTAAATTAGTCTCTTTGAGCTTGACTGGTTTGAGTTTGTCCCTGAGTTGTATGATCTGTGTATAGGAAAAATTAAGCCTCTAAGTATAAAAGATTGTATATGCTGCTGCTTTAAACCTCTGTAGACAAACTTCTAGAGTCTGTTTGAAATCGTCTGCCCCAAAGCCATTATTTGAAAAGTGAAAAAAGGTATCCATAAATTTAGTATTCATTTGTATATAAGTATTTATTTTCTACTTAATACATCAAGGTATGAAAATCTCCAGATGTGATGTTATAGTCATCTCTGTAACATAGTCTCTACTATAAAAATAGGCATGGTTTTAACCTATGATTTAATTTATGCTTACATGTACCAAGTCTGTGAAAGTCATGACCAGTTTAACAAACTTAACATTTCATAAAGAGATTTTAGTGAGTGATTGAATAATAGAAGCATAGTTTCTAAAAAGAAGGAATTCATTCTACTGTGTAGATTGGATGCTATACTTATCTCAGAGTACCATAGTTTTAGAATATCAAGAAAAGTAGGGGCTTGCATTGTGGTGTAATGGGTTAAGCTGCTGCTTACAATGCTAGCATCTCATATAAGAGCTGATTCGATTCCCAGCTGCTCCACCTCAGGTCTAGCTCCCTGTTAATGTACCTAAGAAAGCAGTGGAGGAATGCCTGAGTCCTTGGGCCCCTGTACCATGGAAGACCCAGATGAAGCTCCTGGAGCCTGACTTCAGCCTGGCCCAGCCCTGGCCATTGAGACCATCTGGGGAGTGAAACAGCAGATGGAAGACTTCTCTCTCTGTCTCTCTGTCTCTCTCTAATTCTGCCATTTGAATAAATAAAAAATTTTTTAATATCAAGAAAGTAAAAGAAAAGAAGGAAAACTAGATGATCTGTAAACACTTAACTTTTGAAAAACATTTGAAAAGAATGGGCTAATTATAAGAAAGGAATTATGGTACAATTGATAAATGTCTTCATCTATTATAAAGATTATGTGGCAAAACAACATAGACTAATTCCATATGGCTACAGGGGACAAAGGCAGGAAAAACATGGTAGTTGAAAAGATAGAATTTTGTGTAACATAGAAAGATAAGTACTTACAGTTAGATCCAGTAATCCTGGAAAGATTATCCTGTGCGATAGCAAGGGTATCTTCTTACATACAGAAGTAAAAGCTGGTCCGTTAAAAACGGGGCTTTTTCCCTGGTGTGATTCTATCCTGCATGCCTGTCTTTTGCAGTAGTGGGTATCTATCTACATCTCCCAGCTAAGTGCATGCCCTGATCCCATGGAAGGGCTGACAGACCAGGAAGTGACATTTCCCACCCCCACCATGGCCCCAAAACTATCTTTTTGGTTGTGAATCAAAGGTTGACAAAAATGATCACTTTAAAGTTGACAGTGCTAAAAATGAGCACCAGTTATCTTTAAGAATGATCAGTGTAGTTGCTGGTACAAAGGAAGAAATATACATTGTTGAAGGCAGAGGTAATGAATTATTAAGCTAATCCAATTAAAGTAATATTGGCAACCTGAAAACGGTTGTACAGCCAATGGTTTCCCTTGAGGGCTTAGAAACAACACTACCTATGGTCTTAAGATTGAGGTGTGGTTCAGGGCCTGCGTATGCATGTTAGAGGGCAGCACTTAGCTATGGAGAAAGATGCTGAGTCAGAAGATGAAGAGGAGGACATGTAACACTATGAAGTATATCTAGAAAGTGATCTGTACCTGGAGGTGGCAGCAAGATACCCAAGAAAAAAGTAAAACTTGCAACTGATGAAGAGAACGAGGAGGATAATTTTGATGAAGAGGAAACTGAAAAGCTCCAGTGAAGAAATCTATACAAGATATGCCAGCCAAAAATGCACAGAAATAAATTCAGAATTATAAAGATTCAAAACCATCAGCACCAAGATCAGAAGTTCAAGAATTCTTCAAAAACCCCTAAAACACCAAAATGACCTAGTTCTGTAGAAGACATTAAAACAGAAATGTAAGCAAGTTTAGAAAAAGGTGGTTCTCTTCCCAAAGTGGAGAATTGCTTCCAGGTGACTGACCTTGAGGCTAATCAAGATCTTTGGCAGTGGAGGAAGTCTCTTCAAGAAAATGGTTTAAACAGTTTTTTGAAATTTTCCTTCTGGCTTCTTCTTCTTCTTCTTTTTTTTTTTTTGACAGGCAGAGTTAGAGAGAGAGACAGAGAGAAAGCCAGGCGTAGGATTAGCCAAATGGGCCGCGGCTCCGGCCCACATCTTTAAAATTTAACAGGGATTTTGGATGACACATTCTTCCCAATGGAACCTGGACAACATTTATCAAACATGGCAGGGAGAGTTCTCACGCTGCATTATGAAAAGGACAGCCAGCTACCAACTGTTTCAGAAATGAAGTCAGGCCGGCGCTATGGCTCACTTGGCTAATCCTCCGCCTGCGGCACTGGCACTCTGGGTTCTAGTCCAGGTTGGGGCGCCGGATTCTGTCCTGGTTGCTCCTCTTCCAGGCCAGCTCTCTGCTGTGGCCTGGGAAGGCAGTGGAGGATGGCCCAAGTGCTTGGGCCCTGCACCTGCATGGGAGACCAGGAAGAAGCACCCAGCTCCTGGCTTCAGATCGACACAGCGCCAGCTGTAGTGGCCATTTGGGTGTGAACTAATGGAAAAGGAAGACCTTTCTCTCTGTCTCTCTCTCTCTCACTGTCTAACTCTGCCTGTCCCCCCCAAAAAAAAAAAGTTGGACTAGATGACCTCCAATGTCTCTTTCTTCTCTTAGGACAGTTATTTTATGACTTTTGAAAGGCTTTATTAAAGGAAACCATTCTGCATATAATAGGTAATTTTAAACTTTTGAGACCAGAGAAAGAAAAAAATTGAGTGTGGATAAAAGTGTGCCCAGTTAGATGAGAGGGGAAGTATCAGGTTAGTATCAATATGAGATGAAACTTAAAAGAGACTATCTGGACTTCACAGGCTGTTTGAATTCCTCAGTAACCCTACATTATAGCCCCTACGAGAATACCTCAATACCTGTAACCTAGCTCCTTTCTGATACCTGTCATTTTCTTTCTAATCATAACCTGTGTGTCCCTTTCCTCATCATCTTGTATTTTCTATTTAAATTCTGAATATAATGGTTATATATTTTAAAAATATAGCAGGATGCCACCTTTTTAGAAATCGCCATTATATTTGTATATCTGAGCATAAGATGAAGAGAATATAAGGAAGAATGTGATTAGATCTGATAACCCAGGGCATTGGGGAGCAGTAAATGCATGTGTTTTGCTGTCTTCTAGCTCATAGGAAAGGATTGTATTTATTGTAACTATTTACATATACTATGAACATTTTAATAAAGTAAATGCACTTTTTTTGAAGTTACAAGTTTTAGGTTTTTTTTTGTTATACTATTGTAGAGTCAAACTACACAAGTTATTTACATTTGAGATGCTCTTTTCTAATGATTATATCAGTGACTCTCACTATTCTCTAGATCACTGTGCAGAAATAACCACAGAAGTTCAACTGAAGAGGATGATTCCTCTTCTGAAGAAGAAATGGAATGGAGTGATAACAGTTTGCTTCTAGCCAGTCTTTCTATACCTCAGTTAGATGGAACTGCAGATGAAAATAGTGGTGAGTAAATAAGTCTACTGTGAGCATTTGGTTATTTCAGGGCTAAAAAGATATTTTATTTTGAGACTATAATCACACTCCTATATAGGAGAGATTATAGCAACATTGTTACATTTTGCTTTATCATTTTTTCTTTTGGATGAATGTAGAAATGTGATGCTTTCTCATTTGTAAGAAGATACAACACTAATCATTGATTTCAAGTTTCATAAACTTTAATCAGTTTATAATGTTAATATTTCAACACCAAACTGTAGGAAATACACTCAGTTTATTTGAAATGGTAATCCCAAAAAGTATTTTATAAAAATTTTAACTGACAGTATTTTCCCCTAATTTTCTCCCAAGAGCATATGTGTTTAAAATGATGACTAATGACTAATAATTATAACTAACTCAGTACTTTGGGTTGAGTTATTATCTCAATGATAGATGTGAACTTTTTGTTGTGATAACTATTTTAAACACACATACTTAATTTCAAATAATTTCTTTCATGGTGAGGGTATCTTGATATTGGAAAATATTTTAAAAATTAAGAGAGTAGTAATAAAATGACTTTTTCCCTCATTCCAGACAATCCATTGAACAATGAAAATTCTAGAACCCATTCTTCTGTGATTGCAACAAGCAAGCTATCAATAAAACCCTCCATCTTTCACAAAGATGCTGCTACATTAGAACCCCCATCTTCTGCTAAGATTACCTTTCAGTGTAAACACACAAGTGCCCTTTCTTCCCATGTTTTGAACAAGGAAGATTTAATTGAAGACCTTTCACAGCCAAACAACACAGAAAAAGGTCTAGATAGTTCAGTCACTTTTACAAATGAAAGCACTTATTCTATGAAATACCCGGGATCTTTAAGCAGTACTGTCCATTCAGAAAATTCTCATAAAGAGAGTAATAAGAAAGATGTGCTCCCAGTATCCTCCTGTGAAAGTAGTATTTTTGATTATGAAGAAGATATTCCATCTGTTACAAGACAAGTACCAAGTAGAAAGTATACAAACATGAGAAAGATTGAAAAGGATGCACCTTTTATACATATGAACCGTCACACTAACGAGAACTCATTGGGCAAAAACTCTTTCAACTTTTCTGACTTAAATCATTCAAAAAATAAATTATCTTCTGAAGGAAATGAAAAGGGAAACAGCACAGCTCTGAATAGTTTATTCCCTTCATCATTAACTGAAAATTGTGAATTGCTGTCATGCTCAGGGGAGAATAAAACTATGGTACATTCTCTTGATAGCATTGCTGATGAAAGTGGACTAAATAAACTCAAAATCAGATATGAAGAATTTCAAGAACATAAAACAGAAAAGCCAACCCTCAGCCAGCAAGCGGCACACTATATGTTTTTCCCTAGTGTTGTTCTTTCTAATTGTCTCACTAGACCACAGAAACTGTCTCCTGTCACTTACAAACTACAACCTGGAAATAAACCATCTCGCTTAAAATTGAATAAAAAGAAACTTGCAAGTCATCAGGAGAATTCTACCAAAGGTAGTGGGACTGGATCCACAAAAGATAATTGTATACAAAATAATCCTTATAACAGTAATCCTGAGAAGGATAATATATTGGCCACTGATTTCATTAAAGCCACTCGTGGAGCTTTTGAAAATAAAATACCTACAGATGGTTTTATAGACTGTCACTTTGGAGACGGGAACTTGGAAACTGAGCAATCCTTTGGACTATATGGAAATAAATATACACTTAGAGCCAAACGCAAAGTAAATTATGAGACTGAAGATAGTGAGTCAAGTTTTGTAACACACAACTCAAAAATTAGCCTACCTCATCCCATGGAAATAGGAGAAAGTTTAGATGGAACTCTGAAATCTCGAAAACGAAGAAAACTGTCTAAAAAGCTTCCCCCTGTCATCATAAAGTATATTATCATTAATAGATTTAGAGGGAGAAAAAATATGCTTGTAAAGCTAGGAAAAGTAGACTCTAAAGAAAAACAAGTCATATTAACAGAGGAAAAAATGGAACTATATAAAAAGCTTGCACCTTTGAAGGATTTTTGGCCAAAAGTTCCTGACTCCCCTGCAACCAAATATCCCATTTACCCACTAACACCAAAGAAAAGTCACAGAAGAAAGTCAAAACATAAGTCTGCTAAGAAAAAAACTGGTAAGCAGCAAAGGACAAATAGTGAAAACATTAAAAGAACTTTGTCTTTCAGGAAAAGACGGTCACATGCTATTCTGTCTCCTCCCTCACCATCTTACCATGCTGAAACCGAAGACTGTGACTTGAATTATAGTGATGTTATGTCTAAACTAGGTTTTCTTTCTGAGAGAAGCACAAGTCCCATAAATTCTTCTCCACCTCGCTGCTGGTCTCCCACTGACCCAAGAGCTGAAGAAATCATGGCGGCTGCAGAAAAAGAAGCAACACTTTTTATGGGTCCTAATGCATACAATAGTAAGACTGTTAATTCTTGTATAGGAAAAAATAGTCGAGCAAGAGCGCAGGTTAAGAAATCAAAGGCAAAGCTTGTTAATCCCTCTATAGTTACTAAGAAAAGGAACAAACGAAATCAGACAAACAAACTGGTAGATGATGGAAAAAAGAAACCAAGAGCAAGACAGAAACAAAAGACAAATGAAAAAGGTACATCAAAAAAGCATATAACACTTAAAGATGAAAAAATAAAATCTCAGTCTGGTGCTGAAGTTAAGTTTGTGCTGAAACACCAGAATGTGGCTGAGCTCACAAACAGTCCTGGAGGCTCTCAACTACTTTTTAAACAGAAAGATGTGTCACTCACAGGCTCTGTTATAGAGCATCCTCTTTCTGTTCCTCTACCAACTGGAATTAATGCACAACAGAAGTTATCTGGCTGCTTTTCTTCTTTTTTAGAAAGCAAAAAATCTGTGGATATGCAAACATTCCCCAGTTCTCGAGATGATCTGCATTCATCAGTTGTATGTAGTTCTGTAGGATCTGGAATCTCAAAAATTAATACTCAAAGGTCTCATAATCAGAGTGCTATGTTTTCTCTGAAAGAATCAACTTTGATTCAAAAAAATATATTCGACCTTTCCAAACATTTGTCTCAGGTAGCACAGAATACACAGTTATCTTCAGGTATAATGTCTCCAAAGACAGAAGAGAATGCAATTATACAAAAGAACTATTTGTCATCTGTTGGAAAGTTAAATGAAAATCGCAGTTCCCTAGAATCAAAGCTGGATCAGGGATGTTCCTCTAATTTTTCACATTGCAAAGACAGTCAGCCACAGGTTGTATGCATGGCAGAACAATCCAAGCACAGTGAATCGTGTTCTGTAGGAAATGCAACTTCAGAGGAAAGCCAAATGCCTAATAATTGCTTTGTAACTTCCTTGAGAAGTCCCATCAGACAAATAGCATGGGAGCAGAAACAAAGGGGTTTTATTTTAGATATGACAAATTTTAAGCCTGAAAGAGTAAAACAAAGGTCATTTTCAGAAGCAATTTCACAAACCAAAGCACTTTCTCAGTGTAAAAATCAAAATGTGTCAACACCTTCAGCATTTGGCGAAGGACAGTCTGGACTAGCAGTTCTAAAAGAACTGTTACAAAAAAGGCAGCAGAAAGCACAAAATGCAAATATTATGCAAGATCCATTGTCTAACAAACATCAACCAAACAAAAATATTTCTAGTTCCTTTGAACACAATAAAGCAAATAAGCAGACACGATCAGTAACATCTCCAAGAAAACCTCGAACTCCCAGAAGTACAAAACCTAAAGAGAAGACTTCCAAACTTCTAAAAGTAGACTCTTTAAATTTACAAAACTCTAGCCAGTTGGAAAATTCCCTCTCAGATGATAGTCCTGTCTTTTTTTCAGATCCGGGTTTTGAGAGTTGTTATTCACTTGAAGATAGCTTGTCTCCTGAACATAATTATAATTTTGATATTAATACAATTGGTCAGGCAGGGTTTTGTAGCTTTTATTCTGGAAGTCAGTTTGTTCCAGCTGATCAGAATTTGCCTCAGAAGTTTTTAAGTGATGCTGTTCAGGATCTTTTTCCAGGACAAACTATAGAAAAAAATGAGTTTTTAAGTCATGATAGCCAGAAGTGTGATGAAAACAAGCATCATTCTTCAGATTCAGCCTCATGGATTAGATCTGGTACTTTAAGTCCTGAGCTTTTCGAAAAGTCATCCATAGATAGCAATGAGAATCTTCGCCACAGCCAGTGGAAAAATAACTTTCATCCCCTAACAGCTCGGTCCAATTCCATAATAGATTCTTTCTGTGTCCAGCAAGCAGAGGACTGTCTAAATGAAAAATCCAGATTGAATAGGAGTTCGGTAAGCAAAGAAGTGTTTCTTAACCTCCCACAGCCAAGCAGTTCAGACTGGATTCAAGGTCACACCAGAAAAGAAATGGGACAGTCAGTTGACTCAGTTAATACCTCTTTTACTACAATACTCTCCTCTCCCGATGGTGAACTTGTAGATGCAGCTTCTGAAGATTTAGAATTGTATGTTTCAAGAAATAATATGTTGACACCTACTCCAGATAGTTCACCAAGGTCTACCAGCTCTCCCTTACAATCTAAAAATGGCAGTTTCACGCCTCGAACTGCTCACATTCTGAAACCACTTATGTCCCCACCAAGTAGGGAAGAAATCGTGGCAACATTGTTGGATCATGACCTTTCAGAAACTGTTTACCAGGAACCATTCTGCAGTAATCCTTCTGATGTGCCAGAAAAGCCCAGGTAATGAAATTTTTGTTTTTTCCCTCTTTGAGTCATTCTGAAGAGTTGTATATTAAAATTTGCTACTTGGTTGCAGGTTTTTTGTCTGTAATGCTGTATTTGTAAGTATACTATTGTGAAAACTATTCATAATTATAGACTTACTAAGAAAACACAGCTTGGCTTTTGTCCTGCTGGCTAAGATGCCTGTGCCCATGTTGGAGTGCCAGGGTTGGATACCTGGCTCACTTCTGACTCCAGCTTCCTGCTAATTCAAAACATAGAAGACAGCAATGATGGCTTTGTGATTGGGTTCCTGCTTCTAGCTTCAGACCCAGCCAGGGGCCATTGTGGGCATTTGGGGAATAAACCAGCAGATGGAAGGTCTCTCTGTTGTCTCTGTGCCCCTCAAATAAGTATGAATCTAATTTTTTAATTTAAAAAATTCACAAACTACCCAGACTATTGCATCTAGGGAGATTCACTAATGTTGATAAATATTGAACTTGAATCTACTACTTAAGAATTAGAGGTATAAAGGCTCACTTTGACATGAGGCAAAGTTAAGAGGATGCCATCAAACTTTTTTCAAAAGATTTTAAAGACCTAGCAATGGGGGTGGGAGTTGGGGGAGAGATCTTCTGTCTGCCCATTCATTCCCCAAATGGTACCAATAGTGAGGTCTGGACCAGGCCAAAGCCAGAATCCAGGAACTCCATCCTGGTCACCCACCACATGTGTGGCAGGGGCCCAAGTACTTGGGCGATATCTCCTGCCTTCCCAGGTGTATTAACATAAAGCTGGATTGTAAGCAGAGTAATCAGGACTTGAACCAGCACTCTGACGTGGGATGCTGGTGTTGAAGATGAGACTGTTTAACCCACTGCACCACAACACCAACCTCTTTAATACTTTAAAGGTATTGCAATGATCACTTTAAAATAATTTTTAATAAATATTAAGCTTTTATACATTTTGAAAACAATTTAATTTTTAAAAAGTGTTTAAGCTTGTAAATGTTTTTATTGCCCTTAAATTTTCAAAATAAGATTATTTTACTTCTATTATAAACCACTTTTTCATGTGTATTCATTATCTTCAGTTATATTGTATTGCTTGTTATATATAGTTATTAGCAATGTAAATGGGCTTTAGTTCCCCTTCTCCATCTCTTTCCCTCTCTTTTTAAGATTTACTTATTTATTTCAAAGAGAGACAGAGAGAAGGAAATTTGTTATCTGCTCGTTTATTCCCCAGATGGCCACAGTAGCTGGGGCTGGGCAAATTTAAGCCAAGAGCCAAGAACTTCTTCCAGGTTTCCCATGTGAGTGTCAGGGGCCCAGACACTTGGGCCATCTTCCGCTGCTTTTTCTAGTTAGCAGGTAGCTGGACGTGAACAGGTACCCATAAAGGATGCTGGCATCAAAGGCAGCAGCTTTACTTGCTATGCTACAACACTGGCCCCTGGATCTCTTTTTTTTTTTTTTTTTTCGAAAAATGTTTGTTAGAAAGTCAGAGTGACAGGAGGAGGGAGGGAAGCAGGGAGAGGGATTGATTTGTTTTCTGCTTGCTGATTCACTCCCCAAATGCCTACAACATCCAGGGCTGAGTGAAGCCAGTAGCCAGGAATTCTGTCTGGATCTCCCACATGGTGGCAGGAACTCAAGCACATCCTCTACTGCTGCCCAGGCACATTGTCAGGGAACTAGATCAGAAGCAGAGTAGCCAGAACTGGAACTGACACCCTGATATGAGATTCAAGTATTGGTAAGAGTCCGCTTGACCCATTGCACCACAGTGCCTGCCCTCTCTCTTTTAAGAATCTTTCAGGGTCAGGACTGGCACTGTGGTGTAACAGGTGAAGCTTGGGCACAAGTTTGAGCCCAAGTTGTTCTACTTCTGACCCAGCTCTCTGCTAATGTGCCTGGGAAGGCAGTAGAGGATGGCCCAAGTACTTGAACCCCTGTACCCATGTGGGAGACTCTGAAGAAGCTTCTGGCTCCTGACTTCAGATCTGCCCAGCTCCAGCCATTGTGGCCACTTGAGGAGTAAACCAGTGGATAGAAGATACCTATCTCTCTGTCTCCCTCCCGGCCTCCCTCTCTCCCTGTAACTGCCTTTCAGATAAATAAGTCTTTGGAAAAAAATCGTTCAGGAAGTGATGTAGATACACAGCAACTGGTGAGTGTCCTGTACAAACCTCCATCACTGAATTAGGACATATCTGATAAGAGCTAAATTGAAGAACATACTTAATCCAGGAGATTTATAATCTGCTCTTTGGTTTTCGTTCCTGTCCCTGGGGTTGTGATCCCATATGCTTAACCAGCTTCTGAGAGGTAGTTTATTTCAGCCATCCAATCTGAAGCAAAAAAGATCTGGGACTGCTCAATCAGACCCTGCTTGGTTTAAATGATGGAAAAAGATATGAAGAGCCAAGAAAGGCAGAGGCCACCCTGCATATATAAACTGACCTTTGGTGGTACGATGTTCCTGAAAGTAGTTGAAAAAAAAAATGCTGTGGATACATGTCATTAAACACTTGCCCTAATTCCCAAAATGTGCAAGGCCAAGAATGAATCCAGGTGTGAACTATGATTTTTGTGATATAATGTGTCAATGTGGGTTTGTGAGTTGTAGCATATGTTCTGCTCAGATTAGGGATAGTGATAATAGGGAGGCTGTGTATGTATGGAGACAAAAAACAGATATGGGAAATCTCTACACCTTCCTTTTAATTTTTCTGAGAATCTAAAGTTGTTCTGAAAAGTCTATTTCAAAAAAGTTTTTTTAGAGAAACAGTAAATGCCAAACTTTCACTCAGCAGATTAGCAATTGCTATAGGATTCTATTTAAGGAAGGAGTAAAAAAAGATGATCAGAAATAGAGAAATTCCCTGCTCTAATGACTGAAAGTAAACGATAGATTCACACAGTTTTGGTTTTGTTTTGCATAGTAACCACATGGGATTTTTTTTTTAAAAAAAAGATTTATTTTTGGGGTGGGTGCTGTGGCATAGCAGGTAAAGCTACTACCTGCAGTGCTGACATCCCATATGGGCGCTGGTTCAAGTCCCGACTGGTACACTTCCTATCCAGCTCTCTGTTATGGCTTGGGAAAGCGGTAGAAGATGGCCCAAGTCCTTGGTCCCCTGCACCTGCCTGGGAGACCCAGAAGAAGCTCCTGGCTTTGGATCAACGCAGCTCTGACCGTTGCAGCCATCTGGGGAGTGAACCCACAGATGGAAGACCTCTCTCTGCCTCTGCCTCTGTCTCTGCTTCTCTGTAACTCTGCCTTCAAATAAATAAATCTTTTAAAAAAAAAGATTTATTATTTATTTGAAATGTGAGGCAACACAGAAGTTTCCATCTACTACTAGATCATTTGCAGAATGGCTGCAACAGCCAAGTCTGAGCCAGGACCAGGAACCTCAAGAGTTTCAGGGGCTCAAGTAGTTGAGCCATCTTCCACTACACTCCCAGGTGTGTTGGCAGGAAGCTAGATAGCAAGTGGAGCAGCTGGGACACTGTGCCATAACGCCAGCCCTGCTACCTGGGACTCTATTTTACTGCTAGAGTATATGAGTATCTGTTCTTCGATATCAGTTTCCATTTGGGGGGGCTTTTGCCTTTATTAGTAGTGCTTATGATATTTATGTATTTTTAAAATTATTTTCACTTTTATCTGAAAGGCAGACGCAGGTAAAGATAGAAACACTGACAGAGATCTTCTATATACTAATTTATTCACCAGACGCCCACAAAAGCCATGATTGGGGCAGGCCAAAGCCAGGAACTCAGAACTCAATCCAGATCTCCCATGTAGATTGCAGGGAGCCAAGTACTTGAGTCTTTAGTTGCTGCTTTCCAGATTGTACATTTGCAGGGAGCTAGATCAGAAGCAAAGTAACTGGGACTTGAGCCAGGCACTCTCGTATGGGATGTGGGCATGCCAAATAGCAATTTAACTGCTGTGCCAAATGCCCACCTATATGGTTTGTTTATTGTTTTTTAAATCCAATGTCAGCAATTTGTTTTTTTAAGATTTGTTTACTGAGAGGCAGACATATATAGAGCATTCTTTCATCTACTGTTTCACTCCCTAAATAGCCACAAAGGCTGAAGCTGAGCCGATCCAAAGCCAAGGGCCAGCAGCTTCTGCCAGGTCTCTCCTACATGGGTGGATGGGCCCAAGTACTTGGGCCATCTCCCACGACTTTCCCAGCCTACAAGCAGAGAGCTGAATCAGAAGAGGAGCAGCTGCGACTCGAACCAGCACCCATATGGGATGCCGGTGCTTCAGGTGGAGGCTTAACCTATACCACAACACTGGTCCCTGTGGTTTATTTTTAAATTGAACATTTTTCTACTACAGCCTTATATATCTTTTTAAACTTTTATTTACAAAACTTATCATGCGGTAATCATTAACTTTGTGTAACTTTTCATTATTCTTGAAAAACAACATTTTTAAATTTAAAAAAGTTGATATTCAGTATAGAAAATTTAGGAGCGTAAATCAAAGAATTGAGAATCATACTAGGGGCCAGTGCTGTGGCTTAGCGAGTAAAGTCGTTGCCTGCAGTGCCAGCATCCCATATGGGCGCCAGTTGAGTCCTGGCTACTGCACTTCCGATCCAGCTCTCTGCTATGGCCTGGGAAAGCCGTGGAGGATGGCCCAAGTCCTTGGGTGCCTGCACCTGCATGGAGACCCAGAAGTAGCTTCTGGCTCCTGGCTTTGGATTGGTGCAGCTCTGGCTGTTGTGGCCAACTGTGGAGTGAAACAGGGGATGAAATATCTTTCTCTCTCTCTGCCTCTCCTTTTCTGTGTAACTCTGACTTTCAAGTAAATAAATCTTAAAAAAAAAACAAAAACATGTTATATCTCTACCTAGTGATAGCCACCAAAATACTTTGGTATGTTTTCTTAGTTTTTTTAAATGTCTGATTTTTAGTTGGTTTTGTGAATTCTTAATCTTACTGTAGTCATAGTATTACATCCAAATTTATTATTAGTATTATAAACATTTTCCAACTTACAAGTTTCTTGAAGGATCTTTTAATGACTCAGTAAATTTCTATCACCTGTATATTACTGGATAAAAAGATTGGTTCCTGTTTTGCCAAAAATATGTGGCTACTTCAAAAAGTTAATGGAAAATACAATTATAAGATAATTTTATTTCCTACAAAAATTTTTGAAATCCATGCATAGTTTTTCATAATTACATTTTCCATGATATTTTTAAAAATTTATTTATTTGCTTGAAAGGCATTGTAAGGAGAGCAGAGAGGGAATTAATTATCTTCCATCCACTGGTTCACTCCCCAAAAAGACTGCAAAGAAACCAGGAACCAGAACTCCATCCAGATCTCTCACATGAGTGGTAAGGATCCAGGTGCTTGAGCTATCATCCACTGCTTTTCCAGGCATAAGAGCAAGGAACGGTATTGAAAGTGGAGGGGCTGGGGCTTAAACAGGCACTCCAGTATGGGATGGCAAGCGGCAGTTTAACCTGTTGCACCACAATGCTGGCCCCTCTATGAATATTTTGAAGTATGCTTATAAGATAAATTGATTTGGGCTGGCGCTGTGGCATAGTGGGTTAAAGCCTGGGCCAGTAGCACTGTCATCTCATATGTGCACCAGTTCGTGTCCTGGCTGCTCCACTTCGAGTCCAGCTCCCTGTTAATACACCTGGGAAAGCAACAGGAGATGACCCAGCTTGGGCCCCTGTACCCACACGGGAGACCGGGAAGAAGCTTCTGGCTCCTGGCTTCAGATCAGATCAGCTCTGGCTGTTGGCAGCCATTTGGGGAATGAACCAACATTTTTAAAAATATCATGTGCGTCTCTACCTCTCTCTCTAACTCTGTCTTTCAAATAAAAATGAAATAAATCTTTTTGTGTAAAGGTTAATTGATCAGTATCTTCTTCATAAAATATTTCTTATCTTTTGGAGTTTTGTCTTTGTATAGCCCTGGAAGTAGGAAAGAGTTATGAAGAACCATGTAAGGCAGAGTCTATACTGCATATATATATTGACATTTAGCAGTACCATACTGAAAAATTTAAGGCTCTTGATATATGTTAACCCTATTGGCAATATGCAAGAAAGCTGAATTCACTGTACCTTATCAATTTTTATTCTTCATTTCATTATGACCTCTGTATCACTTACATTAGAATTGGGTGTGATTGTATGGTATGAGTACTAAACTCCCTTCAACAGCAGTATTTCTCTTTTCCACATGGCCAAGAAATGAGTACAGGGAAGGTGCTGGATGCTGGTTTTAGAGTTTGACTAGTAGAGGCCAAAATCTTTCCATATAAAGGGAACTTCCAAGGAACTGTGGTGTGCTTCCTTCCACTCCAAATCAGAAAACATAAATCCAGTAGAGTGAGTTTTACCTGGAGAATGGCCAGAGCTTGGAGGGATCATGCTTTAAGAGAAGTTATTGAAAAAACTAAGAACTATTTTTATATCCACAAAGGAATTATGCAGAAGAAAAAGTAGATTTATCTTTGTGTTGTTGTAGTAGGCAGATATAGCATCAATGGATTAGGGAAAGATAGACGTTTCACTTAATATTTATAACTACTGGAAATTAAAGCATACTCTTTTATTTAGTGATTCCACAAATATATATATATATATATATATAATATATATATACACGTTAGTAACATTTTCTTGTACTACTGTTAAAGCCTGCCTCAATTAATTTTCAAAACATTTTTCCTTTGGTAGTTTGATTGTAGTATGCTACATAGAGGACCTCTTTGAGTCAAATATATTTGGGGTCCTTTGAACCTCCGGATATCCATATCTTTCCCAAGATCTGGGAAGTTTTCCACTATTTTTTCATTTAGTATGCTTTCTATGCCTTTCCCCTTTTCTTCTCCTTTGAGATTAACTATAGTTTGCATATTTGTTTGCTAAATGGTGTCACATAATTCTCAGAGGCTTGTGATTTCTTTTTCAGTGTTTGGATTTTTTTTTTTTTAGTTGACTGGCTTTGCTAAACTACTATGAATGCTAAAGAGTATAAGAAGAGGCTATAGATAACACCAGTGATATAGTCTGTGACTAATAAATTACCCTATTGTTTTTATCCATATGTGGTGACAGTACAGTTGCTTAAGATTAGTTAGAGGAAAGGAATCTGATGAGTTTGTCATTTCCTTGAAAGAAAGAAATGTTGATAGAACACTAAAGCAAAATAAAAAAATCTTATTCCTTTGGTGTTGATGATATCTTCAAAGAAAATTCATTTAGTGATCATACATTTGTGAGGAAAAATATACTGAGATTAAAGATAGGCTGTTCCTGTCTAAAGTAGTAGGTGGGTAGAAAGAAAGGGGCCTTTTTTTTTTTTTTTAAAAGACTTTTCTTGAGGCCGGCGCCGTGGCTCAACAGGCTAATCCTCCGCCTTGCGGCGCCGGCACACCGGGTTCTAGTCCCGGTCGGGGCGCCGGATTCTGTCCCGGTTGCCCCTCTTCCAGGCCAGCCCTCTGCTGTGGCCCGGGAGTGCAGTGGAGGATGGCCCAGGTGCTTGGGCCCTGCACCCCATGGGGAGACCAGGAAAAGCACCTGGCTCCTGGCTCCTGCCATCGGACGAGCGCGGTGCGCCGGCCGCAGCGCGCCGACCGCGGCGGCCATTGGAGGGTGAACCAACGGCAAAAAGGAAGACCTTTCTCTCTGTCTCTCTCTCTCACTGTCCACTCTGTCTGTAAAAAAAAAAAAAAAAAAAAAAAAAGACTTTTCTTGAGAGACTTAGAAAAATCTCTAGGATAAGGAGTTAAATATTTTGGTAACTTGTCTTTGAGAAAACACAGCTATTCTAAAATATGTTGTTTACAGGGAGATCGGGGGACGGGTCCTCATGGTCGAAACTAGACTTCCAAATGATCTGGCTGAGTTTGAGGGAGACTTTTCTTTGGAAGGACTCCGTCTGTGGAAAACAGCATTCTCAGCAATGACTCAGAATCCAAGACCAGCATCACCCCTTCGCAATGGCCAACCAGTTGTCAATAAAGGGTCAAGCAATAGCCATAAAATGGTTGAAGATAAAAAAATTGTGATTATGCCTTGCAAATGTGCCCCAAGTCGACATCTAGTTCAAGCATGGCTTCAAGCCAAAGAAGAATGTGAACGTTCCAAGAAACTGCCTAAAACTGAGCCAACTGGAGTTACAAAATCTGCTGAGAACTTTAGCTCTTCAGTTAACCCAGATGACACACCTGTAGTGCCTCCAAAGATGGATGTAAGTCCACATACGCTTGCCACTACAGCACATACCAAGGAACATATTGATAATTCTCAGATTTCTTCACAAGTGTCAACCACAGGATGCAGTCAAACTGCAAGTGAAAGTCAGATGCTGCCACTAGTTGCCTCTGAGAAAGATGAAGATGATGATGATAATCACTATAGCTCCCCTGATTCTCCAGTAATCCCCCCGTGGCAACATGCAGCATCCCCAGATTCCAGAATGTTAAATGGAGATGATAGAACGTCATCGCCAGTAGAGGAGCTCCATTCTCTGGCTGTGGAGAACTTCTTAAAGCCAATAAAAGATGATATACAGAAAAGCCCCTGCAGTGAGCCTCACGAGCCTCTAGCAATATCTCCAATTAATGCTAGGACACGAACTGGGAGATGTGAATCATTATGCCTTCATAGTACACCAGTCATACCAAGAAAACTTCCGGAAAGGCTTCCTGAAACAACTGCTCTTAGCCCTTTATCAACAGGTAGGTGTACAACTGGCTTATTTTATTATTTTTTTTTTTTAAGATTTATTTATTTGAAACAGGTGGAGGCAGAGAAAAAGAGATAGAGGTCTTCCATCTGCTGGTTCACTCCCCAGATGGCTGCAGTGGCTAGATCAGGGCCAGTAAAAAGCCCGGAGCCTGGAACTTTTTCTGGGTCTCCCACATGGACACAAGGGCCCAAAATTTTGGGCCATCTTCTGCTTTCCCAGACACATTAGCAGGGAACTGGATCAGAAGTGGAACACCCATGACTTGAACCAGCATCCATATAGGTTGCTGGCACTCTAGGCAGTGGCTTTACCCACTGCACCACAGCACCGACCCTTCCATAATTGTTCTTTAAAAATAAAGATAACATTAGATGGAGTGAAAATTGGAAGTTTTGAAATGAAGTTATAGTTCAGAAAATACAAGATCATTATTATTTTATATCTTAGTTATCATGTGGACATTTTTTCATGTTCCTGCCTTGTGGGTGAGCCCTCTCAGCAACCTTAACTTGTTGTCAACTTGATTTTTCCCATTAACTTTTATACATACCCGCGCCTCCCATCTTATCTTTTTTTTTAACTTTTATTTAGTAAATATAAATTTACAAAGTACAGCTTACAGATTACAATGGCTTTTCCCCCCAATAACTTCCCTCCCACCAGCAACCCTCCCAACTCCCACTCCCTCTCCCATTCCATTCACATCAAGATTCATTTTCAATTATCTTTATATACAGAAGATCAATTTAGTATATATTAAGTGAAGATTTTATCAGTTTGCACCCACACAGAACATAAAGTGTAAAATACTGTTTGAGTACTAGTTATAGCATTAATTCACATTGAACAACACATTAAGGACAGCGATCCCACATGAGGAGTAAGTGCACAGTGACTCCTGTTGTTGACTTAACAAATTGACACTCTTGTTTATGGCGTCAGTAAGTAATCTCCCTAGGCTCTAGTCATGAGTTGCCAAGGCTATGGAAGCCTTTTGAGTTTGCAGACATCGATCTTATCTAGACAAGGCCATAGTCAAAGTGGAAGTTCTCTCCTCCCTTCAGAGAAAGGTACCTCCTTCTTTGATGGCCCCATTGTTTCCACTGGGATCTCACTTGCAAAGATCCTTAATTTAGGTTGTTTTGTTTTGTTTTTGTTTTTGTGTTGCCAGAGTGTCTTGGCTTTCTATGCCTACAATACTCTCATGGGCTCTTTAGCCAGATCCTAATGCCTTAAGGGTTGATTCTGAGGCCAGAGTGCTGTTGAGGACATCTGCCATTCTATGAGTCTGCTGTGTATCCCGCATCCCATGTTGGATCGTTCTTGCCCTTTTTAATTCTCAGTTAGTATTCGCAGACACTAGTATTGTTTATGTGATCCCTTTGACTCTTAGACCTATCAGTGTGATCAGTTGTGAACTGAAATTGATCACTTGGACTAGTGAGATGGCATTGAATTGGAATCCCCCGGCACATGTGTAACTCTACCATTGGGTCAATTCAGCTTGTACATGTCCCAAATTGTACATCTTCTCCCTCTCTTATTCCCACTTTTATATTTAACAGAGATCACTTTTCAGTTAAATTTAAACACCTAAGAATAATTGTGTGCTAATTACAGAGTTCAACCAATAGTATTAACTAGAACAAAAAAAAAAATACTAAAAGGGATAAAGTATTAAGTTGTACATCAACAGTCAGGACAAGGGCCAATCAAGTCACTGTTTCTCATAGTGTCCATTTCATTTCAACAGGTTTCCTTTTTGGTGCTCGGTTAGTTGTCACCAATCAGGGAGAACATATGATATTTGTCCCTCTGGGACTGGCTTATTTCACTCAGCATGATGTGTTCCAGATTCCTCCATTTTGTTGCAAATGACTGGATTTAAAAAAAAAAAAAAGCTTTCTTTGCCCTTACATTTCATGCTAGCTTCTACTCTTTCACCTTCCCTTCAAGGCCAAAGTCCTTATAATATTTATTGAATTTGACAACTCCATTTATTTTACCTTACATTCATTTCTTAATCTGAATTAATCTGAATTCTACCCCTAATATTCCACTATTATTGGCGTTTGTAAAGAGCCCAAGCCAACATCTGTAACTAAAGCCAATGGATATATTTTGCTGGTATTACATGCCTTTTTTAAAAAAGATTTATTTAGGGCCAGGGCTATGGCGTAATGGGTAAAGCTGCCTCCTACAGTACCGGCATCCCATATGGGTGCTGGTTTGAGTCCCAGCTATTCCGCTTCCAATCAAGTTCCCTGATAATGTGCCTGGGAAAAGCAGTGGAAGATGGCCCAAGTGCTTGGGCCTTTGCACCCATGTGGGAGACCTGGAAGAAGCTCAAGGCTGCTGGCTTGGGATCAGCCCAGCTCTGGCTGTTGTGGCCATTTGGGGAGTGAACCAGTGGATGCAAGACCACCCCCCCCCTTCTCTCTGTACCTGTGTACCTCTGCCTTTCAAATAAATAAAACTTTTTTTTTTTTTTTTGACAGGCAGAGTGGACAGTGAGAGAGAGAGACAGAGAGAAAGGTCTTCCTTTGCTGTTGGTTCACCCTCCAATGGCTGCCGCGGTCGGCGCGCTGCGGCCGGTGCACCGCGCTCATCCGATGGCAGGAGCCAGGTGCTAGGTGCTTCTCCTGGTCTCCCATGGGGTGCAGGGCCCAAGCACCTGGGCCATCCTCCACTGCACTCCTGGGCCACAGCAGAGGGCTGGCCTGGAAGAGGGGCAACCGGGACAGAATCCGGCGCCCGGACCGGGACTAGAACCCGGTGTGCCGGCGCCGCAAGGCGGAGGATTAGCCTGTTGAGCCACGGCGCCGGCCTAAATAAAACTTTTTTAAAATGTAGGCACATATTTATTTGACCCGCAGAGTAACAGAAGGAGGAGCAGGGCAGGGATAGAGAGACAGACAGACAGACAGACATATCTTCCATCCATTGATTCACTGCCCAGATAACCATAATGATGGGCTGGGCCAGGCTGCATCCAGAACTCCATGTGAGTCTCCCATGTGGGTGTCAGGGTCCAAGTACATGGGTCATCTTCCACTGCTTTACCAGGTTCATTAGCAGGGAACTGGATTGGTAATGGAGCAGCAGATACTCAAACCAGTACTCATGGGGCCAGCACTGTGGTATAGCGAGTAAAGCCACCACTTGCAGTGCCAGCGTCCCATATGGGTGCCAGTTCAAGTCCCTGCTGCTCCACTTCCAATCCAGCTCTCTGCTATGGCCTGGGAAAGCATTGGAAGATGGCCCAAGTCCTTGGGCCCCTGCACCCACGTGGAAGACCTGGAAGAAGCTAATTGCCTCTGGCTTTGGATTGGTTTGGCTCCAGCCTTGCAGCCATTTGGGGAGTGAACCAGCAAATGGAAGATTCTCTGTCTCTTTCTCTTTCTTTTTTTTTTTTTTCTCCTTCTCTCTTCTCTCTTCCTCTCTCTCTCTGCCTCTGTAACTCTGACTTTCAAGTAGATAAAAATATCTAAAAAAAATAAAAATGTACTCAGACATGGGGTACCACCATCCCAGGTGACATCTTAACCCACTGTGCCACAATGCCTGGCCCTTTACCTATCTTTTAAGTAGCCATTGTCTTAATGACCACACCTTTATTCTTGGAGCTGCCTCTTCCCTTGCGTTTCCTACTTTTCTGTTTCTTCCTACTTGTTTTCCTTTGAATCTCTCTACTGTCAGTTTTTATCCACATGTTGGCTTGATTTTAAGCCTTCTTTGTTCTGTATTTTTCCCTAAGTTATCTAATTTCTACCACAGGATTGATACAGATAACTCACCAATTTATATTTCTGGTTTAGAACTCTTTTAAGTTCCAGAACACTATATCCAGTTGCCTATTTGACATTTCTGCTTGAATGCTTAAATGCACTGCAAGGTCAGTATTTCTAAAACCAATTCGTGATCCCCTGCATATATTCACCACCTCCCCAGCACACTCATACATACACACACACACACACACACACACACACATGCATATGTAGAAATCCTTCTGGTCATCTTTTAGTTTTCCTTATCTCCATGAATGGTACCACCATTTCTCAGGCAATTACAGAAGTCAGAAACATAAAATGTATTTGTAACATCCAGCTGATTCCCTCAAAATGCACAATGTAATTTCTAGAAAGTCCAGTAACCAGTCCTGTCACTTGTTTATCTCCTAAATAATTCTGCTTGATTTTACTTGTACCAGCACAACCTTAGGGCCAAGATTGTCATCATCCCTCTCTTGGGCTGCAATAACTTTCTTATCCATTCTTAGCAATTTCTAGTTCTTTTATATAGTAATCAAGGAACATCCCTGCTCTTTTCCTAGTTAATCGCTACTCTCTCTTCATGTGTCAATTCAAAGAGGCTTTCCTTAATCTCCTTGACTGGGTAAAAATTCACAATTATATTCCTCTTTGTTGAACTCACCTCATTTATATAGTAGTCCCCCTTTATCTACACTTTCACTTTTTGTGGTTTCAGATGACCTGTGATCAACTAAGATCCAAAAAAATATTAAATGGAAAATTCCACACATAAGCAATTCATTGGTTTTAAATTGCATCCTTACTTGAGTAGCATGATAAATTCTCACACTGTCCTTCATCCCTCCTGGGATATAAATCACACCTTTGTCCAGCGTATCCACTTAGTAGACAAGGGTACTTAAAAAGTTTGTGGAAAAATGGAATTAAAGGTAAATTTGTTTAGGTGCAAAAATTTTGAAGTGCATGCATAGTCATTTTATAATACAAATTTTTTATGAACTTTTTAAAGATTCCTCATATGGTATCCACCCATGGATCAGTTGCTGGACATCAGCTGTTGCAGTAGAGCAATGCTGTTTCCTGGTAACCCTTGTTTTAAGTTAATAATGGCCTACAGCACAAGAGTAATGATGCTGGCAATTTGTGCCAAAGAGAAGCCATAAAATGCTTCCTTAAATGAACATACAATATGATATTTTATAATATATTAAAATATATTATTATTCTGTTTTATTTTTAGTTGTTGATAATGTCTTACTGTACCTAATTTATAAATTAAACTTTATCATAGGTATGTGTGTATATGAGCAAAAACATTCTATACAAAGTGTCAGTTCTATCTGTAGTTTCAGGCATCCACAGAGGAATCTTGGAACATATCCCCCTAGAAAGTGTTTGATGAATGTATGGTTCTTTCTGTAGACCAGGGAAAAAATTATTAAGTTATTTTGGTGGGGATCAGAGGTTTGAATTAGTTCCATTTTTAAATTATTCAGTCTTTGGGTGAATTTATAGGATAATACGATACTTAAGTGTTTAAAAAAGCAGAAGCTGGTAGTTTTGGTATGCATATTAAAAATGAAATTTCTTTCTACAGAACCAAAAACCCAGAAGTTGAGTAGTAAGAAAGGAAGTAATACTGACAGTCTTAGAAGAGTACTATTAACAACACAAGCAAAGGTAACTGTATTAAACATATTTAAATATCAGTGGAAGATCCAGTTTTATTCTTAGATATCAGTTGGATAATTGATAGTTTTGTCTCAATTAAACATTTTTTATTAGTTATATTTTTGCATCATTATTTCATATTATTGAGACAACAAGAAATTGCCTATTTTTTTTAGTTTTTTGTTGTTGGGATCTAAAAGATTCTTATATGTAAATACAAATATTACAGAGAAAGTGAATATGATAGCCAAAATGTGGATTATGAGGATACAAATACATTAACTGATTACTGGCAAAATCAGAACAATCCAATGACAGCAGAGCTCAAGTAAGTGATTTTTGATCCCACCAAAAATATATCCTTTTTCTTGGTTTATTAGTTTTTTCTCAGATATAACTTATTTTTTTTTCAACTTAATTTGCTAAGTAGCAAAGGAAAGCAAATTTATTTACTACGGAATCTCTGAAAAGTCATAATGTCTTTATTCAAATGCTTAAAATATGACAGTGTGAAGAATTATATGATTATGTGAAAGAAGTATACATTAGATGTATCCTTGGAAATATGTGATGATAGAAATCACCTCCATGTTGGCTACTTGTATCAATAACTACATGAAATATGTTATTTCTATTTGAGATTATACTTAATAAACTTTTGTTTATGGAGCAATATTGTTGAATTACAAGCCATGTGTATTAGAACAAGTGCCAGGGTATTGGGAATATAAATGAGTATTTTGGGGGAAATAGTTAATTGACACAGAAAGCAGAAAAATATTTTTTAAACAATGGAAAATTTTATTTTTTTCTAAATGCTTGAAGATTATTTATAATGTTTAATTCATTTCTCAGGTACATACTATATCAGGGTAAAATACAAATTCAGAATTTCAAATCTTTTACAAACTTTAACCAAAGTAGTAGCAAAATATATTGACTGCTTGCTTGTCCTCCTTCTAAGAAAGATCAAGACAAATGCCCATGTGATATAAATATCAACTATTTACAAGACTTTTTTTTTTCAGTATTTGGGGCTTGTGAACACTGAAGATCAACATATGGCTTACTTATAGATTAAATCAGATATTTCTGTGTATATCCAGTTCTGTTATCCTGAATTACTAACTTGAAAAGAATGTTAACAAAGCAGTTTTTTTCTTGACTTTAAGAGCTGATCTGTTTGTCATTTATTACTAAACACATAAGACATATTACCTAAATGGAAATAAGTAATCAAAAGAAAGACAATGATTGTTCATTTATCTTTTTTTGGCTGTGTGTCTTTTTTAATAGAACCAATTTGCAACAGTAAATACCCCAAAGAAAGAAACTTCTCAGATTGATGGACCATCTTTAAACAATACTTACGGTTTCAAAGTCAGCCTACAAAACTTACAAGAGGCAAAAGCTTTACATGAGGTAAAACTGCAGCAATAAGAACATATACTCTGTTTATTTTTAGGTTTGATTCTATAGCACAAGTATGGAAATTTTTTAATGAGAGGAATACATTGAATTCTGTAGTTGTTAATCTTCTTCTTATTCTTATTTATTTATATAAAATAAAGTTTTAAAGCATGCCATCAATTGCTGATACTGCTTTGTGGTTTCAAAACTTTCACAAACCTTGTAACTGATATTCCATTTATAGAAATTAGAAAAGATTTTTGAGCTATTAGAAAATATGTATTTGTTATTTGGGAATTGTTATATTGTTATATCACATCTTCAAATGTGACATTTACTTGTATTTTCAGTAGTTTTAAGCTTGCTACAAAAAAGGATACATTATTATATTCACATAATATCTAAATAACCCAGTTACCTTCACTACACACACTATATGCCAAATACCAGGATGTTGTTTCACGAAAATGTACATCACTCACAATATGGATTGGAAAGAATATGCCAATGAGTCTATATTCATTTGTGTTAAAGAAAACACGACACAAAGCACATATCTGAATGACAATAAAGTGGAAATAAGAGTGTATTTTCAGTGTTTATGTCATTGCTCATTATGGTAGCCACTAGCAAAATGGTTTTTGAGAGCTTAAAATTTTACAACTAAGGAACTGAATTTTAAATCTTACTTAATTTGGATTTAAAAATTGATACTCAGCTCATTTATTAGAAGACTTTTAAATATGATTGGAACAACTTAGATATGTAAAACTACTTTTTCAACTGTAGATTTTATGAAATCTAAATATAGATCGAGTATTTCCATAGGAAATTTAGGATCCACCTAGAGATGTGCTATAATTGTAAAATCCATATTAATTTCAAAGACTTAGAATAGGAAAAAATATGTAAAATATTCAATAGTAATTTTTAGATTGGTTATATGTTGAAAGGATAATATTTTAGATAAACAATTTGAGCATGCCTAATCCAAACTCTGAAAATTTTTAAGTACAGACATGATGCCACAAAAGTGTAACTCCATACTTCTGACTTCATATGAGGTCACAGTCTGAACATGGGCCTGTAAGAATTTGGTATGAGGCAGGCATTTAGCTTAGTGGTTAAGATGCCTACCTCCCATATCAGAAAACCTGGCTTTGGTTCCTGGCTCCTACTTGGACTCCGCGTTCCTGTTAATGTGATCCCTAGGAGACTGCAGTGTTGGTTCAAGTAGTTTTGTTCCAGCCACCCACATCAGAGAACTGGATTGCATTCCTGGTTCCCAGGCTTCTGCCCCAGTCCAATCCTGACCCAATTCCCACCCTATTGTGGGCATTTGAGGTATAAACCAGCAGATGAGAGCTTGCTCTTTCTCTGTCTTTTTAAAATAAATATATATTGTATAAAATTACATTCAGGCTATAAGGTATATATGAAATATAAATGAATTGTATGCCTATACTTGGGTTCAGTCCCTAAGAGATCTCATGATATATGTATAAAATATTTCAAAATTTTAAAAACCCCTGAATACTTTTGGTACCAAGCTTTTCAGATAAGGGATCCTCAGTCTGTACTGACAAAATAAAAATGTTTTAAAATGAATTTGACTTATTTTTACTTGTTATAATGTGGCTACTAGAAAATTTTAAATTACATATGGCTTTTATTATATTCCTGTTTGACCATGCTGGCTTATACAGTTGTTTTAGATCTTTGCTTTTAAAAAGGCAAAGAATCAGTAGCAACCACCTATAAGTTGGAATTCAATTTTTTAGATTTTTTTTATTCTTGTCAATTCTGTCTTAAGCTGTTCTAAGGAATTGATTAGTATAAACTAAGAGATATTTGAATATTGCCCATTTTTACCATACATTTGGACTGAAAATCGAATTTCTAATTACATTAGAACAGTCTTACTCTCTCATTTATTCTGTTCATTTTTACATTTTATCATTTGGCGACATTTATTTAGTTCCCATTTTATATCTTGTCCTGCATTAGTATGTGCAGACTAGTGATTAGCTCAGTAGTATATATCTTAAATGCAGACCCAAAATCAGAAAATTAAAGAGAATATTTTGCTTAAAAAGGCTTTTGGAAGCAAATTTGATAGAACTTAGCCAAAAGACTTGTTACATGTCTTTATTCTTTCATTATTTGAAAACTTAACTTCTTAAACTATTACTTTACTAGCCTCATTTCTGGATAGTGGGCCCTCTTCAAGTTAAAAATCACACAAGATATTTGATTAATCACTGACAACTTCCTGACACAGGTTTTACTCATCTCATGACAAATATGCTATCTACCTGGTGGTCAAAACATGAAGTGAGGCCGGCGCCGTGGCTCAACAGGCTAATCCTCCGCCTTGCGGCGCCGGCACACCGGGTTCTAGTCCCGGTCGGGGCGCCGGATTCTGTCCCGGTTGCCCCTCTTCCAGGCCAGCCCTCTGCTGTGGCCCGGGAGTGCAGTGGAGGATGGCCCAGGTGCTTGGGCCCTGCACCCCATGGGGAGACCAGGAAAAGCACCTGGCTCCTGGCTCCTGCCATCGGAGGAGCGCGGTGCGCCGGCGGCGGCCATTGGAGGGTGAACCAATGGCAAAAGGAAGACCTTTCTGTCTGTCTCTCTCTCTCTCTCACTGTCCACTCTGCCTGTCAAAAAAAAAAAAAAAAAAAAAAACATGAAGTGAACCAAAAAAATATCTGCCCCAGACTCTTCCTTTATTTAGAGAATGGTGCCCATAACACTTTTTCCATCTGTTTCCATTACCCTAGGCTAATCTCTCTTTCTTATGCATATGAATACACAATGTAGAAGATAATGCATTTTCTGTCAAAGAATAGAAAGACAAATTTTGAGTGTGCAATTTGACTGTGGAGAGGGCATTTGGCGTAGAGATGAAGACACTGCTTGGGATGCTCACATTCTGTATTGGAGTTCCTCAGTTTGCATCCCAGCTCCATTCCCCATTCCAGCTTCCTGCTAATTTGCCCTGGGAGGCAGCAGGTGATGGCTCAAGTAGTTGGGTCCCTGCCACTCACATAGGACCCTGGTCTGGGTTCCTGGCTGTGACTTGATGCAGTCCCATCTCTTGCAGGCGTTCGGAGAGTGAAGCTGCAAATAAGAGCTCTGTCTCTGTTTCTTTCTGCTTCTCAAATTACGAAAGTGGCCTTGTAAATATATAAATCAACCTCTAAAACTTTTTTTTTTAAGATTTTTATTTATTTATTTGACAGATAAAGTTGCAGACTGAGAAACAGAGAGCAAGGTCCTCCCTCCATTGGTTAACTCCCCAAATGGCCATGACAGACTGAGCTGCACCCATCTGAAGCCAGGAGATAGGTGCCTCCTCCTGGTCTCCCATGCGGGTGCAGGGGCCCAAGCACCTGGGCCATCCTCCACAGCCCTCCCGGGCCACAGCAGAGAGCTGGACTGGAAGAGGAGCAACCAGGACTAGAACCCAGTGCCCATATGGGATGCCGGCGCTGCAGGCAGAGGACTAACCCAGTGCACCACGGCGCCGGCCCCAAGACTTTTCTTTTTTTTTATTTTGAAAGATAGTGACATAGAAGGAGAGAAAGATCTTCGATCTGCTAGCTCACTCCCCAAATGCCCGTGACAGCAGGGGCTTGGCCAAAGCCAGGAACCAGAAACTCCATCTGGATCTCCCTCATGGATGGCATCATCTGCTGCCTTCCCAGGAGCATTAACAGGAAGCTAGATTGGAAGTAGAGTAGCTGGGACTTGAACTGGCACTTGATAATGGGATGTTGGTGTTGCATGTGGTGGCTTAACACTCTGTATCACAATAACCACCCAGTCCAAAACTTGACCTGAGGTTGTCTTCATAGTCCTGCAATAGTCTTTCCGCTTGTCCATCCTTTTCTAATTAAACTGGATGGTTTGTTCTGAGTGAGATATTTCCATTTAAAAATTTTGTATTTGTTAAATTAATGCATGCTGATTGTTAAGTCCTGAAGAGCATATGTTTAAAAGTTCTTTCCTCTAATTCTCCATTTTACTTAGTCTGATTTTTTATAATTAGATCTTTAAAAAATAGAAATAAATATATTTCTGAGGAAAGAGATATTTGTGAATATTTATTATTCTTAGGTTTAAATGTATAATCAGGGTTATTTAAGTTTTTAAAAGTAATAAAATATTGGGCCAGTGCTGTGGCTCACTTGGTTAATCCTCCACCTGCAGCGCTGGTGTCACATGGGCGCCCGGTTCTAGTCCTGATTGCTCCTCTTCAGTTCAGCTCTCTGCTGTGGCCTGGGGAAGGCAGTGGAGGATGGCCCAAGTGCTTGGGTCTCTGCACCCCATGGGAGACCAGGAAGAAGCACCTGGCTCCTGGCTTCGGATCAGCACAGCGCCAGCCGTAGCAGCCATTTGGGGGGTGAACCAACGGAGGGAGGACCTTTCTCTCTCTCTCTCACTGTCTATAACTCTACCTGTCAAATAAAAATAAAAATAAAAAAGTAATAAAATATTTACTAAGGAGCTCATGTAGTATTACATGTACATGGTAAAAATTCAATCAGGATAAAAACATTTACAGTGAAGAATCAGCTTTCCCCTTACCTCAGGCTACCAGTTTTCTTTCCCAAAGATAGTAGGTAGCTGTATATTTTCTGTATATCTGCAGAAGTTTCCTGTGCTTCTGCTTGCTTTTCTTAGATATACAGAATCATACTATACTTGGATTCATGCATCACTGTATTGTACTGATCTTTTCCATAATTGGATATAGATATCTGACCTATTCCTTTGAAAAAAATTTTTTTTAATTTGAGAAGCAGAAAGACACACAGTTCCCAACTGCTTGTTCATTCCCCAAATGGCACAGAGTGACTGTGGTTGGGCTGGATCAAAGCCAGGAACTCAGTCCAGGTCTCTCATGTGGGTAGCAGGAAATCAAAACACTTGAACTACAGTTGCTCAATCATAGGGTATGTGTTAGCAGGAATCTGAAATTGGGAGCAGGGCTGAGACTCAAACCCAGGCACTTCGGTATTATAAATGGGCATCCCAAGCAAAGTTTAACTGCCAGACCAAATGCCAACCCCTTCTTTTGAGCATTTTAAAGGGAGTAGGGTATTCCACTGTATGTAGAGACTATGGAGATGACATAATCTGTGTAACCAGTCCCCAAATGATAAACATTTAGATTTTCTCCAGTTGCTTGCTATATTCTTGAGTGAACATTCTTGGGTATGTATTCTGATTACATGTATGACTTTGTAGAATTAATTCTCAGAAATAGAATTGCTAGATCAGAAGATAAGCCAGTGTTAAATTTTGAAAGATATTTCTCAATTGTCTGCCAAAGAAATTTTACCAGATTATATTTCCATCACTAGTGAGAGCCCTGCAGGTACATTTTGTCACTAGTTGGAGTGCAAAACAAATACAAATTTGTTAAATTTATTTGTTTTGAATAATCATCAGTATTATAGTATGCTACTGTTTTTCATTGTCAGGTGTGTGTGTGTATATGTAGTAAAATTATGGGGGTATAATTCCAGTCCTAATCATGAATCCAATCTGTGTTTCACTTTTCTTACTCAGAACTTCTACTTACTCTTGTCTTGTTTTAGAAAACAGAGGATTATGGTTAAGAGTTTTTATTAGCAGAGGAAAAGAAGTGTGAAAAGCGAATCTTTTCTTAGACTATATATCAAAGAAAAACTGTTCATAGGTAAAAATCTTGCTGTTACATAGCTGATACCATAACAGTTTTTTGACATTGTTTATGTTGTTGTTGTTCTTTGTTTTCTTCATATAGAAAAACTAAAGAATATGCCTGTCAGATAGAATAATGAAAATATAAGTAACTCTCAACTAGAACAGGAATTGCAAGTCAGTGCATATATTTTATTCAAATAGTTTTAAGTATGGTCATTGAGAAATTACAGCTCTAACAGATTTTCTTAAATAAAACATGAATTAATTTCACTTCAAGCAAAAATCATTTTGCATTAATCTTTGGAGTGTTAAATTGTGACTTTGTCTTTCACAGACATTTTTTTGTAATTTTATACACATACCACCTTAGAGTCTTACTGAAGCATACTTCTTTTTTGAGTAGGCATGTCCCAAAACAATTTTTAAGCTTATTTTTTATTTCCTTTTACAGATACAGAATCTTACCCTAATCAGTGTAGAATTACATGCTCGAACTAGAAGAGACTTAGAACCAGATCCTGAATTTGACCCAATCTGTGCTGTGTTCTACTGCATCTCATCTGATACACCACTACCAAATACAGAGAATACAGAACTCACAGGTGTCATAGTGATTGATAAAGACAAAACAGCCTTTGGACAAGGTATTATTCATTTTAATTAATGGTATACCTTCTTGCCATAGGTTGATTCTTGTAATGGGGAGTTGCTGTGCTGTAGATCTAATCCAAGTAAACATAAGGACTTCTTTCTCAAATGTTTGCTGAGGTAGATGTAGGAGGCTGTTGATAACTTTGTTCTAGACACATTATTAGTCGAACTATTGACAAAAGTCATAAATATCTTAATAAAATTTCTAATTAGTATATCATTCTAAATAGTTTATAAACTACTAATTGTTAATTCAGAATATGATGTATATCTAGATTAGGTGGACAGTGTCTGCCTTGTATCTATATAGGTATATTGATGCTAATAGAGTTTCTCTTTGCCTTAGGAAATTCTTACTGCTGTGGGTAACTTAATGGCTTAGGAGTGACTTTTAAGATATATTCTAACTTGTTTTTATCTCTTTCTAAATACATATACTTTTGGCTCAGAGAGTCTTCAAATAATGTACTGTATAGGACATTTTATAAAACACGAGTCCTCATATGAGTTTATAGTGGTAAATACTACAGATGCATTCAGTGCAGTGAGGAAAAACTCTTAGCACAGGAGAAAAACATGAGAATTGTCTTATCAGTTTAATCAGTAATATGCTTGAGCTGCCACATGTCAACTCACCAGCCAGTTATTGAATTTTGATGATTTTTTCCAGTCTAGCTGATGTCACTTTGGTAGTTTGAGAGCAACCATGATGAAAAGTCTTTACGTCAGGGAAAAAGGCAAACACTATAAATCAAGACATTTTTCCTTAAAGAGGTGGTTGTTAAACATTTTACGGCATACTGCCAAATAAAATAGTTTCTACTAAACAAAGGTCTTCGTGTTAGGAAGAGTAAAGAAAAAAATAGAAAATCCCTTTTAAGAAATTTTTTAAGAAATTGATATTACTGTATTCTTATTTGGATATATACTTTCTTCCTTTGAAATACTTCAGTAGCATAACTGCACTCAAAAGTAAGAGATATTTATGTTACATGTAATAAACATTTTGTTTATTTCTTAGATATCAGATATCAGACGCCATTACTTATCAGATCTGGAATTACAGGACTAGAAATTACCTATGCTGCTGATGAGAAGGCACTGTTTCAAGAAATTGCAAATGTAATAAAGAGGTATTGTTTTGTAATTTTTGCTTTTTTCCAGATTTTGTTCAGTCTTTCTATGCTATTGCAGATAATGCAGATAAAAGTTAAAAGAGGGAAAGAATCCCTTCCAATGACTTGAAAGTAGTTATGCCTAGAAAGAAGATTTTGCATTCAAATCTTACCACCATTACCATTTCTATCAAATAAGGAATGAGGAAAACAATATATTAATTTCCAAATTGAGAGTCCAGTGATGCAGAAATATTTTCGTAGCTTCTAGCTCCCAGATGGATTTTAAGGTCATTTTTCTATGTTGCTGAAATAAAATGTACTAAAGTTATTGTAGTAACCAGCATTGTGGTGCAGTTTGTTAAGTCACCACATGTAATACCTGCTTCTCATATGATCAATGATTCCAAGTCCCTGCTGCTTCACTTCCAATCCAGCTCCCTGCTAATGGTCCTGGGAAGACAGTGGAAGATGGCCTCAGTGCTACCTGCTACCCATGCAGGAGACCCAGATGGAGGTCCAGTCTCCTGGCTCCAGATTGGCCCAGCCCTTGCCACTGCAGGCAGCAAATGGAAGATCTCTCTCTCTCTCCCATTTCTCTCTCGCTCGCTGTCTGGCTCTGTGTGTGTGTGTTTCCCTCTAACTCTGCCCTTAAATAAACCTTTAAAAAGTTAAATTGTAGTATTTATTAAATAAGTTTCTACTTGAAAGCCAACCACCATTCCAGTTTCTCTCTATTTTAATGCTTTCTCAGTTCTAAGCCAAAGAATTTTAATTGAAAAATAATTAAGTGCATCTTTGCATTTTCTCAAGAGTTTGTTGGTGATCTCTTATTAAATACTTCATTTTTTAGGAACTCAAACCTTCTTGTAGGTTTAGGTTTCTAAATGCCTAAAGTGAGCTAGAAAATACTTTCTGGGTCCTGGAGTACAGGTGAAAGCTATCCCTTGAGCATGTTCTTAAACTCACCCCTTTCTATTTTGTAATGTTCTTTATATATTAGTCCAAGCAACCCTGTCAAAAAATTATTTCATTTTGTTCAAACCGTGTTTTGAGTACTTACTCAGCACAGGCTTTGAGTCAGCCAATTCTGTTTTTGTCTTTAGCAATTTACTTAATCTCTCTAAGCTTTGTTTTCGTCATCTATAAAATGTAACATGCATAAGAACTAAATAAGGCCAGTGCCACGGCTCAATAGGCTAATCCTCCGCCTTGCGGTGCTGGCACACCGCGTTCTAGTCCCGGTTGGGGCACCGGATTCTGTCCCGGTTGCCCCTCTTTCAGGCCAGCTCTCTGCTGTGGCCAGGGAGTGCAGTGGAGGATGGCCCAAGTGCTTGGGCCCTGCACCCCATGGGAGACCAGGAGAAGCACCTGGCTCCTGCCTTCGGATCAGCGCAGTGGCCATTGGAGGGTGAACCAACAGCAAAGGAAGACCTTTCTCTCTGTCTCTCTCTCTCTCACTGTCCACTCTGCCTGTCAAAAAATAAAAAATAAAAAAAAACTAAATAAGATAGTGGACATCAAGCTCTTAACCTGCTGCCTGCTACATAATACTTAAATGTTAACTATAGGATACAGAAATAGATGCAAAAATAAAATGAATAAAATGTGGATAGATATTCTTTTAAGAGTTGAATTGCCTTTAAATTTTCTACTGTTAATATCTACTTCCTCAAGTGGCAAATAAAAAGTACTATAAAGTGATATTAAAAGAGTAGAGCAAAATTCATTATCTTTTTACAATCGTTTTTCTCTTTCCATACTTCCTTGGACTATAAATAATTGTATATTTTTCCCTAACAAATAGTAAGCTGTGCTTTCTCCATTTTCTTCCTTATATTATATCCTACCCATTTAACTTTAGAGTTACTTTTCAAGATCACACCTTCCCCTCCATGGCCATTGCCATTACCCGAAAGTACTGTAATCCCTCAACTGGATAGATGTTAGTGGATTATTTAGAATATTAATTGTGAAGCATCTTTTCTCTACCTAAGCAAATAAAAGCATTTACCTATTTATTCTGCTTCCATCTTCTCCAGTTTTTTTACCTTTACCACTAATCCTATCTATACAATCTTGTTCTTTCTGTAACTTTTAGAAACCTGATAGACTGAATAAAACTCACTAGAAATGAATAAGTTATCAGAACTTTTGTTGTCATCAATCTTTTCATAGGTTAAACAATAGAATCATTTAGTTTATAAAATTGAAACAGTCTTAAAGATTTTCTAGGACTACACGGCCTCAAGTTAAAAGATAAACATATGTATGGGGCCAGCGCCATGGCTCACTTGGTTAATCTTCCGCCTGTGGTGCTGACATCCCATATGGGCACCGAGTTCTAGTCCCGGCTGCTCCTCTACCATGTCCAGCTCTCTGCTGTGGCTTGGGAAGGCAGTGTAGGATGGCCCAAGTGCTTGGGTGCTGGCACCCGCGTGGGAGACCAGGAGGAAGCACCTGGCTCCTGTCAGATTGGCGTAGCTCTGGCTGTAGCAGCCATTTTGGAGGTGAACCAACAGAAGGAAGACTTTTCTCTCTGTCTCTCTCTCTCTCACTGTCTAACTCTGTCAAGTAAATAAATAAATAAACAAACATACATACATATGTAATGTACCTTAAAATATTGAAACAACTGTGTAATTCTTGTAAAGGAACAAAATCTGCGAAATAAATCTAGTAAGAGAAGAAAAGGGTAATATTTTGTTAGCTTTTTTTCCCAGCAGTTATTTCTGAGCAGTACTAGTTTATAAAGACTAGTTTTTGAGACAAAAATTATTTTTAAAACATTATTTAAAAATGAATGTAGTTAACCAGTTCCGTTTCCACAACAGAATATTAAGCTAATTGCAATGAAAATTCCTCTAAGAGCAAGATATTTTGTTAATCAGAGAGATCCAAATGAAATTAGAAGAAATCTCTTTGTATACTAGGAGTTTCAACAAAGGGACTCTTTGATCACCCAACATCTTCTTGCAGCTAAGACATTTATGTGAGAGGAACTCCAGGAATCTTCCAAATTCTTCTCTAATCAAGGTCAGCCGTGACCACATTGTTAGTGCCTGTTCTGTGTCACTCTAAGTACTAAGAAGTCCACTATGTGGGTTATTTGTTCTGTGCATGGGGATCAGATCCCTTATGGTCCTTCAGCCCACCTGGTACTTCTGCCTCATTTTCTCTTATTCATCCATTATGTAGTTAGTCTTACAGGGAGATGCACTGGACATGGAGGTAGTCCAACTTTGACTCCTCTAAGTAGAATTTACATTTATGAAAGAGACGATTAAGTGTGCTTCCTCACACAGAAGAGTCCTGTAGTGCCTACCACATAAACACCTAAGTATACTTGCAACATGAAGAAGGTGTTGACTTAGGCTGTGTTGGAAGACTAAGCAGGAAAGGTATTGAAATACTTCCTGAGTACCCTGAGATCTTCTTGGACTTCCTTTCTGGATATTTGCTTCATTGTTGCTTATTACTTGTTTTTCTTGTTTTTCTATACTTGTGGCTTAATCCTGCTCATTCAGAATTGCCAGCCATGTGGCATCTCTTCCAATCAAATGCTTTTAATAGACTGATGAATAGGTCTACTTGACAATTTTGTTAGGTTAATCAATTAGTGTTTATTAGATAGGCCAGGCCATTATTTCAAAATTTTCAGTCCTATTTTTATAGAGAAAAGCACGTACATAACATTTGCATTATCTTTTCATAAGGCTGAGAGCTACTCTACAAGTCTGTAGTATAACAATGGACTATGAGCAGAGAACTAGATGGCACTTGGGCTATCTTCCACTGTCTTCCCAGACATATTAGCAGGGAGCTGGACTGGAAGTAGAGCTGCCAGGACTTGAACTGGCACCCATATGGGATGCTGGCTTCACAGGTGGTGGGTTGACCCTTCATACCTTAGTGCTGGCCCCTCAAATTTAATTTTTTCATTCCTTCTTTAGGTATGATCCTGATATTCTGTTAGGATATGAAATTCAAATGCATTCCTGGGGCTACCTCTTACAAAGAGCTGCTGCTTTAAGTGTTGACTTATGTCAGATGATCTCTCGTGTGCCAGGTATGTAGTATGTTGAAAGTTTTATAGTTCTACCACAGAGCAAATTATAAATTAAATAAAGGCAAGATTTTAAAAGATTGTTCTGGCCCGTTTTTAATGCTAAATTATGTAAGTTCTAGAAATATCCTAACTGCATTATAGAAAAATATAAAAATCAAGGAAAGAAAAAAATCCCAATCTCACTGCTGTTTATATCATTAGTATATTTGTTGGTTTTTTTCTGTCGCTCATTTTTCATTTGTAGATTTTCTTTAATACAATGCCAAGCAGCTTGTATCTTGTCCTATATGTTTTTCTTAATTATGAGACTGTCTCATAATTATTATAAAGCTACATAACATTTCTTTGACTTAATGTACGTAACTTTATCCTATTCGGTTCTGTATTTTATCCATTTGATTGGTGAGGAAGGACAGGTGGGTTCAGGAACACTAACAGCTAATTAATCAGTTACTTTTCAATTACTTATAACAGTAAGACATAAGACTTTGGAGTAGAAATTAAATGAAAGTTCATGTCTTTCAAAACCACTACTGAAAACATTTTTAGGAGGCAACATGGGACAAAAGGAGGGAAATGGTTAGGGAGACAGAATGGTAGCTGCAAAAAAACACAGATTTAAGAGAAAGACTTCCTGAATTCAAATCCTAGCTAATGTCATCAACTAGCTGTGTGATGTCAAGAAAATTATTAAACACTTCCATGCCTCAGTTTACTCATATGTGAAATAGAGATAATAATAAAATATATAGGGCAGATGTGAAGTACTTTGAACAGTGCTTGACAACCGAGTAAACATTATCTAAGTGTTTGTGAAATAGGAAGACCCCAACTTTTAAATAATATTAAGAAAGAGACTTGGGAGTGGGTGACATGGTCTTTGGGATGAGGTAATCCTGATTTAGAATAGTAGTTTTCTTCTCAACTCAGGGCAAGATATAACATTTTTAGTAGAATTTTCTGTTATGCAGAATAAAAATTATACTAACATGCAGTAGTCATATTAAAATAAAAGCAATATATAAAATTCCTATAACATAATGGACACTTAATATGTGATAAACAATTTTGTTATTCAAGAGCCTCTAGTCAATGACATTTGCCTATCCTTAGTGTTATTTTCTACTCTAGGTAAAATTATCTTCTAAGAAATGAGACTCGGAGCTCTGTGCTGTGAGAAACTCTTAATCTAGTTCTCCATATGCAATTAGGAGAATTTCTTCTTGAATATGAACATCATTAATTGATGTCAAAATTTTCAGGGAATTGTTTTATTAAAACATTGTCATTTTTCTAAGAAGTGATCCGTTTGACCGTGGACTTTATTCATGCTAAAATTTTTAAAATGTTGTAGTATTTAGGTGTTTGCAAAAGTAGCTCCAGAAATTATCATTTAAAAAATGGGACCAGGGGAAGCTGCTGTTGTGGCACAGTGAATTAAGCCACTGCCAGAGACACCAGCATTGCAAATGGCAGTACCAGTTTGAGTTCCAGCTACTTTGCTTCTGATCCAGCTCACTGCTGATGTACCTGGGAAAGCAGTAGGAGATGACCCTAACGTACTTCGACTCTTGTCACCCACAGAGGAGATCTAGATGGAGTTACTGGATTCTGGCTTCAGCCTTTCCCAGACTTGGCTGTAATAGCTACTTGCAGAGTGAACCAACAGATGGAAAATTTTGTATGTGTGGATGTGGGTATGGGTATAGTTTCTCCTCTATTACTCTCCGTATCTGTAGGGGCTACATTTGTGGATTCAACTAACCACAATTGAAAATATTGAGAAAAAGAATTGTTTCTATACTGAACATGTACAGACATTTTATCTTTTTTTTTAAAGGATTTATTTATTTATTTGAAAGTCAGAGTTAAGCAGAGAGAGAGAGAGAGGTCTTCCATCCATTGGTTCACTCCCCAATTGTCCGTAATGCCCAGAGCTGTGCCATTCCTAAGCCAGGAGCCAAGAACTTCTTCCGGGTCTCCCACATGGGTGCAGGGGCCCAAGGACTTTGGTGCATCTTCTACTGATTTCCCAGGCCATAGCAGAGAGCTGGATTGGAAGTAGAGCAGCCAGGTCTTGAACCGGTGCCCATATGGGATGCCGGCGTTTCAGGCCAGGGTGTTAACCCACTGAGCCACAGCATTGGCCCCCCCAGACATTTTTTCTTATCATTAGTTGCTAAACATTAAGTATTAGCTATTTACTTAGCATTTGCATCGTATTTGGTATTACAGGTAATCTGGAGATGATTTCAGATATTCAGAAGGATGTGCATATGTTATAAGCAAATACTATGTCATTTTGGAAGGGGTTTGAGAATACACAGATTTGGGTATTGAGAGGGTAAGGGTTTTGGATGTGTTTGTTTTCAGGTGTTTTTATCTTAGAGCATTCTTTCATTATTTAAGAAAAGTTTTCTTGCCAATATAAAATAGACTATGAATTATATTTAATCTTTATCCATAATTTTTATTATTCTCATTTTCTTTGGCATGATTTTCTTGAAAATGTTTTCTGTGAACATTGACACAATCTATATTCATTTCTAAAGATGACAAGATTGAGAACAGATTTGCAGCTGAAAGAGATGAGTATGGATCAGATACAATGAGTGAGATAAATATTGTTGGCCGAATTACACTAAATCTTTGGAGAATTATGAGAAATGAGGTAAGGGGCTTTATCTAAAATTTTATTTAGCGATAAGAGATTAGATCAATATGATATAATTAATTTTTTTAATAATGCTTTTATTTAAAGAATATGAATTTCCAAAATACAGTTTATAGATTACAATGGCTTCCCCCCCATAACTTCCCTCCCACCCGCAACCCTCCCCTTTCCCACTCCCTCTCCCCTTGCATTCACATCAAGATTCATTTTCAATTCTCTTTATATACAGAGGATCAATTTAGTATATATTAAGTAAAGATGTAGCTTATGCTTTTAATGAATTTTATTATAATTGAGCTATAAAATAACTACTACCTAAAATGCAAAACTAGGCCGGCGCCGAGGCTCAATAGGCTAATCCTCCGCCTGTGGCGTCGGCATACCGGGTTCTAGTCCCGGTCAGGGTGCCGGATTCTGTCCTGGTCGCTCCTCTTCCTGTCCAGCTCTCTGCTGTGGCCTGGAAGGGCAGTGGAGGATGGCCCAGGTCCTTGGGCCCTGCACCCACATGGGAGACCAGGAGAAGCACCTGGCTCCTGGCTTTGGATCAGCGCAGTACGCTAGCCACAGCAGCCATTGGGGAGTGAACCAACGGACAAAGGAAGACCTTTCTGTCTGTCTCTCTCACTATCCACTCTGCCTGTCAAAAAAATAAAAATAAAATAAACAAACGAGTATTTAAAATGCAAAAATACTGAAATATTGATTAATTTTAATTTTCCCATTTGTGTACATGATAGCAACACCTAGAAAAGTCTATAGCTATAATAAAATATTATGTTGTATGTGATGACGTACAATTATACAATAATGATGTATAATTTTATCTTTTTTTGCACTTGTGGCTAGATGAATTCAGATTGGTCTTATTATGTTGTATGTGATGACGTACAATTATACAATAATGATGTATAATTTTATCTTTTTTTTGCACTTGTGGCTAGATGAATTCAGATTGGTCTTATTATGTTGTATGTGATGACATACAATTATACAATAATGATGTATAATTTTATCTTTTTTTTTGCACTTGTGGCTAGATGAATTCAGATTGGTCTTATTGATTATGGTAGTAAGAAAAATTCAGCTTAGATTAGGAAGGAACTTCTTAAACTAAGGGTATTTAAATACTGACCAGATTAATAAGATAAATTGGCAAGACCTTCTTTGGAAAGAGTGACTAGCAACATCCAGTGAGGCTTTGGGGGTCCAAATAAGGATTTTTGTTAGAAAAATTTCAAGAAAGTACACCATTATTTTTCTGTCATTTAGAGAAGTAATTTTTTCATAGACAAATAGAAGATTATGATTTTCCAGATAATATGTATATTCTTGAAGTTGCCTGGTATCTTTTATTGAAATGTAAGAAAGATTTGGCATGTTTAAGACACCCACAGCCAATATCAGAGTGACTGTTTTCAAATCCTGGCTCAGCTTTCCATTCTAGCTTCATATTAATACGCACCCTAGGAGGCAGGTTTGCTTAAACAAAAGCAAAAGAGGGACCAGGCACTATGGCCTAGAGGGTGAGGTTGCTGCCTGCAGTGCCAGCATCCCATATGGGCTCTTCGTTTCCAATCCAGCTCTCTGCTATGGCCTGGGAAGACAATAGAGGATGGCCCAAGTCCTTGGGCTGTTGCATCCATGTGGGAGACCCAGATGAAGCTCCAGGCTCAGCTCCAGCCTTTGTGGAGTGAACCAGCAGATGGAAGACCTCTCTCTGTCTCACTCTGCCTCTGCTTCTCTGTAACTCTGCCTTTCAAGTAAATAAATAAGTCTTAAAAAAAAAAAAAAAAGGCAAGAGAAAGAGATTATGTGCAAAGGAGTGACTGGAATTTAAACTAGATGAAGAGTAAAGTGAGACCAGAATGGAGTATAAAGAGTATAAAGTATAAAGTGAGACCAGAATGGAGTAAGATGGGATAAGAGACGATGGTCCAAGAATGGGATGCATGAGACTATGGAGGGGGTACACTTACCTGGAGGATGGCCATGAGAGTGAGTGACTGGTTGAATGAAAGAAAAATCATTGGATGAACAAAGTTCAAAAGATAACTTTGTTTCTCCACATAAATTTTATTTTCTAAATATGAAATTTGGCAGTAACTATAGACTTTCTCCTTTAAACATTGAGTACATATAGTGCCATTACTTTTGAAATTGGTACTGCAGAGGAGAAATCTAAGGTATAGCCAGTTATATCTTTTATTGCTTCTGTTCCTTTTGTGTTGGGCTTTCCTTTAAGAAGCTAAATGTTAACTTCTTTCTCTTTGTCTTAGTGTCAGCATTCTCAAAGAGCCCTCTGGATTTACTATCCATATCACTAAGTTGATCTTTAGTAGAACTATGCTACTTACTGCTTTCAATGTGGATTTTCATTCTGTTATTACTGATTTTACAGTCTCTCCTCATCTAATCTTGTTGCCTTTATACCTCATTCTTGAACCTTTTCCACCTTTTCATAACCTATCCAGGGGTATGGGGTGTGTGTGTTAAGCATGCCAAAACTGGTTTTCTGGAGATTGGCAGCAGTAATTGTACATAAAGCAAGATCACTTTGGATCACTGCACTGAGATAAAACTAATATTTGATCTTTATTTTGTACTTTCTGGATTGTAGAAATGAAAAAGAGATTATATTGAGAGATTAAAATGTAACTGCAATGTGAAGTGCTATTTGAATTATTATTCAGAATCCCAAGCTGACCTAAGAAAGGGAACCACTATTCCTTAATTTCCATTTTTGCCTGGAAATCCCTCGCCATTGTCTGGGTTGCTTTTGTTTTGTGGGTATTTCTGAAAGATCATCTTTTAGAGGCATATTTTATTTATTTGTGCTCTTTTTCAATGTTCTTTTCCTGTTAATACAACATTTACCTGTATATTTTGAAGATGGGAAAACGTTTCTATCATTTTCTATCTTTTGCTTTTGGCATAAAATTAAGTGGTTCTATAATGCTTGTGAATTGGCTCCTAGTAACATAATTCTTGGGGGGGGAAGGAGGAAAATGTTTTCCTCTTAACTAGACAACTCGTTCTTGAATCTGTGGAATCCCATTTTTCAGCATGAAGTCAAGAATCAAAGTAAGTATGGAAAGAATAAAAGTTCATTTGCTTCCCAGTGCTTTTATCAATATTTGTATTGACATAGAGTATAAAAAGAATTGACAAGAACTACAAAATCATAAAATAAATGTTTCATGACCACGTTGAATCTCATTAGGTCTGTTTTTTTCCCAGTTAAATATTAATTTATTATGAATATTTCTATGTAGTAGGCTATACATAGTTTTCAATTAATTATGATTCAATTGTGTTATAAACCACTTTTATAACTAGTTTTCCTATCTAAAGAGATTTCAGGATCTTTTAGAACCAAATTTACAACATAATTTTGTTATAATGGTATCTTACTTTTTTTCTTAGGTGGCCCTAACTAACTACACCTTTGAAAATGTCAGCTTTCACATTCTTCATCAGCGTTTCCCTCTCTTTACCTTTCGAATGTTGTCAGATTGGTTTGATAACAAGACAGATCTGTACAGGTAATGTTTAATAACTCTGAAGATGGTAATATCTCTTTTTTAAAATCACATATTGAGATATAATTTATATGCAATAAAATTCAGACATTTAGAGTACACTGTTCAGTGACTTAAAAAATTCACCCTGTAATAACTACCCCAATCAAGATAAGCAACAAAGGGCCAGCTCTGACGCACCCCATATGGGCACCAATTCTAATCCTTGCTGCTCTTTGGATCCAGCTCTCTGTTGTGGCCTGGGAAAGCAGTAGATGGCCCAAGTGCTTGGGCCCCTGCACCCACGTGAGAGACCTGCAGGAAGCTCCTGGCTCCTGGCTTTGGGTCTGCTCAGCTCCGACCTTTTCAGCCATTTGGGGAGTAAACCAGTGGATAGAAGACCCTTCTCTCTGTCTCTCTCACTGTCTGTAACTTTACCTGTCAAACAAATACATTTTTTTTAAAAATCTTAAAAAAAAAAAAAGATAAGCAACAAATACGCAGAAAATTCTCTGGTACAGCTTTGGTGTCAACCTGCTTATGCCTTAACTAGTTAAGTACTAGTTGGATTTCTATTACTATAGATTATTTCCACCAGTTCTAGAACTTCATGTAAATGGAAATATTAATAATCTACTCACTTTGTGTCTGACTTCTTTGAAGAAATTCAGCATAATGGTTCTTAAAATTCAACTGTGTTGCATAAACCAGTAGTTTGTTCATTTTTATTGTTATATTCAGCTTATCCATTTACCTGTAAATGGACAGTTCTGCTTGTTTATTTTATGCAAGTCTTGGTGTAAACATACATTTTCATTTCTCTAAAAGAGGAATTGCTGGGTTTGTGGTTAGTATGTATTAGCATTCTAAAACACAGTTGATCTTTGCCCATTTTTCCAATATGAATCTGCTGGTGAAAATTCTCTTAGCTCTTATTTATCTGAAAATGTCTTTATTACACTCTGCTTTTGAATACTATTTTCACTGTCTGTCTCATCCTAGAGTTGAGTGGGGTTTTTAATTTTTTCTTTCACCTCTCTAAATGCTTTGTTCTCTTTTCTTCAGGTCTCCATTGTTTCTGCTGAGAAATGAATAGTTATTCTAATGTACACATTTTCTTTTCAAAGTCAGGTTTAATAAGTAGTTTACTGTTCTGGTTTGTTAATCTATACAGAACTTACCGTGAAGGCAGAGGGGGTTTCTCCTGATCCAGCCTCATTCTTTGGAAGTTTCTGTTCTCCTTGGACTCAGAGATGGGACTTTCTCAACAATCCTGCTTTTCCTACAGTGGCAATTGACCTCTGCCAAGCAGGTTTCCTGACCCGCCTCAGAGTATAGATGGCTTTTTCTTTTACACCCTTGAAAGCAATCTGTTCTCTTAACTGGAGATCTAGGGTGGGAAGCTTTTTTGCTACTTTCCGAGTGGTATACAGCTGTTGCTTGTCACTTATTGCAAGACCCATGGTTGGAACAGGGAGTGTTTCCTAAGCTCCTCCAACTTGACAGGATTCAGTCTCAAAATTCTGTCCTCTGTGCATAATGTCAGTAATTGGCTTTAAGTTTTGTTTAGGTTAGGTCTTAGACTAGAACAGAGGTTTCCCTTAAGACCTGATTTGTCTCGGCTCACAGCTGGATGCTGAACTTGCTAACCAGGAAGTAATGCACTCTTATCCACTGTGGCTTTATTAGGTCTCCAAGCCCAGCACTGTCTGACTAGTTCTGCCCAAACTCAGCGCCCAAGCAGCTGCTCTCTGATAAGCCTCATGTGATTTTATCCTGTTCGTTTTCAGCACAGCCATGGACCAGTTATAGGGAATGCCACCTGTACGTCTAACCCCCAACTCCTGCTGCTTGTAGTGCCCGATCCACCAGACTGCACCTCTGAGCTGCTTGAAGGCTAATCTCTGCCTCTACCTCTGCCATGTTAAGTGCTTAGACGCTAGCACATTAACCATACGTTTAGGAAGTTGTCTCCTCACTGAATTGATGTTCACCTCATGAGTTTCGCTTCGCTCAAGAAGCAGTCTTAGGACAGACTTTTGGCTCCATGGTTAAGACACCAGGTAAAATGCCCACATCCTGTATCACATTTCCTGGTATTGATATCCAACTCCAGCTCCTGACCCTGGGTTCCTGCCTCTCACGTGGGACATCTGGGCTGAATTCCTAGCCCCGTGCCCCACTCAAAGCTAGTGTGAGCATTTGGGAAATGATGTACCAGACGGGATTACTTGCTTGTGCACACTATTTTTTTTTTCTCTTTCTTTATTTCTATTTCTTTCTTTCTTTCCTCCTTTTTCTGTGTCTCTCAAATAAGTAACAGATAAATAAATTTTAAAAAGCAATCTTGCATTGTTTATTGTTCATTCCCAAAACTACTACCCTGACTCTTGTCCCAGTAGGGAGGCTAATCTAGTACCAATTATTTTGCTACAGTCAAAAGGGAAACTTTCTGCCTCTACTTTTCTTTAACTTAAACATAATGCTAGTAATCACTGAAGAAATAGCTGTTTAAAGAATAAATGTGTCTGGTATTTAAAATGAGTGACTCTGCTTTTTGAATTACAAGGCTGCAAGTTGGTGAGGATGAAATGGATAGCCTTAAAAACAATTTGATGTATTTTAGGAAAACTGCTTTCCAAGCATGTCATCTCATCTTCCAATCCCTTTTGAGAAATTCCAGGGAATGGAAGAAAAATCACAGAAAGTGCTAAGTTTATGATCAAATCTTTATAGAAACAGAAGCTTAGAAGAAAATTATATATGAATAAATAAAATAAAACTTAGTATTCAATTTGACAGTGAAAATTATAGGGCCCAGTGCTGTGGCATAGCAGGTAAGGCCACTGCCTGCAATGCTGGCATCCCATATGGGCGCCAATTCAAGTCCCAGCTCCTCCACTTCCAACTCTCTGCTTTGGTCTGGGAAAGCAATAGAAGATGGCCCAAGTCTTTTACACTTTGTGTGTCTGTGTGGGTACAAACTGTTGAAATCTTTACTTAGTATATACTAAGTTGATCTTCTGTATATAAAGATAATTGAAAAATGAATCTTGATGAATAATGGGATGGAGAGGGAGTAGGAGATGGGATGGTGTGGATGGGAGGGAGGTTATGGAGGGAAAATCCAAAAGTTGTACTTTCAAAATCTATATTTATTTAATAAAAGTTTAAAAAAAAAAAAAAGACCATTCTGGATAGCAGTGTGTTCTTATATATTGGAAGCTTTGACCAAATCTAGAGATTTATGTGAAGGAAATATTTAAGCACCTGTACAAATTCTTAGCAGTAAAAATGTTTATCATATATTATTACAATAATAAAAGATAATCAGTGTACAGGGGCTCAACAAATTATAATCATTGAATAGCATACTCAGTAGCTATAAAATACATAAATATTTAGTCATTTTAAGTTAGAAGTGCAAGTTATAAAAGAGTATTTGTTTTGTTAGAGAATTGTGTTTACAAAGTTTAAGATTTTTTTATGTTTTTGCCTGATTCTTTTTAACACGTTGATTTAGCTGTAATTCACTTAACATACAATTCTAAAGTGTACAGTTCAGTGGCTTTTCATATATTGGCAGAGCTGTACAACTGTCATCACAATAAATTTTAAAATATTTTCTTTGTCACCCAAAGAAAGACTGTATGTATCCCTTAATCATAACCCTCTAATTTGTCATCTCCCTTAACAGGCCAGCCCCACAGCCCTCTTTTTAGGCATCCATGAAGCTACTTTGTGTCCCCATATGATTTGCCTATTCTAGACAGTTCCTCTAAAAACAGTCACATGCTATGTGACCTTTTGTGGCTTGTTTCTTTTAGCCTAATGATTTCCAGATTGATCCATGCTATGGCATACGTCAGTATTTTGTTTTATTTTAAAATAATATTTCATTGCACTTATTTAGACATCCTTTGATGGACATTGGGTTGTTTCTAATTTTTTGGATATTGTGTTTATGCAAAAAACACTGGTTAAAGGTTCTTTTTTTAAGTTTAAACAGAAAAGGTTCAGATTTTCACAAAATATTGATTTGATAATATATGACCTTATTAAAATTATTTTCTTGATTTTTCTAGGTCTTCACCAAATGAGTTTTTATGTTGTCCTATGAGAAGACAGTACATGCGTTTATTTTAGGCTGATATTTACAGTGATATTCCAAAGTCTTTATGTCCTTTAAAACCTGTAGATATAAGTAATTACTACATATTCATTGACATCTAAGAGAGAATGTTCTTTATAATAAAAATAGTATAACATAAAATATTGACAGTAGCTGTCCCTTTATTATTTTAAACTTTGCATATTTTTATTGGGTTTGATGTCATTGAAATGCCAAAATCTTCTAATGTTCAACTCCATCTCATATCAGAACTTCTTCCTTAGGTAATCTCCCTTTTAATATATAGGCTTTTCGCAGAAAATAGTACTAGTTTTAAGTGTTCAAATTTTTCCCTGATGTTAACAGCAAAGATTCTCTTTTGACAGATGGAAAATGGTTGATCATTATGTTAGCCGTGTCCGTGGAAATCTCCAAATGTTAGAACAGCTAGATGTGATTGGAAAGACCAGTGAAATGGCTAGACTTTTTGGCATTCAGTTTTTACATGTACTAACAAGAGGTTCACAGGTAAGAAATCCATTTCCTTGCACACTTGGAACTTCTACATGAGTAATATACTCAGATGTTTGAAGTTATGTGATGTTTTTAAACTTTATGATACGAAGTAATCAACTAGATAATTAAATCTTACAATTTTATTTTCTGGTAAACTTTAATTTTACTGTAACAGCTCCATCTTTTATTTTCTATGTATACCAACTTTCTGGCCACTACAAAGTTTTCCATGGTATTAAGAGAGTAAATGCCCATGCCCTGGAGAATATTACCCTCCTGAATAGTTAGTGTGATTTAGAGACACTCTTAAAACTGGGAAAGCAACGTAGAAAGTCTCCCTCTTTACATTTCTTACTTTGGTTTGTTCTAGCTCCCAAGAGATTATTTGGATTTGAAAATGAAGGTATTTGGAAATCAGTGTTAGTTGTCTATGCAGTGTTTAAATGGCTACAAAGCCATATCTTTCTTATTTCCCAAGGATATAATAAGAGATTTTGACAAACACTGTGCTGAAAATTATTTTCATACATCCATTCAACAAATATTTATTTGAATACTGATAACTTGTTAAGCACTATACTGGACATCAGGAATATTCCATTAAGTCACTCAGGTTCCTTAACCTCATGAAACCTTTCATTTTAATTACTTCATTTCTATAACATTCTCCAATCTACCACTACAGTAAATATTGCAAAAATAGGTTTCTAACTACTTTGTCATTATGTGTTTAATTAATTTTATTGATCATAAGCTATTATGTTCTGACAAGTTTAAAAAATTTTTTGACCTGGCTTATATTAAAAACAAAGATAATCTAAAAACCACTTGAGACTATTTCAGTGAACCCATATTGATTCTTACAAATGCTTTCTTTTTTTAAAAAAAAAAAGAAGATTTATTTATTTATTTGAAAGAATTACACAAAGAGAAGGAGAGGCAGAGAGAATCTTCCATCCACTGGTTCACTCCCCAACTGGCCGCAACGGGCAGAGCTGCACCTATCCGAAGCCAGGGCCAGGAGCTTCTTCCAAGTCTCCCGTGCAGGTGCAGGGGTCCGAGGACTTAGGCCATATTCTGCTGCTTTCCCAGGCCATAGCAGAGAGCTGGACTGGAATTGGAGCAGCTGGGTTTCGAACCAGTGCCCATATGGGATGCCAGCACTGCAGGCAGCAGCTTTACCCGCTATGCCACAGTGCCAACCCTATGTATTTTCTTTTTTAATATCCCACACTATCTGCTTAAGAGTAGTTATTATGGCTGATGCTGTGGCGCAGTGTGTTAAGCCACTGCTTAACACAGGTGCCAGGTTGAGTCCTGGCTGCTACACTTCAGATCAGGCTCCCTGCTAATGCACCTGGGAAAGCAGCAAAAGATGGCCCAAGTTCTTGGGTCCCTGCTACACGTGTGGGAGATCCAGATGAAGTTCCAGGCACCTGGGTGTGGGCATGCTATTGTAGCCATCTGGAGAATGAACCAACCAATGGAAGATGGATCTCTCCCCCCGCCCCTTCTCTCTCCTCTCTCCTGTCATGTTGCCTTTCAAATTAATACATAAATCTTTTTTAAAAAAGAGTGATTATTACAGTCAGAAGTAAGTTACCCTTCAATTCTGGAATCCTTGTTTCCTTCTTGAAAAAGTGGGATATTAAATAGAGATTTTTTTTGTTTAAAAAAAAATATGGAACATCTATCTATTTCAAGTTTCTTATCTAATATTTCATTCTTTAGTTCTCCCCAAAAAATTATTGCTTATCCTTTCAAATGAAATTGTCAAAATACACAGTTGTTTGTCCTAAACCTGCTTATTGTAGTATAAAAACTATATACTATACACAAATATATAGTATTTAAAAATAAAAAGAAATTAATTGAATGTCTTTGCAAAATTGACTTATTTCATAAATTGTTTGGCATGGACATAGGAAGGATTTACTTACATCCTCTTCTAGCATCTGAAAGCAGACTAAATAATTAATACTGTATAAATGCATTGTAAAGAAATCATGCAGTCTTATCCTGAAGAACAAAACAGCCCCAAATGACAATCATATAGGTAAATGACCAATCCATTCATGCATTCATATTTAAACAAAATTTCTTTTGTTCTCACCTCTCCCTCCCTGTTTGCAGTACCGTGTGGAATCAATGATGTTGCGTATTGCCAAACCAATGAATTACATTCCTGTGACACCCAGTGTTCAGCAGAGATCTCAGATGAGAGCCCCACAGTGTCTTCCTCTAATTATGGAACCTGAGTCCCGCTTCTATAGCAACTCTGTCCTTGTTTTAGATTTCCAGTCATTATATCCTTCTATTGTGATTGCATACAACTACTGTTTTTCTACCTGCCTTGGCCACGTGGAGAACTTAGGAAAGTAAGATTTCTTCAAGTTTATTATTATGTTGTTGTGCTTTCAGACTTCATACTAAATAAAATGAGACAGGCTTTCTTTGAGTTTCTTTGCATTTGACACTCTTCTGAGCAAAATGCATGGGCTGTAACAATCTAGTCATCATATTGTCTTACTAATTGACAAGGATCATCATATGATAAACTAGCTTCTGGTTGCATGACCAAATTGTGAATGGATCAGCCTTGCAATTATGTTTCATTCTCTGTGTGTATTTAGGGTCTCTTAAAAGGGAAAGTTAATTTTAATTGTTGATGTAACTCACTTTCCAGTGAAAACGTTTGAGGATTATGATCCTACAATTTCAGCTATCACCTCCTCTTCATTTTTCTGGGAAATAGCCTGTGGCTTTGAAAAAGTTAAATGTTAGGCTTTATAAACTCATGTAAATTTACAAGATGAATGAGAATGGGATTTTAAATTCTCATAAGAGTAGATATTTATATTGAACTGTAAGAAATACAGAGTCTTCCTTTACCATGACTTTTATGTATTGAGACCAGATGCTCTGATTTTGGTCTGTAGTATACTCATTCCTTCAGAGAAAGCATTTCTGGAAATTACATTGGTAATCCTGTCTTTATCGAGAACAGGAATTTGGAAAAGTTATTTACAATCTTTTCATTTAAGTTTTGAATTTTTCTTTAAGGAATAAAGTAATTATATGTTGAGTTGAAATTTGATATTTCAGTATATATTTTGTCATAAATTATAGCATATTGCTATTTAGGAAATGTTCCTTTTGATAAATTATGAATTTTCTAAAGAACTGCTTTTTGGTAATAGGAAAGTGTTTCACCTCAAGCCAGTTATTCAAGGTAGATATTATCAAGCATATAGATTCATGTTTGAATGTTTGAAGATTCCTAAAATTGCCTAAAATCTGTAAGCTATGATTTCAGAAAGTGTCTCCTTAATATTTTCTTTCTTAATAGGTATGATGAGTTCAAATTTGGCTGTACCTCTCTAAGAGTACCTCCAGACTTACTTTACCAAATTAGGCATGATATCACAGTGTCACCCAATGGAGTAGCTTTTGTCAAGGTAATACTCTCTTGTAAATGAAAGAATTCAACTATGGCTTAACTTTTGGAGATCTAACAATGGTTTAAATATTGGCACATAGCAGAAACAAAAACAATGTTTTCCTGAATAGTTTATCCCCAAAAACCAAAGATACAGCAGTCTTCTAACAGATCACTCTGGGGGAAGAAATCATCTTCTTTTGCTTAAATTTAGCATAAAAATTTTTAATTACTGAATTTTTATTGATGAAATATTTACAAACATGAATTCATGTACAAGTGTACCTTCTACCCTCTTGTTAGGATCTGTTATACATAATAGTTTGAGATGGAAAGAGTTATCTACAAAAATTTTAATTGCTATAATGTGTACACTCTACTTATTCTACATTTTAAATTAAGACTGTTGTAGAAATAGCAGTACTCATATACTCACTATACATTCATTGATTGCATCTGTAAGAAGATAATAATAAGGTCCCTTTTTGTCCTCTCTTAACTCCCTCAAAAGAGACTGAGAACCCTCATAAATGAATAAGCTAAAGACTATAAATAGGGGAGCTCTAGGAGAAGATTATATTGTCTCTCTTATGCCAGCTTCGTTCCTTTCTTTCCTGTTTCTTTAGCAGTGAGTCAGTTAGTCACGAGACAGTAGGGTGGTTGATGGGAGAGTGGACCCCAGCAGCCCTGAAATTCATTCTCGTGTATTTATCAAAGGTAGCAGTATTCTCTGCCAGTAAGAGGGAATGCTAACTTAAACTTAGCGATTTAGAGATGAGGAATGTTTTCATCAGAGTTCAGGGTATATTCCTTTTAAGAAAATGTCCAGAGAATGATATAGGTGAACACCTATTTGGAGACAAGAGAATAGACCTCTTTATTATTAAATGTTTTCCCACTTTTAAAAAAAAAAAAATCAGTTCTCAGGTGCAGGATTTGGTATAGCAGCTAAGATGCTGCTTGGAACATATATAGGCCATATCTGAGTGCCTGGATTCAAATCCCAACTCCACTTCCCGTCCCAGCGTCCTACTGATGCACACCCTAGGAGGTATGCATTAGCAGATGGTGATTCAAGTGGTTGGGTCTCTGCTACCTGTGGGAGACCCAGATTGAGTTCCCATCTCCTGGCTTCAGCATGGCCCAGCCCCCACTGTTGTGGGCACTTGGGGGTTGAACCGGTGAACAAGAGATAATATTTCTCCCTCTCTCTTCCACCCAAATAAACTAATAAATACTTTTAAAAAAAAAGGATTAGTGTTCACACCACATAGATTTCTGCATTTTTGTTTCCTTTTTTTTATATTACTTTTTAAAACATTGTGGCTGCTTCAAAGGGTACACCAAATGAATAGGGTTAGAATAAATATCTCCTTGTCACCTTCTCAGATTACCCTATCAAATCCCTTTAAAAGCATTTTTAAAACTTAAATGTACACTTCTATCTAATACATAAAGTTCAAGAGTGTAACTGTCCTGTACCTGAGGTTTTGAGTATATTCAATCTGACATGCATTACCTTGCACGTGTCTGTGAATCATCATCAAAGTTAATACTATTTTGTGGTTTTCATTCCTACTGGAGTTCTCATAAATTCTCCCTAGTCTTGATTAATACAAATGATTTATATTTTTTTTTGGCATCAACAAATTTTATCACCTCACTATTCATCCCCTCTTCCAGATTGCTAATAAATATAGGCCGGAGGGGATGGCTTAGTGGTCTAAGCATCAGATTTGAAATACCTAGAGTCCCTGGAACTACAGGTTTGAATGTCAGCAGAGTCAACCCAGCTCATCATTCTTCCAAGGTAGATAAATCGAGTTCCATGCAGATTGCTGTGTGGGGTCATTAGGATGAGATTTTTAAAAACTGAGGTTGGTTATGAATGGTACAAGTCCCGTGTGTCTTTCTGAAAGAATGGGGGTTTTGATCAAAGTTGTGAACATTTCCCTCCAAACTTGTTGTACAGTCACATATGTACTAGTCAACATCCTCCTCCCTGGAGGTCTCTGAACTCACATAGTAGTGCTACATTAGATTTTTAGGCAAAAAATGCTCTTCAAAAGAAATAAAAAGTGATGATTTTGTATTGACCACTAGTCCTGTGGCTGTTCAGCTGTTAGCATATTTCAATTCATGATAGTTGGCCATTATTATACATTGTGTTTCCTTCTTAATTATATAAATCTATAATGTTTGAGGGATGCTGAACATTGTTTTCTCCTTTCTGATAGCCTTCAGTAAGAAAGGGCGTGCTGCCAAGAATGCTTGAAGAAATTTTGAAGACTAGGCTCATGGTGAAGCAATCAATGAAGGCTTACAAACAAGACAGAGCCCTATCACGAATGCTTAATGCACGTCAGCTAGGACTTAAGCTGATAGCAAATGTCACTTACGGCTATACATCTGCAAATTTTTCTGGGAGAATGCCATGCATTGAGGTAAGTGACACCAACTTATAGTTTTTTCAAGTGAAACTATAGCAACATTAAATGGATGCCTGTTCATGAAAGAAATTCAATTTTATTTTTATATTTTTGTAGAAGGCTTTTATTTAATAAATATATATTTCACAAGTACAACTTTTGGATTATAGCAGTTCTTCTCCTTATACCTGCCCTCCCACCACCAAACTGTCCCACCTCCTACTCCCTCTCCCATCCCATTCTTCATTAAGATTCTTTTTTTTTTTTTTTTTTTTTGACAGGCAGAGTGGACAGTGAGAGAGAGACAGAGAGAGAGACAGAGAGAAAGGTCTTTGCCGTTGGTTCACCGTCCAATGGCCACCGCGGCTGGTGCGCTGCGGCCGGCGCACCGCGCTGATCCGATGGCAGGAGCCAGGTGCTTCTCCTGGTCTCCCATAGGGTGCAGGGCCCAAGCACTTGGGCCATCCTCCACTGCACTCCTGGGCCACAGCAGAGAGCTGGCCTGGAAGAGGGGCAACCGGGACAGAATCCAGTGCCCCGACCGGGACTAGAACCCAGTGTGCCAGCGCCGCAAGGCAGAGGATTAGCTTAGTGAGCCACGGCACTGGCAAGATTCATTTTTAATTATCTTTATATACAGAAGATCAATTCCATACTAAGTAAAGAAGAAATTCTATTTTATTTTGAAAATTTGGATGAAAGGGCTTCATTTACATGACCGTGGATCAGTTTTTCTCAAACTGGGACTATAAACATATATATTCATTGGAATTTATGGGTTTTCTCTAGGAAACTCTGTGTCTATATCTCAATGATAATTTTAGAAATTAGCAAATATATATTTCTGGATGCCACTTTTACAGCAGTATTTACAACAATTTTGATACTAAATAATTCCTTTTAATAGTTATATTGCTTTGAACAAGTATCAAAATCAAAATCACTGCATATTTACTAGTGTACCAATGTGATTTAAAGTAAAACCTTTCTTTTGCAGTGATCAGTGACAATCAACATTTTATAAAATGAAAGCAATTTTAAATGTTTGACATAAATATAATATAGTATGAGGATATTATTATTTACTACTGGTTGAGAAAAGAACAGATGTAAACTTGTTATGTTGATGCTATTTTCATGCCATATGCAAGCCAGAGGACATTATGGTATACCATATTTTCATTAGTTTGGTAGGAGAGAAGCAAGGTGAGGATGAAATAAACTGGACCCCAAAAGCCCATGCAAAGTAAACAGTGGCATATTCACATTGAGAACAGCAGAATGCTGTTTGTAAGGACAAAACAATATTGTTAACTTGAATTTTTTGGTAAAATGATTTTGTTTGTACTACATTTATTTTTTGGTTTTGTAGTTATACTATAAAGGCTATAAGCTATAAGTTTGTGTCTGGTCTTTGTATATTTCTCTGTAATATACAAAAATACTTTTTTGGTTCTAGAGTTTTATTACATTTGAAAAACAGTGATCTATATGACTTAGTAGAAAAAATGGATATTATATCACTAACATAGAACCAAAATATCAAGTCTTTTCTTAGGCCATTTCCACATACTCCTAATTTCTTCCCTACCTTCAATTTTAAAATGGTTTCTTAATGTATTTTGATAACACAGTGATGTGAAATATCTCGGTATATTTTGTGCTACTATAACAGCATATTTTACTGAGAAGTCCAAGAATGAAGGGCCGCATCTAGCGAAGGCCTTGCTGCATCATCCCATGGCAAAAGGCAGAAGGGCAGGAGAGCACACGTGCAGGAGGAAAGGGGCCAAACTCATCCTCTTAGGAATTCACACCCACAATAACTAACCCATTCTCTCAATAGTGATGTTAATCTGTTGATGAGGATATGACCCTTATGACCTAATCATTTCTTGGAAATTCCCACCTCTTAACACTGGTGTGTTAGGTATAGTTTCCAACACATGAATTTTGAAGGAAATATTCAAGCCATAGCAAGAAATACATATTTAAAAATACATAAATACGGAGCTGGTGTTGTGGCGATTAACCTGCCACTTGCAACACTAACATCCATGTAAGAGTACCCATTTGAAGCTCAGCTGTTCTAATTCAGCTTCCTGCTAATGCATCTGAGAAGGAAGCCATTGTGCCCAAGACGTGGGCCCCTGCCGCCCATTTGGGAGACTTGGATAGAATTCCTGGATCTTGGCTTCAGCTTGGCTGTCGAGGTCATTTGAAGAGTAAACCAGTGGACAGAAGATCTCTGTCTCTCCCTTTCAGTTGCTCTGCCTTTCAAATAAATAAAAATCTTAAAGAAACATAAATATTATAACCTTGGAATTACTAGAATTTGTAGGTAGAGGGTCTTGTACCAGTAGTGGAAATTTAGTAGTGTTCTGCCACTCCTACCTGGCATGGTGAAGTCTGACTGCCAAGCAACATGTCTCCTCAGCACTGGTTTTCTCAGATATTCTGAAGTTAATAATGCCTGTGAGTATGTGTTTGGCACATTGTCATATGCCAACTCAACAGTAAAATGTTTTGTTAATTTCTATGTGAAATCATGAGTGGAAAAATGACTGAGAGAAAGACTCTAATGAATAAGAAGAAGTTAGAGCCAGTAGAATAAAAAGGGAAGCTACCAGCCACATTTAAAAAGGGGAGTAGGAGGGGAGGACAGGGGAAATGAATGAATTACTGACTATGGTTATGTTCCTTCCTTCAGGGAACATACAATCAAAAATATTTGTCAGTGCAGTCATGATCACAAAAAAATGCTAGATTGAAGCCAGCACTGTGACATCATAGGCTAAGCCTCCACCTGTGGCGCCAGCATCCCATGTGAACACCAGTTTGTATCTTGGCTGCTCCTCTTCCTATCCAGATCTCTCCTATGGCCTGGGAAAGCAGCGTAAGATGGCCCAAATGTTTGGGCCCCTGCACCCATATGGGAGACCTGGAAGAAGCTCCTGGCTTTGGATGGGCCCAGCTCTGGCTGTTGTGGCCGTTCAGGGAGTGAACCAGCAGATGGGAGATCTTTGTCTCTGTCCTTCTCTCTGTAACTCTCTGTCTCTCAAATATTAAATAAATAACAATCTTTTTTTTTTTTTAATTTGACAGATAGAATTACAGACAAAGAAAGGTCTTCCTTCCATTGGTTCACTCCCCAAATGGCCACAACGGATGGAGCTGCACCGATCAAAAGCCAGGAGCCAGGTGCTTCTTCCTGGTCTCCCATGTGGGTGTAGGGCCCAAGCACTTGGGCCATCCTCCACTGCTTTCCCAGAGCACAGCAGAGAGCTGGACTGGAAGAGGAGCAACTGGGACTAGAACTGGTGCCCATTTGGGATGCCGGCGCCGCAGGCCAAGGATTAACCTAGTGAGCCACGGCACAGGCCCCAACAATCTTTAAAAAAAAAAAAAAATGCTAGATCACAGAATAACAGAAAACTTTGTAAGCAAGAATTTCTATAGCAAGAATAAAGAGAATGAATAATATAACTAATTGTTGTAGGTCAGAGGCTGGCACTGTGGCATGGCACCTGCAACGCCAGCATCTGTATGGGCACTGCTTTGAGTCCTGGCTGTTCCACTTCCCATGCAGCTCCCTGCTAATGTGCCTGGAAAAGCACTGGAGGATGGCCCCTGCCGCCCACATGGGAGACCCAGATGAAGCTCCTGGCTCCAGCGTGGCCCAGTTCTGGCATTGCAGCCATTTGGGGAGTGAACCAGAGATGGAAAGCTTGCTCTGTCTCTCTCTCTAATTCTGCCTTTCAAATAAATATTTTGAAAAAAGAATGTTTGCAGGTCAGTGCATGATCTCAGATGAATATTATCATTGACTTAATAATTTAAAATTTTCTATGTTCACATTTTTCTCCTAATCTAGCTTCATATTTATGATAGAGATATATGTGATATTTTTTCAACTGACTGAACATCGTTTCTCCTTTTTATTTTTTTTCAGATAATTTATTTTTACTTGAAATTTTTTTCCTATTATGACTTTCCAGAGCCCCAGCCATTGTCTAATTTGTGAAACCAATTATTTTTCTCTTTTTAAATCTTCTCTTAGCCCTGTAATTCAGTAATACTTTTCAAATTAGGAATCCGGCACAAAGTAGAACAACACTTTATTTATTTTTTAATAAATAGATTTTTTAAAGATTTATTTGTTTATTTGAAAGAGTTAGAGAAGGAGAGACAGGGAGATTTTTTATCCACTGGTTCATTCCCCAAATGACCACAACAGCTAGGGCTGTGCCAGGCCAAAGCCAGGAGCAAGGAAGCCAGGAGCCTCTTCTGGGTCTCCTAGGTGGATGCAGGGGCCCAGGGATTTGGGCCACCCTCTGCTGCTTTCCTAGGCTAGTTAGCAAGGAGCTAGATGGTAAGTGGAGCAGCCAGAATTTGAACTGGTGTCCATGTGGGATGCCGTCACTGCAGGCCGCGGCTTAACCTGTTCCACAGTGTCAGCCCCCAGAATCATTTAATTATTACTCCTTCCCTTTCCTCTAGTGCTGCGTAATCTTTCATACTGGATGGTCTTCAAGGGCAGCTGCCACAGTTCTTACTCTTCCAGGTGTAATTTAAATGGGTCAGAGTAAGCACCATTAGACATATATTGAAGATCAGTATGTATATATGTGTTTTTATTTGAGGGCAGGCATTTGACATAGAACTTTGGACATCACTTGGGATGCCTGCATCCCATAGTGGAGTGCCCAAGTTTAAGTCTTGGCTCCACTCCTGATTCTTGCTAATGCATACCCTAAGAGGTAGCAGTTGATGGCTCAAGTGCTTGGGTCCTCCCACCCATGTGGCAGACCTGGACAGAGTCTGCTCCAGCTGTTGAAGGCATTTGGGGATTGAACCAACAGATGAGAAGAATGCACTCGCTTGCACTTGCGTTCTCTCTCACATACCCCTCTTCAAATAAGTTAGATAAACAAAAACATTCTGAATAGATTTGTTTTAAAAAATATCTTTGACTTTGACACTAGGATGGCTCACCTGTCCAGCTATTTGCCCTCACATGTTCAAAAGTTGACTGTGTTTGAAAGTTGCAGCAGATGGCAGATTGAAGATTTTACTCAAACTTGAGTTTTAAGTAGATAATAAGATTTTTTTAATGTATAATTCACATTCTCAAGGTTTTCTAATGCATTCAGATATCAACAGAATTCATGATCTTAATTTTTTAAAATATGTATTTATTTATTGGAAAGGCAGAATTAGTGAAAGAGCTATCTTCCATCCGCTGGTTTACTCCCCAAATGGCCAAAACGGCCAGAAGTGGGCCAATCCGAAGCCAGAAACCAGGAGCTTCTTCCAGGTCTGCCAAGTGGGTGCAGGGGCCCAAGCACTTGGGCCATCTTCCACTGCTTTTCTGGGCACATTAGCAGGGAGCTGGATTGGAAGTGGAACAGCCAGAACTTGAACCAGTACCCATATGGGATGTCGGCACTGCAGATGCTGGCTTTACCCACTATGCTACAACACTGGCCCCTATGATCATAATTTAAAGCCTAAATTAAGTTTCTGCTATCAGTTTTCTTATTCCTTTATTCATATGTGTAATATTTGAAGTGCTACTTTAAACAGCCTTTTATTTTTAAAATTTTATTACTTTCATATCAGAAGCAGAGAGAGAGACAAAAAGAGCTACCATCTGCTGGTTCACTCCCCTTAAATGTCTGCAATAGCTAGGGCTGGACCGGGACTACAGTTCAGGTTTCCTATATGAATGGCAAGAACCTAGTTACTTGAACCATAATATCACTGCCTCCCTGGGTCTGCATTAGCATAAAACTGGACTTGGAAGATGGAAATTTAACGCAGGCACTCCAGTATGGGATGTGAGCATTTAATCGCTAGGCTAAACACCTGCTCCCAGCTTTTTAAATAATATTCAATCCCACATTAGTTCAGGTAATTCAGATATTATAATAAAGGGGCAAGGATCATTATTACTGCTGTTTGCCTCGTCACACAAAAAAGATAAAACACACATTTCTTTCTTTAAAATTGCAAAAGGAATTCTCCCTTTATGTTGAATGTCAGTTTTTGTTAACTCTTAGCTTTTGAGTTTAATAAATGAAATACCAATGCTATACAACCTCTTTCATTAACTGTAAAATTTGATGAGCATGCTTCTCATATTTGTCAAAGCCTAACATATTTTTGTTTGTTAGCTTCTGCCATGATCCTTGTTAAAATTCATTAAACATTGGGGCTGGCTCTGTGGCACAGTGGGTTAACAACTGGGCCTGAGGTGCTGGCGTCCCATATGGGCGCTGGTTCAAGACCTGGCTGTTCCACTCCTGATCCAGCTCTCTGCTGTGGCCTGGGAGCGCAGCAGAGGATGGCCCAAATCCTTGGGACCCTGCGCCTGCATGGGAGACTCAGAGAAGGCTCCTAGCTCTTGGCTCCTGGCTTCAGATCCGTGCAGCTTTGGCCTTTGCAGCCAGTAGGGGAGTGAGCCATCTGATGGAGGACCCTCCCTCCCTCCCTCTCTCTCTCTGCCTCTCCTCTACTGTGTGGCTCTGATTTTCAAATAAATGAATAAATCTTTTAAAAAATTCACTAAACATCAATTAAAAAAAAACTGTTGATAGATACATACCTACCTACTTGATTTAAATTGAGCATGTATATTTTCCCTTGTTCAGCATTAACTTCAATGATATTCAAAAACATGTACACTCTAAATAAAAATTTTGAGATACACATATACATACTTGTGCACACACAGTAATTTCCTGCCAAATTTATTATAAAAACATCCTTGAATAAGCAAAACTTATTCTTCCAGGAATCAGATTTAGCTATGTACCTTCTAAAATTACAATCCATTGTACTTAGTAGGTGAAATAAAAAAAGAAGTCTATATGTTGATTGGTTCTTTCTTTTAAATTCTTCATCTGATCTTATGGAAAGAATGATTATATTGATGGGTATTTTTATTTTTTACATTCTTTTCTCATTTCTCAAAACATTTAGTAATTAAATATTACTGTGGTACTTCAAAAAGTTCATGGAAAAACAGCATTTAGAGATAAGTTCTAGTGCAAAAAGTTTTGAAATCCAGGCATGCTTTCTTTATGATATGAATTTCCATGAGCTTTTTTGAAACCCTCCCCCAAAATGGGTGGATTTCAAAAATTTTGCACCAAAATAACCTTATGTCTTAATTCCATTTTCCCTGGACTCTTTGAAACATCATCTTCTATGTTAAAGTCTATGGACTTAAACTGAGTTGTGTGAAGAAATATTTTCCAATGTGTCTGTTCCAACAGGTTGGCGATAGTATCGTCCACAAAGCCAGAGAGACTTTGGAACGAGCTATTAAACTGGTGAATGATACCAAGAAATGGGGTGCTAGGGTTGTGTATGGAGATACCGACAGGTAATGGATTTTTGGGGTGTATTTGTCTTTTTACATCTCTTCAAATCTTCATTGTTTGAAGTGGTTTAAGGGCAGTTTTTTTCTAAAACTTAGAGTACTACCTAAGTCATTTCCAGGCCATACGATCTCATGATCAGAGTTAACACAGGTTCTGATTCATCAGATGTTGCCTTAAGAAACAGAAAAAGTAGCTGTACTGAGCCACAGACTGAAGATTTCCTGGAATCCCCCTAGGTGGCTCTGTAAAGAAAATACACACAGCAGTCTAGTCTGTTTAAAGAAATGGTTTTTAACATCAGTAATTAAACATTGTTGCAGCTCTGTGACTTTGAATGTGTATCTTAAACTATTTTTAAAGGACAGTTGACAAAGATATGGTTAGCTTTTCATTAGGCCCAAAAATGTGTTGCCCTTCTTATAAGAGAAGTGCACCGAAGCAAATACAGTTTTTCACTTGATTACAGAAGGTTGACAGACTTCCTCAAGCCCATTTTTATGTCCTGGCAAAGAACAGGACTGAACTGCCTTTGAATCCTGAATTAATAATCCAACTTGCTCTTTTCCTTCTTTCCTTGCTTGCTGTTTTTCAGGACAGTTAGTTACATAACATCTTATTTGTATGCTTCTTAAAATTCTTCTAGAGTATAGGTATTATGAAAATTCCTTGGAGTCTGAAATTTTTTTCATATTGAGGACTGTCACAATGTGATCTTGCTAAAAGTACTTGCCTCAGGACCTCTGCTAACTTCATAGTCCAACAGAGCAACAGAAGATAATTCTTCTGATTGTTAAAAATAGCTTGTAAATGGGGCCAGCGCTGTGGCACAGTGGGTTAAAGCCCTGGCCTGAAGCACCGGCATCCCATATGGGCGCCAATTCTAGTCCCAGCTGCTCCTCTTCCCATCCAGCTCTCTGCTATGATCTCAGAAAGCAGTAGAGGATGGCCCAAGTCCTTGGGCCCCTGCACCCAAGTGGGAGACCCGGAAGAAACTCCTGGCTCCAGATTGGCACAGCTCCGTCCGTTGCGGCCAACTGGGGAGTGAACCAGCAGATGGAAGACCTTTCTTTCTGTCTCTACCTCTCTCTGTAACTCTTTCAAATAAATAAAATAAATCTTTAAGAAAAAATGATACTATTTGAGTAGATACTGAATAAAGTATCTAAAAATGATAAATACCTTTTAAAAATAGCTTGTAAATAATAAATAGCTTATTAGTAGTCCTTGAGCAGCATTTAATCTTAAAAATATATGTATAATCAGCATAATTATATTAATGCTGAATGAGACTTTTGCTGCTTGTGGTGGCTGTTTCATTACCAGCAGGTGAGAATGGTTTCAAATTATCCAGGTCTTAATTATCCATATTCCCTATTGTTTATCATCAAACACCACTCCTTAGTTGTTTGACTTTGGGTATTTCAGTGCTCTGTAAAATGACTTCTGGGTACCTGTGTAAAGCATAATTCTACAGCTTGTTAGCAGAACTCACTAAATATTTAGAGAAGTTAAACATTTAAACTGTTGAGTTTAATACAGGGTCTATATATGTCAGATGTTAACAACACAGAAGTTACCATGAATCTGTAGTTATGTTGTTTACTCTTTAAGATCTGTAAGGATTAAACCAAACCCAGAGACTCACAGAATGTCAGAACTAGAAGAGAACTTTGGTATTACTTAGACCAGCATTTTCCATACCCTTAGGAAAACCTTAGAAAGCTTTAGAATGTGCCTCAGGTGATGCTTAAGAACTAAAATTAGTCTAAGATCACCCAACTGGTTAGTAATGGAGCCATAAATTGGTGTTCAGTGTTTTGATTCCTAGCTAGTACTTTAACTGTATATCAGACTTTGTAGGTGTTTTATGATTCCAGGCAAGGAAATTTATTTGCAGTGTCATCAGTTCTTTTGGTTGCCATTCACTACCTGATCCATTCAACAAATTCGTATTGAAGTTTGTGTGAAGACAATTCAGTGTAGCAGTGCATTCTCAACATTAACAGGATCACCTAGCAGAGTACAGATAAGGTCAAGGAGGCAAAATAATCTCAGTATGATAGTTGTTGGTCTTGCAGAACTTAACCCTACCCAACAGTATTTTATTTCCTACTAATTACTTTCAATTATTAAATTTCATTTTATTTTTTTTTCCTTAGGAAGGTAATAGTGATAAAAGGTTGAGAAACCCTGCTCTAGAAATAATAGGTAATGTTTGGTTGAGTGAAAGTTTTCAACTGAGAGTTGAGATTTGGATTATCTTTCTAGATGATTGTATGGCTATTAATTAAGTCACTTAGCTTCTCCAGGGTTCAGTTGCCTCATCATCAGAATTAAGGAAATCTGATGGGTGGCCATGATGAATGACCATCGCTTCCTACCAATATTAGTAACAGGTTTTATGCATCTTGGTATCTAGCTAACGGAGATCAGTTACCAAAGCATGAAGGGTATTTTTCTCCTAAAGCACTGCCATCCATTTAGAAAGTGTAACAAGTTAAGTACCTTGTGTTTAATCAGTTATCCAACAATTACATAATTGATTGTCCAACAATTATTTCATATAACAGTGGTTCTCATATTTATCCCACCATAGTGGATAAATAAATATAGAATATATAATGTAAATAAATATAAATAAAATCTTTTTTAAATTTTTTAAAAAAGAAGTGGAGCAGCCAGGAGTCAAACCGGCACCAATATGGGATGCCAGCACTGCAGGAAGTGGCTTTACTTGCTGTGCCACAGCATCTTCCCCTTCAGTGACTCACTGAATTTCTGTTTTGACAATCATTACTATAAAAGTGTGCTTGAACTTCTTCACCCAAAGATGAATGTTATTTAGTAAATTAAAAGGACAAGTGACAAATAGAAATTCATTTTTATTTATTTATTTGAGAGGTAGAGTTACAAAGAGAGGGAGAGACTGAGAGAAAAGTCTTGTATCCACTGGCTTAATCCCCAAATGGCCACAACAGCCAGAGCTGGGCCAATCCAAAGCCAGGAGTTTCTTTTGGTTTCCAACATGGGTGCAGGGGCTCAAGCACTTGGGCCATCTTCTACTGCTTTCCCGGGCCATAGCAGACAGCTGAAGAGATCAGAAGAGGAGCAGCCAGGATACAAACTGGCACTCATATGGGATGCATCACTGCAGGTGGAGGCTTAACCTACTATGCCATAGTGCCAACCCTTAGAAATTCATTTCAAAACAGTCTGCCTTTTTGTAGGCTGGTCACCTCTATTTACAGTGACCAAAAACTTTTAATCCTGGCCAGCTCTCTTAAAGTTTAGCATCAAATCATACTGGCCAAAATAGCATAGATAGATTCTAATAAATGATGGATTCTTAATAAATGTAAATAGCATAGATAGATTCTAATAAATTCTAATAAATGTGCTGGGTAAAATCTAAGATACATATCTTATATTAGTATCTTTTAAGATGTATCTTTACTTTGACCATTTTTACTGAGTTAGTTTTTAACAAAATAGTGCCCAGAATATAGTTCAATATAAGAATGTATAGACCTGAATAATCAGCCACTACCCCAGTCAAGATATAGAACAATTCTATCACCCTACAGTGGTGTTTGATTCCCCCTTGCAATCAAACCCTTAACCTCATCTCCTTCCCCAGGCTACTGCTTCTCTGATTTTTGTTGCCATAGCTTAATCTTAAAGAAATATGTGTGTTTACATGTTAATTTTAGAATCTCTGCATTCATCATTGCATCTGAACATTTTAAAAATAATCTTTCTGGCCGGCGCCATGGCCCAATAGGCTAATCCTCTGCCTGCGGCACCGGCACCCCAGGTTCTAGTCCCGGTTGGGGCACCGGATTCCGTCCCGGTTGCCCCTCTTCCAGGCCAGCTCTCTGCTGTGGCCCTGGAGTGCAGTGGAGGATGGCCCAAGTGCTTGGGCCCTGCACTCGCATGGGAGACCAGGAGAAGCACCTGGCTCCTGGCTTCAGATCAGCGCGGTGCACCTGCTGCAGCACGCCGGCCGCAGCGGCCATTGCGGGGTGAACCAACAGCAAAGGAAGACCTTTCTCTCTGTCTCTCTCTCTCTCACTGTCCACTCTGCCTGTCAAAAAAAAATAATAATCGTTCATAAAAATTGTTTGGCAGTAACATATGAAGTTAAATTTTCCATTAGCATGTGACCCAGCAGTTCCACTCCTTTATGTTTACCTAAGAGAAATGAAAGTATGCCCATACGAAAGCTTGTATACAAGTCTCTACTGAAGCATTTTTCATAATACTCCCAAACTGCATACAATATAAATATGCATCAGTGAGTGAATGAATAAACAAATTGCAGAATACCCATATAATGGAATACTACTGAACAATAAAAGAGGTACCAGTTATTGTTACTCCAATATCATGGATCAGTCTCAACCATATGCTAAGTGAAAGAAGCAAAACACCAGAGAGTATAGACTGTATAGTTCCATTTATGTGAAGTTCTTGAAAAAAATAAAACTAACCTTTAGGAGCTGGCACTGTGGTGCAATGGGTTAAGCTACTGTCTGCAGTACCAGCATCCTATATGGACACCAGTTCAAGTCCTGGCTGCTCCATTTCTGATCCAGCTCCATGCTGATGTGCCTGGAAGGCAGTGGATGATGACCCAAGTGCTTGGGCCCTTGCACCCACGTGGGAGACCTGCAGGAAGCTCCTGTCTCCTGACTTTGGCCTGGCCCAGCCCCTGCTGTTGCAGCCATTTGGGGACTGAGCCAGCGGATGGAGGATCTCTCTGTCTTTCCCTTTCTGTAATTCTGGCTTTCAAATAAATACATAAATAAATAAAACTTAAAAAAAAAAGTAACCTATAGTAATACACAATAGGACCTTGTGTTGAGCTTTAGACCACAATAGAATGAATTATTATGAAATAGTAAAGGGGAACTTTGGGGTGTCATGAAGATGTTCTGTCTTGATTCTGCTTGTAGTTACACAAGTGTATACACTTGCAGGGTTGCCATAATGAAATATCACAGACTCAGTGGCTTAAACAACTGAAATTTTATTTTCTCTCAGTTAGAGACACTAATAGTCCAAGATTCAGGTGTTGGCAGGTTTGATTTCTCTTAAAGCCTTTCTCCTTGGCTCACAGATGGCTTCCATCTCACTGTCTTCCCATGGTCTTGCCTCTGTGCACAGGTATCCCTGGTACTTCTGTATATCCAAGTTTCATCTTTGAAGGACAGCAATCAGATTAGATTAAGGCATGCTCTTACCAGCTTGTTTTAACTTGATCATCTCTGAATAATCTATTCCAAATCCAGTCACATTCTGAAAAATTTGGTATTAGAACCTCAATATATGAATTTTAGGGGAATACAGTTCAGTCTATAACAAGAAGATACATTTGTCAAAATTCGTGGAACTGTGCCTTTCTAATGTGTTCATTTTGTTATATGCTAAATATACCTCACTAGAGTTTTTATTAAATAACCATTCAAAAGGATATTCCATAATTTTTTCTTAGTTTGTTTATTTATTTGAGAGGTAGAGTTACAGACAGTGAGAGGGAGAACAGACAACCAAATGGGATTTTTTTTAAGGTCCTATAAAAATTTTTTTTAAGAAATATGAGATTGGTTTATATGGCTAGACATAAGAATCTTAAAGCCAGTTTCAAGATGGAATCTCACATATATAATAGCCATTATTTCTTTGGTGCTTGAAGTATATACTAAAATGTAAGCTTAAGTAGATTTGGTGTTACAAAAATATACCTAATACTTTTGTTTCATCTGAGCATTTTTTGTGTTGATATTTTTTATGCATATCAGAAATCCTCACCTCTTTACCTGCACACACTGCTGGTGGAATTGTACATCAGAAGGATTCTGGAATTCAACTTCTAGGAATTTGTTCTAAGGATATAATCAGAAGTGTGCCACATAATTATTTTAAATGAGATGTTAGGGAAGAAAAGAGTAAAACACCTGTAATATATACCCATATATATTGAAACATAGTATAGTTGTACATATAAAAGAACTAAGTTATATGGGGAAATGTTCAATATACACCATTTAACGGGAAAAGATTTAGAGACACATGTTTGTAGTGTCTTTTTTTTCTCAATGGTAGGATTACAAATGGCTGTTTCCTTCCTTGTGCCTTTTTGTGTTTTGTAACTATTCTTCAGTGAACATGTGTTTGCAAAAAATGTGCTTTTTTAAAAGTTGAATTGTTCTGGAAAGAAATTTTTTCCCATAACACAAGTAAGTTTTTTATTTCTTTCTTTATAATCACGTATTCTCTTATTTTATGGTGGACTTAACTGTATGTCATACAGAACCTTAAAAGTGTAGGGATGACCCAGGACCCTTCTTGTCTCTTGCAATATCTGAGCCAATATGTTCAGTTCATCTAGAATATTAAACATACGTAACAAGGACTATGACTTCAGAAGTGAATAAGGGAGAGAAAAGTGGTTTTGTTTGGTATTAGAGTATTAGGACAATTATTCTTGATGATATTTTTCATTATAATAACCCAATACCCAACTCTGCTTTTAATCTCTTAGTATGTTTGTGCTACTGAAAGGCGCCACTAAGGAGCAGTCTTTTAAGATTGGTCAAGAAATTGCTGAAGCTGTAACTTCTACCAACCCTAAACCAGTGAAGTTGAAGTTCGAAAAGGTAAGAGGAATATAAAATGAATAATCACATATAAAATTCACATACTGGAGTGGACATTTGGCTGAGCAATTAAAATGCCACTTGGATATTTGTCACAGTGCCTGGAATTGAGTCCTGGCTCTGCTAATGTGCAAACTGGGAGGAATCAGATGATAGCTTAAGTGCTTAGGTCCCTGCCACCCACCCTGGCTTCAGCTTGGCTCAGCCCCAGCTGTTATAGGCATCTAGGTAGGAAACCAGTGGATGGGAGAGATTGTCTGTCTTTCTATCATCTCTCTCTCTCTGCTTTTCAAATAAAATTTGTAAAAATTATTTTATAAAATTTCATATACCATGTTAGCTTTATGACTGAATACATTTTCAGAATAATTAACAGTATGTGGGTCCATAGAGTGTAAATTTGACTCAATTTCATAAAATTTTCTCAGATTTTTTAAGATTTTAATTATTTGAAATGTAGAATTTGAGAGGGAGAGATCTTCCCATCCTTTGGTTCATTCCCCACATAGCTGTAACAGCTAGGGCTGGGCCAGGCCAAAGCCAGGAACTTTTATCTGGATCTTCCACGTGAGTGCAGGGGCCTAAGGACTTGGGCCTTCTGCTGCTGCTTTCCCATGTGCATTAGCAGGGAGCTGGATCAAAGTGGAGCAGCCAGGACTGGAACCCATGCCCATATGGGATGCCAGCATTGCAGGTGGCAGCTTAACACACTGTGCCACAATGCTGGCCCCTAAAGTAATGTCTTCAACAAAATGAAGAATGTTCTAGTTAATACTGTTGTTGGCCACCCCAATAGCATTACTTATTGGTCTAAAAACAATCAGCATTTCATTTTCTCATAGATTTTATGGCTCAGGGGTTCAGAAAAGATGCACCAGGGTCCTCAGCTGGGAAGACTTAAAGGCTGGATGTGACCTATCTGATAACTGGGGTAACCCAGTTGGCATCTAAGTACTGTGATGTCTATGGTAGGTGCTGGTAGATGGTGTGGACATCAGCTGAACACATATGTAGCCTTTCCCAGGCTGCCTGTTCTTCTCCACATTATGGTGGCTGGGTTCTAGGAGTGAACATCCCAAAGATAGACAAAGCAAATTTACTTTTTATGACACAGTCCCAAAACCACACAGTGTCACAGTCTCTTTAAATATAAGAAGACAGAACAAAGATCTTATCTATTAATGGGACGAATGTCAGAGCCCCATTGAAAGACCAGGTAGAATGGGAGATATTCTTTGCAAAGTATACTCTTGCCACAAGGACTTCTGACTCTTTTTGCTTTCCTTTAGATGTCAAATATATATTTATTTATTTCTTTATTTATAAAAAGATGTTATGCCTATGAGCTATGTGGAATGCAAAAAAGTGTAAGACATGATTCTGTCCTGTAAGAGCCAGTAATCTAAAAGGAAAGGTTAGAAATATATGTAAGTGATCTCTTTTATTGTCAGTTTATAGAAAGTCTTATGAGTAGTAGTCTTCCTAAGCAATGTTAAGAATACAAGGGAAAGGAGGAATTATGTCTTCCTGGGCTGGATGGGGAGAGTCCATGTAGCAGGTAACATTGAACTATGTCCTGAAACATGGTTAAAATTTCAAGACATGGGGCTGTAATCATTATGCACAGAAGAAACTGGGATGTAGAGACAGGGAGTCAGACAAGCACAATATGGGAATACAAAGTAGCAGGAGATTAATGTGGAAAAAATTGAGATCAGACTGTAGAGGGTTTTGAATGTCAAGCTAAAGAGTTTCAATTTTTTCAATAAGGTTTATTGCCTTAGTCTGTTCTACTTTAACAGAATATCATAAATTGGATATTTATAAAGAATAGAAACTTATTTCTCACAGTTCCAGGGTTTGGAAAGTCCAAGATCAAAGCACCAGCAATTGGTATCTGGGGAGTGTCGCTTTGGTGCATTGTTAGATAGTGGAAGGCAAAAAAGCCAAAAAGGAATTAATTTTTTATCCCTCCATAAAGCTTTTTTGTTAAATTGTATACATTTTATTAATTAAATATTTATATAAGATAAACAAATTTTATGTACCTCATATACACATATTTAACATAAAGCTCTTTCATAAGGGCACCTAATCGAGATGGAGCCCTCATGATATAATTCCATTATAAAGGCTCTACCTCTTCATATCATCACATTGCCAAACCTGAATTTTGGAGGAGATACATTTTTTTTTTTTTTTTGACAGGCAGAGTGGACAGTGAGAGAGAGAGACAGAGAGAAAGGTCTTCCTTTGCCGTTGGTTCACCCTCCAATGGCTGCCGCGGACAGCGCACTGCGGCCAGCGCACCGCGCTCATCCGATGGCAGGAGCCAGGTGACAGGTGCTTTTTCCTGGTCTCCCCATGGGGTGCAGGGCCCAAGCACTTGGGCCATCCTCCACTGCACTCCCGGGCCACAGCAGAGGGCTGGCCTGGAAGAGGGGCAACCGGGACAGAATCCGGCGCCCCGACCGGGACTAGAACCCGGTGTGCCAGCGCCGCAAGGCGGAGGATTAGCCTGTTGAGCCACGGCGCCGGCCTGGAGGAGATACATTTTAATCACAGCAGTTATCAAACAAGAGAGTGACATGATCAGAGATATTTCAGAATTGGCCTCACCATGGTGAACAAGATAGGTTGGAAAAGGGAGAGTCTGAAAACTCAGTGCCTCTTGTAACTATCATAGCCTTAACTAGTGAAATGAAAAGAGGGAATACAAATTAATAAAGGACAATTCAAGAGCCGCTGAGAAAGAATGATGGGCAATACCTTAACATGATTGATTTAGGAGAGCAGTGTGGAAAGCATAGAAGAGGGAGAAATGAATAATGATAAAGTGAAGAGCTTGGAGAATAATACATACACAAAAATGTACCTGAAATATACCGGGCAATATAAAAACAAAAACTGCAAAACTTCCCAAAGAAAATATAGACATATGTCAAGAACTGGTAAGCAAGTGTTTATGATGAATATTGATCTTTAGTTTTGTTTTCTTGTATTATTTTTGGTTTGAGAATATGAAACAGCTGCCCTCAGAATATGAGTTGAAAGTGTTCCCTCTTTTTTTTTTGAAAGAAAAAGTGTGTAAGATTGGTTCAATTAGTTAGTCCTTAGTTGGCTGATGGCATTAACCAGTGAAGCTGCCTGAACCCAGAATTGTATTTGGGGGAATGTTTTTAATTACAAATTAAACCAGACACTAAACTGTTAAAATTTGCTTCATATTTCAGTTTTTGGTAACTTTTGGTTGTTAGTGCATGGGCTTGTCCATTTTAAGTTGCCAAATTTGTTTTTTAACAAATTGCTCATTTTCCTTATTGTGATTCTATTACCCGTGGATCTTCAGTGATAGCCTTCTTTCATTTATAGTGTTAACTACTTTGTTCTTTCTTTCTTACTCATTCTAGCTAAAGGTTTATCAGTTTGTTGAACTTGTTGAAGAACAGTTTCATTAATTTCCACTGTTACCTCCTTTCTATTTGCTTTGAGTTTAGTTTGCTTTTCTTTTACTGTCTTAATCTGGAAGCTGGACTCTTTGATTTTGAACAAATATCTTTCTTTAATATAAGCATTTAAAGATGTAAATTTCCTTCTAAACATGACATTAACTACAAATTTTCATATTATCTACTTTCATTATTACTCATTTTCTTAAATGATATGACCCATAGGTTATTTAGAAGTGTAAGTTCCAAATATTTATGGATATTTCAGAAATATTTTTATTGTTATTTCTAATACATTCTGCACTGTGGTCAAATAACATACTCAGTATGACTTCAGTGCTTTTAAGTTTATTGCAGTTTGTTGTTGGTCAGTCACATGGTCTATCTTAGTGAATGTTCCATGTGACCCTGAAAAATTGTATTTTCCAGTTATTGGGTAAAATGTCCTATAAATATTACTTAGATTAAGTGATAGTGTTTTGAAGACTTCAATATTACTGGTTTTCTGTCATTTACAAAGAGAGGTGCTAAAGTCTCCAACTGTTATGAATTTTCATGAGTGTTTAGTTTTGTCCATTTCTATTTCTTGTATTTCAAGGTTCTCTTACTAGATGAATATGAATCTTACTAGATGAATTATGAATCTTCTAAATTGAATTGATACTTTTATCTTTGATAATATTCCTTGTCTTGAAATCTACTCTTTCAGATATTAGTACAATTCAAAATTCATGAGAAATGTTCATTACAAAAATTTTTCATATTTCTCAAATATTTTCATCAAAATAAAGTCCATTTTCCACAGACTTGAAGTACCTTCATATAACTACTCCAGTAGTTATAGTTTCTTTTGCTTACAAGTTTATTTAAGGTTTACTTATTTGAAAGGGAGAATTAGAGACAGAAGCAGATAGAGAAGTCTTCCATCCACTGGTTCACTCCCCAAATGGCTGCAACAGCCGGAGCTGAACCAATCCAAAACCAGGAGCCAGGAGCTTCTTCTGGGTCTCCCACATAGGTTCAGGGGCCCAGGCGCTTGGACCATCTTCTACTGCTTTCCTAGATCATAGCAGAGCTGGATCAGAAGTGGAGCAGCCAGGTCTTGAACTAGCATCCATATGGGATGCCAGCACTGCAAGTGGCAGCTTTAACTGCCAGGCCACAGCACAGATCCTATAAGTTTATTTTGATACAAATTTCTTTTTATTTTTAAAAATATTTATTTATTTATTATTTGAATGTCAGAGAGAGGAAGAGACAGAGAACTTCCATCCACTGGTTTGATCCCCAAATGGCCACAATGGCCAGGCTGAGCTAGGCAGAAGCCAGGAGCTTCATCTGGGTCTCCTATGTGGGTGCATTGGACCAAGCACTTGGGCCATCTTGCTCTGCTTTCCCAGGCATAATAGCAGGGAGCTGGATCAGAAGCACAGCAGCTGGGACCCATATGGGATGCTGGCATTGCAGACAGCACCAGCCCCACAAAAAATTCTTAAATATACACATAATTTTTAATATGTATTTTTTGTGAACTGTTTGAAGACTTTATATATATGCACACACACACACACATATGGGTTTCAGATTTTTTTGCACCAAAATAAACTTGCCTTCTAATTCCATTTTCTGCAAACTTTTTGTTTGTTTTTTTACAGGCAGAGTGGACAGAGAGAGAGAGAGAGAGAAAGGTCTTCCTTTGCCATTGGTTCACCCTCCAATGGCCGCTGCGGCCGGTGCACCCCAACCGGTGCACCGCGGCCGGTGCACCACGCTGATCCGAAGGCAGGAGCCAGGTGCTTCTCCTGGTCTCCCATGGGGTGCAGGGCCCAAGCACTTGGGCCATCCTCCACTGCACTCCCTGGCCACAGCAGAGAGCTGGCCTGGAAGAGGGGCAACCGGGACAGAATTCGGTGCCCCGACTGGGACTAGAACCTTGGGTGCCAGCACCACTAGGCGGAGGATTAGCCTAGTGAGCCGCGGCGCCAGCCTTCTGCAAACTCTTTGATGCCTCATACTTGCATAGAATATCTCTGAAAGAATACACAGCAAATCAGTAACAGAGTGCCTATTTGGAAGAAGAAATGGAGGCTAAAGAACTTCTTGCTGTAAACTGTGTTAACTTCTTAATTTTGTACCAAATGTAGATGCTATTTACATTAATATTTAATTGTTTAAGACAATATGATAGGGGCCAGTGCTGTGGCACAGCGAGTTAAAGTCCTGGCCTGAAGCACCAGCATCCCATATGTCCTTGCTGCCCCACTTCCGATCTAGCTCTCTGCAATGGCCTGGGAAAGCAGAAGATGGCTGAAGTCCTTGGGTCCCTGCACCTATGTGGGAGACCCAGAAGAAGCTCCTAGATTCTCGCTTCGGATCAGCTCAGCTCAGCCGTTGTGGCCATCCGAGGAGTGAACCAGCAGATGGAAGACCTCTCTCTGTCTCTTTCTCTCTTTCAACTAAATAAAATAAATCTTTAATTAAAAAAAAGACAATATGATAACTTTTAAGAGAGCAGTATTAGTTGAGGTAAGAGCAAAATTGATGTAAAAAAAAAAAAAAGGAATGAGTAAGTGGTAAAGAAGTAAAGACAGTTCATTGTGCTTTCACCTCCAGGTGTTCTGTCCTGAACCTGTTGTCCTTTAATCATATTTAAAATGTTTTTATAGTTAACATTTGGTTAAAGAGAGTAGAAAGATACAAAAGTAAAATTCATTACAGGGAAAAAATAGTTATTTAGAACCATTTTGTTAATGTCACTATAGGTATATTTGCCCTGTGTTTTACAAACAAAAAAGAGGTATGTGGGTTACATGTATGAAACACTGGATCAAAAGGACCCAGTATTTGATGCAAAAGGAATAGAAACTGTTAGAAGAGATTCCTGCCCCGCTGTTTCTAAGGTAAGTTGTATCTATCTTGTTTTCATCTTTAAGAAATAAGTGACTATGAATGTGGTGAAAATGTAACCATCCTTTAAGTAAATGGAAGAACTGTATCTTGCATAATTATATGTAACTATGGGAGGAACTGAATTGCAAGAATTTTATTTGATTTTACCTTTGGTTTCTGACTTCTTACCATGCCTTACATTTTATCAAAATTGCTAAAAAGGAAAACATAAACGTGATGAGAATTTCTTACCAACAGGCTTATGGTATGGGAATGCATAGGCCCCAGTATTCAGAATAAGATATTGCACTTTCACCTGAAAGTTTCAAGTTTAAACCAATCGACTGTATAAATCCACCACATGTTGGTCATTTCCTAGTACAAATTTTATCAACACTATAAAAACGCAAAGGGATGATTTTGATTTGATTACTGGTATTATTTGAGCTATGGCCAAATTAAGTCCTCTCTATAGCAATAAAAAAAAAATACATGAAATCATAAAATCATGTCTGATTACTTGTACTTACACATTTTTGTTGCTCATCACATAACAAATGTTTCATCTGCTATCATTCTGATATGATTTTCCTCAAATCATATGATATTCTATTTTCAGAAATGGTGGGGCAGATATTGTGCTGCAGTGGGTTAAGCCACCACTTGGAATGCCAACATCCAGTATCAGAGTGTGGGTTTGAGTTTCTGCTCTCCTGCTTCTGATCTAGCTTCCTGCTAACATGCCTGGGAAGGCAGCAGTAGACAGCCCAAGTACTTGGGTTCCTGCGAGCCAAGTGGGAGACCCCACTGGAATTTGTGGCTTGTGATTTTGGTCTGGCCAAGCCCAGCCTGGTGTGTTGCAGACGTTTGGAGAGTGAACAAGCAGATGGAAAACCTCTCTCCTACCTTCCCTCTCTCCCTCCACGTTATTCCTACCCATCCATGCAACTACCCTTCCTCCTTCTTACTCTGCCTTTCAAATAAATAATTTTTAAGTAAATCAGCAAGTTACCTAATAGTTATATAACTGAAAGTGTTATAACAGCAGTGAAATATACTAGGGGATACTTTATGTGCATATCTTTTTGTTTATTTTAAGATACTTGAGCGTTCTCTGAAGCTGCTGTTTGAAACAAGAGATATTAGTCTAATTAAACAGTATGTTCAGCGACAGTGTATGAAGCTTCTGGAAGGAAAGGCCAGCATACAAGATTTTATCTTTGCCAAGGAATACAGAGGAAGTTTTTCTTACAAACCTGGAGCTTGTGTGCCAGCCCTTGAACTTACAAGGTAATGAAGCACGACAGCAGGCATGGCCTTCAGTACCTAAGCAGTGTAGCCCTGGGTTCCGCACAGACTTAGAAAGGGAGTGAAAACACATCTCGCCTACCTGCCCAGACTCTCCACTGCCCACGAGGAGCCTCGCTGAAAGTGAATGCATGTTCCCCTCTACTCCTCTTCTGGGTCTCCCGAAGGAAACTCAATGCAGTTCAATTGTGACCTGATACAGAGCTTGTTTCCCCCACCCCCGTCAGAATCACTAGGTCGTCTTTAATACTAATCTCCCAAACACGTAGGGGCTGCCTTTCTGGAATCAAATGTTTAACCAGATAACTTTGATATCAGCCCTTTATGATATCTGTTAACTGGTTTTGCAGGTAGCAATAATTCACAGGTAAGTTTTGAACTCTCCAGCATATCCACCTGGTGTAAACTAAGTAAAATGTATATAGTTCCTGAAGAAGTAATAACTCTTAAAAGAGTTTTCATTGCTTCAGCATTTAATTCTGACTTAATGTGCTATAAAGATGCTTCTCTGGCAGTCTTTGAGTGTGTGTCTTATTTGGATTTGAATAGAAAAATGCTTACTTACGATCGGCGCTCTGAGCCTCGAGTTGGGGAGCGAGTGCCCTATGTCATCATTTACGGGAGTCCTGGAGTGCCACTTATCCAGCTGGTAAGGCGGCCAGTGGAAGTCCTGCAAGACCCGACTCTGAGACTGAATGCCACTTACTATATCACCAAGCAAATTCTTCCACCCTTGGCAAGAATCTTCTCACTTATTGGTATCGATGTCTTCAGTTGGTATCATGAATTACCAAGGGTAAGCTTACTGACTTGTACATGTGCTGTACACTATCGAGAAAGTTCACTTTAAATTTCCTATAAAACTTAAGGTTTTACTTATATTTTGCAAGGAGCAAAGCAGACCATCTTTTGTCCTAAAGTGGCAAAGACGCCATATTCTTCTGGTTTCCTAAAAAAGAAACTTGAGAAGTTGTCTACAGATACCTTCCCAGCTTCTATCAGGCTGGCCAAATTATAGAAATATTAAAATAAATCCCATAGCTATTTCAGTGGTAAACACTGAGCTACAGAATATCTCAGAGCAAACCAGCTAATAAAAGAAATGAATATAAATAAATAAATAAATAAATAAAAGAAATGAATAAAAATTTCTTCAGCATAGATGTTTAGGAAATGTATAGGATAGAGTATCTAGACAGGGTTGTAACAAAACCAAAGAAATAAAAATGTTCAATTAACATTAAAGTAAAACGTGTAATCTGGAATCTTATCAAAGGACATTTTGCTTGAGTTCTTTTCTAGTTTACTCATTAGAAGCCTGAAGGAGCAATATGTAATTCTGTAAATAATCTGTCACACATTTTTTTAGAATAGTCATTTTTTCTGCTCGTTAGAATTCAGATCTTCTCAGTAGTTTGCTGGTATCTCAGACTATGAAAGGCAGAGGGTTTTCAGGCAAACTGATTTTTAAGAAGCTGATATTTAAATTAGGTTTTCAGCAAACACTTTAAAGAGAAAGGGAAAGCATACACTCAGAACTGAGGTTGAGGCTGTACGTCAGAGAATTTGTGCTGCTGACGTCTTAGTGCTGTGTCCTGGCTCCAAGCCAGGAAGCTCAAGTTTTTTAAATACCATTTTTCATCTCATCGTCAGCAAGAATATTAAGCCACTAGCATGTGTAAGAGTTAACCTAATAACTTTTGCACAGTAACTTATAAGGCACCAGAAGAAACTGCCAACAATAATTTATTTTAGTGTAAAAACAGTACCAGAAGACTGATCTCGGAAACCAGTATTCACTCGAAAAGAAGAATTCTTAGACAACATTTATCTAATTAAATTTGAAAAGTTCCTGCTTTGCTTTTGCTGGGATTTCTCACCCTGCTACCTGACATTGTTCTTCACCTTCCACTTGCTTTGTGTGCATGGCTCACCTCGGGCAGCCTTTCAGCAGTGTCTGTTCTCTCCATGGATTCTTCCCATGGTACTCTGTGGTCTCCTCGCCCTGTGTGATCTGGCAGTACATCTGTATACATCTCAACCACAAAACTAGCTGGAGGAAATCCTCTTCTTTTCCAGAAGAAAAAAACTGAGCGTGTCAGATGAAGTTGATGGAAGCTCCGGGAAGGCAAGGGCATTCACTGCCAGCGCCCCAGTGCTGCGAGCCGTGCCTGGCTTCTCCACAGTGGCTGAATGAGTAAACGAGTGAATGAGTAACGCCTGAGTGAAGCCCTAATCACAGCAGAACAGCTGCTCTGCTGGGAAGGTGGCTCAGACTGATTTCCGAATTGATGTTTTTACAGATCCACAAAGCCTCCAGCTCCTCTCGAAGTGAACTTGAAGGGCGGAAAGGCACTATTTCACAATATTTCACCACTTTACACTGTCCTGTGTGCGATGAGCTGACTCAGCATGGCATCTGTAGTAAATGTCGAAGCCAACCTCAGCATGTTGCCATCATCCTCAACCAAGAAATCAGAGAGTTGGAACGCAAACAGGAGCAACTTACAAAGGTATGGCCTTGTTCAGCAACCTGGAATCTCAGGCAGTCTGGTTCTTCAGAGACATACAGACAACCCTTGAATTTTAGTGTGAGATATGACACTGATGTGACAAGTGAAATGAGGATTCTAAACTGATAAACTTATTTTTTAAAGATTTTTATTTACTTCTCTCTGTAACTCTTTCAAATAGAGACAGAGACAGAGAGAGAGAGACAGAGAGAGAGACAGAGAGAGAGAAAGAGGTTTTCTATCCACTGGTTCACTCCCCAAATGGCCAGAGCTGAGCCAATCTAAAGCCAGGAGCTTTTTTCAGTTCTCCCACATGGGTGCAGAGGCCCAAGTGCTTGGGCCATCTTCCATGGCTTTCCCAGGTACATTAGCAGGGAGCTGGATCAGAAGTGGAACAGCTGGGACTCGAACCGGCACCCATATGGGATGCCAGTGCTGTAGGCTAGAGCTGCAACCTGCTGTACCACAGGACTGGCCCCTAATAAACTTAACAATCTCCAAAATATTATAATGGAACTAAACTATTAAAAATGGCTTTTTTTGTTTTTATGGAATAATGTGTTTATTAAAACCAAGAACTAGAACAGTCATCCACCCAGTTTCTTTTGTAACAACATATTTTAAAGGGGAGGCGGGTAGGTATTTAGCATCTGCCCTGACTCCAGCTTCCTGCTAGGGCAGACCATGGGAGGCATTGATAATGGCTCAAGGAATTGGATTGCCACCCCCAAGGGGAAGACCTAGACTGCATTCCTGGCTCCTAGCTTCAGCCCCAGTTGTTGGAGGCATTTGGGAAAGGAACCAGCAAATGAGTGTTTCTCTCTCCATCTCTCTGCCTCTCAAATAATTTAAGAAAAAGATAACTTTACTACCAAAATTTTTGTAAAAATAGAGAAGTCCCAATTATTCTGTCAGTGCTTACTCTGCTCATAAAAATCTTAGAGAATTGTTAGTAAATGTGGAAGGTCTGCAGTTCTAAAAGTATATGTAGAAAAATTAATAGTTAACATGATTCTTTTTTTAAAAAAATTGTTTATTTATTTTACCTGAAAAGCATAGAGATATTTTGTCCCCTGGTTCACTCCCCAGATGTCCACAGTAGTCAGGGCTGGGCCACACAAAGGCAGGAACTTGCAACTAAATATGAGTCTCCCAGCTCGGTGACAGGTGCCAAGTATTTGGACTATTGCATACTGTCTCCAAAGGTGTGCAGCAGGAAGTTGGAACTGGAAGTGGAGCCAGCATCTGAACCCATGCAGGCATCCCAAGCAATGCCTTAACCACCGCTCTGAACACCGGCCCCGCATGGCTGAGTCTTACTGTCAGGGTCTGTTGTAGGTACTCTTTCAGATGAATAAAGTGCTTAGAGAGGTTAAGTAATTTGCACATTAGCACTGCTAATAAGTGAGATGGGGTATGAACATGAGATGCAAGTCATGTCTTGAACTGAAATAGAAAATGAAATCTAGGCCGGCGCTGTGGCTCAATAGGCTAATCCTCTGCCTTGTGGCGACAGCACACCGGGTTCTAGTCCCGGTCAGGGCACCAATTCTGTCCTGGTTGCCCCTCTTCCAGGCCAGCTCTTTGCTGTGGCCAGGGAGTGCAGTGGAGGATGGCCCAAGTGCTTGGGCCCTGCACCCCATGGGAGACCAGGAGAAGCACCTGGCTCCTGGCTTCAGATCAGCGCGGTGCACCGGCCGTAGCACACCGGCCACGGCAGCCATTGGAGGGTGAACCAACGGCAAAGGAAGACCTTTCTCTCTGTCTCTCTCTCTCACTGTCCACTCTGCCTGTCAAAAAAAAGAAAGAAAGAAATCTAAAGAACACCTCTTTCTGTCTCTCTCAGAAAACTCAAACTCAGCATGGTTTATAAGTCTTTGTCTGGTCTGGCTCTACCTGCTACCTGTGTCATCACTCCTCACCCTCCCCCTGTCCCACTCTACCCTCTACAGATACCATACTGAACTTCTGGGTGTGTGGATGTACCTTAATCTCTCCCAGCTCCTAGCCCTCAAACACCCTGCTCCCTCTGCTTTCCTCTGACTCCCCCCAGTCATCTAAAAACAATCAGCTCAAACCTTTAGCTGAGAATATATCACTACAATTATTACTAGCCAACTTTCAGCCATTTTGTGCCAGATGTGGTTCTAGTCAGTAAAGACACTAAAATCACTGGGTGCTCTCAGCTTCTGTTTAGTTTATTGGCTGCTGTCCCAATAGCAGCAACCACCTTATAGCAGATTCTCTTGTTGAATCCTAATATAAGGCGCAAACTGAGAACAGGATCCTCAGAGTTCTGCTTAGGTCAGGCTGTGTGTGATCTCTTCCTCAGTGACAAGTACTAGGCTAGAACTGTAAATTTAACCAGAATTCTCCTTCAGCGTTAGGTTGTATTTTTGTAAGACATAAGACTGAAAAGAAATAATGCAGGCTCAGCACAGTGGGTTAAACCTCCGGCTGCAGAGCCAGCATCCACTTGCAGTCCAGCTCCCTGCTCAGGCACCTGGGAAAACAGTGGAAGATGGCCCAGGTACTTGGGCCCCTGCACTCATGTGGGAGACCCAGAAGAGGCTCCTGGCTTTGGCCTGGTCCATCCCTGACCATTTTAGCCATTTAGGGAGTGAATCAATAGATGGAAAATCTCTCTCCTTCTGTTTCTGCCTTTCAAATAAATTTTTTTTTTTAAAAATGATGCTATTTACAATTAAGAGTGATTTGCCATCTTTCAAGAGATATGTTAAATTCTGCTGTTTGGGTGTTTTGTTTTGTTTTGTTTTGTTTTTTTGCCTTAAGAGTTAAAAATGAGTATCTCCCATGTACAAATCTAGAAATTTTCATTAAAAAAAAGTTCAGGAGATATACTAAAGAAGCAGACAGAAGTATATTCACAAGAGGAGATTCTGAGACTTCTGATCAAGTGATCAGAGAATGTAATTATGGAAGCTCTAAACATCATAAGGTGGACCTTATGATTATGTATCAAACTCTGTAGCGCAAAATTAGATAACACTCTCCTCAGTGTTTATAGAATGTTAAAAAAAATTAACCATTCCAGGTGTCGGCGCCATGGCTCACTTGGCTAATCATCCGCATCCCATATGGGCGCCAGGTTCTGGTCCCAGTTGCTCCTCTTCCAGTCCAGCTCTCTGCTGTGGCCTGGGAGGGCAGTGGAGGATGGCCCAGGTGCTTGGGCCCTGCACTCACTTGGGAGACCAGGAGGAAGCACCTGGCTCCTGGCTTCAGATCAGCGCAGCGCCAGCCGTAGCAGCCATTTGAGGGGTGAACCAACAGATGAAAGACCTTTTTCTCTGCCTCTCTCTCTATCTCTGTCAAAAAAAAAAAAATTAACCATTCCTTAACCTGTATAGAAAGCCTCAAAAAAACTTAAAGTATAAATATTTATACATTTTATCAATACTGTGATATAAAACTAGTAATTTATTAGAAACTCAGAAAACAATGTGATTCATCCACTGGAAAATTCTCATACTCCCTGTTAATAGTGCAAAAACACTGCGTGCTAGGTCCTCGGTGGCTGCAAGTGTCAGAGAAAATTTCTGTTCGTCACCTTAAACACTTTTCATGATAAACCTGAAAGAAAAGTTTTGAAAAACTAAGTCAAAGAATAAGCTAAAATGTAGGTTTCCACATTGTGGCATTCAGAGTTTTGAATGTGAGCCTGAATTGGGCTGAATGCGCAGGGTTTAAATCACTGGTGAAGAATCTTGAAATGCAACATTGAGTAAAATTTAGTGAGTCATGTAATTCCATCCTGGCTTATTTATCAGACAAGCACAGCGAGGGCTTAAATATTTATCAGTTTCTGCTAGCACCTGAGGACAGCTACAGAACATAGAGCTGTAATACAGAACTCCTGTATTTGAATATCTTGGCAGATTTGTAGCAGCACGGCGTACTCCGTCTCCATGGCACACAGTGAAGCGCATGTTTGTAGCAGCTGGCTTGTAACAGGAGCGTAACTTTGAAAACAGCAACCAGCTTGTCTGACAGCTGGTCACTGTGTCATTCTTTTTTTTAAAAAATTGCCTTATTAATTTCCTTAAGATTGGATCTTACATATTAGAATCACCTGGGATCCTTAAGAAGTACAGATTGCTAGGCTCATACCCAGATACTGTGACACAGCGGGCTGGGTGGGGTTCAGGCATTATTTATTGTGAACTACTGGAACTAAGGTTGAAAACCACTAGCCTACTACTTTAAAATTCACATTATTTTTCTCTTCTAAACTAACAATGTTTTTAGGATTGCCATATATAGATACATCTGTAATTTGTAAAAAAAAAAAAAAAATGTTTATAGTGCATTTAAAATACATTTTTTGGTAACCGGGTAGCTAATTATATGGATTTCCACATAATGGGATTCTATGGTCAGTGAAAGGATCTCAGAAATCAGATGAATCCTTGGGAGATTTTGTCCTCTATTTTGGTGACATAATATCCTTTAGAAGTATCCCAACTCAGGATAGGAGAGGCTTCTAAAAGATGAAAATGAATGAAACTGTAATGAATGACATGTTATATCTGCCAGTAATCTATAGTGGATCAAAAAGGCTGGAGCATAAAGATTTGCTGTTCATAAACTTTCCCATTGTTTTATATATTTCTCTTATGTTTTCAGATATGCAAGAACTGTGCTGGTTGCTTTGACCGACATATCCCATGTGTTTCTCTGAACTGCCCGGTACTTTTCAAACTCTCCCGAGTAAATAGAGAATTATCGAAGGCACCATATCTCCGGCAGTTACTAGACCAGTTTTAAATTGTCAGTTTCCCAGAATTCCAGGTGCTATTTTTTTCAGTGTTTACCACTAAACTCTTGTGCATGGTGCTTTTTCAACTTTCATCAAGTCAAGGCTGTCCATTGTCTGTCTGTCTGTTCCCTGAAGACTATGAAGACTTTAATGCTGAGTTGAAAATTGTACTTGTTGATATCTGAACTGCTCACCTCTTACAATGTACAAATTCCTCATTCTTTCACCTTTTTAACATTGTTTTATAATGCAGGTGTTGGATTTGTGTAACATCTTGTAGATCCATTTGATTACATCATGTTTACTTCCCTGTGGAAGGAGCGCTGAAAAAAACCTCTTAAAGAAAAAACATTTGTGTGTTTTCCTTGAAATTGTCTGTATCAAGACGTGTTAGAAATATCCATTCACTTTATAATTTTGACTGCGAAATATTTTGTAAATACACTTTTTTACTTTTCAAACAACTGAGTAAGATAACGTGCAATGAATTTTATACAAATGATTTTCAAGTTGTTTGGTATATTCCTCTAGGTTTTGCTTGACTCAAAGTAGATTTGTTATTTTGATCAAACTGTGCAAACTAATAGTACCATGTGTAGCATTTTGAAACATTATTTTCTAAAAACCACTGTCTTGCTTTAGCTATCAATGGGGCATTGTGAGGAACTGTGCAAAGACATTTTTGTTACAAACCTGTGGGCCTGTTGCAATACTTTAAAAATAAAAATTTTATTCCATTTTTGCTTGTTTTGTATAGACATTTCTATTGCTTCTAAATATGCTTAAAGTATTTTCTTTCCTTATGTACTGTACAGTTAATCTTATTTGCCATCATCTTGGACACAAAATGTGTATTTAGAATATTTGTATAACTGTATAAAGTGAAAAAGGAATTATGTGGTCAGTGCATTGTTTTTTAAACTGGAAATCATTTTGTTTTAAAAGTTAATGGAAACCATATTAAAGTTGAATAAAATATCAAATATGGTGGTATGATTCTTGGTATAAATGGTATCCTCTTCATCTTTTTTGTAAGCCCACATTCGTTACATCTTACTCTGTCTGTTTCTGAAATTTAATGAGGTAAACTATCTTGACTGATGTTACAACACCCTAACCAAAACTTTAAGATTAAAAGAATAAATAAAAGGCAAGGGCAGTTGTTTGGCCTTCTGGGTAAGCTGCCAATTGGGATGCTTGATGCCTGCATCCCTTATGAGAGCGCCTGGGTTGAAGTCTGCTGCTACTCCTGAATCCAGCTCCCTACTAGTGCACACCCTGAGCGACAACAGGTGATGGCTCCTGGGAGTCATCAGACAGGGTTAGGTCCCTGCCACCCATGTAGGAGAACTGGATTGGGCTTGCAGCTCCAAGCTGTGGCCTGGCCCAACCCTGGCCATTGCAGGCATTTACGAGACAAACCAGTGGATGGGAGTACATGCTATACATACATACATCCTTACCAGCACAAACACAGTCTAGGGAAGAGAAGAGCCGGGAAAAATACAGTGTTCATTTAGTTAGAGAGTTCTAACAACTTTAGAACTGAACTGCTAGTAGACTTTAATCTTAGGGTCAAGACTTTCCAGAGAACAAAACTTAGGAACATTATTATTTTTAAAAAACTTAAATGCCAGTTTGAAATTTTTCACTATTGAAAAATTATTTTAACACCAAGAGCTTGTCATTCATCAAAAACAAGTCTTCCACTGCCAGAATTTTTTTTTTAACAGGCAGAGTGGACAGTGAGAGAGAGAGACAAAGGTCTTCCTTTGCTGTTGGTTCACCCTCCAATGGCCGCCACAGCCGGTGCACCGCGCTGATCCGAAGGCAGGAGCCAGATGCTTCTCCTGGTCTCCCATAGGGTGCAGGGCCCAAGCACTTGGACCATCCTCCACTGCACTCCCAGGCCATAGCAGAGAGCTGGCCTGGAAGAGGGGCAACCAGGACAGAATCCATTGCCCCAACTGGAACTAGAACCCGGTGTGCCAGCGCCGCTAGGCGGAGGATTAGCCTATTGAGCTGCGGCGCCAGCTCCACTGCCAGAATTTGTACTTCCAAATATTGGATTCTTTTTCTGGAAATAATGTGGTAAATATGCAAAGGGTACACTTCCAGTAGTATTTTCATTAATTATTTTCCCTCCCTGTTAAATTGGCTATTAGTGGAGGTTTGTCATTCACACACCAAAAATTAAAAAAATAAAATTGTTTTGTTAGTAGTGCTAAAGAAACATGGGGCCGGCACTGTAGCATAGTGGGTGAGGCCACCACCTACCGTGTCAACATCCCTATGGGCCCTGGTTCAAATCCCAGCTGCTCCACTTCCTATCCAGCTCCCTGCTAATGCACCTGGGGATAAGGGGAACAGCAGCGGATGGCCCAAGTGTTTGGTCTCCCTGCACCCATGTGGGAGACCCAGAAGAGGCTCCTGGTTTCAGATTGGCCTTCCATCCTTTGTGACCATTTGGGGAGTGAACCAGCAGATGGAGATAGTCTCTCCCCCTCCATTTCCCTCTCTCAGCAAACAAAAACATACTGTTTAGCATAATTTTACTTAGCTGATAAAGAACCAGAATTTGGAGACATCAAATAATCACTAAGCATTCCCCTCATTTGTTAAAGTAATATTTTCTGTCTTCCCACTTACCACCTGAGCCTTTCTTGACATGAACCATATAATTCTTAATTCTATATCGATACAAAATAGTATCCATAAACAAAGCCAATAAATTGGGCAGAAACCAAAATGTGACCATGTTGCAGTTACAGGTTCTCAGATGAGGTGGTTCTGTGAAGTCGTTTGCTGATTAGGCGGGCTGGGAAGAGCCAGTCAGCAGGCCCTCTCGATCTCAGGTGACACACATGACCTGCCATCAGACATGCTACCCTGATGAGCCAAACCTCCAGAACTGGGCTGTACTCTGGAAAAGTCCAGCAGCTATGATCCTCACATCGATCCTTCTCACAATAGCTGAAGCCCGGGGATATCCCTGTAAGGCTTAGCAAATAAGCTTTTAATTCAACTTCTCAAATTCAGAATAGGGTTTCTTAAAGTACTCATATTTCATTTACAAAAATAAACCTGGCGAGGGGGGCCGAGATACTGGGATAGCAACAAGATGTTCTGAGTCATGCAGGGCAAAATAGATAGTTTTGGGGATACAAGCCAAGGACAGAGCTGTGAGAATTTCACGTAGGCTGAGGGAGCAAAAAAGGGGAGTGGCAGAGGCACAGTGGAGAAGCCAAACGGGGAGACGGACACCCCCTCCTACCCCACCTCTTGGCGGACCAGGTGAGACACAAGGTCTCCAATCCATGGAGCTGCGGATAGCACCGGGCGGGGGAGCCTGGCAGCTCCAAGTGGGAAGAACAGGAGAACAGAGATCAGGCACGCCCTGCTCCATCTATGTCTGCCCCCTCCCCAGAACCAGACCTGCAGCCAGCTGGGCGAAGCCATATTGTTTGTTAACATCTTCAAATGTAAGCAGAGGGCTACTGCGGGCTACCGCATTTGCCTCCTGTGCACACACCCATCAACTGTGGGGCCATTTCACACTTCCCATCCGGGGAACAAGGATCATAACATATCAGAGTAATTCCCCACCCCCACCCCACCACACAAGCCGTACAACAAGGAGAAGTCCTAAATACCAAAATCCTGAGCTTCCATGCACCAGTGAGAAGTGAGCCCCGCCCCAATAGGCGGGGCTTAGTGCTCCAGAGCTCTCAAAGCTGCCCCAGAGGCAGGGCTGGGTGCTTCCTCTTGCAAGGCACACATAGCAGAGGGAAATCTCACCACAAGCACCAAGACACATATTAGAGAAGCAACCAGAAATGCAGGAAAACAGGGAAAAAACCTTGATAAGAATAAGGAAGACGCTGTGAGTCCCCCAAAGGAACACTACAACTTCTCAGTAACAGAAGCTGAAGAGACAGAGGATATGCCAGAAATGGAATTCAGAAAATTGTCAGATTACTTAGAAGCAGTCAGAAACAAATTCACGATCTAAATGCAAAGTGTTTCCAAGAAATTGAGATATTAAAGAGAAGTCAGAATGAAATACTAGAAATTTAAAAATGCAATAGATTAAATAAAAAAACACAGTGGAAAGCCTTAACAATAGAATAAGTGATACAGCAGAAAGAATATCAGAACTAGAAGACAAATTTCTGGAAATAATACAGATTAAACACAGGACGAGGAATTAGAAAATTAAAAAACACAATTAAGATCTACAAGATTCTATCAAACGACCCATTATATGGATCCTAGGAATTCCAGAAGGTGTGGAAAGAAACAATTAGAAGGCCTTCTTAATGAATGAATTACAGAGAACTTTCCCAATGTGAATAAGAGGCATACAAGTACAAGTATAGAGAACTCCCAATAGAGATCAGAAAAGACCTTCACCTCAACACATTGTAACGAAACTCTCGGAAGTAACTCATAAAGAAAACATCTTAAAATGTACAGAAGAAAAACAACAAATCACATTCAGAGGAACCCAATTAGACTGACTTTGGACTTCTCATCACAAGCGCTACAGGCAAGGAGAGAATAGTGAGACATACTCCAAGTCTTAAGAGAAAAAAACTGTCAATCCAGAATACTGTACCCAGCAAAACTCTCATTTATGAATGAAGGAGAAATAAGGGTCTTCCACAACAAACAGAAATTGAAAGAATTTGTAACTACTAGCCCAGCCCTACAAAAGATGCTCAAGGATGTGCTACACACAGAAATGCAGAAACAGGAACATCACTACAAGGGTAGATGAACACAGAAAATGACCCAACAAAAGTACCAGTGAAATTCAAAATAAACACAACTATTTACAGAAATATGGCAGGGCAAAGTCAGTGCTTAACAATAATCACACTGAATGTAAATGGTCCCAACTTCCAAGTTTAAAGACAGACAGGCTGAATGGATTAAAAAAGAAAGCCAATTTATTTGCTGCCTACAAGAAACACATCTTACCAACAAAGATGCATGCAGACTGAAAATGAAAGGATGGAAAAAGATAATCCATGCTAACAGAAACCAAAAAAGAACTGATGTGGCCATCCTAATATCAGACAAAATAGACTTTAACACAAAAACTATTAAAAGAAACAAAGAAAGACACTATACAATGATTAAAAGATCAATTCAACAGGAAGATGTGACCATTATAAATATTATTTACAGGGCACCTGGTTATTTAAAATAAATGTTAAGGGATTTAAAGGAAGATATAGGGGCCGGCGCTGTGGCACAGCAGGTTAATGCCCTATACTGAAGCACCAGCAACACATATGGGTGCCAGTTTGAGACCAGGCTGCTCCATTTCTGATCCAGCTTTCTGCTATGGCCTGGGAAAGCAGTACAAGATGGCCCAAGTGCTTGGGCCACTGCACCCACGTGGGAGACTCGGAAGGAGCTCCTGGGTCCTGGCTTCAGATTGGCACAGCTCCAGCCATTGCAGCCAATTGGGCAGTGAACCATCGGATGGAAGACTCACTCTCTATCTCTCTCTCTCTCTCTCTGCCTCTCCTTCTCTCTCTGTGTAACTCTAACTTTCAAACAAATAAATAAATCTTTAAAAAAAATAAAGGGAGATATAGACTCAAATACAATAGTAATGAGGGACTTCAATACCCCACGTTTAGCAATGGACAGATCAACCAGACAGAAAATCAGCAAGGAAGCAACAGATGTAATCAACACCACAGACAAAATGACCTAGCAGATATCTACAGAGCCTTCACCCCTACAGCCACAGAGTAAATATTTTTCTCTCCAGTACATGAACTTTCTCTAGGATTGACCACATGCTAGGCCATAAAACAAGTCTCAGCAAGTTAAAAAAATCAAAATCATGCCATGCATCTTCTAGGACCACAATGTAATGAAGCTGGAAATCAACAACTCAAGAATATCTACATCATATTGCAAACATATGGAGAAAGTACATGTTCCTGAATGAGCAGTGGGTCACAGAAGAAATCAAACGAGAATTCAAAAAATCTCTGCAAACACATGAAAACGACAATACAACATACCAAAATTTGTGGGATACAGCAAAAGCAGTGTTAAAAGGCAAGTTTATAGCAATAGGTGCTGACATCAAGAAACTAGAAAGGCACCAACTAAATGAACTATCTATGCACCTCAAGAATCTAGAAAAATAGCAAACCAAACCCAAAACTAGTAGAAGAAAAGAAATAATTAAAATTAGAGAAGAAATCAACAAATTTGAAACAAAAAAATACAATAGATCAACAAAATGAAGAGCTGGTTTTTTGAAAAAAAAATTGACACACCATTAGACCAACTAACCAAAAAAAAGGAAAGAAGACCCAAATCAATAAAATTAGAGATTAAAAAGGAAATGTAACAACAGACACCACAGAAATCAAAAGAATCATTAGAAACCACTACAGGGGCTGGAGCTGTGATGCAGCTGGTTAATGCCCTGGCCTGAAGCATCAGCATCCCATATGGGCACCAGATTGAGACACAGCTACTCCACTTCCAATCCAGCTCTCTGCTGTGGCCTGGGAAAGCAGTAGAGGATAGCCCAAGTGCTTGGGCCCCTGCACCCACGTGGAAGACCCGGAGGAAGCTCCTGGTTCCTGGCTTTGGATTGGTGCGGCTCCAGCCGTTGCGGCCAACTGGGGAGTGGGCCACCAGATGAAAGACCTCTCTCTCTCTGACTCTCCACTCTCTCTCTCTGTGTAATTCTGACTTTCAAATAAATAAATAAATAAATATTTTTTTAAAAAGAAAGAAACCACTACAAAGAACTGTATGCCAACAAACTGAGAAACCTAGAAGAAATGGATAGATTCCTGGACAAATACAACCTACCTAAACTGAGTCATGAAGACAAAGAAAACCTAAATAGACCTATAACCAAGATGGAAATTGAATCAGTAATAAAGACCCTCCCAACAAAGAAAAGCCCAGGTTCAGACAGCTTCACTGCTGAATTCTATCAGACTTTTAAACAAGAACAAACTCCACTTCTTCTCAAGTTAATCAATATAAAGAGGAAATCCTCCCAAACTCTTTCTGTGAAGCCAGAATCACCTTAAGTCATAAACCTGAAAAAGATGCAACAGAGAAAGAGAATTACAGACCAATTTGCCTGATGAATATAAATGCAAAAATCCTCAACAAAATACTGGCCAATTGAATCCAACAACATATCAGGATGATCATTCACCTGGACCAACTGGGATTTATCCCTGGTATGTAGGGATGATTCAATATTCACAAATCAATCAATGTGATACACCACATTAATAAATTGAAGAACAAAAACCATATGATTATCTCAATAGCACTTGAAAAATACAATACCCTTTCAAGATGAAAACTTTAAGCAAACTGGGTATAGGATGCACATTCCTCAACACAATCAAGGCAATTCCTGACAAACCCATGGCTAGCATCCTACTAAATGGAGAAAAGTTGGAAGCATTTCCGTTGAGATCCAGAACCAGACAAGGATGCCCACTCTCACCATTGCCATTCAATATAGTCCTGGAAGTTTTAGCTAGAGCCATCAGGCAAGAAAAAGAAATCAAAGGGGGCTGGCGCCGCGGCTCAATTGGCTAATCCTCTGCCTGCAGCACCGGCACACTGGGTTCTAGTCCTGGTCGGGGCACCAATTCTGTCCCGGTTGCCCCTCTTCCAGACCAGCTCTCTGCTGTGGCCAGGGAGTGCAGTGGAGGATGGCCCAAGTGCTTGGGCCCTGCACCCGCATGGGAGACCAGGAGAGGCGCCTGGCTCCTGGCTTCGGATCAGCGCAGTGCGCCAGCCATAGCGGCCATTGGAGGGTGAACCAATGGTAAAGCAAGACCTTTCTCCCTGTCTCTCTCTCTCTCTCACTGTCCACTCTGCCTGTCAAAAAAAAGGAAAAAAAGAAATCAAAGGGATACAAATTGGGAAAGAAGAAGTCAAACTATCCCTATTTCCAGATGACATGATTCTATATATAGGGGATCCAAAAGACTCCATTATTGAATCTCATAGAAGAGTTTGGTAAAGTAAGGGGGTACAAAGTCAATACACAAAAATCAATAGCCTTTGTATACAGAGACAATACCATGGCTGAGAAAGAACTCTAAGATCAACCCCATTCATAATAGCTACCCAAAAAAACAAATACCTTGAAATAAATTTAACCAAGGATGTCAAAGATCTCTATGATGAGAATTACCAAACTTTAAAGAAAGAAATAAAAGACACAAAAAAGGGAAAAAAATTCTTGTTCATGGATTAGAAGAATCAATATCATCAAAATGTTCATTCTTCCAAAAATAATTTACAGATTCAATGCAATACCAATCAAAATACTTAATAAATTCTTCTCAGATCTAGAAAAAATGATGCTGAAATACATTTGGAAACACGGGAGACCTCAAATAGCTAAAGAAATCTTATACAACAAAAACAAAGCTGGAGGCATCACAATACCAGAATTTAAGACATTTTACAAGGCAGTTATAATCAAAACAGCATGGTACTAGCACAAATATAGATGGATAGATGAATGGAATGGAATAGAAATGCCAGAAATCAATCCAAGCATCTATAACCAACTTATATTCGACCAAGGAGTTAAAACTATTACCTGGAGCAAAGACAGTCTCTTCAACAAATGTTATTGAGAAAACTGGATTTCTGTATGCAGATGTATTAATCAAGATCCCTGCCTTACACCTTACATAAAAATCTATTCAAAATCAATTAAAGGGGCCAGCGCTGTGGCACAGCGGGTTAATGCCCTGGCCTGAAGCACTGGCATCCCATATAGGCGCTGGTTCTAGTCCCAGCTGCTCCTCTTCTGATCCAGCTCTCTGCTGTGGCCTGGGAAAGCAGTGGAAGATGGCCCAAGTCCTTGGGCCCCTGTGCCCGTGTAGGAGACCTGGAGGAAGCTCCTGGCTCCTGGCTTTGGATTGGCACAGCTCCGGCCATTGTGGCCATGTGGGGAGTGAACCATCGGACAGCAGACCTCTCTCTCTGCCTCTCCTTTTCTGTGTAGCTCTGACTTTCAAATAAATCTTTTTAAAAAATCAATTAAAGACCTACATTTACAACCCGATACCATCAAGTTGCTAGAGAGCATAGGGGATACCTTGCAAGACATTGGCATAGGCAAAGACTTCTTGGAAACAACCCCAGAGGCACGGGCATTAAAAGCCAAAATTAACAAAGATTACATCAAATTGAGAAGCTTCCGTACAGCAAAAGAAAAAGTCAGGAAAGTGAATATTCAACTGAAAGATTGAGGGAAATTATTTGCAAACCATGCAATTGATAAAGGATTAATAACCAGAATCTACAAAGTGATCAAAAAACTCAACAACAAAACAAACAACCCAATCAAGAAATGGGCAAAGGACTTAAACAGACATTTCTCAAAAGAAGAAATCCAAATGGCCAACAGACACATGAAAAAATGCTCAGGATCACTGGCTTTCAGGGAAATGCATATCAAAACCACAATGAGGTTTCACCTAACCCCAGGTATAATGGCTTTCATACAGAAATCATCAAACAACAAATGATGGAGATGATGTGGGGCAAAAGGTACCATAATCCACTGCTGGTGTGAATGCAAACTAGTAAAGCCACTATGAAAGACAGTTTGGAGATTCCTCAGAAATCTGAATGTAGTCCTACCATATGACCCAGCCACCCCACTTCTGGAAATTTATCCAAGGGAAATGAATCAGCAAATAAAAGAGTTATCTGCACCTCTACATTATTGCAGCTCAATTCACAATAGCTAAGACATGGAATCAACCTAAATGCCTGTCAACAGAAGACTGGGTAAAGAAATTATAGGATATGTACTCTATGGAATCCTACATAGCAGTTTAAAAAATGAAATTCGGTCATTTGCAACAAAATGGAAATGGATGAATCTAGAATACATCGTATTTAGTGAAGTAAGTCCCAAAGGGACAAAGACCATATGTTCTTCCTGATCTGTGATAACTAACAGAGCACCTAAAAGAAAACCTGTAGAAGTGAAATTCACACAATGAGAAGCAATTACTTGAATAACCCTTGTCTTGACTATGGAGGGACAGTTTATTGTTTTATTATTTTTTTCTACTTAATACCATTGGTTGAACTCTTTACTTAACATAGAGTTAACCATAGGTGTATAAAGTCAATTGAAAATAGATCCCAGTAAAAAAGAATAGTGGGAATAAGAAAGGGAGGAGCTGAACAGTTCAACACATATTCTCATGAACATACCCTGAAGGGTAAAGCTAAAAACTTGCCATGGGACTCCAAATCCCATTCAGCTGAGTGGTACTAATGCTATCTTATGTGTTAAAGTGATCATATTAAGTGTGTAAGTGATTGTATAATTAGGATTAAGTGTCAAAGGGATCACATAAATAAGATCAAATGTCTGGTAATAACAATAGATAGAATTAAAAAGGAGAGAATTTTCCAACAAGGGAAGCAGTCCACAAAGCAAACTCATAGAATGACAAATGCCCTAAACAGCAATCTGACCTCATAATCATCCTTTAAGGCATTCAGATCTGGTTGAAAAGCCCATGAGAGCATTTCAGGAATGGAAAGTCAAGACACTGTGCAAAAAAATGATCTACACGAAGGATCTCTGTCAGTGAGACCCCAGTGGAAAAAAGGGGCCATCAAAAAAGGATGTACTTTTCTCTGAAGGGTAGAGAGAACTTGCACTTTGCTTATGTCCCTGTCTAACTACTGACGGAGTTTGTTGACTCAAAGGTCTTCCACTGGCCGGCGCCGTGGCTCACTAGGCTAATCCTCCACCTGTGGTGCCAGCACCCTGGGTTCTAGTCCTGGTTGGGGCGCCGGATTCTGTCCCAGTTGCTCCTCTTCCAGTCCAGCCCTCTGCTGTGGCCCAGGAGTGCAGTGGAGGATGGCCCAAGTGCTTGGGCCCTGCACCCGCATGAGAGACCAGGAGGAAGCACCTGGCTCCTGGCTTCGGATCAGTGCAGCGCACCAGCCATAGTGGCCATTTTGGGGTTGAACCAATGGCTCCTGGTTTCAGCCTGGCCTGGCCTGACCCTGGCTGTTGCAGGCATCTGGGGAGTGAATCAGCACATGAAAGATCTCTGTTTAACCCTCCCCCACCCACCTTGCCTGTTATAACTCTGTTTTTGAAAGGCAAAATGAATGAACATTGACAAGGGTGTGGAGAAAAGGGAACGCTTACATACTAGTGGTGGAAATGCAAATGAGTGCAGCCATTATGGAAAGCAGTGTGGAGGTTCCTCAGAAAACTAACAACAGGTCCACACATGACCCAGATGTCCCAGTCCTAGGGATATACCCAAAGGAAGTGAAAGCAGTGTGTCAAAGAGATGCCTGCCCTTCAGCATTCACTGCAGCACTATTCACAACATCCAAGACTTAGAATCAACCTAGGTAGCCATGGATGGGTGAGTGGATAAAGAAAATGTGGTGCAGCTACACAATGGAATATCATGTAGGCATAAAGAATAATGAAAACCTGACATTTGTGGCAAAATGGCTGCACCTGGAGATTGTGATGTTATGTGAAATAAACCAGACACAGAAAGACAAACATTGCATGTTTTGAAAGATCTATCTGAACTTATAATAGTGATTACTAGAGGCTATGAAGGGTGGGGGTGGGGAGATAGAGGGATGTCGCATAACAGGTTTCAAAACCCAGTTAGATTCGAGGGAGAGATAGTGCTGTGACTGCAGTTTCACAATGGTACCTTATAACAACCTGAAAGAGAGGAGCTGAAAGGCTCCAAACATAAAGAAAACCATACACACAGTTTTAAATATTGCATGATACCCCATAAAAACATGCAAATATCACAGTAATCAAAAATGCTAGTAACTAAAAAAGCAGAAGTAGTGAATATGTTAATTAGCTCAAGTAAGCATTCTACAATGTATACATATTTCAAAACAATGTTGTACATGATAAACACATACACTAGTTCTTCAAAAAGTCTGTGGACAATGGGATGACAAGTTTCCTTTGGTGGAAAACTTTTGAAACCTATGTACACCCTTTGGGGTGGTTTCTTCAAAGAGTTCATGGAAAATGCACATTATGAGAAAACTACACATGGATTTCAAAATGTCATTGCAACACAATAAACTTTTCATTTCATTCTTCCACAAATATTTGATGTACCCTCACACAATATTTAGCAATTAAAATAAATTAACTTCAGGGGTCCGTGCTGTGGCATAGTGGGTAAAGAAACTGCCTACAGTGCTGGCATCCAATATGGGCACTGGTTCGAGTCCCAGCTGCTCTATTCCCAATCCAGCTCTTTGCTAAGGCTTGGGAAAGTAGTGAAAAATGGCCGAAGTACTTGGGCCCCTGCACCTACGTGGAAGGCTCCTGGCTCCTGACTTCGAATCAGCCCAGCTCGAGCCGTGTGGCCATTTGGGGAGTGAAGCAGCAGATGGAAGACCTCTCTCTCTCTCTCTTTCTCTCTCTCTCTCTGCCTCTCTGTAATTCTGCTTTTCAAAAAAATAAATTTTAAAAAATATATTATAAAAATAATTAAAGTTATAATAAAGCAGAGATTTTTCATTTTTTAAAAACATTTTTGTAAATGAAGTGATGTAAAAAATGGAAAGATGAAAGATGCACAAAAATAACAGAATAGTGGCATGAGGTGGTAGGGGTGGGGACTGAAGGTCAGGGGTGAATAAGTCTATTTTTTTATTCTTATTTTTATTTATTTATTTTTTGACAGGCAGAGTGGATAGTGAGAGAGAGACTGAGAGAAAGGTCTTCCTTTTGCCGTTGGTTCACCCTCCATTGGCCACTGCAGCCAGCGTGCTGCAGCTGGCGCACCACACTGATCCGAAGGCAGGAGCCAGGTGCTTCTCCTGGTCTCCCATGGGGTGCAGGGCCCAAGCACTCGGGCCATCCTCCACTGCACTCCCGGGCCACAGCAGAGGGCTGGCCTGGAAGAGGGGCAACCAGGACAGAATCCGGCGCCCCGACCAGGACTAGAACCCGGTGTGCCGGCACCGCAAGGCGGAGGATTAGCCTAGTGAGCCATGGCGCCGGCGAATAAGTCTATTTTTAAATTCACCTCTGTTACTATTTGAGTTTCTCTTTTTCTTTCTTTTTTTAAGATTTATTACTTATTTGAGAGGCAGAACCACAGACAGAAGAGGGAGAGACAGAGATCTTTCATCCACTGGTTTACTCCTCAAATGGCCACAACAGTCAGAGCTGGGCCCATCCGAAGCCAGGAGCCGGGAGCTGCATTTGGATCTCAGTTAGGCAGTTGGCTCTGGGAATGCCGTGGTTCCTTCCATGGATAGGGGAGGTTTGTGAGGCTGAGAGTGGATGCCCTGCCCCCGTGACTTTGGGAGACCTATGACCTGTGACTGTGGGAATTTTGTGACTGTGTGATAGGGCATGGAACAGGGTGGGGCTAGGTCTTGGGATAATCATTGTGTCGGGCTTCAGAAGCTCAGGGTTCCATGCTTTCCAAGGAGGAGCACACACATCCTTTGTGCAGCTCATGTGCCTGTGTGGGTGAAGTGCCTAGATACTGTGGGCTCACCCTGGGAGGCTGGTTCACCTTGGCAGAGAGGGGCTGACACTGTGATCATGCCGGCTAACACAATCATACCCTCTCCCTGCTGACGATAGAGAGATCCACCATGCCCAACTTGGGTTTTACCCTAGACTCTGACCACCCTTGAGCACTGGCAGGAGCTCCCTGGCCATACCTAGCATTTGTCTCAGGATATCTGCTGAAGGAGCAGACATCCCACTGAGCCATAGAGGAATATTTAAAGATGAAAGCCATCAGAGGAGAAAACCAAGAAGTGTTTCCACAAATGCCTAAAAATAAATGTAGAGATACAACATGAACAAGAAAAACAATATGACTTCTCAAAAGGAACACAACAACACTTCAATATTAGAATGCAAAGACGAAGAGACTGATGAAATGCCTGAAAAGAATGCAAGAGAATGATCAAGACACTACTTAAAAAAACAAACAAAAAAAAACAGAAAAACAAATGTATTAGTTAAAGAAATCCATTAAAGATGTGGATGAAAAATTCTGCCAGGAGATAAGAGATACTGAGGAAAAATCAATCTGAAATATTAGAAATGAAGAATTCAATATGTCAAATAAAAAAATACAGTAGAAAGCCTTGACAACAGACTTTATGAGGCAAAAGACTATCCATGATAGAAGACATTTGGAAATACCACACACACACACACACACACACACACCAGAAACACCAAAAATAATGTTCAAGATTCACGGAATACTATCAAACAAACAAACATATGTGTCTTAGGAGCTTATGAAGGTATGGAAAGAGAAAATTAATCAGAAGACCGAGTCAGTGAAATAATCACAGAAAACATCCTTAATTTGGAGAAAGATATGGATGTCCTATAACAGGAAGCATATAGACCCCCTAATATGGGGTCAGCGCTCTGACGCAGTGAATTAAAGCCCTGGCCTGCAGCACCAGTATACCATATGGGTGTTGGTTCGAGTCCCAGCTGCTCAACTTCCAATCCAGCTCTCTGCTAATGTGCTTGGGAAAGCCGAAGATGGCCCAATGCTTGGGTCTCTGCACCCAGGTGGGAGACCCAGAAGAAGCTCCTGGCTTCAGATCAGATCAGCTCCAGCCATTGCAGCCGTTTGGGAAGTAAACCCAGAGGATGAAAGACCTCTCTTTCTCCCTTCTCTCCCCTCTCTCTTTCCCCTCCCTCCCTTCCTCCTCTTCCCCTCCCTCCCCCTAACTCTACCTTTCAAACAAATAAAAATAAGTCTTAAAAAAAAAAGAACCCCAATAGACATGATCAGAAAGCATCTTCACTACAACAAATTATAGTCAAACTTTCACAAATAAGACATAAAGACTCTACAATGTGCGTGAAAGAAATGCCAGATTACTTTCAAAGGATTTTCAATTAGACAGCTGATTTCTCATCAGAAATCCCAGAGGCTATGAGATAATGGAGACACATAGTCCAAGTCCTAAAAGAATAAAACTGTCCAACCAGAATACTGTACCCAGCAAAGCTCTCATTTACAAATGAAAGTGAAATAAAGTCCTTCCCATACAGAAACTGAAAGAATGTGTCACCACTCATCCTGCCTTACAAATGATACTTAAAGGTGTACTACACAGAGAAAGAAAGTCATCATCATGAAAGAATGTGAAGACAGAAAATCTCCTAGCAAAGTACAAAGCAAATCCAAAACAAGCAATAGGGTATTTATGGAAAAATGGCAGGACCAAGTCATTACTTATCAATAATAACCTTGAATATAAATGGCCTAAATTCTCCAATTAAAAGATACAGACTGGCTTCATGGATAAGAAACAAAGACCCATTTATTTGCTGCCTGCAAGAAACATACCTCACCAACAAAAACACATGCAGATCAAAGTGAAAGGATAGAAAAAGACATTCCATGTTATCAGAAAGCAAAAAGAGCAGGAATAGCCATCCTAATATCAGACAAAATAGACCTTAACACAAAAACTGTTAATAGAGAAAAAGAAGGACATTATGTAATGATTAAGAGATCAATTTGGAGGCTGGCACTGTGTCACAGCAGGTTAACACCCTGGCCTGAGGTGTTGGCATCCTATGTTTATGCTGGTTCGAGGCCCAGCTGCTACACTTCAGATGCAGCTCTCTGCTATGGCCTGGGAAGGCAGTGGAGGATGGCCCAGGTGGCTCCTGTGCCCACATTGGGGGCCCAGAGGAGGCTCCTGGCTTTGTTGCAGCTCCAGCCATTGCGGGCAACTGGGGGGGGGAGGGTGAACCATCGGATAGAAGACCCCTCCCTCCCTCCCTCTCTCTCTCTGCCACTTCTCTCTCTGTGTAACTCTGACTTTCAAATAAATAAATATTTTTTTTAAAAAAAAAGAGATAAATTCAACAGGAAGATACAACTATAGTACAAGCATATGCAAATAATGCCAGGGTGCCTGGCTATTTAAAAGAAATGTTAATGGATTTAAAGGCAGACAAAGACACCAGGACAATAATAATAGGGGATTTCAAAACTCTAATTTCATCAATAGACATATCAATTAGACAAAAAGTCAACAAAGAAACAACAGAGATAATCTATACTGTGGACCAAATGAAATTAATGGATATATACAGAATATTTCATCCCACACCTGCAGAATACACATTCTTATCATCAGTGCACAGAACGTTTTCTAGAATAAACTATATGCTAGGCCACAAAGCCAGTCTCAAGAACAAAAAAACTGAAATCATATCATGTATCTTTTCTGACCACAATGGAATGAAGCTGGAAATTAACTTAAGAAACTCTAAAAAATATGCAAACACATGGAGACTGAACAACATGCTCCTGAATGAAGAGTGGTTATAGAAGAAATCATAAGGGAAATTTAAAAATTCCTCAAAATGAATGAAGATGATAATGCAACATAACAAAACTTACACCCATGTGAGAGACCCAGAAGAAGCTCCTGGCTCCTGGCTTCAGATCAGCGTAGCTCCAGCTGTTGCAGCCATCTGGGGAAAGAATAAATGGATGGAAGACCCCTCTCTCTCTCTCTCTCTCTCTCTCTCTCTCTCTCTCATTCCAATTTCAAATAAATAAATAAATAAATAAATAAATATTTTTTTATTTGATAGATAAAGTTACACAATGAGAGAGAGAGAGAGACAAAGAGAAAGGTCTTCCTTCCGTTGGTTTCCCCCCCAAACAGCTGCCATGGCTGGCGCTACGCCGATCCAAAGCCAGGAGCTTCTTCCTGGTCTCCCATGTGGGTGCAGGGGCCCAAGCACTTGGGCCATCCTCCACTGCCCTTCCAGGTCACAGTAGAGAGCTGGACTGGAAGAGGAGCAACCGAGACCAGAACCCAGCGCCCATATGGGATGCTGGCACCACAGGTGGAGGATTAACCAAGTGAGCCACGACCACTGGCCCCTAAATAAATATTTTTTTAAAACCCTACAGGATATGGCCGGCGCCGTGGCTCAACAGGCTAATCCTCCGCCTTGCGGCGCTGGCACACCGGGTTCTAGTCCCGGTCGGGGCGCCGGATTCTGTCCCGGTTGCCCCTCTTCCAGGCCAGCCCTCTGCTGTGGCCCAGGAGTGCAGTGGAGGATGGCCCAAGTGCTTGGGCCCTGCACCCCATGGGAGACCAGGAAAAAGCACCTAGAACCTGGCTCCTGCCATCGGATGAGCGCGGTGCGCCGGCCGCAGCGCGCCGACCGCGGCAGCCATTGGAGGGTGAACCAACGGCAAGGGAAGACCTTTCTCTCTGTCTCTCTCTCTCACTGTCCACTCTGCCTGTAAAAAAAAAAAAAAAAAAAAAAAAAAAAACCCTACAGGATATAGTACAAGTAGTGTTAAGAGGAAAGTATAAAGAAATTGGAATGGCATCAAATAAATGATAAATGCATCTCAAGGACCTAAAAAAATAAGAAAAAAATAGGAGGAGGAAAAAAATAATTAAAATAGAGAATAAAAAATTGAAACCATCCAAGAAATTATACAAAAACCAGTAAAATGAAAAGTTAGGGGGCTGGTGCCATGGCACACTAGGTTAATCCTCCACCCATGGTGCCGGCATCCCACATGGGTGCTAGGTTCTAGTCTCAGTCGCTCCTCTTACAGTCCAGCTCTCTGCTGTGGCCCCGTAGTGCAGTGGAGGATGGTCCAAGTCCTTAGGCCCCTGTACCTGCATGGGAGACGAGGAAGAAGCTCTTGGCTCCTGGCTTCGGATCGGTGTAGCTCCAGTTGTTGTGGCCATTTGCAGGCTAAACCAACAGAAGAAAGACCTTTCTCTCTGTCTCTCTCTCTCACTGTCTGTAAACTCTACCTGTCAAAAAAAAAAAAAAGCTGGTTTTTTGAAAAAATGAAAAAGATTGATATACCATTGGCCAACCTAAACACAAAAGCGGGGACCCAAAATGAGAAAATCAGGCCAGCACCGCGGCTCAATAGGCTAATCATCCGCCTGGGGTGCCAGCACACCGAGTTCTAGTCCCAGCAGGGGCGCTGGATTCTGTCCCGGTTGCCCCTCTTCCAGGCCAGCCCTCTGCTATGGCCGGGAGTGCAGTAGAGGATGGCCCAAGTGCTTGGGCCCTGCACCCGCATGGGAGACCAGGAGAAATACCTGGCTCTTGGTTTCAGGTCAGCGTGATGTGCCGGCCATGGCGCGCCAGCCATGGCGGCCATTGGAGGGTGAACCAATGGCAAAGGAAGACCTTTCTCTCTGTCTCTCACTGTCCACTCTGCCTGTCAAAAATTTTTTAAAAAATGAGAAAATCAGAGATGAAAAAGGAGATATTACAGTGGAAACCACAGAAATAAAAAGTATCATCAGAAATTAATACAAGGAGCTATATGCCAACAAACTGGAAATCTGGAAATGGATAGATTTCTGGACACATACACTTCACCAAAATTCAATCATGAAGACACAGAAAACCTAAACAGACCAATAACCAAGATGGAGATTGAATCAATAATAAAGACCCTCCCAACAAAGAAAACCCCAGGACTGAATGCCTTCACTGCTGTTTTCTGCCAAACTTTTAAAGAACTAATTCTAATTATTCTCAAACTACTCAAAGCAAATGAAAGACAGGGAATCCTCCCAAACTCCTTTATGAGGACAGCATTACTTTAAATCCAAGATCCAGAACCAGACAAGGATTTCACTTTCAGCACTGCTATTCAATATAGTTCAAGTTTTAGCCAGAGCCATTAGGCAAGAAAAAGAAATAAAAGGGACACAAATTGGAAAAGAGAAGGCCAAATTATCCCTGTTCGCACATGACATGATCTTCTATAGAGAGGAACCAAAAGATCACCAAGAAACTCTTGAAACTCATAAGAGGGTTTGGTAACGTTATAGGATAGAAAATCAACACACAAGGGCCGGCACTGCAGCTCAATAGGCTAATCCTCCGCCTAGCGGTCTGGCACACGGGGTTCTAGTCCCGGTTGGGGCACCAGATTCTGTCCCGGTTGCCCCTCTTCCAGGCCAGCTCTCTGCTGTGGCCAGGGAGTGCAGTGGAGGATGGCCCATGTCCTTGGGCCCTGTACCCGATGGGAGACCAGGAGAAGCACCTGGCTCCTGCCATCAGATCCGCGTGGTGCACCGGCCGTAGAGCGCCGGCCACAGTGGCCCTTGGAGGGTGAACCAACGGCAAAGGAAAACCTTTCTCTCTGTCTCTCTCTCTCTCTCTCTCACTGTCCACTCAGCCTGTAAAAAAAAAAAAAATCAACACACAAAAATCAGTATTCTTTGTACACACAAACAATGCCATGCATGGCTGAGAAAGAACTTGTAAAATAGGTACCATTCACAATAAAAAAAAAAATTAAATGCCTTAGAATAAATTTAACCAAGAATATGAAAGATCTCTACAATTAAAATTATAAAACATTAAAGACTAGAAGATATACACGAAAAAGTGAAAGAATCTTCCACGTTTGTGGATCAGAAGAATAAATAGTATCAAGATGTCCATACTATCCAAAGCAGCTTACAGATTCAGTGTGATTCCAATCAAAATACCATTCTTCCCAAATTTAGAAAAAAAGCTGTTAAAATCCATATGGTAAGGCCAGCACTGTAGTTCAATAGGCTAGTCCTCCACCTAGTGGAGCCGGTACACCATGTTCTAGTCCCGGTTGGGGCACCAGATTCTGTCCCGGTTGTCCCTCTTCCAGGCCAGCTCTCTGCTGTGGCCCAGGAGTGCATTGGAGGATGGCCCATGTCCTTGGGCCCTGTACCCCATGGGAGACCAGGAGAAGCACCTGGCTCCTGCCTTTGGATCAGCGTGGTGCGCTGGCCGCAGCGGCCATTGGAGGATGAACCAATGGCAAAAGGAAGACCTTTCTCTCTGTCTCTCTCACTCACTGTCCACTCTGCCTGTAAAAAAAAAAATTTTATATGGGAACACAAGAGACCCCAAATAGCCAAAGCAATCTTAAACAACAAACAAAATTGAAGCATCATAACAACAGATTTTAAGACATACTGCAGGCCTATTATAATCAAAACAGCCTGGAACTGGCACAAAAAAAGAGACATGTAGTCAATGGAACTGAATTGAAACTTGGTAATGAATCCACGTAGCTACAACCAACTAATCTTTGACAAATGAGCTAAAATCAATCCCTGGAGAAAGGACAGTCTCTTCAACAAATCATGTTGGGAAAATAAGATCTATGATGCAGAAGTATGAAACAAAAATCAACTCACAGTGGATCATAGATCTAAATATATGACCGAATGCCATCAAATTACTAAATAAAAACATCAGAGAAATTCTGCAAGATATTGGTACAGGCAAAGACTTCTTGGAAAAGACCCCAGAAGCACAGGCAATAAAAGCAAAAATAGACAAATGGGATTACATCAAACTAAGAAGCTTCTGTACTGCAAAGGAAGCACTCAACAAAGAAGCAACTGACAGAATGGGAGAAAATACCTGCAAACTATAATCTATAAAGAGCTCAAGAAACTCAATAACAATAAAGTAATCAAGACATGGGCAAAAAGACATGAACAGGCATTTTTCAAAGAATGAAATACAAATGGCCAACAGCACATGGAAAAACACTCAGGATTATTAGTCAGCAAGGAGATGCAAAGAAAAACCACAGTGAGGTTTTACTTCACCCCAGTTAGAATGGCTACCATCCAAAAACCCAAAGACAATAAAGGCTGGTGAGCATGTAAGGAAAAAATGTACCCTAATGGCCGGCGCCGTGGCTCAACAGGCTAATCCTCCACCTTGCGGCGCCGGCACACCGGGTTCTAGTCCCGGTCGGGGCACCGGATTCTGTCCCGGTTGCCCCTCTTCCAGGCCAGCCCTCTGCTGTAGCCCAGGAGTGCAGTGGAGGATGACCCAGGTGCTTGGGCCCTGCACCCCATGGGGAGACCAGGAAAAGCACCTGGCTCCTGGCTCCTGCCATCGGACGAGCGCGGTGCGCCGGCCGCAGCGCGCCGTCCGCGGCGGCCATTGGAGGGTGAACCAACGGCAAAAGGAAGACCTTTCTCTCTGTCTCTCTCTCTCTCACTGTCCACTCTGCCTGTAAAAAAAAAAAAAAAAAAAAAAAATGTACCCTAATACACTGTTGGTATAAATGTTAACCAGTACAGCCATTATGGAAGACAATATGGAAATTCCTAAGAAATCTGAAAATAGATCCACTATATGACTCAGCCATCCCTCTTATGGGAATTTACACAAATGAAATTAAATCAGCATATGAAAGAATTAGTTGTACCCCCATATTTATTGCAGCTCAATTCACAACAGCTAAGATATGGAGTCAACCCAGATGTCCATCAACTGAAGACTGGATGAAGAAAATGTGGTTATATATACATTATGGAATACTAATTAGCCACAAAAAAAGAATGAAATGTGTCTTCTGCAACAAAATGGATGCAAATGGAAAGCATTGGGCTTAATGAAATAAGCCAGTCCCCAAAAGACAAATATCATGTTTTCTCTTATACATGGTAGTTAATTTAGAATTACCAAAAAATGTATAGGAATGAAACGGACATGTAGTGATTTACTGTTATTTGGACCTTGTTTATGCTCTGTGGAACTGTGGTCTTTATATTTTTATTTGTTGATTATTATAGTTAGTAGTACATTAAGTCTGTAATTATAAGTGGGCTGAAATTGTTTTTACAAAAAAAAATTAATGGAAAAAAAGGAAGGGGGGGATTGAGGGAGACATAGAGAGAGTGCCTTATATTTATCAGCATTGTATTTATGAAATACATGAAATTTTTTCTTTTTATATTAATAAAATATTTTTAAAAAGAAATCACATCTGGGCAGAGATCACCCTTTCACCATCACCCTACATAGAAGCTTCTTTCATACCGGCTTGTCCATTACAGTCTCCCACAGCACAGACAGTGAAATGGCTGCTAGGTGAGTAAATGGGAAAATACCACCCTCCAGATCATCATTAACTTTTCCCCTGGGATGCAGTAGAGGAACCACAGCCAAGCTTCCAATCTGTCCTTAGGGACCACAGTGCATTACCCAATGCTGCAGGCCCAGGGAGCCTGCTAGTAGTGGTAATGGTCAGAAGTTACCCACAGAGCCCACTCTTGTGCCCCACCAAATCCATGGAGATGAAGTTAAATGGAAGGACAAACAGCCCCAGCTGTGGCTGCCTACTGGAAAGTAATGGGAACCCACATTACACAGATTTATATGTTATGTCAAGTGAAACTACAATGTAACTATCAGGTATATTAGGAACTAAAACATACCAATATTCCAGAAATATTCTTGAATGATTCCTGAAGGAGAGATGCAAAAGGCATTTGTATCACCAATAAAACACAATGAAACATGAATCTTATTGACATCAATTTTATTGAAATCAATATTTCATAAATAAACTCTTATTCTGTGCAAAGCCATGTAAACAGTGAGGAGTCACACATTCAGATGTATGAAATATTTAATGTATAGGAGTGCCACACTTTTAAGTACCCAAAATGAATGCTACTTAGTAAAAACCTGGCTAGAAGATCAATCTGCAAAATTCCTGGGTTCGGTTCAGCACTTTACCCATGAGTATTGATAATCACCTTTAATTCACCAGACAGCAGGAGATACCAGAAAACAGGAGCTTTCTTCCTGTCCAGTTTTCCTTCATATGAAGTGCACAGAATTTGAGACATCCACTGAAGCAACATAACAAAACCAAGCTGCACGCTGTTCTTAACAACAACAACAAAAAAGACATGCAAAGAACACATATGACTAGCAGAAAAGCCAGCTCTCCACGCTGACAGCAGGGGTTCACAACCTTGGCTGAGCGTTGCGATACTGGGACTACTTTGAAAATATCAGCGATGGGGCTGTGAAACAAGCCTGAGGGTATTCAGAGCTAAACCCCAACAGCCACTTCAACCATCAGTGCCTCCTCTCAACTGCACGGAATGAATCCCAAGACTGGTGTTGGTCTCCTTTACTGGAGACCATCTTAAAGAAGATGTTAGCTCTATCAATGAAAAGGCTCTGGACTAAATATTTTTTATAAAGCTCAAAATCAAGAAAACAGGAAATAATGGAGCTGAACAAGCACCAATACATACCAGGAAGCCAAGAGCTTGGCTACTTGACCGTTTTGGAATTGGCTGACACCTATTAAGTAAGCATCCCTGGCTCTCCAGCTAATAGAAACATGGTCACTGCAAATCTTACTTGAAATAGCAAAACACAAGTTCGGGGAAGGCAAGGAGGCCATCTGTTTTGTCCAAGTGTGCTGTATATTCCCAGGGCTCTGACTACTGGACATGGCAAATGCTCATTCAATAGCTGTTAAACAACTGAAAGTCATGAACTTGGAAGCCGTCTGCACCATAGACATGACAGCTGTCATACCTCTTGCAAACTGGGAATCTTCTTCTAGGTCATTCAGGTAGAAATGTTACCCCATTAGGGTGGAGCTTTTCTTCCCACCAGCCCTGTGTGGGAGGCTCCTGCTAAAAAGTTTGCTATGTGATGTGATTTCCAGTGATTGAAATGATGAATCAGGCCTCCAGTTCCAGGGTCTCAGGCAAGATGCTCAGGCATCTCTCTGCTGTCTGTGCCGGGCCCAGCCCAGCCCTGGCACATAGCAGACACAGGAACAAAGGACAGGAGAGCAAGTTCATTAATACTTCGTCTACTGAGCCTAGTTCATGGTAAGCTGCCAATAACTTGCCCAAGAACTGATCACAGATTGGAAGTTGAGATCACAGAAGTCTAAGGTAAAGCCTGACATAATCTTTGTTTGAGAGGATTAAGCTGTTTTGATGCCTGACAGCATCTCATATGGGAGTGCCAGCTGGAACCCCGACTGCTCCCTTTCTGATCCAGCTCCCTGCTAACATGCCTAGGAAGGCAGCAGGTGATGGCACAAATATTTGAGCCACTGCCACCCATGTGGCAGACCAGGATGGAGTTTCTGGTTCTCGGCTTTGGCCTGGCCCAGCCCCAGCTTTCGTGGCTGGGGAACCTGCAGACAGAGACCTCTTTCTCTGTCACTCTGCCTTTCAAATAAATAAATCTTTTTTTATTTAATAGAGCACTAAGCCCTTGAGCATAATGTAAAATAAAGAGAGATTATCTCACAAGTGAAGGTAAGAAGGGGAAAAAGAGATGAAGTGGAAGATGGCCCAAGTGCTTGGGCCCTGCACCCACACAGGAGACCTTGATGAAGTTCTAGTTTCCTAGCTTTGACCTGGACCAGCCCCAGCCATTGCAGCCACTGGAAAAATAACCAGTAGATGAAAGATCTCTCTCTCTCTCCTTCCCCTCTCCCTTTCTCTTACTCTGCCTATCAAATAAATATTAAAAAAAAAAAAAGAAAAAAGGCAATTCTTATATGATTCCATTTATATGAGGTACTTGAAGCAGTCAAATTCCTGCACAGAGAATGTAGCTTAGTGGTTGCCAGGGCCTGATGGGTTGTGGAATGGGCAGTTCCTGCTTCACAGGCACTGATTTTCAGTTGTATGAGATGAAGAGATCTGTGGGTAGATGGCAGTGAGGGTGGCCCGACAACGTGAATGTCCTCAATGCCACGGAGCTTAGAAATTATTAAAACAGCCAATTTTATGGCATGTCTATTACTATGAATAAAAACACATACATATATATATATAAATAATTCTTAACAAAGCATTTCATAATCTCAAAGAGCTATTCAGAAGCTGAAAAGCCCATCCCATTGAAGCCACTCGCTGACTTTGAAACATTTCTCCAGGCCATCTACAAACTAACTCAAATCCAGATGCATCAAAGGCAGGCTGAAATAAATGTACAGGCCAGATATTAAATGCATTCAGCAAGTAAAAAATCTCATGCAATAGGAAGGCACAGATACAACACAGAAAAATTAATAGCCAAAGGACATGGGGCCAGCCTTGTGGCACAGTGAGTTAAGTTGTTGCCTGCAACACCAGCATCCCATATGAGTGCCAATTTGAATCTTGGCAGCTTCACTTCTGATCCAGCTCCCTGCTAATGTGCAGCAGAAGATGGCTCAAGTACCTGGGTCCCTACAAGGGAAACCTGGAAGGAGTTCCAGGCTCAGGCTGCAAGCTGGCTCAGCCCCTGCTATTGTGACTAAATAGGGCACTGAATCAATGGATGAAAGCTCTCCCTTCTCTGTCACTCTTTCAAACAAAAATATATTAAAAAAAAAAAAACTCAAATAGCAACACTAATCTCTGAAAGAATGAAAACAAGGGATAAATAGATGACAAGAAAAGACACCACGACAGCAACCACCATACAACTGCTGGAAACTTAAGAAAAAAAATTTTAACTGTAAAAATTCAATATTTACATTTATAATCACTAAGAATAAAGGTTTCACAACTAAATAAAAATATGGCTCAAATGCTGACTGGTCAAAGTGTATTTAAGAAAGAATATGGGGCTGGCACCGCAGCTCAATAGGCTAATCATCCACCTAGCAGTGCTGGCACACCGGGTTCTAGTCCTGGTCGAGGCGCCGGATTCTGTCCCGGTTGCCCCTCTTCCAGGCCAGCTCTCTGCTATGGCCCAGGAGTGCAGTGGAGGATGGCCCAAGTGCTTGGGCCCTGCACCGCATGGGAGACCAGGAGAAGCACCTGGCTCCTGGCTTCAGATCAGCGTGATACGCCGGCCGCAGCAGCCATTGGAGGGTGAACCAACGGCAAAGGAAGACCTTTCTCTCTGTCTCTGTCTCTCTCTCTCTTTCTCACTGTCCACTCTGCCTGTCAAAAAAATAATTTAAAAAAAAGTAGAAAAAAAAGGAATTTGATCTATTCTGCATCTTATCCCTTTCTTCCTTCTGACAGCCAAGGTCACCAGCCTCACTGTGCTCCCTTTACACACAAGGGAAGCCAAAGCCTTCTCTTCTAAGCACTGAACACCCCGTCTACTGTCCCGAGTACTTTATACCAGGCCTTTCCTAAGGGATGTGACATGCATTTGATATCATGCACTTGATAAGGTTTCTATAGAACCTTCACTGCCCCAGGTCCTTATTGCTTTCTAGCTCTCTAGGAAACAAATCCTTCCTTGGAAACACCTTGTGCGATTGTTTGATGTTTTGTTTTTCCCACTAGGCCTCGTCTACCCAATATAGCATTACTACCCACGTGCATATTTCATCCGCCTAGCGGCACCAGCACACCGGGTTCTACTCCCGGTCGGGGCGCCGGATTCTGTCCAGGTTGCCCCTCTTCCAGGCCAGCTCTCTGCTGTGGCCAGGGAGTTCAGTGGAGGATGGCCCAAGTGCTTGGCCCTGCACCCCATGGGAGACCAGGAGAAATACCTGGCTCCTGACTTCGGATCAGCGCTGTGCGTGGGCCACAGCACGCCGGCCGCGGCGGCCATTGGAGGGTGAACCAACAGCAAAGGAAGACCTTTCTCTCTGTCTCTCTCACTGTCCACTCTGCCTGTCAAAAAAATAAATAAAAATAAAAATAAAATAAGAAAATCAATTAGCTGTCATTCTAGCCAAGCTTGAAGGGCTACACTCGCTAGATGTGGCCAGTGGTTTTACTGGGCAGTGCAGACCGATAACTCTTCCATCGTCTCAGCAAGTTGTAGCACACAGCCCCACAGTGGAGGGGAAGCTCATGAGGACAGGAACCCTCTGAGCTCTTAACCAGTGTACGTCCAGTTCCTCCGACAGACACTGCCAATCAGGGGGTCCTGCACACCATGCAGCTCAAGAGCCAAGATGGTAAAACAAGACAACTGAAGAGAACTGTCTTAGAGATCAGTTCCATGGGTACACAGAGCACATAATTTGTGTTGCGTGTGTGTACACACCACAGAGAAAAGAAAGGATCCACAGGGATTGTAGACTACCAAAGATCTAGGGTCAGAAATAGAAAAGCTTGCCGGCGCCGTGGCTCAACAGGCTAATCCTCCGCCTTGCGGCACCGGCACACCGGGTTCTAGTCCCGGTCGGGGCACCAGATTCTGTCCCGGTTGCCCCTCTTCTAGGCCAGCTCTCTGCTGTGGCCTGGGAGTGCAGTGGAGGATGGCCCAGGTGCTTGGGCCCTGCACTCCATGGGGAGTCCAGGAAAAGCACCTAGCACCTGGCTCCTGCCATTGGATGAGCACGGTGCGCCGGCCACAGCACTCCGGCCGCGGCGGCCATTGGAGGGTCAACCAACGGTAAAGGAAGACCTTTCTCTCTGTCTCTCTCTCTCACTGTCCACTCTGCCTGAGAAAGAAAGGAAGGAAGGAAGGAAGGAAGGAAGGAAGGAAGGAAGGAAGGAAGGAAAGCTAAGACTTCCATAGCAGCAAAAAATTCAACACTCTCCAAAACCTGGACATTGCTACCCTCAGTGTGGCCCATGGGCTTTGAAAATGCAACCTCTAGCAGCCTGTTAAAAATTGTGGCTCTCATGAAGCCAGCATTATGGCAAAGATGCTTAAGCCTCTACTTACAATGCCAGCATCCATAGCAAAGCAATGGTTTCGAATCCTGCCTGCTCTGCTTCTCAACCAGCTCCTGCTAATATGCCAAGGAAAGCAGAGCAAGATCACCCAAGCAAGTAGGCCCCCGCCACCCACATAGATGTCCCGGAGGAAGTTCCCAACTGCTGGCTTCAGCCTAGCTCAGCCCCAACCACTGCAGCCACCTGGGAAGTGAACCAGCAGATAGAAGATTTCTTTGTCTCTCCCTGTCATTCTGCCTTACAAATAAATAAATCTTTTTATTTTATTTTTTTATTTTTTGACAGGCAGAGTGGACAGTGAGAGAGAGAGAGACAGACAGAAAGGTCTTCCTTTGCCGTTGGTTCACCCTCCAATGGCTGGTACGCTGCGACCGGTGCACCGCGCTCATCGGATGGCAGGAGCCAGGTGCCAGGTGCCCTCTCCTGGTCTCCCATGGGGTACAGGGCCCAAGCACTTGGGCCATCCTCCACTGCACTCCCGGGCCACAGCAGAGAGCTGGCCTGGAAGTGGGGCAACCTGGACAGAATCCGGCGCCCCAACCGGGACTAGAACCCGGTGTGCCGGCGCCGCAAGGCGGAGGATTAGCCTGTTGAGCCACGGCACCGGCCTAATAAATAAATCTTTAAAAAAGAAATAAATGGTGGCTTCAGTCACACCCACAACCCTGCTACACTAGAATCTGCATTTTAACAGCTAGGTCTAACATGTAACAGATTACAAAGTCTTGTAGACTGAGCAACTCAGAATTTTTAAAAATAATACGTACAACTGACTGTAAGTATATAGTCTCCATAAAATTGTCAATTAAAAAAGAAATCCTTTTATTTATGTATTTTTATTTGAGAGACAGAGACTGGCCGTCAGAGGCAGCTCTGTTGGTAGGTTTATTCCTCAAATTCCCAGGAGAGCTGGGGCTATACCAGGTCAAAGGAAGGAGCTGGGAACTCAATCCAGTCTCCCCTGTGAGTAGCCAGGACACAATCACTTGAGCCATTACCTGACACCTCCCAGGGTGCACCTTAGCAGGAAGCTGACATCAGCAGAAGGAAATGGAACTCTAACCCAAGCACGATGATCTAAGAGGCAGCTATCCCAACTAGCAGAGTAACCACTAGGCAAAGTGGCCATCACTGGAAAAAAAAGAAAAGATTTTGAAACACCTGCACTTGTATGCGGACATTTTCCGTATCCCTTCCTTATCACCTCCACAGCTTCTCACTGCTGCATTATGGCAGAACATCAAACACACAGTATCTGTGGCTTCATGTTGTACATATGTATAGAAACGCACACACACAGCCCTGGAAGAGGATCCTCGGCTCCAGAGAAGGCAGCACTGTCAGAAGTGACTACAGGCCTGGAGACCACGAGCTGAGGACCCAGACACTCCCAGATTCCCAACCCTCACGAATCGAGCGATAAGAATGTCTCCGGATTTAAGCTGCGACATATCTGCTGATGGGTTACTCAGCAACAGAAAACCGGGCACCGATTTCTAGTCTAGCAGCAGACCCCTAAGAACTGATGGCTAGGATGAATGCCGGTCCTTGGAATACTGAATTTTGTTTTCTTCCGAAATGGAGCTACATGATCACACTGTAAGCAAGCCTTGGATCTCATCTGGCGTGCTCACGTGGGGTTGAGGAACCCTCGCGGACTTTCTAATGAGGCATTCCAAACTGCCTTCCAGGCTCCCATTACTCACCCCCTCCTTGAGCCCGCATCCAGCCTCTAGAAGTAGGCGCTGCATGCCCAGCCCCATCTGAGCCCTCCACTGCCGAACAACTGCTACCACCTAACCCCCCAGCCCAAGAAACGGCCTGGGACTGAGCGGTCATTGCCGGGTCAGACAGAGGGAAGAGTACGGAACAGAAACAGCAGAGCCTGGGGATGTCGGTGTCTCCACCAGCCCTCCCCGAAGTCCTTGGTGATGAACACGAACCAACACAGACGCAGGCAGATGGACAGGCAGGAAATGGTCATGAAAGGTGCTGTACTGCACACAAGACAGGACAAACGCAAATTTATAGACCACACATAACAGAAAGCAACAGTGCAAGGCAGATATGTGAGGTCACTCAGCATAAGATGTGGGAGATGTACACAGCACCTGTCATCGGTTCTACGCTTTGTCAAAGGGCAGCCACAGCAGTTCCGCCACACTCTTGGGCAGTGACCTTCTCGTCCCTGACTCCCAGACCAACAGCCCTCTGCCAGTTTTCACTTTGTCTTCCCGGCTACCTCAAACTCAGGAAGCTAGGGCCCTGGATGAGCAACACAAGTACTCCAGTCTCTGGAAAAGACTGTGCTCCTCACACAGGACCCTGTGCTCACCATGCGATCACCAACCAAAGCCATGTGGGCTACATCTCGCAAAAGCAAGGCCTGCATCAGCCCCTGTTACTGAGATAAGCAAAGGACCTCAAAACACCCCATCCACACCCTACTCCTGATGGGGTAGCTCTGAATCCTGGGTTGGACTCACGGTAATTTCTCCAAGTCCCATATGAACTAGAAAATTAGCCTAGAAAAATGCCTTTTCTTTTAAAAATGTCTGTAAAAATAGTGTCATCTCCATAACTGAATGAAGTACTAGAACTCACTGAATCTAAGACACCGATTACAAAATGCAACTCTATATTATACAGGTACACAAAAAGGACCATGAGATAAACCCTGTCAATGTTAAATGACCACTGATGGGAACATATATCATGATTGCAGAGATGGTAAGTATGGAAAATGTGTCTGGAATCAATGAAATGAAGTACTAAGAAACATATTCTTCAAATAACCAAATAACGTATTAAACATTAAGTATATTACTTTGACAAGTATTTATAATCAGTACTACTTTCTTAAAGCTATTTAAAATTTTGTTTCATTTCTCATTTGAAATGAAGAACATCAGGTACTTATATGAGAGGTCTTTTTGCACCAAAATAAATGACTCTTGTAATTCCACTTCCAAAGTTTTGAAGTAGCCTCGTCCTAATTATTAGAAGACACCTTACATAAATGTTAAATTGATGGATTCCCAATGTAAAAATCATCCTTTTCATTTCTAGAATCACAAAGTCCAGGAGGTGACTGAAAGCCCTATGCTGTGTTCTGTTCTTGGGAAGCAAAACACACAAGAGTCATTAGCATTCTTTGACTCAGCCTAGATAAGGCAAAGTAAGTAATTAATAAAAACTGTTCATTTACTTTCCCCAGCTTCCCTGGCACTATTTTGATACCTGCTAATTTGTTCAGCAAATCAACTCCACTTCTAAGGATTCTGTCCCACCAGAACATTACCCAGCTTCTCAAAAACAAGTGACTTCTTTGCATGCTCTAAAGGGGTGAAGACCAGAAAATATTGCCTAGTTGGTCACATGCCAAACACTAGCCTCATACAGCTCCTGCTGTGGGAGACCCCTGGGCTACTCATGGAAGAATCTGGGAGCAGCAGACATTTCAACACTTGCTGGCGTTTGCTATGAAGGGACCCAGAACTGTTGCTGCCCAAAGCAGGCTGACAACCTGCCATGCTCAGCTCTGCCCGGCCCCCTCAAGCAGTGATCACCAAGGGCGCCAATAAGGAGCCCTCTCCTCTCAGTGCTAGTCCCCTCTGCTCTGGTCTCTGGCGAGAGCTCCACAGAGGAACTGCCAGTCTGGAGCAGAGAGCACTCCTACACCACCGCATTAGCAAGAAACTGGTCAGACACTTCCAAGGTGGGCTCCGTGAGAGAATTTCCAGATGGCTCTGTCACAGAGGGCCTCGATGGGTCCTGCATTTCAACCACTTCAAAATCCATCTCATTCCATGCTTCTGCATCTTGGTCTTCATCCTCTTCCTCATAATCATTTATACTACGGTTAGACAGCAAAGCTCTCTGGTCCTCGCTCTTTCTGTTTGCTTTGCGCTGGTGAGCAAGAGGCCAGGTGGCTAATTTATACATCACAGGAAACAAAACAGCAGTGAATACTGCCGACCCCAAACATGTATACAGAACGACGGGCAGATCAGGGTATTTTCCTTGAAGAATTCCAATTAATGCAGGAATAGCCATTTCTCCCAAGGTACCACCAACTACAAAGAAGGCTGCTGACTTCCCGTGGATGGTCGTGTACTGCTCGATCCAGGACACGCCGCTGGGAAACGTGGTTGCCATCGACGCCCCATACACCGAGGTTGCAACCCAGAGGCAAACCGGGCTCTTGTCAAAAAGCACCAGGAAGAAAGACGAAGCCAGGCTGCCAACGTTGCTCAACACAATCATGGTGCCGGGCTGTAAACATGTCGCAAAAACGATGGCCAGGCCCCTGCAGGCTGCGAACGTGGCCCAGAAGATGGAGTTCAGCCCGGCCGCCTCACTCTCTTCCATGCCCACATGGGTGGTGGCAAACGAGAACACGTAAGAGCCATAGGTGACCTCGGCGCCAACATAAAAAAAGAAGAACAGAAAAAGGAGGCAGAGAAGGGCGCGGTGGTATTTCGCCCTTCGAGATGTCCTAGCAGACATTTTTGCTTTTTCCCACCTTGAGCTTTTCTTGAAAAACAGCACAAACAGAAAGGAAGAAACTATGAAAACGTAAGTCCCGATGACAGCATAAGCCCACAGTAAATTCATGTCCTCAGGGACTCCAAACACAGGCCGTGGGTCTGCCTCAGCTGACTGGTTGAGGGCGGGGTGGAGAGGGTCAGGCTCCGTGTGGTTCCCAGCAGGCTCTGTCGTACCCAGTGCCAATTTAGCGAGCAGGGGAGCCAAAAAGGCACCCAAGGCAAAACTGAAGTGTAAGGCCTGCATATGGGGGGCTCCTTTGTCTCCCCAGAGAGCCAAGATAAGCACATTACCACCTACCAATGAAAAACAGGGAAAATGATCCAAGTTAAACTCGGTAACTTAGGGAATAAATAGTTCATAGCTGAAAAGTATTGAGTCTACTTTTTATGGTGCAAGCAATTAGCAACAATGTCAATTCTGTGATTAAGGAATTCTAACCCCCAGCACCATGGAACTCAGAATGTAACATCACATGCTCACATGCTCCCAAGTGGAAGCTACAGGATAGTAACCACTGCCTCCAGAGCCAGGCACTGTAGGAAAAGGCTACATACTCTGTTCACACGCTGTGGGACAAATGTTCAGTACTGATTCATTTATAACGATTTTAAATACCTATACATTTAAAAGGTAAAATTTTATCGTCAGATAGCAGCCCAAATTACCAACCTTTCTGTCCTTGTAAATCATAACTGCAGAGATATTTAAAAGCAAAACACACGTTCTGGAACCTGATACTGCAGCTTCTGGTGTGTCCAGTGCAGGAAACGAGACCCCACTCTCCATCTGCACTCCAACAAGGTGAAAGGACACCAACAAAGTGAAATCAAGAAGCTTCAAGTGTTCAAGTGTCCTTTGCGTTCACAGGTATTTTTAGAGTAAACAAATTTCCACCCTGTAATTTCACAACCCAATTAAGTCGAAGGTAAAAAATCATTTCCCAATCCATGCTACAAAATGAAAGCAGGGAAGGGGAGGGCCAGAGGGCTGGATCTGGGAAGGGACTGCCACATGTTGTTCAGGAGGTTTGCACAGACCTGATGCATGGAGGGGGGCCTGCTGAGCGAGGGCAGGAAATTTTGAGAGTGCAAAAAACAGGAAAGAAAGAAAATGAAAGTAGTGCACAACAGGGGGTTTCCCTTAGCTGGAAAAGTGCAGTGCATTTTATAATGGGTGGCAGCCTGTATGCGTTCTTTCAAAATAATGGTTCCAGACGTGGTTTAACCTATGAAACCATCAATCCCTTCTACCCCTCAATGATAACGTTTCATCCAGAACAAAGCCTGTTCTCACACAGTGTCATCACCCACACACAGCGGCCCCCACTCTGTTTGCACATTCTAAATCAGCATTTTTTTCTGGAACAAAATTAAGTTCACTTCATAGTTGGCTGCTCAAAATTAGGACCCCTGAGTAGCAATAACAGATGCTCGACAGGGGATTCTGACTGGCTGATGCCAACATAGATCTGTGTCATTTGCGGGGGCACTGCAAGTGACAGTTTAATATTTACTCTACCTTTCCATAGTAGAAAATTCCTACTCCCAGGGATGGCACTGTAGGGTTTACTGACCTGTATCCAAAATGCCAGCTGAAACACCAAAGACAGACATCATGACGATCAGTAATACAGCTGTCTTGCAAAACGGAACAAGGTAAAGACCTACTGTGGTAGCCAATGTCGACACCCCTGAGAAGAAAGGTGAGAGTCAGTCATTAAAAACAATATTCCTATGGTCACAGTAAGCATCATAAAAGCTTCCAACAACGTAAGTCAGGACAAGTCAAAAGGAGTAATAGTGAGGAGGTGAGAGCTGCAGATTCTACACAGGTTGATTCCATTTAAATCTTCGACAATTTATGAATTACAAAACAGAAATCACTGTAGCATGAGTACATGGCTAGCAATGCTAATAACTGAACTATAAATTATACAAGACAAGGTTTTTATAGCAAAAGACATGCAAACCAGGGACCAGTGTTGCGGCACAAGTGTTAAGCTGCCACTTGGCGATGCTGGCATCCCATCTCAGAGTCCTGGTTCAAGTCCCAGCTGCTCTGCTTCCGATTCAGCTCCCTGCTGATGCACCTGGGGAGGCATGGAAGATGGCCCACATACTTGGGGCCCTGCCACCCATGTGTGAGCCCCTGATGGTGTCCATGACTCCTGGCTGTTAGACATCTGGGGAGTAAACCAGCAGATGGAAGATTTCTCAGTCTCCCTTTCTGTCACTCTGCCTTTCAAATAAATAAATCTTTAAAAAAAAAAAAAAAAACAGAAAAAATTATTTATTTGTTTCATATTTAAGAACCCAAAGAAAATTTTAAGACATGAGGTACAACACTGAAATGACAAATAAATACAACTAGAAGACCAGTTTTTGGTAATACATTACTTTGGAGTATAGGGAGGAATTTTTTTTTTCCCATACACATTAGGAAGTTTATTAGGTTCCTAATTTCCATGTCTAGAACTTGAACATGCATTTACATACATGGTTTCTTTTTGTGGATCTTACATGCATGTAGGCTTCTGCCAGCTGGATTTTTGACTCTGTTTGTCAGTAGTTTGTAGTTAGCTCAACATGAGTAAATGACAAAAAAAAATAACATACAAGCCATAGCAACAAATCCCTCCCAATAGCATGTAGCATTTTGTTCCCTGAAACAATTATCACTACTCTCTCTTGTAAAAAATAAATTTCAGCACAAGGCATTTAATTGATCTCACTGAGAAAGACAGATAACTCTATCATTTCAAAATTAAGCAATGAATGTCCAACTATGGCTGAAAGGTACACCCTGAGAATCAGATGATTTTAACAAACCCATTAAGGTTTATGAAGCCGTGTCAACCTAATGTTGGGAAGGGATACGAGATACAGGCACAAACACCCCTGCTTATTTTGTTGTGCAATTCTGCTAGGATGCAGTCCTTGTTGTCTTCGATGCTCGAGGTGTCTGTGGAGTCAGGATCGCTCACCACAATGCCCACAGAAGACAGACTGGTGATGAAGGCATGCCTAAAGATCCCTAATGTTAAAGTAAGGTAGCCCTGGACACTTTGCTGGCGGTCCTCACTGCACTGTCCACATCAATGTCCTTTTGCTTCTGCCAGTATTTGGAAAACCTGTTGAAGATGATGGTGGTAGGCAGGGCCACCAGCATCCACAGGGCCACAGATGATGCATGGGCTGACATGAGCTTCCCGGCCAAGGTGACCAGGTGGGTGTTTCCATAGCTGATGGTCATCCTGCTAATGGAGTTAAGGCTGGACGTGTGGGCATCTTTCTCCATGGGGTAGATGAGCCCAGAGAAGACGGAGCTGCAAGGATCAGGTCTGCCGCCATGGCAGCAAGGTGGGCAGGGCAGCCAGCATGGATCGTGGGTCCACAAGCCCGGCTGGCCGAAACATGGTGCTTGTGAGCAGCGGGCCCAGAGGAAACTTTTTAAAAATTAATTTGAAAGGGAGAGTTACAGAGAGAGGCAGAGGCAGAGGGAGAGAGAGGTCTTCCATCCACTGGTTCACTGCCCAATTAGCTGCAATGGCCAGAGCTGCGCCGATCCGAAGCCAGGAGCCAGGAGCTTCCTCCAGATCTCCCACATGGGTGCAGGGGCTCAAGGACTTGGGCCATCTTCCACTGCTTTCCCAGACCACGGCAGAGAGGTGGATCGGAAGTGGAGCAGCCAGGACCTGAACCAGTGCTCACATGGGATGTGGGCACTGCAGGTGGTGGCTTTACCCACTACGCTATAGCGCCAGCCCTAGGAAAATTTTTTTAAATAGTCTTTTTTGACCCACTATGGAAACAATAAGAATTTTATATTTATTCAGCAACAATACATTGCTCTCCTTGCTTCTGAATGAATTCTATAACATTATCTACATTTTCATTAACCATGTCAGTTTATTCAATTGGGAGAATGCCAATAGCTTTGCCATCTCTTATTTGCAGGATGAGCAACAGCTGTCTGGGCTCGTCATGGACATAAGGCAGTAGGGTCAAAAACACAGCCTGTATCAGTTCCCTCCTCCCTTCCTCCCTTCAGTCCTATCCAGTGTCTGCCCTGGGCAGGTGCAAGGAACTTAATTCTGACTTCTCGTGGCCCTACAGCTTGATACATAGAGTTTTTTTGCATGACAGCTGTGTGACCCAGGACTAGTGCTTCAACTGCAGTGAACATCTGGAAGGTTAAGAATTGCTAACACACAGTAGGGCCGATAAGTTTGCAGTGTGCCCAGCACGGGTTGCCTGTAGCTGCCAAGGTGAAAGCAAGCACCAAGGAAACCCAAGTTCCATCGAGGCCACCTAAGCACTACCCATTTCAGTTGTCAAATTCTGCAGGTTAGTATTTTTTCATATTTAACGACAATCTGTGAAGTCACTGAAAATCACAAAGAAGTGAGAATTAGTGCTTACTTACCCAAAAGCAGAAAGTTATTCATAATGTCAAAAAGTATTCCACCAATCACAGAGCCACTCAAATATCCGAAGGCACGGCCCACAAAAATTAGAGAAAGACTGCTGATGTTTTGGTTCACATTTGTTGCCAGATCTTGAAAAGTGGGTCCTAGGATGGAGATACTCATTCCCTAAAATTGAAAAAGGCAAAAGGTTTTACTGACAGTAAAATAATGTCTACTGGGGCGGGCACTGGCCTACTGGAGCTCCTGCGTTCCACCCCCAGCTCCAGCTTTCTGCTGATGCACACCTCAGGAGGCACCAGGGGACAGCTCAACCAGGTGGTCCCTATAACTCAGAAGGGAGACCTGGACTGAGTTCCTAGCTCCCAGCTTCAGCCTGGCCCACCCAGCTGTTCTGGGCATTTAAGGAGCAGATAAGTGGTTGGAGCTTTGTCTCTCAAAAAATATTTTTTAAAATAATTGTTAAATAATAATATATATCTATATAGTTTTTTACTTTATACCAGAAGAGTAGGGTTAGGGATTAAAATGTAATTAATGAAGGGCTTTATTTTAAAATCCAACATTCAGGGAAAATTCTTAAGGGCAATACTAATTATCACTAAAGCTACAGATTCCTACTGCTTGTTTATTTCTCACAGATCTCACTTTTAAAAAACTGGCTTTTTGTTGCCATTCTGTTCACTTTTAAGCAATATCATAAAAAAAAAACTATTTTGTATGCCATGTGAGTAAAATATAACAAGACTATTCTTGAAATGGCTCTGTACAGTGTGAAACATACTATATGTATCAATGTTATAATTTTGATGTTGAAATTTTAACACCAAAATACAACTCTCCTTTATGATGTTAAACAGCAATAATTCTGGATGCACATGGGGACTGTCCCATAAACTACCCATAGAAAACATGCAAAACATAAACAGACATTTCCAAGCCAACATTTCTCCTCAAAGACCTCAAGTTATGAGGACGGAAGCCTGTAGGGCTCTCTAGGAGATAGGACACATGGTGGAGCCTCCACAGTCCCCAGAGGGGCAGAGTTCAGACACAGCAGTTAAGACGCCCATGGCAGAATGCCTGCTGGGAGAGCCAGCTCTGCTTCCAGTCCTGCTCCCTGACCGTATGCCTTCTGGGAGGCAGCAGGAGATCCTGAGTCCCTGCCTCCCGTGTGGGAGACCTGGATTCCATTCCTGCTCCTGGCTCCTGCCTGGCCTAACCATGAACCAACAAATGGAAGATCTTTCTTACTCTGTCACTCTTTCAAATATATTTTCTTTAAAATCTTATATATATATAAGATTTTAAAGAAAATATAAAAAGTTTTTATTTATTATTATTATTATTTATTATATTATATTATATTTATTATTTATTATTATTTATTATTTTTATTTATTTTAAAGAAAATATAAAAAGTTCAGGGGCCAGCATTACAGCACAGCAGGTTAAACATCCTCTCTCCCTACGCCCCGTTTGTCACTCCAGCATCTCCTATCAGAGAGCTGGTCTGAGTTCTGCGTATGCTCCACTTCCTAACCAGCTCCCTGCTAATGCGCCTGGGAAGGCAGTGGATGATGGCCCTAATACTTGGGCCCCTGAACCCATGTGGGAGACTGGGTTGGACTTTGGGGCTCCAAGCTTCAGCCTGGCCCAGCCATGGCCATTTGCAGCCACTTGGGGAGTGAACAGCAGATGGAAGATCTGTCTCTCCCTCTCTCCTTGTCCACTCTACCTTCCAAAAACACATAATTCTTTATTTTTTAAAGTTCATGGTAAAAGTATATTTTAAAAAACCTTTGCTTGCATTTCTAAAATATTCTTGCATTTCGAAAATAAGCATCTCTCAACTATATTTTCTGCGAGCTTTTGGAAATCCCCTTGTATATATTTATAGAATAATGTTAACAATGAAACCTTAATCACACACCTAGTCTTAGCAAGAACTATGGTTACAGCTGGCTTTCAGAGGAAGTTCACTAGACACTTACAGAAAAGGGTATCTAATCAGTCCAGATTTCAAAAATAACAGGCTCAAACTGTACTTCTCTGCTCTAAACGCATCGGTGGACTCTACCGGAACAGGAGCGGCCCAAAGACAAGGGCTGCGGAGGCCCAGAGCAGGCAGAGGAGACAGGGAGAGCAGCTGAGCCCAGGCTCTCCTCAGAGTTCACCCCTGCGAGGACTGAGCACAGCACCTGGCACCGGCCAGGGCTCGCCAAGCCTCCAAACTCGTTTTTCTCTTTCTCAATCTGCCCCTAGCAAAATACTCAAAGGAATGCGCCTGGGGTCCGCCAACGCTAAGTGACCCTCACTCTCCCAGCTCCCCGGACTCCAGCGTTAAGAGGGCGGCTCCCCAAAGAGGAAACAGGGCAGCTCAAGGGGTAGGCAAAGGCTTCCAGCCTCGCCATCTGCTCCAAGAAAACCATTCGGAATGAGAAGGCTGGTTTTAAAGGGGACGAGAGACTTGTTCCTCCTCTACCACCCGTGCCATCCCGAGGAGTCACTTTCGTCTCTGGGCCCATTTCCCGCTATGCAAAATTCAGCGGTTGACAGAATTTCGTCAGGTGACGGAGAGCAGGCAATCCGCGAAAAACAGCGTTTCAGAGTCCTAACCGGGGAGTTAGCTGGGGAAGAGTGGTTGGTGCAGACCACAGAGCCTTAACACCTTGGAATCCCTCAACCCCACCTCCCACAGAGGTACGGAGATTAGATAAAGCTGTGAAAATCAACTTTGCACTTGACCACACCCCCTCCACGATTAGAGCTGTGCCCATTTTCCAGAAGACGAAACTGAGACCCGCGCTGATTAAAGAACGCGCCCACGGTCAGGGCGGCGGCGGCAGAGGCCAGGCGCGCACGACCTCGAGCCCCAGCCTGGGAGGATCCAGCCCCAGCGCTCACCAGCCCCAGGAAGGCGGCGTACAGGACCACGGTGGTGAACCAGCGCAGCACGCTCCCGGCCCGGCTGCCGCGGCGCCCGCACCCCGCCGCCGCCAGGGCCGGCTCCCGGTCGGCCGGGGCCGGGGCCGGGAGGAGCTGCTGGCCGGCAGCAGGGGCGCCGCGGAGCTCCAGGGCCCCGTCCAGCTTGGCGGCTCGGGGGCAGGGGTGTCCGCGGGGCCTGGGAGCTCCGAGCCCAGCCCGCGCTCCGCCCCGCGAGGCGCGGCTGTCCCTCCTAGGGCCAGCTTGCCAGGGCTGCCCTGAGTCCGGGCGGCAAAGTCTAACTTTGGAATCCGCGGCTGAGGAGAACAGCGGACGCGCGCCCGTCAACTCACAGGGCGCGTGCGCGGCTCATGTAGCGGAACTAAAGAGCCGCCCGCAAACCGGAAGTTGGTGTGGTTGTCTAGGCGACCGGACGCCGTTCTCGGGCCTCCGGGTCACTAGCCGCTGAGCTCACAGAGGCCGGGAGACGAGCGCCCCATGGCGGAGCCAGCTGGACCTACAGCCCGGCGCTGGGCAATCGGGAGGTAAGGAGAGGCCACACCCGTTCAGGAGGAAATCGGGCCAGGGATAGCTAGGTGGGCCCGGGGCCCCTCCGCGGGTCTCCTGCGAGGAGGCCGAGGTCTGATCCCTAGGCAACTTGCTGAAATCCCTGCCCTTGCTCTTTGGAGAGCTGTTCTGAATTGGTCCCTCGTTATGTCTCCCGCGTATCATCTCAGGCCTCACAACCCTCTGGGTTTATCGGAAGGTCAAGTCATAGAGGAGTAGCGACTGGCCCAAGTTCAGTCAGCGAACTGAAGGCGAATACTCTGCTGCCGTGAGCACGTGGAGCGCGGGGTCCATTTGCGGGACCCCCAGGAAAGCTTGCTGCTCCCCGTTGCTCTGTTCCCAGGATGACCAGAGTCTCCAGAGCTTTTCTCTGCCGTCCACCTGAAATGCCCGTGTGCCCTGACCCCTCTAGCCCCCAACCGTGGAGGCCCGCGGGCTGCCCCACTTAGATCATCCTTCCTGGCAACCCAGGTACAGTCCTATCCTCATCAAGTTTTTAGACCACCATTATAAATTATTGCACAAAAATTTTATGATTGTGCTAAGTACAATGAAGGGAACGGCAGAGGCTATGACTTAAGAAAATGTTAGATTTGGGGGTTAGTGTAGGTCTCCTTGAGAAGAGTTTGGAGTGGTTAAAACAAGAGGCACATAAAGCACAGCAGAAAATGATATGGGAGAGAGAGGTTCAATCTCAGTTCTAAAGAGCTTCGTGCGCCACAGTCGAGTTTGAACTTAGGAACTCACTTTTGTTGACATACTGAGCTTTCATAAAAACCAAAGATACAGTGTAGGACTATCATGATTCACCATAATTCATCTTTACCACCTAAAGTGAACCCTTCTGTTTCCTCAGTGCACCTGAGCCCACTTCGGTGGTAACGTATGCTGGCACCACCACCTGTTTCCTCATCTGTGAGGAATCAGATTTCCTGTCTTTTTATTTACATATATATTTTTCTTTGTATCTCATAAATACAACATTAGGAACATAGTAATTCTTCCCACCATGCCTGCCTTCCCCACCCATTCCTCCCCTTCCTCCTCCCTCCAGTTTAGTCAAGAAAGAAAAAGAAACAGAAAGGAAAAAAAAAAAAAAAAGAATGCAATTAAAAAACCTAAGAGAACTGTGCCCCAATGGCCTACACAAGGCTGCACTAGGTTATTGCTTCTCGAAGGTGATTCTGCTTTTTCCCCCCTTTCTCTTTTTCCTTCCTTCTCCCCCATTCTTTATTTTAGAAACATAACTGTCTTTAAAAAAGAACCCAAGCCCACATCTATTGTGGGCTCTTAGACATAACTGTAACTATGAGACACAAGAATATCCTCCATTTAATACACTAAAAGGAAGTGATTCGTGGGAACAAGTTTTAGTATTAAGTCTCATGATACAACTTTTTGGGGACGAAGGTCCTGCATGGGAAGTTAATGCACAGTGACTCTTGTTTATTTAACAAATGACACTCTTATGTATGACATCAGTGATTTATTTATTTGAAAGTCAGAGAGAGAAGGAGAGGCAGAGAGAAAGAAAGAGCTTCCATCTGCTGATTCACTCCCCAGATGGCCACAATACCCAGAGCTGCGCTGATCCAAAGCCAGGAGCCAGGAGTTTCTTCCAGGTCTCCTACACAGGTGCAGGGGCCCAAGGACTTGGGCCATCTTCTACTGCTTTCCCAGACCATAGCAGAGAGCTGGATTAGAAGTGGAGCAGCTGGGACTCGAGTCCATATGGGATGCTGGCACTGCAGGCGGCTGCTTTACCCACTGTGCCACAGCACCAGCCCTCCAAGACTCTTGACATGAGCTGCCTCGGCTATGGAAGCCCTATGGATCTACTAGCTTGATGAGGCCATAAGCGAAGTGGAAGTTCTCTCCTCCCTTCAGTGAGAGGTAAATCCTTCTTTGGTAGCCACTTCTTCCCACTGAGGTCTCACCCACAGGGGTCCTTTATGTAGGACATTTTTTTCCCCAGAGTGTCTTGGCTTTCCATGCCTGAAATGCTCCCCCTGGGCTTTCTAGCCAGACTGAAATGCCCTAAGGGCTGTAGATATCCTATTTTGATGCCTCCTGTTTTCTCTCTCAAGTTATTGCCAAGTCCTAGTGATTTTATTCAGTAGATATTTCTAAAATCTGACTCCTTTCAGTCAAAAGTCAAAATTACAGCAAATTTCTTTTTTTAAAAAAAGATTTTTATTTATTTGAGAGAGTTACAGACAAGGGGGAGAGAGAGAGAGGTCTTACATTTGCTTATTCACTCCACAAATGGCGGCAGCAGCTGGAGCTGGGCCAATCCAAAACCAGGAGCCAGGAGCTTCTTCTGGGTCTCCCACACGGGTACAGGGGCCCAAGGACTTGGGCCATCTTCCACTGCTTTCCCAGCCCACCAGCAGAGAGTTGGATCTGAAGTAGAGCAGCCAGGATGCCAGCCATCACCCATATGGGATGCCAGCATCACAAGCTGAGGCTTAGCCTACTACGCCACAGCACTGGCCCCAGCAAATTTCATTTAAAGCCCTAATTGCCTTCTCTTTTAACAACTGATAATCAGTTATTTCTATAAATTTTGAGTAAGATGCACCAAGGAGCTTTGTTTTATAGGAAGAAGGACCGAGGAAAGAGGCACCAGAAATAAAAATATATTAGTTCCTTAAAAGCTATGTTCCTTGCAGCCAGTGTGTGGCAAGTGAATTAAGCTACCTGTAACCCGATACGGGCTGCCAGTTTGAATCCCAGCTGCTCCAGCTCCCATCCAGCTCCCCACTAATGTGCCTGGGAAAGCAGCAGAAGATGGCCCAAGTGTGTGGGCCCCTGCCATCTACCTGGGAGACATGGACGCAGTTCCTGGCTTCAGCCTGACTTAGTCCTGGCTGTTGTGGCCATCTGGGGAGTGAACCAGCAGATGCAGATCAAAGATATCTCTCCTTCTGTTTCTTTCTCTCTTTCAAATAAATAACTAAACATTTTTTAAAAAATTACCTCTGTATAAGGTTAAAACAGAGTTCCTTACCAGTCCTTCTGATTGGTTGCTATGCTCTGATTGGTGGTTGCTATGAGACTCTAAAACCATGAGGTCTGCTATGCTCCCCAGCATGGCCCAAGCTGAGCACAATGCCTACATGTGGACGTCACTCAACTTCCTGTTGCATAACTATGTGGATTTAAAGGGTTAAAAATTGCCACTCGGTTGTTGCTGCTGTGGACAGGAGGGCAGCTGGAGCCAGATCACAATGGACCAAGAGCAAATGAGGGGGCTGAATTACCCACTGTGGTCAGGAGGTCAGATTGTGTCTGACAACCCTGAGCTGGATTCTCCTAAGGCCACTCACCCTGCCTTGTGTATGACCACCTTCTCTGTGCCTCTCTGCATAGCATGTCTTCCACTTAGGATACCAGTCATATCCAATTAGGGCCGCGGGAGGGAGGTAGGTTGGGGGGGCTGGAAGCCACAACAATACAAAAGTTGCACTTTGTAAATTCACATTTATTAAATAAAAAAAAAAGATATAGACTGGCTGAATGGATTAAAATTGTTAAATCAAAAAAAAAATTGATGGATTCCTAATGTAAAAATCATCCTTTTCATTTCTAGAATCACAAAGTCCAGGAGGTGACTGAAAGCCCTATGCTGTGTTCTGTTCTTGGGAAGCAAAACACACAAGAGTCATTAGCATTCTTTGACTCAGCCTAGATAAGGCAAAGTAAGTAATTAATAAAAACTGTTCATTTACTTTCCCCAGCTTCCCTGGCACTATTTTGATACCTGCTAATTTGTTCAGCAAATCAACTCCACTTCTAAGGATTCTGTCCCACCAGAACATTACCCAGCTTCTCAAAAACAAGTGACTTCTTTGCATGCTCTAAAGGGGTGAAGACCAGAAAATATTGCTGAGTTGGTCACATGCCAAACACTAGCCTCATACAGCTCCTGCTGTGGGAGACCCCTGGGCTACTCATGGAAGAATCTGGGAGCAGCAGACATTTCAACACTTGCTGGCGTTTGCTATGAAGGGACCTAGAACTGTTGCTGCCCAAAGCAGGCTGACAACCTGCCATGCTCGGCTCTGCCTGGCCCCCTCAAGCAGTGATCACCAAGGGCGCCAATAAGGAGCCCTCTCCTCTCAGTGCCAGTCCCCTCTGCTCTGGTCTCTGGCGAGAGCTCCACAGAGGAACTGCCAGTCTGGAGCAGAGAGCACTCCTACACCACCGCATTAGCAAGAAACTGGTCAGACACTTCCAAGGTGGGCTCTGTGAGAGAATTTCCAGATGGCTCTGTCACAGAGGGCCTCGATGGGTCCTGCATTTCAACCACTTCAAAATCCATCTCATTCCATGCTTCTGCACCTTGGTCTTCATCCTCTTCTTCATAGTCCAGCCAGAAGTAAAGAGTAAACTTTCTGGTCCTCGCTCTTTCTGTTTGCTTTGCGCTGGTGAGCAAGAGGCCAGGTGGCTAATTTATACATAACAGGGAATAAAATAACAGTGAATACTGCCGACCCCAAACATGTATACAGAACGACGGGCAGATCAGGGTATTTTCCTTGAAGAATTCCAACTACTGCAGGAATAGCCATTTCTCCCAAGGTACCACCAACTACAAAGAAGGCTGCTGACTTCCCGTGGATGGTCGTGTACTGCTCGATCCAGGACACGCCGCTGGGAAACGTGGTTGCCATCGATGCCCCATACACCGAGGTTGCAACCCAGAGGCAAACCGGGCTCTTGTCAAAAAGCACCAGGAAGAAAGACGAAGCCAGACTGCCAACGTTGCTCAACACAATCATGGTGCCGGGCTGTAAACATGTCGCAAAAATGATGGCCAGGCCCCTGCAGGCTGCGAACGTGGCCCAGAAGATGGAGTTCAGCCCGGCCGCCTCACTCTCTTCCATGCCCACATGGGTGGTGGCAAACGAGAACACATAAGAGCCATAGGTGACCTCGGCGCCAACATAAAAAAAGAAGAACAGAAAAAGGAGGCAGAGAAGGGCGCGGTGGTATTTCGCCCTTCGAGATGTCCTAGCAGACATTTTTGCTTTTTCCCACCTTGAGCTTTTCTTGAAAAACAGCACAAACAGAAAGGAAGAAACTATGAAAACGTAAGTCCCGATGACAGCATAAGCCCACAGTAAATTCATGTCCTCAGGGACTCCAAACACAGGCCCCGGGTCTGCCTCAGCTGACTGGTTGAGGGCGGGGTGGAGAGGGTCAGGCTCCGTGTGGTTCCCAGCAGGCTCTGTCGTACCCAGTGCCAATTTAGCGAGCAGGGGAGCCAAAAAGGCACCCAAGGCAAAACTGAAGTGTAAGGCCTGCATATGGGGGGCTCCTTTGTCTCCCCAGAGAGCCAAGATAAGCACATTACAACCTACCAATGAAAAACAGGGAAAATGATCCAAGTTAAACTCGGTAACTTAGGGAATAAATAGTTCATTGCTGAAAAGGATTGAATCTGTCTCATAGCACAAACTCTACAGTGTTCTGTTATCAGACATGGCAACAAAATGGTTGGCTGCTTGCTTTCTTACCTCTTTCCTTCCTTCCTTCTTTCTTTTTTTTCTCTCCTTCAATGGCAGAGTTTGAGAGAAACAGAAAGACAGAGAGAGAGAGAGAGAGAAATCTTCTCTATCTGTTGATTCACTCTCCAAATGGCTGCAACAGCCAGCCAGGACTGAGCCAAGCCATAGCCAGGAGCCAGGAGCTTCATCTAGGTTACCATAAAGGTGGCAAAGACCCAGGTTTCGTGCCATCTTCTGCTGCCTTCTCCAAGACATCAGCAAGGAGCTGGACGTGAACCCACACTCTTATAGGCAGCGGCTTAACCCACTATGCCACAACACTGGTCCCCAAAGTGACTTCTATGATTCCAGAATTCTTAGCCACCACCTCCAGGGAATTCAGCACCATAACGTCACATGCTCCCTGGTGGAACCTGTGGGGTAATTTAAACTGCCGCCTCTCAGACTACAGTTCTATCACAGACTGAGGCAGGGATCCTCACATAGTTACTCATTCGTAGTTCAAGTAGACATGTTCATTTTAAGTATTTACTTGAAGAGCAGAGAGAAAGAATGACAATAGAGAAAGGGAGAGGTCCCATCTGCTGGCCTCTCACCACATGCCTGCAATAACCATAAAGCTTAGGAGGGAACCAGAAGACTCAGTCCACGTCCCTCATTCGGGTGGCAGGAACCCAGTTAACCCAGGCATCACCTGTGCCTCCCAGGGTCTGCATCAACAGAAGATGCAAGCAGGAGCCAGAGCTGGGATCAAATGCAGGCCACCGGGCATGGGACACAAGCATCCCAACTGCTAAAACAGGCAAAAGTGTCCCAGCAGATAGTGGCCTCATTGTCAAAGCTCCTGTACGTGCAGTCAGTACCCACCTAAAGAATATTATGTGTTTGTGTAAACAGTAGATGCAGAATATGTGTTTAGAATACTCCAGCTTTCTGTGTGTCCTCTACAGAACACAAGACACTATTCACCATCTGCGCTTAACTCCGCCTGGTCAGCTACAAGATGCAGGCCAAGACTATCGAGTTTGAAGGGTGTTTTTCATTAAAAGATAATTTCAGACACCTACGTAATTGTTCCCTGTATTTTCACAAGCAAACTTAGCTTGAAGTAGAAAATGTTTTCTGGATCTATAAAGTAAAATTAAATCAGGAGAGGGTGGATAGAAAGCTGGATTTAGGGGCAAACCAAAGTCACATATTTTCTTTAATACATTTTCACAATGATAAAATGGAGAGGACCTCTGAAGGAGGGCAGGTACTTTTGAGAGAAAAGAACAGAAGAGAGAAGGAAGAGAGTGTACAGCAGGGGTTTCCCTTAGCTGGAAAAACGCAGTGCATTTTATAATGGGTGGCAGCCTGTATGCTTTCTCACCAAAATAATGGTTCCAGACGTGGTTTAACCTATGAAACCGTCAATCTCTTCTACTCTGCAATGATAAAGTTTCATCCTGTTCACCTGCAGTGTCATTACCCACACACAGAGGACAGTGCCCTGTTTGCAGGTTGTAAATCAACATTCTTTCCTAAAACAAAATTCCTTAAGTTGGCTTCATGGTTGGCTGCTCAAAACTAGGGCCCCTAATTAGCAAGAGGAAAAGTTGCCCGAAGGGTGATTCTGACTGGGTGGCGCCATCCCAGTAGACCTCTGTCACTCTGGGAAGCAAGGCAAGTGACAGTTCAATACAGTAGAAAGTTCCTACTCCCAGGGATGGCACTGTAGAGCTTACTGACCTGTATCCAAAATGCCAAAGCAAACACCAAAGACGGACATCACGATGATCAGTAATACAGCCGTCTTGCAAAACGGAACAAGGTAAAGACCTACTGTGGTAGCCAGCGTTGACACCCCTGAGAAGAAAGGTGAGAGTCAGCCTTTGAAGACGATATTCCTTTGTTTATTTTTTTATTTTTAATTTTTGACAGAGTTAGACAGTGAAAGAGAGAGAGAGAGAAAGGTCCTCCTTTTTCCACAGGTTCGCTCCCCAAGTGGCCACCACAGCTGGCGCACTGCACCCATCCAAAGGCAGCAGCCAGGTGCTTCCTCCTGGTCTCCCATGCGGGCACAGGGCCCAAGGACCTGTGGTCATGGTCAGCATCATAAAAACTTCCAACAAGGACAAGTTAAAATGAGTGAGAGAGGAGATGAGCGCTGCAGCGTCTATATGTGGTGATTCTGTTTAAATCTCTGACAATCTTTATGGCCTATAAAATAGAAATCACTGTAACAGGAACATATTTCTAGCATTGCTAATAATTGAGCTATAAATTATACAAGGCAAAGTTTTATAGCAAAATCATTATTTAAATGTTTCATATGTAAGGGCCTAAAGATATATTTTTTTAGATATCAGGTAAAATATCAAAAGTAAGATGAAATTAGTAAACTTTCATAGATTTATTACTTTGGGGATTATAGAAATACAAAAAAATTTATTCTTTCACTCTACTTTGGAAATAAGAGGGATTGTTGTATTCATTCACTAACAATAAACTATTCTCTTTACTTCCAAATGAATTCTATCACATTAACCTACATTTTCGTTAAGCCTGTCAATTTATTCAATAGAGAGAATGCTAGTAGCTTTGCCATCTCCCATTTGCAGGAAGAGGGAGGGCAGTCTGGAGTCATCACTGTATGACTCTCTCACTATCCAGTGGCCACCTGGGCAGGTTCACGGAGCTTATTCTGACCTCTGCCCGACACCCTGTTAAGCAGAGCTTTTTTAGCATAACCAGTGGGTGACCCTGGAGTAGGCTTCAATTACAGCTCTACGGATTTAACACATCCTGCGGCTTATCTTCATTTCCAGAGGGCCCAACACAGCTTCTCTGTAATTGCCAGGGCGAGAACAGGCACCAGGGAAACACAAATTCCCACCCAGACACTACCCATTTCAGTGGCCTAGAGATAGTAGTTTTCATCTTTACAGACAAACTGAATTCACTGAAAATCACAAAGAAGTGAAAATTAGTGTTTACTTACCCAAAAGTAAAAAATGATTTACACTGTCAAAAAGTAATCCACCAACCACAGAGCCACTCAAATATCCGAAGGCACGGCCCACAAAAATTTGAGAAAGACTGCTGATGTTTCGGTTCACATTTGTTGCCAGATCTTGAAACGTGGGTCCCAGTATAGCAACATTCATTCCCTAAAATTTAAAAAACAAAGGCTTTACAACATTAAAATAACTCTATGTGGTAGATCTTTCCACTCAAAAAAGGGTGGGATTACCATGTAATGTAGGAAATTAGTTTAATTCCCACCATCAGGGAACATTCACAGTATCAATAATAGCATTACTAGAGATACCTACTGCTGTTGTTTTGCTATTTTTTATAACTCTCAATTTTTTAAAAGTTCATTAATTCTTTAGGTAATTAGGGGAAATTTCATTTTCCTTTTGGACAATACCTTAAAAGACCGTTCCACATTAAGTGTTAATAAAATATAACATTGAAACATGCCACAATGGTTGACACTGTTTGGGACACCCACACACCCTGTTGGAGTTCTTGAGTTCCATTTACCAGCTCTGCTTCCGATTCCAGCTTTCTGCTAATGCACACTCTGGGACAGCAGTGGTATCTCATATCCTGGGAGCCCCAGATTGCATTCCCATCTCCTGGTTTTGGCCTGTTCTGGCCCCAGTCTGTTGTGGACATATGGGTAGTGAATTAGCAGATGCAATATCTGTCTGTCTGTCTGTCTATGATTCTCTGCCTTTCAATAAAAGCCAATAAACAATTTTTAAATAGCTTTGTAGATTTTGAAATATGCCACATGTACAAATGATGTATGAATTTAATGTTTAAAAATCAAAGTACTAAAACATCAAAATATTGTTCTCATTTCTTATATTAAACAGCAATGCATTTCTGGACTCACATGGAGTCCTTCCTGTGAACTACCCCTATAAAACATGCAAAGTATAAATAATTGAAATGTTTCTAAATCAGTACTTTCCTTCAAAGAAAACCTCCAAGCCATCAGGAAGGTAGCCTCTAGTGCTATTATATTATATTATATTATATTATATTATAGTACAGGGTCACACCTACAGTGACTTTAACAGTAAGTAAAGTGATTTAACTTTACTCAAAGCCCATACAGAGTATTAAGTTATTATGTTAGCCTAGACCTGCCTGCATTCATAGCAAACTGTAATCTACTGGGCAGGCACTGTGGTGCAGCAGGTGAAGCTGCCGCCTACAGTGCCAGCATCCCTTATGGGCGCCAGTTCGAATCCCGGCTGCTCCACTTCCAATCCAGCTCGCTGCTATGGCCTGGGAAAGCAGTAGAAGATGGCCCAAGTCTAGTTGGCATTCTTTAAACACACATGGGAGACCAGGAAGAAGCTCCTGTCTCCTGGTTTCAGATCAGCACAGCTCCAGCCGTTGTAGCCAATTAGGGAGTGAACCAGCGGTTGGAAGACCTCTCTCTCACTGCCTCTCCTTCTCTGTGTGTAACTCTGACTTTCAAATAAATAAATAAATCTTAAAAAAAAAAAACCTTAATCTTAATATGTCAACAAATTGCAGCCTAATTGGGAGATCAGTTGTAACAAGCAAACAGACTTTCAGCCAATCACAGGCTGCATCGTGCTCAGACACATATAAGGCAAATACGGAACTGTATACTTTTAGAAAAGTGGGGTTAATTTTACTAAGGACAATTCAGAATTAAAGCAACCACCACGGGGAAAGTTTGAATCTAAATACAATTGTTAACCTGAGAGTTGCATTAGAAAAGAAAAGACCCCTGGGGCAGGCCTTGAGGTGCAGAGGGTTAAGCCACAGTTTGGGACACCCACATTCCATATCAGAGCACCTGGAATGGAATCTCACCTCTTCCTTTGCTTCTGATCCAGCTTCCTGCTAATGCACCTGAGAGACAGCAGATAATGGCTCAAGTAGAGTCCCTGTCACTCCTGTGGGAGACCAGGATGGAGTTCCTGGCTTTGGTTTGGCCCAACCCTGGCAGTTGGAGGCATCTGGAAAATGAACCAGTGGGTGGAAGCTCTCTCCCATGTGCCCACTTCTCTCTGTTGCTCTTTTAAATTAATAAAAATGAGTAAATTAAGACAAAAAAAAACAAAAAGAATCCAAAATGTCACAAAAGCAATGGGATACATTCTTTAACTGGTATACAGAGGCATCTAAGAGGAATGAATCAAAGACCGCCTTTCTGGTTCCTTACAGAAGACAAACTTAAAAAGTCTTAAAGTCCTTTTCAAAAGTCAGTCAAAAAGCTTCAGTCATCTTGGGTGGGAAATCTTGTTTTACTGGCCAGAAAAATAATTTGGATCCAGGTATTCTTCAAAAAATTTGTGAGTTTTATTTTACTTGGCACGTGTCTAAAATTTTTAAATAAAAACTGTAAGGTATGTGTTTGTTTCTATCTGTAGGTATGTGTATATGAGATGATATTTATAGATGATATTTTTCTATTGCCAATTTCAAACTTCGTTTTTTTAAAACATTATTTATTGTATTTTTCTGAAAGGCATAGTTACAGGGAGAGGGAAAGAGAGAGAATTTTCCATCTGCTAGTTCACTCCCCAAAAGGCCACAATGGCTGGAGCTGAAGCTAAGAACCCAGAGCTGCTTCTACTTTTTCATAAAGGAAACAAAGATTCCAGAATTGAAGGGTAACTTATTTCTGATTGTTTATAATAATCACTCTAAAAAAAGATTTATATATTTATTTGAAAAGCAACATGACAGGAGAGAAGAGAGAGAAAAATGGCGGGGAAGGGGGTGTGTGCATGTGAGAGAGAGATCAATCTTCCATTGTTTGGTTCACTCCCCAAATGCCTACAACAGCCTGCCCACAGCCAGGTGCCTGGAATTCCATCTGGGTCTCCCACATGGGTGGCAGAGACCCAAGCACTTGGGCCATTTTCAGCTGCTTTCTCAGGTACATTAACAGGGAGAGGGATCAGAAGTGGAGCAGCCGGGTCTCAACTGGAGCCCATATGGGATGCTGGCATCACAGATGGAGGCTTAACCGGTTTTCAGAATCATAAATGCTTGTATAAATGAAGTATTCTCTTTCAAAAAAAAAAAAAAAACACCTAACCAGATGCTTTTCAGGTTTATGTGACTTGGGGATCTTTGGTTAAATAAAGAATATTGATCTAATTAAAACAGGCATTCTTCAGTCTTCAACATTAAATATCATACAATTACATGGCTCTTCCTACCTACATTTACTGATAAACAAAGCTTATGTTATCTATTAAAAGATTTTGTCAGCAAGAAAAATAACATGATGGCTAGCTGTTAGATGTTTCATCTTTAGAAGTGATTCAATCGCAATTGTTAAAAATAAGTGAGTTTCCGCCAGCGCCGCGGCTCACTAGGCTAATCCTCCGCCTTGCGGTGCTGGCACACCGAGTTCTAGTCCCGGTTGGGGCGCTGGATTCTGTCCCGGTTGCCCCTCTTCCAGGCCAGCTCTCTGCTGTGGCCAGGGAGTGCAGTGAAGGATGGCCCAAGTGCTTGGGCCCTGCACCCGCATGGGAGACCAGGAGAAGCACCTGGCTCCTGGCTTCGGATCAGTGTGGTGCGCTGGCCGCAGCGGCCACTGGAGGGCGAACCAACTGTAAAGGAAGACCTTTCTCTCTGTCTCTCTCTCTCACTGTCCACCCTGCCTGTCAAAATAAATAAATAAATAATGATTTAAACAGATAAAAGATAAAATTCCCATGTAAAAGATGGCCTTCCTATATCAGAATGTTTTTTTTTTTTTTTTTTGACAGGCAGAGTGGACAGTGAGAGAGAGAGACAGAGAGAAAGGTCTTCCTTTGCCGTTGGTTCACCCTCCAATGGCCGCCGCGGTCGGTGCACCGCGCTCATCCGATGGCAGGAGCCAGGTGCTAGGTGCTTTTTCCTGGTCTCCCATGGGATGCAGGGCCCAAGCACTTGGGCCGTCCTCCACTGCACTCCTGGGCCACAGCAGAGGGCTGGCCTGGAAGAGGGGCAACCGGGACAGAATCCGGCGCCCTGACCGGGACTAGAACCCGGTGTGCCAGCGCCGCAAGGCGGAGGATTAGCCTGTTGAGCCACGGCGCCGGCCTATATCAGAATGTTTTTAACATCCTTATCAAGAAGGGAAAATTGAGGCTGAGAGAAATCTGTCCAAAGAGCTAAATACTCAGGCACAGCTGTTTTTTTCTTTTTTTTAAGAATTATTTATTTTGAAAGACAGAGGAGTTACAGAGAGAAGTAGAGCCAGACAGAGAGAGAGAGAGAAAGAGAGAGAGGACTTCCACTCCACTGGTTCACTCCCCAAATGACCACAACGGCTAGAGCTTAGCTGATTCAAAGCCAGGAACTTTTTCTGGGTCTCCCACATGGGTGCAGGGACCCAATCACTTGGGCCATATTCCACTGCTTTCTCGGGCCATAAGGAGAGAGCTGGATCGGAAGAGGAGCAGCCAGGACTAGAACAGGTGCCCATGAGGGATACTGGCGATGCAGGCTGGGGCTTTAACCCGCTGCACCACAGTGCTGGCCCCTCAGGCACAGCTTTAAAATAAGAAACAGATGGAGCCAGCGCTGTGGCGCAGCGGGTTAAAGCCCCAGCCTGCATAGCCAGCATCCCTCATGGGCACCTGTTCTAGTCCCGGCTGCTTTTCTTCTGATTGGTTCCCTATGACCTGGGAAAGCAGTAAAAGATGGTCCAAATCCTTGGGCCCCTGCACCTCCGTGGGAGACCTGGAAGAAGCTCCTGGGTCCTGGCTTCAGATCAGCACAGCTCCAGCCGTTGTGGCCAACTGGGGAGTGAACCATCGGGTAGAAGACCTCTCTCTCTCTCTCTGTCTCTCCCTCTGTCTCTCCTCTCTGTGTAACTCTTTCAAATAAAGAAATAAATCTTTTAAAAAAAGAAAATAAGAAACAAAAAAAAAACCCAAAAAGATAAGATTTTGCCTTTTCTACAGTTTCTTATTACAGAGAAACTAAAGATATTTGGATCTGTTAAGACGCATGTTCTGTGCTTCACTGAGAAATTGTACTACTGGGAAAGCTCATGCTTCTAGAAATTGTGATTCTTAGATTTGCCAAGCTACTGGTTGGTAGTATGACCAGTCATAATTGCTTGTATCCCAGTATTCCTAGAATGCAAGGTCCCTAAGTGTTAAAAATTCAAATATAGGGGCCAGTGCTGTGGCATAGGGAGTAAAGACACCTGGGACACCAGTATCCCATGCGGGTCCCAGTTTGAGTCCCAGCTTCTCCACTTCCAATCCGGCTCCCTGCTAATGCACCTGGAAAAGCAACAGGAGATGGCACAAGTCCTTGGACCCCTGCACCCATGTGGGAGACCCAGAAGAAGCTCCTGGCTCCTGGCTTTGGATTGGCCCAACTCTGGCCATTGTAGCCATTTGGGGAGTGAACCAGCAGATGGAATATCTGGATATCCCCCCCCATCTCCCCTTCTCTCTCTGTCTCTCCTCTCTCCGTAACTCTGCTTTTCAAATAAATAAATAAATATTTTTTAAAATTCTGATATAGATAACTAAAATCATTAGGAAAAAGATGGGAATAACTATCTGCAAGTATATGAAGTAAATAAGATGGGTTTTTGGTAAGGAAAAGCCAGAAGGTATGAGGATGTTTTCTTTTATGAAGAGAAAAACTCTTATCTGTTCTAAATGAAAATGGTCGTTCCAAAATGACGAAGTGAATGTACAGGACAAAAGCTGAATGCATAAGAAAATTAGAGGAGCTCCTAGAAGATGACTCTTGTGAAAAAAAAAATCTTCGATGTGATCAAGCTAAGATGAGAAGGTAATGAGTTTGTGAGAAAACTGAGTCTTGGGTCCCTATCTCTGAAAGGGGCCTGTCCAGACTCCCGGAACCACAGACCTACTGGAGGTGTTCCGGCAGTCGGCCAGAGCTCCCCAGAAGCAGATGGCATCATAGATGTGGACAGATCTCCCAAGACTACAGCTCCGCGCTTCTCTGCCTTCGTGAAAGATGTCTCTTTTTTCCCCTTTTACTCCATATCCCACTGTCCTAAATCCTTCCCTTTTCTTACAAGAAAATCCACGGGACCATAATATGTGAGCGGCTTTAGCAAAAACACCTAGCGAGAAAAGAGAGCAACTGGAGGCTTGGGACTAGCACCTCAAGGTCAGTTCACACTCCCACCACTGCCAACGCCTCTGTGGGTTCTCAGTAACCATCACCTTGAAACTCCAGAGAGCAGGGGTGGGGAACATCCAGCCCGAGGCCACAGAAGGGCCCCTGCATCATGCCGTCTGCCCTGCAAGGCAACCACAGACAGGACTGAGTTCCATAAACACAGACTAATGTTTAAGCTGATAACTTTTGTATGGCTTGAGAATGATGTTACAAATATCCAAACGGCCCTTGGCAGAGAAAGGCTTGAGCACCCCTGCCCCAAAGCAGAGTGGACAGCAGTTCTTGATATTGTAGACATCGCTCTACTTGCTTTCCTGTATCGCCTGGAAAGAGCAGCCCGACCCTTCCAGTGACCACCGTCACCAGCACATGTTGAACCTACTCAAGTGGTAGCTGTAAGAGGCACTGTGCTTGCCAGCGTGGGGCACTCAAGACTGGAGTCCTGCCCGTGTGGGTCCAGGTAATTGCTGCATGAAGTCAGTGTACAAACTCCTGCAAGGTCCCTTTCCACAAAATGTAGTTCTGCACCCTTACAGCACGCTCTGACAGGACCAGAAAACAAACCAAAAAACCACCTGACTTTCCCACTGAACCTAGTTCAGAACCATGCTGATGTATGGGCAACCGACTTCAGCTGACCTCCGCTAAAACACCACTAGGTGGCCTGCTTTTCCAGTCCTCAAGGCTTTTATTGGATCTGTGCAGAATTTGCTCAGCTGATCCTGCCTCCTCGCTGGTTCAGATCTTTTTTTTTTTTTTTTGGACAGGCAGAGTGGACAGTGAGAGAGAGAGAAACAGAGAGAGACAGAGAGAGAGAGAGAGATAGGTCTTCCTTTTGCTGTTGGTTCACCCTCCAATGGCCACCGCAGCTGGCGCACCGCGCTGATCTGAAGGCAGGAGCCAGGTGCTTCTCCTGGTCTCCCATGGGGTGCAGGGCCCTGGCCACAGCAGAGAGCTGGCCTGGAAGAGGGACAACAGGGACAGAATCCGGCACCCCGACCAGGACTAGAACTCGGTGTGCCAGAACCGCAAGGCAGAGGATTAGCCTAGTGAGCCGCGGCACCGGCCAGCTGGTTCAGATCTCGTTACTTGGCCTAGCCCACTCCTGCCTTCAAGCAGCTTTCCCGAAAGTTCCCATCATCAGAGGCCAAAGTGGCCAACACTGGAAACTAGGACCACCTGTGAAACATGATGCGTGAGTACTTTCCTCTGCGCGAAGTTTCTAATACAGTTCCTGGGGGCTCACTCTGCAACGAGGTGCCAGTTGTACGCAATGTGTCAGCTGTGGGAAATCTTTGGTTTTTTTTTTTTTTTTTTTTTTTTTTTTTTTACAGGCAGAGTGGACAGTGAGAGAGACAGAGAGAAAGGTCTTCCTTTTGCCGTTGGTTCACCCTCCAATGGCCGCCGCGGCCGGCGCGCTGCGGCCGGCGCACCGCGCTCATCCAATGGCAGGAGCCAGGAGCCAGGTGCTTTTCCTGGTCTCCCCATGGGGTGCAGGGCCCAAGCACCTGGGCCATCCTCCACTGCACTCCCGGGCCACAGCGGAGGGCTGGCCTGGAAGAGGGGCAACCGGGACAGAATCCGGCGCCCCGACCGGGACTAGAACCCGGTGTGCCGGCGCCGCAAGGCGGAGGATTAGCCTGTTGAGCCACGGCGCCGGCCGAAATCTTTGGTTTTGTAGTCAACCAGACCACCTGCTTTCCCTGAGGGTTCATTCTCTGACAGGTGGATGGGAACAGAAACACTTGGCGGGCCCTCGGGCAGCTTCACATGTCCTCTTTGCCCATGCTGTGGGCGTGTGCGGTGTGCGGTGCTGAACAAAATACCGAACACTGCAATTCACTTTCCCCTGACATTTACAGGAAACTTAATTTAAAAGGTGGCTTATAGTGTTCCTCTAGAGAGTGCCACAACTACATCAACAAATTTCTCAGGGCAAAGGAACACATGCTGTGCTTATGCGAAGGGGCTCCCTGTCGCTTGGCAGGCACCTGAATGGCGGATGGCAGCCTGGCTGCTGGGGTCTAACTATGGTCTGTCCTCCCTGACACTCCTGTTGGCTTTCACTCCCCACTGTGGGCTAGGAAGAGGGTAGAAACGCAATCTGGACCTTCTGGATGAGACCTTTGGGAAGGCTGAGATAAGATCGTGCACGTGGCAGGGACTGAGGCCAGCGGACGTACACGCGTGCACTCCCTGCCTCCTGCGCCACCTTGGGACGCTGTCAGCAATAAAGCCATCACCAGAATGAAGGCTGCTGAACTTGGACCGGAATCATGGACCAAAATAAGCCTCTGCCCTTTCCTTTTTTTTTTTTTTAAGATTTATTTTATTTATTTGAAAGACAGAGTTACAGAGAGACAGAGAGAGAAAGAGAGAGAGAGAGAGAGGTCTTCCATTTGCTGGTTCATTCCCCAGATGGCTGCAACGGCCGGAGCTGCGCTGATCTGAAGCCAGGAGCCAGGACCCTCCTCAGGGTCTCCCATGTGGGTGCAGGGGCCCAAGCACTTGGGCCATCTTCTACTGCTTTCCCAGGCCATAGCAGAGAGCTGGATCGGAAGAGCAGCAGCTGGGGACCAGAACCAGTGTCCACATGGGATACCGGCACTTCAGGCCAGGGTTTTAACCCACTGCGCCACAGCACCAGCCCCAACCTCTGTCCTTTCTAACAATTAGTAATACAATGGCTATTCCAAGGTTGTCTAACCTTTGACTACTTGGTTTCCAGTTTACTGATATGTTACCAAACTAATTACAAAAAAAAAAAGATACCCTTTTAGTAAGACTTTTTTTTTTTAAACAATGAACTATGGTCCTTAATCACCCCCATGCCCTGAACAAAGACTACGACCAATTGGACTCGAACACTGTTCAACTGCATTTATGGCCTGAACGTTGAACTGTTTGATTTTGATTTCGGTCCCTGGAGACTCCCGTTAATGCGTCTACTTCAGTCTCTTCCTCTGAGCCTCCCAGCGGCCATGTAACAGTCTACCTATTACTGCCACCCTTCCCACAGTAAATCGTTCTCTTAGATGGTTAGAACAACAAAAACATGAAGAAAGCCTAAGAATCAACCGCAGCCAGTGCTGTGGCACAGTGCATTCAGCCGCTGCCTGCATCCCATGTGGGTGCCCGCAGCAGTCCTGGCTGCCCCACTTCGGATCAGGCTTCCTGCTAATGTGTCCGGGAAAGCAGTGGAGGATGGCCGAGTGCTTGCGCCCCTGCCACCCATATGGAGACCTGGATGGAGTTCCAGTCTCCTGGCTTCGGCCTAGCCCAGCCCCTACCATTTGGGGAGTAAACCAGTGGATGGAAGCTAACTCTGCCTTTCAAATACATCTTTCCCACAAAACCATTCAACTAATCTGATATTGAAAATCATGATTTTTTTCTTGACAGGCAGAGTTAGAGAGAGAGAGAGAGAGACAGAGAGAAAGGTCTTCCTTCCGTTGGTTCACCCCCCCAAATGGCCGCTACAGCCAGCGCGCTGTGCCGATCCGAAGCCAGGAGCCAGGTGCTTCCTCCTGGTCTCCCATGCAGGTGCAGGGCCCAAGCACTTGGGCCATCCTCCACTGCACTCCCGGGCCACAGCAGAGGGCTGGACTGGAAGAGGAACAACGGGGACAGAATCCGGCACCCGACCGGGACTAGAATCCAGGGTGCCGGTGCCGCAGGTGGAGGATTAGCCTAGTGAGCCGTGGCGCCAGCCAAAAATCATGAATTCTATTATATGAAGCCAGTCCATTATTATGGCGACAGAAATTGGTGTCAGTGCCCAAGATTTTAGTCAATCTCCAAATTGATAGCATGGATAAAAAGATGGGACATTTAAATTAGGATGGCCTTAAGCTGCCTGCACAAGAACCAACTGCAACCTAACACAGCAAGTTTATTTTTTTTAAAGATTTACTTATTTATTTGCAAGTCAGAGTTACACAGAGAGAGGAGAGGCAGAGAGAGAGAGAGAGAGGCAGAGAGAGAGAGGTCTTCCATCCAATGGTTGGTTCACTCCCCAACTGGCTGCAACGGATGGACCTGCACCAACCCGAAGCTAGGAGCCAGGAGATTTTTCCAGGTCTCCCACATGGGTGCTGGGGCCCAAGGACTTGGGCCATCTTCTACTGCTTTCCCAGGCCATAGCAGAGAGCTGGATCAGAAGTGGAACAACCAAGTTTGAACAGGCACCAATATGGGATGCCGGCACTGCAGGCCAGGGCATTAACCCAATGTGCTACAGCGCCGGCCCCACAGAGTAAGTTCAAAAACTGCAACCTAGGGGCCAACACTGTGGCGCAGTAGTTAAGCATCCCTCTGAGGCACCGGCCTCACATATGGGCACTGGTTCGAGTTCCAGCTGCTCTACTTCCAATCCGGCTCTCTGCTGTTTCTTGGGAAAGCAGTGGAAGGTGGCCCAAGTGCTTGGGCTCCTGCACCCACCTAGTAGACCCAGGTGGAGCCCCTGGCTTCTGATCCAGCTATTGTGGCCACGGGGGAGTAAACCAGCAGATGGAAGACTTTTCTGTCTCTCCTTCTCTTTAACTCTGCCTTTCAAGTAAATAAATCTTTAAAAACAAACACAAAACTGTGAATATATATAAGTATCATAGCCACCAAGCTTTCAGCCAATCACAGGTTGCAATTTCTCAGACATGTCCAAATAAGGCAAAGAACTGTAACCACTCAGGGAATTTCTGTAGGTCACTTTCTCTGTCTATAGACTGCTGGGTAGAGCTTTCTAAACTTCAGTGGTTAAGGATGTGGTATAGTTCCTGAATCACTTCCTGGCTCAAAGAAACTCTGCTAAATTTAAACTGTTTAAAGTTTTTCACAATTCGCAACAACTAAAGGTTCCAGTTGGCTTCCAGAGGAATTTCGCTGCACTTTAAGAAAAAAACCTAACTGATCCACTTTTCAAAAACAACTGACTGTATGCCGCTGGAAGTAGGCGGCAGGCAGCTGGTCCGAGGCGGGAAGCCGCAGCACAGAGGCAATGCAGCCGGCTCAGTCTGAGGACTGAGAGCAGGACCGGCCCGCGGCCAGGCTCACCGAGCCGCTAGTGGTCTCCTTCCGCCCCCTCCCCGTCAAAACACTCAGGACCAGCTGTGGCTCAGGGTCCCCGAGACGCTAAGGGAGCTCCCTCTCCCAGCTCCCCGTCCTCACAGGAATCAAGGGCTCCAGAAGGAAGCCCCCCAAGGAGGGAACTGAGGGGCGGCCAAAGGGGTAGGCAGAATTCTTGCCTTGCAGTCTGCTGCAAAAAACGTTTAACAATCTGAAGGCTGGTTTTAAAGGGCCTGTGGGCCGAATGACAGATAAGTCGGCTCTGCTCTTAACCACCCGTGTCGTCCAGAAAAGTCTCTTTCCTCTCTGGGCCCATTTCCCGCTTTTGCAATTGGTAAGAGTTTGGTCACGCCACCAAAAAGAGGAAATGCCAGAAAACCAGCTTTTCTGTGTAACAGCTGAGTGGCAGGGGGAGGAGGACATCCCAGGAAAGGCAGGAAGGTTTGCTGAAGCAGGAAACATACTGGGAAAATCAACTTTGCACTTGACCACACCCCCTCCACGATTAGAGCTGTGCCCATTTTCCAGAAGACGAAACTGAGACCCGCGCTGATTAAAGAACGCGCCCACAGTCAGGGCGGCGGCGGCAGAGGCCAGGCGCGCACGTCCTCGCGCCCCAGCCTGGGAGGATCCAGCCCCAGCGCTCACCAGCCCCAGGAAGGCGGCGTACAGGACCACGGTGGTGAACCAGCGCAGCACGCTCCCGGCCCGGCTGCCGCGGCGCCCGCACCCCGCCGCCGCCAGGGTCGGCTCCCGGTCGGCCGGGGCCGGGGCCGGGGCCGGGAGGAGCTGCTGGCCGGCAGCAGGGGCGCCGCGGAGCTCCAGGGCCCCGTCCAGCTTGGCGGCTCGGGGGCAGGGGTGTCCGCGGGGCCTGGGAGCTCCGAGCCCAGCCCGCGCCCCTCCAGACCTGCCTGTCCCCACTGGGGCCACCCCGCCCGTCTGCCCTAGTCAGGAACTCCAACTGGAACTTTGGAACTCCGGGGTGTGGAAGAGAGCGCACTCGCGCCCGTCAATTCGCCTGGCGCGTTCGCGGGTCACGTGGTGGGAAAATGGCTGCCTGCCAACCCCGACCGCGACTGAACCGGAAGTTGGTGTGGTTGTCTAGGCGACCGGACGCTGATGGCAAATACTCCTGCCATGAGCACGTGGAGCGCGGGGTCCATTTGCGGGACCCCCAGGAAAGCTTGCTGCTCCCCGTTGCTCTGTCCCCAGGCTGACCGGAGCCCCCAGAGCTTTTCTCTGCCGTCCACCTGAAATGCCCGTGTGCCCTGACCCCTCTAGCCCCCATCCGCGGAGGCACGCGGGCTGCCCAGCTTAGGTCATCCTTCCTGGCAACCCGGGTGTCCCGCCCCCTCGTGTGGTCACCCGTCCTTCCTGTCTACCTAGGAAACGTCGCTCACGCCGATCCCAGCTCTGCGGTCCCGCTACCTTAGTCCTTGTCCAGCTTGGACGACAACGAAAGCTGTCTAACCCATCTCCAGAGCTCGTGTCCTGAAAACCCCAGGGGCGTCTCTGGCACGTCGAGGTGAAGACAGGAGGCAGGACCTTCACAGGGAGGACCAGGCACTCAGGACGGACAGAGGAAGCAGTTGCAGCTACAAGCTCCTATTTAGTTGAAACAATCAAAGTCAAGTGGCTGTGGACCACAGCATTTGTGCTGCAGTAGAAGTATAAATAGGAACCGAGGGCTATGGGACAAGTCGAAGGGAGGAATTAATCCCATTTGGGAGAGCTGTAGAGTGTTCCACAGAAAAGTTGGGTCTTTGAAGGTGAGGTAGAATCTGCCTTAGCAAAAGGGTATTTTGAGTAGGAAAACAACTGTTAGTGCAGATGTACCAAGAAACCCCAGTGTATGGGGTGTTTGTAAGCTAGGCTATGCTAAATGCTGGGAAACCAGTGGGCTCAGATACAGTCCCACCCTCAGTGAGTTTATAGACCACTGCTGAACAGATAATGCACAAAATAATGCTAAGTACAATGAAGGACAGTGTAGAGGCTATGACGTAAGCGAACTTATTTTAGATTTGGGAGCTAGGTGTGGGGACCCGTGGATAGGCTTGCCATGGGACCCCCCCATGCTGGGCTTGGCTTATAGCAGTAATGCGGATGTAGCAGCTGATTGAACTTTCCATCTAGCTGAGGATCGTGGAAAACAACAAGATGGCGCTGATGCCCTGCCTGCTGCTTGACTCCACAGCTGAGCATGATCAAGTGTCGGATTGGAGAGCTCTGTGCATGGACTGTGATTGATTGATTGTGATTGGTTGAATTCTGTACATAAGCGGACTGCGGGAGAGGGAAGGGGGCACACCAGCTTTCCCCCTTAAGGAATGTGTGTGCCATCTCTCCCCCTTCTCCCGGTCCCCCACTCTCTTTCCCACTCCTTCTAAGTAAAAGTCTTTTGAAGACTGATTAGCTGCAAGCAGCGTCGTTCCTTTTGTGGCCGAAGGATCGACAGCTAGGGAAGGTCTCCTTGAAAAATTTGGGGTGACTGAAACAAAAGCTTATGAAACACAACAGATGACGACATGGGAGAGGAAGGTTAGGTCCCAACTGTAAAGAGCTTTTTCTGCAGGACTGGTGTTGTGGTGTGGTGGGTAAAGTATCCCCTGTGGGTGCCAGTTCAAATCCTGGCTGCTCCTCTTTTGATCCAGCTCCCTGCTAGTGGGCCTGGGAAAGTCTTTGGGCCCCTGCACCCACCCATGTGGGAGACCTGAAGGAGGCCCCTGCCTCCTGGCTTCCACCTGTCCCGGCCATTGTGGCCATGTGGAGTGTGAACCAGTGGATCAAATATCACTCTCTGTAACTCTGCCTTTCAAAAAAATCTGCCGTACAAAGGAATTTGGACTTCAGCAACTCACTTCTGTTGGCCCACTGAGATTCCATAAAACCAAAAACACAGTGTAAGAATATCAAGCTCCATAATAATTCATGATTATATATCCTAACCCTGCATCCTTCTTTTTCCTGATTAAGCCTCATTCCAATTCTGTGGTATTGCAGATTGTTACATCAACCAATAGTGTGAGGAGTCCTCAAACAGCTCATGGATATGTATATAATGAAAAAACCATGCATGGATTTCGAAGATTTTTTTGCACAAAAATAAGCTTACCTCTTAATTCCATCTTTCCCAAGTGTCCTGGAGTTCCTCATATAAGGAATCAGGTCCTCCCTTGCTGCCACCTCCTTTCTTCCTCCTCCACTTAACACCACGGCCTTCCAATTTTACTCCTGTAGCTATTTCTAGAGTCAGGCCTCCTGTCCTTTAAAAGACAGAGTTACAACAAATTTAAAGATCTGATCATCTTTTATTGACAATTCACCTAATTCTGTAAACTATAATGTCTCAATGACCTGAGACAAGGTGGCCAGCTTTGTAGACAGAGAAGGGCCGAAGAAGGCAGAAGCAAGAACAGAGAGGACTGCTCATTTCCGAGTTATTTTTCTGATAAGGTTAAAATGGAGGGGAATTTCTCATCAAGTCAGCTCCGGTACACTGGGATCCTCCCGAATGGTTGCTGTGACCGTTCTGGGGTTTCTTTGGAAATCTGCTCCAAGTTCAGTTTGATTGTGTGCCATTTAGCAGGAGTGACCCCGGTCTGGTCTGTTGGGCCTAGTGCAGGCTCAGTCCAAAACAATGACCTCCCATAAACTGCATTTAACGTCTTTATCCCTGTTATCACAGCCTGTTATCCTGTTATCCTGTTATCCCTGTTATCACACTTTTAAATCATCATCTCTCACCACAGCTGTTGCCCCAGCTTCCTAACTGGCTTCTTTTCACTTAGTCCTCCGTCCTCCAAATCCATCTGAAATGCAAATCTCCACTTCAAAATTTTCAGCACTTCCTTGAGAAGAAAGTCCGGCTTGCTTTGTCCCTGGCCAGCTCTCTAACATCTCTTGCTCTTCCCAGCCCAGTGTTTACAATGGAGCAACATCAAAATTACTGATGGCTTTTTACACACCACGTGTTGTTCCTCACTCTTACCTACAGCCCCTTCTCTTCCCCCTGCTGTGGCAGAGCCGGCTAGCCATTCAGGAGACCCCCTTTGCTCTTTCTTCTTAAGTAGGCAAGTTGTAATCTGCAGCTCACCCACGTGTCTCAGCTGAATTTGCAGCCAGGGATGCTGGCGGGATATGGGCAGAAGGGCCAGGCACCCTCAGACACTGGTAGCTTAGTCTCCCCTAACAGCAGCTGCCTCCTTTCTGCCTTTCCTTTTGATAATCATATTTTACAATATTTAAGAGAAAAGAATTGCTTTTTATGCTGACCCAGACCACATTTCCGGTTGTTCTTTCACCTCTAAAGACCCAGGCCTTGCTGTGGCATGTTCCTGTCCACCTCGACAGCCTCCTTCAGCACTCAGGGCGAGTCTGATGGCATCGGAGAATTCCTTCATTTCATGTCCACTCCTGCAGCTGTTCTGACCACGGAGTCCCAGGTTAGCTGCTGCTTCCTTCCCAGGCCCAACCGTGGCCTTCACTGCCATTGGCCTCCACAGACTTCCTGACCACTCAAGCCATGCTATGCTGTATCTATGCTCCTTCCCCCTAGCTGCCATTGAGACTCTCTACCTTTGATTTTCAGCAGTTTCATTTTGATGCTTCTAGGCCTGGCTGCCTTTGAATTTTAACATCTAAGCTTCATCAAGCTCCTGGAATCCGTAAATTTATGTCTCAGCAAATTTGGGAAGCTGTTGGCTATCATTTCTTCAGACCAAGCTTTCTGCTTCAATCTTTTTCTCCTGTCCTCAGACATTAGTGATTTGTACAACAGACTATTTATTTTGGTTTATTTGTTAAATTTGTTTGAAAGAAAGAGATCTTCCCTCAACTGGTTTACTCCCCAAATTACCAAAACAGCTCAGGCTGGGCCAGGCCAAAGCCGGCAGCTTAGACCTCACTCTGGGTCTCCCATGTGGGTAGAAGTAACCCGAGTAGTTGAGCCATCACCTGCTGCCTCCAGGGTGCACATTAGCAGGAAGCTGGAATCAGAAGAGGAGCCAGGACTTAAACCCAGGCACTCTGAATTGAGATACAGTCATCCCACTGTGCCAAGTGTCTGTCCTTGCATTAAACCTTCTAATATTGCCCCACATGACCCTAAAGTTCAATTCTTTTTCCCCCCCAATCTTTTTTTCACCCCTCTGATCTTCAGGTTGGATAGTTCCTATTCATTAATCTTCAAGTTTAATGCTTCTTTCTTTCATCATCTCCATTCTGCTGTTGCATCAGTGAATATTTTAAAATTTCAAAAGTTGTACTTTCAAAAATGTTCCACTTGGAGCAGGTGTTTGGACTAGTGGTTAAGATACCAGTATCCTATATGAGAGTATCTGGGTTCAAGGCCCGGCTCCAGCTCCTGACTCTAGCTTCCTGCTAATGTATACCCTGGTGATTGAGTTCCTGCCACCCATGTTGAAGACCTGGATTTGAGTTCCTGGCTCACAATTTTTTTTTTTTTTTTATTTGAAAGGCAGAGTTACAGAAAGGCAGAGGCAGAGGCAGAGAGAGAGAGAGAGAGAGAGAGAGAGAGTCTTCCATCTGCTGGTTCGCTCCTCAAATGGCTGCAATAGCCAGAGCTGCGCCCATCCGAAGCCAGGAGCCAGGAGCTTCTTCCAGGTCTCCCATGTGGGTTGGGCCATGTTCTGCTCTCCCACACCATGGCTGGATCAGAAGTGGAGCAGCTGGGACTTGAACCGGCGTCCATATGAGATGCCAGCAAGCAGCGGTTTTACCTGATACACCACAGCGCTGACCCCAAAGAGCTCACAGCTTTAACGTGGCTCAGCCCTGCCCATTGCAGGCATTTGGGGAATGAACCAGCAGTTGAGAGCTCTCTAATCATTTTTGTTTTTAGGGGCCGGTGCTGTGGCCTCAGCAGGTCAATGCCCTAGCCTGAAGTGTCAGCATCCCATACGCATGCCGGTTCAAGACCTGCCTGCTCCTCTTCAGATCCAGCTCTCTGCTATGGCCTGGGAAAGCAGTGGAAGATGGCCCAAGTCCTTGGGCCCCTGCACCCACATGGGAGACCTGGAGGAAGCTCTTGGCTCCTGGCTTTGGATCGGCGCAGTTTCGGCCATTGCAGCCAACTGGGGAGTGAACCAGCAGACAGAAGACCCTCTGTCTGTCCTCTCTCTGTGTAACTCAGACTTTTGAATAAATAAATAAATCTTTTAAAAAATAATTTTTTAAATGCCCACTGGTTCTTTGTTGTTTCTTTCTCAGCTATAATCTCAAATGCCTTCACCTTTACCTCGAAGAGTACATAACAGCAGTTCAGTCTCTAGTGCATCATTCTGACGTGTGTGTTGTCTCAGGGTCGATCCCTGTGGAGTGTCTTTTCCCTTGGGGTTGGGCACACTTTCCTGGCTCTTCCGTTGTTTCCTGAGCATCATGATAGTTATCTTGTGCAGACTCTGGGTCCTACTGAAATCCTGCTCTGGAGAACGTTGTTTTTTCTTTCTTTTCTTTTTTTTTTTTTAAGCGCACAATCAGCCTGATAAATATATAGACTGAAAGTTTGGTTTTGCCTCTTGTGGGTGATGGTTCCAATTTGAGCTCAGTTTCAAAGCCCCTGCAGTGCTCCTGTGGGTGTGTCCTAAACACAAACTCCTCCAGGGTTCATCCTGAGACTTAGGCTGCGGCTTCACTCTTCCATAAATTTTCAAAGCCACCGCCATGCTGCTGCTGGTCTCACACAGGTGCAAGGGGCTACCTAAGACTTGGGTGGACTCCCACACAAAATCAGCTCTCAACTCTCCCTCCTCTCCACTTGCTTTCCAGCTCACAGAGGCTCCTTTTCTCAGTTCCTTAACCTGGAAAGGTGGGTTTCTATCAGAGTTTTAGCTACCCAAGCCACCCATCACTTTCCAAGCACATCCTCTCCTTGGGACAAAGCCACAGAGAAAAGAAGAAAAGGGGGAAACTCATCCCCTTTCTGCATTTACTCCTCAGCTTTGACTCCCCTTCACAATCCTTTTTTCTTTTTTCAGAATCTTCAGGTAGTTGCTATTTGCATTTTGTCGTGAATTTTTAGTTGTAATCAGTGAGAGAGATGGGCTAAAGTAGGCTTACGATGTCAAACCAGAACCTTTCTTTTAATCTTTTAAGAATTGGTATATGGGAGAGAGAGGTTCAGTGGTTAAGTCATTGTTTGGGATGCCTGCATCCTGTTGGAGTAGCTGGCTGAAGACCCCACTTGTAATCCAGCTTCCTACTGATATGCACTGTGGGAGGCAGCAGGTAATGGCTCAGAGCGGTCCCTGCCACCCAGGTGGGAGACAGATTGGGTTGTGGGCTCCTGGTTTCTGTCTGGCCAAGTCCTAGCTCTTCTTGGTATTTGGGGAGTGAACTACTAAATGGAACATATTTTCTCTCTCTCTCAGCCTCTGAAGTAAAGTGAAAATAAACACCCTTTAAAAAAACAAATCAGACTATATGGAGTGGACTTTTAGCCTAGCAGTCAATATCTGTGTCCCACATTAGAGTGCCTGGGTTTGATTTCCAGCCCTGGCTCCTGACTCTGGCTTCTTGCTAATGCAGATCCTAGGTTGCAACATGACAGTGCTAGTACTTGGGTCCTTGCCACCCACATAGAAGTCCTTGTTTAAGTTCCTGGCTCCCAGCTTCAGGCTCCATGAGGAAAAGATAAAGGCATTTGACATGAACATAAATATTTCAGCTGAGAAAGAGAAACTAACAAACAACCAGGGGACATTAAAAAAAATTATTAGAGAGCTCTCATCTGCTGGTTCATTCACCAAATGCCTGCAACAGACAGGGCTGAGCCAGGTCAAGGTTGTGGGCTGTATTTTTATTAAAAATAAATATAACTATTGCTTATCTTAAAAGAATTTAATAACCTACATGACTTAATTTGTCTTACCAGAAACTATCTGAATTTTAGTCATTAGTCTGGTACTACCTTGACATACCTGTGAAATGGCAACAAGGAGGCAGGTTTTTTTTAAAAAAAATTTTGTTTATTTATTTGAGAGGTAGTGTTACAGACAGTGAGAGGGAGAGACAGAGAGAAAGGTCTTCCATCCGCTGGTTCACTCCCCAAATAGCTGCAACAGCCAGAGCTGAGCCGATCTGAAGCCAGGAGCCAGCAGCTTCTTCCGGGTCTCCCAAACGGGTGCAGGGGCCCAAGGACTTGGGCCATCCTCCACTGCTTTCCCAGGCCATAGCAGAGAGCTGGATTGGAAGAGGAGCAGCTGGGACTAGAACTGATGCTCATATGGGATGCCGGTGCTACAGGCAGAGGATTCACCTATTGCACCACAGTGCCACTCCCAAGGAGGCAGATTTTTAATATTTCAACTTGAAAAGTTACCTTGAGTGAGAGTGGAAAATGGAATAGGTCATGCCTGGGGATTGTGTATCACTGTTGGGACCTGGTTAATCTTTATCCTCCAGATGGACTATCTGGTTACTTATCACATAAAGTCTAATTCACGCTCACAGCACATCATGAGGAACGAGGTGTCATCATAAGCAGAGGTACCAGTTAGCATGCTAAGCCAACGTCTTCAACCTCACTGCTAAAAGCCAAGTATATTACAACCAGCTCTCAAGAAGGCTTCATCTCAGTAAGATCACTTTTGTTGTGCTATGTACTATGAAGGGTTAGAAACAGCAGTGAGATGCTATGACATTGGTGGCTGCTGGATGAAATGAATTCTTAGTGTATCAAAATCTGTAACAGCGGTTGTATTTGGCCCAGCCATTAAGATGCTCCTTGCGATGCCTTCATCTCGCATGGGCTTGCCTGGGTTCTAGTCCTCGTTCTGATTCCTGTTCAGCTGGGAAACAGCAGGTGATGGCTCAAATACTTGGGTCCCTGTTCCCTCCTTTGTAGACCTGGGTTGAGTTCTGGGCTCTTGGTTTTGGCCTGGCCACACCCTGCCTATTGTAGGCATCCAGGAATTGAACAAGCAGATGGAAAATGTCTCTTTTTTCTTTTTTGGGGGGAGAGGGGATGGGCAGAGAGAGAGAAGAGACATTTTGAGAAAGTGAGATCTCTCATCCTCTTGTTCACTCCCTAGAGGTCCACAACAGCCAAGGCTTGGCCAGGCTGAAGCCAGGAGCCCAATCTGAGGGACCCAAGCGTTTGCACCATCATTTGCCGTCTCCCAGGTTGCATGTTAGCAGGAAACTGGATTGGGAGAGTAGAGTAGCACGGACTCTACATGGGATTGCCAGTGTCCCCAGTGGTGGTTAACCTGCTGTGCCATAATGCATGCCCCAAAATTGACATTTTTAAGCCTATTCTTGCTTAACTGCTTCAAAGGTGGAAATTATAAAAATTCTCAGGGGGGCTGGCATTATAAGCCGCTGCCTGCAGTGCCAGCATTCCATATGGGCGCCAGTTCAAGTCCCGGCTGCTCCACTTTCCATCCAGCTCTCTGCTATGGCCTGGAGAAGCAGTAGAGGATGACTCAAGTCCTTGGGCCCCTGCACCCACGTGAGAGACCAACAAGAAGCTCCTGGCTCCTGGCTTCGGATCAGCATAACTCTGGCCATTGCGGCCACCAGGGAAGGTGGAAGACCTCTCTCGCTCTGTCTCTCTTATCTCTCTCTGTGTAACTCTGACTTTCAAATAAATAAATAAATCTTTAAAAAAATTTAAAAAATTAAAAACCTTTAAATCATTCTCAGGAATCAAGTATCTTTTTTTTTTTTTAAGATTTATTTACAGACTCAATGTGATAGCAATCAAAATACCAAAGACATTCTTCTCAGATCTAGAAAAAAAATGATGCTGAAATTCATATGGAAAGACAGGAGACCTCAAATAGCTAAAGCAATTTTATACAACAAAAACAAAGCTGGAGGCATCACAATACCAGGTTTTAAGACATTCTACAAGGCAGTTATAATCAAAACAGCATGGTATTAGTATAAAAACAAATAGATAGACCAAAGGGACCAAATAGAAATGCCAGAAATCAATCTAAGCATCTACAACCAACTGATATTTGACCAAGAAGATAAAACCAATCCCTGGAGCAAGGACAGTCTCCTTAACAAATGGTGCTGGGAAAACTGGAACTCTACATGCAAGAGTATGAAGCAGGACTCCTGCCTTACACCTTACACAAAAAATCCATTCAAAATGGATTAAAGACCTAAATCTACGACATGATACCATCAAATTACTAGAGAACACTGAAGAAACCCTGCAAGATAGTAGCACAGGCAAAGATTTGTTGGAAAAGACCCCAGAGGCATAGGCAATAAAAGCCAAAATTAACAAATGGGATTACATCAAATTGAGACGTTTCTGTACTACAAAAGAAACACTCAGGAAAGTGAAGAGGCAACTGACATAATGGGAGAAATTATTTGCAAACTCTACAACTGATAGAGGATTAATAACCAGAATATTTAAAGAGATCAAGAAACTCCACAGCAACAAAACAAACAACCCAGTGAAGAAATGGGCAAAGGTCTAAAACAGACTTTTTTTTGGAGGTGGGGAGGCAGACTTAGAGAGAGAGAGAGAGACAGAGACAGAGAGAAAGGTCTTCCTTTTTCCGTCGGTTCACCCCCCAAGTGGCCGCTGCAGCCAGCGCGTTGCGGCCGGTGCACCGTGCTGATCCAAAGCCAGGAACCAGGTACTTCCTCCTGGTCTCCCATGCAGGTACAAGGCCCAAGCACTTGGGCTATCCTCCACTGCACTTCCGGGCCACAGCAGAGAGCTGGACTGGAAGAGGAGCAACTGGGACAGAATCCGACGCCCCGACTGGGACTAGAACCCGGTGTGCCGGCGCCTCAGGCGGAGGATTAGTCTAGTGAGCTGCGGTGCTTGTCCAGACATATTTCAAAAGAGGAAATCCAAATAACCAACAGACACATGAAAAAATGTTCAGGATCACTAGCCATCAGGGAAATGCAAATCAAAACCACAATGAGGTTTCACCTCACCCCAGTTAGAATGGCTTTCATATAGAAATCAACAAACAACAAATGCTGATGAGGATATGGGGGAAAAAGGTCCCCCAATCCATTGTTGGTGGGAATGTAAACTGATAAAGCCACTATGGAAGACAGTATGGAGATACCTCAGAAATCTGAATATAGACCTACCATATGACCCAGCCATCCCACTCCTGGGGAATTTATCCAAGGGAAATGAGATCAGTAAACAAAAGAGTTATCTGCACCACCATGTTTATTGCAGCCCAATTCACAATAGCAAAGATATGGAATCAACCTAAGTGTCCAAGCAACCAAGGACTGGATAGAGAAATTGTGGGATATGTACTCTATAGAATACTACAGAGCTGTAAAAAAAATAAAAAGGGAGGAGGGGGAGGGGGAGGAGCAGAAGGAGGGGGAAGGGGATGGGAAGGAGGGGAAGGGGAGGGAGGGAGAGGAAGAGAAAAGGAAGAGGAAGATCCAGTCATTTGCAACAAAATGGGTGAATCTGGAAAACATCATAGTTAGTGAAGTAAGTCTCAATGGGACAAATACCATATGTTTTCCCTGCTCCGTGATAACTAATAGAGCTCTAAAAGGAAATCTGTAGACGTGAAATTAACACTCCAAGAAGGGATGGCTTGAGCTGCCCTTGTTTTGACTGTTGATGAACAGTTTTGTTTTTTCTTTTTTTTTTTCTTCATACTATTTGTTGAACTCTTTACTTAACATAGAGTGAACCATATGTGTATAAAGTCAATTGAAAATAGATATCAGTGGCTGGTGCCACGGCTCACTAGGCTAATCCTCTGCCTGCAGCGCCGGCACCCCGGGTTCTAGTCCTGGTTGGGGCGCCAGATTCTGTCCCAGTTGTTCCTCTTCCAGTCCAGCTCTCTGCTGTGGCCCGGGAATGCAGTGGAGGATGGCCCAGGTCCTTGGGCCCTGCACCTGCATGGGAGACCAGGAGAAGGTACCTGGCTCCTGGCTTCGGATCAGTGCAGCGCCAGCCGTAACGGCCATTTGGGGGGTGAACCAACAGAAAAAAAGGAAAACCTTTCTCTCTGTCTCTCTCTCTCACTGTCTAACTCTGCCTGTGGGAAAAAAAATAGATATCAGCAAAAATTAAAAGTGGGAATAAGAGAGGGAGGAGGACGTTTGTAACCGCAAAGCTGAATAGTTCTGCGTACACTCCTACGGACTTACTTCTAAGGGTACAGTTTAAAAACTCGCCATGGGATCCCAAGTCCCCTTGGGCTGGGTGGTAAAAATGTAAAAACAGCCAGGGCCCCCACTCCAGGGCAGCACGCACAGGCTACCCCCAACCTCAACCTCACCTGTGCTGGACCCCTGCATTCTGACCCCGGGACTTTTTGTCCAAAATACTAGGAAGATTTCTTTTTCCCCTGCCAGAATTGATAGAAAGGATAGCTTGGAGCTGTTGTATGGAAGAATGCAGTTGAATGAAGCCTGCAAAACAAAGAGTACCTGGTCTTGAAGTCACAATGAATGTAACATGGAAAGATTTTAGTGGGAAAGAAACAACAGGGGAAGCATGTTGCCCTTAACTGAACGAGGACAACTGCAAGCAGCAAGTTCGGGGGACGTCAGGAGCGCAGCTGTGGAAATGCTCATCTGGCAGGCTCCTGTCAGTCATGCCAGTGGGGGGAGGGCGGTCGGCAGCTGCAAGGCTCTGGAGTGAACTCCACCAGAAGGCCTGAGTGCTGGGAGTGGGCTGGGCCAAAGCTGGAGCTAGGAGCTCAGTCCAGGCCTCCGGCATGGGTGGTGGGGACACAATGACTAGAGGCCACACCGCTACCTTCCAGGGTCTGCATTGTCAGGAGTGGGCGCTGGGATCAGACCCAGGCACTCTCTGATAAGGGCACAAGGGTCTCAAGCAGCATTTTAACTGCTAGGCCACATGCACACACTAAAACACCCTCTATTTTCCTTGAACTTTTTAAGTCCCCTCTAAACAGGTTAGAAGATGAACAGGGCCCAGCAAAGGAGTGGCTAGAATGATAAGAGGAAAACAAGGCCACTATACCCAGAAGCCTGATTAGAAGTAAGAAATTGAGGAATTGATTCAATGTAGCAGAAGCTGCTGGTAACTCAGATACAAAGAGGATTGAAAAGTGATTACCGGATGTAGTGATCTCAGAGGCCAATGGTAAAGTGATGAGAATGACAGTTTCATCGATTTGGTAGGAGCAACCCCCTCCCCCCGCCCCTTATCTGCAGGGAAGATTCGAAACAGAACTGTTGGAGATACACTTCAAGAGAAAATGTTTTTCTGGTTTTATCTTACAAATGGCTAAAAAGAAATGATGCAGTAGCTGGTCTTCTCTCTTTCCCCACAATGGAAACAACACTAGCATGTATGCAAGCATTGACTAATGGAAATTACCTAGGGGAGCGCTGAGTGATGGAGGAGAACCGGCTGAGGAAGCTGGAAGTGTTTCTTCCAGGCAAGGAGGTGCAGGGGCGACCTGAAGACTGAGAGGGAGGATCGGGGCTTGTGGGCTGCAGTGTGGAAGGTGAGGGAGGGAACAAAACTGGAAAAGACCTGATAGACTAGAATGCGAATGGGAAGGAAATGAGTCAGGAGGTGGACGGCCTCCGAGTTGAAGGAAGAGGGAACTAGAGGGATGGGAGAGGGGTGTGGGTGTTCATGGTTTCATTTCCAGAGATGACAGGGTTCCCAGTGCTGCTGTCAAGTCAGGACTCAAGTTCAAGTTGCTCCATGGGCCTGCTAAAGTTGCTACAGTGCCAGCATCCCCTAAGAGTCCCGGCTCCCCGCTAATGCGCCTAGGAAGGCAGTACAGGATGGCCCAAGTGCTTGGGCCTCTGCCACCCATGTGGGAGGCCTGGAGGAGGCTCCTGGCTCCTGGCCTCAGCCTGGCCCATCCTTAGTTGCTGCAGCCATTTGGGAAGTGAGCCAGCAGAGGGAAGACATTTCTCTCTGTCACTCCTTCTCTCTGTAATTCTGCTTTTCAAATAAATAAATAATAAATCTGCTCCACATGAGTATTAGTCCTTGGGCCACAGCCATTTGCTGGAGTCATTGATGAGTGCCCAGGAAGGACCAGGTAGGTCCCCAGATGACTGTGACAAGGGCAGGCAAAACGCTGGCCGAGCATGGGAGGCAGAGAGCCTAGCTGTGGGGACCTCTGTGTGGGACAACAGGCTTGCCCTGCTGTGCAAGGGTTCAACAAGACACTGTTGATGCTGGGATATGCATTTTAAGAAAGAATCCTTGAAATTAAAAAGTTCTAGGTTCATTTGCTGCATTCTATATCAAGAGAATTTTCGGTCCTAAAAAATCTGATAGTATAACTGAGTTATGCCTCTCAAATTAGGTTTTCTATAAAAGTCACAATTTTTTTTCTGTACAAAACCATTTCCTTGGCACAGCGTCTGTGACCCCTTTTAGGATCAGTAACCACTTCTCAGCTGTTTTCTTCTGTGTTCCCTTAAAGCCTCTCCCGCGGCCTGCACAGAAGTTCTGCAGTGTAAGTAGGGGCCGGGCTGACAACACAGATTTCAAGTTCTTGAGCTGAACGTACTTCTTTTCTTTAGAATCATTAAACAGAAACAGTGACTGACTTTGTAGCCAGACATCCTCTGAGATCAGTCAGATTTTCTCCAAGGATCCACAGTAACAGCATTGTTTCTTAGAATTTCAGCCTGATTCTTGAGCATCTCATGAATGGTCAGTGGGGCCAGAGCTACGGCGCCCGGCATCTGATATGGGTGCTGGTTCGAGTCCTGGATGCTCCACTTCCTATCCAGCTCTCTGTTAATGTGCCTGGGAAGGCAGTAGAGGATGGCCCAAGTGCTTAGGCCCCTGCACCCATGTTCGAGACCCGGAAGAAACTCCTGGTCCCTGGCCTTGGATCGGCTCAGTTCTGTTGTGGCATTTGGGGAGTGAACGAGCAGATGAAGCTCTCTCTCTCTCTCTGCCTCTAACTCTGCCTTTCAAATAAATTTTAAAAATCTTAAAAAAAAAAATGAAATGGTCAGTACGAGCTCACTGGGCACTAGATGAATTTAAGATTAATCAGTGAAAATACAACAGTGATATCAAAACTACAACTACAGAAGGAGAATGTCACATAGAGTTAGTAGATACCCAATGTTTTCAATTCAATCCTGTCCCTTTCCTGCCACAGAAAACAGGAAAAAAACCCAAATACTCTCAGAAAACATACTTGTGCATGCAGCTTAAATATTTATTTATTTGAAAGGCACAGTTACATGGAGCAGAGGAGAAGGAGGAGAGGGAGAGGGAGAAAGGAAGATGAAGAGGGAGAATGGGGGGGTGCAGATCTTCCATCAGCTGGCTTACTCCCCAAATGGCCACAATCGCCAGGACTGGGTCAGGTGGAAGCCAGGAGCCAGGAAGCTCATCCGGGTCTCCCATGTGGGTGCAGGGGCCCTAGCACTTGGGTAATCGTCTGCTTTCCCAGGCACAATAGCAGGGAGCTGGATCAGAAGTGGAGCAGCTGAGGCCCAAACCAGTGCCCATACAGGACCCCAGCACTGCAGATGGTGGCTAAACCTTAAGCCACAGCACTGGCCCCATATTTGCAGCTTAAAAAGCACACAGTTCATTCCTCTTATTTCACACAGACTGCTTCCTGCATTCCCATTGTTTCCCCTAGTCCCCACCCCGGGAACTCCATAGACATAATCACAAAGCCTTCTAAGAATTTGCTAAAACTTGTTTTATTGAACTTATGGGAAATATCAGATTTGTCCATAGTAAAATGATCTTATCCTCCAATTGATTACAAAGCTCTTTTCATTTAAGAGGATTTGGTTATCTGTATTAAGTTGCACATTATAAAAAATCAATTATAAATTATACTCTTTAAAAAGAATTTTTAAAAAGTACTAATATATACCACATACTGGTCAAAACCAGCGTGATCATTTAGCACAGTGATGTATACTGAAGCAACTACTGTGCCCCAAATGGCACCTGGGAAGGTAGGGAGAGAAGCAAGGCTACACTGCAGCGTGCACAGTTTGGCTTTGACGTGTAAGATAAAGTGTTTTTCTAACTTGCAAAATATACAAAGTAATTTTAAAGTTAACTGTCATATAAACATTAAAGTAATCATGTGGAAAATATAAAGACTTACTTAAAATATGCAAGCTCTGTCAATAATACTGCAGGGTTCGATCTATAATTTTCCAGCTACAGTAAATTGGTAGAACAATTGACCAAATGCAAATTTATCAAGCATTGTACAGTGCCTTTACAATCTTAGTTTTCTCTCAAACTATAATATATTACTACTTTAAATAATATAATTACCCTATTACCCCAGAGGGTAATATTCAATCTCATTCTGTATTCAATCTCATTCTGCTGTAACTTGGGATTCATAAGCCCCATTCTGTCTTCCGCATATTACTTATGTTATGGTAGAAAGGAGTTATCCTTAGTTAAGAGCTAGTCCAGAATACTGGATTGTAGATGTGCCATCTTTTTAATTACGAAAATGAAAGTGCACAGTTTCCCTAATTTATATTTATAAAGTCCTCAAAATAAACAGTGAAGGTAGAGTCTCTCAAGGAGAGCAGGATTCAGTTAAAATCTGTGATGCCGTTTATCTGAACCCTACTTACAGGAACACGAGGACCCAGAGACTCACATGGAGTCTCAGTGGGTATTACACAGCTGCCCACAGCTGTGATGCTCACAGCCCTTGAGGAATCATCAAAGATTTGCTGATACCAGCTCCAAAGTAGTACTTACTAATTTAAGTCTCCGTTAAATCTGAAAGATAATAACACTTGCAGTGAGAAATTTTAAAAAATAATTATAAAAATGTAACTGAGCAAAGAATTCAGCATTCAACTTTTAAGACTGGTGTCTTCAAAAACTAATTTTAGCTTGAAAAAATAGCTAATAACTTCAAATTCTACTGTCTACTTAAGCAAGAGAAAAAAACTATTATACAAGTATATGTTATTTCTGAAAGTTCATGGAAAAATGGAATTAGAAGTTTAGGGGTAGGCATTTGGTGTAGTGGGTAAGCCACTGCTTAGGGTGCCTATAGCCTATATTGGAGTGCTGGGTTCAAGTTCTAGCTCCCCTTCTGATCCAGCTTTCTGCTAATGAGCATCCTGGGAGGCAACAGATGATGGCTCAAGTACTTAGGTCCCTGCCACCCATGTGGGAGACCTGGAGGAAGTTTCAGGCTCCTTGCTTATGCCCAGCCCAACCCTAGCTGTTGCAGGCATTTGAGGAATGAAACAGTGGATGAAAGATCTCTGTCTTGCAGCCTTCCAAATAAAATTCAAGGTTTTTAAAAAGTTTATTTTCAGGGTTGGCACTGTGGTATGCCTCTGCCTGTGGTGCTGGCATCCCATATGGGTGCCAATTCATGTCCTGGCTGCTTCTCATCAAGGATGGCGCAAGTGCCTGGGCCCCTGCACCCTCAGGGGAGACCCAAAAGGTAGGCTCCAGCTGGCCCAGCGCCAGCCATTGGGAGTGAACCAGCAGACAGAGGATCTCTGTGACTCTTTCAAATAAAAATAAATAAAAAATTTTAAAGTTTATTTTGATGCAACAATATTTGAAATCCATGCATATTTTTCACAATACATATTTTCCACGAACTTTCTTTAGAATTTTAGCATATATGGATTCCAAAATTATATAAACCCTTTTTAAAAAATTTACTTGAGAGAGAGCAAGCGAGCATGGGCATGCTCATCTGCTGGTTCAGTCCCCAAATGCCTGCACGGCCATGGCTGGGCTGGGGCCAAGGTGAGCAGCAGGAACCTGACCCAGGTCTCCCATGTGGGTTACAGGGATTTAATTAGTTGAGCCGTCACTGCTGTCTCCCATGATCCACACTAGCAGGAAGCTGGAGTCAGGAGCAGGAGACAAGTACTGAACCCAGGTACTCCAATATAGGATGTGGAGTCCTAATTAGCATTCTAACCACTAGGTAGGCTAAACCTCCCATGCAAAACATATCTTTTAATTTCATTTTTCCACAAACTCTTTTAATACCTTTGTATGTAGTTTTTTCACGCTCTCTTGAAGGTACAGCATATTTTGGAATTGATCACTTTGTACTAGAAACACTAACAGAGGTCTTTCTCTTTAAAGGCATTACCTTTGGAGGCTATGTTCATTAAGTTTTCATTTTCTTATGAGTTTCATATTTTAAAGTGTTAAATGTTAACCAGAATTACATACCTCTAAGTAGATAACTTGAATTCAACAGTCACTGTGTAGGTTAGGTTTTTCCCCTTCAGATGTGTATATAAAAAGCAACATGTTTAATATTCTTGTATTTCCTACTGTTATATATATTCAAACAGCAATTCTGAAAGGAAGTTTAGCTCCAATATTGATCTGATCTTTTTTTGTTAGGGTAAAATAAAAGAGACATCAACTACACAGCCCATTCATAGCCTGGAGTCAACATAGAGGCATTAAGAATAAGCCACGGGTCCCTGAAGTAATATTCTAATACAGACTGAATTATGCAAGACACTTTGACCCATTAGGGAAGACCTTAGAAAAGTTTGTGTTTACATACAGTGGAAACAAACAGACTGTTGGACTGATACTGAAAAAAACGGTCTGGTAAAGAATAAAAGCCGTATTATCGCAGACTCCATAGTATCAGAGCTAACTGGATTTCCGGGTGTTGAATTCACATTGAACATCCTTCTCACACACACTGACAGGTAGCTCTGATACCATAACAGCCCTCAGACTGACCGGAACTTGTGGGTTAACAGCTACGGGAGTGCCACGTCAAATCTGCCTTGAGGCCAGAATGCATTGCTGCAGCCCTTCTGCTGGGAAAGGGGCGCCTCTGGCGGAGTTCACGTGTCTTGGGTGCAGGCCCAGCTGCCCAGCCATCCAGTCTGGGCCCGGTTCAATTACCCTCTTCCAAGGAAAACAAGCCTTCTTCCTGGTCAGGCTGCCAGTGAGATGGGGGAAGCACTTTGTCAGCGGTCACTACTCTCTGGACTGGAAGGTTCTTCAGTCTTTGCCTTTGCCAGATCCACAGGCCAAGTCAGTGCTTAATCCTTTCTTTCTCCTTTCGTATCCATTCATCAGAACAAAGCACTGCAGAACTTTTACTGATATTTTGATCCACTTCTTTCCTTGCCTTTTAGTTCCAGAATCACCATTAGTTCCCTTTCCCTTGGCCTCTGAGAGCTGAGAGATCAAGGGAGTATAGGTACTTAGATTTTATTTTGTTTCTAAGGCATTTCAAACCTACAAAAACAAAATCTTCTGTTTCAGAAATGAGATAGCCTCCTAATAATTTTACACCTCTCAAGAAAACTGCCATATTCATTCAGTATGGTAAACTGAACCACAAAGAGGATTCCTTGAATGGCTAGGGGTCAAGATGATTACAGCTTACTATTTAAAATGTGATCACTTTGGGGCCAGCGCTGTGGTGCAGTGGGTTAATGCCCTGGCCTGAAGCGCTGGCATCCCTTATGGGTGCCGGTTCTAGTGCAAGCTGCTCCTCTTCTGATCCAGCTCTCTGCTATGGCCTGGGAAAGCAGCGGAAGATGGCCCAAGTCCTTGGGCCCCTGCACCTGTGTGGGAGACCTGGAAGCAGCTCCGTTCGTTGCGGCCATCTGGGGAGTGAACCAGCAGATGGAAGACCAACCTCTCTCTGCCTCTCCTCTATGTAACTCTATGACTCTCAAGTAAAAAATAAATCTTAAAAAAAAAAAAATGATCACTTTAAAAGGGACAAGCTAAGGAAACTACATCCCTAGGCTCCTGGTTTTCCTGAGCAATTAGAGATGTGACCGTGAATTTTATCACGAGTCCCGATTGTCTCAGGAGCCACCTGATAAGTCCACAGTGAAGTGGTTCAATGACCTTGGCCCTAACATGCATACAGATTTTACATTTGGCTACGGATACGTGCCTTCATTCTGTAGTGTATCTCTCACACCACGTAGTAGTCTCTGGCAGCAAACAAAATGGCAAGCACAGCCATGGCTGTGAAATCATAATGAGCCCAGGAGTCGTCTGTCCATCCTGTTGTTACTTGCCCCAAGACCATTCTCAAATGCAGTGCCCGATGGTTTCTGCATCTCCTTTATCAACAATAAAAATCAGTGTGACAACCTGAGCCGCACAGGAAGCAAAGGAAGCAGCCTCCCTTCTACAATGTGTTCCTACTGCATTGCCACCACGAGTGGCAAATTGCGCTTGGTTTCAATAACCAAACAAAAAAAGCTTCTCTTTGACAGAGTTAATTAAATGGCCATGTGGTACTGTTTTCTGTTAGCAAAGACACTATTTGTTTTCCTAATTAAAAAAGAATACCATTGTCCAAAGGAAGTAATAAAGTCTTACTTCCTCCTTGTAGGAAAGAACATATTAGAAAAGCAACCATCTTTAATTCAAAAGTTGTTCTTTGATGTTCATGTAACAATGAAGTTTTCAGTATTAAAAACTTCCTGAAGAGTTTTAAAGATTTCAGTTGTTTGCCTAATTTTAATTCGCTCATGTACTTCCCCTTGTGTCTCCAAACTCTAATGCAAACCTTGATCAAATGCAAGCCCCTCAAGGCGGGGTGCCTAGTGACCACTCCATGGGAACTGTGTGGGGCAGGCGTTCCACGTTCCAAGTCATTCTCCAGGATGTGCTCCGAGGACTAAGATGTAAGGATACCCCAGTGGAATATGAAATCGCAAAGTTAAAAAGTATGCTCTTTGAAAATATTAATGCTAAGAGCTTGGAAATCTTCTCTCAAAACACTTATCTAAAAAATGTAAAAAATGTTAAAAGATGTCAGGCATATGAAACTTAGTTGGTCCTTTAACTATTTCAGTCATGTAATTAAAAAACGTGGTTGTAGACCATTAGAACTGTGCACCAAAGACTTGGAGCAAGCCATTCTCCAAGTCACACAAAACTGGGTGGCGACCTGTTCTGTGAGGGACCAGGAAGTGCTGCAGCCGAGAAGCCAGGGGAGCCAAACAGAGGAATGGACGGACTGCTCAGGGGGTTCTTGAAGGAGGGGACAAAGAAATGAAAAATTAAAAATGATAATAACAACAAGGTGAGAACAAAGGTGCATGAGGCAGAGTGTGACAGCACCACCAGGAAGCCCTCCACGTCCCTTCTGCTATCTCTTGCCTGCCCCTGATCTAGTGTCACATTTTCTGGTCAGGTCACCTGTACAAAGAACAGCTCACTGTAACTTTGGTATGAATTAAGATAATTCTTAAGTGTAGTAAAAAGGATGACATCAGAAACAGCCATACATACACTTTATAACTCAGTATACACTGACTTTCAAAGTGCACAAATTGAAGCCAATAGCATTAAAGGTTTCTCTCTACTTGAGCAGAGATCATGCGATCACCTGCAATCATATAAAAAGACGACATTTGGATCATGAGATGTAAATGAAGCCTTCCTTCCCCTGATGAATTTGAAGTTTAATAAAAGCACCATGCAAATTTTACTAGAAATTACAAAACTTGTAGCAGGGCTGGACAGTTAAGCATTGCAATTGTGATCAGAAAGATTTACAAATCGTGAATAAAACATCAACAATCTGGGAAGGGTATTATTACTTACAAGGATATTTAATACCCAATTTTATTGCAATACCCAGTGCAATAAAACTCAGCCAACACAGTTCCAGAGGCTGCTTAAGCATCTGACATTATCTGATCCAAAGTTTCTATAATGAGAACAATTGCCCCTTTCTTATGTTATTGTTGGCCTCCAATGCCAAAGCCTGTTGAATTTGAGAACCTGCTGTCTTATCAGAATAGGATGAAAGAAGCAGAATTGAGCATTCTTTTCCTCAGAAAAGTGTCTGCATTGAACAAAAAGGTTTTGGTTTTAGCAGGTCACTTTACTGCAGCAATAACACTTTGTTCAGAAATTAGAACTGACTTGGATTAAAGTTACATTTCTTGATCTAAAAGAGACCTTTATGAATATTTGTATTTTTCATATTCTTGGTTTGTGTTTTTAGATATTTTGAAGTCTTCTACCAAACAACATACTACTAAAAATTTACTTTATGGAATTTGGCATCTTAACCTTTATTATTTTTCTTTCTAACTCTCCATGAGAATTTATTATGGTGGAGCCTTTTCAGTCCCATAGATCCAGTTTGATTCATGCCATTAAACTTGAAAATGCCTGTGTGTGATACATAAACCTAATTTTCTCAGATCTAAGATTATATTATAAATACTTGAGTCATTCTGCTGTTTCAATGTGGAAACTAAGCAGGACAATGTCTTAGGGAAATTTAAAAAAATAATAATCTGAAACCCAATCTAAAAACAACTGAATTTTGAAAGGAAAAAACATTTTTGAGGTCTCAGAGTAAGTTTTCCATTTTAGAATTCTTCTTTCTGTAAAACGGAGGTGGAGGTGTCTTTAGGAACCTGTGCTAAAACAGAAAAATAAACTGGACATTTTATAATGGCAGGTGTGATGACTGGTCTTACTTGTATGCTCTTGGTCTTCTCAAGAGCATATGGTAATACCAAGGAAGTGAGGTTTGGAGGACTTGATCATGTATGACATTGGTGTGTCTAGATCATTTTCTAAAAGTTCACAGCAGAACATGAAAAGCCAGCATGGTCACAATGTAATTTTTTTTTTTCTAAAACAAAACCTTCCATAAACAAATTACCAATGATACCTGAATATGAAATATGGAACTACTGGTAGTAGTAAGTTACAACTGTGTGCATGGCAGAGTAAGTTGCTGAATGTTTTCACAAGGAAAATTCTATGAGAAATAAATTCCATCTTTAATATCCACACTTCGAGTTCCTGGGCGTCAGATTTGAGAAAGCTGATACTGAAGGGAAAAGACACTGGGTTCTCCAGCTGTACAGGTGCCAGCCCCCGCCCGCCCCTCACAACCATGGACTTCAGGTGCCTCTGCTTCAGCTAGAGAGAAGGAGTGGACAGACTCTGCCTTTTTAAAACAATAAAAGAGTGGAGGAAAACTGACAGAATTATAGAAGTACAGGTAATCTAGAAATGGATGTTCAGATGAACAAGCTACATTCCAGGAAGACCTAACCTACACTCACACATAGGATTTAAATACACTTTGCATGCTACTAACTTTTAAAGTTCTAAGTAAAGCATGATTTCAAAGATACAGGAAGGTGTTCACATTTTTATAAATAAGTAAGGGTCATGGGCTGACTTTGGTTTTCATTTTAGGCCCTCAAAACAGACAGCTCCCCCCACCCCCACAATGGTCTGAATATAAACAAGGAAAATACCAGGAATGTTCCTGGGGAGCAGAGCAGGATAAGGCAGCCGGGTGCTGCACAGGGCCCTCTCGGCCAGCCGTGGCCTGCCTGAGTGAGTGCACTCCGTGACGTTCAGGGGATGAGAAAATCACGGAGCGATGTGGCCCCACCATTGAGTGCTGCGCGACTAAACCTATGATTGCAAAGTTTTAGAAATGTAGGAGCCTCTTCTCTTTGTAAGTGCTTCAAACCTTTTATGACCCATTAATTTCATCAGTTTTACTAAGACATTTTCTTCTCGAATACAAAGGGGTTTGCTTCCCACAGTTTGTACCTGTAACGCAACCTGGTAACATGCTCAGTAAGACTTTACCTATTAGTGTTAGTACTCACAAATCTGTAAGTCAGAAAAATTCTAAGTTACAATTGCCGGGATCTCTTTCACACATTCCATTTTACTTTATTGTTGAAACAAGTTCAGAAATTTGGATGTTTCCGGCTACTTGAGTAAAACAGCTGCACCGTAAAGGGAGGACGCCGCCTTTTTGAACGCTCTGCCCTCGGGGCAGGGTCCTTGTCATCTCCCACTGAATCTGAATACTCAGTGAGAACCCGCTCCGGAAGGCCCCCTGACACTGGAACAAGTCGCAGTGTCTTAACTTCATATCTTATCTGACACAGCAAGCAACACACACTTGAGATTTAGGTAGCTCTGGTATTATCTAGAATTTAGGCTGATACCTTGCCTAAGACTAGAAGAAATTAAAACAGAGGTGAGGTACTAGAACTAAAGACACACCAGGTAAGACAAAACATTCTCAATCCTAACAAAACTGCAACCCTCTCAGTATAGCTTGAGGTATTTTTAAATATTTGTACAAGCTAAATAGCATTCACAGTTTCCAAAGTTGCTTTTTATGAAATCGCTCCAAAGTTTCATAAGATGTAACTTTCAGACATGTTTTCATGTACCAGAGTCTCTGCCCTCAAACTCATGAAAATATCAGCTATTTGGAGGCAGAAAATGGTTCTTGTAGTAATTGGTTGTTTCCCAATTATTGTGCTATTCCAAGGATGTGGTTAAAAAAATAAGGAATTTGCAATTCATATAAAAGGAGAACTTGCTTAAAATTCACAAGCATGTCCAGTCTGGCAGAGGTGTGTAAGTCCTTAAATAGTAGAGTCAGATTCTTTCTTGAAGATTCCGGATGAGCTTGACAGCAGAGAGTTCTGGTTCTCCAACATATTTTCCATCTTTGCTCCTCCGGTGCTTTTATTGATCTCTCTCTGCTGCCTACTATGGACCCATGGGATGAAACAAAGCACAACAGCTCCAACAAGGGGAGGGATTCCAGCAAGGTAGAAGGCCACGTTGTAGGAGCCCAGCTTGTCCTGAAGTAACCCTGCGAAGGCAAAGAGCTGTCACCAAGAGAGACACTGTGGCCCGTAGGGGTCTAAGCTCAGTCACACTAACGGCCTAGTCCCAGCCCAGTGACTTCAGAATGGGTTCAGACATCTCAGGCATGAGACATTTGTTAAGAAAAGGGTCTTGAGTACAAACCTATCCTGATATGAAAAAGGAAAAGCTCTCCTCTCTGTCTTTGATCTTGGCGTGGAGTATAGGCCTCTGGGTTTTCATACCAAGATATTACTTGGGAAAAAGATTTGCAACTAAGCTCAGGCTTCCTGGAAATTCCGCAGTCATCTGAGGGGTTATCTGAGGGGTCATCTGAGGCATCGCGGCCTAGGTGCTTGGTCCTGCTGGTGATGCACACAGACCTCAGCATGCCTACATCCCTAAGCATCTGGGGTCTCCTTGTTTTGTGTTTGAAATTATAATCCAAAATCAGGAAAAATCGCAAATCTAAGAGCCAGGATGACAGAAGCGAGGCTGTTGATTACTTTTCAGAAAGCTACTGAGGTTTGCTGGCGCTTGGGGAAACACCGCCAGTCTGCGTGGCACTGCGAGCTTCAGTTCTCCATCACTTGGAGTGCTCCTTATTGTAACTTCCCTGACAGACTCCAGGGCTCGGGCTCTGACCTGCAACTTTCCCCACACAAGTACAGTTGTCAGAAATGTCCAGGAACATAACTACTGCAAATTTCTATCTGGCTTTGTTAAATAGCTGAGGATCCATACCGACACGTCAAAGTGAATGTGCACATTTGTTCTGGATACACACACAAAATGTCTCTGAAGATATGACTTCCCTCCCTTCTGAGTCAGACTCTCCACATAAATAACTGAACCTGCCTGCCATCCTCACGGACACCACTGGTGAGGCGGGGTCTCTGCGGTGTTACTCTGCCCGTTTTGGAAGCACCTTACGGAGGAAAAGCCCTTATTCTTGGGCTAGCTGCAGTCGTTTCTGGAGGCAAGCACTATTCCTACTAAAAGTGTTGCTTCTAATTTGCTGCAGACTTGGAAACCCTAAAACGAAGTCTGTAGGGTACAAAAAATGAGATCAACAGTGTGCTGCGGGGAAAGGGGAGGATCTTCTACAGGACCCACCAGTGACCTTTAGGACTTCAATTCCATTTGGCCTGCTCCATGGTCACTCTGCATGCTTGATTCAGGATTGGCAGTGAAAATCTGGGAATGAGACTGGCTTGAGCTGAACCTCGCTGAGCCCCTCCTTGCCAGACACAGGTGGCAGAACATAGGGTTCAGTTTCAGCACAACTGTGTGACATCTCCTTAAACTAAGTCACACCTGAGTAATACTGAACATGAGACCTCTTGATACCATCACTCAAAAAGTTTCTAAAGAGGAAATCCACATAGCATCAAACTAACCATTTTAAAGTGAACAGTCCAGTGGCATTTAGTGCATTTGCAATATTGTGCAATGTCATCTCCATCTGTCCAAAATCTTTTCATACTGTGCCAAAAAGAAACTCAGTCCCCATTAAGTAGTTGCTCCCCAGTTCTCCTTCCCTCCAGCCCCTGGAAACCACCAGTCTGTTTTCTATCTCTCTGCATTTATGGAGTCTGGGTATTTCACAAGAATAGAATCACAGAATATGTGACCTTTTATATTTGGCATTTTTCACTTAGAATAATGTTCTTGAAGCTTTGAAGCTCATTCAGCTGGTAGCATGTGTCAGTGAAGGACCTTATTCCTTTCTGTGCTGAATAATATTTCATTGTTTTACAATACATCACACTGTTTTCCATTCATTCCTTGCTGGACATATCAACTGTTTCCAACAGATGTTACTTCTCAGCACCTGTTCCTCAGGGGGTGTGATCTCTTGCACAAAGCACACATATTTAAAAATCCTCTGGAGTCTTCATTTTAAAAAAACACACATATTCCTATTCCTCTAATGCACGTATGCTAAGTGAATTATAGTAACTGTGAAATCTTCAGCAAGCCCAGAAGCTCTGTTAACATTATTTTGAGTGTTCTAGAAGCCAGAAAGAATACGAGGGACTCCTCAGCAACTCCTTTCAATATACTGTTTACAGTCGGTCTTACTAAAAATGTTATACACAAGGCGCATACAGAAGCAAAGGGCCAGTAACCAATTATATTTTACATACAAGTAAAACTTAGGACCTGAAGCAGAAAAAAATGTTATGAATTAACCCAGCTACCAGGGGATCAGCATATTTACCTGCAATAGGTGGGCCCACAGTCATGGGGACAGACATGAATCCGAGCAAAAATCCAATCGCTTGGGACACATCCCGGGCACCGACCAGCTCAAAGGCAATGGGAGCCATGATGGAAATGAAGCATCCGTCGAAGAGACCCATGATGAGGCAGACGGCGATGAGAGCCCCAAAGACGCTGCACAGGGGAATCATCATGGACATCAGACCAATGAAGAAAAAGGAGAGTACCTAGGACAGACACCACAGCGTCAGCTCTGGCCCCCGCAAGAGCAAGGGCCACAATGACTGAGCAAGCCAAACACATGCAGCTTGCAGGCAACAACCACCCTGTTGCCTTTGATTTCATTACTCAGTCTGACGGCCCCGCCCTTTCTCAACATTCCTCTAAGGAACCAGAAGAAGGTCACTACTTTCTGTGGTCTCTCTCTCCCTGCCTTTAAGCTCTTTGCAGTCAGACTGTGTACTAAAAGGAGACCTAATGATAAATCAAAATGTAGGAGGAAGTGATAGGAAACTAGGTAAAGATTTGAGGCATTATTTTAATTGAAAAACTAACGAAACACTAGTTTAATTTTTATTCTATTTGTACAGGTGAAAAGGAAATAAATGTGAAAAGTTATTTAAATCCTAGAAACACATCTATAATCACAGAGAATGTAGGATAAAACTATAGAATATTATATGTGACACATTAATTGGATTTAATTGATAAAACCATGACACAAACAGCCACATCACTACATTACACTAGGTTAAATTTCAGGAATGTATTTATTTTTATTTTCTTTTAATGTGCCTTGTATTCTCTTGTTTTCTTCAGCAGAGATTTCTTTCAAGGTAAGAAAAGTAACTCTATGGCATTTTGGAGTCCTGCTGAGAGCCTAGTACACTACTTGGCACAATGTCAGTTTTGTTTAATAGCACATGTTTCTTTGTAATAATTTATGTAACATGAGATCCAGACACTTTTGATAATTTTCCTTATTTACCTATTTTTGGCTCCTTTAATTTTTTTTTTTTTTTACTTATTTGACAGGCAGAGTTAGACAGTAAGAGAGAGAGACAGAGAGAAAGGTCTTCCTTCCATTGGTTCACCCCCAAAATGGCCACTACAGCCGGCGCGCTGCGCAGATCTGAAACCAGGGGCCAGGTGCTTCTCCTGGTCTCCTATGCGGGTGCAGGGCCCAAGCACTTGGGCCATCCTCCACTGCATTCCCAGGCCACAGCCAGAGTTACAGAGAGAGAAGGAGAGACAGAGAGATCTTCCATCTGCTGGTTTATTCCCCAGATGGCCACAACAGCCAGCACTGGGCCAGGCCAAACCAGGAGCCTAGGGCTTCATTTGGGTTTCCCATGTGGGTGGCCAGGGTTCAAGCACTTGGGCCATCTTCTGCTGCTTTTCCCAGGCCGTTAGCAGAGAGCTAGATCAGAAGTGGAGCAGCTGGGACTCAAACTGGCGCATGGCACCTTTGCAGGTGCAGCTTAACCTGCTACGCCACAGTGCAAGCCCCAAATCCTCCAAATTGTTTATTTTTGATTAGTTTTAGAAAAAAAGAAAAAGAAAAAAGAAATCACTCATGTAAGAGTTTCAACTATATTACTCTATAGTGTGGGAATATTATTTCTTAATTCCTTGCCTGATTGCATTCTCCTTTTCTCAATTCAGACCATACTAATTTATACTCTTTTTCAATTATTTGACAATGATTTGTTAATTTGTGATTTAAAAGTAAAATTTTTTGACTTTCAAGAAATGAGTATAATGAAATTTATACATTTGTCCTCTAAGCATTTCTCACTAAAACACTTCTGTGACTTTATTTGTAGCCAGAATCATGAGAAATCATGCTCTTCCCCAGGTGTTACTGCTGGAAATGCAGTCCGGCTAGCGAGAATGCACCTGCTAACGAGGAGGAGAAGCTTCCTCCTCATAGGCAGGGGCCCGCAGCCTGGGTCATGGTTCAACAGACAGTCTACACAGGAGGGGCAGGACATCCTCCTCACTTCAAAAACATGCACTAATCCGGAACTCAGATGTTGATCTGTAGATACTGTGGCCCGGTTTGAAGGATTAATAAATTTAGTATCACATACAATCTTTTACTCTTTCCTTTCCCAAAGGTAGCGGCTCTGCTTAGACTTAAGTAAAGGATTCAAAGACCCAATTGTCTTCTATACTCTGGCCCTGACATTTAACAAGACAATGTCAGTTTAGATGTCCGTATTTTTGCTTTTGTTTTCTTAAAATAATCCAAGGGAGTCTCTTTTGTCAACATCACAATGAACCCTAAGACAACAGCTTTTTTGTCCTTTTACCATTCCCACTGCTATTGCAAGAACATTCCTGGAGAAATGTCAGCTTAAGTTTTGCTCAGAAATCTAAGTGTAGCTCAGGAGGAGGAATGAGCTGCACCTGAACAGGCAGAAGGCCTTTTGGGAGACAGACACATAATCGACCCCTATGAGCTACAAGTGTTGCTCCTCCCAGGTGGATTCCTCAGTTTCCAGACTGGCAGAGCCTCTGGCTCAGCACGTGGGCCAGAAAGCAGCTGGCAGAGAGTTCCGTGACACCCCCCCCTCCCCAGACAGACAGCCTGGGGCTACCTTCCCCTGAAGTGCACAGACTCCGACACCCAGAAGCATGCTCACCTCTGCCTGGCCAAGCCACTGGCACATGACAGGCTTGCACCCAGTGCCACAGCATCCGTGCGACTGTGGGGCTTTAGGCTCCTTGTTGCCGCCAGGGATTTGTTAAGCATTGGATCCTATTTTGGAAACAGCTTACATTTGCTAAAGTATATTCCACGGTATCTTTAGGACAATGTAAAACTCTAAACCGGAATGGGGCAAAAAAGAGATTGAGCTATACCAATCACTTTACTCTGGCTTGACCAGTGGATGCTCATATGGGAAGATGGATATGAAAAGTTACTCATTTTTCTAAACTATAAAAGTAACTCGTGGCTGGTGCTGCGGCTCAATAGGCTAATCCTCCACCTTGCAGCGCGGGCACACCAGGTTCTAGTCCCGGTCGGGGCGCTGGATTCTGTCCCGGTTGCCCCTCTTCCAGGCCAGCTCTCTGCTGTGGCCAGGGAGTGCAGTGGAGGATGGCCCAAGTGCTTGGGCCCTGCACCCACATGGGAGACCAGGAGAAGCACCTGGCTCCTGCCATCAGATCAGCGCGGTGCGCCAGCCGCAGTGCGCCAGCTGCGGCAGCCACTGGAGGGTGAACCAACGGCAAAAGGAAGACCTTTCTCTCTCTCTCTCACTGTCCACTCTGCCTGTCAAAAAATAAAAAATATATTAAAAAAAAAGTAACACGTAGGGCCAGCACTGTGGCATAGCAGTTAAAGCTACTGCCTGCAGTGCCAGCATCCCATATGGGCGTCGGTTCAAGTCCCAGCTGCTCCATTTCCGATCCAGCTCTCTACTGCGGCCTGGGAAAGCAGCAGAAGATGGCCCAAGTGCTTGGGCACCTACACCCACGTGGGAGACCTGGAAGAAGCTCCTGGCTCCTGGCCGGCGCAGCTCCAGCTGTTGCGGCCAACTGGGGAATGAACCAGCAGATGGAAGACCTCTCCCTCTCCCCTCTTCCCTCTCTCCTTTCTCCCTCTCCCTTTCTCTCTCCACGTAACTATGACTTTCAAGTAAGATGAATAAATCTTTTTTTTAAAAAAAAGTAACTCATGAATGCAGTCTCTAAAAAATTCAAATTGGGGCAGGCATTTAGTAACAGTCAAGACATCCATGTCCCTTGTCAGAGTGCTTGGGTTTGAGTCCTAGCTCTGCCTCAGACTCTGGCTTCCTGCTGCTGTGCACCTTGGAGGCAGCTGACAATGGCTGATGCACTAGAAGGCTCCTGCCTCCCACAGGGAGACCTGGGGGTCATTCAGGCTCCTGCTTGTAGCCTGGCCCAGCCCCAGCTGTGGAAGCCACATGAGTAGTGAACCTCTCTCCCTCTCCCTCTCTGTTGTCACTCTTTTTTTTTTTTTGACAGGATAGAGAGAGAGACTGAGAGAGAAAGGTCTTCCTTTACTGTTGGTTCACCCTCCAATGGCCGCTGCCACTGCGGCCGGCGTGCTGTGGCCGGCGTACAGCGCTGATTCGAAGCCAGGAGCCAGGGGCTTCTCTTGGTCTCCTATGAGGTGCAGGGCCCAAACACTTGAGCCATCCTCCACTGCACTCCCGGGCCACAGCAGAGAGCTGGCCTGGAAGAGGGCCAACCAGGACAGAATCCGGCGCCCCGACTGGGACTAGAACCTGGTGTGCCGGCGCCACAAGGTGGAGGATTAGCCTAGTGAGCCACGGCGCCGGCCAACTGCCTTTTAAATTAAATAAATCTTAAAAAAAAAATACTTGGAACCAGGACTCTGGGGGAAGTTTAAATTCAAAACTCATACTTGAAGGTGTCAGATATATTCCTAAACTCCGGTTCTCCGTAAGCAGAGACCTCTGAATCAGCAGAGGAGGACCTCGTTTCTTGACCTGTTCCAAAGCAAGACCTGCCTTCTGTAGTTACCATGATATGGAAACAGAATAAAAGCAAGGATTGTTAATGGTGCACATGGCACTAGCTACTTTGCAGAAGTGCCACCAGGACAAGCAGGCTTCAGAAAGGGTGGGACTTAGGCGGGGTGGGGGTAGGGGGTAGGGTGTGCTCCCAGACCTCAGCAACTGTGACCTGCACCCACGCCACGGGGGAGCGCTGAGAAGCATGTCTGCATCACCCATCAGAACTGGGGTCAAGGGGACGAGGAGGGAAGAAAACTGTCACAGCCTCACGTGGCTGGGCCACAAGAGGCAGAAGTAGGGAGCAGTGATGTCTGAGAGAACGCTCAATGGAAGTGATGGAGGCCAGGGAAGCAAGAGAGCATTCCAGCTCTCAGAGGCCCAGCCAAAAGGCAGCCAGCCAGGGAGGGAGACCGAGAGAGAGAGAGAGAGAGAGAGAGAGAGAGAGAGGAAGCAACAAGCATGCAGAGCTGGGGCCGCAGCTGAGAAGAGCCAGGAATGAAGCCCTGGGCAGGGACACTGGAGAAAGGCGAGCCGGGGGCATGGCCAGGGGAGCGAGTCCAGTGTCCTGCGCAGGCTCGCAGGCTCGGCCTCTGCTGTCTCCTGCGCTGCTGTGCTCGCCACATGGAGCCATCGGCGGCGCCCGGCAGCCAGAAGGCACACAGAGGAACTTCCTGCTCCTTCACTGGCCTCTTTGGGATGCACTCACTGCACCTGTGACTCAGCGTGAGTGGGTGCCACAAACACTGCAACGTTTGGATGAGAATAATTGAGCAAGACCTAAAAGAAGCCAGGTTGTGGTCAACCATTCATCCAAAATGCTGCATCTGACCTACAGTGCTGACTTAACTCACAGCCGTGCAATGCTGACCAAACACGGGGACAGGCTAGGAAAGATAATATTTTCTTTTGTAACTTACTTGAAACACTAAAGTATAAAAACGTGCCCCAAAACGTGACATTGGCCTCCCATCTGTAAGGGGGAGAAGCTTCCCAGCTGTTTTGGAGTAGGACAGAGAATGTCTAAATCGCCCCGGCTCCCTCCCCCGAGGAGCTGAGGTCAGGCCACCGCCATCCCGTACAGCTGATCTCTTGTCCTCCCTGGCTCTGGCATGCTGCCTTCCTCCCCGTGATCCATCCTACGCACACATAGCGCCCACAGCCACCTCAACAGTGAAGGTAGACCAACGGGCTCCAGCAGAGGCCCACTGCTCTTGAGGAAAAAATCCCTCCATCCTGGTCCCACGGCTCCTCCTAGCTGGCTCTTGGATTCCCAAACACAACCAGCTTTCTCCAGTGACTCAGAGGCCACATCGGTCCTGTCTGCATCCTCCTGCCAGGGTCTGGGCTGGAGTCCGAGGCACCAGAAGCCTTCAAATTTTTTGAATGAATGAAAAGCTTTAAGTCTGCAATGCAACAAATGCCCAGTAGAGGGATCCCTTAACACTTGAGAACAAGACTAAATGTTAGACCAGGACATCCTGGCCCCTGTTTTGATAAAGGGCAGAATGATAATACAATAAACACATTTTTTTTTAAAGTAGCGCGCTGCCAGAGACCTCCACGTCCTTCGAGCTGTACGACCAGAATCCTCCCCAGAGCTGTAGGACCTGTAATCACTCCCACAGCGAGTAGCCTCTGTCCCTCCACATCCACATCTGCAAGTGGAAAGCAAGGCGTCACCTTCCTTACCAGGGCACGGGTTAGTGAGGTAACGCACGCAGGGCACTGAATGCGCTGGCTGCCATGTGAAAGGCTGAGCGCTTCTAAGTCAATAAATGGAAATTACGTTCCCTGTAATAAATGCCTCTTCCAATCACTTTCCTGTGCCCAGATCTCAGCTCTTTTTTAAAGCCCTGCTCAAATCATGTGTCTCACCCATAAAGTTAAGTGGATAGGCTTAGTACCCAGTCCCAAGCCCCCTTTGGCTTGCTGTTGCCTGCTTCCCCCAGCCACACTTTGAGATCAAGTCTGTGTCTCCATCTACCCTGTGGCCGCCATCAGCCCCGCATCTGCCCCTGAGGGTCCTCTCTGCACTGTCACTGCAACCTCTCCCAGACCCTTCAGCCTCCTCACTAGCTCCTGACACTGCGGGCCACTCCCCCCCGAGGAACACGCTACTGTTTCTTTCTATACCCCAATCCTCTGCTCAAACCATGTAGCCCACAAATGCCGGAGTCCCACGGGTCTCTTATCCAGACTGTTCCACAGGCTCCCAACACAACCAGGTTTTTTTTTTTCAGACACCAAAACTTAATACAGCAGAAATGAACTTCATCATCTTACTCAGACGTGACTGAACGGCTCACCTGGATAAGACAGCAAAACCATCGAGCCACAGCTTCAGACCCAGCTTACCTGGCTCCAGCAAGCTCCCATTTTCTGTGTCTGATCCCAGGTTCTCTGACCAATGTCCACAGTCTCCAGCCAGTCCCTGTGCTCCTACCACTCATTTTTTTTTTCTTGTTCAAGATTTATTTATTTGACAGGCAGAGTTATAGATGTGTGTGTGAGAGAGAGAGATCAGAAGTGGAGCAGCTGAGACACAAATTGGCACTCACGTGGGACACTGGCTCTCTCTTTGCCACACTCCCTCCACCCACCCCACCCCCCCCCCGTTTACTTAATAAAGCTTTTTTGAGTGAGGCATAATTCATATACTCTAAAGCTCACCCATGTGCAGTGTCCACTGCAGTGGCTTTTAGCATATTCACCCCTTGTACAACCATCATCACTATCTAATTTCAGAACATTTCCATCACCCTAAAGAGAAACCCTGTTTCCAGAAGTTACTCTCTGGGCCCTCCCTCCCCCAGCCTGACAAGCACACCATGCCTTCTGCCCCCCTATGGATCTGCTCTTCTGGATACGTCATGTAAACAGAGCCACTCAATACACAGCCTCCGGTAACTGGCTCAAATCCTGACCCTGTTCCACTCCATTCCACCCCTCACACTGATCTTGATAAAACACAACAGCAGGTGCCTCCCTTGCTTGAAATTCTGTAACGGCTTCTGGGAGCTTCCAGGATACAGCTGATCCTCTGTTGTGCACATAAAGGCCCTTTCCCAACCTGCCTCCTGCCTGTGTCTGAAGCCAATCCATCTGCTCTTCTCCTTTTACTCCACTCAGACATTCCATTTCCCAGACAGCACACACCTCCAGACTGCACCCACATGCTCTCCTCTGCCGGGAACGGCCTTCCCTGCCCTGCCCTACCCTTCCCTGCACACCTCACTGCCGCTCTCCACTCCTCACTGGGGATTCACATGCTCAGTGCCCACGCTCCCAGGTGCCCACCTAGCACACCCATTATTCTGCTGTGTTAGCCATCTTCCCATGACAGTTTTTGCTACTAACTGAGGGTACAGGCCACATTTCATTGTACTCTGCAGTGTCTGGCATGAACCAGTCACTAAATACCTGCTGATCATCAATGGTGATCCTGGGATCAGTGTTTGTTTATGTACAGCCTAGAAAGAGGAGTCCATCCACAGTGAAGCAGCTCAAAAGTCACACACATGCCCAAATTTCACAAGGTATTGCAAAAGGCAATACCTGCAGCTGACTGTGAGAACTGTGCCAAAAAATAAAACTTAGAAAAAGCAACGGTCAAAAACCATTTTGGTTTGGTGATGCTCCTGGACAAAACAGAAAAGACTGCTGTCCACCTGCCAGCGTCTCACGTGTGAAATCCAAATGAAAATGCCTCCCATGTTTTAGGATTTAAGCGTGTGAGTACACATACTGAGCAATGAGACAGGGCCGTCCTGCTGGAGGGGAGAGAGACGGACAGAGAGCAAGTAGTACCTGCAGATAGACCTTCTTCACCCCCGGCACGTAGTCTGCGATCCGGCCGAAGAGGAGCCGGCCAACTCCGGACGTGATGCCGATGCACATGAGCACCACTTCGTGTTTTTCACCTGGAAATCTTTCCTTCACGTGGTTCACCTGTCGAGCAAAGAGACAGAAACCACCCTAAATATGGTGGGGAAACTGGACATCAAAGGCGTCCGTTTCTACACAGTGTTAAGGACTCCCAGCCCTTTCCAAATTCCAATACTTACACAACTCATTCTCTGGTTGCTCTTCATGAGGAAACATGAAGCAAGTCTAACATAATTTAGCTGCTAAATACGTTTTTTTTTTCCCCCAATAAAGGGTTAGCTGTACACACTTTATACGCTAACACTAAGCCTTCTGCTAATGGGAGAGAACTTGGCTCACAGCATACATACAAGCTGGTTCTCTCAGATTCACCCAAGGACCCGGCACTCATCTGCACCCTGAATGACAGCTGCAGGGTCAGCTCTGGAGCTGCATTTCCTCCAGGAGGACCTGAACCAAACTGGTACCCCTGAAGTGAGCCACACTGGCACCTGCAGGAGGAAACCAGATGGTTCTCTGCCTACTGTAGCGCTGCACCAGATAAAGATTAGAAGTCAATGTAACAATTTTTTTTTTGACAGGCAGAGTTAGACAGAGAGAGAGAGAGAGACAGAGAGAGAGAGAGACAGGTCTTCCTTCCGTTGGTTCATCGTCCCCCTCCCCCCAAAAGGCTGCTACTGCCGGCTCGCTACACTGATCAGAAGCCAGGAGCCAGGAGCTTCTCCTGGTCTCCCATGCGGGTGCAGGGCCCAAGGATTGGGCCATCCTCCACTGCCTTCCCAGGCCATAGCAGAGAGCTGGACTGGAAGAGGAGCAACCAGGAAAGAATCCGGCACCCCAACCAGGACTAGAACCTGGTGTGCCGGCGCTGCAGGCGGAGGATTAGCCTAGTGAGCCACGGCACCGGCCGGAACATAATGATTTAAAAAATAAGCCTCTGCAGTCAGACTGCTTAGCTCTAAGTCCTGGGTCCAACCTTTAACAACCTCATGACTCTGGGCAGGATCTCTTCCTCTAAAGTCTGTTTCTGTGTCTATAAAAATAAAAATGAGGGAGCTTCTAAAATTCATGGAAAATTTGCATTAAAAAATGTATTTAAGAGGTCGAGAGAGTGAGTGCTCCCATCCAGTGCTTCACCATCCAAATGCCCATGACACCCTGGTCTTGGCCAGACCAAATTCAGAAGCCAGGAACTCATTCTGGGTTTCCTGTGTGAGTGGCAAGAACCCAATCACTTCAGACATCACTGCTGCCTCCCTGGCTCTGCATTAGCAGAAAGCAGGAATCAGGAGCTGAAGCCAGTATGGAATCCAGGCACTTCCATGTGAGACATGGGCACTAGGCTAAATGCCCCCTCTCGTTACCTTTTAATTATATTTTTCTATGAACTTTCTGAGGCCTCCTCATAGTAATAATACGTACTTCAAAGGTGGCTGTGAGAATTAAATATCTACATAAAGAACTTGCAATGGTGCCTGGCACATAGTTAATAATGATGTTAATTCTGGTCTTTTTTTTTTTTAATAAAAGAATTTTTTCTTCCCATTTACAAGCTGCTTAGAAAGGAGTTCTTAGAACAGTTTAGTGGCCTATAGGCCACAGATAGACAACAAGCATGATTTATTTCATCTTTGCATAACACCCCTGGCAACCACCACCTGCTTCATCAAACCTCAGCCTGGATTCTGGAAATCTGTAGGCAAATTTCCTACCAAGTTCACTGGTCCATATGGTTCCTGTGTGGTGGCATTGTTTGTCCTTGTTGACATTTTCTTAAAGTACTTCCGTTCTGCATTTTTAAAGTCCATTTGAATATCCCCACCCTATCTCATTTCTCTAGTCCCTTTCAAAACTGATAACTGTTCTAACTTCTCTATTTTCACACTGGTCCAGAATAATCTTCCAAAATATAGCTTTAATCTTAGCAAGCTCTTAATCACAGGTTGCTGGTTGTCTATGTCTTATACTCCTTAGTTTGGAATCCAAAGCTCTCCATGAGCTGTCACAAATCTTTGTACCTTTGTCACCTGCTGAGCCTTGCCTCAAAAGTAGAAAATTCAGGGGTCAGCACTGTGGCAAGCAGGCTAAAGCCCTGGCATTCCATATGGACTCCAGTTCTAGTCCCAGCTGCTCCTCTTCCCATCCAGCTCTCTGCTATGGCCTGGGAAAGCAGTGGAAGATGGCCCAAGTCCTTGGGTCCCTGCACCCATGTGGGAGACCCAGAAGAAGCTCCTGGGGCTCCTGGGTTTGGATCAGCACAGCTCCAGCCATTGCAGCCATCTGGGGAGTGAACCAGCGGATAAAAGTCCTCTCTGTCTCTCTCTGTAACTCTTTCAAATAAATCAATAAATCTTTTTTAAAAATGTAGAAAATTCAAATGTCTGGAGGTTCTAGGCAAGTAACAGAAAGGGGCAGGACAATTCACTGGAGAGAAAAGGCATACAATGGAGTTGGTCATTACCATGTGAGACTACCAATGGTGCCAAGTCTACCTCCTGTCCCTTTTCATTTTAAAAGAGAAGTTAGAAACCTGGATTTCGTGTGGAAATGTTGGCACCTCACTTAGATTTAGAACATTATGTGACCCAGCCCTACAGAAGCCAAACAAAACATGTCTACAAATTGCATTAAGCTGGCTTTGATCTTAACCCTAATCTTATTTGGCCCAGCAGCACTAGTTTATTCTAAAATCGCTGAGACATGCCAGGATGTTCTTCCCCTCTTCTACCCTTAGACATACTAACCTCCCGCTATTGCCTCAAGCTTCCACTTGGCAACTGAAGCACTGAGCATTCCCACCCAGCTTTGTGAGCTTCTCACTCTACACATTCTCTTGAGTAAACTCTTCCGTGCCAAACTAGATGTAATCACATGCCCATTTCAAAGGCACCTCCAAGTCAACATGCCCCACGCTGAACTCATCCCACCCGGAGGATCTGCTCTTGCCCCCAGCCCTCATTTCTGAGTACTGCTCTACTGGCCCAACCTCTTTTAGGCTTTTCCTGATCCTGGATGCAACAGTTGCCACCAAAGCCTGATGATTTTACCTCCTGCATCTCTCAGGTATACTTCCTTTGGTCCATGTTCCCCGGGGTGTTTTACTTTCGGCTCTTGCCACCCTCACCTGGACCACTGCAGCAGCCTCCTGACATGCTTCTTGCTTGAGCCCCTGCTCCTAGGTCTCTCCCCTCCCACCCATATTCTCTAAGACCACTAGAATAAGTTCAATATAAAAAATGTCATTTTTCTGCTAAAGATTCTTTCATACCTCCTCAGCCTTCAGGGTAAGCCTCAGACTCCTGGCTTGACAGATACAGGCCTCTGCTGTGCTACTGCAGCTTTGACTCTGGCTGTGTCTTAAGCACAAACCTTAACCCCATGTGGGCAGCTAAGCACTGAGATGTGAACCTGGGTATAGGGCTAGTCTGGACAGAGACATGCTGAAGATAAAACTTATGAGATTCAGTAAGTTCTAGTGAGAGAACAGCATGCAATGTATCTCATTAATAATGTCTTCATACTGATTTCATGTTGAAATATTTTTGTCATAGGACCTAATGCTGTGGTGCAGTGGGTTAAGCTGTTGCCTATAATGCCAATAACTCATAGGAGTATCAGTTCAAATCCTGGCTGCTCCACTGCCAATGCTTTCTGCTAATGTGCCTGGGAAGGCAGCAGAAGATGGCCCAAGTGCTTGGGTCCCTGCCACTCACATGGGAGACCTAGATGGAGTTCCAAGCTCCTAACCATTATGGCTGTTTTGGAAATGAACCAAGGGATGGAAGATCTCATTCTCTGTGTCTTCTCCCTTTCTCTCTCTGTAACTCTGCCTTTCAAATAAATAATCTTAAAAAATAAACCTGTTAAAATAACAATATATGAAAATATAATAAAATATTTTAAATAAAAATATAAAAGTGACTCCAAACTGCATGAGTCCTCAATGCCCTTACCACTGTCCCTCAAGTGAAAATAGACAAAGTCGGAAGGCAAGTAGAATATTATCATTTGTATTCTTCAGTCTTATTTGGAATTAGAATCCAGACTCTAATTCATTAATCCACTTTGGGAGGCACCAAAAGAATCTACTGTAACTTTTTAAGAGATATCCTTTAGTAATCACAAAAGATAGGTATTCTTAGAAGTCAATGACTGCTCTATCCTATCTGCCAAACTGCTACCATCCTCTATTTGTGACTTATTTTTGTCCCTGTTTGACTTTGTAATTTCTCTTTTAAGATTTATTTATCTGAAAGGAAGAGTTACAGAAAGAGCACTGCCCAAACGACTGCTATGACCAGGGCTGTAGAAGCCAGGTTCCTGGAATACCCTCTGGATCTCCCCTTGTGGATGGCAGGGTCCAAGTACTTAGGTCATCTTCTGCTGCTTTCTCAAGTGAATTAGCAGGGAGTTGGATGGGAAATGGGGCAGCCAGAACTCAATCTGGTGTTCACATGGGATGCTGATGTTGCAGTTGGTAGCTTAACCCTCTGCGCCATGATGCCAGCCCCTATAATCTTTAAATTATTTCTTGAAAAACAGAAAGAGTCAGAGAAATCTTCCACCCACTGGTTTACTTTCCAAATGCCCACATGGTTGGGGCTCAGCCAGGCCAAATCTAAGAAGTGGGCTCTATTAGCATCTCCCATCAAGTGGCAGAGACCCAAGCACTTGAGCCATCACTTGATATTTCCTATGTGGTGCATTAGCCCAGAGCTAGGATTGGGAGCTGAGCTGCGACTCAAACCAGGCACTCCTATGTGAGATGCAGGTATCCCAAGTGGCAGCTTAACCATTACATCAAATACCCACTCTTGTAATCTTTAAAAGGATAACAACATAAAATGTTTGGGATCTTTTGAAAGAGCAAATAGGGTGAATTCAAAATCTGTTTAAGTAAAAACTGTTTGTCAACTGTAAGGAGCATTACTTCATTGCATTTTGTTACTGCTGTCCTTTTTTAAATACAGTAGGAAACTCTGCTTCTGATATCCCTTCCCTACCCCCTCCCCCACCAAAATCTACAAACTAAAACTTGCTATGGTCAGTAAGGGAGGGAACCTGGGGAACAGGAGAGCAGATTTTGTGAACCCCTGGGTCCCACAGATCCTTCCTCATTGAGGCAGTAGCACCCCCATGGCCTGGCACATTCCTCCTGCCACCTGCTCTCCCACAAATGCTACAGTTTTCTGAATTCCTGCCTATTTCTTGTCCTCTGGAGACTGGCATGCATTTAGGAGAAAGCATGATATTGGGCAAAACTGACATTCCTCATAAGGAGTTACACGAGCAGAGACATGCAAATGTTGAAGATTTTCATTTCTAACATTTCTTAAACCAATACAAAGCTTAGACTAGAGGCCACTATCTATACAGGGAAGGGACAATATTTTGTAGAGCAATCATTTTATGTTAGACTTTGTAAGGGCAAGAATTAGTCTTTTATGACCTCAGACATTTGTTTAATCCAGGGTTGAACACTTGTAGATTAGCAAGGCCTTGCTGACTGACACCTCAACCACCTGCTCCTGAAAGATTTTTCCATCATTCAAGTAACAGCTTTTGCTGACCATAGAAAAATGTTTAAATTGTGTGAAATGCAACTTAATTTTTTAATCCAAAGATAACTAAGAACTAATATCCTAAAATATCTTATTCCATATTTATTGGTAATTATTACTTAAAAAAAAGACAAAGTAGTTTGCCATTTCCCCTTCCTCTAGCCATCTCCAATTCAAGCAAATTCATGCCAGCCCATGGAAGGCAAGTTCCTGTCCCCTCACTGAAGCCAGGGCCAGAGCTCATTTCTATGAGGTCAGGAGCAGCAGCCTAAGAGAGCAATCACCTCACTGGAACGGTCTCGGCCCTGACTTCTCTCTTGTCCGCTGCTCCCCTGGGGTGGGGGGGGAGCAGGGTGCAACACCCTCAGGGACATGATACTATTCTGCCACTGAGAATGCAGGCAGAGTCCTCTGGCTCTCTGAGAAACAGCCATGAAGACGGGAAAGGGCGTGGCCATGGTACAAAACCAGCCCCAGTGAAGCTGATGACAGCGCCTGATGCCCAGGACGCTCCTTGCCAGATGGTTTCACAACGGAAGGGGGCCTGATTAAACAGAGCCCCAGATCAGTTCATTCACAGAAGCCCCTCAAGCCTAAGGGTGGAACACATCTGCAAAGCCTGTCAGGAAGGCCCAAACACGACCCAGGTACTTCTCTAATTAAAGACTGTGATCCGACCACATGGCGACCGCCAGCAGCCTTGTTACTCCACCCCCACGCCTCCCTGGAGGGCATGAGTATTCTTTCCCTCAATGTCTTTTATGTAGTGCGTGTAGCATTTTTTACACCAATAATTAGACTGTTAGTGTATACATGTTCGGCTGTATGACTTGGAGGCACAGTGGGTAAAAAGAAAGGGAACTACTGGACACTCTTATAAATAACTTCACCTCTGACAGCAGACTGGACGCGACAGCTGACGGACTCAGTACAAAGTGCTAACAACAAAGGCAACGTGCGGCAGGCCAGGAAAGCAGGGCACAAACGCACCCGACTGAGCGCTGCGGAGCACGGCAGTGAAAGACTGACAGCTGTCTTCACAGTCCTGAGCAAGGGAACACAGCACTAGCATGAGCCGTGGCTGCAGTTAACCAAGCCCTCTGACAGATTCGAGCAGTTCAGCGACGCAGTCACCATCTCTCCTTGTCTGGGACGCCGCTGGTTCCCTGGCTGCCTGCCCCTCCTCCTCTCACACACTGGAAAGTGGGCTGGACGACAGGTAGGCCTGTGCACTCATTTTTGCTTCTAGGAGAGTCAGCTCTTGTGGGGGAGGGGGCAATGGGTATCTTTAAAGCTTGCCTGACACTTCCAAACCCGCGGGAAGAAATGTCGTGGAGTATTTTCAGTGGCTGTGGAAATCCAGTGGACTCGAAGCTTTCTACTTCCCAGTTTTTAGAAATCCTCAGTTCAGAGCATGTCCACCTACCCTCCAGCCAAGCAGCAGCTCCGGAGTAGTGTTCCTCGGTTACATTCAGTTTGGAATGACTCCTAAGAATACACCCATCCAATATTTCAAAAACTAGTCTTACCTCTCAAACACCATTCTGCTCCATTACGCTCTTTAAAATGTAAACTCAGAGAAAAGAGCTTGGCCCCTTTAAAGAGACATGTATGTTTGTAAGGGAGTGAAAAGCCTGTTAGAGAGGTTAATGGATAATCTGGAAATTTGTTGCAAATGAAAACTTTACACTACCCTTTGATTTCAAAGTAGGATGAACAGAAATCTTCTGAATGGAAAACAAGAGTTTTACCTCTTGCAAAAAAGCAACTGTTTCCTCTATTTCTGTTTTTGTGAAGAAAAGAAGTCAATTAAAACAAGTGGGACATTCCTTATGAGGTTTTGGGTGAGCACTGTACACAGGTTAGCAGAGTGAATTGATTAAAGGTGGAAGACAACTAACCCATAGATCTGTGCACATTAAAATTAAACCCTTAACGTGTGGGGGTGTGTGAAATAAGACTTTCCAGCCACAAATAGATGTCCATGATTAGATCAGGCCCCAAATGTCACTTTTGCTCGCTCAATGCGATCAACTGTGCACTGGGACGAACACACTGGGAGCCACACCTGAAAGAAAGGCTGCCCTTTGCCTGCGCAGGCCCGCCCACGTCTGCTTCCACATCTTCCTGGTGTGGTGCAGGTACCTGCCGCGTCTTCCACAGCTGCCCAGCTGGAGAGCAGACCTTTGGCCTGACAGGACGCTGGCAGGCTCGGGTAGTTGGTTCTGTCTGTTTTTTAAAGTCAGACTTTCCATTTCATTAAGATGGGTCTCCATGGTGCCGAATCACACAAGGCACTGTTGAGAGCGAGCGAGTCAGGGCTGAGGAAAAAAGAAGTGTCCCTGGCACGGGCATTATTTCACAGCCAGCAAGGCGCAGCAGAGGAGCTCAGGAGGGAGACCTGGCTGATGGTTTAAGGAAGTTGGTCTAGTTTTGAAAAACCCAATTGTCTCACTCTAAAAATTCTGGCAAAGCCTGTTATGTTTCCCTGTTTTTCTGGAAATAAATAATTTTCCTTGAATTAGAAAATAGAACAAAAAAATTTCTAGAGAAATTGTCAACCACAACTGATAGGGATTTAGATGCCACTTTAAAAAACCTTGAATATGAGAAGTTTAAGGAAGATTTCATCTTAATAAAAATAAACCACTAGGCTTTTCAGTGAATTTGAAACTAGTTATCCTGATGCTAATTTCTGTGCCAGATATTTCACAACTTATCAAAAGTTGTTGTCCCTTCATGAACAATGAAAGGTATTCCACTCAAGTCCAAATTTGATTCTGAAAAGTTTTTTCTTTGAGTCTCATTCTTAGCACACCAGATTTACTGCTCTCTCAGATCCTTGGTTCCTGGCTAGGCCGCATGGACATCCAGTATGGTGCATTAAGACCCTGCCCATTTTGGGCTGGTGCTGCGGCTTAGCAGGTAAAGCCGCTGCCTGCAGTGCCAGCATCCCATATGGGCACCAGTTTCAGACCTGGCTGCTTCACTTCCGATTCAGCTCTCTGCCATGGCCTGGGAAAGCAGGAGAAAATGGCCCAAGTCTTTGGGCCTCTGCACCCACATGGGAGACCCAGAGGAAGCTCCTGGCTCACCTCCAGCTGTTGCAGCCATTTGGAGTGTGAATCAGCCGATGAAAGACCTCTCTCTGCCTTTCAAATAAATAGATTTTTTAAAAAAACAAAAACACCCTGCACACTTGTGAAAGTACTAGCCTGCTTGTGGGCTGTCAGCATGACGGCACTGGAGGGCTCTACCAGTCCACAGCCTGCCTGCAAGACCAGTGACCTCAGTGTTCCCGCAGAGCACGCTGAAGGCACCCACTGGCTGCAAAGGGTCCACAGAAGCCAGCTCCTGTCTATGTGACCCAGGCTCTGGCGAGGCATCATAGGTTTTCATGTTCTACCCTTAGTAAAAACCAGGGAGGCATGTGCTCTTTAAAGTTACTCCCAAGTCACCTGTAAGCTACATATACATGCAGACAGATACTTGTGGGTATGGAATCTATAACCAATAGTTGGATGACATGAATTCGGAAAACTAGTCCAAAGGTAACAAATGCACTCAATAAAAGGCTAATTTAAGTAAGCTTAAATTTTAGACATTTAAAATAGGCTTCACTTTAAAATAGGAAGGGGTAAATTCATAAAGTATTACTTAAAACACTAGAATGTGGGGTAACACTAACTTTGCTTAATTAATGATCCTGGCAATAATGTTAATAAGCCAGATATTTTATAAATTTTCAAAACTAGTTCTATGTCTTCTTGAACAATAAAAGATATGTAAACTGTTTACTGAAATTCTAATTCATTTAGATTAAGGTATACCTGATATTTTAGAAAAGCATCAGTTAAGGCATTATCTTCTTATTCAGCTTAATTCCACCCTTCAGTCTGCATTGAAAAAAAAAAATCCTTCCATGAAAACTCTACCTTCGGCCGGCGCCGCGGCTCACTAGACTAATCCTCCGCCTTGCGACGCCGGCACACCGGGTTCTAGTCCCGGTTGGGGCGCCGGATTCTGTCCTGGTTGCTCCTCTTCCAGGCCAGCTCTCTGCTGTGGCCAGGGAGTGCAGTGGAGGATGGCCCAAGTGCTTGGGCCCTGCACCCCATGGGAGACCAGGAGAAGCACCTGGCTCCTGCCATCGGATCAGCGCGGTGCGCCGGCCACAGCGCACCGGCCACGGCACCCATTGGAGGGTGAACCAACGGCAAAGGAAGACCTTTCTCTCTGTCTCTCTCACTGTCCACTCTGCCTCTCAAAAAAAAAAAAAAAAAAAAAAAAACCAAAAACAAAAAAAAACTCTACCTTCTTCTAATCTCTCCTTACTAAGAATCAGGATAGGGGCTGGCACCGTGGCGTAGCAGGTAAAGCCGCTGTCTGCAGTGCTAGCATCCCATATGGATGCCAGTTCAAGTCCTGGCTGCTCCACTTTCAATTCAGCTCTCTGCTATGGCCTGGGAAAGCAATGGAAGATGGCCCAAGTCCTTGGGCCTCTGCACCTGCATGAGAGACCTGGAGGAAGCTCCTGGCTTCGGATCGGGCAGCTCCAGCTGTTGCAGCCAGTTTGGGAGTGAACCATTGGATGGAAGACCGACACCCCCCCTCCCTCCTCTCTATGTGCAACTCTGATTTTCAAATAAATAAATAAATATTTTTAAAAAAATCGGGATAATGATGTTGGCTGGATAGCTACTTTGCTAAAGACTCCTACCTTTACTTCCTCTTCAGTCTTTGTCAGGCACACAGTGTTGAATCCTTTCTATTAGCCCGAAGAGTCAGCTAGTTGCGGACTGCCTCCCTATTATCATCCCACAGATTCAGTTTCTTTTTTACCAGAATGAAGAGTAATTGTTGCATGGGGCAGACATTTAGCTTAGTAGTTAAAAAGCCCATGCTGCTTATCAAAGTGCTTGGGTTCAACACCTGGCTCTGGCTCCCAACTCCAACTTCCTGCTAATGTACACTCTGAGAGGCAGCAGTGATGGCTAGAGGAATTGGGTTCTTGCCACCCACATGGGAAATCTGGATTCAGTTCCAGCTCCCAGGTTCAGCCTAGACCAGTCCTGGTGATTATGGGAATGTGGAGAGACAGCCAGCAGATGGGAGCTCTCTATCTCTCTCTCTCAAGTAAGTAATTGTTAGGGTTAATCCTAGATACATTTTCCTCTCACTGTTGTCATTTCCACGTACAAGAGTTTTCAACAAAGTTCATGGAAAACTGGAATTAAAAGATAAAAACATTTTGGAATCCATGCATAGTGTTTTCATAATATGCATTTTCCTTTTATAAGCATTATCCAAAAAAGTTTATCACATAAAACTCACCATTTTAACCATTTTTCAGTGACTTAAGGTATTAACTACATTCACATTGTTCTACTACCATCACCACCATCTCCAGGATTTTTTCGTTTTCCCAAAATAGAGCTCCATTAAACACTAATTCCTTATCTTCTCAATCCCCTGCCCTGTCTCTATGAACTTGATTCCACTTGCTTAGTGGAATCATATTTCTCCTTTAGTGTCTGGCTTCTTCCACTTAGCATGATGTTCTCAATGTTCCATGTGGTAGTACATATCTAAAGCATTTTTTATTTCTCCTTTATGTTACAGGTGGGATATCATCGATTTTAAAAAAATATGATGCGTAGAGGCAGGTAATGTTATCTAGGGATTTTTATTTCAGGAGAGAAAGGGACACACTGCGCTAGGGCCTTACATGGATGCTATGAAGGCGACAGTGATGCAGAGGTAGAAACTAAGCACTTCACAGGGAACAGAGGGAAGGGCATCATCAGGCAATTCCCATCCAAAATTCAGACTGGGCCTTCAGGGCTGAAGAGCTGAAGCAAGGAGACACCTGACAGAGAAGAGCACTGGATGCCAAACTACCAACAGGAAGCTGGGAACTTTCCTTCGTGGAAAAGCTGAGAAGACAAGGTCAAGAGCCATGAAAACTGAGGCAGCTCCCAAGGAACATGGAACATGGAGAAGAAAACCATGGGTTCCTGTGAGCAGAGATAACTGTGATACTTGATTTTTGTTGATAACACAATGCTTCAGAAATCCAATCAATATCCATCAGCATTTAAAATTCGACAGCTGTGTATGTGGGTCAAGAAGGGTGTGGGCTCTGTAGCCCATGGACCACCTGCAGGCACGTCAGTCCTGTGGAAGCAGCTGGGAGCACTAGGCTTAGGGGAAAAAGCTCATCTCAGCAGGACTACAGACCTCCTGCCAGCCACTTCCAAGCCAATCTAAATGAGTGTAAGATCACTTTTATTTCGATTTTTAAACTTTTAGACCTCAGCCTGTCATTAACTGTGTGCATGACCCAAGAAAGTCTCTTAACAACAAACTCCTTCCTTTGTGAGATGGAGAGAAAACATTCCCACCTTCAGGAGACAGATGTTGAAGAGCAAAGAAAAAAAGAATTTGAAGAACACAAAGTGCTACTAGCATGAGGGAAGAACTAGTAGACCTTGTACTTCAGCAACTCAACCTGCAATTGTCCAAGAGTACAGACTGAGAGCCAGGTACAGGGGCTGGCACTGTGGTGCAATGGGTTAAGCTGCCACATGGAAGCACAGGTTCGAGTCCCAGCTGCTCCAGTTCCAATCCAACTTTCTGCTAATATGCCTGGAAAGCAGCAGCAGATGGCCCAAGTACTTTGAACCCTGCAAGCCATGTAGGAGATTCAGATGGAAAAGTTCCGGGCTTTGGTCTTGCCCAGCCCTGGCTGTTATAGCCATTTGGAGAGTGAACCAGCAGATGGAATATTTCTCTCTCTCTCTCTCTCTCTCTCACTCTCACTCTCTCTCTTTCAGTCACTCTCAGTCACTCTCTTTCAATTATGTAATAAATCTCAAAAGACAGCCAGGCACGTGCTAGGTGCTGGGGCTAGAGCAACGAAGAGGAGACTGTCCTAGCCCTACCCAGGCTAACCTCACCTTACCTGCTTCCTTAGCATTTCATGAGGTGCCCGCCCCTTTCCCACACACAACTTCCCAGTGTATTTGGTAGATGAGTCCACAGTTTTCACCAGCCTTTCCCATACTTACATTGGATACATTATACAGTAAAAGAGACTGACAAAAATACATCATTGCCGCTGCTTCACTGTAGTTAGAATGAGATATTTTTAAATGTTAGTGGATTTCTTTCTCCCCTACCAATTTTAAATCTCTCAGAGGTTTGGGGCGTACATTCTAGGGATAATATTCATGCCTGAGAAAATTTTCATGTATCACTTCTAAAAACAACTGCTGAATTATCTACAAATACTGATTTTTAGCTAACTACATACCTGTAATTTGGAGCACATGGCTTGCTGTCCCTTTCTAAAAGCAACAGCTCTGCTTTGGTTTACTGATTTGTAAATGATCAGTTTTCTAAATTTCTCATGTATTAACTACGTCTTCTCTTTCTATCAAGTTCTAAGCTCTCTTGTCTTACATATTTTTTTTAAAACAGTCTTTTAAAAAAAACCACTTGTTTTGATGAGAGTGTTCTGTAAATATTTAACTTTGCCATTAATGAGTCACAAGTGGCCAGAGAAGTAAAGATCCTTATTCATCTCAAGCAGGAGAACGCTGGTGAATACTGCCTAAGGCATAAAACTGGTAAATGGGCAAATTTTCACTAACCTGAACAGTCAAATTGCAGCAGATGTTGAGATCTGAAGGGAAATAAATGCAAGGTTAGAAAAGCTAGGAAAGCAAGAAAAGCACAGATACCATTGAAAAAATCTGAAAAACATGGGGACAAAATAAAGAGAGGACGTCTAAGCATTCACTTGATAGCACCATCCAAGAACTGACACAGTGTATTATTAGCAGACACCAGCAATTAAAGTATATGAAAAAACAATGTCTGGGTCCTACAGCAAGCATACATGAAGTTTTCATTTTCAACTTGCAGACTTTAACATAATATATCAGATAAAAATAAGTTGGATTAAAAAACGTTTGACTGCTGACTGCTCTTAAAGATACAGGCTGCAGAAATTCTGTTAGAGGCTTCCGGCGGCAAGAGGAAGCGGTTATCTCAGCGCCTAATCACCCACTTCGCCCACAGACCACACTGGCCCTCTCCTCTGCAACAAGGCTGCCCTGAGTGCCCATGCTGAACTCGCATGCATCATCACTGCCCAGCTCTTTTTGTTGGCTTCAAAGAAAAGCTCACTTTTGCAAACTACCTTGTATACATATATACTCATACACATGCACACGCACTGTTTCTTGAACTCTGTGGGAGAAATGACATCTCTTCTCCCCACTGCTTCCCCACACCTGGAATGCTGGAAGCAAACCACAGGTGCTCAGGCAGGATCTGCCACAGAAACGAACACCTGAACAACAGTGGTCACAGAATGACATAACTTTGTCTAAATCAATCCTGCCGGCACTCTTGCTGCTTGCTGTGCGGCCCTGAACCCAGTGAGCCCTCTCGAGCTGAAGCGTTCTTGTCAATTAGCAGGAGAATCTGTACTAGCGCTGTTTCCTCACGAAAGGCTACTACTGTGCATACTGAATCAGAAAACATACATGCAAGGCCAATGTTCTCATATTCTTTTGTTAGTTCTCATAAAGTGAAACATTTCCAGCCCACATAACAAAAACTTAAGAAATGTATGCAGAAGTTATAGGAGTTCAACGGATTCCCACCACACAGTGAATCCCAGTGGATAGTCTGATAAATTACACAAAGAAATATCTTTGTATCAAACACATCTTATAGGCCTATTTTTGAATGAAAACTAGGAAAACAAAAATTACAGGAATTAGGAAATGTGGATGGAAAAACAACCTGATTACTTTTTAATTCTGCAAACTGTTAAAACATGGTGCACAGTTAATAAATGTCAAAGTAACAATCAACATGAAGATAAACAGAATAAACTGAAACCAAGAATACAAAGGAGAAAAAGGTAAAGGGTAAGTGAAATCTTTAACTCCTAATATTTAAGCCTTGAGGTCACAAAATTTTAAGTTCAGCTCTTCTCACCTGGCTGTAGTGCCAAGAAGACTGGGCTAGGGCAACTTCAATTGTACAACTGCACATGAAGTCAACAGAAAACATTTCCAGAACTCCACAGCCACCACCAACAGGGCAGGGGCCATGCAATGGGCCCACGGCTTGGCGGCTGTCAGAGCCTCACAGTGAGGGGGCAGACAGGACCCACAGCTTCAGCGGCCTGGCCCTGCAGTCTGTAGGATGTCACTGCACGCCTCGCCTAATCAGCCCAACTCTGCCACACAACCACTTTGACCACGAGCTCCAAATATATCCACAAAAGACAGACCACAAAGCCAGTGCGACCACCACTGGCACCTCTGGGAGAACTGGACAATGCCAGAATGGCAAAACAACCTCCTGGAGATAAGGGTGACCAGGCTTGGCTAAGAAAACAATTTCATTGCTTCATTTTGTCTACATTTACAATTTAGGTTACAGTAAGCCTCTATTTATTTTGCATGGGTATTCTTGGATGTTATACCTGGCTCTGCTGCTTTTATAAATGTGACTTCTGGCAAGCGACTTAACTTTCTATGCTTTAGTTCCTTTAAATGTCTTGGAATGGGGGCAGAATACAGTGAAGTGATCGGTGCAACCTGTCGCAGCTCCAAACTTACTGTTATACTTTTTGGCACACCTTTGGATAGTTTCTTGAAAAATCACACCCTGAAAAAAACCCAGGCTGGGGCCTTGGCTGCACCATGTACTGGTCTTGCAACACAGAGCAAGCCATCGCCATTCCCAGCCTACAGGGAAGCACTGCTGATGCCCATCTCACAGGGTTGCCCCAAGACCCCACGGAGAGATGATGTTTATGGGAACTTCTTGGAAGCCAAGCATTAAATAAAAACATGGAAAATCTATGTGTTACATTTGTCTAATAAAAGCAGTTTGTGGTTTAAGGCAACCCCCTGCATAGCTTTGAGGACTGGGCGAGCAGAATGTTAAGCTGTGCCTGGCAACCACCATGCTGCCGTTGTCCTCACAATGCCACTCCAAGAAGAACCTGGTCTGCTTAGCATAGAGACCAGCTGTTGGGCTCCTCCATACTCAGCCTTTTTCCAATCTGTCACGAGGGCATAAACCCTCTGATTACAAATGAGCTAGATGGATACAGGATACCACAGGCATCCGGCACAGGGGGAGGGATGACAACATGGGCAGCGGGGGCCACCACATTGAGATGTGCATGACCCTTGAACTTTCCCTGGGTGCTGAAGTCTGCCTAACAGTGCTGGTATGTAACATGGCCCCTTGCCCCTTACACTCTGGAAGCCTCACAGTAAGTGATGAGAGCTTTTGCACAGATGCCAGAGAAAGCTGCAGTAGGCACAAGCCAGCCGAAGTGTCTGCAGGATGGATTAGACACCAGAGCCACCTGGCAAATGTCTGGCAAAAGCCAATGACCCTTCACATTTGAAATTTGGAAGATCTC